>OX327002.1:44112145-45362145 GCA_946800695.1 Geum urbanum | reverse complement strand
GCTATAAATGAAGCTTATTACATTCATCACCATGAACCTAAAACCAGTCTAATCGAATCCGCTAAAACTGCCTCCAGCTTTTCTCAAGCACATAGGGACATTAGAACTACAATGTAGACTTTCAACAATACTCAACGCATTATAGAGCACAGGTGCAATCACAATTATAACCATGATTCTCAACCCACTGTTTCTCTTAAGATCCCATATCATCCTAATTCTCTAGTCACATTGAACCAAACATGCAAATAGTCCACGACATCTTGATGAATACTAATCCAAGGATACACATAATCCAATAAACAAACATAACCCCTTACATGCAGATCCGAACAAAAATTGATACTCAGCAATAGCGGCGAAAACCCAAAATCAATTATCAATCAGAGATCAAATAACAGCAACCTTTAGCCGTACATGATTCAATCATAACCAGCCTATTGAAAACCAAGAATAAATTTTTGACAGAAACCCAGAACGGTATAGGAGTCTATAGCGCACAATTGGTTGTTACCTTGCCATGAATGACGAGCCAGCAGTCTTTGCGGTCACTATGTTTGGAGACCTCTTCCAAAGTAAAGGCCTTTGCCTCGATGCCCATTGTTGGAGAAAGAAAGAGCGAGCTGAGTTCGAGTTGTACGACTGATGACATGTGAAGCTGATCAAAGAGACTTGTTTCAGCAGCGCTCGTGTGGATTTAAATGAGGAAAAGTCGGCAACGAAAAGGTTGGTTGGGTTGGTGAGGCAGTGAGGAAATTACAAATTAAATTGCGAATGTTCGAAGTGTAAACAAAGGTGAGAGGGATTTGTCGACACCAACCACACCATGCCTTTTTTTTTTGGTAGTTTTTAAATATTTTTTTATACAAGTTTTTAAAATTATTGATATTGCTTCATGGAATTTTTTTTTTGTTTCTTTAGATAAAAATTCATGAGTTTTTTTTAACGGCCTACCAGTATTCAAAATAATGAAAAGAGCATACAATGATCATCTTCAAATAGGTAACTACAACATAATTCATTGCTTAAATTGGCTTAAATTAACTTAATACTGTTGAAGGATAAAGAGATTTCATAATAACTGTAGACTGTAAACTGTATCTTTATTCATTAATTGATGACCTTAAATACAGACATTACAATCAATTACAATAAATGTCTCCCGAATAATCAGTGATTGCTAGAATCTATATCTAATCTTATTAGGACAAGACATACACTGACAGATTAGGAATATATTTTCCTTAAACACTTTCTCTTGTGCTGCGTTCCTAATGTATGATGCATAATTTGTTGTCTCACTAAAAATCTTGTCAAGTAAACAAAAATCTCATGGGAAAATCAAAGACTAGGTCGAAGGAAAAAGAGTACATTGCATCAACTACAATGATACTACATGTGATGTAGACTCTTTATAATGTCTACCAAAATGTGACTCCCCTTGATTGGTAACTCAATCTCGGAGTTCAGATAATCTTCGCATGACAATGCACTTCACATGAAAATGCACTTCACATGTTTCACAAATGTAGATTTGGGAAGTGACTTGGTGAACAAGTCCGCAACTGTATCGGCAGAACCAATCTGGCTCAGATGGATATTCAAGAACTGTTGTTGTTGCTAATTGTAGAAGAACTTTAGCGAAATGTGTTTTGTTACTTTTTTATTGTCACCCTTAATGTAACTCAACCTTATTTGCTCAATGCAAGCTGCATTATCCTCAAATATGCAGGTTGGTGCTGTTGTAGTAGATGATAATCCACTAAACCCTCGAATATGGTGTATTACTAACCTAAGTCAAACATAATCTTTAACAACTTCATGCAGAGCTATGATCTTAGAATAATTCGAGGAAGTAGCAACAAGAGTTTGCTTTGTAGATATCCGAAAAATCATCGTATTCTCAATGGTGAAAACATAACCAGTTTGGGAATGTTCTCTATGCGGGTCAGAGAGATACCCATAATCAGAAAATCCTACCAACACATCATTCAGTGTCTCGAAATAGGGGATTACACTGAAGGAATGTTCAGCGTCAACTTTCAAAGGGTTGAGGGATTCCTTTGACGATTCAATGAACTCTGGCAGATTCGTTTAGGAAACTTGGTTCGATGGGTTGAACTATGCATAATCAAAAAGTTACATTTCTGGCTCAATTCCTTTCACCAAAATTTCCAGTTTCTCTCTTACTTATTTGTAGAGGAAGAATAAACCTAAGTCAATGGATCTCTTCAAGTACCGGAAGAAATGTTTTACTCCATTCTAATAATGTTGTGTAGCTAATAAGTTCATAAAAAAGGTAATTTCTGGACGTGTGCACTGAGAAAAATACAACAAACCTCCAATAACACTGAGATATGGAACCTCAACTCCCAAAAAAATTTCATCATCATCTTTTGAAAGAAATAGATCATTTTTAGGTTCAAGACTACGAACAACCATTGGTGTGCAGACAGAGTGCTTTGTCCATGTTAAATTGCCTGAGCATTTTTGGGACATAAGCAGACTGGTGAATTAGAATTCCACCAACTCGATGTTCCAGCTCTAAACTGAGAGAAAGTCGAGTCCTACCAAGGTCTTTCATCTCAAACTCGGATTTCAAGTAACCAACTGTCTCATTAATCTCATTATGAGACCCGATGATGTTTATATCATCAACATAGACTACTACAATGACGAATCTTGAACTTGTTCGTTTAATGAACACGCATGGGCATAAATTATCATTCTTATATCATTTTCCAATCAAGTAGTCACTTAGACGTGTGTACCACATCTGACCAGATTTCTTCAATCCATATAGTGAACGTCTCAATCTTATCACATGAGAACTCTATGGTTTATAGTTACTTGATTTGGGTAGAACTATGCCTTTTGTCACTCTCATGATTATCTCTAAATCAAGATTCTAATAGAGATATGGTGTAACTACATTCATGAGTTGCATACTCAATTTTTCGGACACTACCAAACTGTAGCAAAAAGTTTGATATCCATGACCAAAGAATACGTCTTCTCATAATCACTACCATGGAGTTGAGAAAATCCTTGCACCATAAGTCTAGCTTTATACCACAAGATTTCATTCTTCTCATTTCGCTTCTGAACAAAGACTCATTTATGTCCAACTGGCTTAATATTTAGTAGGCATAGCACTGTAGGACTAAAAACTTGCTTTTTTCTCAGATAGTCTAGTTCAGCCTGGATTACATCATTCCATTTCGGTCAATCTGCTCTATACCGACAATCAACGATAGTGCGAGGTTCCACTTTATTGTCATCAATGATTTCCTGAGCGACGGAATAAGCAAATGTATCATCAACTAACATGAAAAATCTATCCATAATAATGCGCGCATCGTTGTTATTTAGTGCATTTTCTTAAATCTCTGAGATCACAAATAACTCGAAAGCATCCCCTAGAGATTTTAATTGTGATTCTAGGACATAACTGTAGTCATGAACAATCTTATGTGAAAGATTCACAATATTGATGATGAATAAATCATTTTGTGCCTGGATGACATACCTTTTAACCAACAGCTCATCAGTGGATTTCCTTGGTCTCCCCCTCTTTATGGTGGGAGTTGGGTTGACACCACACCCTCCACGTGGGCATCGGGAATGGTTTCATACCTAGGAGTGACGTTAACTCACCCCTTATTGGAGACTTCCAACCTTGTAGGAATATTTGAAGTAGGTATATTCGATCTCGTCACTTTCGCTATATCATTAAAGAAGTCAAGCATCTAATATGCTACTTTCTGAAGATCGAGAATACATTGGACTTCTATCTTACTCTGAGATATGTGGGGATCATGATGACACATAGTGGGGTTTGAACACGTCAATTTCTGATGTTCAACTGGAATAGAATCATTCCTCACTCCCCCTAACGGCAGAAAGTATGTCTCACCAAAGTGACAATATGCAAATTTACCAGTAAAGAGATCTTCTGTCAAAGGTTCTAAATAGCAGACAATCGTTGGAGCTTTATAACCAATATAGATATCTAATCATGTCTGAGAACCCATTTTTGTACGTAATGGCGGCGTAATAGGCACATATACCGCGTAACCAAAGATGCCTAGATGTGAAATGTCAGACTAATATCCAATTACCAACTGGTACGCACTGAATTGTAGACATGCTACGGGTATGAAATAAATAAGCATTGCTGCATGTAACACTGCATAGCCTAAAGCATAGACATTCACATTGGTGTGCATCACCAAAGCCTTAGGCATAAGCTGTAACTACTTGATTTGTGCTTCTGCAAGACCATTATATAAATGAACATGGGGACCGAAATTTTCAACATCAATCCCAACATACATGCAATATTCATTAAATGATTTTGATGTGGAATCTCATGCATTATTCAATCGAATAGACTTAATTGGGTTGATTCGGGTGGTGAGCTCGAAGCTTAATAATCTGAGCTAGGAGTTTTGTAAATGCAGCATTCCTTGTGGATAGCAAAGCGACGTGTGACCAACACGTCGATGCATCTACCAAAACTATAAAGTATTTAAATTTTCTGCATTCATATTTGATAGGTCCACAAATATCTCCTTGGATTCTTTGTAATACTGGAAAATTCTCAGTTGTTTCTACAACAAAAGGGCCGTGCCTATAACTTTACTAATGAACAAGCTTAGCAAAATGAGTGGTGAGCATCAGAGATTTCCTTAAAGGAATCTGGTGGGATAATGCATGGCACCAAAGCATATATATAAGGCTTTGATCATCATATCGCTACTTAGGTGACCCAGAGAATAATGCCAAAGTGTATATGAGGCTGAGTCACACACAGTAGTGTGAGTGATTGCACTGGATCAATGATCTGAATTGTAGTAAAATATAACCCACTACCAATTCTCATTAACTTCTCCAGAATGTGCTTTCCGCCACATTCTATGGAGGTTACACACAAGACTATTCCATTCTCACAGTATGTTTCCAAGTGTAAACTGTTTGCTCAAATGTCCTTAAAACTTAGTTATATTCGATTGACCTTTGATGTGTATAAGGCATCATTCTTATATCATGTGGCAATAAGAATTATACTAAATCACGCCCTTTTATAATTGGTGCTGAACCAATCATGGTTGTCACTAAAGAACTATATGAAATCAGATCCATAAACAATTGCCTATTCTTCATGATAGTGTGGGTAGTACCACTATCTGCTAAACACTCAATCTCGCATTCAGATATCTACAAAAGAATGTAAATCAGTCAGTCTTTGAACTCATGACATGAAAAACACTTTAAGTAAACACTTAAAGATTTGTAAGGGATTGTGACCCATATAGAGTGCTTGACATGACAAGGCAAAACTGATGTACAAACAACATAAACACAACACCGTTTTAAACCTCGAACCTCAATGGGTCAAACTGGTTAGAGTTCAAGTCCAGAAGATCAGTCTTGATGGGTCAAGAGAGCTCGAGACGAGTGCAGGGGACCATCTTCGATGGGTCGCAGAAAATAAGGCAAAAAAAATTTGACGGGTCAAAAAGATGCCAGAACCGTTCCAGGGTGAAGGGTTCGACAGGTCGAAACCTACCGGAACTCGAATTCCCCCTTCCCCCCAACCTATTTTTTTTCTTCTTCATTTTGTACTGTTTTTCGGTGTCATAGTGCCATGGATTATTGGACATCGCGAACCATTCTTGTATTATGAAGTAAAATAACATTTTCAACATTTTCATGTAACTGAAAATTGAGAAATTTTATTATTTTCCAACGTACACAAATGACATCAAAGATGTGTTAATCCAAAAATGACTAAAATAAAGTCTCAAAACATGAATAAACAAGCCAAACACAACTAAACTTGATTACATAATAGAAAGAACAATCTAATACATAGACTAATCAAAATTCGGAGTCTCAAGGTTCTCCATCTTATTGTCGGCTATAATGAGATTGACTTCACTATCTTCTTCCATCTCACAGCCTCCCCAGTAAAATTAGCCTCTTATACTAAGTATTGCTTGTTCCTCTTGTATATATTATAAATTTCTTTGCTTGCAGAACATTGCTTATACATATGCTTAGTAGAGTCACACTTGAAGCATGAATACTTTCCAGATGAAGCAAAGTGTGAAGAATTTCCTTCATTCTTGGAACTGGCACCTGACTGGTTCTTGTTTGAATTACTAGGGCCGGTGTCTTGGCAATGCCAAGTCATATATTGACTTTGGCCCCTAGTACGACCTCTACCATGACATTCTCTCCCACCACGGTTGTGAGGCTTAGAATAATTGTTCTTCTCTTCCTTATGTGCCTTCTCACTAGTGTTATAATTCTTAAGAGTTTTCTTGGTCCCAACGGGCCTTGAATTTTTGTTGACAATTATCTCATGGTGCTTCTCCTTTTTGGCCAGGATATTCATGAGATCACTGAAAGTTTTGATTCTTCCTTGTTCATACTCAAGTCGATAAGGATGAGCCAATTTACTCATGGAAGAAAGGAAGGTGTTCAAAAACTTCTCAATCATGTCTTGATCAGTCTTGTCAACCCCACATAAACTAAGGTGTAGTTCCAACAAAGCTTGGTTGTATGAATCAACCTTTGAGTAATCAAACAAACGGATTGTTTTCTATCTCTCTGTCAATTCTGGAAGCCGTGCATCATGCATATTGTTGAACCGTTGCTTCGAAACGTCTCATAAATCCTTAGGATATGTTTTCTTTAGATACTGCTTCTTGAGAATTGGATGGATATGAAGCTTTAAAAACATGAGACCTTCAGCTTCAATTTCATCAGTTGGGGCGGCCACACCGGGCTCGGTTGATGGGTAGTTGGGGTGGCACACTCAGAAACTATGATAAACAAAATCAGTCACTTATATTGATTTTCCTTATCTTTTATTTATATCTTATGTCCCCCAGGACCGTCACTAATCAAAATTTTTGAGTAAAGAGGGGATGAAATCCCCTTTTCTCAACATGTAATTCCACAATATTAATCAAAGCAGTAAACAAACTAAATCTAGGTTGTTGCAGAAAGTAAGTTTTAATCCTAGATCTAGGGTGTTGCGGAAATTAAGTTTTACAACCTAATCACTGAATTGAGGGTGCTAGAAAATTTACCTCGATTGAGCTCGGTATGGATAAAGATGGATACAAGGAGGTAGTGCTAGTTGGGCTCGAGATTTGGGAAGGCGACTAATCTTGATGATTCGAGGAAGATAAACTAGAGGAGTGTCTTCGGTAATTGCTGACGGTGAGGAGGATTCTGGTGATGATGGTTGTCGATGGAAAAAGGTGGCCGGCGACAGAGGAGTTGATCGACGACGGTGGGGGAGGATTTAGGTATTTAAGGTTAGAAATTTTTTCTTTAGTGGTGATGGCTATCAACCCAAAACTGTTGATAATGTGTTGAATGATAAAGAGATTTCACAATAACTATATACTATAAACTATATCTTTATTCATTGATGGATGACCTTAAAAATATGTATTACAATCAATTACAATAAATGCCTTCCAAATAATCAGGAATTGCTAGAATCAATATCAAATCTAATTAGGACAAGACACACATCAGAAGATCAGAAATATACTTTCTTTAAACAAATACTACTATTCTACAACTTTTTTTTGTAGTGTTAAACCAGACGAACTCGGTCAGTAGGCAACGAACATAACCAAACTACTCCGGTGGAGCCACAACCTCCATCTTACAAGAATATCGTAAACTCTCAACTATTTACATATATCTAGTAAATAATCAACCCAGATTAAACTCTATCGAATTGAATATAAAAACCTTTTCGATAAACGCGATACGACAATACAATCACAACGATATAAGACACACGTACTTAACTATTCTGTTAACCGCAACACCACTGGCAGCGACATGTGACCCCATGTGTCACCACCACCCACCCACTGAGTCTACAAAGTGTAAACTTCAATTACATGTCACGATTACACTCATTGTGTCGTTACGATTCTAACCATATATAACATGACAAGTTATTGAATATTTTTCATGCAAGATGTGGCGGCACATGCAGCCATGCGCCACGGTGGTGACCACCACCGACAGCGAAGGTTAACATACCAAATCTCGAGGAGCCCAACAAATTTTGTACCAAATTTCGGCTCGTTTAGCTAGAATCGACCCTGAAACAATTTGGCCAAAAATCTTCCCAGCGACACAACTTCGTCTTCGAGTAACCCCTAGGATCGCAGCTGGTCCCGATAGATTTGTGATGAGGAGGAGAACAAAAGTCCTCAATCCTCGTCGACCAACTGAGCCACTAGCCGCCGCTGCGACAACGACGACTTTGGCAGACGAAACCGAATTGGGATTGATATGAATCCCTAAATGACAACCTGTAAATCACCAAAATAATACACAACACAATCCATAAACCAAGAGGATAAGAACTATATCCAATTCAAGGCCAAAGACCTCGCGGGCGACAGCGGCGATTAAAAGCCGAAACCCTAAAAGCTTATCTCCGTCGATTCTCTTCCCTGAACCATCAATCACCAAATTAGAAGCCAACAATAAGTAGAGGGTTAATAGGCGAGTCGATTCCAACTGGAATCGTGCCTGATGGTGGCCGGGCGGAAATGCATCGCCAAAGTCAAGTCCGGCGACCATTTTCATCGCTTTGACCCGAGTCAATGCGGGTCAATGAGTCAAAGGCCCTACATGCAAAAGTCTATATTTAATTTTATGAAAACTCCTATTTATACTCATAATTTTTACTAATTCATATTTATAATTTTCTGTAATTCTTGACAAACTTCCGTTGACCATAACTTTTATGTCGTAACTCCATTTTTGGCATTCCGCACTTCGACGGTCTCGTTTCGACAAATCCTATGACTTCCATCCAAAGTCAACCGACATAATCAACTCATTAAAAATTCAACCATAGTTTTTGCAATCTTTACTGTTAATAAATAATATTTATCGCGCTCACTAAATCAAACTCGAATAATCACAAAATAGAATTAGTTTTATGAAAAAGTTCAGGATGTTACAAATATGATATTACACTAATTTTTCGACCACATTTGAATATTTCTACCATTCTGATTTTAGATCATGAGAAATAGACCATTCATGTAAAATTTCAGGCAAATTAGTGATCGTTAAGGTATCGATCTAGAAAAATCAATGGACAGACCAAATCTTTCAAACTTGAACCATTTATGCTTATAGATTTCAGTTGAAATTTTGAATACCATAATGATAAGAAATTTGGCTTAAAATTCATATAAGTGATCTACACATTAAGACCTAAAATCTGAATGGTGGAGATATCAAAATGTAATCGAAAAGTTGGAATAACACCTCATCCCTAGAATTAAACCAGAAAAGGACTTGGAAGGCCTATATATATTCACACTCTGAAGATACTTTTTTTCTCTTCTAATTCTTCATCCATCAAGTAGTATCAATTAGGACTTGGATTTTTTTATCGCAATCTTTTTGGTAACCGAAACTGAACCGACAAAATTTCGTTCATGTTAACTCATAACCAAGTAAAATCTCATCGGTTTGATTTTGATTTCTGTCAAATCGGTTTTTAGGTACTTATTCCGCAGTCAAGATCCTTCGGCCACCTATTCTACTTCGTCACCGCCACCTTCGTCAAAGAAATCTGGGACCTTCGCCATCAAATTTCTGTGTAACCATCATGATTAAATTTCAGCAACTTCGGAAATGATCGACCCTCTCCCTTTACCGCGCTCTAGTAGCTTGTTTATCGTTGAAGAGGATGATTGCATCGGAGATGAGCAATGATTAGGTTCATTGGGTTTCAACCACCAACAGTAATGAGAACCGAAATAAAATCAGTTTAAACTGCCACAAAGCTGAACCGCAACAAGTCAAATTCTTTTATAAAGAACCGGACCGCACTGAACAAAATTGAAAGCAGCGTACAATGTACTTCACTCTGATCCCTTGAGTAGAACTAGACCCTTCTTCCACTTTATTCCAACCAATCAGTTGTGTGTTACTATTGGCACTAGGGAGATCGTACCTTGTCCTTGTAGTGGAACAAGAACTCGTTGTTTGATGTTGTTGTTTTGAAAAAGTTTTGACCATGTGTCGTTATAAGATTGGTTTACGTGTGGAATCTTATATTTTTATTCACATTACGTGATCTTTGTAAAAGGAAAAAAAACAGCTCAACTTTAGTTCTCATCACTCTTAATAGTTGAAAAAAGAGAGAAGGAAAATAGTAGAAAAAAAAAGAATGAAAAGAATATTGTTGTAGGTTTTTTGATTCCTTCTTATTAGAGTTGCTCTTCTAATATGCTCCAAACAAGTACTAGCTCAAAAAGTACTCCATGTTAATATGATCTATCCCAAGTTCATGTATCTAAAAATATAAATCAAGACACATGAAACGACAATGCCAGATTTGAGAATTGGAGTCCTGAAACGGGAATAAAAATGATGTCCTCTCATGATCCCAAATATGAAGATTTGGCCCCGATTAGTTAGCTTATCAGCCATGAAGTTGGCCTCCCTAAAAATGTGATTGAACTTTATCTTTTCAAAATGAACAGTGAGTTTCTGAATGTCTTCAATAAGAGTCTTGAGCTTCCAATGGATAGGGAACCTTCCATTGATACAGTTGATGACCAGATGAGAATTTCCTTCCACTAAGATACTTTTTAGATTTTCTAGCTTGGCTTGAAGAAGAGCATCTCGAAGAGCAGTTGCTTCAGCAATAGGAACCGAGGTCTGACCAAATATTCTAGCACCAACACATAAGGTATAGCCAAAGAGCTCTGTGATGACCCGACCAAATTTAAATATTGTAAAAATCTATAAATAAACCTGTAAATCGAAGAAGTACTAGATCCACAAAACAATTTCGGCTAATCTAGTCGAAGAACCCATTCGACAAACCCGTTACGATTAAACGATTGTAATGATATTAGACAAACCTAATTTCTCCGTCGTCCACACCACCACTGGTGGCGACACCTGTCACCATCATCCACTCACTAGGTCAACGAAACCTAAATGATAAACAAACTTCACGACTATGTTCATATTGTCGATCTGAATCTAATGACATATAACTCAACAAGTTTTTAGAATTATTTTTCTGGAAACGCACCTCCACAGAAGGCGGCACGTGCAGCCCGCGTGCTACCACCGATAACCATCACCCACGACAGAGATCAAGACACCCTCAGAAAGCTCTCAGCTAGCACAATATGTTCTCTTGAAGGAGTCTCACCATATTCCATCATGTTTGGCCAAAATCAGCCCTGAAACAATTCGGCTGAAAATCTTTCCGGCGTTGCATCTCTGCCGTCGAGCCACGTCATGGCTCGATATTGGTACCAATCGACTTAGGAGGATGAGGGGAGAAAAATCCATCTATCTTCGACGGCCCAGACCACCGACAACCACCGCTCACGGCAGAGGCCATGACGAATTCGTCGGAAATCCAATTGATTTCCTCGAATTCCACCTGCAACCAACAAAATCCAAGCAACAACCACATATATCATCACAATCTAGACATTAAAACGAATTAAAGCATACCCAGATCATGGCCGGAGGATTCGTCGATGACGATGACCGAAAACCCTAAAATTTCACTGAATCGATTCATTCTGCTCAGGCAACAAGAGCTGAAACTGAAGGTATCAGATGGAAGAGGAGTTGAAGGGCTCTCAATTCTGACCGGAATTGTGGCCAGAGGTGGACTGATGATGTCGTGCCGACGTCGACTGGCCCTAAATGGGTCGGACTCGATTTCTCTCACCCAAGAGAGAGGGTTGACACTCAATCAACCAGACCGACTTTCCCAAAAGGGAATGTCCCTATTTATACCCCAACATTTATGGAAACTAATTTTCTATAAACTTCCGTTAATCGTAACTTCTTTATCGTAACTCCGTTTTCAACATTTCTCGCGTCTACGAACTCGTCTCGACAAATTCTACGACTTCCATCCCAAATCAATTAACGTCGTCACTTCATTAAAAAGTCAACCAATATCGCTCGATAATTTACAATGTGAAATCATTTACCACGACCAGTAAAACAAATTCGGAAATATCCGTAAGTATTAATGATTATATAAAAAAGATAGGGGTATTACAAACCCCTCCAAAAAAAACCACCACCAGTAGCTCTCCCAACACCACTATTTACAACAAAGCCATCAAAATTTATTTTGTAATTGTTGAAAGGAGGGGGGCTGCCATGTGATCTGAGAGGCACGATGATACGCAAATTAACACTATTGTATATGTAATGAAGCGGAAGTGTTTGATATGTTTCCTTCTGTGGCGAACAAGGGATATTTACTCGATCTAGACCTATAGATCGAATAATGGTGAGAACAATCAAGACCTATTAATTGTTGCTCGAGTCAAAGTCTGAAACGCGTCAAACAATAACCACAATTGAGGGCGAACCTCGTCGATCAAAATTGAAAAAAAAACTGAGTTCTTCTTATTCTTCTTCTTTTTCGTTCCTGAACAACAAAACATCAAGCCCTATTTAAACTACTGAATAAGCTATTTCTAGTTATGGAAGGAAAACCACAAGTCTAGCATACTTTCCTAAATAAAACATGGAAACCAACCATAAGCTGTAAACTAAGAAATAAGGAAACGACTAGATATGGTAAATGTCTAACTATGAAAAATCAAAACTCCTTTAGCTCGTGGAATCGTTGATCCCAAGTAGTTTGTCCCATCCCTTGGAGATGTGTCGTTAATCTCTTTGACGTCAATTACCACCTCATCGTTTGAGTGCTCCATTTTTGTATCATCCCCTCCCCCTTTGAAAGGAATTGTCCTCAATTCGCTCAACCCATCATCATCGAGGTATGGAGAAAGATCACCCACGTTAAATGTCGCGTGGACGCCATAATCGCCGGGTAGTTCCACTTGATATGCATTCTCATTCACCCTCCTTATGATCTTGTATGGACCCTCCGCTCGTGGCATCAACTTTTTCTTACGCTTGCTAGGAAAGCGTTCCTTCCGTAGGTTCAGCCACACAAGATCACCCGGACTGAAAACGTTGGACCTCCTCTGTTTGTTGGAGCGTCGTTTGTAGTCTACGTTTACAGACTCGATTCGGTCCTTCACTTGGGCGTGCAGTTTGAGCATAGACTTGAGCTTTGACTCTGCATCTCTGTGTACTAACTCACCTTTAGGTAATGGGAGTAAGTTGAGGGGAACATAAGGATTAACCCCGTAAACAATTTCGAATGGAGAATGCTTAGTAGCAAGCGTCAGTGAGCGGTTGTAAGCAAATTCTGCATGAGATAGCTTGACGTCCCAATCCTTTTGTGTCTTGTTCACCAACCCTCGCAGAATTGTTCCAAGGATATGGTTAGTCACCTCGGTTTGGCAGTCTGTCTGTGGGTGATGAGAGGTACTAAACAGTAGCTTGGTCCCCACCTTTCGCCACAAGGTGTTCCAAAAATAGCTAAGGAACTTTGAATCCCGATCAGACACAATCGTACGCGGGATACCGTGGAGTCTCACTATCTCACTGTAATACAAGTCTGCTACGTGACTGGCATCGTCAGTCTTGTTACATGCCACAAAATGTGCCATCTTCGAGAATCTGTCTACTACTACCATGATAGCATCTCGTCCTCGTTGTGTACGCGGTAAGGCCATGATGAAGTCCATCGAGACATCCTCCCATGGTCAATCGGGTACGGGTAATGGCATATACTCCCCGGGTTTGAACGTGCTCTTAGCGATATGGTATGTCACACATTTGTTCACAATATTATTAACATCCCCTTGCATTTTCGGCCAATAGAAATGTTCTCGCAACACCTCTAACGTTTTTTGTACACCGAAATGGCCTGCTAAGCCTCCACCGTGGGCTTCACGAACTAACAGCTCTCGAACGGAATGCTTGGGTACACATAACTGGTTATCTTTGAAGAGGAACCCATCTTGTTGTACATAATTCTTGTAAGCTCCAGAAGCACAAGCTTGAAAATATGGTTCCAAAATCCACGTCGTCTTCATAGTAAGATTTTAATGATTCAAATCCAAGTAGTCTGACTCCTAAGGTGGAAATTAATGCATAACGTCGTGATAAAGCGTTGGCCACAACATTGCTCTTACCGTCCTTGTACTTTGATGAAAAATGAAAGGATTGAAGAAACTCGACCCACTTAGCGTGTCGTGGATTCAGTTTCTACTGCCTGTTGATATACTTCAAAGACTCATGATCAGAGTGTAAGATAAAATGACTCGGACGGAGGTAATGACTCCAATGCTCGAGTGCTCGTATGATAGCATAGAACTCCTTATCATACGTTGAGTAATTGAGCCTTGCCCCACTTAATTTCTCGGAAAAATAAGCGATTGGTCTTCTTCCTTGAATCAAGACTGCTCCAATTCCCACGCCGCTAGCATCGCACTCCACTTCGAATGGTTGAGAAAAATCTGGTAAGGCTAATATAGGGGCTGTACATAGCTTTGATTTGACCGACTCGAACGCAAGTTGAGCTGCCTCTGTCCAGGTGAATGTTCCTTTCTTCATGCACTCGGTAATGAGGCTTGTTACCGTGCTAAAATCTCGAATAAACCGTCGATAAAATGAAGCGAGTCCATGAAAGGATCTCACTTCTGTCATAGTTTTGGGACTTGGCCACGACTTGATTGCTTCGATCTTAGTTTGATCCACCGAAACTCCATCCTTGGAAACAACGTAACCCAAAAATCTTACACTGTCCACCATGAATGAGCACTTCTCTGTTTTCCCGTAGAGTTGCTGTGTTCTAAGTGTCTCAAAAACTTGTCTAAGATGGATGAGATGGTCCTCCATACTCTTGCTGTAGATGAGAATATCGTCCAAGTAAACCACAACGAACTTGCCTAAGAATGGCTTCAACAATTCGTTCATCAGCCTCATGAAGGTGCTAGGTGCGTTCGTGAGTCCGAAAGGCATGACGGTCCACTCGTATAGTCCATGTTTTGTTTTAAATGCTGTCTTCCACTCGTCGCCTTCCCTCATGCGAATCTGGTGGTATCCGCTCCTTAAATCTATTTTTGAAAATATTTTAGACCCATGTAATTCGTGCAACATGTCGTCTATTCTTGGGATGGGAAATCGATATTTGGTAGTAATGTTGTTTACTGCCCTGCTATCAGTACACATCCGCCAGGTCCCATCTTTCTTTGGTACTAGCAATGCCGGAACAACACATGGACTTAGGCTTTCTCGAACATATCCTCTTTCCATTAACTCTTCAATCTGTCACTGTAATTCCTTCGTCTCCTCGGGATTTCACCTATAGGCTGCCTTGTTAGGAAGAGGTGCTCCTGGGATCAAGTCGATTTGATGCTCTATTCCGTGTATTGGAGGCAATCCGGGTGGTAGATCATCGGGAAATACGTCGCTGAATTCTTCAAGTAGTTCCTTCAGAGTGCCCTATTCTTGAACCATAGTCTTGATACGCCCTACTTCATTAGTAACCAAGGCATACACGCGCTCCCCACTGTCCAAGGCCTGGGCGATCTCACGCTCGCTTGCGAACATCGAGAGATTTGGCTTCTTGTTTCGATTTGCGGTCATGGAGCGAATAGCTTCTGGTGTCATAGGTCTTAACACGACCTTCTTCCCTTTATCTCGTAGTTCGTACTCATTGGTCCTCCCTCTGTGTATCACGTCGCGATCAAACTGCCATAGGCGTCCCTGGAGGATATGGCAAGCATCCATTGGTAACACGTCACACAATATTTCATCGTGATAGGAACCCATAGTTAAACCCACTCGGACCTGTTTCGTAACTTTCATTTTATTTCCATCATCAAGCCAATGTAATGTATAAGGTCTGGGATGCGTCATGGTATTTAGTGCTAACTTTGAGACCATCTCTGTCGACGCAGCATTAGTACAACTCCCACCGTCAATTATCACACTACACCATTTGTCATTAACTTGACACTTGGTGTGGAAAATCTGGTCTCTTTGCTCATTTGCAATTGGTTCTGGTTTAGCCTGGAGAGTACGTTGAAGTACCAAGGAGGTATCGTAAATAGGAGCTTCATAGGCTTCCACGTTCTCCCCTCCTTCCTCGTACTCATTGCTTGTGAAGATTCCCTCTTCTTCGATTGCCTCATCATATAACTTATCTCGTACGGAGATCGCTTCTCGTAGGGTGACAATACGCTTGTTAGGACAGGCGTTTTGGTAGTGTCCAAATCCTTGACACTTAAAACATCGTACCTTCATAACGTTTTGTTCCTTCGGTGGGGAATTGGTCTTCAAGGTTCCTTGTGTGGGTGTGGCAGGGGCTGCTTTCGGGTTGGACGCTGAACTGGAGGCACATGTGGTGGTGAAACTGTTGGCTAGTCTTGTCCAAGCCGATGCTTTGGGCGGGTCATGTCGGCTCTTGCTGAGTTTTCCCTCCACCTTCAAACATAGTTCAATTAGCATGTCGAGTGAAGCGTAGGGATGTAAGTCCACGATGTTTGCTATGCCTCGATTCACCCCTCTTAGAAACCGCGCCATCTTTTGTTCCTCGATTTCTTCGATCTCGCTCATCATAGCTAATTTCTCGAACTCACTTACGTACTCGCTCACGGTCATCTTCCCTTGTGTCAACTCGGCCACTTTTCGATATAGCTCAAGTTTGTGGGTCTTGGGTACAAATATTTTGCGTAACTTGCGTTTTAAGGTTTCCCACGATGTAATTTTTTCCTTGCCCTCACGTGCTCTTTGTGACTTTATATTCTCAAACCATAAAGATGTGTTCTTACTAAGCTTGAGAATAGCATACTTACAACTCTTCGCGTCGGAGAGGTCTTTGAATTCGAACATGGGTTCGATTTTTCTTTCCCACTCCAAGTACTCCTCCGGATCTGTTCCTCCTGTGAATTCTGGGAGTTCTATGACTTTGAATTCATCTTGCGGTTGTCTAAATCCGGTTCGGCTCCTCGTTGGTCTGTTACGTAGCATCTCTCGGACTTGGCTGAGTAGAGTTTCATTGTCGAATTCCATCGAATTAGGATTAGAACCTTAGCTCTGGTACCACTAATGATACGCAAATTAACACTATCGTATATGTAATGAAGCGGAAGTGTTTGATATGTTTCCTTCTGTGGCGAACAAGGGATATTTACTCGATCTAGACCTATAGATCGAATAATGGTGAGAACAATCAAGACCTATTAATTGTTGCTCGAGTCAAAGTCTGAAATGCGTCAAACAATAACCACAATTGAGGGCGAACCTCGTCGATCAAAATTGAAAAACAAACTGAGTTCTTCTTATTCTTCTTCTTTTTCGTTCCTGAACAACAAAACATCAAGCCCTATTTAAACTACTGAATAAGCTATTTCTAGTTATGGAAGGAAAACCACAAGTCTAGCATACTTTCCTAAATAAAACATGGAAACCAACCATAAGCTGTAAACTAAGAAATAAGGAAACGACTAGATATGGTAAATGTCTAACTATGAAAAATCAAAACTCCTTTAGCTCGTGGAATCGTTGATCCCAAGTAGTTTGTCCCATCCCTTGGAGATGTGTCGCTAATCTCTTTGATGTCAATTACCACCTCATCGTTTGAGTGCTCCATTTTTGTATCACATGAGGATCGGAGTACTCCTTTCGAGATTCAGGTTGTGATCAAGGTAGGCTTTGGCAAAGGTTGCATCAACTGCAACAATAAATGGAGGGTTAAGCTAAACATGCTTAAACAGATTATCATTTCTTTTCTTTTTTCCCAAATGAACTAACAAGGTATAAGCAAAATATCAATCAGATTATCCTCATTTGGATTGTTCATGATCAAGTCATTCAACCTATCATCGATATGATATCGACATTGTTGTTGAGCACATTAATCTTCATAAGTCTCCAGATATCTTTAGCAATAGGGCAAGAACAAAACAAGCGATTAACATTCTCTTCAGCAACATTACACGAAGGACACAAGTTAGTAGTATTAATCATATATTCCAAATCAAGATAATCTATATCCTCTAATCATGATCCAGCAAAAATGTACAAATTATACAAATTGCCACGTGTTCCCCAAAAATTATACAAATTTGATTTACCAAATGTTAAGATCCGGTTGAATTTAATTGGCCGAGTTTAATCTCCAATAATTTTTCTTTTCTTTTTTCGATTGGAATATTTTAATTTCTTTTGGATTCTTACTTGGAAAAGAATATTCTGCGAGTCCTGTTGCTAAAATCATTTTAACAATTTGTAATTGTTATTATGTGGTTAATTTTTGGTTTTGGAGGAAATATGTTTTATATAGAGTATAAACTATGTCATGAGCAGTCATGACTGTCGAATTAACACAATAATTCTGGACTACATTGTTTCATTCTGACAAACACAACCCATTCAAACTCGAATGAATCATGTTCCATTCGCGTCTTATACGCACAGAAGGGCGCAATCATTTGAAAAATTACAGCCAGAAGACATATACAGGAGCAGGATTCATCTTCATACGTCCCGTGATTGGAGATATGACAGCTGAATGCTAAAGGCTTCTTTCAGCTCAGCCAAAACCTCAGCTATGGTTGGTCTTTGTGATGCATCTCTCTCTACAGACCTCACAGCAACTAGGGCTGCCTTCCTCATGCTTTGGACATCATATGTTCCCTCCACGCTCTCATCCACTATTTCATAAGCACCTGCTTGTAAGTAAGGCTTGGCCTGCACAGAATCAGACTTACAGTACGTGAACAACTAGCTAGCAGTTAGTTTAATCTATCTGTACCAGTTTGTATTAGTCTAGTAAGTTTGCTTTACCGTACCCATAGCACCAAGTTAAAGGAATCTGGAGTTCCTGAGTGACTCAAAGGCTCTCTTCCACAAATGAGCTCCAGAAGAACTACTCCGAAGCTATAGACATCGCTTTTCTCAGTTAGCTGCTGTGTTGTATAATATCTGCTCAATGAGTTAAAGGATGAATATAAACATGACTACACCCACGAGTGAATGAAAAAAATGTGTGCGCCTTGAAAAAATGAAAAATATTATTTAGTGTTTGAAAGGCATACTCAGGATCAAGATAGCCAGCAGTTCCTTTGACAACAGTGGTGACATGAGTTGCATCTGCCTGCAGTACTTGCTTGCAGAGGCCAAAATCACAGACCTTAGCATTCATTTCCTTGTCCAGAAGTATGTTACCGCATTTTACATCACGGTGTATGATTCGTGGCTCATTCCCATTGTGTAGATAGTCCAATCCTTTGAAATAAGATAGAGTGGTTTATTTCAGACCGAGCTGTCAGGTAAAAAAAGATACAAATGGAGATGGATGAACAACATATATACAAGATCGAACACCTTTTGCAGCATCAACAGCAATTTTCAGTCGGCGAACCCAGCTCAGTGAAACCCTTTTACTCTTTGGACCTGAAAGTAACATCAGTTGTAATTAAGATGAGTAAAGCCTGGTGCATTAGATATTGAGAACAACTGGTGAACTACAGTTTTAAAACTTGCCATAAAGGTGGTCAGCCAGTGATCCACCATGAAGATACTCATAAACAAGTATTTGCTGCTTTGACTCATGACAGAACCCTTCCAAACATACAAGATTTTGATGGCGAATTCGCGACAAGAGATTCACCTAAAACAACCCGAGGCAACAAAGAGTAAGCAACACTGCAAGGCATTCATATTCTTCATGCATCTTTTCAGATGTATGAATCCCATTTCTACTCAGATGATATTACAGGCTAATAAGGAATATCATAATAACTTGTTATGCTATTATAAAGAGAGTAGATACCTCATTGACAAAAGAATCAGCCCCAAGTTGGCTTTTATCAAATCGCACTTTCACAGCCACCAACTTTCCATTTGGAAGTTTTCCAAGGTAAACTGAACCAAAACTTCCCCGGCCTAAAAGCTGCTTAAAATTGTTGGTAGCTGCTTTGATCTCTTTGTGGCTAAACACTCTGGCTGAATTCCAGTTACGCATATCTGACATTGCCCCTAAAAAGCCGAAAAGAAATAATGTCTGTAACACTTGAGTAACGTTCACCAGAGCCCCACATGCATCATCGAAATGTATACTTAGTTACTTACTTACTTTCCATTGATGTGACATCAGTTCTTCTTTTTTTCACGTACAACATTACAGAAATGGAGGCAAGTATCAGCAGAGCGAGTAAGGCTCCTCCAATTGCACCAAGTATGATTGCTACATTACTGTGCCTTGTGTGTTTCTTTCTGTGTAAGAGAGTAACTTGTGGTGTCTCGAGAGAGGAGTTAGCTGTGAAATCATTGCAGGTCATTGTTGAGAAAGACAGGCACAAATTTCCGGAAGCTCTGCATAATTTGAAGCATCAGAAAAATCGGAAGATATAATGCACCCACCAACAATGACAATACTCATTCATTTACCTAAGTTCCAAACTTTCTCTATTCAAAGACTGGGGAAGAGCACCTTGCAGTTTGTTATTCTCCACATTCCTGATGAAATGCATGACAAATGTAACTCAGCAAAACAGATGTTTGGATCTAAAGTATAGTAAGAATATTTAAGATTCATCTCCAGGTGGCGGTAAATGTTATTGCAATGTAAGACTTACAACAAGTGAAGATCTTCCAGTTCTCCTAAGCTATCTGGAACCATTCCCTGTAAAGTATTGTTTTGCAAGTCCCTCCATACAGAATACGTACAGACACAACAGAAAAATGAAACAGCAACTATCAGATTTTGGCTCCAAATCTATCTTAATTGAAAGAATGAAGATGCAGAGACCTGAACTTACAGAATTTGAAGGCTAACCAAGTTGTCCAACTCAGTTCCAAAAGATGATAACTGATTGAAACTCAGATTCCTGAGAGTTTGCAAGTTAATATAAAATATGTCTAAAAGAGCAGAACTTGAGGACAAGAATGAGGAGGACTAATTACAATCTCTCAAGACGTGTCAAGCTAGCCAAATTCTGTATTTCACCAGTAAGTGATGTATTATGCAGATCCCTGGAGCATAAACCAAAAAACTATAGACATCAGCAAACATGTATTTGAAACTTCTGCATCATCTTTACAATTTAGAAACCAGTCTCAAGGGTTTACAGTGTTTTAAGATCGAGTAAGTCACCAATGGCTGGACTAATTGACCTCAATTTGATGTCTGAAAGCTCCCTAAACAATAAGTATACAGCAAGAGTGTCAGACCACATCAAATTTCTCATAAGGAAAAATGGAAGTGCACAGTTTTATAATCTATGAACATACAATGATGTAACTAATTTTCCTTCACATTCAATTTGATTCCATATTATTGGAGAACAAGGGTCATCTTGCCATCCCAAATCTAAACCGATAGACTGTTGGATAACCTGAAGAGCTGAAACTGCAAAATCATGTAGGTGGTGAAGAAATAAAGTAAAGTCAGTATCACAATTCACAAATTAGAGAGGACATTCATTATCAAGTGTGCAAATCAATCAAAGCTGTTGTTACCTGTGGTAGAGGAAACTTCTTCCGGAATATCGAGAATTTCATAAACCTCAATTGCATTAACTTGAGGATAGAAGTTAATGCTCTTAAATGTGATGTTCAAGCTCTTTATTCCTTTCTGCGTAAAGTATAGTGCAGCAACTTCTGAGCTTCTTACAGTGTAGTTTGACTGTGAAATATCACCGTTGATCAAGATGTCGAATGAAGGAAACACAGGAAGAACTCCAGCAAAGTAGAGGACAATGTAGTAGTCTGCTAAGGTATCAAAAGACAAGTTATATGTCAATGCATCTCTCCGTTCCAAAACTCTAGCAGTTTGAAGAATATCAGCCGGGACATCCTCCTTTAACCCCGAAACATTGAAGTTCATGCTTTGAGTCTTAAATCCAGTTGACACATGAAATGGCACAAAGCTTTGATCAGCATCCCAAATACGATCATACGGATCTGAAGGGTACCTGAGTATCATACAACTCAGAAAAGCCCACAAAAGGTTCATATATACAGTAAAGTGGTAAAAATCAACTCTAATCTCATACCTCAAGGATCCATTTGTGTAACCGCAATCTATTCTGTAACTTTTTTTCAGGGACTTATGTGGGAAATCTTCCAGGCCACTTGTGTAAGCTCCTTGAGGAAGTGGCCTAATTTCAATGGAAGATATTACAGGAGCCCCCCTATCTGGATTACTATGCAAACAAAACGAGACCATATCTTTATCAACTGGCCATATCCATTCTTCTATCCAAGGATCAGTTTTCTTGAGGTCTATAGTACTAACAAGGGCTGTGCCAAGAGACGCAGAGAATGATGGAGGTTTCCCAAGTCCATCATAGTCTTTGTACACAAATCGAGCTCTAAAAAGAACCAAAGATGACACATTACTCACTGGTAGCCTGTAACAGTTGTGAGTTTGGAGACTAATTGGGAAAATTCGAACTGGAACACTAAATGAGGATGTTCCTTCAATGTAACTAATGGTTGTGGTGTTGCCTGTACTTATGAATACATTGTCTGGAATCCATGATATATTAGATGAATCAGTGTAATTTGTAGTTCCACCACAAGTTAAACTCAAGAAACCTGTTACATATGCATGAAAATGTAACATTAGTGAAGATGAATATGAATACTACAAACCAAAACTCTGAGCTTAAGCGCATACCATCTTGATCAGAATAAGCATTAACTACCAAAAAACCAAGGAACAGATACAAGCCAACCCAGAAACATTGAAGTTCCATAAATGAATCAGTACCAGGAAAGTTACAATGCTTGGAAAGCAGAGAAACCCAAAATCACTAGTGATACAAGAAGCTAACTATATATAAACCTAACTTAGTTTGTGAAAGCATTGAAATGGTTCATCTAAAAAAATTGGAAGGAGGATCAAAAAGGGTGAGGAATTTAAAAAATATTGGAAGAAATATGATTGTTACTTTGGTGGGGGCGACATACTAATGAGTCTGGCAACTATTAAGAAGAATACACTGAAGCAGTCAAAAAGTGAAGAATACATATGGCACAATGTGATGATGAAGGCGTAGTGAGGGAGGCATATATAGTAAATCATATGCTTATATCTTCAGTAATAAAACAATGATTCCTTTCACAGCATGCATGCATGCATAGTGCTAGTGGTTAGTAACTTGGTACTTTTGTAGCTGATGAAAAGCAGTAGTTGAAGATGTGAAGTTCTGAGCATGCCAAAGTTTATATGGACTAAAGATAAACTAAACATGGAAGATCTAATAATTAGAGGGTATATCAGTGATGGATGGTTTTGAGTTTTGATCATCATATCGAAGTCGTATTAGCAATTAATTAGCATAAAATGGTTTGAGCTTTGATCCATCAGCAAGCAACCCTGAATTGACATAGGTCTAATTTGCTTGAAATACAAGGCTGATTGAGTAGTCTTCTATATATGTGGATTAGTGGAAGATGATAGTGCACAGGATGCTTAACGGAGGGTGCATCGAGCAATATATGTTCCTTTTGCAGTACGCCTTGGTTTGCTTGTAGTTTCAACTTCATTCTGCTCCAAATGTTATCTTTAGTGAAAAAGAAAGGTGCTTTGTAACTTAGCTTTATGGTGACCTGGTGGGAAACAAATCGATCATTTAGGGCCTATATTGGCTTAAAGATAAAACAATACCTCATGCATCAATTATGCATGTTCCATAACATACTTTGATATAATAATTTCAACTACTTACTGCTCATGAACGAAAATTCTAAACAAGTCGAGTGTGCAGCTCCATAGAGAAGAAAACCTGCTGCTGCTGAGATAAATGCCATGTGCATAAGAAAGTGGCCGGATTGCTGACCTTCCAGAACAGTTTGCAGTTGCACAGTACTGCTCTACGAATTGTGACCGAGTAGCTTGAACTTTGTATGACCTGTAATGTCTTATGATTCTTTTGAGCTGATTGCAGCTCAAGTAAGTGTTTTGCTCAGCTCGAAGAGAGCACATGCAGAATCAATATGAAGAAGATAGTAGAGGAAATGCATGGCTTCAATTTATTCATGTTCAGGCGGCACTCTAAAATCTAAAGTGCTAGACTAGTCCCTCTTCAGTTGTGAATCTAAAGCAATTCCTTGGAGAATCAAAACAGTAAATATTCTAACCCTTGCTAAACAATTTCTTTGGAAAAGCTCTTCAAACAAATTTGGAAGGAGGGTTAACTCACATTGTTCAGATATTGCTTGAATTGGTTTATGAGCGCTTCCATTTCAGGTACGTGTTGTCCTAATTCCTTAATTAGGTAGTATTTGGTGTGAACCAAACAGATCGATCTCGTAGCAGGAATGGAATACTACTTTTAGAGCACCCGCACCGGTGTTTTGCCCTTGCTCGTGCTATTTGAGGAGGAGCAGACACTGTTTGAGGTGGAGCAGTCACTATTCATCAAATAAGAGGTGTAGTTTCTGTTTTTCGCGCAGCAGTGCCAAAAAATAGCACGTGCTATTACTGTTCATAAATTAATTTTTTATTAATTTTTTTTTTGAATCTTTTTCAACCAATCCATAAACGACACGTGTCGTTGTCGTATGAATAATTGAATAAGATTTCGGGTAAGATTTCCAACGAATGACGAGTTGACACGTGTCACGCCAACAAAAGGTTATCGGGTAAATAATTGTACAAAATTTCCGATAAGATTTTCAACCAATCACGAGGCAACACGTGTCATGTCCACGTATCGTTATCGGCTCTAATAATTGTATAAGATTCTTGAGAGATTTCCGACCAATTGAAAGCCAACACGTGTCATCATCTTATCTAATCAGAATATCTACACTCGGCTATATATTTGTTGATCGGTGCTCATCGTTTATTCACACATTTCCAACCATATATTCTACATTCCGATAAGATGAATCCTTTTAGTTTTGAGAATTTTTTCCGGAGGAGGCGACAGCAACGTCGACGAAATGCCGAAATTGCTAATGCTTTCATCACTGAAGCGGTCGTGGTCGATGCAATGTTCGATGATGAACCACCTCGCCGCCGACCAAATGAAAAAAGAATGAGGGAGTCAAGGGGACATAATCTGATGGAGGATTACTTCATCGAACGCCCCGTCTTCAACGAACAAGCATTTCGTCGAAAGTACTGAATGAGTACGAATTTATTCAACCGTATAATGACGGATCTCTGCAACCACGACCAATTTTGGCACCAAAGAGCTGACGCCACCGGATTGGTTGGACTTCTTCCACAACAAAAGATGACAGGCGCTCTTCGTATGTTGGCATACGACGCAGCCGCAGATCAGTGTGCTGAAATAACAAGAATGGGTGAATCCACAACACTACAATGCATGAAGAAGTGGTGTATGCATATATACGAGCTTTACGGTGACCTCTATCTCCGTGCTCCAAATGCCACAGACATAACACGTCTTCTAAAGAGAGCAAGGCATCACGGATTTCCTGGTATGATCGGAAGTATTGATTGCATGCACTGAGAGTGGAAGAACTGCCCCACAACTTGGCAATGGGCATTCTCGGGCCGGAAGAAGCGTCCAACTATTATTTTAGAGGCGGTAGCCTCATATGACACATGGATATGACACAGCTTCTTTGGGGTACCCGGATCACAAAATGATATCAACGTGCTCCACCAATCGAACATATTTGATTCGCTCCTTGCCGGAAACAGTCTGAGTGCAACTTATAAAGTCAACGGTATGACTTACCACAATACTTACTATCTAGCTGACGATATATATCACAGGTACTCCTCATTTGTGAAAACAATCTCCAATCCCCAAGAGCTACCACAGAAACTGTTTGCCAAGAAACAAGAGGCATACCGCAAAGATGTAGAGAGGTGCTTTGGGATTTTGCAATCTCGTTGGGGAATTATTCGGCATGCAGCTAGGTGTCATCACCAATCGACGTTAAAGAGCATCATGTTGGTTGCATTATAATGCATAACATGATTGTCGAAGAAGAATTTGTGGAGGAGGAGTTCGAGGAGTTAGAAGAAGAAGATCTACAAAACCCATCAACTGCTTTCACAGCTTATGATGGACCAGTGGATGAACAAGGTAATCGTATTCCTTTTAAGCATATTGGAAGGGATGGACAAAATGAACAACGATTTGCCGACCGTGTTGTAGATCTCCAATCTGCGTACATCCATGGAGAGTTGCAAAAGGACTTAGTTAAGCACAACTGGTATCTAGAGACTGGCGAACGACTTTAAATGATGTGTGTGTGTAACATGTTTGCTTTATTTGTTTTTCCTTTTAGTTGTTTGAGTGATGTGTGTTTGATTTTAAGTCATTATGTTTTATTGTACTGTGCGTGAGCTTTGATGGAATAAAAAAAGTGCGTTTTTATTACTTGAAAAATTAAAGTACATAATTTCAATCAAAGCGTAGAATTATTGGAAATTTAAAGTACATAATTTCATAATGGAAAACAAATACCAAACTATAGAAACAGTGGGCGATAATAATTTGAAAATGCTTCATCGCTACCATCTCCTTCCTCTTCCTCCATTTTCTTTAGGATAATCTCTTTTTTCTTCGAAAAATACCTCTTCGATTTTGGGGTCATAGCATCCATATCCATTGCCATTATCCTTGAATCCTCCACTTCGGCCCTCAATTTGTAGTCCTTCACCTTAATGGCGAGTTGTTTTTAGTATAAAGCTAGCTCGGTGGCATCACTTTCTTTTTGCCCGGCAAGATGCATTCTTTGATTTTCCATCATGCTTTTCAAAATCTCATCTCTTACCTCATTTGAAGATGAGCAGGCTCTTTTCCCCTTTCTTTTAGCTTCCTTGGCCGCCTTCACTCCGATTGGTCTAACCGGACTAGAGTACACTTCTTCTTCGTTGCTTTGTGGTGTTGCAATGACTTCATCATCCTCCACGTTGACGGGGGGAGTCATTGAGGTAAAAGGAAGAGTAGTTGCGGAGCTGGAATATGAAGGAGGTGGTATACTAGGTTCGGCCCGAAAATTTGGATGGTTCTTCATCACTTCCCAACAATCAAACTTGGTAAACTGTTTCTTTTTTTATGCCACGTACCATGATTGAGCTTTTCTTATCTAAGGTGCAAAAAATTTATATGTCTAAACAATATCTAGGAAATGGAGATCTCAACATTGATTAAAATAAATGTAATAAATAATTTATGACAAAATTATTAACACTTACCTCATCTTGCAAATTTGAGCCGGATTGTGCATTCCTTCGTGCATATGCAAAAGCGGCACCCCAAGTTCTAAAACTCGGCTTCAACTTTGTAAAACGAGAAGAAACCGCGATTTGGATCCTAGGCTCCGGCCTTGATTCACCATGCACAATCTCCCAATTTTCCTTACAATCGCCATCGACTTTTTCCCACAATTTGTCGGACTTTTGCATGTTGCCGGTAATAGGAGCAAACGCTAATGCGACAATAAGAAATACAAAGTTACAAATCTTCGGAATCAAGCCAATTGGACATTTTTTGGGAACTAAAATACAAAAGGATGAGAGGAGAATGAAGGAGAAGAGAAAGGAGAGGATAAATTTGTTGTGCACAAATTTGTATGAGATGTGAATGAAATTGATGTAGTATTTATAGAAAAATTATAGGGTGTTATTTGCAATTTTTTGAATTTTTTTTGCAATTTTTTAGGGTTTATTTTGCAAAATGGCAGAAAATTCTGATATAGCCATTTCGCTTGAATCTAAGCCGTCTGATCAAAATGTTTGATTTGAAATGGACGGTCCAGATCAATCTGATCGTAAAGGTTTTTTACCCCTCCGGCTCTCCACGTGTCGCGTTCCTATTGGCCGGTAATTTTTTTTAACCTTTTACTAGCGCATGTATTACACGCGCCAGATAGAAAAAAAAATCATAACCGAGCTGACGTCACCCACGTGCATGGGCTCCGCCAGCACGGCTCGTGCTCCAGCTCGAGCAGAAGCTGCTCGTGATGCTGCTCCTCCCTCTGGTCAACGACCGATCGCGGCTCGCCTCCTCCCCCGCTGCTCGTCGACTTCGACACTGCTCATGCTACCGGCCACTGGGGTCCGCCGAATCCGGCTGCTCGACCCGGCACCGGTGCAGGTGCTCTTTAGAGAAATTACTAAGACGTCTGATCTTGCGGTCTTCCAAGGGAAACACCCCAACATCATCCCTTCCCACTGATGATTTCCCTATCCGAAAAATAACAAAAGCCGACCATATTGATAGACAAGAATTGTTGGATTGGAGATTCCACATTAAAATATGGCAAGATGAAATACAACTTAAATGAATGTGGACTATTACAAATTGTACCGAGGCTTTTTGTAGATAAAATTCAACAACTTAAAGGTGATTAAGTTTGGGCAATATCAATAATGATTTTTGCATTATTTGGCAAAACTTGGGCAGCAGGACATATCCAAGTGATCATGTCAGAAATCAAAATTTTTTACCGGGTCTTTACCCATATCCAATCATAATAACTTTGCTATACTTACACGTACATATGATAGCTTTTATCCTCTTATCTCTAGGATCCCACTCTGACTAGGTTGAGTAACGCTGCCTGAGGTAAAGAAACAATGCTGTTGATGCAGCTACTGCATAAGGGAAGATGGTCCAAATTCCCTAGATAATATTCATGTCAGACTACTATCATAACAAAATGATACTTTCATGTTAAAAGACAAGAGTGACTGCATATATACCATTGCTGTAGCAACAGTAGCTAGGGCGAAGACAGGGCGCTCCCTCAAGAAGAATCCTATCGCCAACTGCAGTCACAAATCAGTGAGAGTTTCAAATTAGCCAAACAAGAAATTATCAGTTTTATTTCTCTAAAAGCCTAAAAAAAATCAGTAGTATGTAGTTGAGCACAAGCATGTGTGTATTTCAAAATAGCACAATTTGTAACAGAACTGGTCTCACCTGGACTGGAAGGGTGATCAAGCCACCTAAGCAAACACCAGCAAAGAAACACTCTGGAGATATACCCTGCACTTAGAAATACGCAGATAAGCTCAGCGGATTCAGCGGTAAGATGAATGAAAAATTTGACTAATTAGTGTGCCTATCACTCTAGTATGTATAATTTTATTAAAGTTAAAGAATGAATAAAAATGTCAGTCTTAGGTGTAACCACTAATTATAACTTGACCTGAAACATAACAACCACTTTATGATGAATTTTATCAAATCAGTGGGAATAAAGGTCACATGGTAATCTTTGGCATTGAAACGTCCACTACCGGATGCTCTTGAATTCAAAGATTAACAATCAGTAATTATTAAAATTCTCAGCAATCAGACTAAACTTGTATTCTCAATCAAGATACCATAAAAAATAATTTGGAGATTCAACTTTCAAATTTAATCTATAATCATTATCTATGGCATGAATATAAGATGAAAGTCAAGACTAACCAAGGTTCCAGCTAGAAAAGCTGTTGGATTCCTCACTCCAAGGGAAAAACGCTCAACTGCAAATCATATGCACAAAAGCGCTAAATAGTAGCAGAATTCATTATACCATTTCAAAACAGGGATTTAGTACTCTAGATAGGAACTAGCAGAGTAGACGACATATGAACGCAACAAATTTCTGTTTCAGCTTGAACATATGACCATTTTCAATTTTCTTTTTCTGCCATCATAAGTATAAAATATAGTTGAAATATGCTTAGCACGGCTACATTTGTTACCATCTAATTACGCAACACTACGTTAGGTCCACATATCTTGACTAATACGAATATGTCGACTTGAGACTTTTGAGAGCATGACTAAAGCTTTGAATCATTCATATACTATATACAGACGAGATAGAACCACATGCAAATAAGTACAGCTCACCAAAACCAATGAGATTGCCATATCTTTGCACAGCACTGGTGATGCTCAAAGCTTTCTCTTTGCCAATCCCTAACTGCATCCATCATCAAGAGAATATTCATATAAATGACATTAGTAGTCAATAGCTAAAAACAGGTAAGTATGCATTGTGACAGACGCACTGCTTACGCTAACTATGAACAATAGACTTATGTCTCATCCCAAAAAGAAAGACACAACATGTTGAAAGAACGAAACCAGAATAGAAAACACTTTCAAGTAGACAACACAGTACAACCCCACATATATTTAGCCTAGTTTCAACCAGGTACCTCATTAGTTTGAAAAAAAAAAGGGTCAATTTTGTTCTTCCCATCTAAAGCTCCCAAATAGCTAACTCACCGCAACATCTCTTTAGTATAGTTTCCGTTGCCATGCCATCTCAATCCAGCCTCCGTTAACAACCTCTGCTTAAATTTTATATCCATACTTTGAACTGAATCCCTAACTTCCACAAATTTCTCTCAAATGAAGCGCTTATTCTGTTTGCAATCACAATATGGTACTTACCTATAATAATTAGTTTCATGATTGGTTTTGGTTATTTATCTGGGTTGGGTGCTATAGAATTTGGGGATGATGGATGCATTAAGTGTTCCTGCAGTTTATATAAGCCCTTAAGTGAGAGGGCGGTGTTCCTTATATATGACTGAACAGTTATCAGGCATACATGTCATATTTTATGTTATTCTTTGCATTGAAGGATGACTTCATCAGTCACAAAGAGGCAGAGGGCTTATTGCTACTTTGACTGTGAAGAAGATATCATATAAATATATACCGAAATTTTCTCAGTTTTAAGAATACAATGCTACGGAATAAGATGAAGCAAAAACTCCTGATAATTTCAAATAAGATCAATAAGGTCTGTTGTAGGAAGACTAATGTGTACTTGTGCGTACACCCCAACTAAAAAAATATCAAAAAGAATCTACAGATAAAAATGTACAGTGATGTTTAGACATGATTGAGTGAATATGAACTCATCAGTAAGAAGAGCGGAGCAGTACTAACCCTTGCAAATACATCATCAGATGCCCTGGATTGTCTAAAAAGCTTCCCCAGATAAAATGGTATAAGATCACTAATGCATACTCCCCTGAAACATTGAAAAGTGATAATCAGACTAAAATTTTACAAGGTGTATTTACAGATATACTGCATACAAATCAGTAATGAAGTCTACCTACATTTATATATAAAAACAAAAACAAAAAAAAACCCTATCATGACATGTTCAGCTAAGGACGTAGTCTATTACCAATACACCCAAAGAGTTGTAGATATAATGTATGGAGCATTTCTCGAGAAAGATTCAGCAAATGAGTGCCATGTCCCATCCAAAGATAGCCTCCGAGCCAATGTTATGCCAACCTATATCGTTTTCTTAATGTTTACTCACAAGTGCAAAGTATCATCATATCAAACTGTACAACATCAACAAATTAATATTCGAGCTAGTGATTCAGAAATACCAGAACAGAGGACAGACCCAAATATTTAGAGCCTCTTCGCTAATGAAAAGTCCACACCCTGCGGCCATTAGCAACCAAAAGTAGATCCACCTGCACAACCCTTGATCATTCAGAATTAATTTGATCTATTAATAAGCAAATAAAAGACTGAGATACATTTTTTCTACTTTAGCCAACGCATCAAAAATCACAACCATAAATGTGAATAGAAACATCAATTTTTTCAATCTATTATTACCAAATGTGGAAAAAATTCCATCAGGCAACTTTTATAATAAACCTTCAGTTGCTATGTGCTATTAAGCGAGAGGAAAATTTCAGCATATACCCTGGTGCATATTCTGGAAGAAAAATGGTGTTGCCAAAGATTTTGAAAGTGAAACCAACAGGAGCTGCCGCCATTGCTGAAGAGGATGAGCCTTCTGGCAATAAGCGAAGCCCATTTGATGACCCCTTGATGCTGACAGATATTAGTGTGACTGTTGCAGCTATCCCCAGTGCAATTGCTATTTTAGCGAGAAACGAAGTCTCTCTACCAGTTTGGATCTTTTCAACTTTTCCAAGCAATATATCATCAATCCCATCTTGCCCTTCCATAGTTTCATTAGAAATTGCAGCCTCCTCACTTTCTGAATCCTCATTCGAAGAACTTCTAATTCTACTGGTACAAATGTAAAATAAGCAATCAATAAAACCGAGTAATTTCGATAAGCATTGCATCAAACATGTCAGCATGGAATTTATGGCTAGCTTGCCTAAACACATTAAACTATGAGCACACAAAGGAAAAGACTGATGCTTGATGCCCTGCTGCAACTATTGGCTTATCAATGAATTGGGTATTCATTTTCAACACCCATTTAAGCATTTAAACATTCCTCATCTTCAAAAACACTGAAATTTTACAAGTAAATATACCTGAAACTTTGGGGTCTGAGGAGATGTGAAACTAGGCTACATTGTTTCCCATTCACCAGAAATCTGTGTTTGACTCTGAAACAGCTAGAATGCCTAACAAATTGTAGATTTGATATACTGGGTTTTAGAATGGGTGGGAATAGACAAGACCCAGAAGCGAAAATGGCCATGGAAGACATTTGGAGATGTTGAAGGAAGCTAAGTGAGGAAGTGGGTTTGAACCAGAGAGATTAGCGGCTCTGGTTCCATGTTGCTTAATTTGGTGTGAGACTGTGAGTGGCTAGGGAGTGACTGACCATACGAGAGGCATATACTCCATGCGAAGACTGAGATACTCCCTCACTTTGAAAGCCATTTGCTTGCTTGATTCTTAGGTCGTGGAGACGTGGACTCGTATAAATATGAGAGTTTTCTGAGTATTTCTTTTTTATATATACTAGCCACCTGCACACAGACGCGTGTGCGAAATTTTAAAAATATAACATCAGTCATGATTTGTCAAATAAGTTATAGAAGAGTCGTCGATAGAAAAATAAAATTACCATCTTACTTGTAACATAGTGAGAGCTTGTTCGACCTAATTAGCAAACACAAATGCTCGAGTATTAAAACAAGTTGTTACTGAATTTTTAACAAGAGAATCAAACGCACAAGTATGTAAAGTTGGCTATAATAATATACATAGTGCATCTTATACACATAATACAACTACAAATTAAAATGTCCCAATAAAAAAAAACTACATGAAAAAAAACATACAACAAACTGCATATACCGATTTCACTTTCAAGATGAGAACAGTCTGGGACTTGGTCGGAATATTAAAGAAGAACCAAACAGAGAGAACGTGAGATGGATTATAACACAATACAAATTCGTTTGAATTCGAGTACTTATTCTAGATACATACTCACTAACAAATATATTGTCCAAACATTTTAATTAGAGTTTCGGTGTTACTGATCAATAAACATTAGTTTATCAGATTTTCAATTCAACCTTCAAACCTATTTGATGTGAAAAGAAATCGGAAGAAAATTCAATTGAATGAAAACGAAAAGAGATCATGAAAAACCAACTAACCACGAAATCCAAAACAAAAACATCTGTAGGCTGATGAGAGAATTAAAAATTGGTTTATGTTGAAGGAGAAAACTATAGAAGATACGCAATAGACTGAAATTGTATTTTATTTATTGATATATTACCTTTAAATAAGCATTACAATCTAATACAATAAATATTTCAGTAAATCAGGGATTGAGAAAATATCTATATCTACTCTAATTAGGACAAGACACACACCGACATACCAGGAATATAATTCCTTTAAACACTCTCCATTGTGTCGTGATTCTAATGTATGATGCATAACCTGTTGCCTCACTAAAAACCTTGCCAAACAAACAAAAATATCTTGGGAAAAATAAAAGTTTGGTCGAAGGGAAAAAGAGTACAGCGCATCAACTACAAAAGCGATCACATCTGATATAGACTCCTCCTGATGTCTGCGAAATGAACTCCCCCTGATCAATAACTCAATCTTGGTGTTCAGACATTCTTTGCATACCAATGCGTCTCACATGCTTAGCAAATGTAGATTTAGGCAGTGACTTGGTAAACAAGTCTGCAGCATTATCTGCCGAACAAACTGATTCACATGAATGTTCAATAACTAATGTTGTTGCTGATTGAAGAAAAACTTTGGCAATATGTGCTTGGTATGATCACCCTTTATGTATCCTAACTTCATTAGTTAATGCAAGACACATTGTCCTCAAAGATACAAGTTGGTGCTTTAGTAGTGGAAGGTAATCCACTAGTTTCTCAAATGTGGTGTATGATTGACCTAAGACAAACACACTCCTTAACTGCTTCATGTAAAGCAATGGTCTCAGAATGATTCGAGGAAGTAGTAACCAAGGTCTATTTCATTAATCTCTAAGAAATCATTGTGTTCCCCATGGTAAACACATAACCAGTTTGAGAACATTCTTTATGTGGGTCAGAAAGATACCCAGCATCAGCAAAACCAACCAAGACATCACAAGGTGTCTCTGAGTAGGGGACTACACTAAATGTAGGAGCAGTGCTTGCAACCTGACCATTACTCGATGATTCGAGTAACTCCTTTGATGGGTCGAAGGTATGGCTCTGGTCCATCCAAATTGCAACATTCGACAGGTCGAGAGAATCATTCGATGGGTCGAATCCCCTAGAATTAGCATGCTGCGTTTCAACCATCCCTTTTTTGGGAATTTCATGTTTCTATTTGTATTCTTTGTGGGGGAAGAACAAGCTCAAGTCTATGAAACCCTTCAAGTACTTGAAGATGTGTTTTATACCTTCCAATGACGTTGTGTAGGTGCATAACTAAACTGAGCTAACAAGTTCATAGAGAATGCAATGTCTGGTCTTGTGCATTAAGCTAAATATAACAAAGCTCCAATAGCACTAAGGTATGGTACCTCAGCTCCCAATAACTCTTCATCACCATCTTTCGGACGGTATAGATCTTTATTGGGTTTCAGACTGCGTACGACCATTGGTGTGCTAAGAGAGTGTACTTTGTCCATGTTTAATCGTCTGAGCCTCTTTTGGACATAAGCAGACTGGTGGAGAAGTATTCCACCAATTCGATGTTCTAATTCTAAACCAAGACAAAATCGAGTCCTACCAAGGTCTTTCATCTCAAACTTGGATTTCAAGTAGTTAACCATCTCATTGATTTCATCAAGAGACCCAATGATATTCATATCATCAACATAGATCACTACAATGGAAAATCCTGAACTTGTTCTCTTAATGAACACACATGGGCATAAATCTTCGTTCTTGTATCCCTTCCCAATCAAGTAGTCACTGAGATATGTGTACCACATTCCACCAGATTATTTCAATCCATACAGTGAATGCTTCAATTTAATCACATAAGCACTCTGTGGTGTAGAGTTACTTGAATTGGGTATAACTATGTCTTCCGGCACTTTCATGTATATCTCGGAATCAAGGTTCCTATAGAGATATGCAGTCACCACATCCATCAACTGCATGCTCAATTTTTCAGACACTACCAAACTAATAAGGTAGCGCAAAGTAATGATGTCCATGACCGGAGAATATGTCTCCTCATAATCAATGCCAGGGGATTGAGAGAATATTTGTGCCACAAGTCTTGCTTTATACCACATGACTTCATTCTTCTCATTACACTTCCAAACAAAGACCATTTGGTGGGCATAGCACTACCAGACCAAATACCTGCCTTTTCTTTACAGAGTCTAGATCAGCCTGTATTGCGTCTTTCTATTTTGGCCAATTCACTCTCCGCTGACATTCAGCAACTGAGTGAGGTTCCACTTTGTTATCATCAATGATATCCTGGGCGACGGAATAAGCAAAAGTATCATCAACTACCTTGTATGCTCTATCCATTACAATGTGCACATCATTGTATTTTAGTGAGATTTCACCGTTTATTGACATCACATATGGATCTGAAGCGTCCTATAGAGATGCCATTTGTGATTTTAGGACACAACTGTAGTAAAAAACAATCTCATGTGTGGGATTCACAATGTTGATGATGAAGAGATCATTTTGTGCCTGGATGGCCTGCCTTTTCACCGACAGCTCATATGTGAATTTTCTTGGTCTCCCCCTCTTCCTAGTAGGAGCCGAGGCTGATGCTACTCCATCCACATGGGAAAGAGGCATGTTACTCTGCCCTGGAGTTGCTTTAAACCGACCCTTGGGAACTTCCAACCTTGCAAGAACATTTGCAATAGGAATGTGTGATCTCGTCACTTAAGCAATATCAGTGAAGGAGTCAGGCATCGATTCTGCTACCTTCTGAAGATCAAGTATTCCTCACACTTCAATCTCATTTTGAGATATGCGTGGATCTTCTTGAAACATAGTGGGAGGAGCTTTCCATGTTAATTCCTGACATTCAACCGGAATAGATGTATTCATATCTCCCCCTAACGTCGAGAAGTATGTTTTATCAAAGTGACAATCTGCAAATCTTGCAGTAAAGATATCTCATGTCGAATGTTCTAAGTAACAGACAATCGTTAGAGATTCATAACCAACATATATGCCTAATCGACGTTGAGGACCCATTTTAGTGCGTTGTGGTGGCACAATTGGCACATACACTACACAACCAAATATACGTAGAAAAGAAATATCAAGCTCATATCCAGTTACCAACTAGTGCATATTGAATGGTTGGTGTGCTATAGGTCTCAAGTGAAGAAGTATTGTTGCATATAATACTGCATATCCCCAGATACCAAAAAATTGGTATATATACATAACCATTGCTCTTGCTACAAGCTATAACCGCTTGATTTATGCCTTTGTCAAACTGTTCTGAGAATGAACATGAGGGACAAGATGTTCAACGTCTATCCCAATCGACATACAACAATCATCAAAGGTCTTTGATGTAAATTCTCCTGCACTATCCAATCGAATTAATTTGATTGGATTGTCCAGGTGGTGAGCTCGAAGCTTAATAATCTGTGCAAGGAGTTTTGCAAATACAACATTCCTTGTTGATAACAAAGAAATGTGTGACCATTGCGTCGATACATCTATCAAAACCATAAAATATTTAAATGGAAGAATGGAATATTTTCAGTGTTATTAACCGCAAATTAGGGTTAAGCTTGTAACTTTTCCATTGAGCAAGCTTTGCAAAAAGAGCGATGAGCATCGGAGATTACCATAAAGGAATATTGTGGAATAACACTAGGTGTTGAAACTGGATGGAGATTGTTAGTCTCATCCACTCCATCAAATTTGATAGTTTTGGAGATTTCCACATGCTTCTTGCCTTTGAAGAATGGATGACAATGAGAGTTTTTTAATATTTTGATCATCATGTCATGACCTGAGTGTCCCAGTCGAAATTATCAAAGCTTGTATGAGGTCATGTCACACAAAGTAGCTAGTGTGACAACATTAGATTTAATTATCTGAACTGTTGTAAGATATAGTTCACCACGAATTACCCCTAACTTCTCTAAGGAATGCATAACTCCTCTGAAATTATGCATAAAAAAAATTTTCATTCTCACTACAAGTTTCCAAATGTACCGTTGGCTCTAATACCCTTAAAACTTAGCAAGGTTGAGTTGGCCTTAAGCGCATACAATGCATCAGTGATATGAATTTTAGTTCCATGTGGTAGACCATGCCCTTGTATAACCGGCGCGGAACAAATCATGGTTGTCACTGATGATGTATATGACACAAGACCAATAAACAATTGTCTATTCGCAGGATAGTATGAGTAGTACCACTATTTACTAGACACTTGATCTCACCGTCAAACATCTACTAAAGAATTTGAATTAATTAGTCTTTAAGACTTGTTGACCACTTTAAGTAAAGACTTAAAGGTTTACCAAAGGGTTGTGATCCTTAAAGAGTGTTGATATGACATTAGTAAACCGATGTAAAATACATCAAAAACACCATTCCTAGGTAACTTTTTAGATTGGTTGAGAAAAACCACTCACAATATCGAGTGAAACCAAAAACCAATAAATTGAGAAAATTTGTCATAAAGGCAAACATTTGACGGGTCGAGTGAAACCAAAAACCAATATCGATTTTACAATATCTTCCTCGATGGGTCGAACAAGAATTTCGATGGGTCAAATTTTGTGACGAGTGGAGACAAAACTATGCATTCAACGGGTCGAGTGAAATTTTGACGGGTTAAAAAATGCAAAACCATTCTAGAGTGTGACATTTGACCGGTCAAAGAAAAATCTCAACGGTTCGAAATTCTCTAGAATCAAATCATCCTTTCTTTTATCTCGTTTTTATGGAACTTTGGTGTCATAATGCATAGGGTTTTGTAGAATTTGAACCTTATAAGTAATATGTATGAACATGACCATTCTTAATACTTTAAAATACCGAAATAAAGAACTTTTATTATTTTGTCAACATCAAAACTTACATCGAGAGATTGTTCTTTTTCAATAACTATGACTAAAAATAAAGTCAATTACAATGCTAAACTTGATTACATAGTAGAGATATCATCTAAGCAAAATCTGTAGTCGCTAAGTTTATATTTGGGATATCTTCTAATACTATATTGGCTTCTCCGCGATCTTCTATTTCTTCATCCACAGTGTAGTTGGTCTCATGAGCCAAGTACATCTTACATCTCTTGTAGGCATTCTGGACATATTTAGGCGCACGACACTGCTTGTGCATATGCTTGGTCAAACCACACATATAGCAAGGTGCTGAGCTATGTGTCGAAGGAGCAGGCCTTGAAGAATTTCCATTGTTCCTAGAGCCAGAACTTGATGGATTCTTGTTGTTGTCTTGGCGAGTCCAAGTCAGATTTTGATTGTTTCCTCCTCTGCCATGACCTCTACCACGTCCACCTCTACCACCATGAGTTTAATAAGGTTCCAAACGATTGTTCTGCTTATCTTTCTGTGTCGTTCCAGTATGATGAACCTCACAGGCTTTTTTTGTACCGACTGACCTGACATTGTTATGGAGAAAAATCTCCTGATGCCTTTCTTTCTTCGCCAGTACACTCATAAGATTACTAAATTATCTAAGTCTTCCTTGCTCATAATCAATCTGATATTGGTGAGCAAGGGTGTCCGTAGAGGTTGGAAATGTAGTCAATGACTTCTCAACCTTGGCTTTGTCGTTCTTGACAGTGCCACAAATAGGAAGCTCAGACTGTAGCTCTAATATATCCTGGTAAAAATCGTTGATCTTAGGGTAATCCAATAACTGGATTTGATCCCATCTCTCTAGGAGTTCAGGAAGTTGTGCATCATGCACATTGTTAAACCGTTCTTCTAAAGTCACCCACAAATCTGCGGGGTCGTCCTTCAATAAGTACTGCTTCCTTAAAGCAGGATGAATATGTCTCCAAAGAAACATAAGAGCTTGAGCTTTTTGAGCTATAGTATGTTCATTGGCTTGAGTTCCTATGGTAGTGGTTTGATAGTGTCCCTGAGCTTCTTTCCGATGAGAGTATTCTTCACATCAAAAACCAACATGTGGTACTCTGCTCCTTTAATATCAAGGATGTCAAATTCTGGTCTTCCTGGCTGAGTCATCTACAAAAGACAAGAGATGAAATTAGTTTACCGATCAAAAAACCATGATCAATAATTAAGTTTAGGGAATAAGAAACATGATATATTGATGTATGGTCGCAAATATTGATGCGATAACCGGTGGTTTCATACAACACCCCATAAAACCGTGACTGACTCAGAGTCAGAAAATATCAACTTACCTTTTTGTTTTCATATATACCGTGACTCCTCCAGAACCGTCACTATTGTTTAAACTTTGAGAGTGAGGATTTAATTCTTCACTCACTCATACCTGCAATAATTCATAGGAACTAGAGGCATATATAAAATTGACATTATTTAAACCTAAATCTCGACCTACATCTTGGGTGTTGCGGTAATTAAGTTTTGCAACCTAATTCTAAATCAAAGAACTTTGAAATTTACCTCGAGGGTATTATGCTCAGAATGAAAACTTTACTGGGATCGAAGTTTGAAGTGAAAAAGTCCACAAAAGTCGGCGTGAGAAATCTCCGGCGACGTTAAGGTGCTCGATGACAGGATGTCTTCGTGCAAGGGAGGAGGCCGGCGGTGGAGCTTATAGTGTTTAGGGGTTTAGGTTTTTTTTTCGGGTTTGGGTTGGCTATCAACTCAAGAGCTGCTGATAACGTGTTGAAGGAGAAAAATATAGAAAATACACAATAGACTAAAATTGTATTCTATTCATTGGTAGATGACCTTTAAATATGCATTACAATCTGATACAATAAATCTCCCAGTAAATCAGGGATTGAGATAATCTCTATATCTACTCTAATTAGGACAAGACACACACCGGGATACTGAGAATATAATTCTTTTAAACTGTTTATAAAATTAAAATGTTAAATGCGAATAGTTATAAACTAATACCACAACATCCATACAACTTGGAACACTAAAAGAAGCAAAATGCATTATGCATTTTAAACACCAATGAAAATACAGTCACTAATAGAACCGCATCCTCCATACAAAATACATTCATTGATAGAACCACATCCATACTGAAAAAGCAGAAAAGGAATGTGACCCGATTCAAACTGAAACTACATAGAAAGGGATTTATATCACACTGTCCATACTTAAGAAAGTGATATATTTTTTTTGAACTGAGTGATAATTATTTTTTAAGTTAATAATTATTTTCCTTTTTCCTTTTTACGTGGAGAGAAATAAGGGAAGAATGATGATGGTTATGGGAGTTATCGGGAAGGCTTGGAGGTGGTTAACAAATTTATTTTTGTTTTTATTTTTTCTCAAATTTTTTGGTTTTACCATTTTGACCATAACTGTCTACCTGTTTCAAAGATTTTTAATATTTTAAGGGTTTTTTTGGTAAAAAAAATTAATTTTGATTGACAATGAGAGTCTCCTTAATAAATAGAGATAAACAAAGAGAACGTGAGATGGATTATAACACAAAATGAATTCATTTGAATTTGAGTACTTATTCTAGATACAAACTCAATAACAAATATATTGTCCAAACATTTTAATTAGAGTTTCGGTGTTACTGATCAATACACTTTAGTTTTTACAAACCAATCAAATTAGGCAATTGCAGATAAGGTAACGCGCGCTTAGCTAACTACTGAAGCTAAGGAATCCAACCGCCCTTTTCAATAATATATATATATTATTCAGATTATTCTTCTGTAATATTCAGTTTTGGTTGACAATGAGAGTCTTCTTCTTTAATATTCAGATTGTTCTGAATAATTCTTTTATATATATATATAGTTCTATAACAATGACTTTCAAATGTTAAACACTATGTAGTTAAAACTCCATAATCGTCAACGGATTGTGGTAAGGAAATCGTTTCGATTTGCCCCATTATGTACTTTATTGATTGAATTTGGTTACCTCGGCACCATCACCACTACCACCACCACCACCACCACCACCACCATTAAATTATTTATTAATTACAAATTTTGCATTAATTAATAATTATTATTTAATTACTATTTATTTAATTTTCATTTAATTTTTTTAAACCACTTAGACGACGAAAAACTTGCGTCGTCTAAGTGGATTATTTATTTTTTATAAATTTTTTTAAAATAATTCGATACTTAGGCGATGAATAACCTAAAATTTTGTCATCTAAGTGGTTTAACTTAGGTGACGAATTGTTTATTTCGTCGTCTAATTTCTCACTAAAACGACAAAAAATTTCGTCGTTTTTTCATTAATTTTTCATTGTCTAAAATTCTAGACGAAGAAATTTATTTTGTCGCCTAAGTTGTTACTTAGACAACGAAACAAAAAGTTTCGTCATCTAAGTACTTAGACTACGATTGTTAGACGATGAAACTTAGGCCATGAAAGTTTCGTCGCCTAAGTGTGTTTTTCTGGTAGTGATGAGTCCCGACAGAAGAAAGTGGCAATGGATCTGGTGGCACTCGTGAAGTTACAAGCTAAGAAGTGCTAGATGATTTTAATGTAGATTGAAGTGCATAGCAAGATAGGGTGCAGGGCCCCCAATTTCTTTAGTCTTGTTCTACACCTAGACCGTTTAGTTATATTTTGGTACCATATTGAATTGCAATAAAGTAATTTACTTTTTGGGAGTTCTTTCTATCGTGTCGTTAACCAACAGACTTCTTAGTAACTTATCAGCTCCTTATTCAACCGTTTCACTTTAAAAAAATCACCACAAAAGTCAAGTTGGTAAGTAAATCTGGGGTAGTGTTTGGGTCAAATCTTGCCAATACTAATTGAAGTAAATCTCAATTTAGACTAGAGAGGAGGAGGCATTCTTGATGTGATCTCTCAGTGCAAACTAGTCTCTAGACCTAGAAAGTGTGAAAAATGTGTATTCTCAATGCAAACAAAATAGTCATGAAATTAACTTTTAATTACCAGCTGACTAACATAATGTTAAATCATTTCTACAAAACTTTGAATCAAATCAAAAGTTGTTAAAATATTTATAATTGTAAATTATAAAATTTGAACATAAAGAACTTGAATAAATCTTGAGTCACAGTTTCACTGTTTTGCTAGATAGTGTCAAGTTACATTTGGTTATAGAGATCATCATAAAACGAAGTTATGATATTTACAATCTCTCACTCAATAAACATCATGAACACTACCAAAAACTAGATAAATTATGCTTTACACAAATTTAAAGTGAAGATCACATAAATTCCATATCCAATCTCTTCCAAAGATCAAGTTTTTTTGTGTGGAAGGATTTCAACCTCAACGTATTCAAAATGAGAAGTTTTGTGTGTCTCCAATTTGCAAACTGTGTGGTAATGATAAGGAGTTAATAGAGTATGGTTTATGATTGTGTCATTGGGATTGGCTGTGCTGTGGTTTTGTTCGGCTCTCATCTTGACTTGAAGATCACCACTTTAGTGGAATGGTTTGAATCCTAATATTCACTATTACTGATAAGAAGGAGCTTGCGGTACTCATTTCCTTTGTCTGCTTTCTTTGTGGGGAGATTTGGAAGCAAGGGTGTAAGTTTATTTTTGGGGATTTGAATCATTTTCCCAGTGATGCCATTAGAAGAGCCATAAATATGTTTAATGAATTTCTATTGCACAGTGTGAAACTGCTTGCTCCTAGTCTGACTGGGAATTAGCTATGAGAGGTTATTGAATGATTGTGTGAAGATAAACTGTGATACTAGTTGAGATATGTGGGAATTTTGAGCTAGCCTTAGCGTGGTGATTAGAGATTGAGATGGGATATTATTTGAGGGGAGTCTCTATGGAAATGAAACGTGAGTATACTCTTGTTGGTGAAACTTTGGCTATATCTCTAGGACTTGATTTGGCCATTGAGCATCAGTTTCACAATGTGAAAGTTGAGATAACTCAAAGGAGCTTATCAAAACATTGCAGTCTAAAAAAAGACTTGTTTTTGGAGAATAGTCCCACTGATCAAGGAAATATGGAGGAAAAGTGTGGGATTGAATCCCAAGAAAAGCTAACATGGTTGTACACTGTGCTGCCTTGCCAGAAAACATGAAGGTGGATCTTAATAGATGGCCTAACCCTCCGCCACCACCATTCTCCCATGTTCTTCACAATGACATGTGCCTATGTCCTCACATAGAAGTATAGATCCTAGTTTTAGTGTGGTTGAGTTTGTTTTTTTCTTGGTTTGCACATGTACATGCCTACTTTGTTAGGAAATAGGTATAGCAGTGCCAACCTTAGTTTGTTGTTTTCAGATATTCTTGTTGGGGGTTAAAGTTTATTTTCTTTCCTACGAGCTTTGTCTAGTATTTATGAATGAATCAGCTTTTCAAAAATTAAAAAAAAAACTAGACATGAGATTCGCCAACATTTTCTTCTTGTCAATTTGTAACTAAAAACAACATACTTATTTGTATGCCAACTATAAAAGAGAGCAAAGTAACAACAAATTCGAACTGCAAATCAAGAAATTCCCGAAATTAATAGCTCATAGTAGAAGTAGCATCTATGGCATGTGGAGTCTCAATTGCTCATTCTAAAGAGAGAAAGAGGTTTTGGAGAATATTGAGCATTTTTTTCACTCCAACAGCTTCCCCATCATTTCCCCAATATTGAGAAAGTGATGAGAGAGAACAAGTCATTCCCCAAATTTATATCAATCTGTAAAATTTTGTAGAATGAGTCATCATTAATATTTCGCTAGTCTCAATGTCTTCCAAGCTCTTCCAAGATCTTTTTGGGAGCCTCAATAAAAAAATATTTTATTGTTATAATATGTAAGGATGTAGTTGTAATAAATATAAAAATCTGAAAAATAAGGAAGCTGTTGGTGTTAGAGCATAATTTTTTTGGAGATTTCGAGTTTTGCTTCCCTATTTTACAAAAATTATGGAGAAGTTGTTGGAGATGCTCTAAATCAGTTATAATGACTTGATCATGAAGCAAAAGGACAGAACTATATAAAAAAACTCTCTCCTGATTGTCCTAGAGATAGTTTACTCACCCAATTTATGAACTTAGAGTCATCATGAGTAATAACTGCCACATCTTAATCAACGTCGTAAACCCTTGCATGCATCAGCAATCGAAGTAAGACATCGCACTCCATATCATAAACTGTAAACTCCCTCCATTCTTGTTCATTTGTAAAGCATGTAAGAAAATAGACTCGCGATCGATATCCCGGTCATAGTGGATGAAGAAAATAAAAGATCTAGCAACTCTTAATAGCTCCTCCGACAACATTATTCTCATACCTGTATTTGATAGGAGGTTGATGAGGCAATGACCTCAAGCCAAAAAATACATAGAATAGTACACTACTGTTTATAATAAATCACAAAATATTAATCTCATCCACACTCTTATAATAAGATAATTAATATATTTAAATGATCATCAGAAAATGAACAAACCAAAGATTGATTGAACTTTTTATTGTTAAGATTATGACTATATGAAAATCATTACTTTTTTTTCACGTGAACATTAAGTTTGGAAGTATAGTGTAATAAAATCGCTATATATCAATTTCATCACACTATATATATATATTTTTATTTGTCAAGGATAACCCAAAGGTTTCATAAGGCCAGGACAAATCCTCCGGTCCATGTGAAATTGTCCAACTGTGCATTGCAGCACAGTGTCTGGCCTTGTTTATAATTCAACAAATATATTTTGACATCATCAGTGTTCGAACGCATGATGTAGGGGTTTCATATAAAACATTCCCGTGGCAAGACCCAATGTTTCCACTGAACTACTTTTTGTGGTTATCACACTCTTATAATAAGATAATTTTTTTAAAGATACTAAAATAAGACATTAGATGAGATGCTATATCAAACACTTGTTCTTTCTTAATCTTAAGATTGCTATATAAAAAATAGAATATAGGATAGAATTGATGAAAAAAATTATATTTAATTCACTTTATTTCAATAATTTTTATTGAAATGGCATGTTTTCTAGTTAACTCAACAAACAAGTTATATTAGCTATGTCGCCTTACTCTTGCTCGGTTTGTCTACGCCGATATCTATCGATCTTTAGAATGTTTAACTCCAATTGCGTTATAGAGGATGGGAGTTCCAATGGATCGAGGCCCAAGTGCGCCTCCACATGGAAGTGCAGCACTACCAGTCCTTTTCATGCCTTGTTTGCTAGGGGAAAAAGTTTGTAGAGACGATCAATGGTATTAAGGCTCACTATGGCATTGCACACAACAAGGTTTATTGTGAGGATCAGCAAAATTTGGACAATCATTTTTTAAGGGTCAAGAAGGATATTAATAAGGTGGTAGCTGCTTAGAGAACTGTTGTAGCCAGAAGGATTGTTGATGTTGATGTTACTGAGGATTAAGATCTGCCTGACTCCACTTGTTTAATTAGCTGAGGATTAAATTCTGTTAATGACTTTTTAAAGACTTGGTTCTAGTGTTTTCTCTTGATAAAAAAAACAAAAAAGTTGTACTAGAATCTAACTTCGACTAATTGGAGAAAAGTAAAAGGAAACAAAATTACAAGGTGAACATCTAAGTTGAAAAAAAATGAAATTTGAAAGTTTTTGGAAAATCTATGGTTTGGAGGATGAATTTGTTTGAGATTTTTGTAGTTATAATTCAGGCTTACAATCCAATAGAGTCCAATATTGACTTTAAGAAGTTTTTGAATACCTCAAGACTTTAATATTTATTTATAGGAATCCAAATTGAATACATCATGATTTTTATAAACTTTTTAAAAATCTTAATATAAATCTTAAATTGTTTAAGGAGATTTATTCTCCGTAACTTTCGGTGTATATCTTGTCCTAATTAGATACGATTTAGTATAGATAGAGATACAGAAAATCCTTGTTATATCGAGATATTTATTGTAACAGATTGTATCAGCCTATATATAAGGCATTCTATCAATGAAAGAGATAGTTTTCAGTCTATCATATTTTCTCATTTAACACATTATCAGCATGTTCTGAGTTGATAGCCAGCAATCAACACAGGAAAAAAAATTCGAAACACTTTTTCCATCCCCAAATTCGAGATTGACCACTTCAATCTCATAGTGTGTGCACATCTGCCAACTTCGATAGAAGATTGCGAACAACTCATGATGAACCATGATGAGATCTTCATATGCACGAAAAGCCCCAGATGTGTAGTTTCCATAATATTCTTTAGATCTCAATTCGGATGTGTCTAGAATAAGTTAAGGCTAATTTAGTTCTTAAAGGTCAGTCCGCCCAAAAAGAAGAAAATGAGAAGAAAGAAGAATATCCTACCCTAGCCTCCACCTGCGGGCCTCCTTAGCTTGACGAAAATTTTCCATTGCAGGAGCACGTAGCCGGATTTTTGTGATTCTTCAAAAAAAAATTCAAAAGTTTTCGTACCGAGCAAAACACCCTCAAGGTAAATTTTCTAAACCGTCAATCTTTAGATCTAGGAATAAAACTTACTTCCTGCAAAACCCTAGATCTTAGGATTGTGATTTGTGATTATTGCATATTTGTGTCCTAGTTCCTATGGACCTATATCCATAGAATATAAGTGATGGTTTTAGGGGAGTCACGATTTAGAAAAGAAAAGAAAAGAAAGGGAAAGCGATCATATGTGATGGTTCCTCACGATTTCTGGTTGTGATTTTGAGCTATTGTTTATTGATATCAATTTTTATGACAAAACATCATTGATCATGGTTCTTATTCCCCAAACTTAATATTAGTGATCGTCAATTTTTTATCGGTAAGGTAATTACATCTCTTGTCTCTCTTATAGATGATATCAATTGAGGCAGAACGGCCTAAATTTGATATCCTTGATCCTCAAGAAGAGGAATACTATTGTTGGGTGTCAGATGTTGAGAACGCACTTCTCGGTATAAATCTGACGGATTAAATCTAACCACCACCACGACCTGGTACTGAGCCACCAACTCCAGCTCGCAAAGCTCAAGCCCTCATGTTTTTGAGGCGGCATATACATCCAGTTCTATATAAACAATATTTGCTAAAGAATGACCCCGCAGTTTTGTGGGTGACTTTACAAGATACGTTCAATCATGTGCATAATGCAAACTTCGGGAATTGTAAGAGAAAAATGGGATTCAATTCGGTTATTGGATTATCCAAAGATTGATGCATTCAATCAAGATATGTTAGAGCTACAACTAGTGTTGACTATTTGTGGCATTGTAAAGACCGATCTAGCTATGTTTGAGAAGTCTTTAAGCATATTTCCTACTTCCATGGACAAACTTGCTAGTCAATATCGCACAGATTATGAGCAAGGAAGACTAAGATCATTCGATGATCTCAAGAATGTGTTGGCCAAGAAAGAGCGATATCGCGAGATTATTCTCATCAATAATGTTCGGCCAGCCGGTACTAAAAAGATCCATGAGTTACACAATATTAGTGGGAAGGCACATAAGGATAGGAAGAATAGTCGTTCTGAGCCTTACAATAACATTGCTGGAAGAGGAGGACGAGGTAAAGATCGTGGTAGAGGATATAGTCGGAACTTGACTTGGACTCACCAAGACAATGGCCAAAATAACTTCAACAAGAATCATTCCGGTTCTAGGAATAGGAGAAATTCTTCAAATTCAGCTTCTAATTCACGCTTTTCATCTTGTTATAGATGTGGCTCTACCAAGCATATGCACAAACAATGTCGTGCACCCAAGGATATTCAAAATGCCTACAAAAAGTACACATGATACTTGGCATATGAGACTAACTTCATTTGAAGACTGAGATGAAAAATTACGGTAAAGCCATTCTTATAATAGCAGACAATACAAAAGCAAGTTTGTAGATTGCAGATTTTTGAGTAGTCTATGTATTAGGCTCAAGTTTTCGCTATGTAATCAAGTTTAGCTCTATTTTTAACTTGGTTTTAGTCATGGTTTATTTTTGACTTAGTTTAGTCATGGTTTGAGACTTTGTTTTAAGTCATGATTTTTGGAATAAGATAACTATGATGTAATTTTTAAAATTTGGCGAGTAAGAGATTTTTTTCTTCTATTTTTCGGTATATGAAATGGTTGAAAATATTATTTTTATACCAATTCAGTGTATGGTTTGATGTTTATATTAATATATGGCATAATGACACAATGATATAGTAAAAATCGAGACACGAAAAAGAAGATATCTTGACCTCAGAAAATTCTTCGACCCGTTGAAGGCTCTGTTCTGGATAGGTTTTTGCACTTTTTGACTCGTCGAGGATTTCCTCGACTCGTCGATTGCTTGCTTATGTCTTAGTTTATGTCCCATTTTGACCCGTTGAGAATATTATTCGACCCGTTGAGGATAGATATCAGAAAATTGATATCGGTTTTGGATTTCTCTTCAACCCGTCGACACATTAGTTCGGCCCGTCAAAGGTATGCCTCTGGACAAACTTTTGACCCGTCAAAAAACTACATCAACCAGTCGAGACTTGGTATCGGAAAATCAAAATTTTATTGTGGATTTCTTCGATCTGATGAGTGCAGTACAATCCCGACAAAGTACCATTGTCGTGTCATGCGTTATCCCACTGGATGTTCTTATGACAAAATCCAATGCACATCGCTCGTTTTGCAAAGATTTTTTATGTCTATAATGCTATTTACATGTATGACAATCTTTTGTTATAGACATAACTTTCATTCCTTCACCGATTCTAAGAATATATTTGTGGATCAATCAAACCGGTATGCAGACTGTTTATATATGGTTTTGATTGCTGCATTGACACATAGGTCACACGTTTCTGCAATCCACATGGTACGCTGCATTTGTAAAACTCCTAGCACATATTATTAAGCTTCGAATTCACCACCCAGATAACCCAATCAGGTCAATTAGATTGGATAATGCATGAGAATTTACATCACTATATTTTGTTGATTATTGCATGTTGGTTGGCATTGAAGTTGAACATCCCAATTCCCCATGTTCATTCATAGAACGGTTTAGCAGAGGCAGAAATTAAGCGATTACAGTTTATGGCTAGCACAATGATAATGCATATTGATTTACTGGTTTCTGCTTAGGGATATGCAGTGGTACATGCATTTATGCTTATTCGCTTGATACCCATAAACCGCCAACCATATAGTGCATATGAGTTGGTAACTAGATATGAGCATGATATCTCACATCTACACATCTCTAGTTGTGTGGTACATGTGCATACTATGCCTCTACTGTGTATAAAAATGGGTCATTGTGCATTAATGTTGGTTATGATACTCCAACAAATGTTCGCTATTTAGAACCTTTGACAAGAGATCTTTTTACTGCTAGTTTTTGCAAATAGTCACTGTGATGAGACATACTTCCCGCCGTTAGGGGGAGATAGGAATGGTTCCATTTTGGTTAAACGTAAAAAATTAACGTGGTATGTTCCCACTATGTCTCATCATGATCCCCACACATCTCAGTGTGAGATTGAAGTGCAATGTATTCTTGATCTTCATAAAGTAGCATATTCGATATCTGAGTTCTTTACTGATACCATATGAGTGACGAGATCGGTTACATACTAAAAATTCTGCAAGCTTGAAAGTCCCTGGCATTTGGCAAGTTAACGCAATGCTCGGGCAAGGTATTGTTTCTCCTGCCCATAGTGGGGGTGTAGCATCGGTCAAAATCCACTGATGAGTTGCCGGTAAAAAGGCAAGCCATCAAGGCACAACCATTCATCATCAACACATGAGATTATTTTTGAGTGCAATTGTGTCTAAAAGTCGACATTGACAATCATTGGGGGACGCCTCAGAGTTAATGACGATGTCAGTAAATATAGAAATCTCACCAAGTTAAACAAATGCTAGCGGTATTATGGATGATTCTTTCATGTTCGTTGATGATGCATTTACTTATTCTGTCAGTCAAAAATTGACGACGATGAAGTAGAACATTGCTTTGTTGCAAATTCTTAATGGTTAATGTAGAGCAAATTGACCGATATGAAAATTTGCAATCTAGGCAGAACTAGACACTCTTATAAATGACAAGTTTTTGGTTTGGTAGTGCTATGACCACCGAATGGTAAGCCGGTTAGACACAAATGAGTCTTTGTTAGAAAGAGAAGAGTGAAGTCATGCAGTATAAAGCTAAACTTGTGGCGCAAAGATGTTCTCAATGCCTTAGTATTAATTATGAGAAGATGTATTCTCCGGTCATGGAAATCATCACTTTCCATTACCTTATCAGTTTGGTAGTGTCCAAAAATACTGAGTATGCAGCTTATGGATATGGTTATATATTTCTATAGGGATCTTAATTCAGAGATATACATGAGAGTACTGATTGGCATGGTTATACCCAATTCAAGTAACTCTAAACCACATAGTGCTCATGTAATTAGATTGAGACGTTCACAATAGGGATTGAAACAATACGGTAGGATGTGGTATACACGTCTAAGTGACTACTTGATTAAGAAGGGATACAAGAATGAAAAGTCATGCACATGTGTGTTTGGTAGATGAACGAGTTATTTGAGATGATAGACCTTGGTAGGACTCGGTTATGTCTCATTTTAGAGGTGGAACATCAAGTTGGTTGAATTCTTATTCACCAGCCTACTTATATCTAGATCAGGCAATGGACAAAGCACACCAATGGTTATTTGTAGTCTGGAACCCAAAAGGATCTATTTCATCGGAATGATGATGGCAAAGATATTTTGGATATGAGATTCTATATCTTAGTGTGGTTAGAGCTTGGTAAAATATAGCTTAGTACACATGTCCAGACATTGCCCTCTCGGTATGCTCAAACACAAAGTCATTAGAATGGAGCATAGTGCATCTTCAGGTACTTGAAGGTAACTATTGACTTGGGCTTGTTCTTTCCCTTACAAAGCAAATAAAAAGAAGCTTGAAATTCCCGAAAAAAGGGATGGTTAAATTGCAGCATACAGAAACTGGGCACTTCGACCCATCGAGTAAATCTCTTGACCCGTCGAAGGTAATGAACAGTGATAACTTGAAGGTGTCCTTCAACCTATCGAGGAATGGTTTCAACCCGTTGAAACCGATGCTTTGGATCAAACAGAACCATTCATTCGACCCGTCGAGTGAGGACTTTGACCCGTCGAATTCTTCCCCTACTATGAGAAGTTTTACTGTAGTCCCCTATTCTGAAACACCGGTTGATGTGTTTATCGGATTTGCTGAAGTTAGGTACCTCTCTGATCCACATAAAGGACATTCCTAAAAAGGTTATGTATTCACCATGTTGCTTTTTTCTCGAACTATCCTAAGATTAAAGCTTTGTATGAAGAGGTTGATGATTGTGTCTGGTTTAGGACGGTAATACAATATATTCGAGGGTCTAGTGGATTGTCATCTACTATGATAAGGCCAATTTGCATCTTTGAGAATAATGCGATTTGCATTGAACAAAAGAAGTTGAGTTACATTAAGGGTGTCATACTTAATTCATTTCGCCAAAGTACTCCTACAATCAATAATAGCAGCTGTTATTGATTATCCATGTGAAATAGGTTGGTTCGGTGGATAATGTTGCGGACTTGTTTACCAAGTCATTACCCAAATCTACATTTGTGAAACATGTGAGATGCATTGGTATGCGCAGGTTATCTAAACTCCATGACTGAGTTTAGAGTAAAGGGGAGTTACATTTTTGTAGACATCAGGATGAGTCTACATCACTTGTAGTAGTTTTTGTAGTTGATGCATTGTACTCTTTTTTCCTTAGACCAAGCTTTTGTTTTACCCATGAGGTTTTTGTTTGTTTGGCAAGGTTTTTAGTGAGGCAACATGTTATGCATCATTCATTAGGCCATCGACACACAGAGGAGTGTTTAAGGAGATTTATTCTCTGTAACTTCCGGTGTGTATCTTGTCCTAATTAGATAAAATTTTGTATAGATCAAGATACAGAGAATCCTTGTTATATTGGGACATTTATTGTAACAGATTGTATCAACTTATATATAAGACATTCTATCAATTAAAGGGATATAGTTTTCAGTCTATTATTATTTCTCCTTTAACATAAATGAATATCCATAGACTTTTTTTGGGGGGAGGGGTTTAGAAGATTCTTTATAATCTGTTGATTGTTTCAAAACTCTAGATTGTTTTAATTTCATGTGAATTTGAAATGATTTTTAAAATTATTTTATAAGGATTTGGTTAAATTTTTAAGGATATTGTTCAAATAATAATAAATCTAAAATATATTAACCAAAAATACAAATTTCAAGATTTCCTACCACATATACAAAGACAAAATACACTAGTTTCAAAATACTTTAAACAAACTTGATTTCCATTTCCTTTTATTGAAGACATAAAAAAATTGCTAAAGTCTAATGCAAGGTTTAAGTTTATCTATGCGCCAAGAAATTGTGATAGGATAGCTTATAGGTTAGCTAGTGTTGCTTATATACGCCAAAAATTGGAATGAGTCTTTGTTATTCCTGATTTTATTTTGGATGCACTCTAATATGATTTTCATCGTGCTATTTTAATAAATCATCTTGAGGGGATAATTTTCTCAAAAAAATAATCTTGATTCTCGATCATCTTCATGATAACAATTATCTTGTATCGCCATTGTATTTTTAAAATAACATTTTGTGAGTAAATAATTCTTCAAAAAATTTTAAAATTAATTATTGAATGAAATTTTTAAACATCCGTAAAGTTTTGAATATTATAGGATTCTTATGGATTATTTTAAATTCTGATTAATTGCATAAAATTTAGAAGACTTTTTAAAATTACGATTGAATATATCAAAATTTTAAAGAATTTCTAAAATACAAAAAATATTTAAAATCGACAACCGCTTAATAATTTGAATCGAAAAAAAGGGAAAAATTAAAACACTAAAATATCCTAATTTAGCTCAGCTATCGACCGTTCTATATTACACATTATCTTTAAGGTAGTGAAATTGCAACTATTTTTTTTACAAACCGCATCCGATTTCTTTCGAACAAAAATATATAGCAAATAAAAAAAATAAAAAAGGAAGAAGATGGGATTTATTTATTAGAAATAGGGGGCAATTTCACATTATTTTAATGTCAAACAATCCACAATCTGTCAGTTAATAAACAGATGATGAATGCCAGCAAGACCAGACAAATAATGAAGGACACAAAAAGTAATGCTCCCCCCCCCCCCCGGTTTCCTGATCTCAAACAGCTTAACTGACTCAACAGAGTATTACCACGCAACGCCGTCGTAGCACCACCTCACTTGCGCTTTGGCGCGCACAGTTGTTAAATCACGTGCCCATAATCACACACAAAAAAAGAAGAAGAAAAAAACAGTTGAGTTTGCAAACCCAAAAGTCGTTGTCGTCTGATCGATCGTCTCCTTTCTCCGACCTTGCAGTTCTAAACGTGCCCATTGCCCAACTCCTCGGTGGCTTTGCAATACCAGCTCCTAATTCTATTTACTTTGAAAAAGTTTAAGCCTTAAGCTTGTACATCCCTCATTGACTTGTTTCTAGTTTGGAATTCATTAATTACTTTAATAAGCTCCAACGGTATCTGTATCTTGAAGCTTCTTGTTCTTTTTGCTTGCTGCGTTAGCTTTTGTGTTGGTGAACTGCTTTGATTAGTTCATCTGTGTTTTTGAGTAAGCATGGCTGTCAGGAAGTTCAATCATGGACCTTGGGTGGTCTCTCAGGAGCATTCCTGGACCTTTTCATGGCTTATTTCGTGATGTGCATGTCTACTTTTGTGTTTTTCGTTTCAAAATCGTTGCAGATTATCTGGGTGTCTTTGCCTTGTCCTTGTAATGGGTTTTTTGGGTACCGAAATCGTGATCTTTGCTTGGATAAGTTGCTTGTTGAATGGCCTGTTAGGAAAGTTTATGCTGTTCAGAATTTGGTGATGGGTAGGTTTCCTTCTGATATTCGGTTTAAGGATCAGAGGTGTGATTTGAGTCAGAAGTTGATTAGGAAGGTGAATGGTGTTGGTTTGGAAGGTGAGTCATGTTGTAGTCCACTTTCGAGCCTGGTTGATGGGGTAAGTGGGGGGTATGATGCTAAGGGGAAGAAGATAGTGGTTCTGAAGAAGAAGACTGGTATCGGCGTGCTAGGAGGGATGGCTTGAAGTCTGCTCGTATATTCCCCATTCCTATTGATGAAAGGGATACAAGAGAAACATCTGGTGAAAGCTCGATTCCACTAGCTACAAGAGATGATGAGCCTCAAGGTGAGTGAAAAATATATAAATTTGTTTAGTTCTTTCATTACATGAGTTTGTCTTTTTAATTTATTGTATGTACATTTTTGTTGTCGGTTGAGTTTGTTTCAATTGTTAGTACTCAATGCTTATTCGACAAAATGTGGAAAGTACTTTAGTTCATTGCTGATTTGCTATGAATACCATATTGGGATTACTTGCTGAATTTGCAGTGTTTTTCAGGTGAAACAGCAACTGAACATGATGTAGGGGAAATAATATGTCAAACTTGTAGGTTGAGTGGTTCAGCTGGTGAGAGTAAAGGTGTAAACATAGGTTATGGTCAAGACAAGTTTCCCATTGTTAGAAATGAAACTGATAGAATCAGGATGTTGCAAGGAGCACTTGAAGGAGAGAGAGCTGCTATTGCTGCTCTTTATCTAGAGCTGGAGAAAGAGCGAGCTGCTTCTGCAACTGCTGCTGATGAAGCAATGGCCGTGATATGCCGTCTTCAAAATGAAAAAGCATCAACAGAATTGGAAGTGAGACAGTACCAAAGGATGATTGAAGAGAAGTTTGTTTACGATGAAGAGGAGATGGATGTTCTGAAAGAGATACTTCTTAGGAGGGAGAGGGAGAATCACTTCTTGGAGAAGGAAGTTGAAGCATATAGGCAAATGAACTCTCTGGGAAAAGAGCGGTCTAATGATGACTCAAATGATAAGCTCTGTGACTGGGGACAAAGGCTGAGTAATGATACTAAATATAACTGTATGGAAATGAGAAATATTGCAGATAGTACTTCCCTGTTTGAGGCTTCATTTGTTGAGAAACAAATCCACTCTAATGGACATGCTTTTGTTGAGAAAATTGTGCTTTCAGCATGGGAAGAAAAACTACACACAGATGATGAAATGTGCCCTGAAAGGACTAGTGAACCACTTCAAGCTGACACTGGGACTGAGAACAACTTCTGTTGCAATAGAGAAGAGCTGCAGCAAGATGGGGATCTTAAAAGCAATTGTCATAGTGCAATGCTAGATACAGAGCCAGCTGTCCATGATATTCATGTCGTAGATGGTAAAACTGAAATGTTGAAACGAGAAAGCAGGTCATCAGTATATGCTGCGTTGGATGAATTCCAAGATTTGACATGTGGAGCTTCTGGGGTATGTAGCAATTTACAACCTGTTCAGAGCAGCGGAAAAGGCAAAACCCCCCTTTAAAGGTTGGGGAGGAGATAAGACTTGGGTTTGCAATATTGCGAATCACACCTTTTTATCAGCCATCTAGTCATTCAGTGGCTTGTTGTCAGATGCTCTATTCTCTAAGGTAATCATATAGTGCCTCCTCAATTTGTACTAGCTATCAACATGTGTGTGTCGATGCATTCTTCTATTATGAGTTACAACAAAGTCTGTGCTGTGTTTTGTTTGTTTTTCTTCAAAAGCAACATAGTTTGCCTTTATCCTTAGTAACATAGAATAAGATAGGAACATAATGTTTGATACCACATACCTAAAGTTGAAACATGTAGTAATGCAGGAAATTTGTTTGGTAGACAAAGCTAGAGAATCCACATCCCTTGTGTCGGGATGAACCAAGGATATGTATAAGGCTATAAGCTCATGTGTAGCCTTCACTTCTGTAAATTGTTTGCTGGTCCTAAAGTCTGATAAGAATCTCAAACAAAAGAAAGGAAAGGTATACAACTAAAGTCATCACTTGCCTGGGGGAATTGAATGTGTACTCATTGTGGACATTATTTGACTAGGAAATGAAGGAAATATGTGAAGTTCAATGTCATATCATGGTTCTTAGAATAGCTATTAGAATTTGGTCATAATACAGTAGATATGCACACTTTATATCGCAAGCTATGAACTACCAGTACTCCAAGTGATAATATTTTTTTTAAAAAAATTGTGAGCTTGTAATTTGGTCATAGTAATATTTGTTACAGATACCTTCTAAACATCTTCACTGTGCTTTTTCCTTGATAAGCTCTACACTTTGGAAATGCTTGTCATTTTACTGAACTAAACAAGCAGCCTTGAGTAATGAAGAATTTTAAAAATTATGAAATAAAATTTACCAGTTGCTTTTCAGTTTTCACAGATCATTACTCTTTGTGCTGATTATGGACATTCAGCATCTATGAATATCTTCATGGTCTCATTGGCCCTTTTTATCACCTTTATTTTACATTTCGGTTCATGATTCTCTCCTTTTTTAGGTTTTTTGAAGAAGGTGTAACCAAATTTTGCAACTCCGAGATGTGTGAATATCCGAGGGCTGGTGATCCAAGTCTATTTGTCTCTGATTGATAGTTGAAAGTGTAAATGAATAGGTTCCGCCCCCTACTCAGGTGTGTACTTAAACTTTTGTATATTGATGTTTGGAACTAGTGAAATTGCTTCCACAGCCAGGTTCCCAAATGAATTGAGTGGTGATCCATCCACTTTGTGTTTCCTGGACAGAATTACTTTATAGTGATTTTTTTTATGACCCACAATGGTAGCTAGGCACCATATGACCAAAGGTATTAGATGGCTGTAATCATTTCCATTTTAGCTACCCAGAATGTTTTGAATTGCTTGATGATTTCACTTTCATGCAAAGATTTCATGAGCCGCATGGAGGCCCCGAGGAGGATAGATCCTTGCAATCTCACTACAGGTTTTCCCCTGCACTTTGAAGGCTGGTGAATCATCCACCGGCTATGCATGCTGGATATAAGTTTTGTGTGGTTGAATATGGTGCCAGGAATTTGGTTGATCCTCCTGGATGTGACTACGGTTGGTTGGTTCGCGTTCGAGTGGATTGATAGCAGATAATTCTGGTACGTATGTCAATCATGTCATCTTCCCATTTTCGTTGGCCAACCATACACACATGTCATGCATCACTGTTGGCAGTGCCATATTGTTTGAGAAAATAAGATTGAGAAGATCGATTGATGATAAATTGCTGAAAGCTTGATGAATTTGGTGTTCTTGAGATGCAAGTGATGATGTATATTGGTTCAAGAGCAATGACAGGAGGAAACGACTTGCATGTTCTAACAATAAAAAAGCAATTGGAAAATGGCTGTGCCCAGTTGCCGGTGGAGGTGTATTTGAATCTTACCATTCATTTTATCTTTTACAGTTTTACCTAGTAGGATTATCTTTGTCTCTTTGACGAGCAATTCTTGGGTAGGGCCGTCCTGCCACCTGTCCTTACGGCTCATCCAATAAGAGGGGGGTGAAGGATATTTTTGAACTTTGCAAGGTATTTGCAGGGGCAGTTTGGGTATGGAGTTTTGATTCTTTAACTTTCCATTGACTGGGTTTTATGGCCTTGTCACGTCATTTGCCCTATACAATAATTGCTCCTGTATTGTACTATAATTTCTATGTCCAGGCCAATCAAGCATCTGCATGTGTTGCGTGTCAATGAGCAGTTATTGTATAGGACCAAACAATAGAAAGTAGAAGAACCAAAATTCTATACCTAAACTGCCCCTACAAATGTCGTGTGAAAACTCAAAAAGCGTCAGTCAAGGTGGACATGGCTTTATTAATCAATTGTATTATTTTTCTTTAGTTTTATAATATTGGTTATATACTTTTACAATACTACCCTCTACAAATACTTCAATATAGTTCAGTGGAGTGCGACTATAGTGGGTATTTGTGGTAGTTTGTAATGTATTTTTGGATACACATATTTATTCGCATGTTTTATGTAACGTAGTTTGTAATGTAGTATGAATTTTTTGATCGGCATATTTTATAAATAGAGAAAATAATTTCACATATTCGACCTTGGCACTAATAAAATAAGCATAAGTTGCATGTAGAGTTTAGGCTATATTTGGATGGAGGAGATTTGAATTTTATAGTAAATTTTAAATGATGGAAATCACAATTCTATTATTTCGATTTTTAGTCGATCAAATTTTCGGTGTTTGGATAGTCACATAAATTTTTAAATGATGTTGTTAAGATCCAATGATGTAGTGAGAAAAAAAAATTAGAAATTGTGTAAGGAAAAGTGTATAAACAATAGAGATTGTGGAAGCATCGGTGTGTAACTTTTCATTGATAATAAAAAGTTGATTTATATAGGAGAGTACATGGAGTTACATATGGTAAGAATCCTAATACATCATTAAATATGATTCTCTATTTTATTCTCTATATATGGTACCATAATTAGGAACACACATAATAAGGTAAATATCATTCGACACTTCCCCTTGTGTCAGTTATGGTATACGATGCTTCTTCGATGCTTCCTTGATACCTCATTAAAAACATTAACGAGCCAAAAAATTTTGCAGGAGAAAAAATGATTTCGCCAAGTAAAAAGAGTGCAAGTCATCGTAGATGATGATATGACACTTAACTATATTGTCTCATTAAAACCTTGTTTGTTAAGTAATAAAAATCTTTTGGGATAAAAACAACCTTAGTCAAGGAAAAATAGTCCAACGTGTTATTCGCATTTAAAAATGCTCATGTGTATGTCAGACTTCTCCTAAAGTCTGCATCTCCCTTTGATATCAACAATCCAGGTAGCTTGAATAAGCTGAGCAACCTTATGCTCTTCACATGCTTCTTAAATGTGGGTTTGGCCAATAACTTAGAATGTAAGTCTGCCACTTTATCCTCATATCAAACTTGGTCAACCATGACCTTGAGAAATTGCTAAGTTTGTTGTCTGTAGAATAACTTATGTGATATATGTTTGGTGTTGTCGCCCTAACTTCATCACCTTGATGTAAGAAATATTATCCTCATAATGCATGATGCATGTAGGTTCATCAGTGGTGATTCAAAACCACCTGAGCTTCGATATGTGCACTTATGGACCTCAACCATATGCATTCCATAATAAATTCATGTTAGATCAATAATCTCAACATGGTTTGAAGATGTAGCGACAAGAGTTAGCTCTTTAGACTTTAAGATATCGCGGTGTTACCCATGGTAAAGACATAACCAACTTGGAATCAACCTTTATGTGGATCAGAGAGATATCTAACATCAGAAAAACCTATCAACACATCACAACGACTATTGATGTAGGAGGTGAATGAAAAATCGACAATACACTCTTTGTGGTGTCCTTACTTCCATTGCCATTCTCTTTGTGGCCTCTCCGAAAGGATAGATCAAATCCATATCTTTCGTACTTTTTGATACTGAAAGATTGTCTTTAAACCATTCTAATGGAATTGCGTGGGCACATAGCTACATCTAACTATCAAGTTTAATAAGAATGAAAAGCTAAGTCTTGTGTATTATGTTAAGTATACTCTTGCACTTAGATTAGGCATTGTAGCCTCTAGCACGTCTTCGTCATCATCCCTTGGACGAAAACGGATCCCTGTAAGGGTTAAGACTATAGCAGATCATAAAAGTACTCATAGACTTCACTTTATCATCATAAAGTGCAACATATCTTAGAGTATAAGCCAATTGATGGAAAATCTCATTATTACGTTGTTCGAGTTCTAGTTCGAGACAACACTGTGTCTTCCCAAGATTTATTATCCCAAATTTGGATTTCAAACACTTTGCAAATCCTGAACTTGTCATACAAATGAACACGCATGGACATATCCCTTCCCAATCAAGTAGTCACTTAGTGAACATTTCAATCTCATTGCAAATGCGCTATGTGGTATAGACCCACTTGATTTGGATACATGAAGTCCATCAAAGATATTCATATCTATCTCTTATTTTAGATCCCCATTGAGATACGTCATGACCACGATTATAAGCTATATGTCAAGTTTTTAGAAAACTACCAAACTGACAAGGTAGTGGAGTGCAATGACATCCATTACGAGAGAATTTATCTCATCGTAGTCGATTCCAGAGCATTGTGAGAAACCTTGCGCCATGAGGCGAGTATGTAAACTCTTTATTCTTATCATGGTTTCTAACAAAGACTCATTTCGATAGGCTTTACACTTGGGTGTGTCGGCATCACCAACCCAACTATCTTTCTCTTTGTTAGTGAACATAATTCAATATATGTCGTATCTTTCCATGTAGGCCAATTGTTACTACGTTTGGGAGTTCAACTCAGATATGTTCGATAAGTATCAAAATTCTATGCTCTCATGTACACTAGTGAAATTTGTACTTTGTAGAAATCACTATATTATGAGTAATTGGTTATAACATTAAGGCGTCTCTCAATGATAACCATAAGATGAAATTGAGTATCAATGATCAATGGATCATATTGTGCCAATCTTGCTCCCTTCTTTATGGGTCTCCTACGCTCTCCAGCAGAACCCATGTCTTGTGACGACACTATGCCTCTTTGTGACATCACCATGCCACGTTCCATGGTGACAGCGCCATAACCAACTCCTTTTTGGTGGCGCCATTTCTTCTCAAAGGGATATAAATCCTTACAGGCATGTTTGCAGCAAGTATATGTGATCTCGTCACTTTAACGATACTAGAAAACACATCAGGCATCGAATAAGCTACGTTATATCGTTTGGGGATTATGATGAGACATAATGAGGACACGACCCTTCATGTCGTTCCTATTGAATATGTTTGTTCTTATCTCCCCTTAACGATGGGAAGACTGTCTCATCAAGTGACATCCATAAAACTAGTGGTAAAGAGATCGCCTGTCAATGTTCTCATTGCAGATTATAGTTGGAGACTCATGTCCAACATAAATATTCATTCATCTCGATTGACCCATTATAATGTGTTGTGGCAGAGCAATTTTGGCACATATATGCATAAGTGCGAGACATTATCTTCGCACACAGTTACTAGCAGTGCAAAACAAGATTGAGTGATAGTGTATCGTAGACGATGCAGTGTAGTTGCACTGCGATATTGCATAACCCTAAACAGAAAATATCGGTGCACATCACTAATGTCCAAGCTATCATCATAGTCATTTTCTGCAAGGCCATTTGGGTTGTTCATGAGAGTATGATATCAATATCAAATCAATGATGTGCAACATAAGTCATCAAAACTCTTCGATGTAAACTTTTTAGCATTATTAAGTCGAATCGACTATAAATGTGATGATTCGGGTAGTGAGCCCGTGGTCATATGAGCTGAGCTAGAAGTTAAAGCAGGATTACGAGTAGATGATAACACGACATATGACCAGTGTGGCTGCATTATAACCAACACCACAAAACATCTTAATGACCCACTAGTTGGTTAAATAGTTCGATAGACTCACCTTAGATTCTATATAGTGAGAATATATGTGTCATTTGCATAGGATGGTCTCAATCCTAATTTCTCGAATGAGTAGGCTTTGTAATAATGAGTGATGAACCTTTAAAACAACCAATTAGTATTTTGGTTGAGGCTTGGAGTTTCTATGGACTCGAGAAGTAGGATATGAGACTAGCATGCCATCTTCGGCGCCTAGTTTTCTCCTCTTAGGGAAAGAGACGTCGGTTACTAGCCGGCTGTGGACGATGGAGCTACCACTAAATGGTGCCCAACTCTACTCTCTTATGAACAAACTTTGGTTCGTGCTTCTTTTCACGCGAAAGAAGAGATGTACGATTGGTTTTCTCAAAATCCGGACCATCATATCACGACATGGATATCTCAGTTTATCGTGTCAAAGCCTTATATGTGTCTGAATCCTATAAGTCATCTCTCATGACATGATTTGATTTTACAACTCTCTTTTAGTTATCTTACATAGCCCATTTGACTGACATATAAGTTTCTCTAGTATTCAGATCATAACCCAATCATTAGAGATAATGCAAAGGAACTCATGTCCATTCTCACTTGAAAATTGTTGGCATAGATGATGAGAAGACTTATGTCTATTCTCATCATAGAGAAACATAATCGACAAGGCACTAAGTCAATATAAAGTTGTCTATGACATAACATAGTATGTCTAATTCTCTTATCAATGAGACACTCAAAATTCTCGAGGGAAATACTTGCAAAGAAACAAGTCTTGCATGAGAGAAAACCGAAAAATAACTCAAAATTTTGGTTTTTGGGGATAGGCTTCGATCCATCAAAGGTCCTCCTCGGGATGTTCCTTCAATCCATCGAAGGTCTGTCTTAGGCTGTGGCTTCGATCCAACAAGGTAATCTTTGATCCATCGAAGGTCCCTCTCGGATTGTAGCTTTGGTCGAGACTGGTTTGACCTCCGTTTACTTAAATAGGCATAAATTTGTCTAGAAAATAGCTATTGACAATCCGAATGAAGTTATAAAAACTAAAAATCCATAGATTTCCAAGAATATGATATTCATATGTTGGTTCATTATGGGGAAATCCCAGTTTATCGTCGAACTGGACTGATATGCAGAGCAGATTCTGTTATGTCCTGTTCCTGACCTCAGTCCAGTAAAACGGGCCTAACTTTTTCTAGAATTTAGCTATCAATGATTTAAAGGTAGTTCTAAAAATTAGACATCCGTATATTGTCAACCATATATCATTCATATGCTGAATATTTCTGTGCAATTCTCAGGTTATCATCGAAGCTGGCTGTTCTTTAGAGCAGATTTTGTTTTCTGTGTTTGTGATGTTTTTGGGGATTTTAGCACTCTTAGCTATCCCAATTGATACATGAACGAATTGCTAGTCATTATGTCATATATAGTCATTTAGATAGCTCTTTTGACTTATGACCAGGCCAAAAGAGATTAATGTAGGTGGGACACAAGGTCCTCTTAAATACCTTTATCAAAAATCTCTTTTTCTAGATATCATAAGTTACTAAGATGAGCCCTAGTAGACGATAGATTTATAGCAACCACAAAACATGTATGTGATACAAATATATAGACAAACATATGTTATTAATAAGCTAATATAATAGTGCTTTTATTAATAAGCCAACATGATATATCAAAGTTTGTTAATCCAAAATAATTGACCAACAGTTGTCAAACATAATATTTAGGCACACATGCATTTTTACATGGAAAACATAAAAGTCTAATTAAAATTCGGTATCTCATCAATCAAGTCTCTGATAATTTTGAAGTATGCTCGGTTGAAATTCGCATTAGCTCTATCTCCATCCTTTGTTTTATTGTTTACTTGATCCTTAAAATTTACAGAATCTGAGCACCCTTGCATGTCGAATTTCTTCCAAATTATTAGTGTATCAGAATACAACAAAATTTTATATACACAAACTAGACATGTATCTGAACACTTTTGAAAATTTTCATAATTTTTCGAGACATTTAGCTAGGTCCAATAAGTTGTACAATAGTATACAGAAAACAGTTCTGAAAACTGATGTGTTCTAGGATCAAGTAGACTCCTTTGGTTCGAGAAATATTATGAGTCTTATCCTTGACTCTTTTGGAATTCAAGTAAACTCCATGGCTTTCTTAGTTACCATGGCCTCCATGGCTGGCGCTTCCTCTATCATGGTCCTCGATCATGATGTTCTTATGGCGTCATTCCTTGTGTGGGCAGTTGTAGAGACCAAAAACCGTCTCACCAAAATTTCTTTAAATTAAGGATTCCACTCCTTATGTCCCTCTCTTTGGTGTGTTTCATTATTCGCATTGAGAACTCTCTTAGTTCCCATCTTGCCTTGAATTATGAGTATTTATGAGCATAAGATTTCCTTATCATCATAAGGTTAATAAGCTCAATATCATGATTCGTTGAGCATCGAATTACAATCAATATTGTTTCAATATTATTATTGCTACAACGATGGAAGGTGTAGATGATTTTTTTTCATTCAACTCTCGCTCTTCAATTGCATTCTGCATAATTGGAGCATGAATCTAAGGTTTAGCATCTCATAGTTGATTGATGCAACTTGCTTGAAGTCAGAAAATCACATGTTATTCCACTTCTATTTTAGATCTGGAGCAGGGTGTCAATGCACTTTTGTATATCAAACACCATGAGTAAATAGAAGATATATTAATTTCGCAGTCGCAAAAGACTTCTTCGACAACTAATTTGTTTTCCAATATAATATTTGGATTAGACATTTACTTTGATGTATATGGTCTTACGAATTCTCTTTGTTTTTTTTAATCGATATTTTTATGAACACTCTTTTTTCAATCAATCTTGTGAACTCTCTTTGTTCACGATGAACACTCTTAGTTCACGATAAACGCTCTTAGTTCACGATGAAAGCTCTTAGTTCACGATGAACGCACCTTAGTTCATTTAGGAATTCTCTTTGTTCCAAGGAACTCTCTTTAGTCAAAATTTCCACCTTCAAGAAAGGTGCGGTGTAGAAAGGAGGGATGAGATGTTATCCCAAAATCCCTGCATAAAATTGAAAGCCCCAAAAGAGTAGGTAATTTGAATTTAAATTCAAGTTGTGTTCATAGAAAACCTACTTGAGATTATTACAAAACAATCTTCATCTTCTTCTTCTCCTCCTTAAGATATGCGCACAAAGCTAGAGTATCGTGTTGATAACGTGTTTAAAGAAAAGTGCATAAACAATAGAGATTGTGGAAGAAATCGGTGTATAATTTTTCATTGATAATAAGAAGCTTATTTATATAGGAGAGTACATGGGGTTACATATGGTAAGAATCCTAATACATCACTAAATATGATTCTCTCCTTTATTCTCTATATATTGTACCATAACTAAGAATACACATAATAACGTAAATACCCTTCAACAGAAATACACCTATATAGGTGGAATTTAAAGTCCATTCTATTCTATTTTATTTTACCATTGAATTTTTTAATTTCTTAATAGTTGTTTGCCAAACGAAGAAATTTTTTTATAAAATTTGACAAATTCTAATTTTAAAAAAAATTCCATGTATTTTTTTCAACATCCAAACACAACCTTATGGTTTGAAGTTTAGAGTTTAGAGTTTAGGGCTTAGGCTTAGACATAGGGTTTAGGATGAACAATATATATATTGGGCTCATTCATAAAAGAATAATTTTATTCGCACATGTCTATGTACTAGATACACACCCTGTCATTTTTTTATTTATTTTACTTTTTTCTTTAGTTTCCACTAATGGCCCTCATATCTTATAGAGAATCTATGAACAGAACAAGCACGATAATCGGTTGTTTGCAGTGGGTAGATGAAGATTTGAAACTAGTATGCTTCTATAGTAAACGATCAAAGTATCCAACGAGAAATTATATGTATTGGGTCCAAGAATGATATTGTGGTTTAATCATCTTCCCCATCGCTTAGAAACCCAGATTTGATTCAATAGAGAAACCCAGATTGCTTCTTAATCTATTCCCTATTAGCCTGCAACAAAACTCATCAACTTGGATTGAATTGCCCACCCAGCCTTAGCCTCTTCGACGCCGTTGTTTATTAACGGAGCAACATAGTGGGTCTTCAAGCAATTTTTTGATATCATCTATTTATATTCATCTTTCAAAGGACAAAACGATATTATAAAAATGTCCAAAAACTATAGATGTATATTAAGTATACAAGGTGTGCGAATAAAATCTTCCTTCATTAAAACCTATACAGATACATTGTTTACAAACTTTTATTTTTAGTTCTGAAATTAAAGTTTTTATTAGGTGAAAGATAGAAATATATTAGATCCGATAAGTTACAAAGAAGAATACTGATTGCCGGCTTGATAGAAAGAACTCCCTATAGCAACCTATAATACATCATGCTTACAACAATGCTATCACATTACATAATTAAACGTGCTAGACGTAAGAAAATGACTAAAAAAATTTAGACTCCACATTCTATCTATTTATGCACCCCAAACTATAGCAACAACAAGCATTGCTCTTCAGCTTGCACTATTGCCAGTGAGACTGGATCAGTTTCCACTAATAGTATAAGCCCAATTCGACTTCCTAGCCCAATTTTGAAGAATATCCCTAGGGCTGCAAAAAAAACTCTAGCCTCGAAAACTTTTTTGTAGCCAGCCACACCTTTGTTGCCGCCCTAACGGATTCTACCACCATTGTCGTCGTCTCCATTAAGATCACCACTAAAGCCCATCACTCTACCGCCACAGAAAATCACTATGTCACATTCATCAGCAACATCATCACCACTCATCTTCCCAATCCTTCAATTCCAATATTTTGATTAACAATGAGAGGGCAAGTGAAAATGATGAAGAGAGAACCCATAAGGATCCCAAGGTATTAGAATCTCCATCACCATATAACCTTCGAACCACAATCTCTGAACCAAAATCTTGGACCTGCAACAATTGGAGACAAAATCTTCTCACAACTCTCAACAATTCTTAACACTCTCAGCAACTCAACGATCAACAATCATCTCTCTAAGTTTTTCCGGTCGCCAGAGCAGTCACAAGAAAAAACTTCAGTTAAGAGAGGAGAGGAAAAAAAGGCCTGAAGTCGGTTAAAATTTTTTTAAAAAAAATCTAAATTCATAAAAAAATTAAAATATAACTAAACTTCAATTAAGAGAGGAAAGGAAAAAAGTTTTTTTTTTTTTAAAATAAGATTTCACTTAATGTCCAGAAAATTCATAATGTCATCAAGCATTTGAAAGAGAAAAGTATATATTGAAAAATAAGTAAGGTAGAAGATATGAAATTTCGCGTACTCGGTCATTAGATGTCGTCAAGCTGAAGAAACATAATTATGGTAAAAAAAATATGTATTTTTTTTCTCCATTTGGATCTCTATCTACATGGTCAAAGCTAAACCCTAAATACACATAAAATTAAAACACTTATAAGTCTATAACCAATCCATTGCAATTTGAACCTGTGTCAAGGTGAAGAAACATAATTATGGTAAAAAAAAATATGTATTTTTTTCTCCATTTGGATCTCTATCTACATGGTCAAAGCTAAACCCTAAATACACATAAAATTAAAACACTTATAAGTCTATAACCAATCCATTGCAATTTGGACCTATAAACGCCCAAAATCTCGTGAGGATGAGGTATATCAAACAACGTTAAATAATGGGGACATATATCCTACTATACGTGATTGGGCTCCCATTAGTGAAACATGAGCGTATATTGAGATGACCCCTTTGACTAATCTGAAAGAGTGATTTTATTTACACATCCTATTTTTTTAGATACATAGGGAGGCGTGCGCGAAGGTAGAGAGAATGTTGGAGAGACGAGGGAGTACATGAGGAGATTATGTTAGTTGATGCCAATAGTAAATTTTGCAAAATGATTATTTCTTTGTATGTTTTAGTTTTAGTATAACTAAACAACAAAGGTAAACAACATAACAACATTAATAGACATATGTGAAGTTTAAGCAATAGAAGAAACAAAATAGTATAATGAGAAAAGAGGTGATGCTAGAGTGTGCAATATATACAGTCTCTATCCAAAGCGGAGCTGTGTAGGTTAACAATGCACTGGAAGTGGCATTGTTGTATATCTTTAGTTATTACGTTTTCCTAATTATTAATTTAGTATACAAAGAACTTAGGAGTTCATTATGAATGTGTATTTGCGAATTTTGGTGATTGTATTGGTGAATTTTGGTGATTATTATCATTCTTTGAGTGGGTTTGAAATGGTATTAGTACATTTTCTTTCATATGGTTTTTAAGAGCCAAGCCAGGCTCTGCCTCAATGACTTTTCATTTTTATTCTTGGTAAAATAGCTTAGAATTCAGTACGGCTGTTCACCCTGAACAACCTGAAAATGCAAGGTAAATTAGGGGCACGTGCTTTGCACAAATAGGGTTCGATTTTAAGATATAACTTCATTCAACTTGCATATGATTTTTTGACCATGTAAACCCCTCAACCAAATCTCTATCAAACTAAATCTAAGGATGAGAAGTCGCGCACTAAAGGTAATTAAGATTAAACTCTTACAAACCCCATAGACTATTGAAGAAGTCCACGTACGTTTATCTGCATCCAAACAAATACTCAAATTCCAAATTCAAAATTGCAGCAATTTCATTCACTAAGGGGCATGCATATGGATCAAACCATACCTTGCATCAAACACCCAAACAAATACTCAAATTCCAAAGTCAAAATTGTAGCAATTTCATTCACCAATGACCATGCATATGGATCGAACCATACCTTGCATCAAAACATACATGTGTCTTTAACATTTATACTCACTGAGAAACGTCGCTCCAAACTCAAACCTTATGCTTGCGAATCTCGACCGACCTTAGTTGGAAATGAGAAGAGAATAGAACCACTTTTGTGAATTTGGAAAAGAGAAGGTAACTGGTGAGGGAGAGAATGAGAGATCTTTTGTGAATGAAAACATGATAGATCTGATTTCCTCTTTCACGTGTCAAGTCCTCTTTTTTTTGTGTGTTATTTTACAATTTTATCCATCTCCTTTAATATTTGGTGATTTTATACTTAAAGAATGAAATAGATAATTTCTGACATTTTCAATGTTCTACCTTCAACTTTCTGTGAGCTACCACAAACTCCTGCTCAACCGCCTTAAACAGAATTTCTTTAATTAATAGAGATTACAAAAGAATACTCACACTAATATACTTTTCAACGGTCACTTCCTTTTTGGGCAATGGAGTAGCGAATGTTATTATAGTCCATGATTTTGATAACCTCGATTAGATTCCAGGGGAATCTTATTATCTCATGGGCTCATGGCCATCAAATCTTGAAACTCCCTATTCTCCCTAAAAGAAGGATAGTCTGCTTAATTTGCTGCTTTTCATCTAAATCGTGTGTAATTGAGCTTTTAGGTTTCTCAGTTGTCGGTCGTCTAATGTTTAGGTGAATTTTAGTGATCGATAGTGGAGGGGCATGAGAATCACAGACAATTGTCTCAGGTGATGATCTGTCCTACTTTGTGTCTCAGGGCATGAGAGACACACGTGAGGAGCAAATCCGTCTGCATCCCGTCTGAAGCTGGTTTCTTCTCCCGTCTTCATTATTATCTGTTTCCATTTTTGCTCCCCTTTGTCAGTTTGCATCCCGAATCAGAACCCAGTCAAAGAATCTCCCATCTCTCACAAATAATTTCATCCCGAATCAGAACCCAGACAAAGAATCTCCCCTCTCTCACGAATAATCTCCCCTCTCTTCGTCTGCATCCCAAGCTCTGATCTATCCTCTGTCATCCATTTCAAATCTTATCGTTGTGCATCCTTTCTGTGAAGTTGATCATAGGCCAGACACTACTGTTGTTGGAATTTATCAAGGTCAGTTCTCAATCTGTCGGATTCAATCGATTTCATCTGTGTTGCTTTGATTTCATTTGGGTTGGGAATTCGATCATGTCAAACCTGCTAAACATATATGTCCATAATACATGTGCATCTGATAAACAGGTTTTGATCCATTTTTGCATTCTAGCAAAATGAACAACTCATCTTCCAATGTGAGCAAATAATGCCCTGCCCATGTACAGTGTTTTTTTATTTTTCTTTTTCGAAGAGACATACAGTTTGTTGTGTGTGGCAATTAGTACAGTTGAATGAAACATATAGAACTAAGCAAAGCAAATTCAAAAGACAATGTGAGTAATTACCTATTGTCCTATTTTTGGTAACCTGATTCCGAAACATATTCATCGGTGAATGTGAATCAAATTGAATCCAATATCCAGTTCATTAGCCTAGACAGATAAGTTGAACACTAGTTGGTTGCAGTGATAACAGCGTAATGGGTTGCCTGGATGAGATTGTATTGGTTCTGCTATAGGCATAAATAGATTGAATTATACATGTGTAATGGGTTAAACTGTAGGCAACACTGCTAGGTTGATGTTATGTATTAATTGTGAAAATTGATCTTTTCTGCACCCGTAAAGGATGTTGGCTAAAACATAATTGCTACAATTGTGACTTATGTATTCTTTGATAAACATTAATATGTTATCTCATGGTTAGCTAGATCGGTGCACATTTGTTGAATGAACAATTCGGCATTGTGAGTTTTCGGTACTGTAAGTTTTTGGTGTAGGAGAGATCAGTTTTCCTTGGTAGTAAATGCTACAGTAGTCAGCCATGTGCTCATTGTGAAAAGTAATCTCTCCTGCACCGAATTTGTCCTCAAACCAACTTGGTATCGATATAACCGATATGGCTTCTTTATGTAGGTCAGATTAGTAGATGGTAACAGACTGAACTAGGTGCATGGCTAAAAAAACTGTGGATACGCAACTGCTTGATCTGGTTTAGAAAAAGTTTGTTTGGTTTTGATGTCCAGTGTTTTCCATGATAAAAACAAAACTGAGAAAGCATTTTTAAAACTGATTGTTGCATTATATTACAGTTTGTTGTAGATGGGATGTTGTCTAATGGGATAATTGCATTTTAACTTTGACTAAGAGTTGAACACTGGCTGCTTGCAGTGATGACAGTGCAATGGGTTGCCTGAATGAGATTTTGTTGCTTCTGCTATAGGCACGAACAGATTGAATTGTGCATGTGTGATGAGTTAAACTCTAGGTAGTACTAATGGGTTGATGTTAAGTCTATTCTTGATTGAGTTCACCAACAAATACTAATAGATTCATCTCCATAGAAGACACCAGCTGATGCTAAGCAGTCTTCCTATTCTTATAGAGTGCTCCTTTATTGGAATGTACATATGTATCACAACTACTCAGTTCCAAACATCTGATCTATTTGGCAAGAATCAGTAGAATGTAACTTCTCTTCAGGATATGGTGTTTCAACTTCCTTTCACAATATTAAACTTGGTTGCTATAAAGTAACAAAAATATGTGATTCGATTTCTCATTTTTTTGTTCATGGTGATATGGTGCGGGTTCTGGTTTCTGATCTGGTTACAGTGATATGGTGATGCAGTCTTTGTTTGCTGATCAACTCCCAGTTGTGATTAAACCCAGAAAACCAAAAGAGACTTCTTCTTCTTCTTCTTCCAATCTTGATTCAACCAACCCAATTGCCTCTTCTTCTCGCATTCATTCCAATCCCAGAAACCAACGCACTCCTAGCCACACTTTGAGATCCGCTACGATCACCCATCACATGTATGCCTTAAATCTTCAATTCAAATTCGTCATCTCTTTTTGTTTCAATTTTTGATTAGGGTCCAATTTGATTTAATGGAATTGGATTTAATTGCATTGAGCTGGGTCTAAAGTTGGATTTTGGGGGTATGTTGATTGTTTTGGGTCCGATTTAGTTTTTCGATTTGACTTTGATTTGTTCACGAACCGAATAATTTATGCTAATTTGAATTTTATGGGTTTGATTCGGTTGTTGTACTCGGCTATATGTTTTTGATGTGGAATTGAGGCAATAGATTATGCCGGTTTTTCTCTTAATTGACGAAATTGTATACTGAACCTCAAAATTGTGTAACTGTATGATTGTTATTGCAATTATGTTCATTAGATTAGGTTCGGCTTCTGCTTACTGTGTTTCAAAGTCTGTTTCTTTCTATGTGGACACGAGACCTCGCTCCTTGCCACCATGACTTTTGAGAGCTATTCTTCTTGGGTAGGAGCTTCTCTTGCATTTACCTTTATTTCATTGAAAGACTCCATCTTATGATAGCTTCAAATAGATACATTTTTTTGGTTGGGTTTTGGTATTGATGTGGTTGGGAACTTGGGATACGACGCTTAATCTGTTTGTGTTTATACACGCTCTGTTCTATTCACCACAGCTATAGCTCTCCTCTCTCACGTTTTAAATTTAGGTTGGTTCCTTTTTTTCGCTAATTTTACTTCTCGATCTCGATTGATCTTCTATTGCGGTCATCTGGTTCAATTGGGATTATGTAGTTCAATTACATGTGTGCAAAGATCTATTGGCATAGGAAGGAATTTGCTTGATGGCAAAAAGTAATAGGAGATTTGTTTACTGTTGGTATATGAAGTTCAATTCAGGATAGCAGATGATTGGTAATCTTGATAGTACATGAGAACATGGTTGATTATGTGAAAATACATGTCGGGTCTTTAGGATCTCCTTCCCACTTATATTTGAAGAGACTTAGCTTTCATACTTCTATGAGAGCTTGGTTGATTCTTTTTCGATTTCTTCCGTTTGTGACCGACATGGGTGAGGTACTGGTTGCATATGATAATCATGTATGCAGTTTAGTTTTAAGTGTATATGAACATGTCAGTTGTATATGTGATGAGGATGAATTTTTTTGAAAATCCAGTCTGTAAGGATAACAATATATGTGATGAGGATGAAATTTTTTTCATGATCTTATCTATATTGTTCTGTTTGTTTCGTTGTCTAATCTGAATTAGGAGCTTTAATTTATAAATAGATATTTTCTGTTATCATGTTCAGTCAATTGCTCTTTTTTAATAATTGATTTTTTTTTTTTGCATAATTAGAAAGCATTTGAGGCTCTTTATTTGGTTTCTGTACCAAAAATTGAGATGATATGGTTGAATTAGACTCCCAATTATGGTTTGGTCTTTGCGTCTTTCCGTTAAAGTTTCTATGTTTGTGTTGTCTCAAAATGTTTGTTTCATCTATAGACCTTGAAGTATATTGTTAGTGTTGTTTGCTGTTAATTTTGAGCAACGTTCTTTATGAAGTCTTAATTTCCAGATGTTGTGTGTTATTTGAAATTGCGTTTAGATTTTTACACAATGATACAATAAATGATATGCATGAATTTTGAAGATTTGAAGGGTTGGGTACATGCCTTCCCTTTATGCTAAGATTATATAAGATCATAGAAGTCATGTGACTTGATTTGGATGCTAAAGATTATATAAGATTATGTACACTTAGATGCTAAAGATTTGTCTTTTACTTTTTAATGTAGGTACTTTTCTATCCAATCAATGTCACATGCTCACAGTCACATTCTCACACAGTTGATTGTTTTAGATAATTGCTTCTTTTTTTTTCAGTCATGGGGCGAAGGAAAAATATTATCTGTAGGAGTGAAGAAACCACAATGTACATTGACACAGCCGTGACAGTATCTGGTAGTTTGTTTCACATTATGTTCTTTTTAGTGACGTCAATGTCTGTATTTTTTGTTCCTGATACATAATTCATGTCTGGTAATTCTAAAAATGTTTTGCAGGAATTGACCAGAACATGATGTGCTCAAATAGAAAACGATTCTTCTTTCAACCCATTTCTAATGAATATTTGGCAGAGACATCGACACAGAATAATGAGAACAATGCAGCTTTCCAGCAAGCTATTGCAGGTATTGTAATGCTGTCTAAGTTCTTCGTTTTTCTCTCTCATCCTTCTGTTTGAATTAATGTCTACAAGTGTATATGCATATATAATCTTCATTTGTTTGTGTTTATTGATACTCTGAATTGGTATTTTGAATTTTGTTGGTAAACAATGTTTTTCTTTGTCCTTAGCGTAAATAACATGCATAGAGTAATGAGGAAGTTGCAAAATCAGGATAAAAACGCATCCTTGGAGGTTTATATTATTGAACTTGATATAATTTTGTTTGTTGCATAAAAACTTTGTTTATATAATCTTCATGAAGTTATCTCACTGGTGTAAATAGAAGAGTGCTTTATGAGAAATATTTTTGACGTATGTATATTCTGCGTTTTGATTTTATAAAGCCTTGAATTATTCTTATTTTGTTTTTCATGTGAAACCTTTGTTTTCATATGATTTTGACGAAGTCATCTTATGTGTTGTAAACAAAAAATGCGCTGTAAGGAATAGCATTCTTTGTCACTTTTGATGTTTTCTGGTGTACTGAAATTGTTTTGGAGCGAATCACCAAGTCAAGAGGTCTTTTAGCAAAAGACGATGCTTTTTAAAACTTTTCCCTGGTGAATCTTTTGTAGGGACAACAGAAAACAACCACGATGACGATGCAGATCTCTATGAAACTATTGCAGGTATTTTATGTTGCCTAAATTCTTTGTTTCAATTTTTTTTTATCTTTGTGTCATTTAATGGAATTCAAATTTGTTTTTCAGATATTTTGCGCAAGAGGAAGCATGACTCAATTGACAAATGCATAGCGTTAGATCAAGCAGAACCTTCTTCCTTTAAGAAATCATACTTATCTGCCGGTACCTCTCATCAGTGTCTGCGATCTCATGAGTTAGAGATGCGTGAAAACAAAAGTAGTGATGATGAAGCGCAGGAGGATAGTGACAATGAAGATGTTCATAGAATTGTATCAGGTGTTGTACCACATCATTATTAGAGTGTTGCTAAGTAGTATTAGCTAAATAGTTTGATTTTTGTTATCTATATTACAGTACAAACAACAAATAATGTGCATAGATTAAGTAGCGGTTCACAAATTCATGCTAAGTTTGCATATCCATACCATGAGATCCTATAATGTATTGGTTAAAAAATAGCCTCATTTGTCTTCAAAATATTGCTTGCTTTTCTGTTTTTCTGAGCCAAAAGTCAGCTTTCCAGTGCACTGTTCCATCAATTGTATAACAATAGTGGGCTATTTATGTGGTTTTGCTTAGGCCTGGCAATTGGGCGGGTTAATAAATGACCCGCCCGTTACCGCCCGATAACGACCCATTAAAACCCGCTCATTAACTAATCGGGTTATTAATGGGTGACCAGATAACAACCCGTTATCAAAACGGGCGGTTTCGGGTGAACCCGTTAGCCCAATAACAACCCGATAAGAATTCATAAAACCTAACTCTAAGGTTTTTTTAAAAAAAAAATAAAAAAAAAATGAGGTAATAAAATAATTTTTTATTTTATTTTGTAAAAAAAGGCTTAACGGGTTTTATCGGGCCCCAATGGGTAACCCGTTATCTTATCGGGCTAACCCGATATAACCCGTTAAGCTTAACGGGCTATATCGGGTTGAACCCGTTAATGACCCGCCCACTAATAACCCGCCCGAACCCGCCCATTTGCCTGGTCTAGTTTTGCTATTGTAGAAATTAAGGTTTAGTTTTTAGAGTATTTGGTTTACAAATATTACTACTTTTTGTTTCAAGGCTTAATTTAGCTTTAGATGATGTAAAGGTAGAACCTTCATGATTTTTTGGTTCAATTTTAGAGTTTTAGTTGTGGGAATCTTCAATTGACATTCGTATGTGAGACATGAAGCTCAAATGATTAATACGAGTTATTTGAAGTATCATAAGGATTTGTTTGATAGTTTGATATATGGTTTGTGGTTGTTTGTAGTTTGTCAATATGATAAACAATGATGCAAAGTTTGTGGTTTAAACTGTGACGAAAGTTTGTTTTGGTTTGAAATTTTGGTCTGAACTATAGTATTACAATTTTTCGTTTAAAAATTTATTGTTTATCCCTTTTTTATAGAAGACATCAAAATTAAATCAAGTATAGTAGACTATATGCAATTATGTTTGCTTACTTCTAAGCGTTTAAAGTGACCTATAAAACTATATATTTTGTACTTGAGAGAGAAAGTTAATGAAATTATTTCAGGTAGTATATGGATATAGTATCTTTTATATGCTATAGTTGTCTTGAACAATCTAATAATTGTGTTTATGTATCAATCTAATAATTGTATTTATGTATCAATCACAGGTCTTGATGGAACAATTTATGGGCAAGCATCATATCAATGAACCCAATCAACCTATCCAGTGAGGACAAACTTAAATATTAATTATCAATTAATAAATTTTCATTACCTGCCATTAGTTATCTAATTTACATTTTTATGATGTGATCACAGGAGTCATTGTGGATTATAATGACTCCGGTGATGATGTTTACACATGTGAACACTGTGCTGCCCTCTTTTGGTTAGATGAAGCATTAAAAAAGAAAAAAAATAACCGATTGATTTACACTCATTGTTGTGAAAAAGGACAAGTCCAACTCCTGATATCATGTCCAACTCCAACTTTTCTTGATGAACTATTAAATCCAATTAATGGTCGAAAAAGTGTGTTATTTCGTGAAAATATTAGAGTTTATAATTCCATGTTTGCCTTTACTTCTATGGGGGCTAAAATTGAATATCGCATAAATAATGGAACAGCACCTTATGTATTTAAAATTTGTGGACAAGTGCATCATTTAATGGGTTCAGTTTTACCATCCGAAGGAGAAAGTCCTAAATATGCTCAACTATATGTGTATGACACTCAGAATGAAATTTCAAATCCTATAACTACTATTGATCCAAATAACGCAAACAACAATATTGATGTTAATATTGTTAAAGGATTAGTAGAATTGTTGGATGAGTGTAATGAATTAACCAAAATATATCGATCTATCAGAGATGATTTTGAGAATCATTTGTTGCCCAATTTTGATTTCGCTATACTTGATCGTGAAAAAAATGATAGCAAGCAATACGAATTACCTTCTGCTTCTGAAATTGGTGGATTGATTGTGGGTGATATAGGAGAATTTGATTCCAATAGAGACATAATTATTCGATCAAACGATGGACCGTTGAAACGAATATCTAAAATTCATCCAAAATTAATGTCGTTACAATATCCGCTTCTTTTTCCATATGGAGAAGATGGATTTAAAATAAATATGAAATTAAAAAAAATTGCGGGAAAAAGTGACAATAAAGATAGAAAATTGACAATGAACAAATTTGTATGTTACCAAATTCATGATAGAGAAAATCAATCGAGTACTTTGTTGAAAGGTGGAAAATTATTTCAGCAGTATTTAGTCAATACATATGCAACGGTCGAAGAAAATCGATTAGAATATATAAGGAATCATCAACCAGAACTGAGGTGTGAAACATGGAATAATATATCAACATTTGTTTCGAGTGGAATTGTCCAAGGCTCAGATATTGGGAAAAGAGTTTTTCTTCCTGGTTCTCACACGGGTAGTCCAAGAGATATGTTAAATAATTATCAAGATGCAATGGCAATTTGTAGAGAATATGATAATCCCGATTTGTTCATTACTTTCACGTGTAATGTGAAATGGCTAGAAATTTTGAGATATTTTGAAAAAAAATCAGGATACAAACTAGAAGATCGTCCTGATATTGTTTGTCGAATTTTTAAAATAAAAGTCGATGATATGATTGCTTATATTAAAACAGGAAAACCCTTTGGAGAAGTTGATGCTCACGTGTGTACAATTGAATTCCAAAAGCGAGGGTTGCCCCATGCTCATATATTATTTTGGCTTAAACATAAATACAAATGTTATACAGCAAATGATATAGATTCCATAATATCAGCAGAATTACCCGATAAAAATGTTAACCCACAGTTATTTGAAATAGTTAGTCAATTCATGATTCATGGTCCTTGCGGTCAACTTAATTCAAATTCTCCATGTATGCGAGACAAACCATGTACAAAACATTTTCCAAAACCATTTATTACAGACATGATTTTTCAAGCAATTAAGGCTCCTGAGTATAGACGTCGCGATGATGAATCACGTTTTGTAGTTAAAAAAGGAGTTCATGTTGGTAATAATTATGTTGTTCCTTACAATGCTAATTTGTTGATGAGATATAATGCTCATATAAATGTTGAATCGTGTTCTCAATCTATGTTAATTAAATATATATTCAAGTATATAAATAAAGGACCTGATAGAGCTCGCGTGTTAGTTCGTGACAATACAAATGATGAGATCCAAAATTATCTCAATTGTCGATATTTAAATCCTCATGAGTCCGTATGGCGTTTATTTGAATTTTCCATTCATTCTAGATTTCCTGCAGTTCAATATTTAAAAATTCATTTTCCCAAAGAACAAACTATTTGTTTTCATCAAACTAATCCTCTATGAAAATGTGTTAAATGATCAGAATATAGAAACTACTATGTTAACTGCTTGGTTTCAAGCAAACAAGACTTATAAGAAGGCAAAGAAATTAACATATACTCAATTTCCTACTAAATTTGTTTGGAATGATAATAAAAAATTATGGACCCCAAGGAAACAATATTGCGTACTCGGTAGGATAGCTCATGTGCCACCAATTGCAGGTGAATTGTATTATCTTAGAATACTTTTAAATATTCAAAAAGGATGCACCAATTTTGATTCAATAAAAACAGTGAATGGTGTAATATACTCTACGTATCAAGAAGCATGTCGAGCCTTAGGATTGCTAGGTGATGATAAAGAATGGTAGAAGCATTGTTGGAATCTACTTTTACTGCCACTTCTTCTCAAATTCGTTATTTATTCGTTACGATTATTTTATTTTGTAATGTCTCAGATCCTCGAGCTTTACTTGATACATATTGGATTAACATGTCTGATGATATAGTACACGAAATGAAATGAAATTTTAATATGCCAAATCTTACCATACCTAACGATGAATTAAAGAATGCTGTTTTATGTGAACTTGAAAAATTGTTTAACATGTCGTCGAGTACTTTAAAAGATCATCAATTACCAATGCCAAAGACACAACATATACGTCAACTTGATAATAGGCTCATTAGAGAAGAACTAGATTTTGATTGTGGAGTGCTAAAACAAAAACATTCTGACTTAATTACTAAACTAAATAGTAGTCAAAAAATGATATACAATGAGGTGATCAAAGCCGTCGAACAAAAGAACCCAAGATCATTCTTTGTTCATGGTAGCGGAGGCACAGGAAAAACTTTTTTATGGAATACTATCATTTTTAGATTGAGATCTGAAGGCAAAATTGTTTTAGCGGTTGCTTCATCAGACATTGCTTCATTATTACTTCCGATAGGCAGAACAACTCATTCACGTTTCAAAATAAAACCAATTATAGATAAAGATTCAAATTGTAATACAAATAAGCAAACCAATCTTTCTAATTTAATTGAAAAGGCTGAATTAATCGTTTGGGATGAAGCTCCTATGTGCAATAAATGGTGTATTGAATCAGTAGATAGAACATTGCGGGATATTTTATCAAAAAAAGAAGAACCATTTGGAGGAAAGACTATTCTATTCGGTGGAGATTTTAGACAGACGTTGCCAGTCATACAAGGTGGTAACAAAGAACAAGTCATTCAGGCATCATTTAATAATTCATATTTGTGGCCTACCATTACAGTCTTTCATTTAACTGAAAATATGAGATTGTCGACTGTTGGTTTAAGCAGTGTAGAAAAAAATGAAATTAAAGATTTTGCTGAATGGATACTACAAATAGGAGAGGGTCAATTAGAATCAAAATTTTCTACAGGTGATCCCGATGTAAGCTGGATTGATATACCAGAAGAATTACTTGCTGATCCTACTATTCATCCTATAGAATCAATTTTCCATGCAACCTATCCCAATTTTTTAACCAAATATAGTGATGCAGATTATTTAAGAGAACGTGCTATAGTGACTCCAAAAAATGTAATTGTACATGAAATAAATAATTTTGCAGTTAAATTATTACCCGGTGATAATAAATCATATTTTAGTTCGGATTCAATCTCATACAATTCAGGTAATAGCGATAATATCAATATTTTGTATCCCATGGAATTTTTGAATAAGCTTGAATTTAGCGGATTACCTACGCATGAACTTATTCTAAAAGTTGGCATGCCTATAATGTTGTTAAGAAATTTAGATCAGATGCGTGGTTTGTGTAATGGTACGAGGTTGATTGTGACAAAATTGTTTGAAAGACTGATTGAGGCAAAAATACTTACAGGAAACAACATGGGAGAAAAAGTTTATATTCCTAGGATAATATTATATGCAACGGAAATTAAATGGCCATTTACGTTTAAAAGGCGTCAATTTCCTGTCAGACCATGTTATGCAATGACAATAAATAAGAGTCAAGGCCAGTCATTAAACCAAGTAGGAATATATTTGTCTGAACCAGTTTTTACTCATGGAAAATTATATGTAGCACTATCTAGAGTTACGTCAAAGAAAGGGCTTAAATTTTTTATAAATAACCATGACGACATCCCTAATAATTGTACTAAAAATATTGTTTATAAAGATGTGTTGCAAAATATATAATTGTAAATTTTTGATACATCACATATACATTTTCATTATACTCACCTAGATTTTTCCAGGATCAATTTCGGCTATGTATACTTACATTCACAATTTGTATGAATTGATTGCTAGAAAATTATGTGATTCACAATTTCGCCATGTATACATACATTCACAATTTTTTTTGTTAAATAATTTGATTTTGATGCCACAAAACTTACAAAATATCGAAAGTTAACTTTTGTGATTGAACTATTTGGACCATGTTGATGACATCGTGGTTGACCATTTTGTTAGCACATCAACCACTTCTTTAGAGGTTCTTATCCTTCCCTGGAAATCATCGATCAAAAGGTAAGTTCCAGCTTTCACTAAACAGTATAATCAGTGCTCTCACGTTCCTCTCTCTCTCTCTCTCTCTCTCTCTCTCTCTCTCTCACCCGTACCAACTCTCATTGCAAACTCAGACAGAGACTTTCCCGCACTCTCATTGCTGCCAACATCAAGCATTTTCTTCTCCGATGACGTCGAAAATGGAGAACAGACACAACGTTCAAGGAGATCAAGCTTGCCAACCCCATCTTCGAGATGTACGGTAAGACTTGGATGCTTCTAAAATTTTCAGCGGGTGTCACTTTGACTATATTTTTTTTATATATTATTGCTTTAATACATTACTCTGTAAAAAAAACTTCAATTTTACATTACTTTGTTTAAAACAATAATTTTGTTTTCTTTGAAATTCTCATTTGTACAAAACCGCTCCTCGGCATATCTCTTCAATGCAGTTTCGATCTCTTGCATTCGTATTATAAACAAATCATTACTTTATATATATGCACAGATCTTTCCTGCCTTCTTTTATCTCATCTATTCTCTACATTAATGTACTATTACTCATCGAAACAGTAGTGATAATATCGCCCCAACGGGTATAAAGTACACATTCATTGTACTGTGCAATTTTCCTCTTCAATTAGATGAGTTTTTATAAAGCAATGCCACCTGTCTGGCCTTCTAATTACAGTTTTTTCTTTTTATGTCAGGTTCTCAAGAACAGGTGACAAAGTCAATGCCTTTGATACTCGCTCAAAATTGAAATTCTCAGGAGAAATCAACGAAACAAATATGAAGATCGTTGCTGAATTGAAAACTTTGGATCCTGCCATACACGCGGTATGTCATCAGGCAACTTTCTGTGCCCAAAAATCTATTGTTTCCCAGCTTTACTTCTGTGTTATCTTTGAATTGCTTTGAGTTTCAATAAGTTGTTCAGTTTGATCTGTGCATTAGCTATTTTGTATGCACCGTTCTTAGTTAAATAGATGTTAGTGTATCTATGTCTGTAATTTTAAATGCAGCTGGTCAACCAATGTTGTGATCAAGAATGTGATCTTGATCTGGACATTAGCTGTTTTATATGCACCGTTATGTAATTAATTTCTCATATTTATATTAACCTATGAAGTGAACAATGAATGTGTACTTTATACAAGTGCCTCGCGCGCGGGCTTTTTGCTAGTTACTCTTTATGGATGGGTCCAATGCCTTGTGGCCTAAGGTACAGATCAGTACCACGGATTGAAGCATTTATATGTAAGTACCATTTACTTCCATTTGTTTCTTCAATTATTGAGGGAGACAGGCTCATAGGCCTCCATTTTCGCTGCGATGAAAGTACTAGAACCACCCACGCAAAGTGAAATACTGTACATTTTCCCTCTATTATATGATCATAACTAATTGCACTAATTGAGGCCTTAATTGCGTAAGTTATCGTACATATTATTTAATTTTTTTAAATAATATTGAGTGCGTCTATTTACACTTTATTTATTATTTAAATTTTCATAATTTTTTGCAAGATTTTTATTCCATTTCAATCCTTGTGCACGACTCTCTTCTATGATTCAAAACTGCAATTATGCCATTCTCTATCTCTTCCCAATTCCAACTACATTTTTTTTGTGCGATATGGTCAAGTCATAGTCGTTCCAGTGTCATTCAATTCTCCCCTGCCATAATTCTTTTTCTTAACTTTTTGGCTGACATGCAAAAGACTAATCTATCATCTTTATGAATTCTGTGGTTCTTGCAATTGGATCTAGTATATCGAACTAGTTAAGACTTGAGAATCACTCGTGATCGATTAATCCTATGTTTATATTTGTGGATTCAGTTCGAACATAGACGGTTAACTCTTAGGGTTGCAAGCAATCATCAATATGTAGTATATATTGCTTAGTAACCAAGATCTGTCGCCATTCCTTCATAAATTTCTAGTGATTGACATGAGAAACATATAACAACATATTTATCCAAAGAAATTATAGATATTCAATTATTAAAAAGAAAAAAAAGAAACACCCAATATGAAACAATGACAACGCAAAGTTTAAAAGAAATGTTCAACAAATTTTCACAACTCTAGCCCTATAATCGTCTAAATTTTGGAACAACAATGGTGAAGAGTTGTAGGTACGGTACAAGAAAAGGAGAAAGAGATAAAAGAAGAGAGTTAGGTAAAAGAAAAAGGGGGGGGAAGTAATTTGTTGTACAAAAATAACTATGGAGGTGTAAGTAGCAAAAACAAAGGTATAAATAGACGTATCATAATGTTTTTTCTAAAAAATAAAAGTAAAATTGCTCTAATTAGGTGCCATAAATGGAAAATGCCAGCTACTAGCATACATGCAATGCCAACTCTAATGAAAGCACTAATCTCACATCACTAAATGAATCGTAAACCCTAGTCAATTACTCATTAGCGAATAGCCGAATAAACTCGCTCTAATTCTTCTGCTTGTTTTTTTTTTTGAAGGTTAAAGAAAATTTCAAGATTGTTTATCTAGTACAACTGGTTTGTAAGAGATCAAAATTAACTTGTCTGATCTTGACGAATATCTCATCTCCATGCTAATAGTGTCCAACCTGTAAGCTAGTTTGGTTGTTGCATTTGCTGCGACCCATTCTTTTCATTCTTTCTTTCAACCTGCTTGAAGTAGTCCTTGGCCTAACGAAAACCAGAATATTGGTCATAGTTCGTTCTTTTTCCTCATCTACTTGCATGCATGTTGGACCCGTAATAGAGGGAAATAATACTCATCAATCCCAAAATGAGTGAAACACCTTTGACTCAGCAAGCTTGTGAGGTTTCATGTGCATGCGCATTGACCTGAAAGAGAATAAAATTGAAACAATTTGGGGCATGCATGATTCCAATTCGGAACATGCTCCATGCTTGGAAGCTATAAGCTTGTATTTAATTACGGCATGCAAAATCATCTAGATGACACAAATTCACACAATAATCACAATAAATAATGTACGCTAACAATGAGCTAGCTAGAATATTATTCATATATATACAGTGAACTGTAAAGTCCTATGCATCCAGGTATATATAATGTAGTCGATCATAACATGACGATGAGAAAAATTGTGTGGCCATGTCCTCATATCTGTCCATGCATGTGGATTGAAATAATGTCGACATACGTACGTCCTGCTGGTTGGGTGCTGTAATTTCAGATTATATAATGGGGAGCTGGTCGATGTTGTTTAGGTGAAAAGTAATGAGAGTACCAACTCGATCAATGTAACCTAAACATTTTCATAATTTTCATATTTTAACGTAATTGAAACTACAATGAAATGAAAAGAGAAAAGTTCTTGCGCAAATCGGGTTTACTATGAACTAAAAATTAACATTAATCATTAACCGTCCAATTGATCAGTTGATATGAATGATAAAATTAAGATTAATTTAAGGAAAACCTAGTTCACCCAAACCGTATCTTATTATATGTACGTGTTAATCGACTTATGTAAACACATTTTGTTCTCGAATCCTTGAGTAGCCTCAAGAACATTCTTGTTCGGCTATATATATTCAAGTAGGTTTTACTTGTTTATGCTTGAAATGTACCCCAAAACTTACACCTACAAAGGTATCACAAATCTATTCACATACGAGGAAATGTGACTAGCTTCCACCCTATTCTATTCTTTAGAGGATATGTTTACTAATTGAAAATAAGAACCAAATTTTTGGGAATGATTTTGAGAGAAGAGAGTTCCAGCGTTTACTTGTACTTTGGGAATGTCTCACCTCCTTATCAATAATTATTTTCAAATAAACCTGAAATTGAATTTTCAAGAGGGAGGTGAGTTTGAGAATCATTCCTCCCAGAATCAACTTTTGTACCAATGATACTCTTACGTATAAAGTTTTTTTAAAGAACCTCATGTATTATTAAATGACTCATAATTATTTAAACATGATATTTTATTTTATTTTCTAAATTGTTACTATAAATGGTTATATTTTAAATTTTTCTATATGTATTATGATTATTATTTTGTTGAATTTGAAGTTTTGTCTAGCTATAAAGTTTGCTAGATTTGACGTTGGATTTTTGTTTTTTGGCATTTAGATAGCTCATATGATTTTTTTCTTATGTCGGTATCGTGTTAATCATTTTTCTAATAAACTTTGCTTAAATTCATAAAAAATAAAAATGATTGAATATAAAAATATAGCTATTATTTTATGAGTATTTCAGTAATTAAACTAGTTTTGATTCTGATTCCTGTTATGATTTCAAATAGTACGTGAACAGTTAAATAGAAATGACATATTTTCATTCTGATTTCTTGTGATTCCGCTTCCAGTTAATTTTAATTTCTGATAATTTTGATTTTAAGTATGTAAATAGAATGGAAAAATGAAGAAAAGAATATATCTTTAATTGTGACTTTGTACCCATCGATCCAAAGAAAGGTGGTCCGAAAGTGATCGATAGAGCAATTGCACCAAAGAAAGAATATCGATCGAATCAGCATCCCAATTCACCGCCGACGCCCCTCCACGTGTCACCTACCACGTGGCATCCCTAAAATTCACTCCGGTCACATCGCTTTAGCGTAGACTCCACCGCGCCTGATCTCACCCTGCCGCCACCGTCTCCGTTATCTAAACGCCGTCAATAAACAAGAGAAGTGTTGTCTTTTAAGAAGATGACGGAACGGAAGCGGCCGTCACATGCTACGTCGTCGTCTACTTTCGTAGCCTTCGGACAACGTGCCTTGGTCTCTCTCTCTCTCTTGCTCTCCGCGGCCGCTACGTTCCTCTTGTTCAAAAGTTCAAAGCAAATGCCATCTTGGTAAAGCAACACCATTTTCGCTTTCTCTATTCTCTCTCGCTACCTCGCCCCCTTGGCTATATCAGAGAGAGAGAGAGAGAGAGAGAGAGAGAGAGAGAGAGAGAGAGAGAGAGTATTCAACTCCGTCGGCAATTTCTTTACCAAGGCGACGGCGGCGGCTGGATTCCCTTCGAATGTGCGTCGCCGAAACCGTGAATTTTGCAAGGCCGCGCAGTTTCCGATTCGTCGTCGAGCGAAATTGTTGATCGATGGTAATTTTCTGTGGCTTTGAATTTTCAACTTGCGATTTTCTGTTGCGATCTGGTTTGTCTGTTGCATCGACTCTTTGCGTGAAATTTTGATAAGCTTTTTGTCGTCTTATAGAGTTATAGTGTTGTATAAGATATTTTTCCAGCTGTTGATTTCTGTATTAAGTGTTTTTGCTCTTGTTTTTGATCCAGGCGTAAATTGAGCTCAAAGTGTGTACCGAATTTTCCTAAGCAACAATGCCAGGTATGTAGATACTTTTATCATTTCAGATCTTACATTCTCGTTTCGTTTCGGTGTTCATAATTTCTGAGATTTTGTGTGTGGATTTGTAGGTGAAGTAGTTTCATTTCTAGAGGATGACAAATCCAAACATTTCAACATTGAAACCTCCGAGGATGAGAGGCGAAGATCCACTCGCAGCAGATCTCTCAAGAAGAGGACTTCAAATGCTTCTATGAGATTGGCAACTACTCTTAGGAAGTGTAGCAGCAAACGTGTTGCCAATTGTCGATACGCATTGATCTCTGTTGATGATGTAAGGGACGCCGATGAGGAAGAAGCTGTCATTACATTTCGTGAGGCATTGGTTGCTAGGAATATGCTACCTGTGTGCTTTGATGATTATCATACAATGCTGAGGTAGCAGGATCATCCCCACTGCTAATATATATTTGACATGATTCTTTTACATCCAATACACTGTATCTGCCGATTTATCCTTAAATTTGAGTGGTGAGATATCTGTCATGAACTACACTAGACTTTGGTAGATTGATCTAAAAGTTGAAGCCTATAAGATAGCAGCATTAGGGGTATCCAGCAATCTTTTGATATATATGGGATATTATATACACTGTCCCACTGATGAGTAAATTAGTTGAAAGTCTCATAGTAGGTTAGTACCAGTTTAACTTTAAAATCGAGTAATTTCGGTTGATTTGGTGATTTATCACTGAACTCTTTCTGAGGATGAGTTGGTGCTCAAAGTAGAAGACCAATAGGTTTACGATTTTATGAAAATCCACAAAGAATAAAGAATAAAGGATGAGATTTTAAAGTCTTGATCCATGTATGAACAGGACCAGGAAACAATGTTGATACTAGAGTCTGACATTTTGGCTCTTTTATCTATCTATTCATTCTAGTTTCTGAAAAATGTTTCCGCTTTATTTATTCTCAAAATTATACACATCTTTTCCGCAGGCACTTATGTATAGTTTAGCTTTTGCAGAGATGTGTAACCAAGCCTTGTTTATGCAGATTCTTAAAGGCAAGGAAATTTGATTTTGATAAAACACTTCACATGTGGGCAGAAATGCTCAACTGGAGAAAGGAGTTCGGAGTAGATTCAATAGTGAAGGTAACTTTTTGATTCTGATGAAACAACTGATGCATGTTGGTTCAATGGGATCTAACCTTTTTGATACCTATCTTATCTGAGAGTTCTTTCGATATTCACCATTCTGACAGAGGTGTTGATAATATGATAATTTCTCAGGATTTTGTGTACAGTGAGTGTGAAGAGGTTCAACGTTTCTATCCTCATGGCTATCATGGGGTAGACAGGGAGGGACGGCCTGTTTATATTGAAAGACTTGGCAAAGTGGAACCTAGCAAGCTAATGAATGTAACTACAGTGGATCGGTTTCTAAAATATCATGTCCAGGGTTTTGAGAAGGCTTTTGCTGAGAAGTTCCCAGCATGTTCTATTGCAGCTAAGAGGCATATAGATTCTACGACAACTATACTAGATGTCCACGGGCTGGTAATTCCTTATTTCAGATCTACTTAATTTGTTCTATGCATTTCTGGTATATTCACTATATTGGCAATAATTATAATCACTATAGTTCTTTTCTTTTCGAATTTGCAGAATTGGATGAGTTTTGGAAAGGTTGCACATGACCTTGTTATGCGCATGCAGAAAATTGATGGAGATAACTATCCTGAGGTGATTCCACTACCAACTCATGAGTGTAACTTTATATAAAAATAAAACTTCATTTCTGATACTAGCTCATTCTTGCAGACATTACATCAGATGTTTGTCGTAAATGCTGGTAACGGGTTCAAACTACTTTGGAACACAGCAAAAGGCTTTCTAGACCCAAGGACTACTGGAAAGATACATGTATGAGAGCATATTTGGTTATATTCATGTTTTAGAGTTTTAAGAATTACTCAGAGCTCATTCTTCATTTGTTATGCAGGTGTTGGGAAACAGATACAGAAACAAGTTGTTGGAGTTTGTAGACTCAAGGTTGGTATATCATGTAATCATATATTACTGCCTGTCTAAATTGCTCGATAAGAATAGATATAAAAGGATTTTTTTTCAATATTACAGAACTAACTTTAGCATCTTTTTGTTAAAACAGTCAACTTCCTGACTTCCTTGGGGGAGATTGCTCATGTCCAAATGAAGGTGGATGCCTAAGGTCTGGCAAGGGACCCTGGAACGATCCCGAAATAATAAAAGTATGATTCTAGTGGAGTATCATTGCTGTCACAAATATTTCCACTCGATATATCAATAGGTTGAGCTAATATGTAGATGAATTATGGACTCTAGTTGCCAGAAATTAGCATCATTGCTCATCCGACCTCTATTTGCAGCTTGTACATATGGGAGAAGCTATGTTCTTAAGGAAACTTAATGGTTCTTCTGATGGCGACGATTCAGGGGTCAAGCTTCTTTCGTCTAAGGTGACTTGAATTTTAACACTACTGACTTCTGAAGAAATTCTATCATGGATGTTGTCCTATATCAACCTTTCTACTCGTCTATCTCATTATCATTTCGTTGTCTTTACGCAGGTCACAGATAGTGAAATAATATCTAGAGAGTCTGGATCAGAAATGAGGTCGACTGCTTCTCACATCAAGGAATTACCAATTTCTCATTTTCACAATGTAATTTTTTTGAAGTCTCTTCTGTTAGATCTTATCCTAAATTCTACAGTGACTGGATCCTAATAGCAAATCCAGTAACCTCTGGCACTTGCCACATGTTTTATGTTTCTATCTGTAATCTAAGCCCCTTCAACTTACTTTCTTGAACTGCTGTCAGATCAAATGATAAAGTACTGCATCATTATTTGTGTAATTTTTGCTCTCTTACCTTTTCCCTAAATCACAGGAGCGGACAAGTGACCCTGCACCTATTGGCAGCCTTGTGGAACCGGGCTGTGCTGCGGGAAGAGTGAATGGTTCTGATTCTAGTTCAACAGGTATTCAATCTATTGCTTAAACCAACTAAGGACTTAGCGATTTATTTCCTACATCAACTGAAAAAGAAAGTAGTAATAATAGTATCAGTGGTAGTCATGTGTTGAGAGCATCAGCTGGCATTGAGTTCCAGTTCAATTTAAATTCAGCTACCCACTGCCAGTTTAATTATCCCCTAAATATAAACAACTTCACTCTACGCAGTACCAAGTTGTAGTTCGTATTTCATTCTTGCCTGAGCTGTAAACTCTAATGCTGATTTTTATCATACATTTCTTATTTAAACCCTTTTGTAGGATGCAGTTTACAGCTTCTGAACTTGTTCTTAACAGGTGATTCAATCATGAATTTGACACCAAGAAGTCCACTAAAGACATTCATTCCACATGCTGCGAGCCAAATGATTCACTTCATACTCCAAATATTACAATGGATATATCTTGTATTCCCAGTGGTGGGGAGAATATTTGTTGCGCGCAATGCAAACAACCATGTAAACGGACAATGCAGCCCACCACCACCACATTCAAGTTCTCGAGAACAGCAGATTTCCCAAGGAATAGAAGTGGACCCACTATGGCAGAGACTGAAGCAATTAGAAGGTTTGGTTACAGAACTGAATAACAAACCTACAAAAATTCCTCAGGAGAAAGACGACATGCTTTGTGAATCTTTGAGCCGTATTAAATCTATAGAGTATGACTTACAGAAGACAAAGAAAGTAAGATGCCTCTTTTGCTGCAATGGATAACTTCAGTTCTTCTTGATCAGTTTCTTGCTTCCTCTATAAAGAGTTTGCTGCTGAAAGTTTCCTCTTGCAGGCACTGCTTGCAACTGCATCCAAACAAGTGGAGCTTGCTGAGTCACTAGAAAACTTAAAGGAGGGCAACTCGACCGTAAGTTCCTTCAACGTGTTGAAATTCATTCTCATAGTCGATACACAAACAGTATAATTTTGTTACTACCTAACTTTGGGGACGGGTTTAGGGTTTAGGCATTCTCTAATTCTTTTAATACTGGACAATTGTGATATGGTTGTTTTTAACGTCTGTCTCTATACAGGGAACAAACTCTTGTTGGCCAAGACATTCCCGATATGATAATAGCCGGTGAAGTTTGAGTACCAGTTTCTTGTGAGAACATTCAACTGGTTGTCAGCATGTATGTCGACTTAACAAATGCCTTCATCACCGCATGTGAGGTCATTCGTCCATTCTTGATGGAATTGTCATTTAAGGTGCCATATTGTGTCCATATTATATTCATTCAACACATTTTCACCTCTCAGGTTCTTGCTGAATCTCATTGTGCGTGTTTGAGCACAAAGCACAATAGTGTACAGTTGTATCCTTACAGAGACAAGCTTGGGAGAGTTCATCTAACCCTGAAATTCTTATTCCCCCCCTCGGGGTTTTTTTTGGTAGTTGGCAGTTGAAAGTAGTGATCGAGTATAGATAGATTAGAGAGAATAAGGTGATCCGGCCATCGATCTCGTATAGAATGGAGAGATAGTGTATAAACCTTTTTGTTTGTGTATATATACCAATTTCCTTTCTTTTGACCTGTTTTCTTTGTAACTGATACTGTATGGTACATGTCCAATTTGTAATTTAACATTAAATATCAATAGAACAATGACAGTTTTATATTCTACAAATTACAATGACCAATGGTGAAGTCAATGTTATAATTCCTTACTCTCATGTGAGCAAAACGGTTTCGTCTATTTTTTGAATTGCATGGTGCAATCCATAATCTATAATGGGAAGTAAATAATAATGCTACTTTCAATTGGAAACTTGCTATAAAAATTATTTGGATCTTTGGATTTTATTTTCTTTTGCGATATCTAATGCAAGAGTGGCTTATGTACTCTTTGCCTCTGGCCTTGTATTGTATTCGGGTTGATGGGGCCACTCTTGGGTTGCACTCATTGTGATTTAATGAAAGTTTCATCTTATCCAAAAAAAACTTACTATACTAGTTAGTAATTATTTGACCAAAAAAAGAAACAATACTTGATAAATTAATAAATCGGTTCACAATTTTAACTACATTAAATAAATATTTCAACTTCGAACATAGATGAGATGATAGCTAGCCAAATAGAATCAAGGAATGCAAAATTGAAAATATCCCGATGATATTTTGTCGATATTTCAGTTTTTTTGAATCACCTGAAAAATTCTCAATTATATCCATAAATTTCTCGAATTTTTCCGATTTTTATCGATATATCCGATATATCGGCGATATTCTTAATATTTTTTTGAAATTTTCAAAATTTTTTCCATTAAAGTTTGGTAAATGTTCGATCCTTCACATGGCTCACCGCTCACCATAATGCAAATGTCCAATCCTTCGCCCATTCGGCCATACCTCCATTAAAGTCATTGCAGACCATCATTATGTCAGATAAACTTTTAATAAGTTAGAAAGCTTTTGTTTAAAGTAGTAGTCAGTGGTAAGGAGTAAAAAAAAAAAAATTAATTGCAGTCATTGAAGCCATAACACCGATCACATTATGGTAATTACCAACACTATTATTATGGTCAAAATTTTGCAATGTTTTATCCTTCATATGTCATTTCCTATGGTCTTCCAACAAGTACAACTCATCGTCACAATCACAAATAAATGCCTCAAATGATAGCAATTGAGATCGAAATTCGAGCAATGCCTTATTCATACTACGAGCTCCAGAATCCTCAAAGACCACCCCCTGACCCATATGATTAGCATATAAGTCGATACATGCAAAATTACATGGAAGATCAATTATTTAATGATTACTCTTCACAATGCACACATGATTCTGCACATGGAGATGAGAAGATAGTGTGAATTTTGAACCTCATAGGTTCAATACGAGGTTATAAAGTATTTGTATATTTGATTTTATGATATGTGATGTGTAACATATTGTACAAAAGGCGTGATGACCTAGCCTCTCATTGAATTTTAGCCATAAAAAAAAATAAAAATAGAAGTATTAAATTATATTTTAATAATTATCAGCACTTAATACGTACTAATTCATATAGTAATATATCAAATTCATATGTCTTGATGTTTGATCAATATTTTCTTTTCACATAAGATAAATTATTGATCATATAACAACCTTTAAAAGTTTCATTACAAATTTTCAGGTATTTTTATTAGTTTTCATCAGAATTTTCACTTGATCGATATTTCCGTCGATATATCCAAATTTTGGCCCGTCGATATATCTTCGATACCCGATATTTTACTACTTGAATAGAACTCAATTCAAGGAAATTGTAGCTGATGAGGCATAATTGTGGAAGAGTGCAAGAGCATTGCTTGTCAGACGTGCGACTATGGTTATGTGCCTATAAGAAACAGTCTCCACTTTGCCCTTCATAGTGATTTCACCAAAGCCATCCTTGCAAGTGTTTTCGTTTGTCAATGCAGCACTAACCCATGTTTGAACATTGCTCACTTGAAATCTGGACTTGGAGACATCAACTATTTTACTCATTTCAGCTTTAGAATTTTGGAGCTGCTCCACTGCGCTTTTGAGCTGCTTCTCACAGTCGCTGATTGCTGGTATCACCGTAGGATTCAAACCCTGGAATGTAGAAAACGTTTTCACCGTGATATGAGTTTGTTTAGCAAATTCAAGAGCCACAGTAAGCGCGGTATGTGCTAGTGCTTTCTGATCAGTCTGGATTTCTACTGCATAGCTTTTGAGAGAGTTGTAGCAGAGTCTAGGAGACCTGGTGACATTGCATGATGTTTTTATGAAATCGGCTTTCATGTCTCTAGATGTTCTGGTGGCGGAAGATTGGTGTATGTGGTTAAGCAGTAGAAGAATTACCCCAACTGCAGCCAATGTATGCTTAAGATAACCTTTCATCTTTCAAGCTTATCTTGATTGGATTTGTTTCGGCGCTGTAACTTTTCCAAATGTTTGAAGAAGAATATTGAGAAGTTGATGAATTTGTAGAAGAAAGTGACCCTAATATATAGGCAAGGTAAACCTTTGCAAGATATGAAGAAAATGCAACTGAATATACTAACCGTCTTTTAACCAAAAATAGTGAATCACTACAACATCTGCCTGAAAGACAGCCAAACTACGTAACCATAACCAAAAATAAGTGAAATAACAGAATAAAAAACAACAAAAAGAATAGAAAAAATTCAAAAGATATGAGAAGTTGACTATTCCTACGCGCTTTAACTGCTGCTATGAACAAGAATTGACATCACATCGACAAAATGATTTGATAGGGGCAGGGCAACTGGTTGGTCAACTCCAAATGCAACAATGGTGATGGAGAAAGCAACCTTATCATCATCATACAAGTGTTCCAGTCCGGGTCCTGCACTGCTGCCGTTCATGTAGGAAAAATGTCAGGTAAGCTCTGTACCGAAGAAACTCCATCTTGTTTTAGCTCCTGTACCTGCTATATTTACATAAGAAGAATGGGTCTTCTTGTGTACGAATTTCTTGTCCGGAATATTCCGGTCACTCATTAACAATTTCCAACTTGGTTTCTGAGAGATCGAGTGCAAATTTTATCACCGTCCAAGTATCCAATAATATCTAGTCTTTTTTTGATAATTGAGGTTCGCCCGGTTTCGGTCGGGAGCAGTCAATCTCCTGCGTTTAGTTCTCTTCAACTGAAGATTGAACTTCCAAATAGAAGGTGGCCCTTACTTCTTATCTGGATTCTACTAGGGTGAGGGTATTCTGGCTGGTGATTGTACTCTATTTAATTGTATGAATGTTATGTCAGTTGAATTGCTTGAAAACTGATAGGTACCTATTTCCTGAGCTCCTTACAACACAGTGATCTCTTACTTGTGTTTGTTTTGTCTCCTTTGTGAGGTTATTTTACCTACTCAATTGAGTTAGGTCTTGTTCCCCTTATTTTCTGTAAGGTGGGGTATAGTGGGCTTCGAAGTTATTGCATCAAGTTGAGTGTACCTACCTGTTGCTGGGGTTAGTTATGGTCCCTTTGGTAGTTACTCTCCTTGGTGTGGCTTCCGTTGAAGGAAAAGTGAACCGAGTTTTTTTCTCTTTTCCTCCTGAAATGACATCGAGTTCAAGAGAGGGTGATGAAATACCTTATGAGGATGATGGCATTATCAAAGCAATGGCTTGCAATTTTGAGAGCAGTGTTGATCTGCTAGATCTGAAGTTTGGGATTGATATAGTGGGAACTTTAATTGCTAATAACGAGCCAAATCCGAATAGTGTCAAGGCTACACTTCAAGGGATGTGGAAGAGTATAGGTCAGATCAGAATTATTCTGTTGAAGAGAAATGTATATGTTATCACAGTAGATTCAAAGAACCTGGGGAAAAAGCTTGTTATTGGTAGCCCCTGGAATATGAAAGGCCATTGTTTTGATGTCAAAATTTGGAAGAATCAGCTAGTTGTTGATGACATCGAGCCGGATCGAGCCTCTTTCTGGATACAGGGGCATGGGGTACCTAAAGAACAACTCATTTATGAGAATGGAGTTGAGCTGGCAAGGATGCTGGGGGAGAAATTGGATGTGGAAGACCCACTAAAGATTGGACACCGAGGATACTTGCGAATAAGAGTTGATATCACACTAAGAGGCCGCTACCCACATACTATTAGCTTCCGAGGAGGGATGGAATTGTGACAAAGGTGAGATTGAGATATGAGAACTTGAAACGATTTTGTAGCAAGTGCGGGAGGATTGGACATATTATGCAGGAATGCAATTGGCAGGTTAATCCGGTGTTAATCAAGCTTGGTGTGGTGTATGATAGTTCATTGGTAGTAGATCCTCCGCAGCAAGGTGTTTTTACCCAGCCTTACTTTCTAGTGGATCCTCCCTTCCAAACTACAATGAAGTTTGTCAACCCTGCAACTTTCAGACGCCCCATGTTCTGCAATGAGAGGCAAGCTTTTGAGAGGATGAGTGATGCAGGGAAGGAGGTAGTTGAAAGAGATATTCTTGAGTCCAGTAGAAGAGCAAATGTCGATGCGGTTGTTAGTAATAATCATTTTGTAGATGCCCCAAAACAGGTTAGAGAGTTTCCGGCCAGTTTTGATCAGAATGTAGGGCTGGGAAATGGGTGTTAGGGTTGCTCAAACAGTCTGTTGGACAATAGGAGGCAGAGTAATGTTGAACCGCGTGCCTTAATAGTTGATTTGTGTGCCATGGATCGTGATGGTGTGCATGCAGAGGGGACTCACAAATCCTAACCCTAAATTTGACTGGGGGAGTAGGTTTAGACATCCGACGTGGACTTGGACCCAGGTGGGGAAATGAGATTTGGGGGCTTTGAGGAGTTCAATATTGGTTGACCACATGGGATATTTAGTCAGGGTGGAAACAATTGTTCTGGTACTAATACTAGCTGGGCTTTGAGCAACACGGGTTTTTTGGGCAATGAGGAAATATGCGAAGATCTCAAGTCTACAAGGAGCATTTTGGGCTCTGAGCTGCAAGTGCAGAATGGGGTACAAATTTTAGAGATTAATACTACTAGCTCGAGCTCGACTCTGGGGAGTAAAGAGAAAGGGAGCAAATGTAGATGAGAAGAAGCGCAAGAAAGTCAGAAGTACTAACAATACTATAGTGAGGCTAATGGGAACCTCGCAAGCTCATGCAAGGAATAGTAAGAGGGGAAAAGGAGCAAGAAGAAGGTTGCAAAAGTTCAGTGTGAGGCAGGCAAAGGGGATGATGATCCTGTCGTGTGTTCACTGATAAAGAAAACAAAGAAGAATGGCACTGGCAACTGGCCATTAACAGCTGCACCAGAACAATGATTTACACCTTCTGGAATTGTTAAGGCTTGGGGAAGTCCTTGACAACTCAATCATTGAGGAAAATTATCTATTCTCATTCCCCTGATAGAGTGTTTCTTTCGGAGACTCATCAAAATAAGCACTATGTCAAAAATTTGAGAAGAGTAATGGGGTATCATAAGGGATTTTGTGTTGAGCCAGTTGGTGTTGCGGGAGGGCTAGCTTTGTGGTGGAAACCTAGTGTAAGGGTGGATGTTAAGGAGTACTCTCATAATGTCATTGATACTAATATGACAGAAGTGGGAAGTGAGAATGTGTGTAGGTGTAGCTGGGTTTATGGCCCTCCTTACTTAACAGAAAAAGACGAGTTTTGGAACTCTAGGGAGTTAAGTAACTGGAGTGATGGCATGCCTAGAATGGTGGTTGGTGACATTAATGAGCTTCTTTGGAGCTGTGAGAAGGAAGGTGGTGCTAGTTGGGTGGAGGGCAGATATCATCATCTTAGGGAGTTCATTGAGGCTAACTAGCTGGTAGATTTAGGTTTTGTTGGATCTAGTTTTACTTGGTTCAAAAGGGTTGATGGAGTCAATGTCTTATAGGAGAGATTGGATAGGGCCTATTTAGTGAAGATTAGGTGTTATGCTTACCTGAAACTAGAGTGGTGCATCTCTCTAGGATTGGATTTGATCATTGTCCTCTCCTAGTGGATACAAATCCAAAAACTAAAAAGAAGCACTTTAATTTCAAATTTGAATCGTTCTGGGCAGAGGAGGAGGATTGCTTGGAGATTATCAAAATGGGATGGAAGTGCAATAGACCAATTATGAGTCAGAGCATTTGGAGGGCAAATCTGATTTGCATCCGAGCTAAACTCATCAAGTGGAGCAAGGAAAGGTTCAGAGGAGATAAGGAGATTCAGAAATGCCTGGAGAACTTGAAAAAGATACAAGACAATGACTATTGTCAAGGGTCAACGGAACATAAGAGTCTCCAAGTCAGATTAGGAGAACTAAGGAGACGGGAGGAATCTTTTTGGAAGCAAAGATCCCGGATTGAGCGGCTTAAAGCTGGAGAGTCAAACACTCGCTTTTTCCATCTTACTACAATCCAACGTCGACAGAAGAACAAGATCTTGTGGGTTCTTGATGAAAATAGTTGCAGTTTTGAGGGGGAAGACAACATCAGAGTTGCGTTTGATGAACATTTCAAGAAGGTGTACAAATCCAGTGTTCCTAGAACATGGGGCTCGGCTTTAGATGGGGTGAAGAGGTATGCGACCGACTCAATGAACTCAGAATTACTTAAATCTGTTACTGCGGAGGAAGTTAAGGAGGCCACCTTTCAATTGGGGGCTTTAAAAGCTCCTGGACCAGATGGATTTCCTGGTCTTTTTTATCACCAGTATTGGGATGTAGTGAAGGAGGTGATTGTGGATGCTTCAGAAGATTTTATTCTAGGGAAGGGAGTTTTGGAGTGTATGAATATGACTCACATTGCTCTTATACCAAAAGTGCCACATCCGGATACTACTTCACAATTCAGACCTATAAGCCTATGCAACAACTCGTATAAGATCATGTCTAAGATCCTAGCTAACCGCTTGAAGGTGTTGCTACCTGCTATGATATCCAATAATCATAATGCTTTTATCTCTGATAGACTCATACAAGATAATCTGATATTGGCTAATGAGGCTTTCCATTACCTCAAATTAAAGAAGCATGAAGGCAGGAATGATTTAGCTCTCAAGTTGGATATGGTAAAGGCTTATGACAGGGTGGAATGAGATTTTTTGGAGGAGTTCTTGTTGGCTTTTGGTTTCTGTTGGAAATGGGTTAGGTTGGTGATGTGTTGTGTGAACTCTGTGACTTATTCTATGGTACTCAATGGGAAACTTGGGTGTTTCTTTAAACCAGATAGGGGGTTAAGGCAGGGAGATCCATTATCTCCCTACTTGTTTTTGATCATCAGTGAGGTTCTATCACTGAAAGTGAAGATGGCTATTGATCAGGGTCTCATTGGGGGTATCAGATTGGGGGACAATGGTCCTGTGTTATCTCATCTTTTCTTTGCTGATGATTCTTTGTATTTTTTGAGGGCTGCTCTACAGAACTGTCATAGGTTTGTGAGAATTCTACATGAGTACTGTGAAGTATCTCGTCAAGATATAAATTATCAAAAGTCCAGCCTGATTTTTATTCCTAATACACCCTTGCAGATTAGGAATCTGATGAGTTTACTCCTTAAGGTGAGAGCGACTGAGAACCCTGGAGTTTATCTAGGATTACCAGCAGTATGAGGGAGATAAAAAAAAACAAGCACCTCGGCTTTGTTAAAGAAACAATTGTGAAAAAAAATTGAGAGCTGGAAGTATAGTATTCTCTCTATGGTAGGTAGAGAGGTCTTGATTAAGGCTGTGGCGTCAGCTATCCAATTATACCCTATGACATGCTTGAAATTTCCAACTACATTTTGCAGTGAGATTGATAGTTTGTTAAGTAACTTCTGGTGGGAGAAGAGTGATACGGGAAACAAAATACATTGGAGGAAATGGAATTTCATGTGCCAGACAAAGGATTTTGGTGGTATGGGATTCAGAAACATGGAGGAATTTAATCTTGCTTTACTTGGAAAACAGGTTTGGAGGATCATGAATGAGCCGAACTCATTACTGGTCAAGGTTTTGAAGGCAAGATATTTCCCAAATTGTGATATGATGCATGCAATGAATGGCAATCGTGCCTCTTGGTGCTGGAGAAGTTTGATTCTTGCTAGAGATGAGTTGAAAAAAGATACTTCATGGCAAGTGGTGAATGGTTCGAGTATAAATATTTGGAGGGATTCTTGGCTTCCTAGGAATGATTGTCCTATGATTGCTTATAGTTCACCCATCCCTGATAATGCTCCTTCCTTTGTGAATGAGATTATTGATATTGATACTGAACAATGGAAGCCGGAGAGTATTATGGATTTTATTACTGAGGAGGAAGCTAGAATCATTCGGTGTATTCCTATTGGTGATCTGGTGGAGGAGGATAAATTGATATGGAGATGGAATAAGAATGGAGTTTTCTCTGTGAAGTCGGGATATCACATAATTCATTCGAGGTGTCACTTCGATAGCCCTATCTACTCTCATCACTCTGAGACTATTGACAAGAAGCTGTGGAGGATCTTATGGAGTTGTGACACACTACCAAAAGTGAAGAGCTTTTTTTGGAAAGGTTTCACAAATTCCATACTCTGCTATCTAAATCTTTTTAGGTGAATACTTAACAATTCCCCCAAATGTTTGATTTGTGGTGCGAGGGAAGAATCTATGGAACACATCATTCTTTTGTGTCCCTAGCCTGGGTTGATGCTGTTTGGTTTGGTTCTCCTCTGGGGTTGAGAATTGATAAGCAATCTATTACTAGCCTTGCCATTTGGATTAATGGATTACTTAGCTTTGCAATGGAGAAGAAGGAAAGGAAAGAGCTTATGTCATTAATTTGCCTTTTTGGCTGGAAAATTTAGAAAACTCGGTGTGATTTTGTATATAAGCATGTGGATGTCTCCCCCTGAAAAACTATCCATTGTGCTAAAGCTCTGTGGTATGAGTACAAAGTTGCAAATACTAATGTGACAAGAAATCCTTGTGATGGGAGGATTGTGACGAGGTGGATTAAGCCGGGTAGGGGGTGGTTTAAGCTCAACACTAATGCGAGTTGGAATGAAATGACATTGGTGGCCGGTCTTGGAGTTATTTTCCGTGATGATAAGGGATTTTGTATCAGTGGGGCTCATTCTCGAGTTTCCTACATCTCTGCACAGATGGGGGAACTTAAAGCTGTCAAACTGGAACTTGAGATGGGTTTAGAATTAGGGGTGGAGAAGATTGAAGTTGAGTCAGATGCTTTGGAGGTAATCAACACATTCGAGGATAGGAGGAGAAGAGGAGATTGGAGGAGTCACATTGTGGAGAATGAGATCAAGAGCATGTCTAATTCGTTTGACAAATTAAAATCAAATGGAATTGGATTTCACGTAAAGCTAACGGAGTTGCTCATGCTGTGGCCAAGCTAGGAAACGAGAAGGTGGATCTGTATAGATGGGCACATGTGCCACCACCATCTCTGGTTGGTGTTCTGAGAAATGATGGTTGTCCATGTCCTCATTGAGCCTTGTTTTGGATATCTTTTGTTGCCCTGTACTCTCTGTGTACCCATCTCCTAATCATGTGGGATTGGTTGAGTAGTGAACAGGGATTTAGATTCTAGTCTTTGTTTGCTGGGAATGCTCTTATATCCTGTATTCCTCCTGCCTCTTTGGCTGTTTTAATGAATCTCGATCATTAACTCAAAGAAAAAAAAAGAACAAGAATCGACTAAAATATATTCCAACCTGAAGCTACAATACTGGCCACCATAAAATCCACTTTACCCAATTCCGTTATGAAAATTTAATACAATACAAATGCCTGTAAAAAATAAATAAATGAACTTATATACTACCAGTTAATATCATCACCTTTGCAATATTGCATAGTCATATCTGGGAGAAAGTCTCCCAGACTCCCACAGAAGCTTTCAAAGTGGAAAGTCAGCTCCTGGATTACCGTAGAATAATACTACGGAAATCCAACGCTGCAGATATAAAATAATTAATAAGTTTGCTTGAGCTGTTGCATTCAGACCGAAAAACTAGCCGAGTCCTGTAACAGTCTTACGAATGCAAGTTTCATTAATCTTTTAGCAGTATTGTACAACTATCAAATTAATGAAGTGGAACAGATACATAACCTTAGTTTTTTTTTTTCCTTTTCTTTTCTAATCAGCCCGCATTGTTTCTATCCACACTTGGTTCAATTTCCACACAATCTGCACTTAAGAATATGGGCTAGCAAATTTAATAAATTCTCTCAGCAGTGGATACAAGACGAAGGAAGACAACAATGACTGCGACGTTGTCTTTGCTGCCACGCTCGGCAGCTTCAGTGGCTAATCGCTTGGAACACATTCCAGGCTCTTTCACAGTGTCCTTGAGTAGTCTAACAACCTCTGCATTGCTCAGGACATCCCACAGTCCATCACTTGCCATTACGAAGTACTCATCGTCTGCAGACATAATGGTCTCACTCATCTCAGGCTCTGCAGTTACAGCAGGCTTTAGATCATCATCACCTATGGAACGAGTAACCTGAAGTGCAGCAGGACCAACTCGCCAATCATCAACTTGCCATTTTACTTGTCCTCCTGCATTAATAACTCGCTCTCTCTCCTCAGGACAGCTTGCAACATGATCCTTGCTTAGAACAAAGGGGCTGCCAGAGCGACACAATATAGTTCTGCAGTCACCAGCATTGGCTATAAGAAGCTTGTTTCTAACAATAAGGGCAGCAGCTGCAGTGCAACCAGGATGCCAATTCTTTGCGATGATTCTATTGGATTTACGACAAAAGTTAAGTTCATCTCTAAATGCAATATCTGTTTTGATGAACGCTTCCACTAAAGCATCAACTGGACTGCTAAAAGAACTTAATTCTTGCAAGAATCCAGGCAAAGCTCGGGAAGAAAATTCGGCAGCAGCTGCACCTCTGTGACCATCGAAAATTCCAAAACAAAGGATATCCTTATCATTACCCATGTGGGGCAAAATAAAATGTGTATCCTCCATGGTCTCCCTTCTCCCATATGTAGCAAAAGACCCCCAAGAAAGAACTGGATGGTATGCCAAAGGGTCATTTGAGCATCAAGCCAGACTGCTGCACCAGAATTGGTTTTATGAGCTGTTAAGTGACATTTTCTGCCTGTCTATAACAATTGAAACCTTCTTGATAAGCATGAAAATTGTTTGCAGCATCCAAACGCTTATCACCAAGAGAAATAGTAGCTTCAGAAGATGCATCAGCAGGTTCCTTTATTATCTTTCTGTGTTCCAAAATCGTACCAAGTTCTGAAACTATGTCATCAAATAAAGGTCTGTTTTGAGGATTTGAATCCCAACACCTCTCTATGAGTGAGACTAAAGTTGATGGTACACCAGACTTGGGACTAGCAATGACCGGTCGCAATCCTTCGGACACCACAGCGGCTGTAAGTTTCTGCTCAGTGTAGTTCATCTCCAGTACCGTATGTGCCTGCGCTTCTGCACGAAGATCAGTATATGGAACAACACCAGTAAGAAGCTCGTTGATTGATATACCAAAACTATAAACATCTGACTTTTCTGTAGGCACTTCCTTCTTTAGTAACTCAGGTGCCATATAAATTAGGGTGCCAACCACATTTATTTTGTGAAATCCACCAGTAGGCTTTCCCAATGACTTCCAGTTTTCAACAGAAACTCCTTTTAGATCTTTCTTGTATTCCGCCAAGCCGAAGTCTGCTAAGTGTGGCAATAGATCTTTGTCGAGAAGAATATTTTCCGGTTTAACATCCCTGTGGACAATTCCGAGGTTATGCAGGTATTGCAGAGCCAATGCTAAGTGGAGAGCAATCATGAGCACCTGGCTGATACTCGGACTCCATTCTTCCATGTGTAATTTCTCAGATAAATTGGGAGGTTAAAAAAATTCGAAGAAATACATGTAGTTGGGAGGCTTTGCATGAGCAGCTACCAGTTTTGCTAATCCAGGATGATGCAGTGTACATAACAATTGCAATTCCTTGTGAAACTTATCGATGTCTTCAGAAGTAGACAAGATGGGTTTCTTTACAGCAACTTTCTTTCCATCCAAAAATGCCTCGTATACAATACTCTCTGCCCCTTGAGCAATAGGTTTGATAATAGTGTAAGCGGAAGAAGGAAGATGAAGAGGAATGGTACTGCTGCTGCAGCAACCTCTGATGCACGTTTGGCTCCAAAATTTCTAACCCCATCTCTGACTCTGACTGTCTTTTTGTGTGTTGAAACAAAATTGAGAATTTCAAGTGCGAAACAAAGTCTTGAAGAGAATCACAAGTGTAAGTTTACATGAAGAAGGTCAGGTGTTTTGTAGCTTTGTGTGAGAAAAGCGAGGGTGCTTTATATAAGAGCCCACACTCTACACAATGGAAAGAGGCTTATGTGACTTTTTCTTTTTCGATTAAGACCATGCGGGTATTTTTGTTTTGTTTTAGTTGTTAATACAGTCCAATGATAAATTAATGTTTAATAAATTAATAATCTTATTAAAGTAATATTTTTTTCAAGTTCTGATTTGGGACCAGTTTATATTACTAACAATCTCGTTATATACATAGGATAATAATCTTTCTTTAATTTTTTTAGGTCCTTACGAATATATGAAGTAATAATTTAATTAACAAATATAAAAATATATACTAAATTTATAAAAATTAATTTTTCACCCCAGAATTTATATTTTCTTGATTAATTAGTTCAACTATTTCTTGAAGAAAAAAAAGATTCTATTAATGTAGCTTATTTCTTCTTTGAATCTAGACCAAATTTAACTTTGTCCTTGATCTTTTGCAATGTGTGCATCATATTTGGTAAATTATTTTCATTTTGTAGTAGAAACTTATTCAATGTAATACTGCCTCAAATGCCTTTTTTGAAGAAACTATCAGTACAACAGAATATGTAAACTGGATCATGATCATCTTCAGCATGCAGATACTTTATCCTTTAAGTATCTCTTCATCGAAGGTGATTCCATCATCATATCGTCTTCATTTACAAGGAAGTATCTAAGAATCTCGATAAATTAATAAATTATTTATTTATCGATAAAATAATAACCTTGTTAAAGTGCTAATTTTTTCCGGTGTGAGTTGGTTGGTTTGGGTCTTTGATGTCAGAGGAATCGTTGAGAGGGCAACGCCGCCCTGGATCGAATGGTTGCGTTTGCTAGTTTTGAGTTTGTTGAGATGGTTGAGTGAATGGTTGAGAGTGTTGCGTTCGGTTTTGTTGGATGTGATTGGGCGGCTGAGATGGCGGAGACCATGGATGATGCTTCTTGGATGCATTTTGCTAGATCGGGAAGATAGGTGGAGGTGACATCAAATGCTGGCCAACTGTGGAGGCAAAGACCACTCGCGTCGAGGCCGTCTCAAAGGTGTAGATGTGCGATAGAGGGCTCAGATGGATCCGGTGGCGTTCTTGCTAGACAATCCTGGGTTGGGCAAATGACAGAGTCGATGTCGAAAGAAAACCGGCGAAAGGGTGGCGACGATGGGTCATAGGTTGACTTGTATTGGTAATCTACAACAGGCATCGACAGCGGCGGAAGAAGGGGGGCCTGATGGGTGAGACACTAAGGTTTCTAAATGGGATTGGATCAAAACCCTATAGGCCAGAGCTTAACATGGTGGGCCTTGGGGCTCATATTAGACCTGGGCTTCCTGTTTGGTTTTCATGGACCATTTTAATAAGGGAGCAATATGTCTTGATCTTAATGGCACCAAGCACAGTGCGCGTTTCACATCGCATATGGGAACCCGGGATCGTCCAAGAGAGTGATCAGTGTTGCCCCATGCTCGAAATTCTGGTCGCACAGGGAGTTGTGCAGGCCGATGTGCAGTACCTTGTTGAGCCGTAACTTTTGGGTGCATAACTAGATAGGACGTGGATCCCCGAATTCTTTTAATAATTTTCTTATGTCTACCCCGTCTAGTTATGTGATGATAGGTTTGTACTTAGCATATAATAGTATAGATTACTCTAGGGAGTTCTTTCTATCGTACCGATGACTCAGTATTCTCCTTGTAATCTTTCGGCCCAATCAATTCTATCTTTAATCTCAACAAAAAAAATTGTCCCAAGAATATTCATTTATAGAAGTTTTACTGTATTTCTTGGACGAATAATTTGTCTTTTTAAATGCAAAAGATTTTTTTTTTTAGAGAATAACAAAATTGTATTAACACAATTGAAATATGGAGAGATGCTTTATTGATACAGTTATGGTCTTTGTTTGAGTTTTTCTGGCATGGTCTTCGATTGTAAATGAATTTCACGAAGATTCGAATCTGGAACCTAAGTGGTTTTGTGTTATATGCATACGTGTATCTTAGTTTATAATTGATAATTATGTTCCAGACTTATTTGCATCTCTAGTGATTAGTGATTGCACGTCTCATTGAGATCGAGTCGATTGACAAACCTACTATAACTGAGTGCTTAAGAAAACTCAATTTAGTTGTATTGTGTCAAGACCACATAACCAAACAATTGCCTGACTACTCAAAAGTAAATCTTTGATGATTAGGAGTTGTATTTTCTTCTTTCTTCATCGAAAAAAAATATTAAAAAATCTATAAATATGATAGGTGAAATGCGAAATTGCGTGACACGTTATTGATGAAAGAACAACTTCCATTAAAGAAACCAAAGGAGAGGAAACCCGACCAGGGAGAAGATATATAGAAAAACCGAAAGAAAACCTAAACTGGAACACTAGCTGCGTGGCACAAGCAGACAACCCTGGCAGGTTCGCTCACCCAGCACAGTCCATTCAGCTTCTTAATTATGCCATTACAATGTTCACTTAGGATCATACGATCGTTGTCATCATCCTTATGATGAAATCCATCCTAACCCTGAATGACGAGTTTTCCTTGTCGTTGAAGCACTCGTAAAGCATCGAAACTACAGCAGAATCCATGGAAGCCTTCTTATCAGCTCTAGGATCTCCCGTGCATACAATAGTACGGGCGCTAGAGTTGGGTATGTGCAAACTGATTTTTGTTTCAAAGCTGTTGAACCCTATTCTCTTTTCGGAACCCTCACCGAATTCCATTGGAGTTCTGCAGTGCGCAAGAACAACACTTTAGTAATCAAGTCTAAAATACGAAAAATGTGCACTACATAATCAAAGAGAATTCGAAGGAAGTGTTGTTAAAGAACTAGAAATCTAGGTAATTGGAATCACCTTGACTTTTGCTCTGTTGTTGTGAATGTAGGCAGCGGCCACTGCAATTTCTTACATAGCTCAAAGAGTGCTTTTCGAGGTTCTCCTCTCTGGGTATTGATCGGAGCAATAACTGCAATACAAAAAGCATCTAGCAAACTCAATTCAATCTCGCTTTTTAAAAAATTATACATCCTTTGGTAATAGATTTTACACCTGGGGCAGTTGATTCTGTAGATGATCGGTTTTTCATTATACTTATGTTTCCATGGTTCATCACCTCCAAAAGATCTTCATCAGCTAACTTGCTGCAGATGTCACCACTATCCATATCAGGATAATATTCTCTCATTTCAGCTGGACTCATGGCATTCGAAAGTTCTATGCTTTTCTGCATGAAAAAAAAACACACTTGGTATTAAAATTCTTGTGTTTATGTAAGCAACTCCAAGAGAAGTAAAACGATACAAACCTCGAGCTCCTTCAGCACTCAGACGTGCTGCCTTGTGTTTTGCGGCCTTTCTACTGCGATCAAAGCCGCTCCCAACCAAAAGAACATCTTCCAGCTGCAGACTCAGTTCCACATGCACTATTGTATCCTCCTCCTTAGTACATTGTTCTTTCACAAAGTATCCAAGTGAATCACATAATACATACAATTTACGCAGCGGATTCAATTGAAGAGTAGCAGGTGTGACTATTGGAGATAGTATTGGTTTAAAAACCCTCCAAACTTCATTCAGATTAAGCTTTGTATCAATTAGTATAGCCCCTGCTATACTTTCCACCAAGTCACCAAGAGTCTGCATCAGAAATGGACATTAGTCTTTTGTTAAAATTAGGGTGGTAAGGCAGTTAAAATATACTCAATATATATACTTACCTCTGGACACTTGACATCTCCCAGTGAGTTGTAAGTGCTATCTGCTTCAGTCAACAACCTCTCATACTCGGTTATATTACTCCGAAGTAAGCTACAACAATGCTGAAGATGTGGATGAAGTGTTTGTCTTATAGTAGCTTGAGCAAAATTTTCATTACTCACAGCAGCTGAGCGCAAGTCAGTCAGCACTCCAGGATCAATATTAGTGTGGCTGTGATATAGATGCTGTGTGATAAGCAGATCCAACACTGAGTCTCCGAGAAATTCAAGCCTCTGTCAATAATTTAAGAAGTCAAAAATTGAACTCTACTGCAAGAAGAATGTACTAAAATCTGCAGAAAAAGATCAAGTGCAACCTGGTAACAGTAGCTGGCCCCTAATTTTTGCTGAGAGGCATGTGTCATGGCCTCGTGAAACAAACGTTTGACAGAAATTCATAGCTAAGCTTCAACTCCAAGTTTCTGATTTCGTTGATTTTAGGAATGTAGGATCGAAGTGATGCCCTTGTAATGGCTTCCACAGCTGATGAGGGATCGGAGTCAAAACCAATGCCAAGCCACTTCATCAAATGAAGTGCAGCAAACAATCCACCACCAACAAAGTAAGCTCCTATTAGAGCCTCAACACAATCTGCTATTGTCTTTGAGTTCATCCATCTGTGACCTTAAAGGTCCTGGAGGGGGGGGGGGGGGGGGGGGAAGTGCAGCAAACAATCCACCACCAACAAAGTAAGCTCCTATTAGAGCCTCAACACAATCTGCTATTGTCTTTGAGTTCATCCATCTATGACCTTAAAGGTCCTGGAGGGGGGGGGGGGGGGTGAATAGGCATTTTATCATTTTTTCGCTTAACTTGTTCTCGTAGATAGAATAATTGCAACCTATCCCGAAATACAGGATACAAGTGTTTGAGCTGTAAAAGCAGTAAGTAAAGAATAACACAAGGATGTTTTTGCTAACGCAGAAATCCTATAACCAGGATTAAAACTGCGTGTCCCTAACACTTAAGGGACAAACCTTTCCACTATCAAGTAACACACACAATTACAAGTTTCTCGTACTCTGGGGATACATAGCCCGTATGTTATCCTAACTAGTCTGACTACCAGTTCTAAACAGAGCTACACTACTTGACTTATGTGCTTACACCTTGAAAAATATCTAGAAGTATCAACTCAGATCTTAACTACTCGTCAGTTAAATCTTCTTGATCTACTTCTTCTGATTGAGCATCTCCATACCTATCTCTATGGAATGCACTTATGCAATGATGCATATGGGTTTTGAAAAATAATTTTTTATGATTGTGAATCCATGACTTATATGCACAACAAGTAGCAACACAAGACACAGAAAGAGAAGAGAGAAGAGGAGAGAAAACAACACAGTTTATGTGCTCTCAAAGAGTGACCCGAAAAGAATTTCTCCACAAATAGTTTTTTCACTCAACCAAGGGAGTCAAAACTGCATTGGACTCCCTTATATAGACAAGACAAATCAGTAGCATATGACAGCAAGGAAGCACGTGTTAAACATCTCAAAAGCTACCTTATAGCAGTCCTAAAACTGTCACTGATTTGACAAATCAATTTGATCATAGTTTACAAGATAAAGGCATGCTTAAGAGACAACATGTAAGGTCAAATCTAGAGTTTCCTTATAAGGCAAAGTGTGCTTTAGGATAGAAAAGCTTTTCAACTAACATATCAGAAATGGCTAAACAGAGATAGCAAGTAGGCACGTTTGTTCACAGAGACAGACTATGGGGAAGACAAAAAGCTGTCCAGGCTGTAAATTAAAAACACACATCCAGCACACTAAAACCAAGAAAGCACATGTGAAATTCTCTAATTCTTATTATGCGTTTGTTTTCAGAAAGCTTTTCATTTGAAATTCGTTTTGCCAATTCTAAAAACTTCCCAAAAGTTTGGCCTTGAATTTTATCACTTAAGAACATAACCCAAGTGAATCTAGAAAAGTCATCAATCACAACAAGCACATATTTCTTCTTAGCAATAATTTTAGTTTCAACAGGGCCTACTAGATCTAGGTGAAGTAATTCAAGAGTATTAGAAGTTGGCTTAGCATTTAAAACAGGATGAGATGTTCGGGATAGCTTACCCATCTTGCAGTCTCCACACATACCTGCTGCCCTCCCGGTCAGTTTAGGCAATCCTCGAGCTCCATCCTTTAAAGACAGCTTCACCATATCTTGATGATTGAGATGGCACATCCTCCTATGCCATAGATCAAGCAAGCTTTCTTGTGACAATGACCGAAAGCAGATTTCAGGTTCCAACTTCTTGTTGGCACGAACACAATAGCAATAATCCCTAGATCTTTCGTCTTTCATCACGCATCTTCCCTTCCCTTCAAGGACAGTGCATTGAGACGTGTCAAATGTTACCGTCTCATACTCATCGACAATCTGACTCACACTCAGCAAGCAAACTTCTAATCCTGCCACTAGCAGAACATTCTTCAAGCCCGGGAGACCAGGAGTGTCAACCGTCCCACTTCCAATGATCTCAGCTTTGGCTCCATCACCAAACATGACATCACCAACTGGGTGAGAATCATCCATAGAGGTGAACCATTTCCGTTCGCCGGTTATGTGCTTCGAGCAGTCGCTGTCCATATACCAAGAGTCGGACTTTCTGGTAGAAATGGCAGTTAAGGCGACATTACACACAGCTATGACCTTCCTTGCAACAGTGGGTGCGGTCTTGACTCTTGAGAAAAAACAAATGACATCTTCTTGTTTCTTCTTAACACCAGGTTCCTTGGGAGAGATGACGCTTATGGTATCCCTGGTTTCTCGAATAGATTTCTTGACCCAGTTTGAGGTGACTGGCTTGTTCTTCTGCTTTGGGATGGCAAGGGTCTGTGCAATCCTGGTCAGTTCGTCGAGTGATTTCTGAAAATGGATGAGCAGATCATTGTTCTGTGAAAACTTTGCCAGTACAGGGTTCCTTCTTAGCTTGTAACAGTACCGTCGAATGTGTCCACTGTTCCCATAGTGAAATCATCTGATTTGTGAGATTTTCTTAAGCTTGGAAACCTTGGAAGTTTCAAGAGCATTGATCTCAGGTTGAGGTGGAGGCTTTCCCAACACCGAACTGGTGCTTTTTACAAATGTAGTCTTCCCCGAGCCTTTGGGTTTACCATCATCCTCAAACCCCAAACCCTTCTTGCTGCCATCCAGTCTTCCCATCCCACAGATTTGGGATAGCTTCTCAGAGCAGATGGAGAATTTTGCAAACTGGTTCTTGGCGTCCAATAGAGATTCTTCAAGCTTCAACTTCTCAGCAGTAAGCACCATTATCGAGGAAGATTGACGGTCCAGTTCTCCTTTGAGGAAGTTCACTTGTTCTTCTAGTTGATTTTTGGTAGAACTCCATTCAGCTTTCTGGGATATGTACTCTCCTTGTAACCTGCAATATGTCTCCTTACTCAATGATAGTTCATTAGTTAGAACTTCATTTTTAACAAGTATAGACTTAGATGCTTTACACAACCGTACATACATATCATGACATTCGTCATCAGAATCCTTGTCTTCAAGAGACTCATCTAATGTGACTTGGGTGACAAAGACAACTTTCTCATCTTCTTCTAACTCGGATTCAGAATTTTGATTAAAATCACTATCACTCCAAGTTGCTTTTAGTACTTTTTGAGATTTATTTTTCCTATTAGCACAGTCAACAGCCTTGTGTCCCACTCCATTACACTCAAAACATTTATTGTCCATTCTTGGGATAGGAGAGGACCTGGTATCCCGATCTCTGCGTGAATCCTTGTTTCTAAGAAACTTAGAGCTAGATCCTGTAGAGAAGTTCCAGTTAGAATTGAAAGATTTCCTTTTTGAGTTCCTTAAGAATTTTTCAAATTGTTTGGTTAAGAAGGCAAACTCATCATTACTATCATCTTCATTTTCAAGTACCTTCTCATCCTCAACTTTAACCGAACTTAGAGCAATGGATTTCTCATTTATAGGCTTTTTCTTGAGTGTCTCATAAGTTTTCAAATTACCAACAAGTTCTTCTAGAAGATAAGTGTCTAGATCATGAGCCTCATCAATAGCGTTCATTTTTGAGTCAAAGAAATGAGGTAAAGCATTCAAGAATTTCCTAACAATTTTCTTTGATTCTATGGCCTCACCTAAACTACGACATTGATTTGTTATATTAAGTACACGACCATACAAATCATCAATAGACTCTTTTTCACTCATGATTAAACCTTCAAACTCATAAATAAGACATTGAAGTTTTTGTTGCTTAACTCGAGAGTTACCTTCATGAGTGTTGATGAGCACATCCCATGCCTCCTTAGCAGTAGAGCAATGAATAATCCTTTGACGCTCTGCTTTGGATACGGCATTGAAGAGACAGCTTAGAGCTTTGATGTTTGCTCTAGCTAAATCCTTGTCGGCTTTTTCCCATTTGGACCTCGGCTTTGAAATTTTCTCATTAGATCCATCGTCGTTTGGTTTTGTAGGATGAGTCTAGCCTTCCTCCACGACTTGCCACAACATACCATCATCTTGGTAGGAGAGGAAGGCACTCATCATGATTTTCCATTGTGAAAAATCATGTCCATCGAAAAAGGGAGGAACATTTATAGATGAGCCTTTTTCACGTTCCATTTCTGGCCCCTCAGAGAATCTCACTAGCAAAGGCTAGTGGCCGCTCTGATACCACTTAAAGGTCCTAGAGGGGGGGGTGAATAGGTCTTTTACCACTTTTTCGCTTAACCTGTTCTCGGGGATAGAATAATTGCAACATATCCCGAAATACAAGATATGAGTGTTTGAACTGTAAAAGCAGTAAGTAAAGAATAACACAAGGATGTTTTTGTTAACGCAGAAATCCTACAACCAGGATTAAAACTGCGTGTCCCTAACACTTAAGGGACAAACCTTTCCATTATCAAGTAACACACACAATTACAAGTTTCTCGTACTCTGGGGATACATAGCCCGTATGCTATCCTAACTAATCTGACTACCAGTTCTAAACAGAGCTACACTACTTGACTTATGTGCTTACACCTTAGAAAATATCTAGAAGCATCAACTCAAATCTTAACTACTCGTCAGTTAAATCTTCTTGATCTACTTCTTTGGGTTGAGCATCTCCATACCTATCTCAATGGAATGCACTTATGCAATGATGCATATGGGTTTTGAAAAATAATTTTTTATGATTGTGAATCCATGACTTATATGCACAGCAAGTAGCAACACAAGACACAGAAAGGGAAGAGAGAAGAGGAGAGAAAACAACACAGTTTATGTGCTCTCAAAGAGTGACCCGAAAAGAATTTCTCCACAAATAGTTTTTTCACTCAACCAAGAGAGTCAAAACTGCCTTGGACTCCCTTGTATAGACAAGACAAATCAGTAGCATATGACAGCAAGGAAGCACGTGCTAAACATCTCAAAAGCTACCTTATAGCAGTCCTAAAACTGTCATCGATTTAACAAATCAATTTGATCACAGTTTACAAGATAAAGGCATGCTTAAGAGACAACATGTAAGGTCAAATCTAGAGTTTCCTTATAAGGCAAAGTGTGCTTTGGGATAGAAAATATTTTCAACTAACATACCAGAAATGGCTAAACAGAGATAGCAAGTAGGCACGTTTGTTCACAGAGACAAGAGACAGACTATGGGGAAGACAAAAAGCTGTCCAAGCTGTAAAGTAAAAACATACATCCAGCACACTGAAACCAAGAAAGCACATGTGAACCTAAAACAACTTAATTTAAACACATCTTTTGCAGAGTCAACTACCATACAACAAAGCACATGTATTCTGAATCAAGGATAACCTAAGCTGCAGAAAGTCACATGTGTTCTGAATAAAAAATAACCTAAGCTACAGAATGTCATATATGAACACGTTCCAGAATGACAGAAGAATACCAGGGATACATGTACCAAGTGTTATCCTAAATGAAAAACATGTTATGCATATGAATGATCAACCTGTTTGTCCATTGAGATAGATAGGTAATGACAACCTCTTCAATCTCTTCATTGATGTTCCTTCAATCTATTGTGTTTTGTCCAGTACAAGGGATTGCCAACCTAAGTATGCCTTCAGACCTCTATCACAGTACTTGCCAACCTTATCAGCACTCTCAGTTTGAAAACTTCTGTCTACTGGCACTTCCAAAGTATCCACTCCGCATTTACATGGATCTGAGAATCTAGAAAGTTGCCCCGGAGCAGCCCAATGGCATGGTTCAAATGCACTGTCTCATATATATCCCTGTCAAATGACATTTACTTTCATGCATGGTTCCAGATGATCAGATAGTATTGAAGAACAACGTACATGTCTAAGTTACAGACTGTGCAAGCTCATATGTTTTAGTACCTTCCAATAACTAACATTTTTATGGAGAAAAAGTAATAAACACTAGTTTGAAATTCTTATGGCATAAATAAAAGATATCACATACCTGTAACTTTTTTTTTGTTCCTAGTTTATGCAGGTTGGAATTGCATATAATTATGGTTCGTTGAGCAGTTAATTGTCCTTCATGTTTGTCAGGATATGTAAGAAAGAGGTGGGAGCTGACAGCATACTTGAGAACTGAATCTCCGAGAAGCTCCAGACGCTCCAATGAGAAATTCTCACAGCATCTAAGAGTTGTGAGTGCTTCTAGTATCTAGCAACAAGTTTGTGCTAGATTGCAGATAATGAAATTTACTCGCTCTCTTTGTAAAATCAAGTTAACATTTGTTTTCATATTTGCAATTTGTAACATTTGTCAACATTTTCTTCTAAGGGGCTCTCAGCAGAAATGCTACTAACTTCAACAATGGAGTAGAATCTTCCTGTGTGAATAGCCAATACTACCATGCCATCAAGATTATTGGCATCAACTGAACTGTTAGCAAAGTGGATTAGATTTTCAGCCTTGCAATCTGTCATAATAGAACCAGTCCTAGAATGTAATATATTTCTTGTATCGCCTTTAAAGTACTCGAGGCTGTTGGAATAGTGTTTCCTAAGAAAATCTACCACATTAGCACAAGAACGGATTCCCAACCAATCTATTTCCCAAGATTTCTTTGTTGAAATGTCCAATGCCACAGCAGGTAAAAGTAAGTAGCTGTATGATGAGTTCCATAATGATTTTGTTACAGTCTGAAGTGGAAGCTTTCTTTCTATCCCTTCTGCTTCGGTTCCAAGAAACAATCTCCCAAACAAACCATTAAAGAAAAATTCCTGAAAGCACCTAGCTTGCTTTATCTGGTGTCGAAATGGAAAAAGAGTAGAACTACAAGTTCTTTTTAAGAGATAAAGACACTGCAGTAGAGGTTGTGCTAAGTAACTCACCTGATGTGCACTGAGATGCACCTTTCCACATGAAGAAACAGAAGCTTTGACCATCTTTGCAATCAAGTAGAGATCCACTTCAACACTTCCCACATCATCATCAAGTTTTGACTCGATTAGTAGAACAAATTCTGAATATGTTTCATCAGCATTACAGGAGAAGTCAAATTTGTAGGCCTCAAAACTGCCACCATCAGCTGTCTCTCCCCAATTTCCACTTAATGCACGAATGCAAGTCTTGCCATGTAATTCTTTCCTCTTTGTTGTTCCTTAAAACAAAAATGTGAAATTGAAAAACCTCAGGAGATTAGAGACTACAGATATTTTGAACAAAAGATTGGAAACAAAAACATATGTTATGACTCCTACACATAGCAGCACCTGCAGATGATTCTTTGCTTTTCACTATCACTTCATCATCTAGAGGCTCTTCGACAAGTGGAAGAAGATGATCACACAGAGCACCCATCTGATGGAGCATTTTGCAAGCTTCCAAGCTGCTTCGATACATGTGTGTTTCTACTCATCGGACCAACTATTGTTTGAAAAGCTGCATTTGGAGGTAATGTAATTTCACATTGGTACAACCCTCCAGATAACTTGGAAGTGAAAATTTGGCCTTGGAATAAAGTACCTACAATTGTAGGAAATCAACTCCTTAAATGAATGAAAACTTGAGAGAAATAAATAAGACACTATATTACATGTATCCATACCTATCTCCGGGAAGCTTTTCACAGTACCGAAATATGAGGATTGACACTAGAGTCTGCAGTAACTGATGCTCCAGTGGCTTCTACACAGTAGGCATGTGCATCCTCAATGTTACAAGGTCTTAAATTGCATACATCAGGATCTCGATTTCTCGATGTATCTGTCATTGAGTGTTCACTTCTAATAATGTCAAGTTGATGGTCTCTTTGCTTCTTGTTGTCCCTATATAAAGATACATGGTATTCAAACATCTAGCTCCCTAAACTTGGTACATTTTTAGCTAGTGACTTTTGCATAGAAAACAACAGAAAAGAAGCCTTCACCTTTCAAGCATTATGATAAACCGGGAGTCATGTTTTCGTGCTCGTCCACGAGACTGGACATAGCTACGAACTGTCTTGGGAAGATCAAAACGGATTACACAGGAGCAGTTCTGGACATGAATACCCTCCTCAACTACATCAGTTGCAAATAATAGATTGGCCTGATAACGAAAGGTCTTCCTTTCATCATGTGGTTCTGAATTTAAAAAAATTCCATATATATATATATTGTATCTGAAAGATTAGGTACCTTTCCAGAGTAAAATGACTCTAAGATCTCCTTCTGCAATTTCAGTGCAAGTGCATCGGCTGAAGTGGTACTTCCAGTTAAATATGAAGCTGTAAAATGAGACAAGCTTGTCACTTTCTTCACAGATCTTTCATTCACTTTGGCTGTAACGATTCTCTCCACGAAAATAAGGCACAGGACTTGCCTATCTCTCCTGCAATGGCAAAGCATGTCCCATAAGATACCATGTAAACAAAAGTAACAAATTAAACTTGAAAAGCATTAGTGCAGTACTAATGCAATACCCATATGATTCAAATATTTGAAGTTCATATAGTTTTGGAGATATGTAGCCCCCCTTGTGGGCCTTTATATAGTCAAACTCGGAATCCGTATGAAGCTGATAACCTGAAAATTTCGAGGCAAAAAGTATCAACAAGAAGCCTTATACTACAAGCCAAGACAAAAACATGACGCTGCCTAAATCTCGTACTCGGTACAAGAAATTCACCAATCAGATTAAGACTTCATCAAGGAAATATCTGCACTGCAAAGAGCTTTCTCTATCAAATTTGCACTCCTCTTTGCCATCCGGAGCATTCTTCAGACAGACTTTCACAGCCTGTATCAGAGGTATCATTTTGCAGAAGCAAAAAATCAGAAACAAAAGAAAATTGGAAGTAACCGAATATAGGACACTGCATTAGCTTATAATAAGACTGCAACTATACCTCATATGCACATATGAGGCCAAGATCATCAAGGCAATACGAGATCTTCATGTAGTCATTCGAGAACCGCTTTCGTAGCATCTTTATTTTATCATTTATGTCTTCAAACTCACTCTGATCTGGCCCTTGCAACTTTAACATGATAGAAGCATCAAACTGTCCAGGAAGTTATGTATATCTCAATTTGCCCATATGATTAGTACAACTCAAAGCGAATTAAGACTTCACAATATCTTGTGAGAAAAAAAAATCATGTAGCTTATCCAAAAAAAAAAACATGTAGAATACTGCACTATCAGCTACCTTGGACCATAAAGCTTCCATCTTTGCTTTCAAATCCAAACATGGAGACCATGTCGAATCGTAAAATTTACAACTTTGGACTGCTGAGGGAACATGCTCTTCAATCTCTGTCCTGTCTTCTACAGTGTATACCTGCACCAGCATAACCATTCATACCAAGAATTTCTGTCAGCAAGAGTTCTTAAATTTGATCGAAATAAGTAGCTCAAATAATTTACTCAGATGTGTTACCTGGGAATCCAAGGTGCTTTCAAGCTGTGATATTTGATCCTCACAATCCATGCTGGATGAGACCCCTGATAATAGTGTGCATAATCTATTTAGAACACATTTAAAGTCCACAAATCTAATAAACTGTTTTAGGAAAATAGTAAACTGGCGCAAGATGGAAGCAAATCATAGTTCTATTTTTGTATTACAAGGTTTCACATTCTTTTATAGGAGGATGTGATGATTACAAGAATAATGGCAGATTGTCGTTACATCAGTTACAAACCGTTACATCGATTACATAGAAATACATAATATGCAATGATCACAAGAGTTACAACGATTTACTAATGGTACCATAACTAGGCACATTTGAATTTCCTTCAACACTTCCCATTGTGTCGATTATGGGTGCATAGTCAATGATTCCTTGATGCTTCTATGATGCCTCCTTAAAAATTTTGTTGAGCCAAAAACCTTTGCAGGAGAAAAAAGGATCTCGAACAAGTAAAAAGAGTGCAGGTCATCGTAGACGATGATATGACACTTATCTATGTTGCCTCGTTAAAACTTTGCCAAGTAATAAAAACCCTTTGGAATAAAAATAACTTTGGTCAAGGAAAAAGAGTACAACGTGTCTTTCACATTTAGAAATGCTCATATGTATACCAGACTTCCCCTGAAGTTTGCATCTCCCCTTGATATCAACAAGTAGGGTAGTTTATATGAGCTAAACAACGCTATGCTCTTCACATGTTTTTCAAATGTGATTTTGGCACATGACTAGTAAGTAAGTCTGCCATTATCCTCAGTTCATTATGATCTCGAGGAAATAGGTTCAACAATGGTTAATTCAAACCACTTGATCTTCAAATATGTGCATATATAGACTTCAACCATATGCACTTCTTAATAGCTTCATGTAGATCAATAATCTTAACATGAATCGAAGATGTAGCGATAAAAGTCTGTATAGACTTTCTAGATACTGTGGTGTTTCCCATGGTAAAGACATAACCAGTTTAAGAACAACCATTCTTTTATAGGAGGATGTGATGATTACAAGAATAATGGCAGATTACCGTTACATCAGTTACAAACCGTTACATCGATTACATAGAAATACATAATATGCAATGATCACAAGAGTTACAACGATTTACTAATGGTACAATAACTAGGCACATTTGAATTTCCTTTAACACTTCCCCTTGTGTCGATTATGGGTGCATAGTCAATGATTCCTTGATGCTTCTATGATGCCTCCTTAAAAGTTTTGTTGAGCCAAAAACCTTTGCAGGAGAAAAAAGGATCTCGAACAAGTAAAAAGAGTGCAGGTCATCATAGACGATGATATGATACTCAACAAAAATAAACAACACATTTCAAGGATTGTTGATGTAAGAGATGAAGAAATAAGCAACACCACACTACAAGAAAACAGCACTTAGACCACGGAAACACTAATTCTCCGTCGTCCAAGTGACACTTAGACGACGGAAAAGACTCCGTGGTCCAAGTACCACCTGGACGACGGAGATGGTATTCTCCGTCGTCCAAGTGGTCACCTGGAGGGCGGAGAAGACTCCGAGGTCCAGGTGGTCACCTGGACGACGGAGATGGTATTCTCCGTCGTCCAGGTGACCACCTGGACCTCGGAGTCTTCTCCGTCCTCCAGGTGACCACTTGGACGACGGAGATGGTATTCTCCGTCGTCCAGGTGATTACCTGGAGGACGGACCGACACGCCGTCGTCCGAGTTCACAAAACGTACTTCCACTTAGACGACGTACCGACACCTCCGTCGTCTAAGTGAAGCATTATATAAGCCCACTGCCGGCCAAACGTACTGATCGAATTCATTCCTAGCTAGCCTCGATCTCTTCATGATCGATTCCATTTGAAGAATAATTGAAGGAGAAGGGAGAAGGAGAAGCTAGGGAGCTCGATCGAGCTAGGTAGCTAGAAGCTAGCTAGGCCGAGAAGAATCAGGATCGATAAGGCCGGGATCTCCGCTGACACGCTAGTTAGCTTAATTAACGTAAAGATATCGAGAAGGCCAGCAGGTACGTACGTACGCAGTTAAAATTTGCTTAATTAATATGTATTTAGTGAAAACGTACGTACATATATATATACATGCAAGGATGTTAGCTGATGTTAGCTATATATATATATATGTACAGATCGATTAAATTACGTACATACGCACGTAATTGATGGATCGATCGATATGTAGATCGAGTACGTATAATTAAGCATAAATTAATGGACAAATATATATATATGTAATAATTAATTAAGTATAATATTTTGTAGCAGTATGGACAAGAGTTGGATGAAGTTGAAGAATAGATGTGATGTCCGGTATATGGATGGAATTAGCGAATTTGTGAATTTTGCGATAGAACATGGTCAGGGAAAGAAACGTTTCAGGTGTCCGTGTCAGAAATGTCTTAATTGTCAGTATGCGGAGGTTAATGTTATGGTGCAACACTTGTACGAAAATGGTATGATGTGGAGTTACACTACATGGAGCGAGCATGGTGAAGCAGTAGAGTTCAGCGCAGCAGACTTCAGCTCAGGGTACAGTTACCATGGTGCCTCATCCAGCGGCAGTGGTGCCGGACCCCCAGCTTGCAACCCAACTGCAGATTTGGTCCATGATGCGTTTCCGGGATGTAGTCATGGCAGACACCAACACCAAGACGGAGGTTACAGTACCACCAATGAGCATGATGACACATTCCCCGCAGCTAGCTTGGCCACTGACACCAGTGAGATGGAAAAGTACAACCGGATGCTACTTGAAGCGCAGACCCCGGTGTTCCCTGGATGTCGAGAGAATGTGTTGCAATATGTGATGGAGCAAATGAAGATAAAAGTGAAGCACAAAATGTCAGTGAGTGCTTTTGACGAAATTCAGGAGCAAATATGTAAGTTGCTTCCTGATGATCACAATCTTCCTAAATCTCATTATAAGGTTAGAAATATCCTGAGCAGCCTCGGCCTAAAGTACAGGATAATTGACGCATGTCCGAATGATTGTGTGCTATTTTACAAAGAGTATAAAGAGTTGGACTATTGTCCCGTATGTGGCCAGTGCAGATTCCAGTTGAATAGGAAGAGTTCAAAAAAGAGAATTCCTGTGAAAGTTGTTCGATATTTTCCCTTGATTCCCAGATTGCAGCGCCTGTACATGTCGCTACACACAGCAGAGGCGATGCGATGGTACGCAGAAAAGCGAATAGATGACGATGTCCTGCGACACGCCGCGGATGGGGAGGGTTTCAAACATTTCGACAGAGAATTTGGAGACTTTGCTTCAGAGGTTAGAAATGTTAGACTCGGCCTATCTACAGACGGATTCAATCCTTGGGGAAGTAATAGCTCCGCCGTCAGCACTTGGCCAGTTATTCTGATGCCGTACAACTTGCCTCCGTGGATGTGCATGAACAAGGAATTTAATTTCCTTACCGTACTAATTCCAGGTCCTAAATCTCCATCGAAGTGCTTAGATGTCTACCTCAGACCTTTGATCGACGAGCTGAAACTGTTGTGGGAAAATGGAGTCCCAACTTATGACAAATTCACTGACACGATGTTCACGATGAGGGCTGCGGTAATGTGGACGATCAGCGATTTTCCAGCTTATGGGATGTTGGCAGCCTGCAGGACAAAAGGATATAATGGATGTCCTATATGTTTGGACGACGTGAACTCTAGTTGGCACGCGGGGAAGGTGTGTTACTTGGGTCACCGTAGATGGCTTCCTCACGACCACCCGTGGCGACAGGATGAAGCTCATTTCGACGGTACGGTAGAGAACAATCCTAAACCCCGTAGTTGGTCGGGCGAAGAGATTTTAGAGAGGTTGAGCTATTTCGACTTTGGTGTGTTGAGCAATGACGCGGATGTAAAGAAATGCAATCCAATTCCTCCACATGATCTGAGCTATTGGGATCACAAGAGTATATTCTTTGAACTCCCTTACTGGTCGAAGTTGAAGCTGAGGAACAACTTGGACGCGATGCACATAGAAAAGAATGTGTGCGACAGCGTGGTGGGAACAATTCTCGGTATTAAGTTCAAGACTAAAGATACTCCCAAAGCGCGCAAAGATTTGGAATCAATGAATCTACGTCGTCCCTTGTGGTTGAGGAGGGATAGGAAAGGAGTGTACAACAAGATGCCAGATGCACCTTACACAGTGAAGCCGACGCTTAGACGTTCTGTATTTCACTGGTTTAAGGGCGTTCGTTATCCGGCTACGTATGCAGCTACTATAACTGGAGCAGTGGATGAGGTGCAACACAAGTTTGTTGGTCTAAAGACACATGACTATCACGTTATGCTGCAACGTCTGATTCCAGTGGTAATTCGACCATACTTGCCTCGGGACGTCGTAGAACCAATAGTGGCATTGTGCAGGTGGTGGCAGAGGTTATGCGCCAGAGAATTAAAGAAGTCAGATGTGGTGGAATTGCAACAACAAATTGTGCACATCATTTGCAAACTAGAGAGGATTTTCCCCCTGCTTTCTTTGACATCATGATTCACCTAATGATCCACCTGCCCGAGCAGGTGCTCATTTCTGGTCCGGTCCAGTACACTTGGATGTATCCTCAAGAAAGGTACGTACAACTAATTAATTAATTTGTTCCACTGGAGATTATATATATACTAGCCAGCTAGCTATATGTACTTATGTAATGTGTACGTTTGATTTTGTAGACAGCTTGGACAGTATAAGTCATTCGTCAAAAATAGGTCGGCCCCGGATGGCTCCATAGCAGAGACATACCTAATGCATGAGTGTGTTACTTACTGCAACAGGTACCTCAAAGATCTACCCCCTCCCAGCACTGCCTCCGATCGCAGTGCCCGCATCAATCTTTCTGTCGTCACCAATGTCGTCCGACCGTTTAGAGGAGTATTAAAGGAATCGTTAACACGGGAAGAACTTATTGAGGCACATTGGGTAGTGTTGCGAGACTGTGATGAAGTTGAGCCGTACATGATGTCATACAGGGAGAGGCTTCAGGCGTTAAATCAAAACAAGAGTTCGGCGTGGATTGAGAAAATGGTTAAGAAGAAGTTTCCTGATTATTTCTTCCAATGGGTACGTACGTACGACTCGGTATTAATTATTTAAATACATATTGCTCATGTTTGTAGAAAGTAAACCATTATATTAATTTGGCCTTTTTCGCAGATGATTGATCTGCAAAAATCTGATAACCACGGAGGGTGGTGGTCATGGCCAAAGCACTTGCTAGCAGGGAAGCCGGTTAAACACTATATTTATCCCGGATGTTTTGTGAACGGTGTAAAGTTCCATTCATTGGCCCGAGACGAAGGAAGAAGAACACAAAACAATGGGGTAGCCGTTGGGAAAGACAATGATCTATATTACGGGGCTATTGTATACGTGGTTCAGCTATGTTACGGGAATGATGTCAACGTTTTCCTATTCAAGTGCAGATGGTTCAAGCGTACAAAGGAAGACCTGGGACTATTATCTGTCGATACAAACTCGCACTGGTATGAGGATGAGCCTTTCGCTCTCGCCACCTTAGTTCGGCAGGTGTTCTATCTCGACGATCCGAAAGCCGGTGAAGGGTGGAAAATAGTGAACCATATCTCTCACCGAGGAATATGGAATACAGAGACAATTGAAGGGACACCGGCGACGACTGAAGATGCTGCTGAACCAGAAAGAGACATTCCTGCCTATCAAGAGCCTAATATTTCTATGGTCCGCTCCGATATAATGGACCTGGTTCAAGATGGTGAACGGTTACCCATGCCTGATGGTTGTACAGATCTAACTGAAGATGAGATTATCCATGAGGTAGATGAAGAAGACGAGCAGGAAGAGGACGCGGACGAGGACTCAGGTTATTCGTCGGACGATGTTGAGTACGATGACGAGGATGAGCCGTCGACTAACGGAGATGAGGACGATGATGATTATGACGAAGAGTACGGTCATACGACGAGGGAGATTAATTGGTAATTAATTACTGTAATTATTGTAATATATATATATATGATCGATGCCGGATTACGGTAAGAAATTAATCTGAATTATATATATATCCTGGCCAACGGAGAAATTAATAAATATTGGCGCCAAATCTCAATCTCATATAAAACGTACCCTAGCTAAATCCTCGACCCTAAATCTAGCAAATCGGATCGATCCATCATTTATTTAATTTTTTTATGGTCATTCAAAATAATTTAACGGACACCTGAATTCTGTCCACGTTTATATTAGGTCCCCCGCCATATTCACCCTAAACCCATATAAAACCCTAAATCTTGGACCCAAAACCTAGCAGATCGGATCGATCGATCAATTTTTTAATTATATTTTTGAATCAGAATAATTGAACGCACACACAAATGACCGGGGACGACCTAAACCGTAAACCCTAAGGCCCTAACCCCTGAATTCGGGGTTTTTACACCTGGACGACGGAGATGGTCATTCTCCGTCGTCCAGGTACACACTAGGACGATGATGATTATGACGAAGAGTACGGTCATACGACGAGGGAGATTAATTGGTAATTAATTACTGTAATTATTGTAATATATATATATATATACATATGATCGATGCTGGTTTACGGTAAGAAATTAATCCGAATTATATATCCTGGACAACGGAGAAATTAATTGCAGATTCACCTTTGGCGCCAAATCTCAATCTCATATAAAACCCTAGCTAAATCTTGGACCCTAAATCTAGCAGTTCGGATCGATCGATCAATTTTTTAATTATATTTTTGAATCAGAATAATTGAACGCACACACAAATGACCGGGGACGACCTAAACCGTAAACCCTAAGGCCCTAACCCCTGAATTCGGGTTTTTTACACCTGGACGACGGAGATGGTCATTTTCCGTCGTCCAAGTTCACAAACCCTAAACCCTAAACAGTAAGGCCCTAACCCCTGAATTCAGGGTCTATACACCTGGACGACGGAAATGAGTGTTTTCGTCGTCCAGGTTCTGACTTGGACGACGGAAATGAGTGTTTCTGTCGTCCAGGTTCTGACTTGGACGATGGAAATGAGTGTTTCCGTCGTCCAGGTGCAGATATCGTAATTTTTTCTAAGACAACGACCATCTAGACCTTCTTCCAATGCAAAGTCTTTTCATCAAGACTTTAGAGTAAACAATTCTTGGTGTGTGAGCTTCGACGGTTCGAAAATCGGAGTTACGAAATGCCTAGTATCCACGTTTCCGGTTTGTGAAATTATCGGTTTTGCGGTTGACTGTACCGATCAAACCCTTCCCGAACTTATTATTTTATGATCCTTTGAAGACAATTATATATTATGTTACGACGAACATATCCAACGGTTGTTTTGTCCAAATTCAATTTCGTTAATACTCTGCTGCAAATGAGCGTCTACTCATGAACACTTAAGTCGTAAAGATTAGTCGATACTTAACATGTTTCAATACGTAAAATTAATCGTCGGTTCAAATTTAACTGTTTATATACACGATGCGTTCATCGATATTGTACGACTATTTCACTCGAATGACAGATCGCTAAATTCCTAGCGAATTTTTTTTAAAATTTTTTTTTACGTAATTTGAACCTGGACGACGGAGATGGTCATTTTCCGTCGTCCAGGTTCAAAAACCATGGCGGTTCAAATTTATTTTTGTTAATTTTTTTCATGTAATTTTCACTTGGACGACGGAAACTGACCATCTCCGTCGTCCAAGTCCAAAATTATGGCGGTTCAATTTACCGCTTCCGTTTTCGGCACCGCTTGAATTTTCACTTAGACGACGGAGAATCCATTCTCCGTCGTCTAAGTCCAAATTCATGGCGGTTCAAAACGTCCCGCCGATTAATTACGCGCCGATTGAAAATTTTTAAACCGCCACCTAGACGACGGAAAACACATTTTCCGTCGTCCAGGTGGACTTAGACGACGGAGAATAGTACTCCGTCGTCTAAGTGCAACTCTATAAATAGAGTTGCACCCCCCCTCATTTTCTCATCATTCCTCCTCTCCCTCTCCTCTCCTCTCCTCTCCTCTCCTCCGGCGATCCTCCTCCGGCGACGCTCCGACGACATTTTTTCCGGCGTGGTTCCTCCTCTCCGACGACTCAACTCCGGCGAAATTCCCGTAAACTCCGCTTCGGTACATTTCTATTTTTCCCTTATTTAAATAATTTTCATTTTATTAATTAATTTAATTCTAAATATAATTAATTAGTAGAAATTAATTTAGTAATTAATTTTAAATATTTATTAAATGATTAATTGTTGTTATTTATTAATTAAATCATAATTATTGTTATTGTTTCCTAATTAAATGAATAATTGTAAATTTGTTGTTATTAAATAAATAAATAAATAATTATTGTTATTAATTAATTAAATAAATAATTATTGTTATTAATTAATTAAATGGTTAATTATTGCATGCTAAATGGAAAATAAATTATTGCATGTAATTACGTGTATTTTTTAGTAAATAAATTAGTAGTACGTGTTCGATTTAAATTTAGTACATAGGCTTGGTGTAATTAAGTCGCACTCTTTGGAATAGATGACGCCTCTTTTCCTTGCTTATCTCCTTAACCCCTCGTGATGTGTGGATTTCATCACCGCACACCATAACCTAAGTGAAGTTATGGACACGAGGTTGAGGGCGGAGTTTGCAAAGGACTTGAGGAAGTGTAAATTTTCGAAAAATTGGCCGAATGTCGGACATGGTGTCTAGAAACGGGTTATGACTGGTGACAGGATTTGGACTAAGAAAGACTTTTGTCGAAATTAGTCCTGCCTCTCGCGTTATCTCTATCCCTAACTGGCCATGTTTTTCGATTTAACCAAGGCTGATTAATTGAAAATTTACACTTTATCGCGCGGGTCGCACGTCCATTGAACGACTGAAAATGCCAAGCTAGTGTACTCTATTTAAATCTTAAACGTACTTAATTAATTAGCGTAAATTTTGGACATTGTAATTATTATGGTAAGTAGGTATTTTAACCCCGTACTCTTAGGTTTAAATGGCTCCGCCAAAGACGACATCCGGCAAGAAGAAAGCCCTACAAGAGGCAGAAGATGCCATGCTCCGCCGCTTGGCGGACCAAGTCGGTTGGGAATTACCACCGGAGGGCAACGACGCTCTCAATCCGGACGGATCATCTGGTCCGTCCGTAGCGCCCTCTGGGGAAATTCCCGCTCCCCCATTCATCTCGAGCGGTGATGACGTCGACCCCTTCCAATCTCCGGCGCCCGGTACCCATTCAACGGGAAGTACTCAGGCGTCCTCCACCGCCGAATCAATCATGTACAGCGCCTGCCGTAGGCAAAGGAGGGCCCCCACTGACCCGGAACCGAAAAGGACTCGGGGTCTCGTTAAAGGGGGGAAAGCGGAACGTATTTGTAAGGCGACCGGTAAAAAGATCGACTTGCCGTACGACGAATTCACCGGTGGCCCTCCCACAGCTCAACTAGCAAGTCTCTCGGCGCATGGGATAGGGTCAATCATCCGTAACCGGGTTCGTATCACTGCCCCTACTTGGAAGGAGGCGCCGGATCATGAGAAGGCGAAAGTCTTCAAAGATCTTTCGGTACGTAATACGTTCAATTTAGTTATTATATAATATTGTTAATCTCGGCCTAAAATTTCATAATATATACGATTATAATTTTCTATTTATTTTTCATAGGAACAATTTGACGTGGATCCGACACCGGCTATGTTGAGGCATATCAATCAAACCGCCAACTCCATCTACAAAGATTGGAAGTACAGGCTCCATAAGTACTTCAAAGATGTCGGTCCCGTGCCTTCCCCGGTAGAGCTGCAAGGGGAGAGAGAAGATGAGTGGGAGTGGTTGTGTAACCACTTTGCCGATGAACAATTTAAGGTATTAATTTAATTTTTTTATTTCAATTAAAATAATTGAATTATTTAAATTGTAGTTATTCATTTTTTAATGATTTAATTATGTTGTGTAACAGAAATTCTCCGGTGTCAACAAAGCCAACCGGGGGAAGAAGGAGAAACACCATACTACCGGCGCCAAGCAGTTCATTCAAATTGCCAAGGAGCACAAGGATAAGGGTTCCAAACACCCTTTTATTGATGCAAGCGTAAGCGCGTACGTGACGCCAGGGCTCGATAATGAAGCGAGTCAATGCGGGGTAAGTGATATAAGTGATATGTATATATATATATGTGTGCTTTTAATTATAGTAATTATTATTTAAATATGATTACAAAATTATAATAAATTAATTATAATTTTGTAGGCAAGGGCGATAGAGCGTGCGCATGAAGAGTTGGCCAACACTCAGCTTGCGTTCCCAGATGTGCCGCCGGAAGACCTGCCTCATCTATCCTTAGAGAGCCAAATTGCAATCGCGGATGAGGTCTACGGTCGTAGAGCTGGCAAGGAGGTTAGGCACTTTGGGCCTAGGGTGGTACGAGATTTGTCGACGACCTTCGGCTCATCATCTACGGGAGGTTCGAGGCAGCGGAGAATGAGTCAAGCTGCGGCCGTCGAAGCAGCCATTCAAGAGGCTCGACTGGCACGAGAGGAGAATCGACGGACACAAGAGCAGAATGAGTCAATGCGGCAAAGACTTGACGAACAACAAGCACAAATAGCCCAACTCATCGCGCTCATGAACCAAAATCGAGAAGTATGTCAACCTCCTCCGAACCCACACCCCGACGACAACGACCCGGCTGGAGGCGGAGGACTCGGCCCCGCATCTGCTCCTCCAGTGTATTAGCTAGCACGTAGTATATTATCTCGTTTCTTTACGCATTCCGAACAATATTTTAATTTTTAATTTATGGGTTTTTTCGTATGTACAAATTAATTTACTTTGATTATTTAATAATTATATATATAAGTTATTAATTTTAATATTCAAAATTTAGTTTATTTATTTAATATTAACATTTTTCATTATTTAAATTAAAATAATAATAAATTAAATTAATAATATTTAATTTCAATTTATTTTTTTAAAAAAATAAAATATTCACTTGGACGACGGAGATTATGTTCTCCGTCGTCCAGGTGCAGAACCCTAAACCTAACCCCTAACCCCTAAACCCTGTCGTTCTCCGTGGCCCAGGTGCTCACCTGGACTACGGAGACTTAGTGTTTCCGTCGTCCAGGTGAGAACCTGGGCCACGGACATTGCTCGTGTGTCCGTGGCCCAGGTGTTCACCTGGACGACGGAAACACTAAGTCTCCGTCGTCCAGGTGAACACCTGGGCCACGGACATTGCAACCATTATCCGTGGCCCAGGTGTTCACCTGGATGACGGAGACTTAGTGTTTCCGTCGTCCAGGTGAACACCTGGGCCACGGATAATATCCGGGGTCCAAGTTCACTTGGACGACGGAAACACTAAGTCTCCGTCGTCCAGGTTCTTGGACGACAGCACTTGGAGCACGGACCTTGGACGACGGAAACTCCGTCGTCCAAGTACTTAGACGACGGAAAACTGCACTTAGACGACGGAAATGGTCCGTGGTCTAAGTGCAGTTTTCTTGTAGTGCCATTTCTACCTGTGACATCCTTAATTCCTTAATTACAACGACGAATTCCTTTCGTCTTGTCTCTCTATTTGGATAGAACAAACCCATTTATATCATACTCTTTCAAGTATCGAAATATTGTCTTTATGCCAGCTCAATGGTATTGCATGAGCACAAAGCTAAATCTAGCTTACAAGTTCATCTCATATGTGTAGCCAAGTCTTGTGTATTGTGCTAAGTACACAATTGTACTTACATTAGGCACTTTAGTATCTAACATGTTTCAGTCGTCATCCCTTGGACGAAACGAATCCCTCTAAAGGTCAAGACTTTAGCTAATCATGGGATTACTCTTAAGCATCATTTTCTCATTAAAGTGGTATAACATCTTAGAGTATAAGCTGTTTGATGGATAACTCCATCATTACGGTGCTCGAGTCCTAGTTCGAGACGAAAACCGTATCTTCCCAAGATCTCGAATTCGGATTTCAAATACTTGCAAATCCGGAACTTGTCCGTTGAATTAACACGCATGAGTAATGTTCATCATATCACACTTATGATATATCACACTTATGTACTTATGTGCCAAATTGTGGAAAGTTGAGTTGTGGTGGGTCATAGACAAATTACTATAGCTGCACACAATATTGCATAACTCTTAGCAATAATCATCGAACTTTTTCGATGTAAATTCTCTAGCTTTATCAAGTCAATTTCTCTAGTGAGCCCGCAATTATATAATCGCAGCTAAGAATTCATAAGCAGCATTAATAGTGGACGATTGCACAACATATGACCAGTGTGTTAATTTGCATATCAACCAACACCATAAAACATCAAAGTGATCTGCTAGTTGGTTGAATCGGTCCATAGAATACAATGAGATTCTTTGCAAGAATAGAATATTTTCTTTGGTGTCTTTAGCATAAGATGGTCTCAATCTTACCATTGCTAAAGATAAGGCTTTACAAAAATGAGTGATGTGTCTATCATAACCAATGAGGATGTTAGTTTAGACTTAGAGCCACCAATGACTCGAGAAGCATGGGAACTTAGACACTACCTTTTGTGTCAAGTCGTAGTCGTTGGGAGTGAACGACACTGGCCACCATGGCCGAAGATGGTCGACGATGCCACCACGCTTGGTGCCCATCACCATTTCCTTTTGAACCAACTTCTTGGTTCTTGCTTCCTTACACTCGATAGAAGAGATATCCGTTTGAATATTTCAAGATACGGATCATCATGTTACGATCTAGTTGGCCTAATTTATCATGTCAAAGCCTACATGTGTCGGGGTCCCAGAGATCATCTCTTATGACATGGTCAGATTCAAAAACTCGATAGTTGTTATACATATCCCATTTGGCTGACACATATTTCTCTAATATTTGGTTTCTTCCATAATCATTAGAGGTGATGCATAATAATGCAATTCTATTCTCACAATTTTAAATAAAATCCATTGGCGCGTATGTCTCTAAAACTCAAGAGACATAGTCACATATGATCGATAAGGCACCAAATCGATAGATAGTTGTCTATAGCACAACATGGTCTGGGTAGTTTTACTATCAATAAGAAATTCAAGTTCTCAGAGAAATATACGTACAAAGCTTGTATCAGAAAACATGATTTTCACAAATCATTTTCTAACCTTTGTGTATTCAAACAAGCATAACTTCATCTATATTGATGAACTTTATGAACTTTTGGAAACTAAACATCTGTAGCTTTCCAACCTTATAAAATTCACAACCTGGTTCATTCTGAGTTACTCACAAAGCTCTATCAAAGTTGGCTGATCTGCATAGGCAGATTTTAGTTTCGCATTTAATGCGATTTATTTTTGTTTTGTGGTGATTTCAAGGATTCAAACATTTTTACAATCCCAAATAGTACATAGAATGACTTTGCTAGTAATTATGTCATCTATAATCATTCGGATAACTCTTTTCACTCATAACCAGGTGAAGAGAAATCGATGTTGGTGAGGCGAAGCCCGCTTAAGTACCTTTATTGAAAGTCTCTTTTTCTAGACATCATGAGCTACTAAGATAAGTCCTATTAGAAAATAAAATCATAAAGATTACAAAAATTGAGTACTTTATACAAAAATATAGCCAAGCTTGTATCAATACAACATTGCATTTATCAATCATTTGCCAACGAATTACATCAAGAGTTTTGCTAATCCAAATTACAATATTGATCAATCATCAATTGATAAACTAAGGCACGAGAGCCTTTACATAATATTCTTGGAAAATAGATGCTCTCATCAAAATCTACGAAATCTAATAAATCTTTGCCAGTTTTGAAGTCTGCAATTGTGAGACTAGCATTTTTTTTTACTATCTCCATCTTCTTCTTTAGTTGCATGATGAGTCTCTTACTCTTGCGCATCTATATATGCTTTATATTTTGCAACCAATATGATATTTCCCTTGTAATGTCCAAACAATGCTCATTAGATCAACATCTATAGCATACCTCATCTTAATCTGTGAGCTTTACTCCACATATTCTCATTAAGATTGAGAAAATTCTCAACATCAAATATAGAAAATTACAACATTTGCATGTGACGTCTTGAGAAACAAGAAGATGTATTAGTTTCATAGTCCCAAAGACTTCCTCGACAACTAATAATTTCAAGAAATTTGGATTAGACCAAAATTATGATGTTAATGATCATACGAACTCTCTTTGTTCGTTATCGATGCTTTTACAAACTTCTTGTTCGAATCGATAGTGAATTCTCTTGATTCACATGGACTCTCATTGTCCATTTAGGAACATTGTTCCAAGTTCTTAAAGATGAAGAAGAGGGAAGGCATCTCCAAATTCCCCGAGTAAAAATTAAGGAGTTGCAAAAAGAGTAATTATTCGAATTTAAATCGAAAGCATGCTTGCTTATGATACACAACAATTTCTTTTCTCTCTTTCTTTCCTTGCATTGTGCATGCCATATTTGTTGATTTCTCATCATTTCTTATGTATTCCTCGAATACCGAGCAAACAGTGCTCTCGAGTAACATCAGATCAAACATGCATAAATTGCAACAAAATTAAATTGCAATTCCAAATATTAAATTTAACAAATATAAATTTAATTTAAGCATGTAAGAAACCACCTGACTAATTTCAAAATTAGATGTTGCACGTGCATATCCAGCGTAGGTGAGGAAGGTGACATATATGAATTTCAAGCCCACTGAACAACTTTCCAACTCTTCGTCCGAACAAACTTTGACTAAAGTACTTCTGCATGTGTACCACACGTGCACTAAATTCAATACGGCTTGCCTCAATTTGGATTGGGTCGAACATAATGGTAAATTGTGGAAGCAGACAGAAGAGGCAATGGTGCCGATATAGGATCCACGGGAGGAGCGCTTGGTTGAGTCGCAAAGATGGTCAGCAATGAAGAGTCCTGAAAAAACGAAGCCGCGAACAACGAAAACCTAGAACTTTTATGATGTTCGAGATTTTTGTGAAGAAGGAGCTCTGGTAAAGCTTCGTGCTGATAACATGTTTTAGGAAAATAGTAAACTAGCGCAAGATGGAAGCAAATCATCGTTCTATTTTTGTATTACAAGGTTTCACATCCCTTTATAGGAGGATGTGATGATTACAAGAATAATGGAAGATTGTCGTTACATCAGTTACAAACCGTTACATGGGTTACATAGAAACAGATAATATACAATGATCACAAGAATTACAACGATATACTAATGGTACCATAACTAGACACATTTGAATTTCCTTCAACATAAACTCAATTTTTCAACATCCAGTTTATAACACATTTATAGTCCAACTACTATATGCTAGAGCTAGTATTTGCAGAAGGTCTAAGAATTACTCAGAAATTGCGAGTGAAACCAGAGTTCTCCAGTCAGTCCAGTGTTATCTCACCTTTTTTATGACCGATGATGCTGTCATTCCAAAAATCTTTGAGTTCTTTCTGGATTTGTGATAAAATTCCTTCTCGAAAGAATGAAAACAGCATCAGATGATTTAAATTAAGCTTATAGAATTTAAAGGAGATGTAAAAAAAAAAAAAAAAGTGGACTTGTTTGGCAACTATGCTCTATAATACCTTCATTATTTTTGCATAGGGATGATTGCTAGTAGCACGGTGGCATTCATCAAATACCATCAGACAAATCATCTCTATTCTCAGAAATGCAGTCCTCAAGGCATCCAGTAGAATTTGAGGTGTCATGACCATTGTCTGCAACGTACAGAAGAAACAACATTCATAAGAATGTTGCCATAAGAAAATGTTTAAGAAACTAGCTGCTGATAGAATTCAAGAACCTACATCATGCGTATTCACTTCCCTTTCCCAACATTCTTGACTCCAATCGTCGACGCCCTTGGCTCCGTAGTACACCCCCACTTCAAGAGTTGTGGACTTTTTGATAACCTCATATTGCTATATTATAAGAAGAATCGAAAAGCCATTAATTAATTCAGCATAGCATAACATAACATCTCCATAAGCTAACTAATGCTCTTTTCAAGGAATGTCATGCCAATGTGATAATTACATGCAACCGAACAATGAGTACAACAAAATTGCTAAAAGAGAAAGTAGCTGGTCAATGAAATGAAGTATTTGTCTGAATGACAAGATGAACTGTTGGGGCCATGAAAACTATCAACTTTTTGTTGCCAGTGGAATTGATGATATGCTGATCAGCAATGTGTTTGATGAGCATCACAGCTATCATAGTCTTCCCAGCACCAGTTTCCAACACTGCAATTGTGTTCTTGCGCTTTGCAACTTCAAACACTCTCACTTGATACCTGCACAACACAAGCACACACATTCACTACTAAGTACGTACTCAAGGTTGGTAATTTGGTATTGCAATAGATAACAATCTAAACTGAACAGAAGTAATTAAACTAACCTTCTGGGGACGAAATGCTTGATATCATGTGAAGATCAATTCTGATTCTTGAAGAGAAATGTCGAGAGCAGGAAGTCCCATTTCGAAATCAAAAGCGTTTAACAGCTCCAGCTCAGACCTTTTGATTTAGCAAAGCTTATAATGTAGAACTTGCTCCAATAATGTAGGATTGAAATTCTGCAACATATATACTGAATATGTTTCAGCTACATTTCCATTACTGGTCTCTCAGCTGTATCACTTTGAGAGCTAGTTTGTGTATAACATATATATGGTGAAAATGAAGATCAAATTAAGTCTTCAAAAAAAATGTTCAAAAAACCAAATGCAGACGCGTGAATTATACATGCCACCCAGAAAAGGAAGCCAAGAAATGTGTGAGCTGAGTCTACACTCTACACATGAAGACATAATATTTCTTTTGTAATTCGTAAATTAAGTCTCATAATCATGCTTAATTTGTGGAAAGATATATAGTTCTTAATTCTAACTGAAAAATTGGATGGATCTTTGGAGTGGGTTGATGCAGGATATAAAATTGGGGTCCGCTAATATATAATGGCATGCCATGCATGCCTTGTACATATAAGCGGTTGAAAAGTACGTACTGCACGTGGGAGAAAAAAAAATATCTGGCTGCTCATTTTTTTTTCCTGATAACTTTACTTTTTATCCCTTGTTTATTAAATAATGTTGCCTTAGAGTTATAAGAAGGGAATGACGTTCTAGCTATTTTGAATGTTCTACCTTGTAACCTTCATCTGTTGTTTAAGGAAAAATGGGTCAAATAGTCACATAATTATGTCAAGATAGACACTTTAGTAACTATCGTTTGACATATATCATAAATGGTCACTCAACTTGGATCTCTGAATATCAAAATGGTCACTTCGTCATGTAGGACATTAAAAAAAGTCATATGACATACATATGTCAAATTTTACGAGGATTTTTCGGTCATCTCTCTCTCTCTCTCTCTCTCTCTCTCTCTCTCTCTCTCTCTCTCTCTCTCTCTCTCTCTCTCTCTCTCTCTCTCTCTCTCTCTCTCTCTCTCTCTGATACAACGTTGTTTCCTATTCTATAAGGCAATAGCAGGAAGACTCTCGAGCTTGAACCAGAGACTCGTTCATGACAGTAGTCGCCGACGAGGGAGTGGCTGGCGTTAGGAAGGAGGTAGAGAATGAATACAAGGTTTTAAATAACGCTAGGCAGTCTTATACGGTGAGGGTATCTCCGAGCGCCTAGGCGGGTCTAGATGGCTCTGGCCGGAATCTAGGTGACGCATCGGTCTCCAAGGTTGCTCACCTTCTAACGCCTAGACGGAGCATATACGGCATTCTAGACCTTCGTTTAGAACAGCGAATGAACAACACCAGCGAATTTTTGGTGGTGAACTCGCCCTCCCACGATCCACATCGAGCACCAAATCTAGAGTGTCGTGAATCCCGTCGTCGACAAGGTGGTCGAGAATGTAACCCACAGCGTTGATCTCGATCATGCTCTGAATCGACCCACACCACCGCGCATTCTTGGATCGCTTGAGTCAGATCAACAATGCAGGCCATCTGGGCTTGCTAGGCACAGTGGCGAAGCCAAAAGATGCGGGGCATGGAGTGCGATGAGAGGATCGAGGAGCAATGCTAGGCGAGTGGCGGCGATGGGCTTGCTGCCGGTTGTAGTTTTGCACCGTTGGGTGTCCTGATCAATTGGGTGCCCACATCATTTTTCTGGTTTTCTATTTTCTTCTTTATTCTCTGAGCTGAGTGGGCATAGAGAATTGCGATCAGAAGTCACGACTTGACTGCCGACGGTAAGCACTGAGCGGAGATCAAATTGATCTCCAGCACAGACATAATTTTTCAAACACCATGACTTGTTAACTCAAGTTGTGTCTAAATAGTGTAGATGCGATTTAATTAGTGATTGAGTTTTTCTTATTTTATTTTTGCGAAATGGGGATAATGAGACGAAAATACCCCTAAAATTTAACGGAATATCCTTTTTTAACTTCCGTTTGAGAACAAGTGACCAAATTGATAGTCGAATGTTAAGTTGACTGACGATTTTGAAATATGTCAAACAATAGTTACTAAGATGTGAATTATTTCATACGATAAATCTGTCACATAAAAGTCTACAATTTATATTACTTGCCAAATTTATAAATTTTGAGTTTGAATTTGAATTTCATTTCAACTGTATTGTAAATTAATAATTTACAATTTGAATTGAATGAAATATTGATAGTATAATTCAAAAATATAGATACGTTGCCTACGTAGAACAGCTTCAGGTTACGTAGTCGAAATGTACATGAAGTAGTCGGGTTCAGTTGTCGGGTTTGTTCGGATCCATTTCACTCTCGCACTTTTTTAAGTTTTGGTTTTCACCTCTTAACAGTCTTCTGCATCACAACCACGACCACCGTCACCGTCACCGCCACCCCCAAATCCCTCCCCATCTTCCAAACCCTAACCCTAATTTACCCAATTCAATGGCCTCACCACCCTCCTCCCCAGTCTCCTCCTCCGCCGCCGCAGCCGCCACCGCCACCGCGAACAAGAAGAAGCCCCACCCGATGCCGTGGACCCACCAAGAAACCGTCCACCTGATCCAGGCCTACCAGGACAAATGGTACGAGCTCCGCCGCGGCCAGCTGAAAGCCAGCCAGTGGGAGGAGGTCGCCGTCACCGTCGCCGCCCTCTGCGGCTACGACTACACCGAGCCTTCCAAGACCTCCACCCAGTGCCGCCACAAGATGGAGAAGCTCCGCCAGCGCCACCGCGCCGTCAAGAAGCGCCTCGGCCTCTCCTTCGCCTCCGGCTGGCCCTACTTGGACCTCATGGAGCGCCTCGAACAAGGCCCCATGCCCATCTCCGCCCGACGACCACCTCCGCCGCCCTATCACGACAATGATGACGACGACGACGAGGAGGAGGAAGAGGACAACTACAGGTACAGGAAGCTGCAGAGTCTTGAGTACATTCTGAGACGGCCTGCCATCGTGAACAGATTCTCCGGAGCCAAAAAAGACGGATACTTTCGGGACTCTCCGGCCGCCTCGAAGAGGCCGAGGGAGGGCGGATATGACGACGGCGACGTGGTGGACGGGCAGAGAGGAGGGGGGACGGAATTGGCGGCGGGGATGAGGGCGTTTGCGAAGAGGCTGGTGGGAGTGGAGAATATGAGGATGAAATTCATGAGGGAGACGGAGAGGTGTAGATTGGAGATGGAGAATAAGAGAATCGACATGATTCTTCAGTCTCAACGCAAAATTGTCGATTCCATAGACAAGGCTTTCGGCCTTTGATGTAGTAGTAGTAGTAGTGTTGGAAGGTGCATTTTCTTTCTTTGTCATAATCTTGATTGTTATTTATGTTGCTTGAATGTACAGTTGTTCAGTTTGTTGTGTTGTTTCGGTTGGATTTGTATAGTTAACTCTTGAACCCAATTAAGTCGTGGGTTCAGTTTAGCTGAAGATTCAATCCATTCTAGTGTTAATTTCTCTAAGAAAGACCATGCTCTGGTCAGAAATCTTGCTTCATTTGGATCACAAAGTTTGTTGCTTTTAGCATGTAATTATTGTGATCTTTATTTCCAAGGGTTGGCCTTTGTTTTGCTCATGAGTTATGAACTTATGATGGGTCATTTGCAGCAATCCTCCTCTGTCATGTTTCCTGTTATTCACATCATGCCTGAATGGCCAAGTGTTCCGGATGGTTCACCACTTTAGTAGCTTCTACGTACAATAAGTGGACCGTCTGTGTCAGTGTGTCTCCCTGGCTTCTCGTTTAAAGTTTCTGAAAGCTTGAGACGATGCTGACATCTCAGAGCCTTTTCTATTCTTTGCTAGGCTGAACCAAAGCCTGTCTCACTGTCTGTATATAGTATAGCAGGCTCTCAATATGAGATGGCTAAATACTGGGCGATGGGATTTAAAGATGGGCAAATTCTACAAGTAGCATTGGGCTCTTTGAGACATTGAAAAGCTCTGTACTCTGTAGCATTGGGCATTTTACTCGTACAACTGGATGTAAGGCACAGCACTAGTAAGCATTTCTCACCACGTAATTGCCAGGACTATGGTAAGATGATCAGAGTAGGTCTATGGTGGTGAAAGATTAGGGTTCAGTGACTTCATGCAGAAAAGTCTCTTCATATGCTTTAACAGCAATATCCGTCAAGGATATTACTCTCTTCATCATAAGTCAGAAACTCAGAACAGTCTATAGGGAAAGAGCATCGCTCACTTCGCATGTGGTGAATCAAAAAGTCTGATAGTCTGATTATTATTTTTTCCAATTTCAACCTGGCTTCAACTCAATTTAGACCGGAGTTATTCAAAGGTTGAAGACCAATGGCAATATGGCATAGTCATAGCTGGAAGAGCCATATGAAGGAAAAGCTTGGAAGTGTCATCCATATTGTGTTCTATCATGTTCTGGTAATTAAACAGTGTCACAACAACGTTATGTGAATGAGGATGTAGATACTGGAATGGCATGGCGAACCACACCCATTCTCGTGAGTTTGTAAAACGAAGTAAACGAAATGATCATTGTTTAGACTTTGGATGATCATAAAAGTGGTATTATTTCGTTTGTCTTATTAATTAAGTTACACGACGTACTCATGTCGAGCATATACTATGCTCTATAGCATGAACCGCATTGAAATCTTCCAGGAACCATCTTCTCCCAATCTGGAACATATTTTGCAGTTGGCTGATGCTGATGAACAGATGGTGGTGGATGATGCGAAGTTGATGTGGGCGGTGACTGCACTTGTTCAGCTTCGTCACAGTAACCCTTGAGTATGTCAGTCTCTTCCGTGGTAAACCCTAGCGTGCCGAGCAAGGCTGGCCAGCACTGGTGCTCAATGGTTCTAATGGCTCTGCAGCACCCGTCTCCCAAGGAGGTCTCACCGTTGAGAAAGAACAACACAACCTCGTTGCTGCATGCCTGGAGCTGAAACAAACACTCCCAGCAGGTTGATGGTGATTCTTCATCCAGGTTCAGCCTCGCTGCGAGGCTTGATGCGCTCCTCCCAACTCGGTAGCGCACAGGTCGAGAAGTAGCGACGTCCATGAATGAAAAAGTCAGAACAAGCAGAGCTGTGAGAGTGAAGAGCTTGCAAGTGTAAGCCATTTTTGATTTGAGAATCGTAGATGATCTAATGGGAGATGTGTCGAAGGACAACGACTGAGGCAAAGGGTTTAAATAGAGTGGGAAGTTGTCAGCGTTACTAAGACGTTGGAGGTGATGAGGCTCATGTGAAATTATGACAATGAAGCTGGTGATTATGTTGTTAACAACTAAACATACTGCAGGAGAAGTCGATACATATTACAATACCAGAATAAATTTGATCATATAATTAGAGTATAAATGCCTCACATCTACTTGCACTTCCCCGACTGCCGTTACGGTAAGTAAGAAGTCCGTTGGCATTTTGCAACTGTTGTAGAGATGAGAGGTTTTGCTTTCTTTCTGGAGATGAAATTTTATGTGATTTCTCCCCCATTCATATTCGATCTTTTTATATTTACTATACACTTATACATTATGAAGCCAAATATTACTATTGATTAAAATATGTGTGGCAGTCCTAGCTAAAATTTGCTCTTCGAGTTTGTTCTGCTTGGGGCAGTTTACAGTAGATAGCTAGTTGCCCTTGGTTCATAGAGAAAAGTTACTATACGTTCTCCAAATGCTGGCCTCGGTAAACAAAAACAAAAAAATATATTATCTGCTGGTGTGTGTAGTGTAGTCTGTTAAAAGACTTGAAGATACATAGGTTCGAAAATATTAACATACTATCTGTTGGTTGTGTGAGTACTCAAATCTGTCAAGGAAACACGAGGAAAGTTTATGTTAATTGCGTTAGCGATCTGAGAACCGGTACAGATCACAATTGTTTCACAGGGGCACATGGCAGTGACGCTTGATGGTTGTTCTAGTTCTAATTCCATTCACCAATGTATACACCGAACATCTAATATTCACAAAATTTGCAAAAGGCTTTGGCCGTAAAAATGATTGCGACCCCTGAATCTGCAAGGGTAAAATAATACATGCACTAATCTACTGGGCCAAAAAGAGATTGGATCCCTTACAAATTAGTAAGGAGACCAGCAGGGAAAATTTAAAAGAAAAAAAATGAAGAAAGGCACTAGAGGGGGAAAGATAAGACCCTGTACACATACCTCTATATCAGTCTATCTTCCCAGAACTCTAGCCCAGTGGTAATTTACATGATTCCCAAAACAAAGAGGTAAATGCCCTGCAATATCACTTCAGCAGTTCAGCTGAAGCAATAACAAAATCCGCCACTACATTGACCACCTAGTCGTGTTGATGCCATTGGGAATAATCAGCTTCATCTGCATTAAATCCAACCCCTGAATTAGTTGCCTTTCAAATTGAAAATGTGGAGTACCATTAATCCTAGAAAATTACTAATGTAAAACTCGACAATAATGACTGAAATTCGAAATTTAGAAAGGAACATGAAAGGTAGAAAACTAGCAACTACTTGATAGGCAAAACATTTTGCAATAATTGAAAACCCAGAGCAAGCCTTTAGATAATGGTAGCCAATTTTAGTCTTCGAGGTGTTTCCAATCGCTTCCATCTACTCCCCATCTTATTTTTTGAATACCACAATCAAAGAAATAAGGCTAAAATTTGAATATATGAGGCATTAATTACCTGTACACTGCTGAACAAGGGCATGTGAATCAAACCCTGGCAGTACCCGTTGCTGCAGCTGCTCAATTCCTAAGAATGATTCATTCTGATTTGGAGTTATTAGGCATCGTATACAAACCACCTTGTCCTGCTTGTAAATGTTGCATTTGTTGCTGAGACTGCTGTTGCAAAGGCAGATGATGTTGGGGCGATTGCTGTTCCTGCTGCTGCTGTTGTTCTTGTGGCTCATAGTGTTGAGATGGGGGTGGTAATGAAGGAGACTTTTGCAGTAGTTGCTTCTGCTGCCACTGCGTTCCAGCATTATGTCCATGAGATGCAAAATTACCAGATAACTGCATTGGGCCTAACCCTTGACCAAAAGGTGGCACTGGCTCATTCCCAGATGAATTTGTTAGTGATGTGCTCCCACTTGGACCCTCTTGAGCTGTTGAATTTGGTAGATTAGTATCATATACTGCCTCTGATGATTGCCATTGAGTAATGGCAGAAGAAACCGGTACTACATTAGATGAATCGATAGAGGACTGAGAAATTGCCATGCTCGAACCCACCTGAGACGTACTATTCACAGGCTGCTTCTCAGACGGACCTAGATCACTTTGGGGCTTGCTCGGAAGCTCTGAATTGACTTGACAATTCTGCTGGAGCACTCTCTGAACATATGGCTGAGTCTGACTAGGTTGCTTCTGTTGTTGCTGAGGCTGCAACTGCTGGTGATCGGTAGACACAACTGATGGAGACACGAGTTGATGTGAAGCTGATATTGCAGGTACAGCTGGTGCCTGGCCTTGAAGGCTGTTATCAGAATGAGACGGCTTTTGCGGAAGTTGCTTCGCTGGGCTAGAATTCAACTTTTGTGGCAATTGAGAATTGTTTGATGTTTGAGGGATCAAGGGTTTTGAGGTCATTGAGTTGAGACCAGACCCAGGATATACACCTTGACCTTGCATCAACTGCATGATCTGTTCTCCTTTCTCCAGAGATTGACTTCCTGGAGGCACCGAAAGTCCATTCAGATGAGACGAATCAACAGAGAGGTTTACGGGATCAATGGAGAGGTTCTGATTCACCATTGCGTTCCCTCTTCCCATTCCCTTTGAATGTTTAGCCTGATGTTGAGATTGCGCAAATGGCCGCTGCTGAAGGTGGTGCCTCCCAGATTGCTGATGATGAAGCTGGGGTTGCCTTTGACGTTGCTTCCCCATCTGGTTACTCAATCCACTTGCACCAGGATTCCTACTCATCCCATGAGGTGGCAGGTGATGTTTCTGCTGGTGCTGCGATGATATGGGAGTCAATGGGGAAGATGGTGTAACAGGGGACATAGATGCAGCATGAGGTGAGCTCTGAGAACTATTTTGTAATGATGAAGCAATGGGCAGTTGAGCTTGTGGTTGAACATGTGGCGCCAAAGCATTGGGCGTTACAAACTGCTGCTGCTGCTGCATATACCGGTGTTGTTGCAGCTGCCTCTCTTTAGCAATGTGCATCGCATATGCTTGCTGCTGCGGCCCCGAAGCATGATTGGGACCTTGAAGGTGAGGGTGATAAGGGCTGCCGAGTGCATGGGACTGTTGCGATGATAACTGATGTTGCTGCTGTGGATGGCCTGGATAAGTTTGCGCCCCTGGTGGGGTTGTCTGACTAGGAAAGCCAGAACTCAACCCATTGAATTGAGCAATACCTTGGCCATTCCCTTGCTTAACCTGCATCTGAAGCTCTGGAGCCATATGCCTTTGATGCTCCAGATTATGTGCAGGCTGTGACAACAAAACACTCTAGTCAAATAAACATACAGCCTGGCAGGCTGTGACAACAAAACACTCTAGTCAAATAAACATACAGCCTGGTTACTCATATGAGCCAGTTACATGTCTCAAGATGTCAACCAGACATTAAACAATTCAAACAACCCCATGCACCAATGTGGTGGGAGACAATCGCTATAAAATATGAGATGAATATTATGAAAATGATCTACATTGTTGAGTAACTTTGGGTCATGCGATCGCAACCACTTTTCTGGTCAATTCCCACGCCAAAGGTGGGGCATATATTAAGTCAAATAATGGTCTATTAAAACTAATGCTATCTGTATAATTGGATTCTACCGGTGTTGAAGATAATATAATAATCTTAGCAACACTAATCTAGAACACAATGAGCATCACTGACTCACCCGCATCATATGCAAAGGCTCGCGAGGTCTTAACATCATGTTTCCTGGACCGGAACCAGCTCCAGAGTGCATATTTACAGGACTTGGTATCCCCACCATACTGGATGAAAGCATACTCCCAGTATTCAGCATTGAGGAAGAAGCCATTCCCTGAAACCCTGGCCTGGACATTGTGCTTCTATTCATCCCACACATCATGCCCATACCATTTGCACGAGTTACCATACGAACTCCACGATCAGTTCCCGAAGGAGCCCCAGATACAGACAAGCTGGGCTGAGAAATGTTTCTACCAGATAACATTTGATTGTATTGTTGCATTCTTTGCTGCTCATCAACTGGTAAAGCTGATCCTCTTGGACCACTATATCTGCTGTCCCTATTTCCAGAATAATGGGAAACCATTAGAGTTAACAAAAAATGAATAAAAATAACTAAGTACATAAATAAATAGAAGCCCAAAGGGAAATACAATACGTTAATACCTGACAGTTGAACCAAGTGAGCCAGATGGTGATGACAGATTGCTACCAAGAACCATACCAGGAGATCCCTGTAGCGAGGCATTTGGTCCAGAAGGCAGCAATGACGCCATAGCACTTTGATTTGTCATTGGTAAGCCACTAGCATGAGAACTTTGATATCCCGTCGTAAGAACATCAGGGCTTGATGAAGTGGCATCATAGAAATCAAGAGGCCTTGACACATAAATTCAAATACTTAATTATCACGGTCACAAAAGAAAACCAGAACAAACAAAAATCATGATAACATACTCAGTAATATAGAAACAGTGACTTGAATAACTTAGATAACTTACGTTAGAATACCTCCATTCAGGTTATTTGGACATACTTGAGAAAGAGCCATAACATGAGAATTGTGGACTGTTATTCCTTGTTTCAGATCCTGGTTATCGTTCTTCACATGTACAAAAGAATAGATAACCATAGTCAGGAACAAGTTGCATAACATACATAGAAGAAAGATTCAAAAATGAAGCATCACTCAACAATTTAACAAACTGTTCTCTCAACTACACTATCTCTCCAATCTGTTACTGATAATTGGTGCAAGCACTTTTTCTTTGAAAAGGCTCCTAATCACTTGCTAAACTTTCTATCTCCTAAAGACTACATGGTCATGGTTCAGCAGAACATTGCAAAGAAGGCTTGAAGTATTTGTAGCTAGCAACGGGAGAAGTAATTCTCTTACAGATGGACTCAACAGAAACAGATACACAAATTTTGATGAAAAAAAAAGCCACCACAACAGGAGATTTAATCTATGATTATCATCACAAACCTGACTCCTATAAAGATACTTCTGCCCAATCTTAATTATTTTTTCAAAATGAGACTTGAGAGTATCCTCTTCCATTGGCTCTTGCAAGCGTTGAAATAACTGTCTGGCACTTCCCTACACGAAATGCAAAAAACCCAGTGAGCAAAATTAGCTCAGCTTGATGCATAGTTTGCAGTTCTCATCGCTGGCATGACGCCTCCTAGGTTCGAGGGAAAAAAGTTATAAGTTCTTGCCTTCGGAATGCCCGGAATCGTAGATGGATATGGCTGAGAAGACCCTGAATCTTCAGCACTGTCGGCCCCATCACCAGAATTCAAGTCCATTAGAATTTTGTGCCGCTCCTTGCATTCCTTAGGCTTGCGAAAGATACACTGTATGGTACAAAGTCAAGCAGCGCAACATCCAAATTGGTGATCTCAACAGAACTTGAAAAGGCAAACCTTATAATAAAGAGATAGGAAACAAATTTCCTAGCAGGAAAACCAGTGTATTGATCTAGACTCTACAATTGAATCATAAAACTAGATCACAGACGACAAATACAGTAGATGTTGGTGACTGCTACTAACCTTTAAGTGCAGAGTACTGTTGATAGCATCACTTATGAGTTCCCAATTTGGACCCATATCATGTACAAGAACAACAAGTGCCTAAGGTAGCAACAGGAATAACGTTTAGAGTACTATTGGTAACTCTATAACAACTGAAGGAACAAATTGAGGTAGATATAATGTCATATTGACCTGGTCTTCAAATAGCAACCATGGGCTTCCAGAACCTGGCTGCCCAACAGACATCTGTAAATAAGTTCAAAGCACATTCATTGTATAAGACAGCAGTACAAGACTACAGAGCAAGAAAACAGAAACAAATCAACAAGTAGGACTATGCACAATGTCGAATGGGCAAATCAAAGAGTACCTTCAGAGATTTAGCTTTCCGTCCCCTGTCCCGTCCACCGATCAACTTTATAAACTTACTTGGATTGGTCATATTACTCATTTGGGATGCAACTGGAGAAGGAATGGACCCAGTGATTGGAGCCATACAGTCATATGTGCTGTCTAGCGACTGTTTTAATATCTTCTGCTTCTTTGAATTATGTTGACCGTATAAACCTACAAAGAACAGTGTAATGTAGGTGAGAAAGAATGGCAGAACGTTGAACATAAAAAATTAAAAAAAAATCATCAAAAGAAAGTATAAGGAATAATGAAACATTAATGAAAATATAACAGTATGGTTACCAATTGATCCATTGAACTCAAAATGATGACTTTCTAATCTCTTCTTTGAATGATCCCTCTGCATATTCAAGGCACCATCAATTATATCTTAAAACCTCAGTATATTGTTCATATAATACAATTTAACTCTAATTTAAGGGAGGGAGAAATGAGTAAAAGACCATGTAGATCACGCTTGCAAAACAAAGGAACTCTAGAAAACATGAAAAACATAGCTAAAAGTATTACATAAGTTCCTGTGAGAGATTAGTTAAAATAGAAAACAAGATATACTGCTTACCTGGTCATTAAGATTGGGTGAATCCGACGGCCATCCTTGGTCATAAGTGGAACCCTGCAACCGTATACAAACAAATTAAATTAAAGTAGGCAAGCAGCTTTGAAGCTTACATAATATTCCAAGGACAAGCCAGTATAACGTACCAGATGTTTTGCCTTCCTTTTCTTTTTAGGTTTCATTGATGTTTCTGCATAGTCATATGGTATATGCTTTTCAAAGTCACCAACAGACTCAACCTCCACACTTTTCTGGAACTGGGAGCCGCCATGCAAAGCACTCTGATCATCCTGAAAAGAATTAGTATCTCCGCTGGAAGCATCTGTCTTAACTTGAACCTGAACATTTCCAGTAGCTCCAGCACCGAATGGACTAACAACCCTCTGCCTGGATGCAGTGCGCATACGTTTTGTTGGAATTGAACCAACATTGAGACTAGCAGGCCTTTTTCCCATCAATATGGACTGTTGATTTGCTGCCGTACAGTGTCCATATGGCAAATCAACTCCTGCTTCAAATGACCTAGAACCATATGACTTGAAATGCTTCCGTTTCTTCTGACTATATGTGGATGACTTGCTACCTTCAAACGCCCCAGGCAAATAATAGGTGCTTGTTTCTCCTTCATCATCATCGTACGCAGTCTCTTGAAAACTAAACTCTGAGAATGACAATCAAATTTGATTGAGCAGCAAATAAGCTACACAATAACATAACCAAAATTACTGATATCAAACAAATACTATAAACACATACCAGCTCCACCGTCATACATTGATGTCTCAACCTCCTCTTGCATGATATTGCTAGTTATCTGAATTTTCAGGTTATTAAATTAGCAAACATTGACAGTACAAAATAAAAAATAAAAGTTCACATCCTTATCAAATCAATGGTGGGAAGCAACTTTGCACAAACCCAATGGTTTAACCCTTAAGCAGATCATAAAACCATAAGAGTGTATAAAAATAATTTAATAATTGCCACCAAGCAACCTATAAAGGGTACTGATTACTCCAATAGACACCAGCAATCTATCCAAGAACTTCATGCACAAAAAGCCACATTAAATTGCAAAGCTTTCCTCTTAGGAGGCAGGCCACATAGTTGAGAGTAATGGTCATGCAATTACCTCACACTGAACCAAATGAGATTCAATTGATTGTCTGTAGGTTTCCATTGCACCCGAGGGGACTGCATAGAATAGGTTTTCCTGCCAAGGAACAACTCATTTTTAAATAAGAAACTGTATAGACATAACAACCAACATACAAGTTTAAGTAGAGTTAAAAAAAATCCAAAGGTTTTGGATGGACAGCTTGCCGTTAACATGTTCGAGGAACAAAGCACCTTGAATAATTAATTGGGAAACCATTATATACATATTTTAAGCAAATGCGAAAGCAAGTCAACACTATCCCTCAAGGTGATAGAACATAGGAATCTGAATAGGTGACCTAATTCGTAGTAGATAATAGTCACTTTTGTCATGGGAGAGAAGGCTGGCCAATGTCAACTATACATATTTACTTACAAAGAGAACAGAAAGAAACTTGCTCTTACTTCTGTAAGATGATCCTCCCATGACATTTCTGTAATGCCTAAATCAGACAATCTTTCCGGAGTAGCAGGTGCTTGTGCTTGAAGCTGAGGACCCCTAGAGTTATTAAACTTCAAAAATCTCACTGCATACTGCTTCATAGGAAGAGCAAAATTTCTGCTCCATTGTAGCTCCAACTCTTTGTTAGGCTCCTGCAATGATCGTTACTATGATCAGCTACATATTTTTGAATAGATAGTGTCACAAAACATACACACAGAAGTAAGACATGAGATTCCTGATACATTCTTTCCCTATGCACAATAAAAAAGGCACACAATACATTTATACAGCCACCAACTTAGAAAATAATTTTAAATTATGCAACAAAGAGATCACTTAAATATTTAAAGCGTTCACTCCCCACCTAAGATGAAGAAAGTAATCTTACATTGCTCGAATTCGAATTGGCCTTATTGATATTTGGACCATCACTTGAATCATCACAATTCAAAAGGATTTCAGCAGAATGCCAGAATTCATTGACAGCACTTGCCAGGGTATGAGCCACTTTTTTCAGCCCCAGTTGCTGTTTTTGCTCTTCGATTCTCAACCGTGAAGTAAAAGCAGCACGATGGCATATTTGAGCAGCAGCAGTTAGCTTCCAAAGACGCTCCTATACCAGATATTGAAGTGAAACAAATGCTTAGAAACAGAAACAAAACAAACAAAAAACGGATACACATTTACCATAAAATAAAAATATAATAAAGCCCTATGCAGAAATCAGCTTCCCAGAAAGGAAGGAGGGGCAGAACGAATATCAATTAAGGGCAAATTCCACAATATGACAAGGTCATGCCTGTGCAAAATCGTTGGCCAACCATGACACCTCCTCGAGGACAAAATCCCACTGAGACTTTTGTCGATTCTCCACGGGCACAGAACGGACTGATAATTCTGCGATCCTCTTACGTTTTGCCTGATTATTAAGTCAATTAGTAAGAATCTTCTCAATGTTTGAATATTGGATATCATACATTATGGAAGGGGTACTGACCTCTATAATACGAGCCTCTACTAAAATAGAATCTTCATGTACTTTGTCTACCACTATCAAGTGATCACCAGAAGTCTGACAGTCAGAACCTTTAGCAGAATCCATTCCAAACGAAATAGTCTCAGGAACTTCATGTTTAGATGAATCATGAGGGGCCAGGGGTTCACCAGAAGAGTTCTCTTTCTTGACGCTAGGGACGTTTTCCACCAAATCATCCACTTTCTTTTCAGCTTCTGATATGTTATAACCATTCTGTTGCTCTCTCTCAGTGTTTGGATGAAGCTCAACTTCAATACGCACGTCAGATCTAGTTTCGTTCATATCTTCCTCAACTTTCATGTCAGAATTGGCAGAGTGCTTGTCCTGGAAATCAGAAGCTTGGTGATGATTGCTCACAGCACTACTGTCAAGTACTCTTTCTTCAATCTTTTCTTGTAACATTTCATCACCAGCTGGATTTTGTGTCCCTTCAACATCTGATGTTTCCATGATATTTGCACTATAAGCGTTCCTTGTAATACATATGTCAGTATCGTTATTTACATCTAATCCTACACTAGTTTGAGTACAAGAAGATTCTGAATCTAAACCCTTGATGCCTAAGGGTGCACTGCTAATTTGACCTTCATTCAGTACACTTTTACTCTCTCTATTTAAATTGCTAAATCCATTCACCTGAACAGAACTAATATCATTTTCGGTGTTTGTAGTAGCTTCACATGGAAGGCATTCAACAGATGAACGGAACGGCTCCCTGTCTGCAGCAATATCCGATCTCCCAGAAACTCCAGCCATAGGCATTTCCTGGGTACCGATCCGAGATGGTTGACTATTATGGCTCTCTTTCACACTCTCAGGAGCAGTAACATCCAATTTACTTTCCGGACTATCTTTTGCTAAACCAGTACTTATTTCAGGAGTCTGCACCCCATCAAATTCCATATCCATCTGATCAGAACTTGCCACCTTCGGAGCAATATCACCATTACACTTCAGAGACTTTAGATTAGCGATGGAAGATGTATTCTTGTCTTTTTGGTTGTTTGTTTCAGATATCAGTCCCTTAGAATTCTTAAGAGCCCCGTGAGCAGGTAATGAAGATCCTTGACCAGGACGACCCTGTATATCAGTTGAACTTGACCGAGTACCCTCACGATTTGGTTTGGACCTGTTCCTTCGAGCATAAGGACGAAAAATAGCTGAGTCCTCGGATTCCTTGGTATTAGGAGTCCCATCCATCTGGGAAGACTGCTCGGATGGAGCTATGTTATTTCTTCTACTAAGATGCATAGAATTCCTTTCCCCTTCTGGTGTGTCATTGTCCCCATCAAATAGTAAGAGATTATCGGCACTGTTGGGTTCACAAAGTGTAGGAACCTCTGGCCGACCACTACTTTCGATAGAGTCCCCACGAGGTGATGCAGTCAATGCAAAACTACCTTTTGCTTCACTGAGATAACCACAGTATATGAAGAAGAAAACGTGAATACAACTTGGCCAATCAATGATAGATCATGCAATAATGAGATTCAATTATGCACCACTGAATCTACCTGGTCACAAACTGTTCTGGATGCTGATCGGTGAGTGAAGTAGACTGGACACTAATGGAAGCTGCATTCCCAAATTTGAAGTCCAAAGGATTTCCACCCTGAAATTAAGGACATGATGATGATGATCACCACAGATAGATAAGTCAAAGATAAATAACCATCAAGAGACCAAATTTGCATACTTTCTCAAGAAATTCTAGCTCCCTTCTCCTTTCCTCCCGCACATCATATTCTTGTCTGTTGGCAGCGAATGACAGGTTACTGTATACTTTAATGCACATAGGACAAACATCAAGGTAGAAGTCTAAAGGAGTGAGTCACTGAGGACTGAAGAAAATCATACCTAAGCTCGTCTTGAGCCTTCTCAATTGCAGCTCGGCGCGGAGATGTTTTCAAACCAATACCAACTCCACCGTCAACTACTCCACCCATGGAATCAACCTCAGCATTTACTAGGAGAGCAGATCCTGAGCCACATCCATGCATTCCGACTTTAATGCCAACAACCTTTAATCTCCCATCTAATCTTAATTCTGTAAAATATCTGAAATCGAAGGATAAGAGTCTTATAAGACTAAATAATAAGCCAAGTAGATCTTTGTAGGATGCTACGCCTATACAGAGATAATAAAACTACTATCAAGTAAAACCAGAATCATGCATGCTGCACCAAAGCAGCTGCGTTGTCAGAACTACGCATCAAATACTATTTCTGTCAAAAAAATAAGAACAGGAAATGCAGTGCACGAGAGATGCCAAGTCATAGTGTTCGTCGAAAATTCCTGGAAACGAACTATGTGTAATAGTATAGGACCGAGTAACAACTACACATAAGAGGTTCACAACCAATGGCTTATGCCTAACTCTCACATGTGCACCTTCACCATAATTTCACAAAAGCTTCAAAGTGACCAGCATGCAATTCACTCAGCAACTCAATACAACCTACAGGTCCAAATTCGAGCATCTAATTCTATGCCAATACAACCTAAGCACAAACACCTCGACTTGCCACACAAACACAACGCATTCAATCACAATGCATTACACAATCACAAACGCAACACAGCTCCCGACAAATTCCCAACGAACGAAACCCTAATTCCATCCAACCCCAAGCAAACGCCCAAATTTTTCAAATTCTAGGGTTTCCATGACCCCCCCCCCCCCCCCCCAAAAAAAAACCTAAAACAGCAGCGAAGGGAATACCTGAAATTGAGAATAGGGTATCGAAATTGGGAGCTAGGGCAGAGCAGTGGCAGCACTGGGGAGTTCAATTCCTCGATCAATTTCTATCTCTGTGTCCTAGGGTTTTGAACGAGGCGCGTAAATCAGAAATGGAAATTGTGCCCTAGAAAAACGCAATAGGGGGGTCTGCGAATGTCAAACATGAAATGGTGCTGGGGGAAATCAAAAGGGTTGTCGAATATAATTTAAATTAAATTTGTTTTTGCTGTGCGTCTGCGTCCCTGATTGAATTGATGCAATAAGGAAGAAGAAAGGACTATGCGACCTGAGAAAATAGTTTGGGCTATACGCATGGGTGGGGGAAGAAGACGAACACGAACAATTTTGGGCCTTCTTATTATTTATGATTTTTTTTTAATTCTTAAATTTTGTTTTTATTTTTCCTGTGCTTGCTTCGATTGGAGTTTGATGAGGAGGAAGAGGAAACAGGCATGAGCGGGACACATCTTCCTTGACACTTTTTCTACTTTTATTTTTAACTAGTCTTCTTGTACGCGCAGGCGTCGTGTTCGCGCGTGCGACTTATCAGTGGCATACTTAAAAATGTGCAATTATATCGTCTTCACTTAATTGTCCAAGCCCATTGCAACTGAAAGCTACTATCAGACACTTTCAGACCTATCTCTATTATTCGAACATTGATCTAATTGAGATCTCTATTATTCGAACACTGATCTAATTGAGATGTGAGAAGAATTACCAATGATTGATTATAAATTTTGTAAAATAATATTAGCCTACTTCATATTAAGTCAACACTCAGTAAAAAATAATCAACCACTGATAATAAATGCAGTGTCAGTGCATATGAAAATAGAACAAAAGCCACACGAATATAAACTATAAAAAAAATAGCAAAAGCTTTAACTATGTTGACGTCGATATGCCATGATAGATGTCGTAGTGGATCAAATTTCTTTAATTAATAGAGATTTTATGTCAAACTCATACATTAAAATTCAAGTATATAACCCAAAAGATACATCTAATGGGCGAATTTTGTTCTACTTCTAGCAGTCAGGTTCTTCTTTGGTTTATAAGTGGAGCTGCACCAAGGGAAGGAAAGTTAAGTATCGCAATTAGATGAGCTTAACAATGAACCCCCTGCAAACTACATTGCAATTAGGTTTGATAAGTTATCATAAAAGAACACAACAATTACAGTATCTTGAAACTCATATGGACATCGTACAGAACAGTAAGAAAGAACATACTTAAACACATTGGATTGAATGCATGACATAAAACTAAAATGTTTTCTTTCATCTTGCATCTTACATAATAAAACAATGATTTATTTCATCTTGCTTATCCTACATAATAAAACAATAGAAACAGGTAGCAAAATAACTTGTTTTAGAGTTTTTCATGCTGCCGGCTAATCAACCTGTTCATGCTTATCTTGGACAAAATACTTAGACAACCTGGCCAGCAAGTTATGAAATACTTAATATGTGCTTATCTTGGAAAAATGACATATTATATCATATAACTGTAAGCAAAGCATCGATCTATAACTCACCATTGAAAAATTGAAACAGGACATCAACAACTCAGACTAAATAGTGTATCTCCAGGATAATGTATTGTAGCAGAAAAAGCATATAGGTTGCTACAGTATATGTAGAACCATGAGAAAGCTGAACAGGAAGACAAACAGGCTGACCAAAGAAGCAGTGCACGTTCTTTTTAAAGCTCTGGAAACCAAATTTCAAACTAATCAGAGGAAGACTCACATAAACTTTAGATTGGCAAATATTTTGAGGTAGGATCAAATTACTCACCTCCTATTAGCATTAGCATATGGCGATTTGTCAATGTCCTCTTCCTTACTACAATTGCACACGAAGATGACAAAGAAGCTAAAAGACCTACAAAATCACAAATCACATACACAAATTAAGTCGCATCAATGAAAAAAAAAGATTTCTTCTCAACAAATCAATAGTAATCATTATCACACATCAATATCAAAAAAAAAGAGAAAAAATGCAAGTTTTTAATTCTCTCGGTTTATAGCAAATTCAATGTAAGACCAAAGCGATAACAAACAGTAGTAAACAAAAAACCGTCATGGACAAAATAACATAAAGTAACTCATGAAAATAAAAAAAATAACAGTCATGAACACTCAAACAGTTTCATGGATGAAACAAAAATCGAATCATAACAGCGGTGAACAAAAATTGAATCATATATTTAACAGATACATGGGAATAACAAAAATCATCATGAACAACAGAACATAAATGTATAGACCAAGCAGTGTCCTCAGACCTCCTTTTTGTCGTCCTGGAGCTTCATATGTCCAATCTTGAACTAAATTACAATCTACTCTAGCCGTATACAGAAACCTTCATCCTGGGTCTAGGGGTTGTACTTATTATGAACTGTATCTCTACACTTGAAGAGTACATGACAATGGTTTGATGAAAGACTAAACACATATATTACATTGTGACACACTATATGACAATGGTTTGATGAAAGACTATTTATCGAGAAAGAAAACCTCTCAAACCTGGGAAATAAAGTCCAATTTGAAAAGTATAATAAGAATCCAATTAACAGAGAATTACCTTAGTTCGAAACGTATGTAAAGAAAAGATTCAATTCATTCTAAAGACCATGGAAGAGAACCCATGATAGAGGTCCCTCTGTAAACCCTTGAATTGGTTGTGATGCTTGTGTGGTATTTTGCAGGTATTTGTAGGATTTCTAATTGCTAATCTTTCAGATTGGTTCTCAAAGAAGTTGGGGTTATAGCAGCATCTTGTTGACCACTACACGATCAGTTTTGAAAATCCTTAATTTCTGATCGGATACGTGAAAGTTGTCTTCAATATTGGGAGTTGCTTATCCGTGAAGAAGGCAAAGGAGTTGCTTGTGTTTTCACCATGATCAACATTTTTGGGTTAAAAGTAAATTCTCATTTCACCTACTCTTGTCAACGTTTTCCCCATGTTTGCATTCACCATTAAGATTTGATGCATGGCATCGCCATAATCAATAGAAAAAAACAACCTTCCTGAGTAATGTGTTGGAATGGGGTAATTGAAAGCACCTTTGTTGCGTAGTGACAACTTTTGGATTGCAAAGTTGACCATACCAATTTAAATATAAGATCCCACACAGCTAACATACAAAGCAGAGCACTGAACTAACACAGCCAATTCAAAAATCCTGAAAAAGAGAAGAAAAATCAGGATCATTATTGGTGATTACATGACAAAGAACGGTAATGAAATGACTACCTTACCTTTCCTCAATAGCCTGTGAATGAAACTGTGCCAAACTGCCGATATCATCTTTATCTTCTCTATTAATTAAGGGAAATGTTCTTATGGCAGTTGATAACCGTTCTGGCACTTAGGAAATTCTTTGTAGTTTGGTAACTGCAGCCTTAGTTACATTTTATCCCTACTCAATTTTTTTTACTGTATGATAAAATTACCTGATGAAAAAGGTAAATTTTGACATTAACAATGTTCTACCATCAAACTACTCCTCAACTGCCATAAGCCCCTCTACCTTAATTAATAAAGATTTTTTTTACGTTTATTTACTGCGATAATATTGTACATGACACCAATAAAATAGAAACCGAAAATAAAAATTTGGAACAAAGAGTTTTAAAAAATTTGGTGGCAAAAAACTTATCATCAACCAAATACACATAGGGGTACCTTTAATTTAGGCTATCTGGCTCATGTAACTTGAGCTCATGGTGCAAAAACCTTATGATTCTCCCTCTTGCCTCTACTTCGAGGCCGCCATGGTCTGATCAATGACAACGCTTAACAAGTGCACCGCCGGATAGAGTAACTTAGACTTATAGATCGAAAATCCAACGATTCTCCAAGAACATAGAAAAACAACTTTACAATTATAAGGACATTTATATAAAGTAACTCCTTAATCATATGTATAATAACTAAATAAGAGTTCACCGGTCTTCTAATTCCCGTTGTAGAGAAGAAATATATTGCATGGACGCACTATTGGTAGATTTCCGATATGTACATGGTCCCATCAAAATTATTATTAGCGAGAATCGCCGCTCGACTAAGGAACTAAAGACTTGAAATGAATATATATTATAAGTCTAATGAGAGTATGAATTGGGCATAAGTTCAAGGGTTCCGGCCTAATAATCTTAAGTACACACTTAAATTATTTTGATCCCACTATATTGCGGTTTCTTCTTAAAACTCGTCTTACACCTATCATGTTGTTACCGTGTTTGACAGAGCGACTGCTTTCGCAATCTCTTATGATCATTCGAGGTCACCTATATATGTTGTTGTAGATAAGCACTATAGGAGGCTTCTTTTCGTGAAGAGAAAGATGGATCCCAAATATTGTTTCCAAAGAGGAGGTTACCATAAAATCGATCTTTATGATTCGAGTTTTTAAAATAATTAGAAAAAATTGTAGGAAGTTATTGTATGTATATGCATTTAACCTAGAAAAAAACTAATTTAAGTAGACTATTATGGATTTTTGGAAGCAAAGTAGAGTTGCCATACTTACGATTAGGTAAGCTTGTGAAGTTTTCGTGGTGACTCTTTCCTCTCTCTCTCTTCTTTTCAAAACCCCTAATAGCTACAAACTCACGTTGCCGACGGTAGTGGTGAGCCTTCTCTCTCTCTCTTTTCTCTCACCCTCCATCTCATCACACGTCTCTCCCTTCATTTCCCATGGCGAAAGACACGGAGGAGGTAACACAATAGTTTAATGTGACAGTTGGGTTTGGATCCGACTCGGATGACAACGACCTTGAGGTCGTTGATCTTGCTTCGTCGGAGGCCAAGAGGGATGGTGGTGGTGGTCAAGGGTTTTGTTTCGTCGTCGCAAGATTTTTTGGCCTCATGGCTTTGTCGGAGGCCGATGAACGATCTTTCTGATCAGCGATAGTGAGGTTGTGGCATGGTCCTCTTGGGCTTAGCTGCATCTCTCTCCAAAGGAAGAGCCCGAATCGGTTTTTCTGCAAATTTGGGGATTCGGGGGCAATCCAGCATGCCACGCGAGGCCTGTGATTTTTAAAGGATTATACAATGGTGGAGGAGTTTGATGGATTCTAGAATATGTCTTTGGTTGATGCGGCAATGACATGCATGTGGGTGTCGGTGAAGAATGTACCGGATGCTGGATGGTGCATTAGATGATGATTGGGCGGTGAAGATTGGCAACTCCATCGATGTCTACTACTATGTAGACCTAAATCTGTTAGAGGTTGGTCAGATGAAGTTTTTTGTCTGAATGGACCTCTGGCGTGGTGTGGTGGTCCAGCAAAAAATCAGGATTGCCAAAAATTGCATCCTTTCTATTGATTTTGAATATCCGGTTGTTAATGGTTTTTGCCCTTATTGTGGTGCTTTTGATTATAGAATGGAGGCTTGTGAGGTGTTTTTAGCAAACAAGGCCAGGGAGGCGGCGAAGGCTGTATCTCGACTGCTAAAGAAATTTATACCCTCAACCTTTCGACTATTAGTTACTCTAAAGCTAAGTGAATTTTCCTAAACCGTAAGTATACGAGATCAAATAGTATAATTTGTATAGAAGTCGAGTGTAGAATCCACGACGATTGACTAACCCAATTCCATAGCTTTTTCCTATCAAATCCTTTAGGTGCGTGAAACACAAACAAGTGATGCGACAAAGACACACAAAATATGGAGATGAATCTTACAACATCAAGTCCTTTGGAGACTCAACATCACAAGAGATGACTACAGTGAGTGATTCAACGAAAAGTTGATTAGTTGTTTATGACTAAAGCAAAGATGGTAAATAGAAATGATCACATATTCAAGATAGAAGAATGGTTGGTTAAGGATGCCCCCGTTAACCATTTGATGCTCAAACAATGTCCAATTTAAGGTCACGAGTTGTTTAGTCCGGTTTACATGCTCAAATATCTTTTGGATCATAAAAACAAATCCTTTCATTGTCCAAATCATGCCTTCTCGGGTCACGCTTAGTTATGGGCCAAAACTCCTAGGCTCTTTGAGATTGTAGAAGGTTTCAGTCCATCCATAAAACACAAAGTAAACCAAGAGTGGGCGCTAGGCTTCTAATGCATTTCATGCGTAATGAGTTTGGTTGCAAACACATGTGAAGATTGTAGATGACTTCCTTTTCCAAGCCTCTATTGGAATACTTGGGAATGAGTTCTAATGAATGCTCTCAACTCGCACCTATTTGGTTAAGAGTCAACACTAGCTACAAAGCCTCTCAGTCTATTGTAAGCTTAACTGAAAAGCCTTGAGTCACTTGGATCTCAAAAGTGTTTCGATTCATGTTCAAGTATAAGGAAACCAAATCACAAGCTTAACCTTTTAAGTTTAAGCCTAAGTCATTTTACATGCTCATCTATTACCTAAGTGAATGGCTAGTTCCCATAAGAGTCATTTACTGGTTCCATTAAGCAAATCGTAACTTAGCCAAAACTAAGACATGCATAGGTGAAACCAAGGTTCTAAAAAATGCTAGGCGGCCATAGACGGTGAATGTACCTTCTAGAGCCTAGGTGGCTAAGTGGGTTTCGAGGCGGTTTGTATTAAATATATATTAATTGATATATATATATATAATAATTCATATAAAGTCAAATTAGATATAATTATAGTCACAATATATAACTAAATATAAAATATATCATCGAGTCTTTATCATAAGTTACATGATACAATGTTAAGATTTTATAGTCTTTACAATCCATCTATCTACACAATACAAAACCAAAACACAATAAAATGCTGTAAAGTGAGGAAATCGAGCTTAATTATTCGGGATTGACTTTCGCAAGACAAGATTTCATAGGTATTGTGTCGCGAGTCAATTTGAGAATTTAGAGTTAATTAGAGCCCTAAATTTAAACTTATATATTTTTGAAAAAAAATAAAAACTGACCCGCCTAGGCAGAGAGAACGATTTTTTGTCCAATTTGAGGCAAAATTCAACGATTGGTGACCGCCTAGGCCGATTTTTAGAACAATGGGTGAAACTAATCAATAAGCTTGACATAACATATGTCACAATCATAGCACACACACAGAAAACTCATCTAATAGCAGAGAACACTCAAAACATACTCATAGACACAAATCAAACATCATTGTTTACATCAAATGGCTAGGGTTTAACCCCTAGCCTCCCATAGAGGTACTACTCACTATACTTACTTAGAAACAAGTTAGAGTACATCAATAGAGTAATTAAGTTGAAGAAATCATCCAAGACTCTCCCCAAAGCAAGACAAGCTTCTTCAAGTCCTCTCTTGTGCTTCTAGCTTCACCTTCTTTACTCCAAATGCACCCAAACTTGTAGAGGAGACAAGGGATACTTTTAGGACCTTAAGAGGCAAAGGAGAAGAGGGATTAATTCTCACCTCTTTGAGCTCTAGAAATCTCACCAAACCCTTAGAGAGAGATGAGAGGAGAAAATGTTTGATTGCACAAAGAGGGATGTACAATCAAGTGAAGAGAAGGAGGAAAGGGAGAGGAACCTCAAGGGAAGCAAGATAGCTCCACCTTAAGGGGATGATTTGGTGGTGGTAGAGAGGGTGTTTGAGATGGAGGAGTGTTAGGTCCATATTTATGTGTTAATTATGTCTCTAATTTCATGCTTATTACTTGTCTTCTATGAATAAAGCATTGTTCTTATAACGTTTCCTGTTCATGCTAAGAAATTAGGAGTTGGCATGGAAACACTCTTAATGATGGAAATTAATCACTTTTTGGAGAAGTCTGTCACATTTCCGAAGTCATAAGAGTATTTGGAGCAACTTTGAGAAAATGACAAAAAGTAGTCGCCGAAAGTTATTGAAAGCTGCCGGAAAATAGCCGGATTTATCCATGGCTGACCATACCATCAAGTAAGGCCCAAACACTCTGAGCTAGGCCCAAGGGAATGCCCAAACCACCCAGATACAAACCATAGCTGATTTGGTTAGGGTGTCACACATTTGAATTTTGGATATATTAGGCAAGGTTTGGACTTTAATCTAGAAACCAAGAAAATGGGATCACAAGTTATAGCCCTTAGATTAAACTTCATGACCACTCTAGTATATCTCAGGGCTCATAAAACACCTTATTTTCTCTCCCTTATCCTCCCTTGTTTGAGCTCCCCCATGGAAACCAACACAACATAACTCATTTCACACATTTTACTTAGTTTTTGCATCTAGAGATAGCTCTCATCCATACCTCAACCCTCTAGCTCTCTCCTCCACCTCAAACACCTCCTCTATCACCACCAAAAAGCCTAGGAACCTCCATCACAATCACCATACTCTCATATCCACCCTCTTCACCCTAGCTTAAGGTGGATTTATCCTCTTTGTGGAGCCAAGAAGCAAGGAGGGAACAAGAAGTGAAGAAGGACCTAAAGAACTTGAAGACTTTGCTTAATGAACTCTTTGGTTATTTCTTATACTTATTAACTCCTTTCTATACATCTAGACTCCATTTTTATTATGTGTAGTGAGTAGTCCTATTTGGGAGGCTAGAGTTAGAACCCTAGCCAAATGATGTAGACAAATGATGATTTGACTTATGTATGGTTTATTTTTTAGTGTATGTTATGTGAAGCATGTGTTTATGAATGAGTTTACTATGTGTTTGTGGATGTTTATGTGCTTGAGCTTCATATATGGTTTCATTTATGCATGTGCTGACCTTAGTTAAGTTAATGTATGCATTAAGAAACTAAAAATGAGACCTTGGTTGAATTAGCAACTCACCTAAGGATAGATGAGCATGTAAACATGATTAAGGTCTATTCCTAGAGGATTTGCCTTAAGGTTTTATTTCCTTAGCACTAAGTAAGGACTAAAGCCTCATTGAGTCTCAATAGAATTAAGGAGCTTTAGTCAAGCACACATTGAATCCAGAGATTATTGTGGCTACTAGTTTGGTCTTTTGATTCGTAACTCACAAAGTGCGAGAAGGGGAACATTCCGGGAGATTTACTTAGACTTTATCCCGGGTCATCCAATAGAGGTTCGAGAAGGGGAACATTCCAAAAATATCACATAGTACGTTTGTTTGCTTCACTCACGTGACATACAGTCAAGATGTAAACCCGAAATGGTTTTGGTCTTGGTCCCGGTTCACCAAATTCTTCAAAGTTGGGCTCAAGTCGTCTAGAGTCCGAAATGGTCTAGGAGCTTGGGTTCAAAACCAAACCAAATGTGACTCAAAATGTTACGATTTGGACATCCACTTGTGTGAAATAGACTTTAATTACATACATAAATTGAGACATTGTTTGACCATGAAATGTTTAGTGGGGATTTCCCTAGCCAAACATTCTCTCTTATTGTGATCTTGTTTGCTATTTAATCTCTTTGCATTAGTTATAATCAATCAATCAACTCGTATAATCACTCATCGTAATCTAATCACCCCTTACAATGCTAGGTCTTCAAAGGACTTAGTGGTGTGAGATATAAATCCACATTTCATTTTAGTTTAGCATCAAGTTAGTATCTCGTTTAGCCTTAGTTTAAGCGCTTAATCAATTCAAACTAAGGAGTTCAAGTGGATTATCCTCGTAGGTTTGACACTCAATTTCTTATAAATACTATAACTTGACCTTGTATACTTGCAGGCGAAAATAACTCTTTACACTTATGGGCTAGATCATAGTGCATAAAGTGTGTAAGGGTAAACTTTCCAACAAAGAGAGAGCTAAATGGTTAGAGAGAGATTAAGAGCTTAGGAGAGAGGCAAAAACTATCAAAAAGTGTAAAAATGAGGGGAGATGTGTGCTAGGGTTAAGGGGAGCTAGAAAATGTATGGAGAGAGGAGATATTTGGAGTTTGAAATTCAAACAAAAAGAAGCAAAATACATGATCCATAAGTTTAAGCTTTAATGTGGTCCTAATTGGGTGGCTCACATTGTCATGTGCATGTCATGTGCCTTATTCTCAAAATATCTCCATGACTTGAACTCTTGAGGTCATGATCAAAGCTTGACCATGACCTAAAGTTGACCTCTCTGTTGACCGGTATTGACTTGACGGAGTTGACCGTTGATCGGCCGGAGTTGACCGACGTTGTCCATTTTTGTCTTTTTCCTAATTTTTCTCTATCCTCTCCAAGGGCTCCAAAAATGTGTTCGGCTTCTCCAAAAAGTGACCAATTACCATCTTTAAGAGTGTTTCAGTGTCAACTCCCAATTTCCTAGCATGAAAAGGAAATGTTATAAGAGTGATGCTTTATTTATAAAAGACAAGCAATAAGCATGAAATTAAGGACATAATTAACACATAATTGTGGACCTAACATCATCCTAAGAAGGTGGCGGCGCTGCAGGGATTTGAGGGGCGGTAGTTCACACCACCGACACCTATAGATGTCCCGGCTGCTTCAACACACTAATCATCGATGACATTAGTTCAGAAGAGCAATATGTTGTGTGAGGTGCCTAAGGCGGATGGTGTTTTTAGAGATGGGAATGCTGGCCAAGTGGCAAACATACAAGGTTTTGGAGGAAACAAGATGGGACACATGTTCTACATGCAGGATATCCCCCTCTTTTGAGGGTGGGGGGGTGGGAGAGGGGCGCTAACTTGTTCAAGTCTTTTGTAAGGTATATGTTCATCTAGTATTCCACTGTCAGGCTTATCGGGGACACCAATCAAGACCCAAATGGGGCAAGGTGGGGCCCTAAATGCTATAGTTCCTATTGTTGGGTTCAAGAAGTGACGTTGTAAAAAGGTGGTGCAAGAAGATGGAGCATCTCGGCATGTTGATGCTGTAACACTCCAGGAGAGTGGAGGTCCCTTCCATGCAGATAAAGCATCTCTGCATGATGATGGAACTTCCTTATCAGGATGGAAGAGGATGACCAAGGAGGAGACCCTAGATGTGGACACAGCCCCATGGACGGTGGCAGCAAGTGACCCCATATGAGTCAACAAACATAAGTCTCCGCTTAAGAAAGTTGCATTGGATCCAACAACTCTCGCAAAGATGCGGGCTGAGGAGCAACGTCTTACGTTGATGTAGTTTGAGATGCATAACAATATAAGAATTGAGGCCCTGACTTTTTTAGTATTTTTTTCTTACGTCTAGTCCGTCTAGTTATATTATGATACTTGGGCTAGGCATGTAATAGTATAAGTTATTTTAGGGAGTTATTTCTATCATGCCTATAATCGGTGTTTACAACTTAGCATATCCAATATATTTTACCATGGCATCTAAAAAAAGTAGACTATTATGGATAGACATCAAGTTTTTATATTGGTTATGTGAATCCTCGATCTATATATGCTCTTTGGTGCTTCGTTATTTCATGATAATTTTTTCCATTATTGCAAATTACAATCACGTACTTGATTTATTTTGGAATTACTGTTGCAAGAGTAAAATGAATGATTAAGCTCGACCATTATGTTAGAAAGAATATTTTATTGTAATTAGAATTAATTTGCAGATATGATAGGATTGTGCAAATACCTTTTTCTTTTGGGAAACCACTTGTAAAGCTATATATTAACCCCAAAATTGGGATGAATGAAAACATTGAATTCTACCTGAAATACTTTTCTACTTGGTATCAGAGTCAAGTGCCTGAAATTTGAAAAACCCAGAATTGAATTGAATTAAAATCCTAAATTACCACTACCAAATTTTTTCTTCCACTACACCTGAAATGCCAAACTTTGAAACCCCTGAAATTAAACTTGAATCCTTGAAATTGAAAATTCATAATCCCAAAGTATACCCTTGAAATCTTGAATCTTAAAATTCTTACTACTTGAAACATGAAGATGTCGCCTGGATCATCAATTGTCTCCGCTAATATAGTTGAATCAGGTATGAGGAGTAGGCATCATCTCTCTCTGCATTTTTTATGAATATTACTTGGATCATTGATACTGGTGTAAATGATCATATGACGAATACCCCCAATCTGGTATAAACTATTAATCCATCCCCTCAACATGTTGTGTCTACTACTGATGGCTCTCCATCTCATATTCTTGGTTAAAGTTCTGTCAAGATATCTGATAATCTGTGAATTAATTCTGTTTTTGTCGTTTCCTCTCTTACCTATAACATTTTATCTATTAGTCAGATAACTGCGGCGCTTGCATGTTCTGTCACTTTCTATCCAAACTTTTGTAACTCTTAAAACATTGTGACTAGGAAAGTTCTCGGTTTTGGTATTTGAAGGGGGAAATTATATTTTCTTGATTTGACAAGCAGTGGAGCACCACAATTGAAATCATTGGGACATGCGTATAATACCACCAACTTGGAAAAAGCTAAGGAAGATGTGTGGTTGTGGCACCATCATCTTGGTCACTTGAATTTTCATTATCTGCAGAAGCTTCAGCCTCAACTATATTCTCGTGTGCATGCTTTAGAATTCCAATCTGATACATGTGAATTTTCCAAGAGCCACCATATTACTTATTCACTAAGCTTGAATAAATGTTCTGTCCCTTTTATAAAAATACATTCTGATATTTGGGGTCCTGCCCTACACGTTCTGGCTTTCATTATTTTGTAACTTTCATCGATGAATGTACTAGGATGACTTGGGTTTCCTTGATGAAGCACAAGAATGAAATGTATTCTAGATTTACTGAATTTCATATGATGGTGGCAACTTTGTATCAACAGCTAATTCGGGTACTTCAATCTGACAATGGTAGCAAAGATATGAATGATGAGATGTCTGCATTCTTGAGCTCTCATGGAATTTGACACCAGAATTCAATTACGTATACTCCTCAACAAAATGGATTAGCTAAAAGGAAGAATAAATAATAATGAAAGTTGTTCGAGCCTCTCTCTTTGGTATGAATGTGACACGAAACCTGTGGGGAGAAGCTGTTTGTTCTACTGCATACTTGATCAATCACACTCCTTCCTGTGTGATTGAGTTTCAAAATTCTTATCAGAAGTTGCATTAGTTTCTGAATGAGCCATCTTTGCCAAATCTGGAGCCAAGAGTTTTCGGGTGTACTATGCATGTTCACATCAATAAACAGTTGAGAGGCAAACTTGATCCATGTGTTGTGAAGTGTGTCTTTATTGGATATGCTGAGTTCCAAAAAGGCTACTGTTTTTATGATCCAGTTATGAACAAAATGCATGTTTCTTTACATGTCTATTTCTGTGAATCTGAACCATATTATTCAGGGGGAGTTTTCAGAGTCTTACCTTCAGGGAGAGAAAAGTGTATGTGAAGAAAATTTTCTGAACTTACAAGAATTTGAAGAATTTGAGAGTCTGGAAAGAATTTTTGAAGATCAACACCCGAGAGACACCTTCGATGGGTCGAGACCTTTCCTTAACCCATCAAAGACTACACCCGGAGCACACTCTAGAGATTCCTTTGATGGATCAAGAAATCTCCTTGATCCATTGAAGAATGGAGTTGAAATCGGACAGAATGGATCTCTCGATTCATCGAATACTGAAGATGAAACGTCATCATTTGAAGTTCAACCTTCTTCTGAATCGATAGCTCGTGAAGACCCCCATTCTACTCCATCAACTAAAGAGCCTTCCTAGAATGTCTCACCTGAGGTACGTATTGATAACATTGAATCAACTGGTATAGATGTTTATTACCTAGGAGATCTCAACTGGAAACAAAGAAACAATTTGAACCCACCATAGAAGCCAAAGACAAATATCATATTGCTAGCTTTGTATCCCAACATAGGTTGTCTAGATCACACACACTTGTTGTTAATCAATTAGCTACAGTATTTATTCCCAGTACTGTACAAGATGCCTTGGCGGATCCAACATGGAAACAAGCTATGAATGAAGAATTGGAGGCTTTGCAAAAGAATGGAACATGGGAAACTATTCCTACACCACCTAGAAAGAATAATGTTGGATGTAGATGGGTATTTACAGTAAAGCTGAAGGCATATGGGAGCATTGATCGATATAAAGCTCGTCTGGTTGCTAAAGGTTATACTCAGTGATATGAAGTCAACTATCAGGAGACATTTTCCCCCGTAGCAAAGATCAAAACTGTATGCATTCTCATTGCCTTAGCAATTCGACATGTTTGGCCATTGTAACAATATGATGTGAAAAATGCTTTCTTGGATGGAGAATTAGAAAAAGAAGTGTACATGGACATCCATCCATGTGTCAACTGTAGGCCGTGTGATGTTGGAAAGGTTTGTAGACTAAAAAAGTCTTTGTATGGTTTGAAGCAATTTTCAAGAGCTTGGTTTGAGAGGTTCTCCAAAGCTATGAAGAAGTTTGGATATCGACAGAGCAACTATGATTATACCTTGTTCATCAAACGCAAGGGTAGTAAGATTACTGCTCTAATTGTATATGAGAATGATATGGTTGTTACACGTGACGATCCGATTGAGATAGAAGATTTGAAGAAATGTTTGTCCCAAGAATTTGAAATGAAGGACTTGGGTCTGTTGAAGTATTTCTTGGGAATTAAAGTTGCAAGATCCAAGTTGGAAATCACCTTATCACAACGAAAGTATGTACTTGATCTTCTTGCTGAAATTGGAATGTTGGATTGTAAACCTGCTAATACTCCCATTGAGATGAATCACAAGTTGGAATTATATGATGGACAGGTTCTAACAAACAAAGGCAGGTATTAAAGTTTAGTAGGAAGATTGATCTATTTGTCTCACACATGGCCTGATATTACATATGTTGTAAGTGTTGTTAGTCAGTTCATGCATGATCCTAGTGAAGAGCATATGGATGCTGTGATGCGTATTCTCAGGTATTTAAAGTCTGTACCTGCTAAGGGCTTACTATTTTCAAAGAATGGTGATTTTGGAGTTATAGGCTATACTGATGCAAATTGGGCAGGTGATAAGACTAATAGGACGTCTACTTCTGTATATTTTATATTTATTGGTAGAAGTTTAGTAACTTGGCGTAGTAAGAAGCAAAATGTAATTGCCCGCTCTAGTACTGAAGCTGAATACCGTGAAATGGAAAATGTAGTGTATGGACTATTATGGATTAGGAATGTATTGAAAGAGTTAGGCTTCAAGCTTCATAAGGCCATGGATTTGCATTGTGACAATACTGTTGCAATTGAGATAGCTCATAATCCTTTCCAGCATGATAGAACCAAGCATGTGGAGATTGATCGACATTTCATCAGAGATAACCTTGATAAGAAGATTACATTTTTTTCCTTTGTAGCTTCTGAAGAACAATTGGCGGATGTACTCACTAAGGGATTGTCACACCAAGCATTTGCATGATAGCTTGACAAGTTGGGCATGATCGACATCTATGCACCAACTTGAGGGGGAATGTTGGAAAGAATATTCTTATTGTAGTTAGAATTAACTTTTGTAGATATGATAGGATGGTGTAAATATCTTTTCCTTTTGGGAAACTACTTGTAAAGATATATTAGTCCCAAAATTGGGATGAATGAAAGCTTTGAATTCTCCCTAAAATAATTTTCTACTCATCATTTAAGAAACGTAAATAAAAATTTATGATGACATGAGGATCTTATTGCTTTCGAAGTGACAATCTCGTATGAACAAAATAGTAATTTTTTTTAAAGGGGTTTGGAACCTAGCCACGTACTATGCTAGGAGGCTCATCCCCACATCTAATTAAATTGATGAAGATAAAGTACAAGAACTTGAGGGGGAAATAGGGTCTTGACCTCGGTCAACGAAATGTAAATGCTCAAAGAGAACGTCCTGGATAATCACATGCATCTCCTCAAGTTACAACTCATCAATACCACTACTACTAGAAATGTGATTAAATCTATGAGCCACACCATTTACTTGACAATGCACATGTCGTACCATCAAAGAATCAAAGGACCTAATGCAAGCCTTGCAATCTTCCATGATACACCGAACCTTAGATAAATTCTCCATCTGCGAATGAAACCCCGATACCACCTCCATGCAGTCGCTCTCAATCTCCACTTCCCTCCACCCATACGCAATAGCTAACATTAAGCCAGCTCGCAAAGCCTCTGTTTCTTTATGTAACACATAACCCACCCTAGGCATAAACCGAGCCACCGAGCCAAACTCGCTACGTCACTCCCCGCCGAATCCCTTGCCACAACCCCAATTCCTCCATAGCCTATGCTTACTTGATATGCTCCATCAATTTTTATTTTGTGCTTGCCTCATGGTGGACACTTCCACTTCCTATCTCTTAAAATCTTCTTTTTCACTCCACTGATTGGATGTGCTTTCCGGTACTCCTGAGCATTTGGCTTACCCATGTAACCATGTGATGAGGAATAAAATCACCCTTATTCCATAGTACGTTCTTTCTCTCATGCCAAACTCCCCATATCAACATGAAAAATGTAACGGCCCGAACAAAAATTACACACAAATCGACACGAATTAGGTTTATCGCGAATTAGTTGCATCATGTGATTTATTAACGATTTTTTCACCAAGTGAGAACTAGACTTTATTTTTTTCACGGAAGTCGTAGAGTATTTTATTTAGAGCTTATAGGAATTTTCATAAATTTTTTCGAATAAGCGAGCTATTTTTTTAATGATTTTTGGAAGTCTGGGTGAGAAAAATATTAAAAAGTAATTTTTTTAGGTCGGTTAAATCTGGACCGATGATTATTGATCAGATCAAATCTGGACCATTGATTTGATCAGGAGCTTAGGGGTATAAATAGAGGTATTTTTTAAAATTAATTCAGAAAATTCAGAAAAACCAGAAAACTAGTTTACATCGTGACCCGTTTTGCAACCCGACATGCCCTCTTATCGAACCCGCCGGAAAACGCCACTGTTGCTGGCGTTCTTGGTATGGTTTTAAAGCTCTCCTCTCCCTCTTTCGATTCATATACGTATTGTTGGTTTTTGGGTGCAAATTGACGAGGTCAAACCGTTAGGTTTCAGGTTTATTCGTCGGCGGTGCTCCGATCATTTTCTGACGACGGGGTGGGGTGAAATTGATTGGGTTTCACTCCAGGGGTCGAACCCCTAACGTTTGGAGGACCGAGGAGTGTCGACGACACTGAATTTGGCCAGAAATCTTTTTCGGCGATTTCCTGGCCGTGAGGTTTCAGACCGTTTTTTAGCCAAACGGTGGCGAATTAAGGTTAGGTTCGATTGGGAAAATTGTAGGGCTTGATGAGATATTTCCAACCATGGGTCGAATGCTCCCATCGGAGCTGTTTCCATTAGAGGCGCGTGTGACTCACGTGGCACCGTCCACAACGGGGATCTGGCGAGGCAAAAATTCAAAATTGACTGGGGGGTTTCCGGAATAGTTTATAAGTTGATTTTTGCACATTTTATCAAAATTCAGTGTTAAATGAATTTATTATTTTTTCAGGAGACCGCGATCGAGATTTTGGCAAGAGAACTTCTGCCGGACCATAGAGCTAGCAGTAATCTGTGAGTGGACACTTTTATTTTCACAGTTGATTAACGAGTCTATTTATTATTTATATTTAGTTCAGTTTGAAATTTTAGTATTCAGTTTATAATTTTGGAGGCTAGATTCTGTACATTTTTTAGTTAGTCTTGTATCGATGCATTGGTTACTCGGCTGATCCCCGAGTGGCTCCAGGGAAGGATCATCACTTCCCCTGGCATTCACGTCATCTTTGTGTCAGGAGTCAGCAGATGACTTTAGGTGGCTAGAGGTTCTAAGACTCTTGTCACCACTTCCACTAGCACATGATACTTGAGAAGGGTCAGGTGTCCCCTCGATGTATCTTTTATACTATTTGTACAGTATCTTTGACTCGCTACCGGTTTTCATAATTTTATTCGCGAAAAGGCATATTGTAGATTTTATTTTACATATATTGGATTTATTTTTGTCCACTCACTCTAACAGTTTTATTACTTTATGCATTTCCTTAGACTTTTCGATTTTCTTTGCCCGGTTTGCAGTTTTTGTCCTGAGGTAGTATGTCATCGACGGAGGCATAGAGTTCGTGTTACTGTACTCATCTAGTAGGTTCCTAGTTTAACCTGCTAGTCCTGTATACAATGTAATAGAAGTCGCTCTGAATACTATGTTTAGTTTGCTTCCGTTTGTGTTGTATTTCTAAATAATCACCGGATCTTGTAACCTTTTGAAATCTGTACATTTGTTGTTTGTACAGTAGTTGGTTAATTTGAAAATTTTGGATGGGAATCGGTGCCCCATGGTTTATTTTTGTGTACTATTTTAGAAGTGAGGTTTCATTGCAGGTTTTGGGTTTCTTGAATTTTAGAGGAAACTCTGACAAATTTTTTGTAGGTTCTGTTGTCGTTAGGGTCTAATTCTGGTTTAGGCAACTAAATCGGGGTCCGGTCCTTTCAAAAAATAAGTGAAGTACCTTCTTTTCCACTTGCATGCCAACTGCCCCAATCCATTGCTCAACCTGCATGTAGCCCAAAGACCCACTGTTGACCTCCATATTGGTGAGCTTCCATACTTCCTGAACCCTCATGCAATCCCGAAACAAACGTACAGAGTCTTCAATCTGTTGCATGCACAAACAACAACTTGTGTCTTCCAAAGCCACTTTGCAATTAAGAGCTTCCTTTGTTGGAAAATAATTCCATGTAACACTCGCCAAATAAATGATCGGACTTTGGGTGGAACATGAGCTTTCCATACCATTGACCACATAGCTCTCTCCCGATCAGATCTGCTTGAAGTTGATGACCGTAACATTGCTGCATAAACCCTGGACACATGATATCCGTTGTGTACCGAGTAACACCCCTTTTTGTCAAAGTGCCAAATTAGTGTATCTGGTACATCATGAATGCTCAATGGAATACTTTCAATCAACACGCCTTCTTCCCCGCCAAATAACTCTTCCACCATGTGAGAAGCCACTAATTTTCTTCTCCGACACTAAGCTCCGCGACGCATATGTCTTCAGTTCCCTCCATAACCGCCGAATGAGGTCGGAACGAATAAGGTAAAGGTAACCATGGGTCCTCCCACACCTTTACCTTCCTGCCATTCCCAACTCAGTATCTTACTCCCGTCCGAAGCAACTCCCGTCCTACTACAATATTACTCCACGTAAAAGAAGCACCTAGTTCCTTTGTGGCATGGAGGAAATCACAGTCCGGATAATATCTAGCCTTCAATACCTATGCAACCAATGAATTTTGATTAATAAGAAGTCTTCAACCTTGCCTGGCTAGCAAAGCAAGGTTAAAATGCCTCATGTCCCGAAACTCTAGTCTGCCCTCGTTCTTTGGCAAGCCAATGAATCTTCTTATCGCCTCCCTTGTCGCTTCACTAATATTGAACCATCGCTTGATTCATAGACACACATATATACTGAGGTAACTCAAAACAACTCATCATATACGTCGGAATAGATTGTGCCACAACCTTTATGAGCACTTCATTTCCCGTGGTGGATAATAAACTCTCCTTCCAACCATCAACCCCTCTTCTGCACTTTCTCCACTATCAAATCAAACACTTCATGCTTAGAGTAACTCATCTCTGTTGGAAGACCAAGGTACCGATTGTGCTTATCCGCACGTTCAACTTCCAGCATTGGAGCAAGGATATTCTGCCTTGACCGACGCACATTCTTACTGAAAGAAATTTTGGATTTTTGGAAATTTATTTTTTGTCCTGTCGTGACCTAATACAATTCAAAGATATTCTTCAATTCCCTACACTCCTCATCCTCCACTTTAAAAAACACACAAGAGTCATACGCAAAAAAACAAATGACTAATTGACGGTGTCTCAGTACACACCCTTACCCCATGAATAAGCTCCTGCTCCTCTGCGTAAGTTTGAAAAGAAATTCAGCACACAACAAAAACAAGGTGATAACGCATCCCCTTGTCGTATTCCCCTCGTGGGTGCATAATGTCATATTCCCCTCGTCGGTACTATGCACCATTGCAGTTCACCATTGAGTATAACGGAATAAGAAACCGAGCTCACACATATCATTATCCACTGTATCCACTGTAATTTATCTTCTTATAAGCTGTTGTTACTGTACGATGCTTATTTTGTATTATGGGCTTTCTGGCTAAGCTACCACTTACATACAGAATTTTCAACATTCGTTCACATAAGCATGTAAAAGAGTAAAAAATTACTTAGAAACAAAATGAACAATTATATCGTACAGTATATCTGTGGAAGGAGAGAAGTGCAAATAGTACTCATCAAAAGTCAGGTTTTCTTCTCTGTGACCAAGTCATCGGACTTTCTGGCGATTGCACAAGTTCAAGAAGTTCCTTCACATGGCCAGTCATTTTGTTGACCGAATAAGCTTTAATCATTGTACTATAGGTAATCTTATCAGGCGAACATCCATACTGCTCCATCATCTCCGGCACCCTCTTCATTTCTGTGAAGCATCCCAGCCTCCCATATCAACCAGACTGTAGAAGAACACAGTATCCAGCTAGATGTCTGATTTCTCCACAAAACGTAAAATACCACTAATTTTTTCAGGTCTTCCTGCTTTCCCATACGCCCTTACGAGCGAGCAGAGTGTTACACAGCTCGGCTTGATCCCCTGATTGCATCAGCCTAAACAAATATTCCATTTGTGTTATATTCCCAGCTCTCCCAAATGCATCTATCACCACGTTGTATGCAACGATTGTCCATGAGTAATGGTATTTCTGCATGTATTCCATCACAGCACTCATTTTTTTAAAAACTCCCAGCTTTTCCACAGGAATCTAGGAGAGTGTTGAAAGTCATGATGTTTGGTTGGATTCCGGCACTGTGGAATCTCTCGAAACATTTCTCCATTGTTTCTATCTGCCCACTGTTGCCAAAGGCTCGCACTATGGAATTCATGGTCCAGACATCAGGCTCACAATCCTGTTGGCTAAGCATTGCCAACAGTGTTGACTCCATCTCTGCAAATCTTTTAAGAAATAAATAAATTTTTTTAATTTTTTTTTTTGAAAAGAAGATTATTAATTTTTTCCAAAGTGGAAATACAATTATGTATCTGTTTCAAATAATATAGAAGGGAATAATACGTGGGCAGTACCTTTTAGATTTCCCATAAGCATCAATCAGGGTATTGTATGTGATTGTGTTGGGTCTTATCCGCTGAATTTCCATATCTGAAAGCAAAGCCTGCACCTTGTCACATGCATAAACCTGCAGGCAGGATTTTATGAGGATTGAATAAGTATGAACATCAGGCTGGCAGTCAGGAGTATTCTTGATCTGCTCAAGGAGAGAAAATGCTTTGTCAAAGAGACTGCTCCTACCATAGGCAGATATAAGAGCAGTATAAGATTCATGGTCTACAGCACAGCCTTCCTCAATCATAGCTTAAAAAAGTTGCTCGGCCTTTTCTGGTTGCTTACATTTTCTAGCATGACAATTAGCTTAATGTATACAGCAGGGTTTGGCTGGTACCAGAGCTGCTTTTTTAGTAGTTCAAAAACCTGAAAAATATGAAGTAGAACATTGAATGAACGAATGACTCCATAGGATAATTAAATAACAAGGGAATAAGCAATTTCACACATGCAACAGGTAATCGAGGAACTACAATATGGATTGTGACTTCTTCATTCACATCCAATGAAACTCCAATATTACTATATTTTTCGATTTTCATTGGCTAGTGGTTCCATTCACACCCAAGCATGTTCTGAAGGTGCCCTGCCACAGGGCACAGGGCACTAAAGCTTGAATGGCACCACACTCGTCAAAGTAAAGCCCAGGAAGAACTTGAACTTTGCAGAGTAGTGAACTATTGATTTTTTAAGGAGACCCAGATGCAAAAGTGCCAAATTTCTGTATAAATCAAACCAGCAGATTTCACAGCTCAACAGCAAACCTACAACCAGAAAGCCACATTCTTTGTACAACTACTTCTAAATACATAGTTTATATCACCAACTGAAAACACTTTCTTTGCAATATCCGTACACTGCAATTCAAATTCTGTATTGATTCTAACCCCTGCTCTAAAAATTAGAACTCCCTTCTCCACTTCAAAGGAAACTCTATAAAGGATTCAGTCCGATTCTACCCCTTGAACTTAAATCTTGATAAAACACTTTTAATACTCACATGAAGACACACTACAAATTGTTTAAACATAGAACTTGTTTTTATATTCTAGGGATTTCTAGGGAAGAGCCTAATTCCAAGACAGACCCTAATTCATAGACCCTTCAACTCATCTGTTCATCAAGCTGATTTCAAGACACAAACCATAATGTCAAGTCTATTCCATCCACACTATTATATCAAATCCTGGTTTCCTACACCACCTCAGCAACTAAGTCAACACCAACCAAATGGATAATCCTCAAGCTAACCAAGCATATAAATTTTCTTAAACCCTGAACAAAATCCACACATACAACTCAAACAAGCACAGACCCAGACCCAAAAAGAACTGACCTTGAGAGCAGACTCCCACCTCAAAGCTGTGATTCTCTCATGGAGGGCCTCAAGCACAGTCCTGGGGAGCAGTCTCTTAGACCATTTGTTCTTCTCGCTGTGTGATTTGGTGGCCTCTCGCCGCAGTATGACCGGTATTGCTTTCCGGGAATCTATCTTGTTGTTGGTCTCCTCCTTTCTCTCTTTGGCCTCCTTCTCTTTTAGCTTCTGAAGCTCTGTCACCTTGCCTCGGCTTCTCTGTGTTACTGCGAGTTTAGTATTATTGGGTTGATGACTGGGACCCGCCGCCTGATGCGTACGTAAAGTTTCCGACTTGGTGGCCGGAGCCGGTCGTCGGTTGTACGCCGGAGGAAGTGGTTGGGTTGAGCTTGACGAGAGTGAGGCCATGACTATGTTTTGTATCTGTTTCTGGTTCACAGAAACACCGCATCATATATAGTAACTTTGAAACGGCGACGTTTTATGGAGATTTTGCATAATAAAATAAGTAAAGATATATATATATACAGAGAGTTTCAAATGCGGACGTCCGCAGCATGAACAGTACTTACGAATTTGGCTTTTCCGGCCACTTCCCGGACGAATTTGGGTAAACTTCGTTCTAGACATATGTACATACACCTGTGTAGATCATTTGTCTAGAAGAAACTTTTGGCTAATTCGATCTCTAAGGCCCTCAAAATCGCGTTTCAAAAAAACTGGACATAAACCGGACAGATTTATGTCCAGTTTTTTTGAAACGCGATTTTGAGGGCCTTAGAGATCGAATTAGCCAAAAGTTTCTTCTAGACAAATGATCTACACAGGTGTATGTACATATTTACCCAAATTCGGCCGGGAAGTGGCCGGAAAAGCCAAATCCGTAAGTACTGTTCATGCTGCGGACGTCCGCATTTGAAACACTCTGTATATATATATATATATTATATATGTATATATATATATATATATATAGGTGTTTAAAGATATGCACAGACAACACAGTCGTCAATGGCTGAAAGCATTGTTCTTGAGACTTCTGAGTCTCCAAGCCATCAGTTTCAGGTAAGTTTAACATCAAAAGTATAATCTTTTCATCAGTTTCTGCCTTTTACATTTACTGGCTTTCATTTACTTTTGATTATGTGATCTGGGTCTTTTCTAGGATGATAAATAATATGCAGGTCTTTCATTCCTTCACGGAAAGCTCGATTCTTTTCCTATCAAATCAAACAAGGAAATGAGATGTGAACTGTATCAGTAGATGTCAATTAGTTACTTGCATTGAAGTTTCCTAAATCCTAATTTACGTATTATTGGTTGAAAATCTGTCATTTAGTACTCAGGAGGTGTTGGTATAAGTCTTGGACCATATATTATTGACTATTTCGTCCATTGATCTCCAAAAAGGGGATTAATTTCAAACTTGTCTACCATAGACTTTGATAGCATTTTCACGAGTGTCGTAGAACTTTCTCGGTGACCTGGTCTAGCTAAGTTTTGTGTGTGCTAGGTAACAGCTATCCTTGTGCAACAGAAGTTCATATTGTATTTCTGGAGAACATATGAAGATTCTAATGAAAGTGGGTGTTTGTTCTTTGTTTCCCGGGAAAAACAAAGGGGCTGGATTGGATTCGGGTAGTGTTTCTATGTTTTTCGTGTTTATCTTCAGTTTGATTCTGTCACAGTATGGTGCTGAAGTATATAACATAACTCCTTCAAATCCATTAGCACATGGACAAACTTTAGTCTCTCCAGGCCAAATTTTTGAATTGGGATTCTTCAGTCCCAATAATTTAGTTAATATGTATGTGGGGTTGTGGCACAAAAGTATATTTCCTCGTAAAGTAGTATGGGTGGCTAACAGAGATAATCCTCTTGCAGTTACAGAAACCTCGGCTAGATTAAGAATTGGTAGCAATGGGAATCTGGAGCTTGTAGATGCGAAAGAGAGTTCTGTCTGGTCAATCAACATATCTAATAGTTCATTTGCTGTTCTTTTAGATAATGGAAACTTTATTCTCAAAGATGTTAAGGGAGCTGTTTTGTGGGAGAGTTTTAGTAATGCTGGTGACTCACTTCTGACAGGTATGTTGATTGGATTCGATAGTGGTTCTCGCAAAAACTTCTTGACATCTTGGAAAAGTGAAAATGATCCATCACCTGGGGTGTTTTTGGTTGGATTATCGACAGAGTTGCCACTACAGATGTACGTATGGAAAAATGGAACTATTCCTCGGTGGAGAAGTGGACCGTGGGATAAATCAAAGTTCATTGGTATGCCCTCAATGAATGATCAGTATCTAAATCCCTTTACTGTAGTTGATAATCTGACACTGGGAACAAGGTATTTCTCTTACAGTTTTGAGTCTATAGATGACAAAGTTGTTTCATATACTGATATATCATTTGATGGAATACTGAGGTTTTGGCTGTCAGAAAGTGGCAAGAATTGGTATCTTGATGGAGGGTCCTCAACAAACCCATGCGACAGCTATGGAGTCTGTGGTCCTTATGGGAGTTGCAAACCTTCTAGATCTCCAATCTGCAAGTGTCTAAAGGGGTTTATACCCAAGTTTGATAAGGAATGGAGCAAAGCAAACTGGACGGGAGGTTGTGTAAGACAAACCGAATTGGACTGTGAGAGACACACAAAGACTTCAGACTCATCAATAAGGAATGAAGATGGGTTTTGGAATATGGAGAACGTGAAAGTACCGAATTTTCATGAATATCTGTCATCATTGGCTCTAGACAAGTCTGAGGACTGCATGACACGGTGCCTGAGTAATTGTTCTTGCCTAGCATATACTTATATCAGTAGCATAGGGTGCTTAGTCTGGTCCAAAGATCTGATTGACATACAAGAGTTTCCCTCTAACGGACAGGATATTTATGTCCGTCTGGCGCACTCAGAACTGGGTAAATCATAATAGCTTGTGCACAACTTTACATTATTTATTCTCCTTCTGTCTCGTGCTTGTGCTTAATTAGGCTGAAAGTTCATAACTTTTTTTTCTCAACTCTTCTCAGGTGAAGGGAAACCGATAAAGTTAATTGCAACCCTTGCAACTATTGGCTTTGCCAGTATCTTGGTTGCTCTAGTCTTCAGTTTGCACAGGTTCCGTGCCAACCAAAAGCGTAAGAGAATGATTAAGACGTATAGAGGTGGTGTTCGAGAATATATAGGAAAGCATGATCCTTCAGAGCTACAAATGTTTGATTTTGATAGCATACAAATTGCCACAGATAATTTCAGTATCACAAACAAACTCGGACAAGGAGGCTTTGGCCCAGTTTATAAGGTATTATCTCTACTATTATAAAGCCAAGCGGAAAGGCTTCACCAAATTTGAAGTTGACAAAAATACCCATTATAATAATAACTAAATTATAAATAAAAGACGATAAAAATAAAGAGTTATATTATAAATTTTTCTCCCACTGTGAACCACACCTATACGGGCGGGGATTTTTCTAGCCTTTAATAATATGAAGTGATATATGCATTATTGCAGTTTATAATTTGTGCTCTTTGTCAGGGGATACTACCAGATGGGAAAGAAATAGCAGTAAAAAGACTATCTAGTTGCTCAGAACAAGGTGTTGAAGAGTTCAAGAATGAGATATTGTTGATTTCCAATCTTCAACACAAAAATCTTGTAAGGGTCATAGGTTGTTGTGTTGAAGAGGACGAGAAGTTACTTATTTACGAGTTCATGCCAAACAAAAGCTTGGATACATTTCTATTTGGTTAGTTTCACCTAGTGTTGTATGTTCCAGCTGTAGTATGTTACTCATGTTTATTTTGTTCTTCCGATATAATGTTTCATCTCCTATTTTTCAGTACAATTCTTGTTCAGTACTACTTGCACTCTAATTGGGCGTTTTGATTTTGATTAGATCCGAAGAAGAGAGCAGTGCTTGATTGGGGGACACGCTTTAATATTATTCAGGGTGTAGCTAAAGGGCTTCTTTATCTCCATCATGATTCCTATGTGAAGGTGATACATAGAGATTTAAAGGTCAGTAACATTCTCTTGGATGAAAAAATGAATCCAAAAATTTCAGATTTTGGATTGGCACGCATAGTTGAAGGAACACACAATTTAGAGAATACTCATAAGGTTGTGGGAACACGGTAAGAAACCTACATGTCAATGATGTCATATTCATTTAGGCCAGAAACCAAAAGAAGCAACTTTGTCAAATTCATACTGATGTGTTTTGCTGTGCAGTGGCTATATTTCTCCGGAGTATGCAATGGGCGGGATATTTTCTGAAAAATCTGATGTCTACAGCTTTGGGGTATTGGTATTGGAGATCATTAGCAGCAAGAAGAATAATAGCTTCTATTTATATGACCAACATTTAGGCTTACTTGCCTATGTAAGTTCGTTTTTTAAATCGTAAAACTGAAATATAGATTCATTGAGCAGTAGTGTAACTGATTCACATAGCTCAAACCATCAAGATGAGCTAGATACAACATTCGTAACATTTTTTGTTTTGCAGGCATGGACTTTGTACAATGAAGGCAGGGGACTGGAGTTGGTAGATGAAATACTGGGTGATTCATACTCCTCATCAGAAGTAATGAAATGGGTGCATATTGGGCTTCTTTGTGTACAGGACAATGCTGTGGATAGGCCAACCATGGTGGATATAGCTTTGATGCTCAGTTGCGAGACAGATGGTGCAAAACCGAAGCTGCCTCTATTCACTATCCAAAACTCAGTTTCTCATACTCAAACACACTCTGAACATACTAATCCCTCCAGAAATGAAGCTAGCATTACAATGATTACAGGGCGATAATAGAATGTGTTCATTTCGTTAATCGGCAGCTCATGTAATAGTTTTTTCAGAATTCAGTCTCAGTACATCAGTATTGTATAGACCAGTGTAATCGAGATAAGCTTATAATCTGCAATCTGTTTTGAATTTCCAACAGTAAGGTCAAATCCAATTTGCACGATTGAGGCAATTATCTAACCGTTTCTTGATGGAAGGACCTTTCAAAAACTGGTCATAAAGCAATAAGATGCCTTCGTTGACTTCAACCGGTTAGAAACTAACAAATATCTATTAATTTTATCCCGTCAAACAATCTGAGATATAAAGGAATCCTAGTCAGATTAGGAGTCCCAATTTGACATCATGCTCAGCAACCACCCACAGGACGTCCTAGAATACCCAAATGCTAGCTCGATCATAACGGAAACGAACGTAAACCGTACCAATCTCAACAAACTCAAAAAGCACAAGATAAGAGGGACCGCTTGTTTCATTGGCGTACTGATGTTCTGGCACAGAACAAACTCGCTTCCCATTTCTGAGTTCTGATTACTTCACCCAAAGACTCAACGTACGATCAGTCCCACAACCTTTATGGTTGTCAGACGTGGCCGAAGGCCAATGATCTCCACTCACTCCGGAAAGCGTGTTCAGGACACTGTCTCCACTGATCCCAATCCATCAAACTCATTCAAAACCACAGTGGATGTCTCATAAAACCAAGAACCCTCATCCTAAACATCGAACTAGATTACATATCTTTCCCCTTGATTCTTGTAAGGCCCTAGCTAGCGTTCACAACCTTCTTTACCGAAATAAGTCTATCTGTAGCGTATGTACTGTTTGTTGTTGTCGCCGTCCGTGACACCAGAAGAGGTCTTTCTCGTCCAAGATGGCGAAGGTCGCCGCAAAGTTTTGAAAACTTGAAATGCTCCGATTAATCTGTCATGGATGAGAGGTGTTATGGACCTGCGACGATGGCTAGGTACAAACCTAGTGCAACATGCATTAGTTTGAGATTGAGTTGAAAATATTTAACTTTTAAAAAATACAGTTCTTTTTAAGAGAATTATCTTCCTGTATCCCGGTGTGTGTCTAGTCCTATTTAAGAGAATTATCTTCCCCTGGTATCGCTGTGTGTGTCTAGTCCTAATTAAAATAGATATATATTTTCTCAATCCCTGATTTACCGGGAGATTTATTGTATCAGATTGTAATGTCTATTTAAAGGCCATCTATCAATGAATAAAATACAGTTTCAAATTATCACTTGCGTATTTTATTTTCTCATTCAACACGTTATCAACAACTCTTGAATTGATAGCCAACCCAAACCCGAAAAAAACCCTAAACCCTAAACACTAAAAATCCTAAACTGCCGGCCTCCTCCCTTGCATGAAGCCTGCAACGCCGCCGATCACCTAGAAGTCACTGGAAGTTATCCACCATTGCCGGAGTTCGCCACCGTCATCGAATTTCAAGGATTCTTCTCTTCAAACTTCGATCCCAGTGAAGTTTTCATACCAAACATAACACTCTTGAGGTAAATCGACTAACTTTCTTTGATTTAGAATTAGGTTGACAAATTTAATTACCGCAACACCCTAGATCTAGGTCTAGATTTAAGTTTAAATACCATGAATTTTATATATGCCTCTAGTTTCTATGGATTATTGCAGGTATGAGTGAGTGAAGGATTAAATCCTTCTCCTCAAAGTTTAAACAATAGTGACGGCCCTGAGGGAGTCACTATATATATGAAAAAAAAGAAGTCGATAATTTTGTGACTCTGAGTCAGTCACAGTTTTATAGGGTGTGGTATGAAACCACTGGTTATCGCATCGATATTTATGACCATACATCAAATGAATCATGTTTTTTTATTCTCTAAACTTGATTAGTGATCGTAGTTTTTTCGATCGGTAAACTAATTTCATATATTTTCTTTTGTAGATGACTGAGCCAGCAATGCCAGAATTTGACATCCTTGATATTCAAGGACTAGAGTACCACATGTGGGTTTCTGATGTGAAGAATACTCTTATCGGAAACAAATTCACGGACACTATCAAATCACTACCATTAGGCACTCAAGCCAATGAAGATACTATAGCTCGAAAAGCTCAAGCTTTTATGTTTATTTGGAGACATATCCATCCTGGTTTAAGGAAGCAGTACTTGTTAAAGGACGACCCCACGGATTTGTGGGTGACTTTACAAGAACGGTTAAACAATGTGCATGATGTACTACTTTCTGAACTCCTAGAGAGATGGGACTAAATCCGGTTATTGGATTATTCCAAAATCAATGATTTTTACTAGGATATGATAGAGCTACAGACTGAGCTTGCTATTTGTGGCACTGTCAAGAACGACAAGTCCACAGTTAAGAACTCATTGACTACCTTTCCTACCTTTATGGACACCCTTGCTCACCAATATTGGATTGATTATGAGTAAGGAAAACTTAGATCATTAAGTGATCTTATGAGTGTGCTGGCAAAGAAAGAAATACATCAAGAGATTCTTTTTCATAACAATGCCAGGCCAACCGGTACAAAGAAAGTCCCTGAGGCTCATCATACTAGAAAGACACGAAATGATAAGCAGAACAATCGTTCAGAACTTTATCAAACTCGTGGTGGTAGAGGTGGACATGGTAGAGGAGGAAATAGTCGAAATTGGACTTGGACTCGCCAGGACAACTCGAACAACAAGAATCCATCAAGTTTTGGTTCCAGGACCAATGGAAATTCTTCAAGGACTACTTCTTCAACACAAGCAAACATATGCTCAAGCAATGTCATGCACCCAAGGATACCCAGAATGCCTACAAGAGATGCAAGCAGTATTTAGCTCACGAGACCAACTACACTACGGATGAAGAGATGGTAGATGGCGGAGAAGCCAATCTAGTTGTAGAAGATATCCCAAATGTAAATCTAGCGACTACAAATTTCGCTTAGATGATATCTCTACTATGTAATCAAGTTTAGCATTGTATTTGACTCTATTTTAGTCATGGTTATTTGAATAAGAACAATCTTTTGATGTAAGTTTTGATGTTGACAAAAAATAAAAGTTCTTTCTTACGGTATTTGAAAGTATTAAGAATGGTTATGTTCATACATATTGTTTACAAGGTTCAAATTCTACAAAATCTTATGGAATTATGACACCAAAGTTCCATAAAAATGAGAAAAAAAAGGATGATTGATTCTAGAACTTTTCAACCCGTAAAATGTACGGTTCTGTCTCGGAGTCGTCATAAAATTCGACCCGTCAAAATTTTTGATAAACCCGTCGAGAAAGATATCGGAAAAATCGATATTAGTTTTTGTTTTCATTCGACCTGTCGAGGTATCCCTTCGACCTGTTGAATGTTTTCCTTTGTGAAAATTTTTCCCAACTTTCGACCCGTCGAAATCTTCCTCGACCCATCGAAGAAATAGTTATCAAAAAATCAAGTTTTATTTTGGGTTCCTTCGGCCCGTCAAGTGGTTTTTCTCGACCCGTCGAAAATCTTATCTGGGAATAGTGTTTTTGATGTATTTTACATTAGTTTTCTTATGTCATATCAACACTCTTTAAGGATCACAACCCTTTGGTAAATCTTTAAGTATTCACTTAAAGTGGTTAACAAGTCTTGAAGACTAATTAATTCAATTTTTTTTGTAGATATTTGACTACGAGATCGAGTGTCTAGCAAATAGTGGTACTACCTATACTATACTGCGGAATAGGAAATTGTTTATTGATTTTGTGACATATACATCATCAGTGGCAACCATGATTGGTTCCGCTCCAGTTGTACAAGGCCGCGGTTCAACACAATTTTTTCTACCACATGGTACTAAAATTCATGTCACTGATGCATTGTACGCACCAAAGGCCAACTAAACATCTAAGTTTTAAGGACATAAGAACCAACGGTTTACACTTGGAAACTCATAGTGAGAATGAAAACTAATTTTATGCATAACTTCAGAGAAGTCCGATAGAAAGCATACCTTGGAGAAGTTAGGGGCAATTCGTAGTAGATTATATCTTACTACAGTTCATATCATTGAACTTAATGTTGTCACACTAGCTACTGTGTGTGACACGGTCTCATACAAGCTTTGACATTTTTGACTGAGACACCTAGGTCGTGACATGATGATCAAAATATTGAAAAACTCTTATGGTCATCCATTTTTCAAAGGGAAGAGGCATGTGGAAATCCTAAGACCATCCGATTTGATGGAATGGATGAGACCAACAATCTTCATCAGGTTTCAACACATAGTGTTATTCCACAATATTCCTTTATGGTAATCTCTGATGCTCATCGCTCTTTTTGCAAAGCTTGTTCATTGGCAAAGTTGCAGGCTAAACCCTCCTTTGTGGTTGATAATACTGAAAATATACCATTCTTACAGAGAATCCATGGTGATATTTGTGGACCAATCAAACTGGCATGCAGACCATTTAAATATTTTATGGTTTGATAGATGCATCAATGTGATGATCACACGTTGCTTTTCTATCCACAAGGAATGCTGCATTTGCAAAACTCATTGCACAGATTATTAAGCTTCGGGCTCACCACCGAGACAATCCAATCAAGTGAATTCAATTGGATAATATAGGAGAATTCACATCAAAGACTTTTGATGACTACTGTATTTCAATTGTGATAGATGTTGAACATCCTGTTCCTCATGTTCATTCTCATAATGGTTTAGCAGAGGAACAAATGAAGCGGTTACAGCTTGTGGCCAGAGAAATGGTCATGCACACCAATTTATCGGTATCTGCTTGGAGATATACAATATTACATGCAACAATGCTTCTTCGCTTGAGACTTGTAGCACTCCAACCATTCAGTGCGCACCAGTTGATAACTGGATATGAGCCTGACATTTCTTTTCGACGCATATTTGGTTGTGCAGTATATGTACCAATTGCACTATCATATCGCACTAAAATAGGTCCTCAACGTCGATTATGCATATATGTTGATTATGAATCTCCAACAATTGTCTGTTACTTAGAACCTTCGACATGAGATATCTTTATTGCAAGATTTGTAGATTGTCACTTTGATGAAACATACTTCCCGATGTTAGGGGGAGATATGAATGCCTTCATTCTGGTGGAACGTTAGGAATTGCATGGAAAGCTCCTCCCACTATGTTTCAAGAATATCTACGCACATCTCAAAGTGAGATTGAAGTGCGATGTATACTTGATTTTCAGAAGGTAGCAGAATTGATGCCTGACACCTTCAGTGATATTGCTCAAGTGATAAGATCACACATTTCTGCTACAAATGTTCTTGCAAGGTTGAAAGTCCCCAATGGGCGGTTTAAAGAAAATTCAGGGTAGAGTAACGTGCCTCTTGCCCATATGGATGGAGTATCTTTAGCCTCGGCTCCCTCCAGGAAGAGGGGGAGACCAAGAAAATCCACAGATGAGCTGTCAATGAAGAGCCAGGCCATCTAGGTACAAAATGATCCTTCATCATCATCAACATTGCAAATCCCACACATGAGATTTTTTCTTACTACAGTTATGTCCTAGAATCACAAATGACATATCTGGAAGATGCTTCAGAACCATATGTGATGTCAGTAAACGGTGAAATCTCAGTAAAATACAATGATGCACGCATTGTAATGGATAGAACATCCAAGGTAGTTGATGATGCTTTTGCTTATTCCGTTGCTCAGGATAACATTGACAACGATGAAGTGGAACCTCGCTTGGTTGTTGAATGTCAGCGAAGAGTTGATTGGCCGAAATGGAAAGAAGCAATGCAGGCCGAACTAGACTCTCTAAAGAAAAAGCAGGTATTTGGTCCGGTAGTGCTATGACTACCAAATGTGAAGCCGGTTGGACATAAATAGGTTTTTGTTCGAAAGCGTAATGAGAAGAATGAAGTCATGCGGTATAAAGGAAGACTTGTGGTGCAATGATTCTCTCAATGCCTTGGCATTGATTATGAGGAGACATATTCTCCGGTTATAGACATCATTACTTTCTGCCACCTTGTCAGTTTGGTAGTGTCTGAAAAACTGAGCATGCAGCTGATGGATGTGGTGACTGCATATCTATATGGGAACCTTGATTCCGAGATTTACATGAAAGTGCCGAAAGGCGTGGCCATACCCAATTCAAGTAACTCTATACCACAGAGTGCTCATGTGATTAGATTGAAGCGTTCACTATATGGATTGAAACAATCCGGTAGAATGTGGTACACACGCCTCAGTTACTACTTGATTGGGAAATGAGACAAGAACGATGATTTATGCCCATGTGTGTTCATTAAGAGAACAAGTCTAGGATTTGCCATTATAGCGGTCTATGTTAATGATATGAATATCATTGGATCTCTTGATGAAATCAATGAGACAATTAGCTACTTGAAATCCGAGTTTGAGATGAAAGACCTCGTATGACTTGATTTTGTCTTGGTTTAGAATTAGAACATCAAGTTGGTGGAATACTTATTCACCAATCTGCTTATGTCCAAAAGATGCTCATGCGATTTAATATGGACAAAGCACATCCTCTTAGCACACCAATAATTGTACGTAGTCTGGAACCCAATAAAGATATGTACCATCTGAAAGATGATGATGAGGAACTATTGGGAGTTGAGGTACCATACCTTAGTGTCATTAAAGTTTTGTTGTATTTAGCTCAATGTACAAGACCAGACATTGCATTCTCTATGAATTTGTTAGCTCAGTTTAGTTTTGCGCATACACAATGTCATTGGAATGGTATAAAATACATCACTTGAAGGGTTCCATAGACTTGGGCATATTCTTTCCCTATAAAGAATACAGAGAGAAACATGAAATTTTTGAAAAAGGGATGGTTGAAACGCAACATGCTGATTCCAGGGGATTCGACCCATCGAATGACCATCTCGACCCGTTGAATGTTGCACCCTGGACATACCAGGGCCATACCTTCGACCCGTCGAAGGAACTACTCAACTCATCGAGTAATGGCTAGTCTGCGAGCACTGTTCCTACATTCAATGTAGTCCCTTATTCATAGACACCTTATGATGTCTTGGTTGGTTTTGCTGATGCTAGGTATCTCTCTGACCCATAAAAAGGATGCTCCCAAACCGGTTATGTGTTTACCATAGTCTTGGAGATCAACAAAATAGACCGTGGTTACTACTTCCTCGAATCATTCTGAGATCATTACTTTACATGAAGCAGTTAAGGAGTGTGATTGACTTAGGTCAATCATACACCATATTCGAGGAACTAGTGGATTACCTTCCACTACTATAACACCAACTTGTATCTTTGAGAACAATGTGGCTTGCATTGAACAAATAAAGTTGGGATACATTAAGGGTGATCATACCAAGCACATATCGCTGAAGTTTTTCTTCGATCAGCAACAACATCAACTATTAAACATTAATGTGAATTAGGTTTATTCGACAGATAATGCCGCAGACTTGTTTACCAAGTCACTACCTAAATCTATATTTTCTAAGCATGTGAGACACATTGGTATGTAAAGAATGTCTGAACTCCAAGATTGATTCATTGACCAGGAGGAGTTCATTTTATAGACATCAAGGGGAGTCTACATCACATGTGATCGCTTTGTAATTGATGTGTTGTACTCTTTTTACCTTCGACCAAACCTTTGTTTTACCTAAGAGGTTTTTATTTGCTTGGCAAGGTTTTTAGTGAGGCAACATATTATGTATCATACATTAAGATCGCGACACAAGAGAGAGTGTTTAAGGGAATTATCTTCCTAGTATCCCGGTGTGTGTAGTCCTAATTAGAGTAGATATATATATTCTCTCAATCCCTGATTTACTGGGAGATTATTGTAATGCCTATTTAAAGGCCATCTATCGATGAATAAAGTACAGTTTCAGATCTATCACTTGCGTATCTTATTTTCTCCTTTAACAAGTTCAAAAAAGTAACCATTCACCATGATTTTTGAACCAATAAAATTAAAATAAGTGTTTAAGGAAATAATATTCCTGATATCTCGGTGTGTGTCTTGTCCTAATTAGAGTAGAAGTATAGATTTTCTCAATATTTGATTTAGTAGGAGATTTATTGTATCAGAGATCGTAATTTACTATATATCAAACCTTAGCCCTAGGGTTTACTACTCCTGCACTATTTATGGGGTCGTTTTTGTCATTTATCCATTTTTTTTGTTTCTGAAATCTCTCTCCCAATGTCGCCTCCTTTCTTCTTCTTCCTCTCTCCCACACAACGCGTGGGCTTCTCAGCTAGTGCATATTTAAAGGTCATCTATCAATGAATAAATGACAGTTTTCAGATTTATCTCTTACGTATTTGTATTTGGTTTTAAACACGTTATCAGTGGCTCTTAAATTGATAGTCAACCCAAACTCTAAACAGAAAAAACTCAAACCTCTAAACACCTAAACCTCCACCACCGCCAGAATCACTTCCACCACTAGGGCACTGCCGTCGCCGAAGCACCACCGCTGCTCGTCGCCAAATTTTGTTTTTTGTCTTCAAACTTCTTTTTCATTTCAAGCATAACACATTTGAGGTAAATCGACTAACCTTCTTTGATTTAGAATTAGGTTACAAAACTTAATTACCGTAACACCCTACATCTAGGTCTAGATTTAGGTTTAAATACTGTGAATTTTTATTTGCCTCTAGTTCCTATGCATTATTGCAGGTATGCGTGAAAGGGATTTAATCACCTCTTTTTCAAAGTTTAAATAATAGTGACTGTCCTGGGGGAGTCACGGTATACATGAAAAAAAAAGGAAAGTCGATATTTTGTGACTTTGAGTCAGTCACGGTTTTATGGGGTGTGGTATGAAACCACCGGTTATTGCATCGACCTTTGTGACCATACATCATGGATCATGTTTTTTATTCCCTAAACTTGATATTAGTGATCGTGGTTTTTTTCGATTGGTAAAATAATTTTATCTCTTGTCTTTAATTTGTAGATGACTGAGCTAGCAAGACCAGAGTTTGACATCCTTGATATTCAGGGAGCAGAATACCACAGATGGGTCTCAGATGTGAGAAATACTCTCATCGGTAAAAGACTCAATGATACTATCTAGCTACTACAACCTAGCACTGAAGCCAACGAGGATACCATAGCTCGCAATGCTTAAGCTCTCATATTCTCAGGAGACATATTCATCCAGCTCTGAGAAAACAGTACTTGCTAAAGGATGACCTCGCAGATTTGTGGGTAACTTTGCAAGAGCTGTTCAACAATGTGCATGACACATAGCTTCCAGAGCTCATAAAAAGATGGGATCAAATTCGGTTATTGGATTATCCTAAAATTAAGGACTTCTATCAGGATATGCTAGAGCTACAGTCCGAGCTTGTCATTTGTGGTGTTGTAAAGATCGAACAAGATATGGTCGAGAAGTCTTTGACTACCTTTCCTACCTCCATGGACACACTTGCTCATTAGTATCGCATTGATTACGAGCAAGGAAGACTTAGATCATTCAGTAATCTCATGTGTATATTGGCCAAGAAAGAGAGGCATATAGAGATCTTTCTTCTAGAACAATGCTAGGCCAGCCAGTGCAAAGAAAGTCCATGAGGCTAATCATACTGGAAAGGCACGAAAGAATAAGAGGAATATCCGTTCAGAGCTTTATCAAACTCGTGGTGGTAGAGGAGGATGTGGTAAAGGTCGTGGCAGAGGAGTAAATAGTTGGAATATAACTTGGACTCGCCAAGAAAACAACCACAATAACTCCAACAAGAATCCATCAAGTTCTGGTTCCAGGAACAACAGAAATTCTTCAAAGTCTGCTCCTTCAACGTCTACCTTGGCACCTAGCTATACGTGTAGTTCTAACAAGCATATGCACAAGCAATGTCGTGCACCCAAAGATGTTCAGAATGCCTACAAGAGATGCAAGCAGTACCTGACACATGAGACCAACTACATTGCGGATCAAGAGATGGATGACGTTGGTGAAGCCAACCTTATAGTAGCACATGTCAATAAGGCAAGTCTAGTGACCGCAGATTTTGATTAGTATATATTTTAGACTCATATCTCTACTATATAATCAAGTTTATCCTTGTATTTGACTTTATTTTAGTCATGGTTATTGAATAAGAATAATCTTTTGATGTAAGTTTTGATGGTGGAAAACTAATGAAATTTTCTTCTTTTTCGGTATTTGAAAGTGTTAAGAATATTTATGTTCATATATATTGCATACTTCATTCAAATTCTATAAAATTCTATGGCATTATAACACCAACATATCATAAAAAATGAGACACAAGGAAGGATGGTTTGATCCTGGAAACTCTTTGCCTCGTCAAAGGGTACACTCTGGATCAGTTTTTGGCATTTTTTGATCCATCAAAAATTTTACTGGTTTACCTTTGACCCATCAAAGGCAGTCCTCAGGTTCAAGATCAGAGCATGTTCGACCCATTGAGTGGATCACTGGATCCATCGAAGGAAGGTCTTGGTCTTCAAATTGCATCCTTCGACCCATCGAAGAAAATTCTCCACCCATCAAGGCCAAGACTCGGGTTCAACCTCTAAGAATATTCGACCCATCGAATACATGTCTCCACCCATCGAAGGATCACCTCTGTCACAACTTCAACCCGTCAAAATGTTTCTTCGACCCATCAAAAAATGCTATCGATAATTTGATATGGTTTTAAGATTTCCTTCAACCCATCGAGAGAGTTTCTCGACCCATCAAAGGATGTTCCTAGTGACAAAATTATACAATATTCGACCCATCCAGAAAATCCCTCGATTCGTCGAAGGTTGTACTCGAATTTGGTGTTTTTTTTATGTAAGTTTACATCAGTTTTCTTATGTCATATTATCACTCTTTAAGGGTCACAACCATTTGGTAAATCTTTAAGTCTTTACTTAAAGTGGTCAACAAATCTTAAAGATTAATTGATTCAAATTCTTTTGTAGATGTTTGAAGGTGAGATCCTAACAGATAGTGGTACTACTCATACTATACTGCAGAATAGGCAATTATTTATAGGTCTTGTGCCACACACATCATCAGTGACAACTATGATTGGTTCTGCGGTAGTTATGCAAGGGCGTGGTTCAGCACAATTTTTGCTACCACATGGAACAAGAATTCATATCACTGATGCATTGTACACACCTAAGGCCAACCAAACCTTACTAAGTTTTAAGGACATTAGAGCCAAGGGTTTACACTTGGAAATTCATTATGAGAATGGTAAAGAATTCTTATGCATAACTTCAGAAGAGTGCGGTAGAAATCACACCTTGGAAAAGTTAGGGGTAATTCGTAGTGGATTATATCTTACTATAGCTCGGATTATTGAATCAAATGTTGTCACACTTACTACTATGTGTGACACGACCTCATACAAGCTTTGGTATTATTGATTGGGACACCCAGGTCGTGATATGAAGATCAAAATATTAAAAAATTCTCATAGTCGTCAATTTTTCAAAGGTAAGAAGTATGTGAAAATTCCCAAAACCATCGGATTTGATGAAGTGGATGAGATTAACAATCTCAATCCGGTCTCAACACCTAGTGTTATTCCTCAATATTCCTTTATGGTAATCTAAGATGCTCATCACTCTTTTTGTAAAGCTTGCTCATTAGCCAAGTTGCATGTTAGACCTTCCTTTGCGGTTGACAACAATAATAACATACCACTCTTACAGAGAATCCACGATGATATCTGTGGATCTATTTAACCGAAATGCGGACCTATCTCACTAACTAAAAATGATGCGTGCATTTTTATGGATAAATCATATAAGTTAATTGATGATGCTTTTCCTATTTTTGTCGTTCAGAAGATTATTGACGACAATGAAGCGGAACCTCACTCAGTTGCTGAATGTCAGCGGAGAGAGGACTATTTGAAGAAAAGGTAGGTTTTTTGTTCGGTAGTGCTAAGCCCACCAAATGTGAAGTTGGTTGGACATAAATGAGTTTTTGTTCGGAAACGTAATGAGCATAATGAAGTCATGTGGTATAAAACTAGATTTGTGGTGTAAGGATTCTCTCAACGCTTTGACATTGATTATGAGAAGACATACTCTCCAGTTATGGACATTATTACTTTCCGCTACCTTGTCAGTTTGGTAGTGTCCGAAAAATTGAGCATGCAACTGATGGATGTGGTGACAACATATCTCTATGGAAACCTTGATTCAGAGATATACATGAAAGTGCCGGAAAGCATGGTCATACCCAATTTAAGTAACTCTACACTACGGAGTGCTCATGTGATTATATTGAAGCATTCACTATATGGATTCAAACAATCCGGTAGGATGTGGTACACACGTCTAAGTGACTACTTGATTGAGAAGGGATAGAAGAATGGTGATTTATGCCCATATGTGTACATTAAGAGAACAAGTTCAGGATTTGCCATTGTAGCAGTCTATGTTGATGATATGAATATCATTGGGTCTCTTGATAAAATCAATGAGATGGTTAGCTACTTGAAAATCCAAGTTTGAAATGAAAGACCTTGGTAGGACTCGATTTTGTCTTGGTTTGGAATTAGAACATCGAATTTGTCGAATACTTATTCATCAGTCTGCTTATATCCAAAAGATGCTCATGTGATTTTATATGGACAAAGTACACCCTCTTAGCACACCAATGACCATATGCAGTCTGGATCCCAATAAGGATCCGTACTGTCTGAAAGATGATGAGATGAATTATGGGGAGCTGAGGTGCCATACCTTAGTGCTATTGGAGCTTTACTATATTTAGTTGAATGCACATGACCAAACATTGCATTCTCTGTGAACTTGTTAGCTCGGTTTAGTTTTGCGTCAACACAATGCATTGGGATGGTATAAAACACATCTTCAGATACTTGAAGGGTTCTATAGACTTGGGCTTGTTCTTTCCCTACAAATAATATAGAGGGAAGCTTGAAATTTTTGGAAAATGGTTGGTTGAATCACGACTTGCAGGATCCAAGCTAGAACTTCGACCCATCGAGTGAAACACTCAACCTATTGAAGGTTGCACACGGGACAAACCCGAACTAGACCTTTGACCCGTCGAAGGAATTGTTTGACCCATCGAACACTGATCTTGTTGTAGGCACTATTCCTTAATTTAGTGCAGTTCCATATTTAGAGACACATTGTGATGTCTTGGTTGGTTTTACTGATGCTGGGTACCTCTCTGACCCACACAAAGGACGTTCCCAGACATGTTATGTATTCACCATAGGGAACACAATGATTTCTTGGATATAAACTAAGCATGCCTTTGTTACTACTTCCTCGAATCATTCTGAGATTATAGCTTTACATGAAGCGATTAAGGAGTGTATTTAGCTTAGGTCAATTATACATCATAATTGAGGATTTAGTGGATTGACATCCATTACTACAATACCAACTTGTATCTTTGAGGACAATGTGGCTTGCATTGAATAAATGAAGTTTGGATACATAAAGAGTGATCATACCAAACACATATCGCCGAAGTTTTTCTTTAATAAGCAATAACAACAATTATTGAACATTCATGTGAATTAGGTATGTTCGGCTGTTAATGCTGCAGACTTGTTTACCAAGTGTAAGCAAGCATAGAACCAAAGGATTATAAAAACTTACCTGATATAAAACTCTTCAGTTTACTAAAGCTTCAGGAAAAACACATGATAAGCATGTGATCAAGAGAAATCGAATTAAGGCAAATGATGATGTGTTTTAATCTGTTTTGAAATTCAAAATTCAAGTTTGTGCAGTTATGAAGATTCTATCCTATACAGGTTACAGATATAGATGGCTTGTTTTCCTTGGTGGAAGGAAAACATAACTGATGTATCTTGTATCTATATAAACATCAGGATAAAACATTGATCCCTGCTAGACACAAACGTTTTCTCTTAAAAATCTTTCCCATCAAACAATCAAGAGAACCGAGGTGTGCATCTAGGAGAAGATTCAATGTCTCAAGGAGCAAACTGCTGTTAGTTTTCACTTCTTCATTCATTCTGTATATATATAATGCCGTACCGATATATTTCTTTGTATTATGTTCTTGATTTGTATTTGACACAGCAATTACATTCTAAGTGAACTGATATATTCTACTCTTTATTACATATCAGTTATTACAATTGGTATCAGAGCTTACTGTGTTCAAATAAAAATCGAAATTGGTAAAAACATAAGAAATCCTGGGAATCAGTTATATTTTACAGAACTTGGTTCTGGTTCTCACTATGTTTCGAAACCAATAAAGAATATTTTAGTTATTCAACATCAATTACATAGTTATGAACATTTAAAACACACAACTGTATTACAGATCAATCAAATTGAAGAATAAACTTGTGTAGAACATAATGCTGCCAAAGTAGCCTTGTATGCAGAAGTTTTATGCTTTAGAATCGAGTAACTTTTCTTGAGTGTACTGTATTTTTATGCTTTATGCTATCAAAGTAGCCGATCATATATATATATGCAGAACATGTAGTATCAAGTAAAACACACTCACAGTCATGAAATCTAAAATTAAATATGTTTCTTATATCCAAAGATGTTAGATTCAGACATTTGATTTCTTTGACTCAAACATATTAATATAATGAATATTCTGGTGTTATTAGAGTGTATGTATTACAAATAATACCAATCTGGAAAAATAACATGAATTCATTCATCTGTTTATACGTATTCTATTAAAAGTCTGTAGCTGACATTATGGGACATCAAGATGGAACTAACTTGAACTAATTCTGCTACAGTTGTGAACTTTCCAATGAGCATCAATCAAATTGAGTTGCTCAATGGTTCCAACTTCCAAAAATGGAAGGGTGATATTGAACTGAATTTAGGAATTTTGGAGTATGACCATGTGTTGAGGGAGGATGCACCAGAAGCCCCAGCAATAAATGCAAGTAAGGAAGTCAGAGACAAGTATGTTCAGTGGCACAGGCATAACAAACTAGCTCTTATTTGCATGAAGAAAATCATGGCTGATTCTGTGAAGGGAGGCATACCAGATTTAGAATATGCAAAGGTATTTTTCAATTCAATTGCTGAAAAATACAAGATGTCTGACAAAGCTGAAACAGGAAGTTTGATGGAATCACTAGTGAAAATGAAGTACAATGGGGGCAGTGTTAGAGAATATATTCTCAAAGGCAGTGACATTGCTGGAAAACTAAGGAACCTTAAAATAAATATTGATGATTCATTTTTAGTGCATCTGCTATTGAATTCACTGCCTGAAGCCTACAATCATCTGAAAACCCTCTATAACACACAGAAATAGGACTGGAGCATCAATGAATTGATATCCTACTGTGTACAAGAGGAAGATGAACTGAAAAGAAAAGGAAAAGCAGTAAGCATCAACCACATGAGTAAAACCAAATTCAAGAAAAGTTCTGGTAATAAGAAATTCAAGGGAAGTGCTGATACTAGCTCTTCCAAAACTCCAGTTCAATCTGATGGAAACAAAAATCAACAATCCAAAACTCAAGGACCTGTGAAGTGTTTTTTCTGCAAGAAAACATGTCACTTCAAAAGGGATTGTGATGGTTTCAAAAATTGGCTAAATAAGAAAGGTAGTCTTGTATAAATCTGTTTTTGTTTTAGAACAGAAAACAAATAAGCTTGACAATTCATTTTGGTTTGATATCGGCTCACCCATACACATTGTAAATTCTATACAGGGTTTGTCAAGAATCAAGAAACCAAACAAGAATGAAACTAAGGTGTGTACTGCAAATGGACAAAGGGTGGCAGTTCAAGCTGTGGGAAGTGTCAAGTTGTATTTTAAAAATAAGTTTGTTTTAGAACTCAGTGATATGTATTGTTGATACGCGCAAAACATGCATTTAACGTTAACACAAAGTAGACCCTAAAAACACAGTTCACACGTAAAGCAATTTAAAACCCTTATTTTGTCCTTATAATACTGGCGAGTAGGGATCGTTCTATCCGGGGAATTAAAGGGCGTATGCATGGTTTCGTTAATAAGCGGAAATCTAAAGGTTTGGGGGGATTGGAAATTGGTTAATTAATCTACGAATTTAAAGTACAAAACATGCAACCACAACAAGAACTCCTAGACTTCTAACATGTTTTACTCATAGACAAGTTTAACAATCAAGAACCCTTAAAGTCTAATTATGCTTACTAAAAATAAGAAGCTACACTACTAATTACAAGTGATCATCTCATCTTATTAACCTTACTCTTTTTCATGCCTCAATACTCTAAGTAAGCTACGAAATTTATAACTTCCAACTAAATATACATGCTTGATATTTGAGTAGGAATGCAACTTAGCGTCTAAACACCCTAAACAAAGTACGATCATCGAAACATGCGAAAGAGATGGACTTAGCGTATTATCTAACACATGCTTTCGAAGCTTTAAGATTGTATCAAACATGCATAAAAGGCTTGAAATCATAAACACATGCAATTTACAAAAAGGCTTAAGAACATATAACTCAAATCCAAACTTGTTCTTGATTAAATACATCAAAGTGATCCAATACAAAGCAAAAGACAAGAGATTGAAGATCATGGTTACACTTTTTGTCTTGAATGCTTGATGACTTCTTGAAGGTGGTTCTCATTCACAAGGGACTTAGCGTATTGTGAATGATCGATGGCTTCGGAGGATGGATTGCTTCGGCTTGTAAAGGACCCTTGAAGTGTTTATGGAGGAGAGGTATTTGTGTAGAGGTTTGGCTTGTAAAAATGGGAGATGATCTGTATTATGGCTGGCCTCCTTGGTCTTTTATAGGCAAGGGCAATGCTTACCTCTTTCTTCCACCTTGCCTCTTCATTAAATGCTAGCATTAATCACCAAGGCAAGTCACTCCTCTAGTCATCATTTGTGATGATCAAAAGCAAGAGTCACCAAGCCTTGTCACCCTTTGTGATGATCACAAAGCAAGAGTCACCAAGCCTAGTCACAAAGCTTGACAACCTTGACTTTTCCTCTTCCCCAAGTGGCTTCCTTGCCAAAATTAATGGGCTTGGGCTGGTTTTTGGGCCGAAACAAACTTTGAGAAATGGGCCCACAAAATGCTTTTTGGGCCGGCCCATTCCCGGAGGTCCAAAATCCCAAAAATCGCAAAATCGCCGAAATTCCTCCGAATTGCGCCGTTATTCATCTCCACCGTAAATAACCTCAAAATAACAAACTAAATAAGAAAAACATAAAAACTAAGATTATAACATAGTTAAACGTAAAGAGAAATGCGTTAAGAATCGAGCATAAAATGCGTATATCAATTGTATACCTTCAATAAAGAGAAACCTTATATCAGGTTCTCAATTTGTGTTTAACAATGATTACAGTTTTTCTAGTAATAATAATACTATGTATTTTTACTATAAAACGTATTGTTTTGGAGATGCTGATGTTATAGATGGTTATTGGCATATGAATTGTTTTAATCCTTTGTTCTCCAATACAAGACCTTCAGAACTGTTCTCAATAGAAAACCAATCTGGAAATAAGAGAAAGTACAAGCCAAGCCATTCTTCATTTTTATGGCATAAAAGACTTGGACACATATCTAAAAATAGATTGCAGGAAGTAGTGAACCAAGGAATATTGCCATCCTTGGATTTTACAGATTTTGGAACATGTATAGATTGCTTGAAAGGCAAAATGACTAACTCCAGAAATCTCAGTTCCAAGAGAAGTGAAACATTACTGGGATTAATACACACAGATGTGTGTGGACCTTTTCCTGTGCAAACAATATGTGGGAATGAATATTTTGTATCATTCATTGATGATTATTCTAGATACTGTGTCATTTTCTTGATTTCTGAAAAATCTCAAGTTTTAGAAGTTTTTAAAATTTTTAAAACAGAAGTAGAAAGACAGACAGAAAAGCTGATAAAAATCATCAGATCAGATAGAGGAGGTGAGTATTTTGGGAGGTATTCAGAGAAGGGACAACATAAAGGCCCCTTTGCATTATACTTAGAAGAATGTGGCATTGTTGCTCAATACACAACACCCTATTCACCTAAACAAAATGGATTTTCTGAAAGACGAAACAGAACCTTGATGAACATGGTTAGAAGCATGTTCACAAGATCAGGCTTGCCAAAATTTCTTTGGGGTGAAGCATTGAAAACAGCAAACTACATATGCAATAGAACCCCAAGTAAATCAGTTGAAGGCACTCCATTCGAACTTTGGTGTGGTTATAAACCTAGTTTAAACCATTTTCATGTATGGGGATGTAGAGCAGAAGCAAGAGTTTATAACACTGATAAAACAAATAAACTTGAATCTAAGTCAATAAGTGCATACTTTATTGGCTATTCAGAAAAATTAAAAGGTTTTAAGTTTTATAACTCCAGCAGAAGCACAAGGATATTTGAGACCAATAGAGCAATATTTTTAGATGAACAGTTTGACAACAAGGACTGTACAGAAGAAAATGATGCTACAAAAGTGAATGATATTGCTGAATGGTTCATGTATCCCCTTGACACCACTACAAACCTCAATGAATACAACACAGATATTCTGATTGATGTTGGTCTTGAAAATCAAATTCAAGGTGAGGAAGAAAATGCAGAAAATGAAGCAGTTCAACAAAATGTGGTAGAAAATATGCATATCGCTGATAATGAAGAAAATGCAGTTGTACAAGTAAGAAGATTTAACAGACAAAGAAGATCAGCAATTTCAGATGATTATCAAATATACTGCAATGAAGTTGAATTTGATTTGGGGGAAGAAGCTGAAGAAAAGGATCCTGTATCAATTAAAGAAGCACAACAGTCTAAAAACAGTGGAAAATGGAAGCTTGCAATGGAAGAAGAACTTCTAAGCATGGAAAAGAATTGTGTGTGGACTTTAGTTGATAAAACAGATGAAATGAAGCCAATTAGATGCAAATGGATTTTCAAAACCAAAAGAGATGAAAATGGAAGAATAGAAAGACACAAAGCAAGATTAGTTGCAAAAGGATATACTCAGAAAGAAGGAGTTGATTATAATGAAACATTCTCACCTGTTTCAACCAAAGATGCATTCAGAGTTCTAATGGCATTAGTTGCTCATTATGATTTAGAACTGCATCAAATGGATGTGAAAACAGCTTTTTTAAATGGAAATTTAGCTGAGGATATATACATGTTGCAACTAGATGGATTTGCTCGAGACAAAAGCAAAGTCTGCAAACTCAACAGATCCATTTATGGACTTAAGCAAGCATCCAGACAATGGTACTTAAAATTTGATACTGTTGTCACTAAATTTGGTTTTATTGAAAACCAATTAGATGAATGCATATACTGTAAGATCAGTGAGAGCCATTACATTTTTCTGATCCTATATGTAGATGACATTTTATTGGCTAGCAGTAGCACAAATTTGATACAGTCTACAAAAGACTTCTTGATGAAGAATTTTGACATGAAAGACATGGGGGAAGCTCATTTTGTACTGGGAATTGAGATCACAAGGGACAGAAGTCAACATGTACTAGGACTTTCACAAAGAAATTACATTGACAAAGTCCTGTGCAGATTTGAAATGGAAAATTGCAAAAATGGAGAATCACCAATGTCAAAGGGTGATAAATTGCACAAAGGTCAGTGTCCACAAAATGAAATGCAAAGAAGAAGCATGGAAAGAATTCCTTATGCTAGACTTGTTGGAAGTTTGATGTACGCTCAAGTATGTACAAGACCAGACATAGCATTTACTGTTAACATACTGTCCAGATATCAGTCAAATGCTGGACATGAACACTGGATTGCAGGGAAGAAGGTTATGAGATATTTGAAGAATACTAAAAACTATATGCTGCAGTACAGAAAAATGGAAGATAAATAACTAAAGGTAGAATGTTATTCTGATGCTTCATATAAATCAGATCATGATGATCTTAAATCCACATCTGGTTACATTTTCATGTTAGCAAATGGGGCAGTATCATGGAAAACAAACAAACAAGGATTGACAGCCACTTCCAATTTCCAGGCTGAATATATTACAGTGTTTGAAGCAACAAGACATGCCTTATGGATAAGAAACTTCATTGCAAAACTAGGAATTGTGGACTCTATCAAAAGACCACTACCTATTTATTGTGACAACTCTGCAGCAGTGTTCTTTGCCAAAAATAACAAAAGAACATCTGGTTCAAGGAATATTGATGTCAAGTATTTCTCAGTAAGAGAAAGTGTAAGAGACAATGAAGTGGAAGTAATCAAAATAGGAACCAAAGATCAGCTAACAAATCCTTTAACAAAAGCCTTACCAATAAGCAGTTTCAAGTACCACATTAAGAATATGGGAATTATGGAAAACATTAGTTCATGAAGTTCAGTTTATGAGTTTTACGTAATGTATACTACTTCTAAACGATTACATTATTAATTTAGTTCCAATAAATTCTGACTCTTTAGTTATGTATAGCTGTAGAAATATCAAAATGATAAAAGAACAGTATGAATAGACATGCATATAAGTTGTTTTGTCAAAACTGTATGTAAAGTTATTTTGCAGGTTCTTTGATTCTGCAGAAAGTACCTGGATCTATATTTGTTCAACCAAATCAATTGAAAGAATGATGAACATGTATAAAGCAACCCTACTGCAATTGAGGTAATCCATGTGATTTTATTTTTCAATACCAGTAGTCATTGAATAATGATGTATCCTAGTTCATCATGTCTTTTATGATTCAGTATTGGTTAAATAAAATTGACAGGATTTTGAAAACAGATTGTGATCTGAATGCTTTGTGCATATTACAGAATAGTAAGCTTATGAGTTAAGGTTAGCTAAAGTATAAGTCTTTGGTTCAAGGGGAGATTGTAAGCAAGCATAGAACCAAAGGATTATAAAAACTTACCAGATATAAAACTCTTCAGTTTACTAAAGCTTCAGGAAAAACACATGATAAGCATGTGATCATGAGAAATTGAGTTAAGGCAAATGATGATGTGTTTTAATCTGTTTTGAAATTCAAAATTCAAGTTTGTGCAGTTATGAAGATTCTATCCTATACAGGTTACAGATACAGATGGCTTGATTTCCTTGATGGAAGGAAAACATAACTGCTGTATCTTGTATCTATATAAACATCAGGATAAAACATTGATCCCTGTTAGACACAAATGTTTTCTCTTAAAATTCTTTCCCATCAAACAATCAAGAGAACTGAGGTATGCATCTAGGAGAAGATTCAATGTCTCAAGGAGCAAACTGCTGTTAGTTTTCACTTCTTCATTCATTCTGTATATATAATGCTGTACTGCTATATTTCTTTGTATTATGTTCTTGATTTGCATTTGACACAGCAATTACATTCTAAGTGAACTGATGTAATCTACTCTCTATTACATATCAGTTATTACACCAAGTCATTGCAAAAATCTATATTTACAAAACATGTGAGACGCATTGGTATACGAAGATTGTCTGAACTCCAAGATTGAGTTACTGATTAGGGGAAGTTCATTTCTTAGACATTAAGGGGAGTCTACATCACATTTGGTCGCTTTTGTAGTTGATGCGTTGTACTTTTTTTTTCCTTCGACCAAGTTTTTTTTTTTACCCAAGAGATTTTTTGTTTGCTTGGCAAGGTTTTTAGTGAGGCAACAAGTTAAGCATTATACATTAGGATCGCGATACCATGGGGATTGTTTAAGGAAATTATATTTCTGATATCTTGGTGTGTGTCTTGTCCTAATTAGAGTAGAAGTAGAGATTCTCCCAATCCCTGATTTGTCGAGAGATTTATTGTATTAGATTGTAATGCCTATTTAAAGGTTATCTATCAATAAATAAATGACAATGTTCAGATCTATCTCTTGCATATCTATATTTCTCCTTCAACAATAAGCAGTTTTTATTAATTTACCAAACACTCATTCTATCAAAATACTTGACAATAAGCAGATTTTATCCCAAAAACTCAACCCAAAACAGGGCCATATTTATACGGTTTTTATAACTTTGACACGTTAAGGGCATGCATGTTTGTTACACTCTCTTACTTTATAATTCTTAGCTTATTATTATAAATAATCTAATCTCATGTTTAGTGCCACAAGTGACTATTTTAAATGAGGTTATGTAAGCCCTTAAGAAGATTAAATCACCATTTTCACATTCTTATGTAAGGACCCAAAAAACTTGCTTCTTATATAACACACCTTAATATAAGAATTTAGTTTCTATCAAGTGCGAAGCTTCGCACTGAAATTTCTGTGCGAAGTTGCATTTTATATAAAATCGACAACGTAATTCAATAATTGAAGTCAATCACCTTTTAGATACCTATGCAAGAATTGTGCCTGCAAAATGTCAGCTCAATTAAAGATGTTTTTACTATTTGATCATGGTATTTTTTAACAATACACGCAGATTATCCGATTTATCTCAAAACCTGAATGTGGTGATCAATTGGCTAAACGATACCCAATTATGATGAAATGTTGCAAGCATGATCGTTGTATGAGTATCTAAAATGTGATTAATTTCAATTATCGAATTATGTTGTCGATTTTATATGAAATATAACTTCACACAGAAATTTCAGTATGAAGCTCGCACTTGATAGAAACTGTATAAGAAATATATTATCTCTTATATTAGGAGTCCAAGAGAATGTAGAAAATATGCCCCCAATTGTCTTATAAATTTTTAGGACACTCCCTCAATTATTGATCTGTTCATCATTTAAGTCACTTTTTTTTTCCTTGAATGAAAATGTTGTCACATAAAATTATAAATCAATAATGAAGTTATTTACGTTATACATAGATTCGTCTTATGAGCATGATTGAAGAAACAACACCGTTCCTAATTAAAGACTTAGATCAGAATGCAAACCTCTGAAATGACGCACAAAAATAATGTGACTATGATCGAAATCTTTGTCGGCAAGGGCAAGACCGCTAGTCCCAGACATCAAGAACTTATAACAAAACCAATCATTTCGTGCCCTCAGTGGCATCAGTCACGACTAACTGCATGTTATCCAGCGGCACGTCCACCCCAGATTGTATCATCGTTGGAACTGAAACCTCCGGACCCACAACCCCAAGCTCCAAAACATGAATCTCTGAAACCACGATCTCAAAGTTTTGAATTGAGGAGGCAAACCCACTCCCCAACTCCCCAACCCAAGCCATTAGGCCCATATTAGCCTTGCCAAAGCCAGCAACTTAGTCAAGCCAAACCAGCCCAGCATCCCAGACTTGGGCCCACTCTTCAGCCTTAACGCGTCGCAGTAGACTCGGCCTCCATCATCGTCAGCGTTAACCGTCACCATGACCTCGACCAAAGTGACATCGTCTTTAGCATCGGCCCTCTGGCTAGTTAAGGTTTTCTCTGCCTTCACTCTGCCTCCAATGCTCAGCCATCTGCGGCTCTTGCTATGCACGACACCGAGATTGCGCACCACCGACCACCTAGGCCTCAAGCGAGCCCACAGAATCTCTCACTCATCGTCTTTTATAAAATTGACTGATTCATTTATTCATGTGGATTTAAAACACCACAATTTGTAAATTTGGAACAATCCACATGAATTCATAAATTATAAAAAATTATATTTTAAAATTCATATCGAATACACCCCCTTAATTACTTTGTTGAGAGATTAAAGTGATATACGTGATAATTATTGCAAATCTGCAAGTGGTCCATTTTATTAGAAAATGTTATGTATTATATGACTATTAATATGTTTTTATTTGAGGAGCTAAATATGATAGACTGAAAATTGTAAATCTTTTATTGATAGAATGCTATATATATATGTTGATACAATCTATTACAATAAATATCCCGATATAATAGAGATTCTCAGTAAATCTATATAATCTAATCCGTATCTAATTAGGACAAGACAGACACCGGAAGTTATGGAAAATAAATCTCCTTAAACACTTCCCCTTGTGTCGATGGCCTAAGAGAATGATGCATGACTTGTTGCCTTACTAAAAACCTCACCAAGCAGACAAAAATCTCATGGCTAAAACAAAAACTTGGTGTAAGTGAAAAATAGTACAACGCATCAACTACAAATGTTATTACATGTGTCGTAGACTCCCCCTGATGTCTACATAAATATAACTCCCCCTGACTGTAAACTCAGTCAAGTTTAGATAGCCTGTGCATGCCAATGCGTCTCACATGTTTCACAAATATAGATTTAGGTAGTGACTTGGTAAACAAGTCCACAACATTATCCGCCGAACCAACCTGGCTCACATGGATATTCAACAGCTGTTGTTGTTGCTGATTGCAGAAGACTTTTGGCGATTTATGCTTTGTATTATCACCATTAATGTAACCCAACTTTATCTATTCAATACATGCTGCATTATCCTTAAATATGCAAGTGGGAGCTGTCATAGTAGATGGTAATCCATTAGACCCTCAAATATGATGTATGACTGACTTAAACCAAACACATTCTATAACATCCCGTCCCGAGAAATTTTTTTTTATGATTTATTTAAGGTTAATCAAGGAAGATAGTTAGTTTTATCACCGTTGGCAATTATTCAGAGCTTTTTAGTTGAATTTTTATCATATTGTCGAAGTTGGTCGACTTTAGGTGGAATTCGTAGAAATTGTCAAGATGAGTTCGTAGTCGCGAAGAATGCCGAAAATGGAGTTACGACAAGAAAGTTATGATCAATAGAAGTTTATCGGAAATGTAATAGTCGTAAATTGACAAGTATAAATAGGAATTTCTATTTCAGGAAATTTTATTGATAAAAGTCGTAGAGTTTATCGAGACAAGTTTGTAGCCACGACAAGTGTTAAAATCAGAGTTACGATGAAGAAGTTATGGTCAACGGAAGTTTTGACCAGAATTACGATATCGAAAATATGAGAAATACACGAGTACATAACTACATATATGAGTTTCCGTTTTTAGATAAAGGTAAACATTTCCACTTTGGGTAGGCGGGTTGACCCGCGTTGACCCGAGCTTCAGCGACCCAGAATCGCCGTCAGAGTCGGTGGCGGTGGCGCGACAGTTTCTGGCCACCTCTGACCGTAAAGTTGGTCGGAAATTGAAGCCCTCTTCTTCCTCGTTTTGTTTGTGGTATTGATTTCAGTGATGGAGCCTTGAGGAGGCCGAATCAATGAGGTAAAGTTCTAGGTTTTTGAGGTGTTTGGGTCGTCGTCGCCGACGAGGTTTTCAGCAACTATTCTTGTGTCAATCGATGGGTTTTTGTGAGTAGATTATGGTTGTATATTGTGTTTTGAATTTCAGGTCTATGTCAACGGAATCAAATCAATTTTTGATTGGCATTCGTCACCGAATCACCATCGACGGTAGTGGTGGTTCACAGCGTTGATCAGCGGTTAAAGGTTAGGGGTTTTGTAGCCCACCTTTGTGGGAGTGGAACCTGACCGGCCCCGAGCTCCGAGGAGACTCGACGGCGTTGGAATTGGGGTTAGAAGTTTTCGGCCGAAAACTTTCGGGTAGGATTTCGAACAGTTTTCGGCTGAATTGAATGTCGGCCTAGTTGGGAAAAATGGTTGTCTCTGTGTGATCTTTATTTTGACGGGTTAACTTCCGCCGCCGGCGGTGGTGCGTGGGAGGCACCGTCGCCGTCTGTGGCAGCGCGTCTGGCCGAAAAAGTCTCCAAAATTTATCGAGTTTTATATTGTTGAATTCGCTTCGACGCTGCGAGTGTATTGATGAGGTTATTAAAGTCATTGGACGTAGTTTGATGTGGACTTAGAGTTAATCGATGTTAATTAAACATTTTATAATTTTAGTGATCGGTCGAGTTGAAAGTCGATTGGACCTCGCGTCGTGTATCGTTGAAGGAATGTATTGCGATTTTAAAAAGGATTATAGATTTAGATTGAAATTAGATTAGGATTGTGAAGTTTGGAAAGCACGAGATTCAAGAATGCAATGTTCTCGACGGTATTGCGTTAGGTGAACGAGCTTAGTTATTCAATATTATTCTCGACTATTAGTTGTTAAATAATAATCATTATTTTGGGACGATGTATCAGCAGCTAGTGGCAGACGTATATAAACGCCAACTGACAGGTTTCGGTTTGGTGAAAATTACGACACAATACTGTGAGTGAACACTTTATTTTCACTGTCAATTTGCGAGTCTATGATTATGCATTTTATGATTATGCATTTTACGGGCATGTATTTATGATTATGCATTTGCATGGAGGCACATATGATTTCTTTTACACTAAGCATGATCACAGTTGATGTATCGATGCACTCACTTCTGGGATGATCCCCGAGACGCTCCGGGAGGGATATGACAAACACCTGACATGTGATTTACACAGTACCTAGGAGGGTTAGGACAAACACCTGACTTAAGCTTGTTTAGTTTTAGACTCACATCATTTTTATGTACATTTATTGTGAAAGACATTATTTATAGTTTTTCAGTTGAAAGTGAAATACTTTATTTTCATCCACTCATTCTAACAATTTTATTATTTTATGTACCTTTCCCTAGGATTTTCGGTTTATTTGCCCTGTTTGCGGAGTTTGTTTGAGGTCAAGCGTGCACACAGTTTATGGCATAGCAGTATCTACCGTAGGATCCAAGGTTGATCCTGCGAGTTAGTATTTTACTTTACATACTGAGCTTAATTTGTCTAGCTGCTCTGATATCGAAAAAAGATGTATATATTGTATATTTTAGTAGTGAACCTATATGTGGGAAATTTCTTTATTCCGTGACTTTTGAGTTTTGGATCTCTACATTGGCTGTCAATTAGTGAGTAGTAACTCAGGTTAGCAGAGTCGTTAGGTCTTCATTCTAGTTTAGGAAACTAAATTGGGGTCGGGTCCTTTCACATTCTCTAACCGCTCCATGCAAAGTAATAATTTTTGAATGATTCGAGGAAGTAGCAACAATGTTTTGTTTAGTTGTTCTCCAAGAAATTACCGTGTTTCCCATAGTGAAAACATAACCAGTCTATGAACGACCTTTGTTTGGCTCAGAGAGGTACTCAACATCAGCAAATCTGACCAACACATCAACCGATATTTCGGAATAGGGGACTACAGTAAAATTGCTCACAGCAAGGGAGAAGTTCGACGGGTCGAAATTCTCACTCAACGGGTCGAACAAATGGTTCTGTTTGATCTAGGGTACAAGTTAAGACGGGTCGAAACCTTTCCTCGATAGGTTGAAAGGTGCCATCGGGTTATCACAGTTCACTCCCTTCGACGGGTCGAAAGACTTACTCGATGGGTCGAAGGAGTTAGAATTTGTATGCTGTGACTCAACCATCCCTTTTATGGGATTTTCAGATTTCTCTCTATACTCATTGTAAGGGAAGAATAAACCCAAGTCAATGGAACCCTTTAAGTATTTGAAGATTTGTTTTACTCCATTCCAATGACGTTGCATAGACGCGGAGCTAAATCTAGCCAACAAATTCACTGAGAAGACAGTATCTGGACACGTGCACTGAGCTAGATACAACAAATCTCCAATAACACTAAGATATGAAATTTCAGCTCCTAAGATCTCCTCATTATCATCTATCGGAAAAAATAGATTTTTCTTTGGGTCCAGACTGCGAACAACCATTGGCGTGCTAACACGGTGTGCTTTATCCATGTTAAATCACCTGAGCATCTTTTGGACATATGTAGACTGGTGAATAAGGATTCCACGAACTCGATGTTCCAGCTCTAATCCGAGACACAATTTAGTCCTACACAGGTTTTTCATCTCAAATTCAGATTTCAACTAGCCAACCATCTCATTGATCTCATTAAGAGTCCCGATGATGTTCATATCATCCACATAGACAGCTACAATAGCTATATGTCGAAGGAGCAGACGTTGAAGAATTTCCATTGTTCCTAGAAGCAGAACTCGATGGATTCTTGTTGTTGTCTTGGCGAGTCCAAGTCAGATTCTGACTGTTTCCTCCTCTGCCATGACCTCTACCACGTTCACCTCTACCACCATGAGTTTGATAAGGTTCCAAATGATTGTTTTGCTTATCTTTTTGTGCCTTTCCAATATGATGATCCTTATGAACTTTCTTTGTACCAACTGACCTGACATTGTTGTGGAGAAGAATTTCTTGAGCCTTTCTTTCTTTGCCAGCACACTCATAAGATCACTGAATGATCTAAGTCTTCCTTGCTCATAATCAATCCGATATTGGTGAGCAAGGGTGTCCATAGAGGTAGGAAAAGTAGTCAATGACTTCTCAACCATGGCCTTGTCGTTCTTGACAGTGCTCAAATAGCAAGCTCAGACTACAGCTCTAGCATATCCTAGTAAAAATCATTAATCTTGGGATAATCCAATAACCAGATTTGATCCCATCTCTCTAAGAGTTTAGGAAGCCATGCATCATGCACATTGTTAAATCGTCCTTGTAAAATCACCCAAAAATCTGTGGGGTCGTTCTTTAACAAGTACTGCTTCCTTAACGCAGGATGAATATGTCTCCGAAGAAACATAAGAGCTTGAGCTTTTCGATCTATAGTATCTTCATTAGCTTGAGTTCCTGATGGTAATGGTTTGATAGTGTCCGTGAGTTTCTTTTTAATGAGAGTATTCTTCACATCAGAAACCCATCTGTGGTACTCTACTCCATGTATATCAAGGATGTCAAATTCTGGTCTTATTGACTTAGTCATCTATAAAAGATAAGAGATTAAATTAGTTTACCGATCAAAAAATCACGATCACTAATCAAGTTTAAGGAATAAGAAACATGATCCATTGATGTATGGTCACAAATATCGATGCGATAACCGGTGGTTTCATATCACACTCCATAAAATCGTGACTGACTCAAAGTCACAAATTATCGTCTTCACTTTTTTCATGTATACTGTGACTCCCCCTGGACTGTCACTGTTGTTTAAACTTTGAGAAGGATGATTTAATCCTTCACTCACTCATACCTGCAATAATCCATAGGAATTAGAGGCATATATAAAATTCACGGTATTGAAACCTAAATATAGACATAGATCTAAGATGTTGCGGTAATTAAGTTTTTTTAACCTAATTATAAATCGAAAAAGTTAGTTGATTTACCTTGAGGGTATTATGCTCGGTATGAAAACTTCACTGGGATTGAAGTTTGAAGAGAAAAAGTCCACAAAAGCGGGCGTGAGAAATCTCTGGCGACGTCAAGGTGGTCGACGGCGATGATGGGTGAATTCCGATGACTTCAAAGGTAATCAGTGGCAAGATGTCTTCGTGCAAGAGAGGAGGCCGGCGGTGGAGGATTATAGTATTTAGGGGTTTTGTTCTTTCTGATTTTGGGTTGGATATCAATTCAAGAGCTACTGATAACGTATTGAAGGAGAAAAGTAGAGAAAATACGCAATAGACTGAAATTATATCTTATTCATTGATAGTTATTCATTGATAGATGACCTTTAAATAGACGTTACAATTTGATACAATATATCTTCCGGTAAATCAGAGATTGAGAGAATCTCTATATCTACTCTAATTAAGACAAGACACACACTGAGATATGAAGACCATAATTCTCTTAAACACAATTCACATTTCATTAAACTTTATTGGAATAATAATACGAATAGTTTATAAATTTATTGAGTTTTTATAAATCACGTAGTTTGAGAGTGCGATATTCCGGACGGGTAATGAGGTTAGTTAATCGATAACGTTTTGGGTGGTTCACCTCCGGTGAGTTCGATGACGAGTGAGAGATGAAGATGATAGAGAGAAAATCAGGAGAGAGAGAGAGAAATAAAGGAAAAAAAAACAAAAAAGAAAAAAAATTAAAAATTAAAAAAATAAAATTACAAAAGAAAAGAAAATAAAACAAATTAAAATTAAAATGGAAGAGTTTTGAGAAATCAATTAGTTTATCGATAACGTTTTGGGTGGTTCGCCTCCGGCGAACTCGATGACGAGTGAGAGATGGAGAGGATATGGAGAAAATCAGGAGAGAAAGAAATAAAGGGAAAAAAATGAAATAGAAAAACAAAATAAAAATGAAAAATAAAACAGTAAAGAAAAGAAAAAGAAAAGAAAAAAAGGAAAAAAAAAAAAAGTCTTGAAAGAGAAAAGTAAATATATACGTAATAGACTGAAACTGTATTTTATTCATTGATAGTGTGGAGGGCTGTTGGATATGACAACGGTGGAGGAAGCTATGGCAGCGCTGGGAACCCCAGCCAGAGTGGGCCAAAGTTGATCGACACTGATGCTAGGATAGGAAACCCTAGTCAAACTGGGATACCTAGTCAACTTGGGATCCCTAGTAAGTCCGGGAATCCTGGTGTGATTGAGAGTCTCTCCCTCTCGCCTCCTGGCTTCACCTTCTCCTTCCCTGAGATTTCGGCCACTAAGCTTGCAAGGTAATTGGGCACATTCTCCTTCAAGGTCCCAGAAGTAACAACATCGGGAGTGAGATTTACTGAAGCATCACGTCCGGTGTCGGGCTCCAAGAGGAAGATGGTAGAAGATACCCTTGTGGAGCAACCTAAAGTGGTGAAGGTCTACCTAATGGCAGCTCATCCACCCACTACTACACTTCCAACCGAAGGTGATGCCTTAATGTTAGCACTTCGTACTTCCTTTACCGATGACTTTGGTAATATTAAGGTCTCCCCATTGAAGCGGAAGAGAGGATGCAAGATAGGATCAAAGAACAAGACTAAAGAAATGGTGGGGGTGACGGGGGCTAATGCGAATGGCTCCACTATGGTTGGTTCTCCTAAGGTCCGCAAGAGGAGAGTTAAAGGAAGGAAGCTTTCACTGGAGGAGGAGATGACACCGTTTGGTGTGTCTGCTGTTGAGGAGGGTGCACTGACCCCTACTGTGGGGGAGAGCTTAGCCATAGAGGGCGCTAAGGGCCCGGGTGAGTCCCTGAATTAGAGAGGTTTCGGTTAGGTAAATATTACCTTAGTTTATCCGTGTTGATGTTCGTCTGAAGTTTGAGAGACATGTCCTGATTACTTTGTGGTTTGATTTTTTTATAATATTTTTTTGTAAGCTAGTTTAAATTCTCTTAATTAACTTAACAGTAGTTAATTCTCATTCTCTCAGGTCTTATGGGGCGTCTACTGTTGTAATAGTGTTTACATTATATCAATAAAAATGCCTCTCTTTTGACTGTCAACAAAAAAGGGGGTGGGTGCAACCGATCGTAGGTAGTTAGCCTCAGTAAAATCTTTACGTCAGAAAATTGACTCAGAAAAAATGAGCCTTGTATGGGCCACATTCTAGTTGTAGTAAAAGTGTCCACTGCTGAGTGCTGACTGATAGTTATAGCAAAACTTTCATTATCAGGATTCAGGAGCCGCCGCACCGACCGCTACTTGCCTCTCTGGTTTGATTCATCTCAACTCTCAAGTAGGTTTCTTTCTCCTTGTCTTTAATCTAAGTTTTCCATTAACTTTGACATTGCCATATTACTAGTTGTTTGAGTTTGAGGTACCATATCAAAATGACACAGCGAGGCAAGATACTGTTTTCAGTTCTTGACTTCCAATAAATTGTCAGTAGTTTCTGAATAAGAAAATGACAAGTGAGGTTGAAGTTTATGTACGCATATTGTGTTTTCCTTTTGTTTATATATATATAAATATCTATATTTTATTTAGTATTAATCTGGGAACTGGGTCAAACTAATCAGAATTGATCAGCATTGTAGCAGGAGGATGAGATTTAGCCTTATCAAACTAATTTATTTTTATAATTGGTTGACAATCTGCATTGCTAAGAGAATTCACAGCTTTCTCTTCTGAGTTTTGATTATCCAAAAAATCGGCATCTAAATGCCCCGCTATATTTGTGGAAACAAGTTTGGAGGCCAATGAGTTTCGGAACCAGAAGTATTAGTGCTGTTATATATTCCTTTATGTTTTTCCTCTTCATCTTGAGCTTGCTTCCTTCTCTGATTTTTGCTGAGTTGGTTTATAATATAACTCCTTCACGACCTTTAGCACAGGGACAGACTCTAGTGTCTCCTAGCCAAATTTTTGAGCTAGGATTCTTCAGTCCTAATCGTTCTGCTAATAAGTATGTGGGGCTGTGGCACAAAAGTATATTTCCTCGTAAAATTGTATGGGTGGCTAACAGAGATGATCCACTTGCAGATGCAGACGCCTTGGCTAGTATGAAAATTAGCAGCAATGGCAATCTGGAGCTCATAGATGGGAAGGAGAACTCTGTCTGGTCAACCAATGTTACGGTGTCATCTAATAGTTCGTCTGCACTGCTTTTAGACAATGGAAACTTTGTTCTCCAAATTGATACAGGAGCTGTTTTGTGGGAGAGTTTCGATTACCCTGGTGACACGTTCCTACCAAACCAGCAGCTTGGATTTGATAGTAAATCTGGAAAAAGGCGTTTCTTGACTGCCTGGAGAAGTGAGAACGATCCATCAACTGGCAACTATGTGGTTGGACTCACAAATGAGACGCCATCACAAGCTTTCATTTGGACTAATGGATCAACTCCCCACTGGAGAAGTGGCCCATGGGATAAATCAAAGTTCATTGGTATACCAGATATGGATGATCGATACCAAAGTGGATTTAATCTTGACGATAATGTGATAGAGGGATCAAAGTATTTTTCTTATAGTTTTTATGACTATACTAACTCCTATTTTAGCATATCTTCAGAAGGGGTATATGACCTTGTGCTTTCAGAAAGTGGAAATAACTGGTTTCTTAACTGGGAGACACCCTATTTTCAATGTGACAATTATGGAGTATGTGGACCTTTTGGAGTTTGCAAAGCTTCTGAATCTCATGTCTGCAGTTGTTTGAAAGGGTTTGTACCAAAGTATCATGAGGAATGGAGCAAAGGAAACTGGACTGGAGGTTGTGTTAGGCAAGCCAAATTGTTTTGTGATAGAGACACAAGCAAGTCAGTCTCATCTAGAGCAAAAGAAAATGATGATGGTTTCTGGAAGATGGTAAGGTTGAAAGTACCAGATTCTCATCAGTTGGTTCTTACACCTTTGGATTCTGATAACACACCTGATGACTGCAAGATACGGTGCCTAACTAATTGCTCTTGCCTCGCTTATGCATTTGTTAGTAAAATAGGGTGCTTGGTTTGGTCCAACGACCTCATTGATATATGGGACTTTTCCTTTGGTGGAGAAACTCTTTACATTCGCTTAGCAAGAGCAGAACTAGGTAACTTATTATACTTTTCACATAACTGTATTTAGCAGTACCATTTCTTTTTTGTACTGTAAGTTCATTTTGTTTTCTTTTTCCAGATGATGAAAAGCCAATCAAATTAATTGCCAGCCTTACAGCTATTTGTTCTCTCTGTATCTTGGTTGCCATAGTATTTGGTTGGCGCAGGTTGCGAGCTAACCGAAAGGGTAAGAGTATCCTTCCTTTCCCATGTTCCCAGTCCAATGTAACTACCAAAATACAATATCTTCGATGCATTATTGATTTGCAGGATTATTCAGTGTTTATGTCTACTTATGCAGGATCAGGACACGTCAAATCAACAGTACAGCATTTTGGATCGACCGGTACATTTCCACCATCAAGAGACGCTCTTCGAGAATATATAGGAAAGAATGATCTATCAGAGTTAATGATGTATGATTTTGATAACATAGTAGTTGCTACAAAAAGTTTTAGCAGCTCAAATAAACTCGGGCAAGGTGGCTTTGGTCCAGTTTATAAGGTAATTATCTTTTAAGTTTTAAGAATATACAGCATTGCAACATGTAAAGGATTCAGACATGAATGGAATGATTAATTTATGGACCTCATGTAGGGTATGCTTGAAGATGGCAAGGAAATAGCAGTGAAACGACTATCTAGTAGCTCAGGACAAGGCATTGAGGAGTTCAAGAATGAGATGTTGTTGATCTCCAATCTTCAGCACAAAAATCTTGTTAGGATCATGGGTTGCTGCATTAAAGAGGAGGAGAAGTTACTAATTTATGAATTTATGCCAAACAGGAGCTTGGATACCTTTCTCTTTGGTTAGTTTCCATACTTTATCTTTTGCAGCAGTGGTTTTTTTTTTGGCTATCTTCTTAACTCTATAGTTCTCTAATCTTTGGATACCAAGCTTAAATTGCCCGATCAGTTTTTCTTTTGGAATAAAAAGGAATGCAGAAGAATTCATCATTGAATGGCTAAACAAACCATGTATCGTTGAGTGACTTCTCGATCAGTATACAAGGATTCCATTCATTATACCAAATGCACAACAAATAAAGCAAGATATTGAGCTCTCCAAATCATAATGCTACATGCTTGTAACTTTAAAATACTGGATTGTGTTGGTTTATTCAGTTCTCTATTATACATTCACGAGTTTGTTGGTCATTATTGTATTGATTTTTTCATTAGATCCAACAAGGAGAGCAGTGCTTGATTGGGCTAGACGCTTTAATATTATTCACGGTGTTGCTAGAGGGCTTCTTTATCTCCACCAGGATTCCTATGTGAAGGTAATACATAGAGATCTGAAAGTAAGCAACATTCTCTTGGATGAGAACATGAACCCAAAAATTTCAGATTTTGGATTGGCACGCATAGTTGAAGGAACACATAATCTGGAAAATACTCTGAAGGTTGCGGGTACACGGTAAGAATGTTTTCTTTCATATTTGAGAAGATTGTATTAGGAAAACTAATGTATTTGAAAAGTTTAGTTGGCATGTTTGACTGCATATTAGTAGCATGATTCTCTAAAAGCCAGAAACCAAAAGAAGCAATTTTTTTGTTTTGTACTAATTAGTTTGCTGTACCAGTGGCTATATGTCTCCAGAATATGCCATGGGCGGGACATTTTCCGAAAAGTCTGATGTGTACAGTTTTGGGGTTGTGACCTTGGAGATAATAAGCAGCAAGAAGAATACCAGCTTTTGTGTATATGACCAACATCTAGGTTTTCTAGCCTATGTATGTTCATACTGTAAATCCTAATATTCAGTTGTGAATTTCATAGAAATTCCTTTCATATACTGTAGCTAAAACCATATATATGTATCTATGATATTGTCAGGCATGGAACCTGTGGAATGAAGGCAGGGGACTGGAGTTAGTAGATGAAGTATTGGGTGATTCATACTCCTCATCAGAAGCAATGAAATGTGTGCGTATTGGACTTCTTTGTGTACAGGATAGTGCTGCGGACAGGCCAACCATGTCAGATATACTGACGATGATGAGTAGTGACACGGAAGGTCCGCAACCTAAGCAGCCTGTATTCTCTATCCAAAACTCGGTCTCTCCTCCTCAACCTCAAAATGGAAGTACTTCCTCCATTAATGGAGCCACCATTACAGTGATTGAAGGACGATAAGTGATTGCAGACTGTTACTTCACAAATCACCGTGTACAGATAACCTGCATTGTAATAATAATGATTACTCAATTAGTCTTATTAGTGAATGCCTTTATATGGGTGCCCAACTGCATACATGACTTGTGTTGCGCTCTTTTTTTTCTTTTTTTTTTTGTGCTAAAAATTTAGTCTACAAGGCTAAGGTGGCATGAATTCCTTCATTTTGTTGATGCCACTTTTTGTGTTACCGAAATTAAAAACAGAAATCTTAGTTTTTACATTTTCAACAAGAAAATCAATTGAGCATTTTGGTTCCCTGAGAATATTGCCATTATTATGTGAGAATTGAAAAGTGTAGGCATTGTATGCTCCTTGAGTCCTTGCCGAATCTTTCAAATGGTACTATAGCTTTGTTCTTGGAATTTTGATTCCCCACCATTACCTTTGATTTCTTTCAGGTATGTCAGGATCTTGTTTACTACTGTAGTGCTAATGAACTGATTCTGGGCAGCTTAGCATTAATGTTTTCTAAACACCAGAGCATCTAGACATGGGAAACTCTCAGTCTTTTATATAGAGTTTCTGATCCTGTATGGTTTGGATTTCGAGCTGTTTGTCATGATAATAGTATTGTTCAGTGATTCTTTTAGTAGATTCATGTACAGCTAGATGGTTTTACATGAGGTATTTAGGAAGAACAGTCATAGGTTATATTCATTGGTTTGACTTACTCTATCTTAATTTTCTTTGTGCTAAATTTACTCCTTTTTGAATAGGTCAATTGGTTTTTGAAAGGTCAACTGGTTCAATTGAATTGAATTATTGTCATGTTTCCTGTTCGACAAGGAGAGCCAGGAATTTTTTGTTTTTATATTCTGCTTAATTAGTGAGGTAACTTGGATTATTCAAAAATTTGTGTTCATGACTTTCAGAGGATTGACAGAACTTTCCACACTGGTAAAATAATCTGGATATATAGTTTAAATGTCATTTAGTCCAATTGAAGTTTACTAATATGTGTTTTACCGGTTAACAAGGTCAGTTTAATAAATTAATATTCTGCGTTTGGTGAGAAACTAGCAAATATTTGCTTCTGAATATCATCGGAAACCGATTTATAATTGTCATTGTTTGGATGGTCTCACTATTGAAATGCCAATAGGTGTTCATATCAATAGTGTTCTCGTAGATATTTCCACCATGTTCTTCCTAGTCATCTTCATCTTGCTTCCTTCACAATGGTGGGCTGAAGTTTATAATATAACTTCTGTGCAACCATTGACACAGGGACAAACTCTAGTTTCTCCTAGCAAAATTTTCGAATTGGGCTTCTTTTGTCCTAATAATTCTGTGAATATGTATGTAGGGTTGTGGCACAAGAGTATATTGTCACGCCCAGCCAACCTTCCAAGGCTGCCTTGAGCATCCACAAAGGAAGTATGGCTCAAGGCAAATTCAGAACATCCTGGAAGTAGCCAGAAGCACCCGGAGGGGGCTGCCAGGAGCACCCGGGGGCTGCCAGAAGCACCCGGGGGGGGGGGGGGGGGGGGGGGGTGCTAGAAGCATCAGGGGGCTGTCTGAAACATCCAGGCAGACCCGGAAAGTAACGGAAGTCTCCGGAAGACTTGGAAAACATCAAGGCAAGTCTGGAACTCTTTAGAAACTTAGAGAGGCTCGTAAGACAAGCTCACTCCGGAGATCTCTAGAACCATCTCGGGACATGTTAGACTTGTATAGATAGGTCTAGAACTTGTACATGTGGTAGAGTAGTCTAGAATATTTAGACTTGGAGGTGGAGGCTATAAATAAGGAACATTCCCTCCCATTTGAGGCAGAGAGTGAAGCAAGAAGTGATCCTAGAGAGCCTTGTAAAGCATTCACGAGCTAATACAAAGTTCCTTTCTCCCCAATCTCTAAGTGTTCAAGCATTCTTTCTCTCTTGTGTTAGCCTTTCATTCCGCTGCATCGTAGGTAGAGGCTGACTTAGATTGTTCGAGGAGGTGAGCAAGTCTAAGGCTGCACGGTGGTTTGAGTAGTGAAGAACTCATCCCGTGACAATATTTCCTCTTAAAGTTGTATGGGTAGCTAACAGAGATGATCATCTTGCAGTTACTACTGACACCTTGGCTATTTTGAGAATTGGCAGCAATGGAAATCTGGAGCTTATAAATGGGAAAGAGAACTCTAGTTGGTCAACCAATATAGAAGTTTCAACTAATATGTCAGCTGCAGTTCTTTTAGACAATGGAAACTTTGTTCTGAAAGATAATATGGGAGCTGATTTGTGGTAGAATTTTGATTATCCTACCGGCTCACTTCTGCCGAGCATGTTGCTGATAACGATACATCAACTGGAATATTCTTGTTTGGATTGTCAGCAGAGACTCCATCACAAGTTTTCATTTGGACTAATGGATCAACTCTCCACTGGAGAAGCGGGCCATGGGATAAATCAAAGTTCATTAGTATACCTGAAATGAATTCGGAGTATTCAAATGGATTTACTCTAAACGTGTTTGCTCAAAAATCGTCACGGCTGATAGACTTCTGCTTCAATGTGTCCATCTCATAATGCGAGGCATGCTAACTCGCAGCTTACTGGCCGAATGAGGTTTTGATATATTGCGTAGGATCTGACGCTTCAAGTAACTGATGGGCGAGGAAGGAACTCTCTCGGCCGTTGGCCCGAATGCCTTGTATTAAAGGACTTGACCAAGGCACTAATCTTGCTTTTCGATCGCGTCTAAGCTCTGGGTGAACTCAAAAGTGCGCGTGACCAACGAGAAATCAACCGGGTTGATATACTTGCAAATCACAGTGAAGGTGAAGGTGAAGTGAACTCGATTGTTGAATCTTTGTGATGTGATGTGAGTGTGAACGAAGAATCGCATTGACCCAATCCAGACTGACCGAAAGAGATCGATGAGTCCGAGAACTAAGTTAACAAACTACTGTGACGACCCGAACCAGAATCAGTTGAGTAAACAGCATAATCCACGAGTTAGTGCGTAATTGCGATTAATCGTTAATTGTATGGTTTGTCGATTTAGTTCACGACTTAATTATCGGCCGAGAATTTGAATTGAGTTTCTTCACTGAAGTTGTAGAGTACATGATTTCGAGTTCGTGGGCGGTTCCGGATGAATTTTCTGATAACCGAGGAATATAATATGATTATTTGAAGTTTTGGTTTTCGACGAGTTTATCCGTTAATTTCGTATTTATCCGAATTGTTGTGGTTATCGGTTTTGAACAGTTGATCATCCCGAGACGTGAGTATAAATATCAGAAATAGTCATAAAATTGTCGAAAACACTGTTTGAGGTTTGACCAGACGTTGATTTTACATTTTTGGATGTTTGACCGTTGACCGAGGAGGGAGACTTTCCCGTTTGGTTTTCGCCGGCCGACTTGGATTTTCCGGCCACCTCCGGCCACGTGATGGGTATAATTCTCTTCCTCTTGAGTTTCTAAGTTGATTTGTGTTTGGAATCGTGAGATTTGATGATGTATTGAGTGAGTTTGAACCGGGTCGGTTTCGTGGATTTCACCGGTGACGGTTGGGGTTTTTCGGCGAGCCACGGTGGCGGGGGTGAGGGGGTTTCGACTCCCCTTGCCCCAGTGATGCTTCCCCTATGTTTGAATTTGATTGAAATGGAGGTTTTGGGTGAACCTGAATTGGTTGCCGGAGTTGAACTCCGTTTGGGTTTCGAGCTGTTTTTGGTAAGGTTCCCGTAAGAATTGGGGGTTGGTGTAGTTGGAAATTGTGATAGGCTTGAGAAGACCTTGAAAACTGGAGCTTCCTCGCCGGAGAAACTCTCCGTTGACGGCGCGCCGACGGCGGCGGCGGTCAACGACGGCGCTCCGTCGAGAGGGTTGACTTTTCAGTTTTTGATGATTTTAATGTCATTTTTCTCGTAATCGAGCCCTGATTATCGCCTTGAGGTTTTCGTATTGATTTGGGTATCAGATTTTCAGTCGAAGGTTTCGAGTGGAGATTTCAGAAATTCAGTCGATTGTTTATACAGTTTAATATGTTTCCGGGAACGGTTGGTTTCCGAGGTGTGGTACAGTGTTGTGGATTATGATTTTGATCAGATATGTTTTACTATTATTCAGGGGATCGAGATCGAGATCGTGCTTCGGGCGAGGGATCTTCCGCCGAGCCACGAGATTAGCGCGAGTGCGCGTTTTGCTCACCTGTGAGTGGACAATTTCTTTTCACGGATTGATTGCGAGTCTTTATACACGTTTTACGAACTTGAGCATGCATACGAGATTATGTTTTACATGAGCATGTGTTATACGATTATGCTTATACCATTATACATTACGTATATGCATTTATATATTGTTTCATGCATTTGCATCGAACTATTTACGATTTGGTTTACACAGAGTATAGTCTCAGTATATGTTGTTGTATCGATACACTCGCATCCTGGCTGATCCCCGAGGATGTGTACCGGGCCCGAGGATTTTACCAGGGGGAGGCAGACTTCTGACCTGAGGCCTTTCTGGCTAGAATCACGTGTGGGTCTGGGATCCCGTGATTACGACTGTACTAGCATGGATGTGTCCATGAGCGACCCTGTGGGATTTTTATGCATGCTCTGTACGCGTGAGGAGTTAGAGTCTCCCTCGTATACCATTTAATTATTTATGCAACCGGACTCGCATATATTTTTTGAACATATATATTATTCGGCGAAAGACAATTATTTTTCGTCCACTCACTCTAACAGTTTTCATGTCTTTCCCCTGGGCTTTTCGGTTTCCTTGCCCAGTTTGCAGTCCAGGTTCTGGTGTTTCACGTCGCGGTTGGAGGCTAATGATCCGAGCTACCTGTGTTTTCCAGTAGGTTCTTGTTTCGCCTACTGATGTATATATTGTATATATTTACACTAGAGGTCGCTCTGATATATTCTGATACATGTTTTATACGGATTTTCTCGGATATATTACTGATGTATATCTTGTTTCTCGAAATTTTGATTGGTTTTTGTTGGTTCACGTTTTCAGAAAGGGTTCGATTCTGATTTAGGCAACTAAATCGGGGTTGGGTCCTTTTAGCTTGGTATCAAAGCATTAGGTTGTCAGATTCTGTAGACTCTTGTAGTTGTGACGCTTAGGGTATTTGAGTTTGTACAGCATGACTGGAGTGATGACCCAACTGGCCAACGGTACTCATCAATACTTCGGGTGTTGTGTGTTCTCAATTATCTGCGGTCTCATGATTACGTTCTTTCTGCTTGTACCTAATGCTTGTCTTGTATCAGTAGGATGCCTCCTCGACGTGGTCCCCGTGTTGATCGGGAAGCGGATCCTGATGAGGATCGCCAGACGCACGACTTGCTGATGCGAGTGCTGCGTTTGGAAGAGCGTTTTGACCCTATGGTCAAAGCTCGTACTGCTGGTGCGACTGTGTTTTTGGGTTCAGCTGATCCAGAGATATGTGAGGCATGGGTGGTTCAGGTTGAACGTGTTTATGAGCGTCTGCGATTTACCCCTGAGCAGATGACAGTGGCAGCAGTTGGAGTACTTGAGGCTGATGCATACTTTTGGTGGGTTAGCACCGACAGAGTTCTAGTTGATACTCCGTGGACTTTGTTTCAAGATTTGTTTATGCGGAGATACTTCAATCAGGCTACCCAGCAGCGCAAGTATGAGGAGTTTACGAACTTGAGACAGGGAAGTATGTCTGTGCTTGAGTACCGGGACAGGTTTGCCCGCTTATCTCGTTTTGCGCGTGATATGGTGGCTACTGAGGAAGCCAAGTGTCGCAGGTTTGAGCCGGGTTTGAATCTGAACATCAAGGGGACTCTGACTACGATGCCTCGGAACAACTTTGATGAGTTTGTCAGTGCAGCACTCCGAGGTGAGGATATCGAGCAGGAGAGGCAGCAGAGGTACCAGCCTAGACGGTTTGAGGAGGGTGGACCGAGTCAAGCGCCTTCAAAGAGGCAGAGTTCTGATACTTCTGATTCGTCTTCATCCTCGGGTAGTGGACCATTTAGACCAGCAGCTGGTGCATCGAGACAGAGACCGAGATGGAGGAGAGATCGACCGCAGCGACCACAGGCTAGTGGGGGTTCCAGCGGTTCCAATTATCCTCGGCGTACTGGTGGCACATTTTCTGTACCGAGAGAGTATCCATTGTGCAGCTTCTGCAACAGACGTCACCTTGGTCCATGTCAGCGGGGCCCTGTCACTTGTTATCATTGTGGCCAGGTGGGTCACTATTCGAGGGAGTGTCCTCAGTTGTTTGGTGCTGATGGATAGACGGCCCAGAGTTCCGGAGCTAAGTGAGGTGCCACTTCAGGAGCTCGACCAACATAGTTTGCGGGCCAAGGTAGGCAGCAGGGACAGCCTCCGCGTGGATGACCAGCCGGGCAGGCGAGGGTTCATGCCATGACTCTACGTGAGGGCAGAGCTTCACCGGAGGTTGTTATCGGTATGTTACATGTCTTTGGTATTCCAGTACTTACATTGTTAGATCCAGGTGCCACACATTCATTCATGTCATATAGACTATCATCATTAGCTACGGTACCTGCATCTCCACTTCTGGGGTTGTGGAGAGTGTTATATTCGTCAGGGGAGATTGTGAGTATTGGTTGGGTGTACAGAGACTGTGAGATTTTCATTGGAGACCATGGTTTAGCCACAGATTTGTTGTTACTTGATATTGTTGATTTTGATCTGATCTTGGGTATGGACTTCTTAGAGACGCACCGGGCCATGTTTGACTGTCACAAGAAGGAGGTCGCGTTTCGACGACTAGGTTTACCCGAGATACTGTTTCGCGGCGAGAAGAACACTTCACTACCGTGTTTGATTTCCGCGATGAGGGAGGATCAGTTGATGAAGAAAGGCTGTGTTGCTTATTTAGCCCATGTTGTGGACACTACAGTAGCTGTGCCAGATCTTGGCAGTATTGAGGTTGTTTCTGAGTTTTCGGATGTGTTTCCAGCGGAGTTACTTGGTATACCTCCTGTGCAGGAGATTGAGTTCACTGTTGAGCTGTTGCCGGGTACAGGACTGATTTCACAGACCCCGTATCGTATGGCGCCAGCGGAGTTGAAAGAGTTGTAGATTCAACTCCAGGAGTTGCTGGAGAAGGGTTTTATTCGACCTAGTGTTTCGCCGTGGGGTGCCCCGATTTTGTTTGTGCGGAAAAAGGATGGATCTATGCGTTAGTGCATCGACTACCGGAAGCTGAATCAGGTTACAGTGAAGAACAAGTATCCGTTGCCGCGGATTGATGATTTGTTCGATCAGCTCAAGGGAGCATCAGTCTTTTCGAAGATTGACCTTCGATCTGGATATCACCAGTTGAGGATTTGAGACTCTGATGTGGCCAAGACAGCTTTCAGGTCGCGGTATGGGCATTATGAGTTTTTGGTTATGCCATTTGGGTTGACCAACGCCCCCGCAGCTTTCATGGACTTGATGAATCGGGTGTTCAGACGGTTTCTGGACAAGTTCGTGATTGTGTTTGTTGGCGATATCTTGATCTATTCTAGGAGTGTGGGCCAGCATAAGAAGCATTTGCGAGCGGTGTTGCGGACTTTGCAGGATCATCAGTTGTTTGCGAAATTTATCAAGTGCGAGTTTTGGCTGGATAATGTAAAGTTTCTGGGCCACGTGATATCGGCTGAGGGAGTCGGTGTTGATCCTGACAAGATTGAGGTCGTACTGAACTGGAGTAGACTTACCACTGTGCCAAAGATCCGGAGTTTCTTGGGTTTAGCAGGTTATTACCGGCGGTTTGTACAGGATTTCTCTCGAATTGCTACACCACTGACCCGATTGACGAAGAAGGGCGTCAAGTTTGAGTGGTTCGATGCATGTGAGGAGAGTTATTTACTCCTGAAGGAGAGGTTGACTACTGCACCGGTTCTGACATTGCCAGACGACAGTGGTGAGTTTGTAGTGTACAGTGATGTGTCGAAGTTGGGGCTTGGCTGTGTGTTGATGCAGCATGGTAGAGTTGTGGCCTACGGTTCCAGACAACTGAAACCACATGAGGTCAACTATCCGACGCATGATTTGGAGTTAGCCGCTATTGTGTTAGCGTTAGAGTTGGAGACATTACCTGTATGGAGCTCAGTGTAAGATCTACACCAACCAAAAAAGTCTCACTTACTTGCAGACGCAGCCGGATTTGAACATGAGGCAACGCTGGTGGATGGAGTTGATCATCGACTATGATTGCACGTTCGAATACCATCCAGGGAAGGCCAATGTTGTAGCTGATGCACTTAGCCAGAAATCTGGAGCTTCGTTGTTTCATGTGTGTGTGGCCAGAGTGTCGATGTTAGCGGAGCTTCGGGCTATGGGTGCCGAGTTCGAGTGGGATGATGAGGGAGCTTTGTTGGCCAGTTTTCAGGTTTGACCCGTATTGGTTGATCAGGTACGAGAAGCTCAGGATTCAGATTCCTACTTGTTGGGCAAGAAAACCATGATATAGAATGGTGTGCCTACAGAGTTTCGATTGAGCGACGACGGTACGTTGTTGTTCAAAGGCAGGTTATGTGTGCCCAAAGACGAGAGCCTGAAGAAGGAGATTCTAGATGAGGCTCACAGTTCAGCGTATGCGATGCATCCCGGAGGTACGAAGATGTTTCGTACACTTAGAGCATATTACTGGTGGCCCAATATGAAGCGGGAGATTGCCGCGTATGTGAGTCGATGTTTGATCTGTTAGCAGGTTAAAGCGGAGAGGCAGAAACCTGCAGGGAAGTTACAGCCACTGGAGATTCCGGTTTGGAAGTGGGAGCATATTGCCATGGATTTCGTCTATCAGTTGCCGCGTACTTCGGCAGGCAACACTGGTATTTGGGTTATTGTGGATCGACTGACGAAATCCGCTCATTTTCTCGCACTTCCTGGGAAGATATCAGTGGGCAGATTGGCTAAGATGTATTTATCAGAAATTGTTCGCCTGCACGGTGTGCCTGTGTCTATTGTTTCTGACCGAGACAGTCAGTTCACCTCTGAGTTTTGGCAGGCGTTGCAGCGAGCCTTGGGCACGAGGTTGCGATTCAGTACAGCTTTTCACCCTCAGACTGACGGGCAATCTGAGCGGACTATCCAGACACTCGAGGATATGTTGCGGTCTTGTGTGTTACAGTTCCACGGGAATTGGGACCAGCAGCTACATTTGATAGAGTTCGCTTACAACAACAGCTATCATGCCAGTATTGAGATGGCACCGTACAAGGCCCTGTACGGGAAGCAGTGTCGCACTCCGTTGTGTTGGAGTGAGGTGGGCGAGAGATGGCTTATTGGCCCTGATCTGGTGAAGAGCACTATGGAGGATGTCCATATTATCCGGGATAGATTGAAGATCACCCAGGATCGACAGAAGAGTTATGCGGACGTGAGGAGAAAGAGCCTTGAGTTTGAGGTAGGCGATTGGGTCTTCCTGAAACTATTTCCGTGGAAGGGAGTTGTGCGTTTTGGGAAGCGTGGCAAGCTTCGACCACGATACATTGGTCTGTATGAGATCACAGAGAGGGATAGAGCTGTTGCTTACAGACTTGAGTTGCCAGCTGAGATGGCTCGTGTTCATGATGTTTTCCACGTTTCGATGTTGCGGAAGTACATCTCAAATCCTTCACATGTGTTAGCCCCACAGCAGTTACCGATCCGAGAGGATTTGACGTACATGGAGGAGTCTGTGCAGATTCTCGATCGTCGTGAGCAAGAGTTGAGGCACCGTGTGATCCCGCTAGTGAAGGTCTTGTGGCAGAACCATTCAGTTGAAAAGGCCACCTGGGAGACTAAGCAGTGTATGCGGGAGCAGTATCCCCATCTGTTCACTTGATAGGTACATAAATTTCAAGGTCGAAATTTTTTTAAGGGGGTAGATTTGTGACGACCCGAACAGAATCAGTTGAGTAAACAGCATAATCCACGAGTTAGTGCGTAATCGCGATTAATCGTTAATTGTGTGGTTTGTCGATTTAGTTCACGACTTAATTATCGGCCGAGAATTTGAATTGAGTTTCTTCACGGAAGTTGTAGAGTACGTGATTTCGAGTTCGTGGGAGGTTTCGGATGAATTTTCCGATAACTGAGGAATATAATATGATTATTTGAAGTTTTGGTTTTCGACGAGTTTATCCGTTCGTTTCGTATTTATCCGAATTGTTGTGGTTATCTGTTTTGAACTGTTGATCATCCTGAGACGTGAGTATAAATATCGGAAATAGTCGTAAAATTGTCGAAAACACTGTTTGAGGTTTGACCAGACGTTGATTTTCCATTTTTGGATGTTTGACCGTTGACCGAGGAGGGAGACTTTCCCGTTTGGTTTTCGCTGGCCGACTTGGATTTTCCGGCCACCTCCAGCCACGTGAAGGGTATAATTCTCTTCCTCTCGAGTTTCTAAGTTGATTTGTGTTTGGAATCGTGAGATTTGATGATGTATTGAGTGAGTTTGAACCGGGTCGGTTTTGTGGATTTCGCCGGTGACGGTTGGGGTTTTCCGGCGAGCCACGGTGGCGGGGGTGAGGGGGTTTCGACTCCCCTTGCCCCAGTGATGCTTCCCCTATGTTTGAATTGGATTGAAATGGAGGTTTTGGGTGAATCCGAATTGGTTGCCGGAGTTGAACTCCGTTTGGGTTTCGAGCTATTTTTGGTAAGGTTCCCGTGAGAATTGGGGGTTGGTGTAGTTGGAAATTGTGCTGGGCTTGAGGAGACCTTGAAATCTGGAGCTTCTTCGCTGGAGAAACTCTTCGTTGACGGCGCGCCGGCGGCGGCGGTCAACGGCGGCGCTCCGGCGAGAGGGTTGACTTTTCAGTTTTCGATGATTTTAATGTCATTTTTCTCGTAATCGCGCCCTGATTATCGCCTTGAGGTTTTCGTATTGATTTGGGTATCGGATTTTCAGTCGAAGGTTTCGAGTGGAGATTTCAGAAATTCAGTCGATTGTTTATACAGTTTAATATGTTTCCGGGAACGGTTGGTTTCCGAGGTGTGGAACAGTGTTGTGGATTATGATTTTGATCAGATATATTTTATGATTATTCAGGGGATCGAGATCGAGATCGTTTTTCGGGCGAGGGATCTTCCGCCGGGCCACGAGATTAGCGCGAGTGCGCATTTTGCTCACCTGTGAGTGGACAATTTCTTTTCACGGATTGATTGCGAGTCTTTATACACGTTTTACGAACTTGAGCATGCATACGAGATTATGTTTTACATGAGCATGTGTTATACGATTATGCTTATACCATTATACATTACGTATATGCATTTATATATTGTTTCATGCATTTGCATCGAACTATTTACGTTTTGGTTTACACAGAGTACAGTCTCAGTATATGTTGTTGTATCGATACACTCGCATCCCGGCTGATCCCCGAGGATGTGTACCAGGGGAGGCTGTGACTCCTGACCCGAGGCCTTTACCGGGGGGAGGCAGACCTCTGACCTAAGGCCTTTCTGGCTAGAATCACGTGTGGGTCTGGGATCCCGTGATTCGTACTGTACTAGCACAGATGTGTCCATGAGCGACCCCGTGAGATTTTTATGCATGCTCTGTACGCGTGAGGAGTTAGAGTCTCCCTCATGTACCATTTAATTATTTATGCATCCGGACTCGCATATGTTTTTATAACATATATATTATTCGGCGAAAGACAATTATTTTTCGTCCACTCACTCTAACAGTTTTCATGTCTTTCCCCTGGGCTTTTCGGTTTTCGTGCCCAGTTTGCAGTTCAGGTTCTGGTGTTTCACGTCGCGGTTGGAGGCTAGTGATCCGAGCTACCTGTGTTTTCCAGTAGGTTCTTGTTTCGCCTACTGATGTATATATTGTATATATTTACACTAGAGGTCGCTCTGATACATTCTGATACATGTTTTATATGGATTTTCTCGGATATATTATATATTATAGTATGTTTACTGTTTATTGATTATGATATGATATTGAGAAATCCGGATGGGTGCCCACGGTTTGGCTTTTGTGGCATAGGATGAAGTGTTATTTTTCGGGTGCAGGTTAATGCAATTCCCCGTTAGTAGCGTTACTCTGCCGAAATTTTGATTGGTTTTTGTTGGTTCACGTTTTCAGAAGGGGTTCGATTCTGATTTAGGCAACTAAATCGGGGTTGGGTCCTTTCAACTACTCCTAGGTGCAAAGAATTGAAAGTGTAAAAAACAAAAGAATGTAAAATAAATAACAAGAATGTAAATTGGCGAAAATTGAATCTATATTATCAAAGTAAATAATGAACAAGGTAAAGTACCTATGGATGCGAAAACTAGAAAATTTGTAAGTAAGTTTGTGTATTTGGTGCAGGACCTTTACAATATGCTATAAAATTCTATTATATACAACTTGTATAAAACCCTAGCCTAACTGACTCGTCCATCCAGCCAATGAATTCCAATAGAACTTGAATTCCTTGATTTTAGCTGAGTAAAACCATCCTTATCTTGACCACCACTTAACACCTTCAACCTTGGACTTGGTTACTTTGATTCGGCGATGATCCGCCAATTAGTGCTTGATTTGTTCAGCCATCAGAATCTTCACATTTAAAGTTCCTATCAGTGGATTCGAATCTAGCTTCACTCTCGGTCGAAGCCCAAAAATGATCTGACCCACTTTATATTGGTCAATGTCAACCGTCACGCCCACATGCCGACTACTCGGTCATTTGAGGCGAATATGGGCCATGACCAAAGACTGGTCGAGATCGACCATGATAAAAAAACAAATATTGACCGACCATATTTCGTCGGTCGACTGAGCAGAACATGTCGATCGACTCAGAACGTTAGTCGTCGAATACTCATCGGCGACGACCACTTCATCTATTACTTCGTCTGTTGACAACATACATGTATCCGTAAATTTAAGCACAAGCATTGCCTCCCTCCCCAATCTCATAAGCTTCGGCCCACAAATTGAATGGTTATGAGACTAAAACCATATATATCTCGTCACCTTACTTCAGTTGCCTTATAAACTAACTCGGTCAAAATTATAGACACTGAGAGCTCATTTCTTTCTTCCCTTTAAAACCAATTCGTCCCACACATTGAATTGTGTGCCAATTTCCATTTTTTTTTCTTTTTACCCATTTCTTGCTTTTCCCCCGTTCCTTTCTTTCCTCTCATTCTTAATACTTTTAAAAAAAACCATTTCCCCCTGAGCACGTGACTCTGTCTCACACATTGCCTCCTCACTTCTTCTCCCTTCTTTCTTTCTTCTCTCCTCTTTTTTCCTCTCTCACACACACTCCGCCCCTCTTAATTCATTAACTTCACTCTTTCATTCTACCGTCGCCGCTCCTTCCTTATCTCCCCTTGTTCCTTGTCTCCTTTTTTTTGATGGCACTTCCAGAAGCAAGCTTTTGCTGCCCTGTAGCAGACCTCACAAAGATGGATTAGATCCTGAAGAACCTATAGTTTGTTGATGACTTGAAACGAGATGTTTCAAGCGATGTCGTAGCCTCCCAAGAGATCTGCAATTGATTCCTGAACCCAGTCAAAACTATCCCACAGGTAATTCCGAAACACAAATTTAAATCTGAAAGCCTATGCCTAGTAAGGTCCAGATTTTGCAAATTTAGCTCGTTACATCAATATCAACTCGACTTGCATTATTGCAGGCCAAGGTCCCTGGGATTATGAGGTCATTTTTATATTCTTAGCTCCACCTCCAGCTCCTAATCGAACAAAGTGAGCACTTCTGTTGTCAATGACGATTACGGTCTTCGGCATTAGAGATTTGCTTTCTGGTTAGTAAAACTACTCAACTCTATACTTTCCTCATAATAAATTGGCATGAGACCAAATAGCTTATTTTTGAGTTGCGCCACTACTATCGTAGATACATACCACATAAGTTTGATATTTGTCGACACATATTGATGGTTGTTGATTGCCAACCTTGAGTTCTAGTGTAGTGCCCAAACACAACCAAGAGCACAATTTTTATTTTTTTAACTGCGTCGTCATTCGCTTGTATGCTCCCACATTTGGTCCCCTACTTGGCTGCCGAAACTTAATCGGTTGCTTATGAAGTTGCTTCTTGACCTTCTCATTTCAATAATACGTTCTGCATAAACTCACATGAATCAATCTTAATGTAAACCCCTCAATTGTTATGACTACAGGTCACGAGCATTTTTCCCGGTGAGTGTTCAAGTTACAATGGTTGTGGTTGATGTTGGGTTGGAGAAAAGGCTTGACAAGGAGTCACAAGATTTTGCGGTCAAATTAGAGCAAGCACTAAATGATTCCGAGGGGCTCTGTTGGGACGATAATATGCCAAATGAAGAATAGCAAAATAGACAAGGCCACCAGCTTTCTTGGCCCTCACTACCTTCAAGGCATGCCTCCATCCGTCGCTCAACTGTTGGAGAAAACCATGGTTGATGAATTGAAGATGTGCCATGGCTCTCAATGGTCAAATTGGAGCACAAACCGACGACCTCAAAAGGGATGGCCAAGCATTACACCTAAATGGAAGAGATGGGTTCTGTGTATGGAGTCATACTTTGGCGATAAATGAAAGAAGCTTGACATTTATGATCTCATAAAGATAACCGAGCACGAGATAACCATGGATCACTCTTTGATTGCCGCCGCACTATGTTTTTGGTCATCAGCCACGAACACTTTGAATCTCCCTTGTGGGCCGATGAGTCCAACCCTTCTTGATATGGCAGTTATATTTGGCCTTGAACCTAAGGGAGGTAAAATCAATGCTGACATCAAACTATTCGAAGAGTTCTACAATAAACTGAAGTCGAAGAAAGAAGAAGATGAGACAATGGATGACTCAGAAGCTTAAGCTCATGGTCGAAATCTCCTCAACTACAGTACTTTATATGCGACATATGGGGTTGACGAGGATGAATCGACGGTCTTGAGAGCGGAGTTGAAGGAATATGAGCATGTTGCTTTCCTCTTCTATTGGTTGAGCAAGTTCGTATTTTGTGTCAAGTCAACCAAGTGTGTGTACGAATTTGCTGGTATTGCCAATGCTTTAGCCACATCATATGGTCTGAACCTTAGAGTCTTCGTGTTAGCCCACTTGTATCGGACACTGCGCACCATAGTCACAAATGACATGTCTTTGGATGTTGGGGGTCCACTATGGATGTTTCAGATATGAGTTCAAAGCTACTTCAGCAATTTTTGCCTGATGGTTGATTTGTCTCCAACCATGGTCATCGGTTGACAACTTTCGCACTTGGACATGAAAGATCACTCAGCTGAAGATTTTTTTGCTTTGTTCTTCAATAAAAGAAAGATGAGTCAAGAAGAGTATGTTGTTTGCTATTCCAGGAACATTCCCTCGTGTTTATCACAAGATAACCTGAAGTTACCATACCTTTTGGCTATACTACCTTTTCGCCTCATGTGGAAGTTGTCACTTCGTTGATTGGCCTTTACAGAATTGAATTGAAATTATATTGTTATATTAACCAAAATGAGAATAGAGTACGTACAAATTAAAGGAAGAGTACGTGATCGATGACTTACGAATTTATTTGAATCAATCATCATCCTCATAATCACCATCATTTGAATCATCCTTCTTACTATCATCTGATTGCTCCTCATTATCATACTCTACATCGTCAGAATCATATCTGACGTTGTCGTTCTCCTCCTCTGGCTCGTCGACTTCTGGGGTATTCTGCTATAACTCTCTAATCTCATGTGGAGTAAGATCTGTGGTGCCATAAATCGGGGGTAAGCGTTCGTTAGGCCGAACCAGTTCTATTATATCGGGGATGACTGAAGTATTAAGCTCTTGATATGCATCGTCTCTATGCGCTTCAACATCAGTCGCCGACGTCCTTACAAGTGTCGTAGCACTCCATATTCCTCGGTGAGACATATGGTTTACTATTTTCCAACCTTTACTAGCTTTCGAATCATCCAGATAGAACACCTACCTAACCAAGGTGGTAAGAGCGAATGACTCATCCTCATACCAGCTAGAGTTTGTATCAACTAATAAAAGGCCCTGATCTTCCTTGGTACGCTTGAACCATTTGCACTTGAACATAAAAGTGTTGATATCATTCTCATATAGTAGCTCAACGATATGTTCAAGAACCCCGTAATAGACAGCATCAGCTTCCCCAACCACGACTCCACTGTTTTGTGTGCTTCTTCCTTCATCTCTGGCCAATGAATGAAACTTGACTCCGTTCACAAAACATCTGGGGTAAATAGAGTGCTTAATGATAGTCGCATATTTATGCGTCTATTTGGTATTTAATTTGTTCCCTATATTTAGTTTATTGTTATTAATTGAGTGAATTAATTATGTTTATTTGTTTTTAGGTGTTTTGGAGATTAATGGAGAAAATGAGTTTAAATGATATATTTGGAGAGCTTCTTGGCGAGGAACTGTCTGGCGAGGGAATATATGCAAGTGAAGATGGGTTTAATGACTGCAATTATATATGCCTTGGCGAGGAGATTACGTACGTTGGTGCTTGGCGAGCAAAGTTGGTGAGAGAGGAAGTAGAAGTGGATTTGGACTTGGAGACTAAAAGAAGAATAATAAAGAAAGAAGTCTAATTTGAGTGAGATTTGTCATGCACGTGGGCTAGCTTGATAGCCAAGTTGCATGCATATATATATAGCTAGCTAAACATAATAAAAGGTACGCACGGCTTGGGGCTGGAATTCTTGGGAGGAGAAAGAGAGAAACAAGAAGAACAAAAACAAAGGGAAGTTCTCATGCAAGAAGCCTAACCCGATTCCGTTGTCGTCAAGAGTTTATTCTTTTTCCTTTATTTTATTTATCTTTCATGAACTCTTTGATTTTATTATTTATGACTTTTAGTAGCTAATTTTCCTTTGTTAGGGGCTGATTGAAGCCCTAGATATGCTTACGATTTTGAACCCCTTTTGATTCTATTAATTATTCGGATGAGTTTTGTTTCACTGTTTTCTCACCGTATGTTTTCTATGTTCATGTTTCTTTGAGTGCACGCTTAGATGCATGGCTTAGGATCTATAGTCTTGATTATGTACATGACCACCTTATCGTTGCATATTCTCTAGAGACAAACATGAATTTGTGTGAAACAAGCCTTAGTGATGAAAGGGTGACCACCTTATCAACCCTTGAAGCTCTGTTATTCTTCAAACATTCTTAGAACGTAATGACTTCAGTTCTCTAGGCTTACATCACCATATGTATAAGTCGGTTAAGTGAGGATCAAGATCGAGCGGATTGTCCCTCCCTCTTTCATGCCAAGTAAGAGAGTGTAATACATAAGATGACTTAACCAAAGCTCTTATGTGGGGAGTATTCATCCATGGTTAGTTCAATTATATTGGGGAGGTCGTAAGTATATCTAGGGTGGAGAGAAGTTCTTAACATTCATATCTCATTAGTTATCTACAACAATTTGCATTCATTAGCATATTTATTTTCTGTAATTTACTGATTTCTGCATTAGCTGTAGCTTCGCCGATTTATTTCGGTAACCAAATCAACTCCGAATACCCTCAAATTTTGTGTGGTAGTCCACCACTGTGTCTAGTTCATTGTGTCAAAATCTTGCTGCATTTGAGTCTGTCTAGCTTAGGTTTGATAACCATTAGTGTTCCGTAGTCGAGTCTGTCAGCATAGTAGTGTGTTAGGATTTAGTTTCACCAATTCCTCGAGTTCGATAACCCCTATTTATTTTACTACATTGATATATCCAGGTTGTGAATAGGGTATCTTTGAGAGGTGTTAAACCGCCTTGTCACTTAACCGGCTTATGGGCCAACATGTGCTTTTCCCACGACCATCACCTCCCCGTGGTTATTGGAATTGTGTAGATCAACCATCTGCAAAAATGATTATAATATATGTGAATGTGTGGATTTCTACCGAAATTTTGACATAGTTTCCCTTAAAAATAAAGAAAACCAAAAATCTGTCTGCACAAACTAAGGCAAAACACTTCACATAAACAAACACTACATATTTTAAGTTAATTAAACATATATACTCATTGTCGAAAATAATCGGAGAACTTCTTCTTAAACACTTTTTCAACCCAGGTAGGACTCTTGTCCGGTTTGGTTGCCCAGATTGTCTCCCTGTAGAGTTTCATGTAATCCTCGACATCGTCACAGTCCTAAAATACTACCCAATTCGCTTCGACAAGTTCTTCTCTAGTTAATCTTTCTTTTAATACTTCTCGAAATGGTCGTACAACATTTGTGACGACTGAAAGATTGTGGCAGACATTTGGCTTGGCTTGGACTAGATCCTTGAGGTACCTATTACAGTAGGTAACACACTCATGTATTAGATATGTCTCTGCTATAGAGCCATACGAGGCTAATTTATTTTTCACAAATCCTTTATATTGTCCGAGTTGTCTGCAAAATTATGGAATTAATAATGTGAAGAATAGTAGAAAAAAATTGTAAATGATGAACAATCGTTAATTATAAATAATTGTACGTACTTTTCTTGAGGATACATCCAAGTGTAGTTGACCAGACCAGAAAGGAGCACCTGTTCGGGTAGGTGGATCATCAGGTGAATCATGATGTCAAAGAAAGCAGGGGAAAAAATTCTCTATAGTTTGCAAAGGATGTACACTATTTTGTATTGCATTTCGAGGACATTTGACTTCTTCAACTCTCTGGTGCATAACCTCTTCCACCATTTACATAATGCTACAATTGCTTCGACGATGTCACGAGACAAATATGGTCAAATTACCACTGAAATCAGATGTTACAGCATAACGTGATAGTCATGAGTCTTTAGACCAATGAACTTGTGATGTGACTCGTCGACTGCTCCAAATATATTTTCTACATAAGTAGAAGGATAACAAACTCTCTTGAACCATCTGAATACAGAACCCCTCTGTGTCGGCTTCACCATGTAAGGTGTATCTGACATCTTGTTGTACACTCCTCTTCTATCCCTCCTCAACCACAAGAGATGGCGCAAATTCACAGATTCCAGATCTTTGCGTGCTTTTGGAGTATCTTTGGTCTTCAACTTATACCCAAAATTGTTCCCACCACGCTGTCACACACATTATTTTCTATGTGCATGAAATCAAGGTTGTTTCAGAGTTTCAACTTAGACCAGTAGGGCAGTTCAAAGAAAATACTCTTGTGATGCCAATAGCTGAGATGGTGTGGTGGGTGTGAATTGAGTTTCTTCACATCTTTGTGGTTAGTCAACACACCAAAATAGAAGCTATTCAACCTCTCTAAAATCTCTTCGCTAGACTACTGTCGGGGTTAAGGCTCATTCTCTACCATCCTGTCGAATTGAGCCTCATTCTATCACCACGGGTGATCGTGAGGAAGCTATCTACGGTGGCCCAGGTAACACACATTCTTCGCGTGCCAACTGGAGTTGATATCGTTCAAACATACAGGGCAATCATTGTATCATTTGGTCGTGTAATATGCCAACATCCCATATGCAGGAAAATCGTTGATTGTCTACATTATGGCTGCTCTCATCGTGAACATCATGTTAGTAAACTTGTCATAAGTTGGTACTCCATGTTCCCACAACAATTTTTAGATGGTCGATCAATGGTCTGAGGTAGACATCTAAACATTTTCCCGGAGATTTAGGACGTCCTTGAAAAGCAGCGTAAGGAAATTAAATTTCTTGTTCATGCACATCCATGAAGGCAGGCTGTACAACATGAGAATAGCTGACCAAGTGCTGACGGCAATGCTATTACTACCCCAAGGATTGAATCTATCTGTAGAAAGGCCAAGTCTAACATTTTGAATCTCTGCTACAAAGTCTCCAAATTCCATGTTGAAATATTTAAAAGCCTGCCTATCTGCTGCGTATCAGAGCACATCGTCATCTACTCGTTGTTCCGCATACCATCTCATCGCATCTGCTGTGTATAAAGACATGTACAGACACCGCAATATGAGAATCAATAGAAAATAGCAAAGTACATTCACATGAATTTTCTTCTTCGAACTACTCCTATTTCGATTTTTATATCTGCACTGGTTACATACAGGAAAGTAGTCCAAATGTTCATACTCTTTGTAAAACAGCACACAGTCATTTATGCAGGCGTCAATTTTCCTGTACTTTAGGCCGATGTTGCTCAAGATCTTTCTAACCTTATAATGACTTTCCGGAAGTTTGTGATGATCATGTAGCAACTTACATAGATACTCATGTAGTTCGTCAAAAGAACTATCTGACATTTTATTCTTCACTTTTATCTGAATTTCCTCTATTATATATTGCAACACATTCTCTACACATTAGGGGTACACCGGGGTCTGGGCTACTCCTATTTCGATTTTTATATCTGCACTGGTTACATACAGGAAAGTAGTCCAAATGTTCATACTCTTTGTAAAACAGCACACAGTCATTTATGCAGGCGTCAATTTTCCTGTACTTTAGGCCGATGTTGCTCAAGATCTTTCTAACCTTATAATGACTTTCCGGAAGTTTGTGATGATCATGTAGCAACTTACATAGATACTCATGTAGTTCGTCAAAAGAACTATCTGACATTTTATTCTTCACTTTTATCTGAATTTCCTCTATTATATATTGCAACACATTCTCTACACATTAGGGGTACACCGGGGTCTGGGCTTCGAATAACATCCTGTTGTACTTATCCATCTTTGTAGTGTCACTGACCAAGCTGACAACGAGGAATGTGTTATTATGAGGGGTATCGTAATCTCCCCCTTGGTATTGGTGTCCACTATGACTAAATCCTGGAAAAGCATCATGAACCAAATCCATAGTTGGGTTCCAAGAAGGGGCACCACGACCACTGGATGAGGCACCATGATAACTGTACCTTGAGCTAACATCTGGTCTTGAGCTAAAGTTTACTACTTCACCGTGCTCGTTCCACGTAGTGTAATTCCACATCATACTGTGCTCATACAGGTGTTGAGCCATAATGTTAGACGGAACAAACTGATAGTTGAGACATTTTCTACACGAGCACCTGAAACGCTTCTTTCCCCGAGCATGTTCCAGCAAAAAATTCACAAACTCTTTGATGCCGTCCATATACCACACATCACTTCTATTCGCCAACTGTATCAAACTCTTGTCCATATTTCTGCGTAATAATTAATAATAATTATATTATTAACTATATTATTTTTCAACCAATAATTAATTAATCTAAAATACTATATATATACATGAATTATATATATATTTCAACTAATTATTCTGACATATATATATTAACCATATATTACCTTAATTAACAAAGCCCTACCTTAATATAACGTACAATTACCTTAATTAAACTATATATTAATTAATTAACTTTAATTACTTTATAATTAGCTTAATTAATTAACAATATATATTAAATATACATGGAATTAATTATAAGCTTAACTACCTAGCTCGATTAAATTAACCATTAACTTAACAAATAATTAATGAACCAATTAATCTAACATGCATGTTTAATTTTAACTAATTAATCAAATTAAACATATATGCCAATTAATTAACAATTAATGCAATATATACAACAATGCAAGTAATTAAGGTAAAGTCGTTGGAAAGTACATATACTATATATTTTTCGGAAAAATCAATAAAAAAAATTAAAACTCCAGTAAGGAGTATTAATTAAATTAAAAAAAATTAATCGAGAGAAACCAGTTAATATTTTCACCGATAAGTGGGTAAAACTAAAACTTCGTGAGTTGAAAAATTGAGTTATGATGAATTTTTGCCGGACTATGATGGAGGTATATATATATATGCCGCCGGTGGGTTTTTTGAGTGAGGAGAGAGAGAGAAGTGATGAGGATGAGATAAGGCCAGGAATCTGATCAAGTGATCTAATAATTGACTTTTCTTAGGCGACGAATAATTTCGTCGCCTAAGTGGCCTGTTTCGTCGTCTAGCGTCTAGGTTCTCACTTAGGAGACGAAAACAAGTTCGTCACCTAAGTGAGCACATAGGCGACGACACGGATTCCGTCGTCTAAGTGTGTAATACTTAGCCGACGACAACATATGGCCGTCGTCTGAGTGTGCATCTTAGGTGACGACAAATAATAAACATCATCTAAGTGCACACTTAGGCGACGACTGATGTAAACCGTAGTCTAAGAAATTTCTTAGACGACGACGATACATTTTGTAGCCTAAGTGTTACTTAGCCGATGAAAATTATTTTTTGAGCGACGAAACCTTGAAGTTTTCGTCGCCTAAGTGGCATTTTTTGGTAGTGTATCCAAAACTAATCATGCACGATTGGGTACCTATTTTGACCATACTCAAATGAAGTCTCGTCCACCATACTATAGTACAACCAAGCATTTTGATGCTTGGTGGGCTGTTTACACTAAGAAGTTGTTCTTGCGCGACATGTTCTAGACAGCCTCTGTTGTCTTGTGCGGTCTCCCTCTATTGATAAGAAGGAAAAGTAGTAAGCGCAAAAGACCACGGCCCAAGTGACCATGTGGCAACGACGAATCCTCTCTTTCAGGTTTGCCAAATCTCTCATCATGTGATATTGACTGATGTGTTTAGCTAATAGTCTTGTATACTTTTCTTATTGAATTACCATGGTTTCGCAGGTTATGTTCTAATGAAGCGCTCTACTAGATTACCATGGTGTGCACAATGAGTAGTTAACAAATGAACCGGGTTAAAGTATACAATTGATAATTCAACCATGTTCGACGTTCCAACGGGCGAAGCTACTTTGTTCAAGTGCAACTCTGAGGCCGATCGAACCAACCAAGTTGTGACTCTCACCACAAACGAGAATGATGAATCAGTTAATAGTGAACCACTCACCTCATCTGACTCAAGTAAGATATGTCTTCAGTATGAAACCAACCGATTTTCATTGCATCATATAATTAGCTCTAAATTTTGCATCTCTCACTACATTCACCACAATATGATAACAAGAATGCTAATAGATCACTTTCGACCATATTGGATGATTCTACCTTTGTGGCGATCAACACAAAGGTGAGTATGCTTGCTTTCTTTCTTGGTTGAAAATTGTTTTATTGTGCTCTGCCCTTTACATTGATCTGACCGACGTACATGCAGATGGTTACAGCTAACTTTGATGATATCATGCACATTGAATTTGAACTTCAGATACGGGTGTCTCTTGAGCTAGATCCTTCAAACAACAATCAGCCTTACGATATCTATGACAACCATGATGTGAGTCATTCCAATGATCATATTTCTTCCTTCTTCTTAACCACCACTACACACCAGATGGCTTATTTCATTCATCTTGATATACATGTTGACTTGTACATGGTTACCATCAATCAAAGCTTCCGTCAACCACTGCCTGCTGGTGTCACAGTTTCTTTACCATCTACCTCCTTAGCAATTCCAAGTGTGAAGGAAAAATTACACATTATGTCGTCGTCTAACTTAATCGTAAACCATGTTGCACATTTGATCTTGATCGATGACATTGATTCGGCTGTATGATTCTAAAAAACTATTTCTTTCTTTGAATGCAGGTATCTTCAACAAGTAACCCTCTTCTGCAATCAGTTGAGGATTTTCTTAGACTTTTGGATCATGACGTTGACTCCTCAACTGACCATGGCTTCGATGCTGTCGACCTTACATCCGAGTGGGCAACAATTAGACGATTTCCATTCATAGACTCTAATTTCGTCGATGAAGAAATTTTTTACGACTTTAAGAAAGCTGTGGAGACATTGATTGCTGCCAACCAATTTTCAGCTTTGGATGTCATTTCGATGGAGCTACACTTGGGCACTGTCCAGTTTGTACTACCAACTGTGCTAAAGGCTAAAAGGGATATCGAGTTGGGTAAGGTAGCCAAGGATACTCATGAGAAGATCGTAACTGAATGAGGGGTCATCAACCAAGCTTTAACTCATTCTCAATAGAAGGTCAGTGACTTAAAGAATTGGCTAAAGTAGAACAAGCGTTGGCAAAGCAACCTTAGCTGCGAAGGAATTATGAGCAATTCTTGTCCATCCAGCGCATGAGAATTGACAAAGGTATAGAGAGTTTGGATGCCTTGAAGGCCTTTGTGGCGTCGCTTCTTACTCAGGTTTAGGACTTGGCTATTCATACATCCATTGTGCATTGTGAGAGCCGTGTTTTGTTTTGATTGACCTCATTTGTCAACTATATTTTTTTTTTGTAATCGGCTAGGAAGCTGAAACTTATGGACGTATGTATATGGCTCCTTTCTATTCTATGTGAACGATCGTCTTTTACTTGATTGATATTTATCGTTATCTTTCAACCAACATAAAATGGTCGTCGTAAAGCATTCAACCTCAACTATATCTCTAATCAACCAATATTGTATTTCGACTATACTGTTAAGTTACAAACTTTACAATTCATACGGTAGAGTTGGCAACATCACATTTGACCAAATGGTTGAATTGGAACCTTCACATTCGACCATATGGTTAGGTAGTCTACTTCACATTCGACCGTATGGTTGAATTGCATCCTTCACATTTGACCGTATGGTTAAGTAGCTTACACCCTTGACCATTTGGTTGAATTTACACTCGCAACCTTTACACTTGACTGTATGGTTGTGTAGCCTACACCCTTGACCGTATGGCTGAATTTCACACTCGCAACATTCACACTCGACAGTATGGTTGGATTTCACACTCCAACCTTCACACTCGACCGTATGATTGAATTTCACACTCGCAACCTTCACACTCGACCGTATGGTTTAGTAGCCTACTTCACATTTGACCGTATGTTTGAATCGCAACCTTCACACTTAACCATATGGTTAAGTATCCTTCTTCATATTTGACCGTATGGTTGAATTGCAACCTTTGCACTCAACTGTATGGTTAAATAACCTACTTCAGATTTGACTGCATGGTTGAATTGCAACCTTCACACCTAACCGTATGGTTAAGTAGCCTACTTCACATTTGAACATATGGTTGAGTTGTGTCAGGCAAATGAATAGAGTCGACCAAGTAAGATGAGTCAGTTGAGTATTAACCAAGTAAGTAGAGTAGGTCGAATGTCAATCAAGCACGTAGAGTTTTTCGAGTGTCAACCAAATAAAACTGAAGTTAACCGAGTAAGATGAGAGTCGGCCAAGTACAATAGTCACCTGGAGCAAAAAATTTCGCCCAAGCAAAAATTAGAACTGGTCGAGCTAAATGAGTCGGCCAAGTCGACCAAGTGAAAGGAGTCGGCCAAGTTGGCAAAGTAAAACGAGTTGGCCGAGTACATTAGCAAAACTAAGTTGGCTGAACAGAATAGCCAAACACTAAAAAGTCAATGAAGTACAAAGGTTGGCCGAACAAGGAAAGTCGACTGACACGGCATTTGTGGGTAAGATCAACGTTATGTTTAATGACACGGAATAAACAATGAAGTTACCACTTTTATAATGATGTATAATTGATCAGCTGAATTTACATACTCATCATTCGGCCACTGAAACAACTTAGCCTATTACAAACTTGACTAACGACGTCAGTCGAAAGACTCTTGCTCCCTCATCTCCCATGTGATTGGATAGTACTTCTTGATAAATTGGCCATTTATTGGCATGTGATGTAGCTCACCATGTTGATCTTTCAACTGATATACATCTTTTCCCACAATCTAATGAATGATGTATGGACCTTCCCACTTTGGCGACCACTTTTCGAATCGTCTGTCTTTGGTCCCTATAGGTAGAACCGCTTTCCACACCTAATCACCTTCGGCGAACGACTTGAATTTGACTTGTTTATTATATGCATAAGCCACGGTTTTCTTCTGAGCCTCCTTGCTATTGTACGCATCCATTCTCTCTTGGTCGAGTTCTTCTAATTCTTGTATCATTGCTTGAGAGTATCCCTTTGCTCCTATCCCATATTGAGTCTTGACCCGGAGAGCTTAAAGTTTCACTTCAACTAGCAATATAGCATCATGACTGTACGTCAAGGCAAATGGTATTGTTCCAGTGGTTGCTCATTTTGACGTTCTGAAGGCCCATAATGTTTCAGACAACTTATGGACGAGTCTCTTGTGTTGTCTTTGACCATCCTCTTAAGAATGTTGATGATTCCCTTGTTACTTGCTTCTGCTTGACCGTTTACTTAAACATAGTACGGTGTGGAGTGTGTCAATTTGATGCCCAACTTTTTGGTCATATCATGCATGGCTTCGGCTTTGAACACTGATCCTTGGTCAGCCGTTATGGTCTCTGGAATCCCAAAGCTGTGTATGATGTACTCCTCTATGAACTGAATCACCATTGCACTTGTAATTGTAACATGTGCATTTGCTTTGACCCACTTAGTGAAGTAATCTGTTGCAACCAGGATCCATACATGTTACTTTGAGGACGGTGGTATGATGGTTCTGGTAATGTCCATTGCACTTGTACTTGTAATTGTAACATATGCCTTTGCTTCGACCCACTTAGCTAGTGAAGTAATCTGTTGCTACCAAGATCCATACATGTTGCTTTGAGGATGGTGGTCTGATGGTTCTGATGATGTTTATTTCCTAACCTCAAATCGACCAAGGTTTAACGATTAGGTGAAGAATTTCAGTTGGCACTCTTTGCACTGGGTCATGAATTTGACACTTCTGGCAACCTTTGGCAAACTCAATATAATCTTTCAAAATTGTAGGCCAATAAAAACTATTTCGTCTGATCAACCATCTCATTTTGACTCCGGCTTTATGAGTTCCCTCATGGACATCGTGTATGACTTCCAAAGTCTCTTGTCCCCTATAAAAAAGAGTAATAGGTCGTCCAATCCCTTGCGGTATACTGTTTCTTTGTATATGATGAAGTTCCTCATAAGGTATCGAATATCTTTCGGTCATGTTGTTCCTCTAGGTTATTGAGAAATTTGACAATGGGGAACCGCCAATCATCATGCTCAAAGTCAATGAAGGAAACATCCTTGGACACTCATATGTACTCTATAGCGGGGATGACTCATTTTTCAATCTTGACTACCTTGCTATCCTCATGGTCCGGAATGGAAATCTCTAACGCCACTTGGGCCATTTCATTAGCTTCAGAGTTGGCCGACCTGGGCAAATGAGCAAAAGATATTCGATCAAATGTGTCTGCTAATTGGTCAGCCATTGCATGATATGCCAATAATGCCCAGCTTGTGCACTTATACTCCTTATTCATCTGGTTGATGACTAGTTCTGAGTCGCCATAAATCAACAATCTTTTAGCACCCCATCTCTTAGAGGATCTCGAGTCCGATAATAAGCGCCTCATACTCATCTTAGTAATTTGTACATTGGAAATCCAATTGAAAGATGAACTAGAATTTCAGGCATTCAGGTGTCTCTATGACGACCCCAGCGCCTGCAGCGAATTCAGTTCTTGACCAATAAAAAATATCGTCCAATGGTTGTTAATCATCGATGCCACATGAACTTCCCTAATATCGAAGTCTTTAGCCCCTTCAATATCGGTTGATAGGTGGTGGGCGAGAAAGTCGGCCAACGCTTGTCCTTTGACCTCCTTTTGTGGCACATATTAGAATGTAAACTTTAATAAGGCCATTGTCCATTTTCCTATTCAGCCTCAGATAATTGGCCGAGTAAGCATGTATTTTATCAAATCAGTCTTTGAGATAACTTGGACAACTGACGGTAACATGTAGTGTCGAAGCTTGGTCATCGAAAAGAACAGAGTCAGACATAATTTTTCAATTGATGAATAACGAATCTGCACTTCAGTCAAAACCCGACTCAAATAATGGACGATACATTTTTTGCCTCTCTCATTGTCTTGCATAAGTAGACTTCCAATGAAATTTTCTAAGGCTGAAAGATACAACTTCAATGGCTGACCTTAGACTGGGGGTACTAACACAAGAGGATTGGATAAATATCGCTTGAGGTCATCAAAAGATTTATGATGCTCCTCTTTCGACACAAAGTTGACTTCAATTTTTAGCCAAAAAAGTGATGAAAATGGTTGAATCTTCCCAGCCAAGTTAGAGATTAACCGTATTAGAAAATTAACCTTCCCCAAAAAAGATTGGAGCTCTTTCTTATTGGTTGGTAGAGGTGCTTCTCTGATGGCCCTTGTTTTGGCCTCGTCCACTTCAATACCCTTTCAGTGGACTAAAAAACCCAAGAACTTCCTAGACGACACACCAAAGTCACACTTCAATGGATTCATCTTGAGCTTATAAACCCTTATTCTTTCAAATGTTTGTGGAAGGTCAGCTATGTGATCTTGTCTTTTCGCCAACTTAACCACGACATCTTCAATGTACACTTCCACAATTTGGCCGATGAGGTTATGAAAAATCATATGCATGTCACATTGGTACGTTGCCCCAGCATTCTTAACACCAAAAGGCATGACCAACCATTAGAATGTACCAATTGATCCAAGACAATGAAAAGCTGTCTTATAAATGTCTTCCTCGGCAAAAAATATTTGATTATACCCAGCATGTCTGCCCTTTACTTGCGTCGTCTAAGTAAAAAAGTCCAATTATATATATCAGTCAGCTTCTTATTCATCTCTTCGTCATTCTCTAAATTCTCAGCTTCGAATTCTTCATCTAGCTCTCTTCATCAATCTCTCTAGCTAGCTCTCTCAAATAAAATAATATATATAAGCCTAGCTAGCCTACCTCTAGGTAGCTCGATCACTTCATTTCGATCAACGACGATGTCGACCAGCCGGCTAATAAGTATCGACGAATTAAGGTACGTATGTATTTTTGATTTGGTCGGTACTAATAATTCTGATCCGTGAATCGATCATTCCGACAGTTTTAATTTGTTTTCATATATGTATAAATATTATTCCATAATGTGAACCTAGCTATTTTGTTTAATTAATTGAGTGCTAGCTAACTAATTATTGATGAACAATAATGCGCTTGAAATGCATATATATATGTGTGTGTGTGTGTGTTGATGGATATATTAATCTCATAATTAAATAATGTTAATTAGAGATAAATAAATAAATTAGTTGTTAATTAATTAGGAATTGTATGAATTGAACAAATTTTTTTTGTTAACTTCTAACAATGGTTTATTTGATAATTTTAAAGTTCTGTTTACTTACATAGGAATATGGACAAAAGTTGGATACAGTTGGCGAATAGAAGTAATAAGAGGTATATGGACAGAATCAGAGAGTTTGTAACGTTTTCGATGCAACATGGTCAAAGAAAGAAGCGTTTAAGGTGTTCGTATAGAAAATGTCTTAACAATCAATTTGTGGAGTCTCATGTTATGGCTCATCAATTGTATGAGCACAGTATGATGTGGAGTTACACTACATGAAGTGAGCACGGTGAAGTAGTAGACTTCATCTCAGGCCCAGACTTTAGCTCAGGGTACAGTTACCAGGGTGCCTCATCCAGCAGTAGTGGCGCCCTTCTTGGAACCCCACTGTGGATTTGGTCCATACTTCTTTTCCGGAATTCAGTTGACATGGTAGACAGCAACACGAATGGGGAGGACCTGATACTCTAAATGTTGACCCAGTCCCTGCCGTATTCATGAAAAATTGACACTACTGAATTTGATAGATACAATAGCATGCTACTTGAAACTCGAACCCCGGTGTACGATGGATTTCCACAGACTATGTTGCACGCCATAATGACCGAAATGGAGTACAAAGTGAAGCACAAAAATATCGGATGCAAGTTTTAACGAAATCCAGAAACACATATGTGATTTGCTTCCTAACAATCACAAGCTTCCAGGTTCCCATTACAAGGTAAAAAGTGTCTTAAGCAAACTTGGTTTGGAGTATGCGCAAATCAACGCCTGCAAAAAAGATTGCGTGCTATTTTATAAGGAGTATGCAGAGTTGGACTACTGTCTTGTTTGCAACCACTCTAGATGGAAGTACCCTGATAGGAGGAGTTCAAAGAAGAAGATTCCTGTGAAGGTGCTTCGATATTTTTCGTTGATTCCCAGACTACAGTGTTTGTTCATGTCTCTATACCTAGCAGAGCCTATGAGATGGTAAAAGGAAAAGAGAATAGATGACGATGTGCTCAGACACGTGGCAGATGAGGAGGCTTTTAAACATTTCGACAGGGAATTTTCAGACTTTGCAGCAGAGATTCGAAATGTCAGACTAGGACTTTCTATAGACGGGTTCAATCCTTTTAACGATGGCACGTACAACGATTGGCCAGTCATCCTCATGCTGTACAACCTGCCTCCCTGGATGTGAATGAACAAGAAATTTAATTTTCTTACTCTTCTAATTCCAGGGCCTAAGTCTCCTGGAAAGTGTTTAGATGTGTACCTTAGACCATTGATTGACGAGCTGAAATTGTTGTGGGAAACTGGAGTTCCAATGTATGACAAGTTCAGTAACACAATGTTCTTCATGAGAGCCGAGGTAATGTGGACCATCAACAATTTTCTCGCGTATGGGATGTTGGCATCTTGCACAACCAGAGAATACAATGCTTGTCCTGTCTGCTTGGACGACGTCAACTCGAGTTGGCACGCAAGGAAAGTGTGTTACTTGGGTCACCGTAGATGGTTTCCTCATGATCACTAGTTGTGACAAGATAAGGACTGTTTCGATGGGACAGTAGAGAATGGTCCTAAACCCTGACAAAGGTCCATCGAAGAGATTATTGAGAGGTTAAACAGCTTCAATTTCGGTGTGTTGACCAATGACGATGATGTGAAGAAACTCAATCCACCCTCCACAATATCTGGTATATTGGAACCACGTGAGTATTTTTTTGAACTGCCTTACTTGTCAAAATTGAAGCTGGGGAACAACCTAGATGTCATGCACATAGAGAAGAATGTGTTCGACAGCGTGGTGGGAACCATTCTCTATATTAAGTTCAAGACTAAGGATACTCCCAAAGCGCGAAAAGATCTGGAATCTATGAATATACGCCGTCTCTTGTGGTTAAAGAGGGATAAAAGAGGTGTTTACAACAAGATGCCCGTTGCACCTTACACAGTGAAGCCGACAATGAGGGATGTTGTATTCAACTGATTTCAGCGTGTTTGGTATCCATCTAATTATGCATCCAACATATATGACAGTGTCAAAGTAGGGGAACACAAGTTCATTGGTTTAAAGACTCACGACTGTCACATTATGCTGCAACATATAATTCTAGTGGTGATTCGACCTTATTTGCCTAAAGACGTCGCCGAACCAATAGTTGCATTATGCAAATGGTGGCAGAGGATATGCACCAGGGAGTTGAAGAAGTCGGATGTGGTCGAACTTCAATATGAAATTGTCCACATCCTCTGCAAATTAGAGAGAATTCCCCCTGCTTTCTTCAACATCATGATTCACCTTATGGTCCACCTTCCGAACAAGTCCTGCTTTCTAGTCTGGTCCAGTACACGTGGATGTATCCTCAGGAAAGGTAAATTATGAAGTAGTACTGAATTTTTTTAAACAAATTTTCCATCACTTATATATCTCATTTCTTACAAAGATCGCTCTGAATTAATAATATAATGCCTGTTTAGTTTTAGCGTTATCATAATGCAATATGCAAACAAGGTCGTCAGAAACTATATTTCACCGGAGAACTCCATCACCGTATGTTATTACATATGTAATTAAATTCAAAAAATTAATCGAGAGAATTGAGTTAATACCTTCACCGACAAGGAGATACGTGGGTAAACTATAACTCCGGAGGTGGAAAAACTGTATAAACTGAAATTGTGGCCGGAGGTGGTGTTGAGAGATTTTAAGAATAGTTGAGAGATGAGAGAGAGGTGAAATGTCGATTTGGAAATTGAATCTGACCTAAATAATTGAGTTTTCTTAGACGATGAATTAGTTCGTCTTCTAAGTGTAACACTTTGTCCTCTAAGCACAAACTTAGACGACGAATATAGTTTCCTCGTCTAAATTAGCTCTTAGACGACGAAATACATAAGCCGCCGTCCAAGTTGAGATTTTAGACTACGAATTATATTTTCGTCGTCTAAGAAGTTGTACTTAGACGACGAACATTTTATTCGTCGTCTAAAAACTCAACTTAGATGATGAAATACATAATTCTTCGTCTAAGTTTGTACTTAGACGACAAATATGATATTTCGTCATCTAAGCACAAACTTAGACGACGATTATGTATTTCGTCGTCTAAGTTCAACCTAGACAAAGAATTATTTACTTGCGCAACGAATTAAATTTTTTTCGTGTAACACTTACTTAGACGACGAAACAATTAAGGTTTCGTCATCTAAGTGTGTATTTCTGGTAGGGTATAAGGTTTGGGTGCGTCCATTCACACATCTCATTTTAATATTTACACCTCCTATTAAATTTTTTTCGTTGAAATTTCTAAATTTACCCCTGTCTCATTAGAGTTTACCTTCTTCAAGACTACTTACATTCTTCAAATCTTTCGAATCCTTGTTCTCAACTCTAAAAGTTGGCCTAAACATTTTTTGATAAAAAAATGAAGCTCTTCTCATTCAAAACATTCCAAGACAACAAAGTTATGCTAAGAAACATTATGACATACAATCAAAACTTAAAACAAAGCAGCTGGAAATAAAGAACAAGAGTGATGCCACACGCCATCAGTTTCTCCCACCAAAGAAGGGGAGAGTGAAACCCAATTCATATTCTACAAATGTTAAAATTCTTGTTTGATTATTTATTTTAGTTTTGGCGGGGAGTATTACAATTATATGAATGATATCTACGATTATTTCGATTACAGTGAATTTATTTCTTTTCATATTCAAGTCATAACTTTCTAAATCTTGTGGCAAGGGAGAGAGATGGGATGAATAAAAAATGTTTAAGAAGGAGATCAAGAGGGATGCGTATAATGAATACATAAAAAGGTTTGTATGAATATGTTTAGGTTAGTGAAGTCGACATGCATGAGTGATTGAGAGATTGGTAGATGACGGAGACAATAGATCAGCAACCCAAAAATGATCACCGACTAGAAAAAGAAATCAGAAAAAGAAATGCCAACGATATAGGGTAGAGAATAGTCGAGAGAAAAATTCAGGAAACTACCATGCATTGGTATATGGTAGATCAAAATTTGATGAGGAAGAAGAATGTGCCCTCTGATTTAGAATCGGAGCCAAGATGGAGGAGATCAGGGCGAAAAGATGTTGCGGCGTGTTTAGGGTTTTGAAAACGGGGTAGTCGTGTTACTAGGAGAGTCGGGGTACAGAAAGTCGTGTTAGTTAACTAACTATACCAATTGCTTATGCATATATTACTAGAAATATGTAATAAAATCATTATATAACTAAATTTAACCATAAAACTCAAACATTTTCATGACAATTCATAGAAAATTAAAATCAAACATAGCTAAGCAACTCTATCATCAGTGTTGTGCTATGTTTTGGTCATTGACCCACTTGACTGGTATAGGGAATAGGGTCATAATTTCCTATATAACAGAGTTGAGTTTTACTGTATAATCCACTGTTCACTATTCATCACGCATAACTCACATGATTTGCCTTATCAGCCTGATCTGCTCCTCTCATCTTCTTACCACACACGAAATCTGTGACGACCCGAACCAGAATCAGTTGTGTGTTTGGCACGATTCTCGAGATTTGGTTATAGTCGCAGTTGTATGTTTTCAGTCGAGAGTTTGAGTTGAGTGTCTTCACGGAAGTTGTAGAGTACGTGATTTCGAGCTCGAGGGCGGTTCTGGAAGATTTTTCCGATAACCGAGGAATATTTTATGATTATTTAAAGTTTCAGGTTCCGACGTGTTTATCCGATTGTTTCGAGCTTATCCGAATCACATCGTATATTCATTCCGGACCGTTGATCGACCCGAGGGACGAGTATAAATATCGAAAAGTCAAAAAATAGCCAGGAATTAGTCGAAAACTTCACTTTGGGCATTGACCAACTTTGAAATTCGTTGACTTTCCAAAATTGGAAAGTGGACCAGCAGCCGAAAGGGGAAAGTTTCCCGTTTGGGAAGTCACCATCCGGCGACCTAATTCCGGCCATCTTGGGCTTCGAGGAAGGTATGGTTAGAACCCTTAAGTGATTTCGAGTTGGTTGGTTGTTGGTTTGAGTGAAATTGAAGCTGTTTTTGTTGAACCCGATTGGGTCCGAGTTGAGCTACGTCGCCGGTGACGGTTCTCGGTGTTCCGGCGAGTTTCGGTGGAGGGGGTGTGAGGGCTTTGCCTCCCCTTTCCTCTAGGTTGCTTTCCATGTAGTTTAATTGAACTGAAAATGAGTTTTCCGGTGAACCCGATTGGGTCACCGGAGTTGGGTTTCCAATCGGTTTCGGCGTAATTTGGAGGACTTCCAGTGGGTTTTGGTCATTGTAGTAGAAGGGAAAAAGGTTCGCCTTGGCTTGATCTTGAAATCTGGAGCTTCCCGCCGTGTGATTCCACCGTCGACGGCGGCGCTCCGGCGAGGAAAAGTCAACTTTTCAGTTTTCGATGTAATTAGTGTCATTTTTCTCGTAATCGCGCCCTGGTTATCGTACGGAGGTTTTCGGGTTGATTTGGTTAGCCGATTTTCAGTCGAGATTTCGAGTGGGGATTTCGGGATTTCCGTAATTCATTTTGTACTGCATTTCGTATTTCCGGGAACGGTTGGTTTCCGTGCTTCAGTACAGTGTTGTAGACTACGATTTTGATCAGTTATGTTTTTATGAATATTCAGGTGATCGAGATCGAGATCTGGATCGTGAGCGTGCTTCTGGCGAGGGATCTTCCGCCGGACCACGAGTGTAGCGCGTGCGCGCATTTCGAGAGTCTGTGAGTGGACACTTTATTTTCACGGATTGATTGCGAGTCCTTATTTATAGTTTACGAACATGAGCATGTGTTTACAATTATATATACGTATACGAATAAACAGATATGAGCATGTTTACGAGATTAAGATGATTACGTACATGTGTTATACGATTATAAAACGCATATGCATTCTTATGATATTATTGCATTTGCATCGAGATATTTGTGATTTAATTTTCACAGAGTACAGTCGTAGTTCATGTTGTTGTATCAATACACACGCATCCCCGGCTGATCACCGAGGATGCTTACCAGTAGGGGTACCGTACCTTGTGCCGATGTAGTTCCGGGTGGGTACTGGTTTCTGTATCTTGTGCCGATGTAGTTCCGGGTGGATACAGATGTCTGTTTCTTGTGCCGATGTAGTTCCGGGTGGAAACAGATACCCTGATCTGAGGCCTTCTTGGCTCGAATCACGTGTGGGTCTGGGATCCCGTGATTCGGACTGTATTAGCACGGTGTGTGTCCATGAGTGACCCCGTGGGATTTATACTTGCATGCTTAGTACGCTGGAGGATTATGGTTTACCTCGTGTACTTTATTATTTCTATTTACCTGGACTCGCATATGTTTTTATAACATATATACTTGGTGAAAGACATTTATTTTCGTCCACTCACTCTAACATGTTTATTGTCTTTCCCCTGGGCTTTTCGGTTTCCGTGCCCAGTTTGCAGTTCAGGTTTGGTGTTTCACATCGCGGTTTGGAGGCTAGTGATCAGAGTTACCAGTATTTTTCCAGTAGGTTCTTGTTTCGCCTACTGATATACATATTGTATATGTTTTACTCTAGAGGTCGCTCTGATACATTCTGATATACGTTGTGCAGATTTTCACGGATATACACATATACATAGTACAGTTTATTTACTGCTGTTGATTATATTGATGTTGAGAAATCCGGATGGGATTGGTGCCCACGGTTTGCTTTTTGTGGCATAGGATGAAGTGTTAATTTATGGGTGCAGGTTATGGTAATTCAACGCTAGTAACGAAACTCTGCCCAAATTTTGAAAATTTTTTGTTGGTTCGTATTTTCGAAAGGGTTTGATTCCGGTTTAGGTAGCTGAATCGGGATTGGGTCCTTTCAAAATCTCCCCGTCTTGCTCTCTTCAAAATTGTTGCTCTCTTGCTCTCTCAATCTCAAATCTCAGCTCTCATTTTTCCTTTACTCTCTTCCATAACCAAAACCTTGACTAGATCCCGATCAATCAGAGGCTCAGAGCTTCATTTTCAGCTTCTAACGTTTCTTATTTTGTCTCCGCCAATTAGTGTGTATCTCTCTCTCTCTCTCTCTCTCTCTCTCTCTCTCTCTCTCGCATAACCTTCCATTTTTTGTGTGCTGAAAAATAGTCTCTCCATTGTTTATGTGTTGAAAAAGCATTAGTCTTTCATCATATAATTGAATTTTGTGTTCTCGGTTAGTGGAGATGTGATTGAATTCAGTTTCATTATCTGATTCTCTCAATTCCCATATCCCCATTGTTTTCTTCTTTTGTTTGTTTTGTGTTTGATTATCTGAGTTCATGAATGAATTAAGAATTGGGTTTTTGTTAAATTTTGATTTACATTGTTAATTTGGGTTGAATTGTGTTCTTAAATGAACTAAAGATGGGTTTTTGTATGATTTTGATTTGGGTGGAGACCCAATCTTACTGTGGCTTTCTCAGTAAACCAACATACTTTTTGGATATATGATTTGTCTTAGGAATAGATGTTCAAAAGAAAAAAATTATGTTCTCTCATTTTGATTTGGTCTGTTAGGACTACATGTACTTCACTCACACAAAAAAATAGAAGATATCTAACTTCTTAGTTTAGGAAATTAGATGGCTGGTGTAATCAGATTGAAGTATTGTTCAAGGAGATGCATTTGTAAGATGATTGGATGATGAGTAGGAAGTTGGAACCCATACATTGAGTGATATCAGTGGAAGCTATTGAAACCTTTGTTTGGTGACAGGCTGAGTAGTTCATAATGGTTTTCTATGCTTATTGGTTGATAATGGCTGAGGCTGTTTCAGGATAGTCTTCTAAAGGTTCTATGCAAAAACACTCATGGAGTCATGGTTGGTGTTCTTTTTCTTTCTACATATATGCCCTTTTGATTTTTCAGAGCATTTTTCTGTTTTGTTTTGTTGTACCAAAATATTTCATAAGTTCTTCATCCTATAATATTTCAATGGTTATATATTGTTTAGCTTTCCTGAATATCATTGTGTATGTAAAGCACTAATGTGCATTGCGTCTGCTTTAGAATTTGAGAAATTTAAATATTTGCTACATTGTAATACTCTGCAACTATGTCCCGACAAAAGGTGATGAATGACGTACGTATGTGTAAAGGAAAATTTTCAAGGTTTATTAAATATATATGCATAGATAGAAGAACTGTATCATCTATATTTTTGAAGATGGATATAAATTATAATAGTTTCTGGGATTTGGTAATTGATCTGTTTTGATAAATTGGTAAAGAGTATTTGGTAATTGATCCATTTTTCATTGCAATTTTGTTCGGAGATTCGGCTCATGTTTTATTTTGATTGAGTCAAAGTTGTTTTGGGTTTTGTGGGTGTTTATTTTGCTTTGATCATTATTATTATGTAATCATCAACTTATATAGTGCTTATTGATTGAATTGGTTACTTAGTTCTCTATCTAACTACTTATTTTGATGGTAACTTTTTAGGATCAAGGAACTTCAGGTCTTAGATATTAAGTTTCTATATGGTTGTTCAATACCCACCATTTTGTGACAATTCGTGTTTGGTTTGTAAGATTGAGAATATAGGAAAATTGTGAATGTTAGTAGATTTTTCATGGTTATGTGTTTAGTTGCTTGCTAGTAACTGAAATGAAATGTGTTTTAACTTTGGGTCCAACTGTGGGATATTCTCTGGTGAAAATGTGAAGTGCTGAAACAAAAATTTTCCGATCTAATTACTAAACTAAATAGTTGTCAAAAAATGATATATGATGAGGTGATCAAAGCCTTTGAACAAATGAACCCAAGATCATTCTTTGTTTATGGTAGTGGAGGCACATGTCAAACTTTTTTATGGAACACTATAATTTCTAGATTGAGATCTAAAGGAAAAGTTGTTTAGGTGGTTGATTCATCAGACATTGCTTCATTATTACTTCCGATAGGTAAAATAGCTCATTCGCGTTTCAAAATAAAACCAATTATAAATAAAGATTCAAATTATAATATAAATAAACAAACCAATCTTTCTAATTTAATTGAAAAAAGTTGAATTAATTGTTTGGGATGAAGCTCCTATGTGCAATAAATGATGTATTGAATCAGTAGATAGAACATTGCGTGATATTTTGTCAAAAAAGAAAAACCATTTGGAGGAAAGACTATTCTATTCGGTGGAGATTTTAGATAGGCATTGCCAGTCATATAAGGTGGTGGAAAAGAACAAGTCATCCAGGCATCATTTAATAATTCGTATTTGTGGCCTACCATTACAGTGTTTCATCTAACTGAAAATATGAGATTATTGACAATTGGTTTAAGCAACATAGAAAAAAATGAAATTAAGGATTTTGCTAAATGGATACAACAAATAGGCGAAGGTCAATTAAAAATTCCCTATAGGAGATGATAAAGTAAGCTGGATTGATATACCAAAAGAATTACATACTGATATCTCCTACAATTCATCCTATAGAATCAATTTTTCAAGCAACCTATCCAAATTTTTTATTCAAATATAGTGATACAAGCAAATTATTTAAGATAACTTGCTATACTGACTCCAAAAAATATGATTATTCATGAAATAAATAATTATGTAATTAAATTATTTTCCGGCGATAACAAATCATATTTTAGTTCGGATTCAATTTCATACAATTCAGGTAATAGCGACAATATCAATCTTTTCAATCTAATGGAATTTTTGAATAAGTTTGAATTCAATGGATTACCTACACATGAACTAAATTGGAAATTGGCATGCCTATTATGTTGTTAAGACATTTAAATCAGATACGTGGTTTGTGTAACGGTATAAAGTTGATTATGACAAAGCTGTTTGAAAGGCTAATTGAGGCAAAAATACTTACGGGAAACAATATGGGAGAAAAAGTTCATATTCTAAGGATAATATTATATGCAACGGAAATTAAATGACCATTTAAATTTAAAATAAATCAATTTCCTGTCAGACAATGTTACGCAATGACGATAAACAAGAGTCAAGATCATCCATTAAACCAAGTAGGAATATATTTGTCAGAACCAGGTTTTACTCACAGACAATTATATGTAGTGTTATCTAGAGTTACATCAAAGAAAGGCCTTAAATTTTTTATAAATAATATTGATGACAACCCTAATAATTGTACAAAAAATATTGTCTATAAGGATGTGTTGCAAGATATATAACATTTTGTATTTTGTATTAGAATATACATAATTTATCTGAATATATATGGTTTCATATTTTTTTTTCAACTTTGTAGCACTAATTTCTCTATATATACATATATACATACACAATTTCCTTCGTCTCTCATATGTATTCAATTGGTTCTTTAGATTCTTTTTTCTCTCACCCATGTGCCATCTTGCCGCCGGCAACACCAATATATTTGAAAAATAAAACATAATTTTTGAAATTCTAATCTGGCTATGACGCATTGGTAATTTCGACTATGGCTATCTTTTGATCAATCGAAGCTTACAATCACAGTTCCATCAAATCTCGAATTTCAAAGGTCAGGGTTTTCAATCGGTTTTCCTTTTTCTCTCTAAATTTTGTTAGGTTTATTTTTTCTCACTAATTTTTTTTGGATCTAACCGGGTTAATTGTTTCTAGCAGTTATCGACCTGTAGAGGAGGGATTTCTTCTTCATCTCTGATCTCCGACGCCGTTGGTCCATCGACATCATCATCAACAGGCCTCTCTCACCTAAACCAATCGAAGTAAGGTAATAATCAAAGTAAATATCTCTATCTCTCTTATTAATTTCTCTGTTTTTCATTTTGGATCTCTCACATCTTTGGTCTCTCTTTTGTAACGAAAATTTTATAATGTAGTTTCGGCTGTCGACGCTTCCATTTCTCTCCACAACCTCGGTCCCGCGGCAACTTTTCCGCCCCTGCTTTCTCTTTGAATTCGGTGATCAATTCACAACTTCCCTAAGATTCAAGTTTTTCAATTTCTCTTCTTTTTATATGTATTAGGATCGAATCTTATTCATAAGCTTTTTGGATTTTTTTAGTTTCTAGGGTTTTCAAAATTGTGAAATCTCAAATTACCCAAATGCAAGTTTTGGGAGGTCAATTATGGTGATTTTGTAACTTGGTTATGTTTTAATAAATTAGGTTTTGGGTTTGATGCATTTACAGTTAAATGGTTCTAGATTTATTGGAATCAAATTGATCAATATTCTTTTGGTTTTGATAAATTGCTGTTTCACTTTTTTGTTTATTACAAGTTGAAGTACTGAACACTAATTTTGATTTGTCTACTTCCCAGTGGAATTTGGTTGTTTTAGCTTCGTAGAATACTTTGCTCCTAATGTCATTGGGACTAAACCAAGAATTATTATTGGATGGTATAGTTTCGCCGCTTTTGTGTTTTGGTTAGTGATGATTGTGGATTGTTAGAACACTTATGAAACTATTATTAGACCAATGCATATCTGATATGAATGAAAAACTTCTGCAGGTAGGCTTCATGTTTGTGTCTGTGAGTACGAGACATCATTCCTAGGTTGTGATTTAATTTGTTTAAAGTTTGTTAACTAATATGATTTTTTGGGTGATTATAGAGCATTTTAAGACGATTTGATGTCGAGTTAAAATTTAATTTATACTTTAACTCAAAAGATTATTTTTGTTTGTCAAAGGATAAACATGTAAAGACAGACCAACAAAGCATATTGATTAGATCACTTAATATTAAGAAACAGAAGGACAAGGGAGATTCAAGTTCAAAGGACGCAAATGGAACATGTACAGCTGAAAGCTCAAGAAAGAGGTATGACTACCATTGTTTCTCATAGGCACACTTAAGACTGCTCATATCCTTTGGCATAGAAAATTATTTGCAATCTAACTCACCTTATATTTTAAATCGTGCAGGGTTGCTAAAAGAGTTTTGGATAGCCAACGCCAGTTAAGAAACCTTCCACACTACATGAGTACAAAACAGAAAGGGGAATGACCATCTGTCTCTGATGGAGATAATGGGTAAGGCTAATAATATTTTTTTGAATTGTTTTCTTTTAAGTATAGTTGATTAGGATTAGAATTTAATTTTACGATATCTCTTATTATGAATTGGTGGTTGTTTCAATTGAAGATTTGCAGGGATTTATCAGCTTATGGACTTCTTGCATCGACAAATTGGAGAGGTGTAGAGACTGTAGATATTGCTTATTCTCCCTCTTGAAGCAACATGCTTGAGGCATGTATAAATTTGAATATATGGTGTGTAATATACTTTCATTCTAAGAGTAGTTTAGATGCATCATTTTAGTGTGGGGATAGATATAAAGAGCATAACTGTGACGACCCAGAACAGAATCAGTAGAGTAAACGGCTTAATTCACGAGTTAGCGCGTAATCGCAATTTTCGTAAATTGATTGATTTGCCAGTTTTAATCACGACTTAATTATTGGCCGAGAATTTGAGTTGAATCTCTTCTCGAGAGTTGTTGTACATGTGATTTCAAGTTCGTGGGCGGTTCCGGATTATTATTTCGACAAACGAGGAATATAATATGAATATTTGAAATTGAGGAATCTCGTCAAGTTTATCCGTTCGTTATCACTACCAGCAAAAAGACTATACCCGACGAGATATGGAAAACTATAGCCGACGAGATAAAAATCTCGTCGGCTATAGTGGAAAAAATAATTTTTTTTTAATTTTTTTTAAAAACTCGTCGGCTATAGTACTAGAGCCAACGATAATGGGTAAAAACCTCGTCGGCTATACTATTACCGACCGACTTTAGCCAGCCGACTATAGCCGACGAGATTTTTACCCATTATCGTCGGCTCTAGTACTATAGCCGACGAGTTTTTAAAAAAAATTAAAAAAATTTATTTTTTCCACTATAGCCAACGAGATTTTTATCTCGTCGGCTATAGTTTTCCATATCTCGTCGGGTATAGTCTTTTTGCTGGTAGAATATGAGTTATCCAAATTGTGATTGTTATCCGTTTTGGACCGTCGATCGTCCCGAGCCGCGAGTATAAATATCGAAAATAGTCGAAAAATTGTCGAAAAAGCACTGTTGGAAGTTTGACCGGCGTTGACCCATTCTGGAGCGTTGACCACCGTTGACCCGTGGAGAACTTTTGACCATTTGAATTTCTCCAGCGAACCTGCCAATTTCGGCCGTTTCAGGCCACGACCTTGGAAGGTAAATGATTCTCCTCGTGATTCTAAGCTGTTTAGCACTTGGAATTTCTCGATTTGGTTTTGAATTGAGGGAGAAATGTGGAGTTGAAATTTGGGGAAATTCCGGCCGGTTTCGAGTTGGCTTGGCAGTGGCGCTCCGGCCACAGGGGTGGCCGGGGATGGAGGGGTTCTGTCCGTGGGGCCACGTCGGTGCCATTGGGAGTGGCCTCGATGGCCGGCGTGCTCCGTAGGCGGTGGATCGACGGCGAACAGTTTCGCCGGCGGTGGAGGAAACCGTGAGTTTCGAGCTTATTTCCGGCGTGTGTGGCCAGAATTGGACTTAGCCTCAGTTGAGAGATGTGTTGGGCTCGTTGAGGAGAAGCTTCGGTGAGCCTGGCCGCCGAAAAATCTCTCCGGTTGACGGCGCGCCTCCGCCGGCAGCGGCGGTCAACGACAAAGCTCCGGCGACCCGTTGACTTTTTAGAATTTGATGATTTTAATGTCGTTTTGCTCGTATTCGCGCCCCGATCATCGCCTTGAGGTTTTCGAGTTGATTTGGGTACTAGATTTTCAGTCGAGGGTTTGAGTGGAGATTTCGGGAGTTTTCGTCGATTATTTTGTATCAGTTATATGTTTCCGGGAACGGTTGGTTTCCGAGGTGTGGTACAGAGTTGTGAATTGTGATTTTGATCAGATATATTTTATGATTATTCAGGGGATCGAGATCGTGCTTCGAGCCAGGGATCTTCCGCCGGACCACGTGATTAGTGCGAGTGCGCGCTTTACTCACCTGTGAGTGGACTTTTATATTTTCACTGTCGTTGCGAGTTCGTGATTTCCGTATTCACTTTTATAAGGTGTTGAGATTATTTATTATTTTTGAAGGTATTATTTTATATTTTTATGGTGATGACTTTACTTGCATCTATGCTTCGGCTACTCGGCTGATCACCGGTAGTCTGACCAGAGTTGAGAGATTCCTCTGGGCAGGGTTGAGAGATTCCCCTGTTATGCCGCTGGGGTTCAGAGATTCCCCTAGCCTATCACCGTCGGGCTTGAGAGATTCGTCTGGCACCTCCATATATATTTCCGAACTCGCATTGTTTTACATTGTTTATGTCTATGAAATTGGTGAAAAACATATGTTTATTTTCGTACATTCACTCTAACGTTTTTATTGCCTTTCCCCTGGGCTTTTCAGTTTCCGTGTCCAGTTTGAAGTTCGGATTCTGGTGTCTCACGTCGCGATCGGAGGCTAGTTGTTCGAGCTACCTTTCTTTTCCAGTAGGTTTCTTGTTTTGCCTACTGTTGTACATTTTGTATATATACACTAGAGGTCGCTCTGATACGTTACTGATATATGTTTTTATGTGATTTTCCCTGGATTTTCTATAAAGTACAGTTATGTTTACTGTTTTACGTTATCGTTATGATATTGAGAAATCCGGATGGGATTGGTGCCCACGGTTTGGCTTTTGTGGCATAGGACGAAGTGTATTTTCCGGGTGCAGGTTAATGGTAATTCCGCGTTAGTAGCGTTACTCTGCCAAAATTTTGATGGTTTTTGTTGGTTCGTGTTTTCAGAAGGGGTTTGATTCCGGTTTAGGAAACTAAATCGGGGTTGGGTCCTTTCAATAACTCAAATTGGAAGGTGGTATAAAGAAACTATATATGTACCTGGTGTAGGTTCATTATAGACCTTCGTCACTAGAATTTTGTTGTCATCATTTTGTCAAATTTGAATTATATTGTCTATTTGTGATCATTTGCACAAATGAACTTTTCAGATTCTCTTCAACATTGAATTCTGCTGTCATCATTTTCTGCTCTCTGATTCTTAATTTTCTTGCTTAATTACTTTATTTTGTTTTATGGGTTATGGATAGGTTTTATTTCCTCCTAAGTTTTGTGATTACTGGATACAACTTCTTTTTCTAGGTTCTTCTGCATGATTACTTGAAACACCAAGTCTCAACACTTATTCGGAATAGTTATCCAAGAGGTTAATATCAATTTTGACCCAGATCCAAAGAATTCAAGAGGACCTAAATGAAAAAAGGTTCGTCTTATTTTAAAGTAATTGATTTTTTCGGATCCATTGACAACATTGTATGCTTAGATGTTGGTTTAATCTTTAAGCATTTGATGAACCTGTCATGTTGATGCCTACAAAAAATACGAAGAAGATGCCCCTACTGCACCAAAACCAAAGAAGGCGGGTTGGCCAAAGAGAAAGCTGATGTTCTTATTCAATTACTAGATACTCGGTGTATGTAGAGAACTCAAATTGAATTATAGATTAGATAATGTCATTTTTTATTCATATTCTCTTTAGTACAATTTTTTTATATTATAGATTATAAATACAAGAATTTTGTTTGTTATTCATATTGTATTAAATATGAATTTTTCATATTACGTTTATGAGAATTCACGATAGAATCTAAGAATTTTCATCTCATTTATTATCAACATTTCAATACGAATATTTTTCGAATGAAACAATTATGGTAACACCGCCCCAATGAAGTCACCTAGTAGACTCATAGCATGGGGACTGAGGAGACTAGGACACGAAGAAGCTGGAGGAAGAGGAACGAGTATTTGAACCATTCCACTATGAGCAAAATCGGGCTTGGGGAGTTAAATATGATCCAAGTGGAATTGGGCCTGGGTCAAACCGTCAACCGGCCTGGATCCAAGTGAAAAACTGCTGCTGTAGTAGCAGAATTGATACTCTCAATTTTTTTTTTCTAGCGAGGTTGGCGTTGTTTTCTTTATGATGCATGTAATCTAGTAAAGGGTAGATTTCTATATCTTAGCTGAATAGGAGAACTACACAAACAACAGTATATATGCATCTGTGATACTAGCAGTTTCGAATATCAAGATCATGTAACTGTGTCTAAATCTTCACATTGTTTACATAGTGCTCATCAAGTTACATACAAAATACACCATATATGACGAAGATTTAAAAGTTCCGGCATATATCAGAGTGTAAAAATGCATTCGAGAACGGATTCTATGAAAATGCACATTGAGGTTCTGTGATGTACGAGCAGATTGAATCAAATTTCAAACACATTCTTAGCTAACAGCTGCTACAGTAGTTCATTTCATAAGAAACATGTACTACAAACTCTAAGAAGTAAATTAAGAAAAACGATCAAACCAGAAAACCAGCAAACTAGATTTGTTCTGTAAAGCTGTGACGTACAGTTCTCGTTTCTCAGATCCTTGATTCAGATTTTCAATTGGGCATGTTCACTGCATTGTAGATGCTTCTGCAATTGGATTTATGACTTCAAATTTCAGAACGTCATCCTGGCCGTCGGCATAGAGAAAGGAGACCCCACACCTTCTCACACAATTCAACCGTTTTCCACCATCTTGTGCATAGAAGTCAAAACAAGCTTCTGTAGACCATTTTGCTTCATCCGGAAGTGCAGCGAGTTTATTATATTTATACCACACCAGCACATCATTCGAGCTGAGATTGAATTCCCCACCTGGATTTCCCAGATCGACTCTATGGCCTTCACCATTGTCGGTTTTGATAATCATCTCACACTCAGTACCAATCCAATTACAATCAGAATCATGTGCATCTCCACAAACAACACTCAGAGCAAAACCTAAGAAGAACTTTGTATCAGACCAATGCAGAGGAAGCCTAATTTTCATTGAAGATCCCTCTGTTCGACAATCGAACCATTTTGGAATTTCACCTCCTACACATTGCAGAATAACTTTACCAGATGATAGATGTTCCTGCAAATATATAGACATTATTATGGTTATAAGTCTGACTCGTGAAAGCTCAGAGAAAATGACTTAATTTTCGATTTGCTATTCTAGGAATCACCTCAATATCAATTTGCTATCATAAGATTTATAAACTTGTCAATTTACTACCTTATTATCTAATTACTTGAATTTCATCAAATTATAAACATTTGAAAACACTTTACTACTCTAAATGCTCTATTCTATTTATTTGAACGAAAAAATATCATAAAAAGCTATCAAAAAATTTAAACTTAAGGTAACAAATTGACAGAAAAAAAATTTATGATAGCAAATTGACAATTATGTCAAAGAAAATTTACATAAGTGCAGCGCGCGCGCATATATATATATAGAGAGAGAGAGAGAGAGGGTATACAAGATTACATGCGGTTGCGATTCGCATAATTCTGCTATGTGCATCATCCATTATGTTACTCCTTGTAGCCATATCCAAATTTAAGCAACCTATAAACATATGACTCTCTGTCCTCTTCTCAGCAAGAATTTGATCCAAACCTTCTGTGACTGCAGTCACAGACACTGACACTCTCTTAAGACTAGCACAATCTGTTGCATTCAACTCTTCTAGAAGACATGGGAGCGCCGGTAAAGATTGAAGCTGCTTGCACCAGCCAAGGCACAGAGATTTGAGCCCAGAAACTTGTTTGATGGTGGGAGGTATGGTCTCAATCATGGTTCCTGCAAGATTTATGTATTGTAATGCGGGCAAGCTATTAAAGCAATCAGGAATTTTTTGTAAATCTGTGCAGTAGCTGAGATTTAGAGATGTCAAAAAGCATAGAAAGAGTGGCAGAGGCAGTGTTTTTAGTTGGTGACTGCAGTGTGACAAATCTAATGTCTTAATCCCCAAAAGATTTCCAAACGATGAGGGTAGCTCTTCAATATTAGTTCCACTTAAATCAAGAAACTCCAGACATTCCATAGGCTCCAAAATTTCTGGAAAATCTGTGAATGTAATGCAACGATGGAGATTGAGGCTCTCAAGATATTTCAACTTACAAATATTGGTTGGGAGACTCACAAGGAACTCACAATGACTCAGATCGACTGAAATGAGCCGAGTCATACACTCAATTGACGAAGGCACTTTCACTATATCTGTCCCAGTCAAACAAAGATGTTTAAGGGACTTCATCTTCCACTGACAGCTTGAGAAGTTAGCGAGGCCAGAACAACCACGAAGACCCAATACAACAAGTGCTTCAAGAGAACAGATCACTGAAGACATGCTTGTGATATCAATGCTACATAAATATAGGAATTCCATCTTGCTTGGTATCTTTGCTTGAATAGTAATCCCCGAGCCATCACCCAAATTCAGATAAGTAAGCTTGGTAAATTTTTCAAAATATGATGGAACTGTAACTAGTTTTTCACAAGATGAAAGATCAATACTCTCAATGTTTACACTCTTTGACAGGTCTGGAACTTGAAACAAATTTTCACAGCCGCCAATATCTATACTCTTAATGTAGGCACACTTTGTCAAATCCGGAACTTGAACCAAGTTACTACAGCCTCGAAGATTTATAATTTCAATGTTTACACAATTTGACAGAAATGCAACTTCAACCAGCTCCTTGGAGTAACTTAGATTTATGGTTTTCAAGTTCACAAGATTCTGTGACAAATTAAAGAGAAAAAAGAAGAAGCAAGAATAAGTAAACCTGAACATATAAATAGTATTTCTTTTTTTCATAGCTAGACTAAAGTTAATGCATGTAAGAACTAACTGAATCATACCTGGCCTTCATTCCAAAGTCTGTGGAATTGGCAACAAGACATATGAAGCTCGACAAGATGTTTTGCATTAAATTTTGATGGCAAAGATTTCAAAGGGCATTGATACCAGAATAGATATTTAAGGGTATTGGGAAGAGACTCGAGATCTTCCATGTCGTTGAACTCCAGTAAGTTAAGCATAAGGAATCTCATGTTATGCATCCTTGTGAAAGCTTGAGGACACAAAGTTAGCCTGTTCTCACAGACCCAAAGGTAAATGCTATGAACTTTGGCAGTTCCCTGAAGAACAAAAAACAAAAAATCAATAGAAAAAGAATTACTCAAATATTCAATAATTTCTATAAATTCATCTGCTAGTTTTCATAAGCTACAGTAAGCTACTACCGTATTATTTTCCAAAACATGGTTGACATCCTCACAATTGTGTAACCTACTGCGACTTCCGGGCTCTTCAGCACATTCTTCTTTGACAATATCCACACCCATTTCTCGAATCACATCATGCATCCATATGCAATCATCTTTAAGTGATATGAGAGACATATCAATGAGGATTTCAATTCCATCATCAGGAAATAAACCACATGCAGCTAATATTCTTTTCGTATCACAAAGTTTCCCCCTCTTATGAAAACATGCAATATCAAGGAAGATCTCCCTCTCGTTTCTTTCTAAGCCTTCATAACTTGCTCTGTACACATTTTGAAGTTCTTTGTTGGGAAATTTTCTCAATTTCTCCCATAACCGTTCCAGTTCTTCTTGCCTCTTGCATTGAAGGAACCGTCGACTTAAAACTTTAAGGGCTAATGGAATGCCTGCAGTATACTCTAGCACTCTGTCTAAACATTCAAACTTTTTTATGGAATAAGTGGGTGAATTTGAAAGGAAGAACTGCATAGATTCAACACTGTTTAAGACCTCGACCTCATAAGTCTTTACATCTACTTGCCTCAGTAGTTGCATCTCCCTAACCGGTTGCATATCTCGAGTTGTTATAATGATTCTACTTCCTGGGCCAAATGGAACTTGATCACCGGCTAAAAACTCTAGTTGGCCCAGATGATTGACGTCATCTAGAACAACAAGAACTTTTGTACGGTTGAGCCTAGTTTTAACAAAGGAGTGTACAGTTGGAGTAGAGATGGTTAACTCTTTGTCCCCTAATAGTTGTCTAAGAAGTTCATCTCGCAATATATATAGCTGAGATGAGAATTCTCCTTTAGCCCCTGATCCTTCCCTGACATTTGGAATAAAACAGCAAGCTTCGAACTGAGAAGAGAATCCGTGAAACACAGCGTCCGCAAGAGTGGTTTTGCCAATACCACCCATACCCCAAATAACTACAAAGCGAACACGAATATCGTCTGGGATAATGTCTAATTCCTTAACAATTGACTGAATGCGGACTTCAATTCCAACCAAATGATCATTTATATTGCTTGTGGATTCACGATTCAACTTTGTTAAAACATCTCTCACGACTTGCTCGACCAAGTCGTTATCATCCCTAACATAAAGGACCGGTCAAGTACAAGCAAATAGTTAGTAATTAGTCACTGATATACTTAGTCAAACGTTACTGGCTAATTCAATATGGTCAAAAGTATCAAAAGTGGAAATGAAGTTACCTAACCGTTCTTGATGTTGAATCAAACCCGGATAGGTTTGCTGCTTTAGTCAAAGCTCTTTTCCACTTGACTACCTTGTCCATCAAGTCCATCCTTCGCTCATGCTTAGAAAATGCAATCTCATAACTTCTCTTCTGGTGTCGTACAACTGATGGATCTATTCTGTAGAAAACTGGTATAACATAATGTCCATTTCTTCCTTGGCATTCCAGTATGTAAGCAAGTTCTTTCAGGCACCAAGTTGAAGAAGCATAGTCTTCTGAGAAAATGATCACGTAAATCTTTGATTCCTCAATTGCTTTTAGAAGGGCGGGTTCAAGATCTTCTCCTTTCTCAAGTCTGTAATCTATGTAGGTGTCGATTTTTCTCCGTATTAAAGCAGCATGGAGATGGCTGGTAAAATTTGTGCGAGTATCCGCACCTCTGAAACTAATAAAGACATCATATTTTTCTTTGGGTGGGATGGCAGAACAGGAGGCCGTACTACAAACACTTGCAGAAACAGAAGGCAAAGGCTCTTCCTTGGAACCAAATATTCTCCAAAGTGAATTAAACATAGCTGATTAGCTCTATGATTAGAGAAGAATCAAATTTCAAATATAAAAAGAAATCTCAGTAGTTAGAACTTAGAATTGTATATATGATAGAAGGTAGTAAACTTACAACTTCTTCGCAAAAAAGTGTAAACAATGCAGATCGATGATCTAGCTATCTCTGGGGAACAAAATTAAGAGAAGCTTATGTTGATCAAATTTAAGAGAAGTAACAACTTCTCGATTTCTTATCTGTTATGAAGAACTAAAACTCAGCTGAGATATAAAGAACGAACTCAAGAAAACTTTCCTAAAACTTTCAACAAAATATATATCTTTGAAGAACTCAATGTAAACCAAAGGTGACGACGACTGCAAATATTGAATTTTTTCAGCATATAATAATTCTTTCTTACTCAATGATGAAAGTGATCGAAAGAAAAAAAAGAGAAAAAGAGAAGAGAGGAGGTCAGGAGGAGACCCCCCAAAGGAATCGGATGCAAAGAAAGCATATGAATGTTCTACCACAGATATCATATCTTATCTGATGTATGTCTAACAGTGCAGTCACCGGCCAACGTTGACAATAATGAACCCTGGTCTTAGACTTAAACAGTAACTAAAATGAATTTTTGTAGTGGCAATAGTTTCACTCATTCAGTAGCTATAAAAATCACTTTCTCTAGACAAATATAATCCTGATTGTGTTTGTTGGTGCATTCAACAACTGTGTGGTTACTTCTTATTCATAGCTAGAGCTGGATCATGCATGATCTTCTCTCTTAATTAGAGTCTTTCAGCAATTAATTTGGTTACTTCTTTAATTTGGTTCCTCTAAAGCATCTTACACAACAAAGCATCAGGTTCTTAGCTATATCGAGGGAGAATCTCCTCGATCAGTAGGCTAAACCCTTTTTCATCTTTTTATACATCATGCAAGATGTACAGTGAAAAACTAAACCAAATGCGATAACGGCTATTAGCCTACTTCTATTGAGTTTCTGCAGCCATATAAATAAGTGGCTCAGAACTCACAAGTAGGTATCGCAATAAACACTTGCATGTGGAAGCAAAGAAAGAAGAAGAGGTTGCGGACTTGTGGGAGAAGAATAACAGAGATAGACAGAATCTAATCAATATAAAATTACAATTGAATTTCATTTGAATGTTCTCGCTCAGAATATTAGAACCAACACATGTTGTGTAGTATGTGACATCAGTCTTGAGGCACAATCATATGGGCTCGTAGTTAATGATGCGCATCGAAATGGGGCAAGGATTTCCTTATCGTTCCAGGAGTCCTAACTAACTAAGGAAATAAGCTTTCAATCTATACAAGGGGATAGGGTAACGTTTTTTGCTTCGAACTCTTTGTATTAGAGGAGTGTTGGAGTCGCCACTCTACCACTCTTTCAAGTGAAACTTCTCGAACCTTAAACAAGCACTCCAAGAATGTTAGAAGAGATTGTATATACTTTCCATATTACAATTAGTTATGTAGATGCTGTAATCTTCTATTCCTTGACTTATAAGGAGTTATCTTCCTAGTTTATATAGGTCTGTTGACGTACTGTAAGTTTGTATATATTCCTCTACTGATATCAATGGAAAAGCATTCCAGCCAAACTATTCTACATTCTCTTTTACATGGTATCAGAGCAAGACCAAGTTCCTGACTCATCGCTACATTTTTTCAATCTCCCGTGTAGCGTCTCTCTTTCAATCATCATGGGCAGTGGAGAAGATTCTAGCAAGAAGGCAGAAAGTTCTGTTGATACCTCCAAGGCAGATCTCTCTAATCCCTCCTTCACTCACCATTTGGATCATCTCGGATTGGTTCTCGTCTCCAAACTTCTCGATGGGGACAATTATTCAGGTTGGAAAAGGTCAATGATCCGAGCTTTGAACTCCAGAAAAATAAGCTTGGATTCATCAATGGCTCTATCAAAGCTCCCTCAGAAATTGCTGATCCCGAAAGTTATGCAACTTGGTCGCAGTGCAACGACATGGTTCACTCTTGGATTGTCAACTCTTGTGATCCCGAAATTGCAGATAGTGTGATGTATTACCCTACTGCTAGTGAGGTTTGGGAAGATCTAAGTGAACGTTTCTCTCGAGGGAATGCAACTCACATCCTTGAAATAAAATGAGACATCAATTTACTCAAACAAGAAACTCTATCTATCTCAGCATACTATAGGAAACTAAAGAGCTTATGGGATGAACTGGCAACATATTCAGACACAGTACAATCAGAACAGCAGAAACTGAAAGTGAACTTAATATCAGTAAGTCGCCTAACAAGAAGTCTGAATTGCTCAATAACTTTTTCTCCTTATTGGTGTATTTTGCAGGATCTGGACATGAAGACGATAATTTATTTGGGGAAGCAGCGTGATGGACTATACTATTTGATGGCATTGGCGACAAGAAAGCATCCAACCCTTTCTCCTCCCACAAAAAAAATCATCTTGCAACCTCACCATCTCCACCACCGATCTATGGCATAATCGTTTAGGACATGTTTCACCTTCTTGTCTTCGCTTCATTGCAAAGAATTTTTTAGATTTTCATGTTCATCATAATAATGTTTTCCCTATCACTACAAGAAAAACGGACTTAGACCACGGAGCATTTCCGTCGTCTAAGTGACGTTTTCCGTCGTCTAAGTACTTAGACGACAAAATCTCCGTCGTCCAAGGTCCGTGCTCCAAGTGCTGTCGTCCAAGCACTTGGACGACGGAGATTTAGTTCTCCGTCGTCCAAGTTCACTTGGACCGCGGACGTTCTCCGAGGCCCAGGTAAACACCTGGACGACGGAGATTTAGTTCTCCGTCGTCTAGGTGTTTACCTGGGCCTCGGAGAACGTATCAATCTCCGTGGCCCAGGTAATCACTTGGATGACGGAGAACTAAATCTCCGTTGTCCAAGTGACTACCTGGGCCACGGAGAACGTATCAGTCACCGTGGCCCAGGTAATCACTTGGACGACGGAGAGTTAGTTCTCCGTCGTCCAAGTGACTTTTTAATTTTAAAAAATAAATAAATTGTAATTAAATATTATTAATTTAATTTATTATTAATTGAATTTAAATAATGAAAAATGCTAAAATTAATTAAATAAACTAAATTTTGAATATTACTTAATTATTAAATAATTAAAATTAATTTGTACATACATGAATAATCGAAAAAACCCATAAATAAAAAATTAAAATATTGTTCGGAATGCGGAAAGAAACGAGATAATAAACTACTAGCTAGCTAATACACTGGAGGAGCAGATGCGCCGCCGAGTCCTCCGCCTCCAGCCGGGTCGTCGTCGTCGGGGTGTGGGTTCGGAGGAGGTTGACATACTTCTCGATTTTGTTGCATGAGGGCGATGAGTTGGGCTATTTGTGCTTGTTGTTCGTCAAGTCTTTGCCGCATGGATTGATTCTCCTCTCGTTCCAGTCGATTCTCCTCTCGTGTCAGTCGAGCCTCTTGAATGGCTGCTTCGACGGCCGCAGCCGTAGTCCTTCTCCGCTGGCCCGAACCTCCCGTAGATGATGAGTCAGAGGTCGTCGACAAATCTCGTACCACCTTAGGCCCGAAGTGCCTAACCTCCTTGCCAGCTCTACGACCGTAGACCTCATCCGCGATTGCAATTTGGCTCTCTAAGGATAGAGGAGACAGGTCTTCCACCGACACATCTGGGAACGCAAGCTGAGTGTTAGCCAACTCTTCCTGCGCACGCTCTATCACCCTTGCCTACAAGCACATGATTAATTTATTATAATGAAATAATATTTAAATAATAATTACTATAATTAAAAGCACATATATATATATCACTTACGCCGCATTGACTCGCTTCATTATCGAGCACAGGCGTCACGTACGCGCTTATGCTTGCATCAAGATAAGGGTGTTTGGAGCCCTTATCCTTGTGCTTCTTGGCTATTTGAATGAACTGCTTGGCGCCGGTAGTATGGTGTTTGTCCTTCTTCCTCCAGTTGGCTTTGTTGACACCGGAGAATTTCTGTTACACAACATAATTAAATCATTAAAAAATTAATAACTAAGATTTAAATAATTCAATTATCTTAATTGAAATAAAAAAAGTAAATTAACACCTTAAAGGAGTCATCGACAAAGTGGTTACACAACCACTCCCACTCATCTTCTGTATCCCCACGCAGCTCTACGGGGGGAGGCGAGAGACCATAAGTTTGGAAGTACTGATGGAGCCTGTACTTCCAATCTTTATAGATGGAGTTGGCGGTTTGGTTGATATGCCTCAACATCGCCGGTGTCGGATCCACCGCAAATTGTTCCTATCAAAAATAAATAGAAAATTATAATCGTATATATTATGAAATTATAACTAATATTAACAATATTATATAATAACTAAATTGGACGTATTACGTACCGAAAGATCTTTAAAGACTTTCGCCTTCTCATTATCCGGCGCCTCCTTCCAAGTAGGGGCAGTGAGACGAACTCGGCTACGGACGATTGACCCTATGCTATGCGCCGAGAGACTTGCTAGCTGAGCTGTGGGAGGGCCACCGGTGAATTCGTCGTAGGGCAAGTCGATCTTTTTCCCGGTCGCCATGCAAATTTTCTCCGCTTTGCCCCCTTTAACGAGACCCCGAGTCCTTTTCGGTTCCGGGTCAGTGGGGGCCCTCCTTTGCTTACGGCGGGCGCTGTACATGATTGATTCAGCGGTCAAGGACGCCTGAGTACTTGCCGTTGAACCGGTACCGGGCGTCGGAGTTGAAAAAGGGTCGGCGTCATCACCGCCGGAGATAAATGGGGCAGACGGAATTTCCCCAAGAGGCGCCGCCTCCGAACCAGATGAAGGGTCCGGATTGAGGGCGTCGTTGCCCTCCTGTTGAACCCAACCGACTTGGTCCGCCAATATTCGGAGCATGGCATATTCTGCCTCCTGTTGCGCTTTCTTCTTGCCGGATGGAGCCATTTAAGCCTAGGAGTACGTTGTTAAAATACCTACTTACCATAATAATTACAAGTGCAAAATTTACGCTAATTAAGTACGATTAAGATTTAAATAGAGTACACAAGCTTGGCTTTTTTGGTCGTTCAATGGACGTGCGACCCGCGCGATAAAGTGTAAATTTTCAATTAATCAGCCTTGGTTAAATCGAAAAACATGGCCAGTTAGGGATAGAGATAACGCGAGAGGCAGGACTAATTTCGACAAAAGTATTTCTTAGATCCAAATCCTGTCACCAGTCATAACCCGTTTCTAGACACCATGTCCGATATTCGACCAATTTTTCGAAAATTTACACTCCCTCAAGTCCTTTGCAAACTCCGCCCTCAACCTCGTGTCCATAACTTCACTTAGGTTATGGTGTGCGGTGATGAAATCCACACATCACGAGGGGTTAAGGAGATAAGCTAGGAAAAGAGGCGCCATCTATTACAAAGAGTGCGACTTAATAAACCAAGCCTATGTACTAAATTTAAATCGAAGACGTACTACCATGCAATTTACTAGAAAATACACGTAATTATCAATTAAGTAAAACAATAAATAATGACAATAATAAATTATTATTTATCAACTAATTAATTATGAACTAATTACAATAATAAATTTATTCATTTATCAACTAATAATAAATAATTACAATAATAAATTTATTCATTTAATTAATTATCAACTACTTACAATTATGCATTTAATTAATTATTAATTACAATAATTAACCACTAACAATTATTATAATTACAATAATGAAATATTTAAAACTAATTAATAAATTATATTTAGAATTTAATTAATTAAATGAAAATAATTTTAATAAGGAAAAAAATAGAAATTTACCTCACCGGAGTAATCGGGAATATAGCCGGAGTTGAGTCGTCGGAGAGGAGGAACCACGCCGGAAAAATTGTCGTCGGAGCGTCGCCGGAGGAGGATCGCCGGAGGAGAGGAGAGGAGAGGAGAGGAGATGGAATGAGAAAAGGAGGAGGGGTGCGGCTCTATTTATAGAGTTTCACTTAGACGACGGAGCACTATTCTCTGTCGTCTAAGTGCACTTGGACGACGGAAACAGTGTTTTCCGTCGTCTAAGTGAAAGGTTAAAATTTTTTGAAGCGGCGCGTAATTAATGGGCGGGACGTTTCACCCGCCATAAATTTGGACTTAGACGACGGAGAATTGATTCTCCGTCGTCTAAGTGGAAATTCAAGCGGTGCCGAAAATTGAGGCGGTAAATCGAACCGCCATGATTTTATACTTGGACGACGGAGAACGACATCTCCGTTGTCCAAGTGAAATATTCATTGAAAAAAAATTAAAAAAAAATCGAACCGCCATGGTAAATTGAACCTGGACGACGGATCTTGTCATTCTCCGTCGTCCAGGTTCAATTTACGTTAAAAAATTTTTTTAAATTAATTCGCTAGAAATTTAGCGATCTGTCATTCGAGTGAAATAGTCGTCCAATATCGATGAACACATCGTATATATGAACAGTTAAATTTGAACAGACGAATAATTTTTCGTTTTGAAAGTTGTTAAGTATCGACTAATCCTTACGACTTAAATGTTCATGAGTAGAGGCTCATTTGCAGCAGAGTATTAACGGAATTGAATTTGGACAAAACAACCGTTGGATATGTTCGTCGTAACATAATATATAATTGTCTTCAAAGGACCATAAAATAATAAGTTCGGGAAGGGTTTCATCGGAACAGTCAACCGCAAAATCGAGAATTTAACAAACCGGAAACGTAGATACAAGGCATTTCGCAACTCCGATTTTCGAACCGTCGAAGCTCACACACCAAGAATTGTTTACTCTAAAGTCTTGACGAAAATAATATGCATTGGAAAAAGGTCTAGATGGTCGTTGTCTTAGAAAACTTTACGATATCTGCACCTGGACGACGGATATTAGCGTTTCCATCGTCCAGGTAATCACCTGGACGACTGAATATCTCATCTCCGTCGTCCAGGTGTATAGATCCTGAATTCAGGGGTTAGGGCCTTACTGTTTAGGGTTTAGGGTTTGTGAACTTGGATGACGGAGAATTACCATCTCCGTTGTCCTAGTGTGTACCTGGACGACGGAGAATTACCATCTCCGTCGTCCAGGTGTAAAAACCCTGAATTTAGGGGTTAGGCCCTTAGGGTTTAGGGTTTAGGTCGTCCAGGGTCATTTGTGTGTCCGTTCAATTATTTTGAATCAAAAAAAAAAATTAAATAAATGATCGATCGATCCGATTTGCTAGATTTAGGGTCGAGGATTTAGGGAGATAGCCAAAATACCCAAAGGCGACAACCTGCAATTAATTTCTCCGTTGTCCAGGATATATAATTCGGATTAATTAATTAATTTAATTTAGTTTACGTACGTCGGTCGATCCGATATATCTGATCGAGCATGGACGCGTGTAATTAATTAATTAAGTACACAAAGTCGAAGATATACGTACGTACATATATATATACATTCTCCTCCTTATAATATTTATATTAATTATTGATCGATGATGCATCGATTATATATTACAATAATTACATAAATTAGTTACCAATTAATTTTTCTCGTCTTAGTTAAGTAGTCATCATCATAATCCTCATCATCCTCGTCGCCGGTATCCGATTGCTCATCCTCCTCATCGTACTCAACATCGTCCGATGAATAACCTGAGTCCTCGTCCACGTCCTCTTCCTGCTCGCCTTCTTCATCTACCTCATCGATAATCTCATCTTCAGTTAGATCTGTACTACCATCAGGCATGGGTAACCGTTCATCATCTTGAACCAGGTCCATTATATCGGAGCGGATGACAGAAATATTAGGCTCTTGATAGGCAGGAATGTCTCTTTCTGGTTCAGCAGCATCTTTAGTCGTCGCCGGTGTCCCTTCAATTGTCTTTGTATTCCATATTCCTTGATGAGAGATATGGTTCACTATTTTCCACCCTTCACCGGCTTTCGGATCGTCGAGATAGAACACCTGCCGAACTAAGGTGGCGAGAGCGAAAGGCTCATCCTCATACCAGCTTGAGTTTGTATCGACTGATAATAGTCCCAGGTCTTCCTTTGTACGCTTGAACCATCTGCACTTGAATAGAAAAACGTTGACATCATTCCCGTAACATAGCTGAACCACATATACAATAGCCCCGTAATATAGATCATTGTCTTTCCCAACCGCTACCCCACTGTTTTGTGTTCTTCTTCCTTCGTCTCGGGCCAATGAATGGAACTTTACACCGTTCACAAAACATCCGGGATAAATATAGTGTTTAACCGGCTTCTCTGCTAGCAAGTGCTTTGGCCATGACCACCACCCCCCGTGGTTTTCAGATTTTTGCAGATCAATCATCTGCGAAAAATGGCAAATTAATATAAGGGTTTAATTACTTTCTCCAAACATGATCGATATGTACGTATATAAATTACTAATTAAATACCGAGACGTACATACGTACCCATTGGAAGAAATAATCGGGAAACTTCTTCTTAACCATTTTCTCAATCCACGCCGAACTCTTGTTTTGATTTAACGCCTAAAGCCTCTCCCTGTATGACATCATGTACGGCTCAACTTCGTCACAGTCTCGCAACACTACCCAATGTGCCTTAATAAGTTTTTCCCGTGTTAACGATTCCTTTAATACTCCTCTAAACGGTCGGACGACATTGGTGACGACAGAAAGATTGATGCGGGCACTGCGATCGGAGGCAGTGGGAGGTGGTGGATCTTTGAGGTACCTGTTGCAGTAAGTAACACACTCATGCATTAGGTATGTCTCTGCTATGGAGCCATCCGGGGCCGACCTGTTTTTGACGAATGACTTATACTGTCCAAGCTGTCTACAAAATCAAACGTACAATTCGAATAAGTACATATAGCTAGCTAGTATATAATCTCCAGTGGAACAAATTAATTAGTTGTACGTACCTTTCTTGAGGATACATCCAAGTGTACTGGACCGGACCAGAAATGAGCACCTGCTCGGGTTGGTGGATCATTAGGTGAATCATGATATCAAAGAAAGCAGGGGGAAAAATCCTCTCTAGTTTGCAAATGATGTGCACAATTTGTTGTTGCAATTCCACCACATCTGACTTCTTTAATTCTCTGGCGCATAACCTCTGCCACCACATGCACAATGCCACTATTGGTTCTACGACGTCCCGAGGCAAGTATGGTCGAATTACCACTGGAATCAGACGTTGCAACATAACGTGATAGTCATGTGTCTTTAGACCAACAAACTTGTGTTGCACCTCGTCCACTGCTCCAGTTATAGTAGCTGCATACGTAGCCGGATAACGAACGCCCTTAAACCAGTGAAATACAGAACGTCTAAGCGTCGGCTTCACTGTGTAAGGTGCAGCTGGCATCTTGTTGTACACTCATTTCCTATCCCTCCTCAACCACAAGGGACGACGTAGATTCATTGATTCCAAATCTTTGCGCTCTTTGGGAGTATCTTTAGTCTTGAACTTAATACCGAGAATTGTTCCCACCACGCTGTCGCACACATTCTTTTCTATGTGCATCGCGTCCAAGTTGTTCCTCAGCTTCAACTTCGACCAGTAAGGGAGTTCAAAGAATATACTCTTGTGATCCCAATAGCTCAGATCATGTGGAGGAATTGGATTGCATTTCTTTACATCCGCGTCATTGCTCAACACACCAAAGTCGAAATAGCTCAACCTCTCTAAAATCTCTTCGCCCGACCAACTACGGGGTTTATGATTGTTCTCTATCGTCCTGTCGAAATGAGCTTCATCCTGTCGCCACGGGTGGTCGTGAGGAAGCCATCTACGGTGACCCAAGTAACAGACCTTCCCTGCGTGCCAACTAGAGTTCACGTCGTCCAAACATATAGGACATCCATTATATCCTTTTGTTCTGCAGGCTGCCAACATCCTATAAGCTGGAAAATCGCTGATCGTCCACATTACGGCAGCCCTCATCGTGAACATCGTGTCAGTAAATTTGTCATAAGTTGGGACTCCATTTTGCCACAACAGTTTCAGCTCGTCGATCAAAGGTCTGAGGTAGACATCTAAGCACTTCCCTGGAGATTTAGGACCTGGAATTAGTACGATAAGGAAATTAAATTCCTTGTTCATGCACATCCACGGAGGCAAGTTGTACGGCATCAGAATAACTGGCCAAGTGCTGACGGCGGAGCTATTACTTCCCCAAGGATTGAATCCGTCTGTAGATAGGCCGAGTCTAACATTTCTAACCTCTGAAGCAAAGTCTCCAAATTCTCTGTCGAAATGTTTGAAACCCTCCCCATCCGCGGCGTGTCGCAGGACATCGTCATCTATTCGCTTTTCTACGTACCATCGCATCGCCTCTGCTGTGTGTAGAGACATGTACAGGCGCTGCAATCTGGGAATCAAGGGAAAATATCGAACAACTTTCACAGGAATTCTCTTTTTCGAACTCTTCCTATTCAGCTGGAATCTGCACTGGCCACATACGGGACAATAGTCCAAATCTTTATACTCTTTGTAAAATAGCACACAATCATTCGGACATGCGTCAATTATCCTGTACTTTAGGCCGAGGCTGCTCAAGATATTTCTAACCTTATAATGAGATTTAGGAAGATTGTGATCATCAGGAAGCAACTTACATATTTGCTCCTGAATTTCGTCAAAAGCACTCACTGACATTTTGTGCTTCACTTTTATCTTCATTTGCTCCATCACATATTGCAACACATTCTCTCGACATCCAGGGAACACCGAGGTCTGCGCTTCAAGTAGCATCCGGTTGTACTTATCCATTTCACTGGTGTCAGTGGCCAAGCTAGCAGCAGGGAATGTGTCATCATGCTCATTAGTGGTATTGTAACCTCCGTCTTGGTGTTGGTATCCACCATGACTACATCCCGGAAACGCATCATGGACCAAATCTGCAGTTGGGTTGCAAGCTGGGGGTCCAGCACCACTGCCGCTGGATGAGGCACCATGGTAACTGTATCCTGAGCTGAAGTCTGCTGCGCTGAACTCTACTGCTTCACCATGCTCGCTCCATGTAGTGTAACTCTACATCATACCATTTTCGTACAGGTGTTGCACCATAACATTAACCTCCGCATACTAACAATTAAGACATTTCTGGCACGGACACCTGAAACGCTTCTTTCCCTGACCATGTTCTATCGAAAAATTCACAAATTCGCTAATTCCATCCATATACCGGACATCACATATATTATTCAACTTCATCCAACTCTTGTCCATACTGCTACAAAATATTATAATTAATTAATTATTACATATATATATATATTAGTCCATTAATTTACGCTTAATTATACGTACTCGATCTACATCGATCCATCAATTACGTACGTACGTAATTTAATCTGTATATATAGCTAACATCCATGCATGTATGTACGTACGTTTTCACTAAATATATATTAAGCAAATTTTAACTGCGTATGTACCTGCTGGCCTTCTCGATATCAGTTAATTAAGCTAGCTAGCTAGTCAGCGGATATCCCTGATCCTGATCCTTCTCGGCCTTCTCCCTTCTCATTCTCCTTCTCCTTCTCCTTCAATTCTTCTTCGAATGGAATGAATTAATTAATTGAGGATCGGATATGGAAGAGTTTGGCATCGGGCTTATATAATGCTTCACTTAGATGACGAAGGTGTCGGTACGTCGTCTAAGTGGAAGTTACTCGGACCACGGCGTGTCGGTCCGTCCTCCAGGTGATCACCTGGAGGACGGAAAAGACTCCGAGGTCCAGGTGTCCACCTGGACGACGGAGACGGGATTCTCCGTCGTCCAGGTGATCACCTGGAGGACGGAGAAGACTCCGAGGTCCAGGTGATCACTTGGACGACGGAAAATACCATCTCCGTCGTCCAGGTGTTACTTGGACGACGGATTAGTCTCCGTCGTCCAAGTGTCACTTGGACCACGGAACAATTACGTTTCCGTGGTCTAAGTGATGTTTTCTTGTAGTGTATATGTCCATTGGCAAAACAAAGTTGTTTACCTTTTGGTACTAGCACTGCTTCTTCTTCAAAACCGTTTTAAATTATTCATTATGACATATGGGGCCATTATCGCCATTCTTATTTTTCTGGTACGCATTACTTTCTCACTTTTGTCGATGATTATTCTCGTTTTACATGGATTTTTTTATGCATCACAAGAATGAAGCACAATCTCTTTTGAATTTTTTTTCTCTTATGTTATTACTCAATTTGAGTTCCGCATCAAAACTCTTTTCAAAGTGATAATGGTGGTGAATTTATTTCTTTGCGCTCATTCTTTCAAGAAAACGGTGTAATTTTTCAACACTCTTGTGTTTATACGCCTCAACAAAATGAGGTTGTTGAACGCAAACATCGGCACATATTACAAGTGGCTCGCGCATTAAAATTTCAAGCACGACTCCCTCATCAATTTTGGGGAGATTGTGCTCTTACTGTAGTCCATATCATTAAACGATTACCTTCAACCATTTTCTCCTTCAAAACTCTTTTTGAACTTCTCTATTCCAAACCTCCATCTTTTTTTCATCTTCATGTTTTTGGTTGTCTTACATATGCCACTAATGTTCATACTTCTCATAAGTTTGACTCTCGAGCTACACCTTCTATATTTATTGGTTACCCAATTGGCCAAAAGGCCTACAAATTGTTCGATCTTTCAACGAAGGAGGTGTTTACTAGTCGGGATGTCAAAATCCACAAAACTATTTTTCCATATGCTCTAGATCGGCCCACGGTACCCATTCTTCCAACAGCCCATTTTTCAAGCCCAAATAACATTCCAGTGGCCCATTCTCCATACCCATCACCAAATAACTAGAGATTTGACACTGTGTCCTCTGCCCACACCAAACCCGATACCCCTCCTCCATCAAATCCTAAGCACACTGCGCCGGAATCTACGCCTCCATCGCCGGACCGGTCGCCTCCCTCACCGGCTCCTCCACCGCCTTCCATTCTCCGAACCTATACTTGTCGATCCAAACCTGCCTCTCAACCCGACACCATGGAATCCTCAGCTCCACTCCTCCTCACCGGCGGCACCACTCCTTCCACCAGTTTCTCCCTTACCCGATCTGCCTCTTCCCTTCCTTGAACCTAGCACTCCCTTGCCTACAGATGCTTCTCTCTGTCGATTGACTGGCCAAACCTTGCCGCCTACCAAGCTCGCCGATTATATATGCTCCAATGTCACTACGCTTCCTTCCAATCAATCATCTCATTCATCTCCAGGTCCACGCAAGGGTACTCGCTACCCACTGTCCAACTTTATTTCGTACCATCACTACTCACCGGCATACCACTCATTCGTTGCTCAAATCTGTCAAGATACATAGCCACAGTCATATTATGAAGCATCTTAATATCCAGAGTGGCAGGCTGCCATGAAATCTGAGTTAGCAGCTTTACAATCGAATGAGACTTGGACACTCACCTCTCTGCCCCCGGGAAAGAAACCAATTGACTGTCGTTGGGTTTATAAGATTAAGCACAAGTCTGATGGATCGATTGAGCGGTACAAAGTACGATTAGTCGCCAAAGGGTTCACACAGTTGGAGGGTGTTGACTATCACGACACTTTCTCTCCCACTGGCAAAATCATTTCAGTTCGTTGCTTACTTGCCTTGGCTGTAGCTCGTGGTTGGTCTCTTCGTCAATTGGACGTCAACAAAGCTTTTCTTCATGGTGATCTCCACAAAGAAATTTATATGTCTGCTCCACCGGGGCTTTGAAGACAGGGGGAGGAGCACTTAGTTTGCCGATTACACAAGTCTCTCTGCGGACTGAAACAAGCATCCCGACAATAGTTTTCCAAGTTCTTAGCAGGCAATGAGCAATCATGGGCTGATTACTCTTTATTCACTTAGAAGCAAGGCAAGTCATTTACTGCTCTTTTGATCTATGTCGGTGATATTTTGATCACCGGGAACGATTCAGATAGTATTGTTGCGCTTAAGAAGTTTTTTCATAGAAGTTTTCATCTAAAAGACCTTGGTGAATTGAGATACTTTCTGGGAATTGAGATTGCCTCTTCAAGAAAAGGGATTTTTAATTCTCAGCGTAAATATGCCTTAGAGATCATTAAAGATGCAGGTTTATTAGGTGTTTCCCCTATTGACACACCTATGGACAAAAACCTGAAATTGTCTGATAAAAGTGATTTGCTCAAGGATCCAGGGCGTTATAGACGGTTAGTAGTCAGGTTGATATATCTGACAGTTTCGAGGCCAGACATCACTTATTCGGTTCATGTTCTTAGTAGGTTCATGCATCAACCGAGAAAACTTCATATGGAAGCTGCTCTACGAGTTGTTCGGTACTTGAAAGGTGCACCTGGCCAAAGTTTGTTGTTTTCTGCAAATATTGATCTCAGGTTGAGAGCCTTTTGTGATTCAGATTGGGCGGGGTGTCCTCTTACTAGGAGATCCACCACTGGTTATTGATTCGCATCTTTTCAAGTACTTAATTTAAACACTCAATCAAACACGAAAACAATTAAAACCCTTCTTTGTAGATGTAACATTGATAAGTAGGGATCGTTCTTAACCGGGGATTGAGGGTGCATGCATAACTATGCTAGGTTTAAATGGGGGTGCAAAGTTGGTTTGTTTAACTAATTTCCTACAAAATATAAGAACAAAACGTGGCAACCATACACAAATAGGAACCTTAGAATTCTAACATGCTTCACTCATAGACAAGCAAACAATCAAGAACCCTAAAAAAAACCTAAACATGCATAGTTGTCGAAAATCAATCTATATCTAATATTTACAAGATCAACTCATCAAGTTACCTATCCTTTAATAACCTAACCAATTTCATGCAACCTATTTGGTCTCTAAGTCATTAGCTACGTTTTACATGCATATCTCATAATTAAGTGCCAAACTCGGGAATTGCCCGATATTTAACACATCATAATCTAAACCGGGAATTGCCCTGCATTCAAATTAAGCGTTAAGAACAAATAAGCATGAGTAACCAATTTTGAAGAACATCAAACAAGACATACAGAACTAATTAAAATTATTTAACCAAAAGACTTCAAGAAACCAATCCATAGTAATCGTAAGTTTACACAAGGAAGAAGAATAAAGAGAAGAAGACATGGTTACACTTTTTGAGTAAGGGAATTGCCCTATACTAATCCGTGCTTGATGCTCCTTCGATGGATGGAGGATGAAGACACCTTGGGATTGCCAAGCTATGTATTCGGCCCTTGAAGGATGGTGGAGGCGGTTTGTGAAGATGTGCGGCTTCCTTGGAGACTATGATGTTTTGGAGAGGCTTGAGAGGACTCTAGGACAGGGGTTCGGCTCTTTGATAAGTGATCCTCTTTTTCTTCCCCCAAAGTTCTCTTTATATAGTAGCTGATTTGAGAACTCCTTTCTTGACAAGATGTGCCGTTCACCTCATATAAAAAAGAATAATTATGCAATTAAGCTTCCGTTATAGCCATGCAATTAAACCTCCGTTATAGCCATGCAATTAAGCCTCCGTTATTCTCCAATTAAGCCTCCGTTATGCAATTACAAAACCATACCAGCCATTTAACACCACTTGCTCCATGCAATTACAATCATGTCATGACAAAACCCATTCAATTAAGCTCCATTGAAAATGCAATTAACCCTTTTTAGTCTCTAATTATCCTACAATTAAAAATATAACAAAAATAAGTAAAAGCTAATAAAATTAACAAAATTAAGTAAATAACAAAGTAAAAATGTAGAGAAAATAATTTAATTAATACGCCTAAAATGCGTAGATCAGTTATTGTGTCTTTCTTGGACATTCATTGGTATCTTGGAGGTCAAAGCGACAGAAAACAGTCTCTCTATCCTCAGCGGAAGTCGAATATTGTGCTATGACTAGTGCTTGCTGTGAATTAACTTGGCTTCGCCATTTACTGAGAGACTTGGGAAATGTGCATCATCACTCTGCTCTTCTTTATTTTGATAACATGGCTGCCATTCACATTGCAGCCAATCCAGTATTTCATGAACGTACAATGCATATAAAGATGGATTGTCATTTTATTCGGGATAAGATACAAGATGGTTCAGTGACTACAAGGTTCGTCAGTTCTGCGAATCAGTTAGCTGACGTTTTCACTAAACCACTGGGAAAAGAAGTTTTTGCTCCAATGGTTTGTAAGTTGGGTGTGCAGGATATCCACTCTCCAACTTGAAGGGGAGTGTTAGAAGAGATTGTATATACTTTCCATATTACAATTAGTTATGTAGATACTGTAATCTTCTATTCCCTGACTTATAAGGAGTTATCTTCCTAGTTTGTATAGGTCTGTTGACGTACTGCAAGTTTGTATAAATTCCTCTACTGATATCGATGGAAAAGCATTCCAGCCAAACTATTCTACATTCTCTTTTACAAGGAAGAGGAAAAACTGTTCAAGATGGACATCGAGGTCTATCTCTTTCCGCGCAATGGAAGAGGCCATTGTTAAACAAGCAATGTATGTTTATATTTCTTGTCCGTGGTGGTGGCCGTTGTTTCAAAGTATAAGAATGCATTCATGAACACTATTATGGAAATTAATGCCCATGAAATTATGTGGTGATCGAGCAGAGTGAATCAAATTTCACATATATATCTAGCTAAAAGCTGCTAGTTGTTCTTGCCCCCTTCAAATATATCAAGCTAGCAGAGCCTGAAAGAAGTACTAGTGTGGAACTGTGGACGTATGTATCAACTAATTAATGAAGCATCATACATCGTTCTCTAGGCTGTAAATATTGCTCTTCACACTGGAGTACATTTACATATACATAGCTAGCAGTAGATGAATACGCAATGTGATCGATAAGTGAGTCAAATTAACAAGAATCCATCAATAAGTTTCCATAAATCATTAGCGGCTCACGCCTCCGCAGTAGTCATGAAACCAAAATACTAGCAAACTAGAATTGTGCTGTAACCAGATACTTGTCATTTCTCAGATCCTTGATTCAGAGTTTCAATTCGAGATCTAAACACTGCATTGTTGATGTATCTGCAACTGGATGAATGACTTCAAATTTCCGATCGTCATTCTGGCCGTCGGCGTATAGAAAGAAGACCCCACACTTTCTCACACAAGTATGTCACACGGAAGTGAAAAGAGGCTTCGGTAGACCATTTTGCTTCATTTTGAAGGGGCCAAACTTGAAATGCAGAAGAATTTGCGTACCACACCAGCACATTGTCCCTGCCATTGACAAGTTTGTCAAAATGTGTACTTATCAGATTGACTCTATGACCTTCATCATTGTTGGTTTTGAGAACCATCTGACACTCAATAAACCCCTCATCATTATAAGTGGACGCGTCTCCAAGTGAAACAATAGTACTCAGAGCGAAACCTAAGAAGAATTTTGTATCAGACCAATGCAGAGGGAGCTTAATATTCATTAAACATCCCTCGGTTCGACATTCAAACCATTTTGGAATTTCACTTCCATCACAATGTAGCTCAACTGTACTATCACATATATTGTTAAGCGAATGGTCCTGCAAATATATAAACATAATTGTTTTTTTTTTGAAAGAATATAAACATAATTGTTAGTCACTCGTGAAAGCTTAAAGAGCAGGAAATTAAGCTTCAATTTAACATACAAGATTTAACGTACATTGTTTGGTTTGTTCCATGCGGTTGCAGTTCGCATACTCGAAATTTCATAAAATTTCCTCGAAGGTCTTTCATAATCAACGAGATTACGAATTAAGTATGACATTAATCTTCTTAAATATTTTCAGGGTCTCACAATCTTCCTCTAGGATATGTTACTTCTATAGGTGAGAAGATGGTGTACAAACTGAGAAAGTCTTTATACGGATTGAAACAACCCCCAAGAGCTTGGTTTAGGAGGTTCAAAGCTTTCATGAAAAAAAATTGGATATCGACATAGTAATTCTGATCATACCTTGTTCCTGAAACACCGGCAGGATAAGTTGATTGCCTTAATTATTTATGTGGATGACATGATTGGTACAGGTGATGACTTCGATGAGATTAAGAGGTTACAAGTTCAGTTGTCATCTGAATTTGAGATGAAGGATCTTAGGAACTTGAATTATTTATTGGGTATTGAGGTGACCCGGAACAAGAATTGTATTATGCCGAGTCAAAGGAAACACGTTCTAGATCTGTTGGTCAATACTAGCTAGTATGCTTGACTTGTAAACTAGTTGATACACTTATTGAGTAGAATCATCAGATTGCAGAGTATCCTGATCAAGTTCCTACAGACAAGTCCCGGTATCAGAGGTTAGTTGGACGATTAATTTACTTGTCTCACACTAGACCTGACCTTACTTATGTTGTTAGTCTGGTGAGCCAGTTTATGCACAATCCTAGTGAGGATCACATGAATGCTGTGATAAGAATCTTGAGCTACTTGAAGTCTGCTTCTAGTAAAGACCTTACATTTCTTAAGCATGGAGAATTGGGGACTAGTGGGTACATTGATGCAGACTGGGCAGGTAATATTACTGACAGACGTTCTACTTCTTGCTACTTTACGTTTCTTGGTGGAAACTTAGTTACTTGGAGGAGCAAGAAGCGTAATGTAGTAGCTCATTCTAGTGCAGAGGCTGAGTACAGAGGTATGGCTCAAGGGGTTTGTGAGTTGTATTGTTGAAGTATTTTCTAGGAGATTTAAGTAGCATAAGCGACTATTGCCGCTTTATTGTGACAACACTGTTACGGTTGAGATTGCACATAATTTTCTTCAACATAATTGAACGAAGCATGTTGAAAATGATAAACACTTCATCAATGAAAATCTAAATGCCCGTATTATCTCATTCACATATGTGCATTTAGAGGAGAAGTTAGATGACATCTTTACCGAAGTTGTTTCGTTCAAGACTTTCAGTGATTCACTTGACAAGTTGGACATTCGAGACTTGTATGTTCCAACTTGAAGATGAGTGTTAGAGTGGGTCGCACTCCTAGAAATATTAGGAGGTGTCTATTCTATAATTAAAGTATGTGTATATAGTTTCTTTGTAAAACTATAAATAGTCTTATATATATCCTAATTTAAGATTGGTCAATATATCAAAAAATTCTCATAACTCTTATGTTTACTTTAGAAATGCTCTCCATCAAAGTCATATGCCTTGGTATAAAAACAAAAACAAACAAAAAGTTGCGGAAGAATGTCTATTGATTATCAAGTGCATCAATAAGAAATACTCTATTCCCTTTGGGCTAGCCGGGACCATATTCTGCAAAACCTCAATATCTGGTGGAATTGTTCTTTCCCTCGCGTATGCTAGTCATGCTACTATATTTGATCTTATCTGTGTTGGTTGCTCTAGACGGACACGGCCACAGGGACTGCCCTCTAGGACTTTGCTCTCTTTGTATATTGTGTTAAAAGAAAAAAAGAAAATAATGTACGATATATAGGCTGGAAAATTTGTCACATTTGCTTTCTTATGATTACCGGAGTCGATGATATATTAATACTAAAAAATATAAATATTTTAAAGAAAATATCGATATTAATTAAAAATTGAAAGATATTATAGAGACTAAAAAGTTAACATTAGTTTTTTTTTTTTTGCATAACTCATAAGTAAAAATCTGATATCAACATAATAGATGAATGAAGACACTAAAAGTTTGTGTAGCATGGTTGGTTGGGTGGGTTGATTGGTGATTAATCCACCAAGGATCGATTGTCTATATATTTTGGTTTTATTTTAGTTGGAATTTACTTCTGATTCAGGCTTGGGCTTTAAATATTGGCGAGATGTAGTCAGCTTTCCTGAAATCAAGGCAACAAATTTAGGGCTGGAACTGGTTTCATGAACTTGAAAATCGGATCGAATTGATCTAGAACTACAAAATTCGGTTCAGTTCTTTGGATTTTGTAAAGTAATATTGATAGTTCGGTTCGAAGTTCAAATATTCTGGTTCCGGTTTCTAAGTTCAATTTTTTTTAAAAGAACAAAAAAAAATTGAAATGTGAAAAATACGCATGTCAATATGTTATTGGTAGTATTGTAAAATCTATGTTATATATTGTAGACCTGTACATAGAATAACATTCTTTCTAAACTACAAAGTCTATGTTTAAAACTCTCAAAACCCCTAAATTTATCAAGTTGGCCAACTTTTTTATTATTCAGAATGTATTCAAGTATTCAACAAGACATTCAAAGACATCATGTTGATGACAACATTCATTATTAGTTAATTAGTTGTAACTTGTAAGCTATAAGTTGTAACTTGTAAGCTATAAGTTGTAACTTATTTAGCTTGCAAGTTGTAATATATTTGAACTTAAAAGACTTGTTGGTTGTAGGAATTTATGATATTTGAACTTAAAAATTTGTTGGATGCATTTAGTTTTCATTTTTTTTTCTGTTCTTTTTCTTCCAGATTAGAGTATTTATTGATTTTCTTCTATGTGTTTAAGAACCGTTAGAACCGTAGAACTGAACCCATTTCTAGTGGTTCGGTTCCTCATAGATTCCTCGTTTAAAATTACAAGAACCGAACCGAAACAAAATTAAAATTCTATCTTTTAGTTCCATCGATTTTAGCCAAGAACCGAACCGGTCCCAAGCCTAGACAAATCTCTATAACAATAATATCGATGAGATTAAGCGAGATTAATATTGGGTATGTCCAAAAGAGATAATATCGCCGATATTTCGGGGATATGATCAATTTTGCAAACCTTAACTAGAAGTCGTCTCTAACACTTGTTAACAGAGTAACAACACTTCATTGGCAGCTTCAACTGCTCAACCCGATCCGAATAATACTAGTATTGAAGGAGAAAATATGATAACTGAAAACTGTAACTCTTTCATTGATAGAATGTCTTATATATAGGCTGATACAATCTGTTACAATAACTGTCCTGATAGAACATGGATTCTCTGTATCTCTATCTATACTAAATCATATCTAATCAGGACAAGACACATACCGAAAGTTACGGAGAATAAATCTCCTTAAACACTTCCCCTTCTGTCAATGGCCTAATGAACACTACAAGAAAAGGAGACATTACCGGCCACGGGAAGTCGCCGGCCTTGTCTTTTTTTTTCGCCGGAAATGTCATTCCCGGCGACGAGTCGCCGGCAATGACGTCGCCGGAAATCTCCCGCCGGTGTTAACATTGCCGGCGACGGGAAACGGCGTCGCCGGTAATGTCGGAGACATCACCGGCGACTTGAGTCGCCGGCAATGTCAAGACATTACCGGCGACTCAAGTCGCCGGTGATGTCTCCGACATTACCGGCGACGCCGTCGCCGGCAATGGTTCCGCCGCCGTGGCCGGAATTTGTGACATTGCCGGCGACGGAGGTCCATGTCGCCGGCAATGTCTGAAAAAATTTTGAAAAAAAAACGCGGTTCTGGATTGGGCCCAATTCCAGAACCTGCATTGAAAGACATAAACCGTACAATCATACAAGTTCAACAGTACACATAAATGTCCAACGTACAGTACAAATAGCAACGACGATACGAAAATTAACTACAACTACAGGTCAGGGTCGAGGAACTTGCGGGTCAGGGTCGAAGTAATCAAAGTACTCATTTGAATTCCGGTGGCTACCTTGGTCTTGCTCTGGCGTTGACTGGTGCGGTGGTGGTGGTGGATAGCTAGGGAACGGAGGGACCGGGACCGGGGGAGGTGTGGGGAAGGGTTGTCCGGTAGTCTGAGCCTCGTACATCGTCCGCATCCATGTGTACATCTGAGCCTGCACCTGTGTCTGCTGCATTTGGTACTCGGCCATCTGCCTCTTTTGCTCCTCCAACTCCCTCTGCGTCCTATGAAGCTCCGCCGCGAGGTTACGACTAGAAGTTGAACTTCTTGACCCGGTAGAGTATTGTGAAGTGGTTTTCAATACTCCTTCGCCCGCCGAGCCCATTCCCCTACAGTAGTAGGTATTCTTTCCAGTCCCGCACGCTTTTGCCATGATCTGAGCCGCTATCGGGGGATCAAGCGGATCGATCTGAGAGGCATACTGGGTGACTTCTTCCTCGGAGCAGTCAGGATGGTTAGTCCGAGCTATACTCATGGTCACTTCTGCGGTCACCTCCTCCACTCTCGCCTAATTGAAAAGCGAAAATGAACAACGTATTAACTAACAACATCTATTAATATCGAGACAATAGTTTTATTAACACATGGAGAGGCGAAAGACTTACCGCTTCGTCAGGGCACTGCGGATAGAACTTCTGATGAATATACACCAAGGGGTTCACTTCTTGTTGTTGCTGCGCCTTAGTCGACCAACCCATGTAGTTGAGTGAACCTGCATGATGGGCCCTGGTGTTTTTCAATCTATTCGCCCGGTTCGTCTTCGAAATCGCCTTGTTTGATAAACATATGGAAAAAAATTAGTGACTAACTATTTCAATCTGATACGATACATTAGGCTTGTAAGATATATTAAGGATGCATACCTGAGCTTTGGGGTGCTCGAAGTGGGCTATCAGCCACAGCCACTCGTACTCCCTAAACCGGAATTCGCTAGGGGTAGAACCTCGGCCTAGCTCCTTGTATACCGTGTAATGGGAAGAAAGCTCGTTCTTCCACTCTTTATACCTATATTAAAACAAGGAAAAAAAGTTAGAGATATTAAAACAGTTGATAAACAAAAATCTAACGCGATATATATTCAAATAAGTCGAAGCACATCACCGATTATGTAGTTGACGCTCTACCCACGTGTGAATAAGAACTTCATCCACATCAAACCACACCTGCAATATGAATATATAAAAGGTAAAATTATATATTTAACTGGACTTAATTAATAAATGTAAAATTTACGTAATGAAAATACGATTTTACTCACACTGAGTGCATTATGCACTTGCATCTTCACGTAGATAGGCACAGATTCCCAATCTGGCCAAAGCATTGGGACCTTGTCCCGCACAATCGCACCGGCCATGCTGACATATTTGCGCGTGGTGTCGAATGCCTCAATCACCTCGCCATCCTCATTGGCCCTTATGGGCGTTTTCCTTCCGCCGGTGGCCTGCTCAAGTCTCTTCCCGGTGCAGGTGCCTCTAGCCCCTTTCCGTTTTCCAGTCCCATTAACGAAATTGCCTAATAAAACAATGTCAACAAATTGATATCATTAATTGAACCAATCGCAAGTCTTAAGTAATAATTAATTAATCAATCTGATGTTAAATAAAATTTACCTGCATCGTCCGTTTGTTGGTTGGTGCACCTCACACTCCAAAGATACACGGGGTCGAACGGGAGGAAGTTATACGCTTCCTCCACGGTCAGGAAATCCGGCCGTCCTTCAATATAAACAGGCATCCCCCTATCATCGAATTCAGGGATGACAGGAATCTCGTCGGGTAGGAAGAGACCGGACGGCGGAGATAGACGAGGCCTGGACGATGAGGCGCCAGCACCACCATGTGCCTCAGATGATTCCCGTGAAACGGGAGTAGGCACCATCCGAATAGGGGGCATTCGGATTGAGGGAGTTTCTGATGCCCCCGTTGACTGTCGCTCGTCTGAGGCTCTGCCACCGGAGGGACGTCTGCTGATTGAGCGTCTAGAGACTGAGGCTCGAGCCTCGAATTCCGGTTCCACGGCTCTTGATCGTGCAGCTTCCTCCTCAGCTCGCGCCTCTAGCAAGGCTCTCGTGCGAGCAGTCATCATTGGCCCACTGGGCGTGTTGCTAACTGCGGGCGAGGAGGAAGCTTGACTACTGTTCCCTCCACTATTTCGGGAACCTCTCCGAAGCCAATTAGCCGCAAAACCTCCTGGACATCGTAATAGTCATGGATTCGGTTCAATAACAAATCGGAACCGGAACGGTGTGGAATCGGAACCGTTTGAAACCGGAACTGTTTGTAACCGGAACCGTTTGTAACATAACGGTTCCGGTTACAAACAGTTCCGGTTCCAAACCGTTCCGGTTCCAAACCGTTCCGGTTCCAAACCGTTTCGGTTCTATAACAAATCGGAACCGGAACGGTTTGGAACCGGAACGGTTTGAAACCGGAACTGTTTGGAACCGGAACCGTTTGTAACATAACGGTTCCAGTTACAATAAGTTCCGGTTCCAAACCGTTTCGGTTCAATTACAAATCGGAACCGGAACGGTGTGGAACCGGAACCGTTTGAAACCGGAACTGTTTGTAACCGGAACCGTTATGTTACAAACGGTTCCGGTTACAAACAGTTCCGGTTTCAAACCGTTCCGGTTCCAAACCGTCCCGATCCTATAACAAATCGGAACCGGAACGGTTTGGAACCGGAACCGTTTGAAACCGGAACTGTTTGTAACCAGAAACGTTTGTAACATAAAGGTTCCGGTTACAAACAGTTCCGGTTCCAAACCGTTCCGGTTCCAAACCGTTTCGGTTCTATACCAAATCGGAACCGGAACGGTTTGGAACCGGAACCGTTAGAAACCGGAACTGTTTATAACCGGAAACATTTGTAACATAACGGTTCCGGTTACAAACAGTTCCGGTTTCAAACCGTTCCGGTTCCAAACCGTTCCGGTTTCAAACCGTTCTGGTTCTAAACCGTCCCGATCCCGATTTCCACCTTCATTTATACGATTAATTAACAACTATATCACCTAAATTAACGACTATATATACATATTCGATGTGTATATATATATACATCATGCATCTTAATTAAATTTATCCATCACATATTCATCCAAATCACAAACCCTAATTAATTTTCCACATTTTTCACACATATATATATCATGCATCTTAATTAGGTTTAATTTCCACATATATATACATCACATTTTCGATCCAAACCACATTTATACATAATTTTCACATATATATATACATCACTTCATTTTCACATACCTAAATATATATATACATCACATATATACATACATGCTAATTTATAACTTATCACCCTAATTTTCAACTTAGCACCCTAATTAATTTACACATACACATACACATACACATACACATACACATACACATACACATGCACATGCAAAAAAATAATTAAAAATTGAGAGAGAGAGAGAGAGGGAGAGAGAGAGGATCGGACCTGCCATTTTCTTCCACCTACAATGGTGAGGGGAGGAGAGGAGGGGAGGAGGGGAGGAGGAGATTTTCGGAGGAGGAGAGGAGAGGGGATCGGTGGAGAGGAGGAGAGGGAGAGGAGGAGTAGGGAGAGGAGAGGGAGAGGAGGAGGAGAGGGAGAGGAGAGGCTCACCGGACCGATTTGGGAGGAGGAGAGGGAGAGGAGAGGGAGAGGAGGAGGAGAGGGAGAGGAGAGGGAGAGGAGAGGCTCGGGCTCGATATGGGGGAAACCAGAAAATATTACCGGCGAGTTGCTTATAACTCGTTGGTAATGACATTACCAACGAGTTAACTCGTTGGTAATGACATTACCAACGAGTTATAAGCAACTCGTTGGTAATGACATTACCAACGACGAGTTAACTCGTGGGTAATGTCATTACCAACGAGTTGCTTATAACTCGTTGGTAATGTCATTATTTCCCGAAGAATATCCGACAACATTTTCCGTCTACGATTTTCGGCTACATTTTCCGACTAAAATTTCGATTATCAATTTCCGTATACGTACGATTAACGACTACATTTTCCGACTACATTTTCGATTATCAATTTCCGTATACGTACGATTAACGACTACATTTTCCGACTACATTTTCGATTATCAATTTCCGACTACATACGTTTAACGACTACATTTTCCGACTACATTTTCGATTATCAATTTCCGTATACGTACGATTAACGACTACATTTTCCGACTACATTTTCGATTATCAATTTCCGTATACGTACGATTAACGACTACATTTTCCGACTACATTTTCGATTATCAATTTCCGTATACGTACGATTAACGACTACATTTTCCGACTACATTTTCGATTATCAATTTCCGACTACATACGTTTAACGACTACATTTTCCGACTACATTTTCGATTATCAATTTCCGTATACGTACGATTAACGACTACATTTTCCGACTACATTTTCGATTATCAATTTCCGTATACGTACGATTAACGACTACATTTTCCGACTACATTTTCGATTATCAATTTCTGTATACGTACGATTAACGACTACATTTTCCGACTACATTTTCGATTATCAATTTCCGTATACGTACGATTAACGACTACATTTTCCGACTACATTTTCGATTATCAATTTCCGTATACGTACGATTAACGACTACATTTTCCGACTACATTTTCGATTATCAATTTCCGACTACATACGTTTAACGACTACATTTTCCGACTACATTTTCGATTATCAATTTCCGTATACGTACGATTAACGACTACATTTTCCGACTACATTTTCGATTATCAATTTCCGTATACTTACGATTAACGACTACATTTTCCGACTACATTTTCGATTATCAATTTCCGTATACGTACGATTAACGACTACATTTTCCGACTACATTTTCGATTATCAATTTCCGTATACGTACGATTAACGACTACATTTTCCGACTACATTTTTGATTATCAATTTCCGTATACGTACGATTAACGACTACATTTTTCGACTACATTTTCGATTATCAATTTCCGTATACGTACGTACGATTAACGACTACATTTTCCGACTACATTTTCGATTATCAATTTCCGTATACGTACGATTAACGACTACATTTTCCGACTACATTTTCTAGGGCTGAGAATCCAATACCGAAATCCCGATACCGAACCCGATCCGTCCCGATCCCGTCCCGATCGGGTCGGGATACACCTCTAAAATTATGTCGTCCCGACCCGTCCCGATCCCGAATTAAAATAAACGGGTCGGATCGGGATGGGCCGAATAGATCTGCAAAACTCATGTTAAGAACATCTGTGTTTATAGAATGAAAACAAATAGAACTTACAGGGACTGAATCAATGTGAACCAATGTGAACCAATGTGAACCAATGCATCAGTGTGAACCAATGTGAACCAATGCATCTGTGTTCAGAAACTGATCTGAACAATGTGAACCAATGCATCAGTTCAGGGACTGAATCAATGTGAACCAATGTGAACCAATGTGAACCAATGCATCAGTGTGAACCAATGTGAACCAATGCATCTGTGTTCAGAAACTGATCTGAACAATGTGAACCAATGCATCAGTTCAGGGACTGAATCAATGTGAACCAATGTGAACCAATGTGAACCAATGCATCAGTTCTGTTGAACTGATGTGCCTTTTGAAGTTACTGCAATATATACACAGATATAACTATGTATTCGAAAACATAGATTGGTCTATGACAGATCCTCATTGAATTCCTATATTGATCATGTACAAGATTCAGAATATACAAAGAAGAATAATGTCATGTTCTTGAGTTGTTCTAACAACTAAATGTCTAAATGAAATTGTTTGTCTTTCAGAGCATGTAAGCACAGCCTCTTCAAGTAACTGTCCTCCTCCAACATTCAAGGGAAAGAAACAAGTTGTTGAAGTTGATGATGAATCAGATGATGAACTTGTTGAAGTCAGTGATGATCGAATCCCGACCCGTCCCGATCCCGATTTTACTTTCGGGATCGGGATCGGGATAGGTCGAATCCCGACCCGCCCCGTACCGATCCCAGCCCTAACATTTTCGATTATCAATTTCCGTATACGTACGATTAACGACTACATTTTCCGACAACATTTTCGATTATCAATTTCCGTATACGTACGATTAACGACTACATTTTCCGTATACGTACCATTTCCAGCTACGTACATTTTCCGACTACAATTTCCATTATCAATTTCCGTCTACGATTAACGACTACAATTTCCGTCTACGATTTCCGGCTACATTTTCCGACTACAATTTCGATTATCAATTTCCGTCTACGTACGATTAACGACTACAATTGCCGGCGACGGAGTAAGTCGCCGGAAATGAAGACATTACCGGCGACTTTACGCCGGAATCTCGCCGGTAATGTTGCAAAACATTACCGGCGACTCCAACCGTCGCCGGCAATGTCTAGGGAGACATTACCGGCGAAATTCCCGCCGGAAAATCGCCGGTAATGTCTCCCTAGACATTGCCGGCGACGGTTGGAGTCGCCGGTAATGTTTTGCAACATTACCGGCGAGATTCCGGCGACATTACCGGCGACGGGCTAAGTCGCCGGTAATGTTGAACATTACCGGCGACTTTTCCGGTCGCCGGCCTTGTCTCCGGTGATCTCGCCGGTAATGGGCAAAAATGTTGTAGTGGAATGATGCATAACATGTTGCCTCACTAAAAATCTTGCTAAGCAAACAAAACGTTCATGGGTAAAATAAAAGCTTGGTCTAAGGAAAAAATAGTACAACGCATCAACTACAAAAGCTAATACATGTGATGTAGACTCCCCTTGATGTCTACAGAAATGTAACTCCTGACTATAAACTCAGTCATGAAGTTCAAATAACCTGCACATACCAATACGTCTCACATGTTTCACAAATATAGATTTGGGTAATGACTTGGTATACAAGTCCGCAAAATTATCCACCGAACCAACCTTGTCCGCATGGATAATCAATAACCACTGTTATTGCTGATTGTAGGAGTACTGGCGAAATGAGTAAAGTATGACACCCTTACTGCAACCCAACTTCATTTGTTCAATGCAAACCGCGTTATCCTCAAAGGTGCAAGTTGGCATTGTTGTAGTAGATGAAAATCTACTAGACCCTCAAATATGTTGTATTACCGTCTTAAACCAGACACACTCATCAACTACTTCATAGAAGACTTTAATCTTTGAATAGTTCGAGGAAGTAGCAATAAGGGTTTACTTTGTTGTTCTCCAAGAAAACGTCGTGTTTCTCATGGTGAAAACATAACTAGTCTATGAACGACCTTTGTGTGGGTTTGAGAGGTACCTAGCATCAACAAATTCGACCAACACATCAACCGGTGTTTCAGAATATGGGCCTACAGTAAAACTGCTTGTAGCAGGGGAGGAATTCAATGGGTCAAAGTCCTCACTTGACGGGTCGAACAACTTCTTCTGGTCGATCCAGAGTACCAGTTTCGATGGGTCGAAACCATTCCTCGATGGGTCGAAAGACACCTTCGGGTCATCATAGTTCACTGCCTTCGACAGGTCGAGAGATCTACTCGACGGGTCGATGAGCCAAGAACTTGCATGTTGTGATTCAACAATCTCTTTTTCAGGAATTTTAAGCTTCTCTCTGTATTCTTTGTAGGGAAAACAAGCCCAAGTCAATGGTTACCTTTAAGTACCAGAAGGTATACTATACTCCATTCCAAAGACTTTGCGTTGGCGTATACTGAGAGGGCAATGTCTGGATGTGTGCACTAATCTATATTTAACCAAGCTCTAACTGCACTGAGATATAGAATCTCAGCTCCAAAAGATATTTACCATCATCATTCCGATCAAATTGATCCTTATTGGTTCCAAACTGCAAATAATCATTGTGTGCTAATAGGGTGTGCTCTGTCCATTGCCTGATTTAAACATAAGCAGACTAGTGAATAAGAATTCAACCAACTCGATGTTCCACCTCTAAAATCGAGACATAATCGAGTCCTACCAAGATCTATCATCTCAAATAACTTGTCCATATGATGAACATGCATGGGCATAACTTATCATTCTTGTATCCCTTCCTAATCAAATAGTCACTTAGAGTTGTAAACGTTTCAATTTAAGTACATGAGCACTCCATGGTTTAGAGTTAGTTGAATTGGGTAGAACCATGCCAACCGACACTTTCATTTATACCTCTGAATTAAGATCCACATAGAGATATACTATAACCACATCTATAAGCTGCATATTCAGTATTTTGGATACTATCAAATTGATAAGGTAGCAGAAAGTAATGATGTCCATAACCAGATAATCCATCTCCTCATAATCAATACTAGGGCGTTGAGAAAATCTTTACGCCACAAGTCTAGCTTTATACCGCATGAATTCATTCTTCTCATTACACTTTCGAATAAAGACTCATTTGTGCCCAACTGGCTTACCATTCAGTGGTCATAGCACTACCATACCAAAAACTTGTCTTTTGTAAAAGAGTTTAGTCAGCCTAGATTGCAACTTTCCATATCGGTCAATCTTGCTACGTTAACCATTGACAATTTGCAATAGAGCAACGTTCCACTTTATTGTCGTCAATTCCTGAGTAACAGAATAAGTAAATGTACCATCAACGAACCTGGAAGAATCATCCATAATATTGCTAGCATTTGTTTAACTTGGTGAGTTTTATTTGTTTGCTGACATCGTCATTGACTCTGAGGCATCCCCAAGTGTTTTTCAATGTCGACTTTTAGACACATTTATAGTCAGAAACAATCTCATTTGTTGATGATGAATAGTCATGTCTTGATGGCTTGCCTTTTCACTGCAACTCATCAGTGAATTTTTACCGACGCTACACCCTCACTATGAGCAGGAGAAACGCTACCTTGCTCGGGTGTCGCGTTAACTTGCCAATTCCAGAGACTTTCAACCTTGCAAGATTTGCAACAAGAATAACCAATCTCGTCACTTTCATAATATCAGTAAAGGAGTCAGGCATCAAATCTACTACTTTTTGAAGATCAAGAATACATTACACTTCAATCTCACACTAAGATGTGCAGGGATCATTATGAGACATAGTGGGGACATACCACGTCAATTTTTGATGTTTAACCAGAATGGAACCATTCCTATCTCCCCCTAACAGCGGGAAACATGTCTCATTAAAGTGACATTCTGCAAAACAAGTAGTAAAGAGATTGTCTGTCAAAGGTTCTAAATAGAGGGCAATCATTGGAGAATCATAACTATCATAGATGACTAAACGTCGTTGAGAACCCATTTTAGTACACAGCGGAAGCGTAGTGGGCACATGTACCGCACAACCAGAGATGCGTAGGTGTGAAATATCAGGCTCATGTCCAGTTTCCAACTGGTACGCTCTAAGTGGTTGATGGTTTATGGGTATCATGCGAATAAGCATAGATACATGTAATACTATATATCCTCAAGCAGATACCAGTAAAGTAGTATGCATTACCATAGCTCTGGCCACAAGCTGTAAACGCATGATTTGTGTCTCTGTTAAACCATTCTATGAATGAACATGGGGAACCGTGATGTTCAACTTCAATCACAATAAACATGCAATAATCAACAAAATATTGTGATGTAAACTCTCCTGCATTATCCAACCTAATTGACCTGATTGGATTGCAAAGACGTGTGATCTATGCATCGATGCAGCAATCGAAGCCATATATAAAAAATATGCATACCGGTTTGATTGATCCACAAATATCACCTTGGATCCTTTGTACAAAATGGAATATTGTCGGTGTTGTCAACAACAAAAGAATGACTTGCCTGTAACTTTTTTAATGAACAAGCTTTGCAAAACGAGCGAGGTGCATCATAGATTACAACATATGAATCTAGTGGGATAACGCACGACACCACAACAGTACTTTGTTGGGATTGTGTTGCATTCATCTTGGAGACCGAGCCAGAAATGAGAGGAGTAATTTCATCCTCCCCATCCAAACTGATGGATTTAGGTATTCCCGTATGCTTCTTCGGTGTGAAGAACCGATGACCATGAGAATTTCTCAATATATTGATCATCATAATGTAAAAGCGCATATGAGGCCAAGTCACACATAGTAATATAAGTGACTTCGTAAAATTCAATGATCCTAACCGTAGTAAGATATAAACACTACAAATCATCATAAACCTCTCCATATTGCACCGTTGGCAGCATTCTACGAAGATTGGACCCAATTTTTTTTTTCATTCTCACAAGATTAATCCAAATAAAAAACCGTTGGCACAAATGTTTTCAAAATGTAGCAAGGTTCGATGGCCATTAGGCGCGTAAAACACTCAATCTCGCCATCATATATACACATAATAATTTCAACTAATCCGTATTTGAAGCCAAGACATGGCGAACACTTTAAGTGAATACTTAAATATTTCAATCAAAAATGTTTTGAACCTTTATTTGTCAATAAAACCGATGTAAAACACATCTGAAAACACCACATCTGAGTACATCCTTCGATGAGTAGAGTAAATCTCTCAACAGGTTGGGGAAACCCAAAATATAATTTGATTTTCATATACCAATTTTTTATGGGTCGAATAGATAGTTCGAGGACTTGAAAGCCTATCCAGAAGCACCCCTTCTTTGGGTCAAACAAATGTCTCAACGGGTCGAAGGGAACCTAGAACCGGTATCAATTTTCTGATATCTTTTTCGACGGGTTGAGTAGTTTTCTCAATGGGTCGAAGTTGGACAGATACGGAGACAAAACTGCCCCTTCGACGGGTCGAAAGTTGCAAAGATCGATCTAAAAGATGGTCTTCAACAGGTCGAAGATTCCATGAGATAAAAACAAATCCTCTTTTTGTGTCTCGTATTTACTGTATCTTTGTATCTTTACGCTATATATAATTGTCAACATCGAACCATACACTGAATTGGTAATGAAATAGCATTCTCAACACTTTCATATACCGAAAACTAGAGAAAATTTCATTACTCGCCAACTTTAAAAAAAATACATCATAGATGCCTTTTTCCAAAAACCATGACTTAAAAACCAAGTCAATAACAAATCATGACTAAAACCAAGTCAATAACAAACCATTACTAAAATCAAGTCAAAAAATAAAGCTACACTTAATGACATAGCAACAACTTGAGCCTAATACATAGATTACTCAAAAACCGCAGTCTCCAGACTTACTTTTATATTGTCTGCTATTATAAGATTGGCTTCACCGCAATCTTCCATGTCATAGTCTTCAGTGAAGTTAGTCTCATGTGTCAAGTATCGTGTGCACTTTTTGTAAGCATTTTGAATATCCTTGGGTTCACGTCATTGCTTGTGCATGTGCTTGGTTAAACCACACTTATAGCAAGGTGGCAAGCGAAAAAAAAAGCAGAATTGGAAGAATTTCCATTATTCCTTGGACAGGAAGTTGATGGATTCTTGTTGGAGTTGTTATGACCATTGTCTTGGTGAGTCCAAGTCAAATTCCGACTATATCCTCTACCACGACCTCTGCCATGTCCTCCTCTACCACTATAGTTATTGTAAGGCTCAAAATGATCGTTCCTCATATTCTTACATGTCTTCCCACTAGTGTTGTACAACTCATGGATCTTTTTAGCACCGGTTAGCCTAGCATGATTGTTGAGAAGAATCTCACGATACCGCTCTTTCTTGGCCAGTACACTCATGAGATCACTAAATGATCTAAGTCGCCCTTGCACATAATCCATGCAATATTGGTGCGCAAGGTTGCCCATGGTGGTAGGAGAGGTACTTAAAGACTTCTCGATCATAGCCTAATCGGTCTTTACAATGCCATAAACACTCAATTCTGTTTAAAGCTCTAACATAGCTTGATTAAAAGCATTAATACTTGGATAATTTAATAACTTGATTGAATCCCATCTTTCTTGCAGTTCAGGAAGTTGTGCATTATGCACAGTATGGAACATGTCTTGTATAGTCACCCACAAAACCGCGGGGTCATTTTTAAGCAAATATTATTTCTTTAGAACTGGATGTATATGCCGCCTCAAAAATATGAGAGCTTAAGCTTTGAGAGCTGGAGTTGGTGGCTCAATTTCAGGTGGTGGTGGTTGGATTGTATCAGTCAGATTCATACCGAGAAGCGTGTTCTCAACATCTGAAATTCAACAATGGTATTCTACTTCTTGAGGATCAAGGACATCAAATTCAGGTCGTTCTGGCTTAATTGATATCATCTACAAGAGAGATAAGAAATGTAATTAACTTACCGATCGAAAAATCACGATCACTAATTAAATTTAGGGAATAAGAACCGTGATCAATGATGTTTGGTCACAAGAATCGATTATCAATAAACGATGGCTCAAAATCACATCGATAAATCGTGATGAACCATCACATAGTATCTATTTCCCTTTCTTTTCTTTTCTTTTTCTAAACCGTGACTCCCCAGGATCGTCACTTATACTCTATGGATATAGGTCCATAGGAACTAGAGCATAGATATACAATAATCACAATATCACAATCCTAAGATCTAGGGTTTTGCAGGAAGTATGTTTTATTTCTAGATCTAGAAATTGACGGTTTAGAAAATTTACCTCGAGCGTGTTATGCTCGGTATGAAAACTTTGCTAAAAAGAAGTTTGAAGCGAAAAACAAAATTCCACGAAAATCAGCGGTGCAGAATTCTGGCGAGAACGTTAGTGATTGGCAGCGGTGATGGTGATTCCGGCAAGGGAGGGAAGCCGGCAGTGGAGGCTTTGGTGTTTTTAGGGGTTTTGGGTTTTTTTTCCGTGATGATTGCTGGCTATCAACTCAGAGTGTGCTGATAAGGTGTTGAAGGAGAAAATTTGATCACTAAAACTGTAACTCTTTCATAGATATAATGTCTTATATATATGATGATACAATCTATTACAATATATAACTTTCCCAATAGAACAGAGATTCTCTATATCTCAATCTATTATAAATTGTATCTAATTAGGATAAGACACACACAAAAGTTATAGAGAATAAATATCCTTAAACAACTAGATATTTAGAGGAATTAATATTCAGAATAAGAAATCCACTTAACGTTCCTCTCTTTGTCATCCTATGATCAATGTCGGGCTCCTTTTGACTTCTCGTCAATCTCTAGTGGAGAAAAATCTAAATCTCACTTACTCATATGTGGCTCCATTTACTCATCTCCAACGACTTCTCTCATAAGTGTCGTGTTACTCATATATACTATTCTTTAATCAAAGTGGGGTTGTTTCCCCACTTTTGTCATTTCTTCCTTTTATACTTTTTTTTAATTAATGTAAAAAAAATAAAGGCTAATACTGTAATTTACAATATGAAATTAAAAAACTGGAAAACAAAAGTTTATCTCTTATCAATAGACGACAAGTTTCAGTTTCTATCCTCTCTCCTATTGTTTTGGCTGAAATAACTGTACATGAAAATTAACTATACGTATTTTTGTCTTGAATTTTAGTGGTTTGCTTATAATTATTTAAATTTAAAATTTATGTTTTATTTTATTTTATTTGCACACAAAGTGAAACGTTAGAAATTTATTGATGATGGATGATAAGTACAATCAGTCTAACCAGTCCCTCATAAAATCGGGTACGGCCTGGAACCTATATGGTACCCTCACATTTTGAATGGCCCATTTAGCTAGCTTATCAACAATTACATTGGCCTTTCGACCTAAATGAACAAAACTAGAATTATGCAATAATCGAAATGTCTATTGGAGGTCCTCACAAGACTCCTGGAATATGCTAGATACTGTACCTGGATCTGCAATAGCCCTAACCACAGTCAAACAATCAAAGCTAATCCGAACTAGATTATATCTCAGTTGATGTGCTATATGAAAATTCATCTAAGTCGCCTCAATCTCAACAGCCAAGGCCGAATAAACATCGTCTATACAGCTAGCAGCTATAAACACAAACATGTCATCCCAATCACGAAAAATCATGCTTCTACCACCTCTGAGTCTAGAGGAATTGAAGGCTCCATCTATACAGACACAATAATGACCTAATGGTGGTCCAGTCCATGTCTAAAGAACTCTAGCCGGGAGGTCCAGAGTCTTATGCATGAGTATATATCGATCATGCCAAGCCCTTGCCAACACCCCCAAAGTCTGCCCATCAAACTATTTCTGATTCCACAATTTGTCATTTCAACCCTTTCAGATAAACCACATAACCACAATCAGTCGAGCAAAAGTCTCTCTCGGAAGACCGACCGAACACGCCACAATCTAATCTCTAAAAGAATCCGCAACCCCACTCACACTTGTGTAATGAGATGTATGATGGCCTGAACAACATGACAGTCTCAAAATAAGTACAACTCAGTCTCCGCCTCCTGCTCACATAGTAAACAAATACAATCAACATCAACTCGGCGACCCTGTAATCAAGGACGTACCCATAGGCAGATATCCATGACATGCCCTTCAGAGGCACATCTTAGCTGTCGGGGCTGCTCTAGTCCACCACAGGCACATCCAAAAATCTTCCAACTGATGCTAAACAATCAAGTAAGGCAATACAATCTGATCTCGAGCAAGACAATAGGCACTACTGATTGTATAATCCCATTTTGAGGTGTAATGCCACATTAGCCGATCCTGGCAAGTCATGTGACTCAGTGGAATAGAAAGAACAACAGAAACATCAGCTGGGGTCAAATACCTTTGTAAGGCCACCTGATTCCAAGTCCTCTGTGGCGTGATGAGTTGAGATACCAGATCTAAGGTAGTAGGAAATTTAAGCTCACCCTTCATTGTGAATGGAGGCCGAGGCAGCCATCGATCTCTCTAAATCTGTATTTGCTTCCTATTTCCCACCTTCCATCGGGACCATCTCTCCAAAACCTCTCGGGCATGCATAAAACTTCACCAAGTATACGAGGGTGAACCTCTCACCTTTTCCTCCTAAATCGACACTTTGGAGAAGTAACGAGCCTTGTAGACTCGGGCCACAACAGAGTCCAAATTTTGCATGATCCGGCATACTTTCTTAGCCAACAAAGAGAGGTTAAAAACATATAAATTTTGAAAACCAAGTCATCCTTGTTCCTTGGGCTTACACATGGCATCCCAAGTACACCAATGTATATGTTGCCTCTCAACTATATAACCCCAAAAGAAATTTGTGCACATCTGTTGCAGCTTGTCACACATGGTTTTTAGTAAAAGGAAACAACTCATAGTATAACTCGACAATGCCTGAGCCACCACCTTCACTAATAATTCCCTCCCCGCATCATGCAATAGTGAACCCTTCCAACCCTACAGCCTATCCCGAAGCCGATCTTTGATATATGCAAAAGTTTCTTTCTTTTTTGCCCTAATGTGAGTAGGCAAGCCGAGATATTGCCATGATATAGAACCCATGTCATCCCTAATGCCTCTACAAACTCCACCAAAGCTTCCTCAACTAAGTTCTGGCTAAAACAAACACTACTTTTTAAGTAGTTAATAGACTGACCCGATGCCATTTCAGACTATCATCAGTAAACAACAAATGTGACAAAACAGGGGCTTTCAGACAAACTTGAATCTCTTCTAACGTCTTAATCTTTTGTGCATTGTATAGTAAAGCTGACAGACCCTACGTATATAACAAGAACAAATAAGGAGACAAATAGTCACCCAGTTGTAGACCACGGGTAGGAGTAACATAACCCCTTGGATGGCCATTAATTAGGAAAGCATACCTCACAGAACTGACACATGCCATGATACAGTATTTGTAATCTATACCGTCAGAAAGCCCAGCTTCTTCATCAATGCCTCCAAGTATTACTATTCCATTTGGTCATAGGCCTTACTCACATCCAGCTTCAGTGTCGTCTAATAATTTTGCCACTTTTCTTCTTCCTCAAGTAATGAGCTACATCATTTGTCACTAGCTTGTTGTCAATAATTAACCTCCCCGAGATGAAGGCACTTTGACAAGGGTCATTTATATGTTGTAGTAATGGCTTTAGTTTATTTGCCAAGACCTTCGCTACAACCCTATGCACCACATTACATAGTTATATCAGTCTATAATCTGTAATCTTCTTGGGATTTTGTACTTTCGGCATAAGCCAAATGTTAGTAAAGTTCACGGATGACAAGATTTGGCCCAAGTGAATAGCATCCTGCACAGCAGCTACCACATCCATACCAACAATATCTCAATACTTTTGAAAAAAGAGATGAGGCATACCATCCGAGACCAGAGCTTTCAACTGATGCATCTGAAATAAAGCAAACTGGATTTCATCATCACTATATGGCAACATCAAGGTCTGTCCCATCTCCTTTGTCACTATAGGCTTCACAAAGGTGGTCACAGATACGAGTTGATCTTCTAAAATTCTTGCCGAGGTAAATAAACTCGAATAGTAATCCACCACAACTAACTCTATTCCCTCCAGAGTCTCTTGCCAAACGTCATTATTGTCCAACAATCATGCAATACGATTCTTCCTTTTCAGGTTTGTGGCCTTTTGATGGAAGTATCAAGAGTTCTCATCCCCATCCTTTATGTGTTTATCCTCCGCTTAGGGCTTCCTGAGTCAATAACATTGCCTACTAATCATATAGTTGTTTTCTCTCTTCCACCTTATTCAGATCAAATGCCTGATCATTAAAGTCTTCAAGCTTCCTCTGAATCTCCTTCTATTCATCCTTGCGGGCTCCAAACATCATCTTTGCCCAATCCTTCAGACCAAACCTCGTATATTTGATCTTCTTACTCAATTTGTATTGAGAGGTTTCGGAAGCATAAATCGGCATCTGATCCCATGCATCACGCACCACGTCCTTACTCTCCTCATCCTCACCTACATAGCTTCAAAATGGAAGAAGCGTTGACGTCTAGGGAAGACGTTCAAAGGGGATTCACGGACTGAGATAAGTAACGGGAAATGATCCAAAGTAGATGGAGGTAAATACACTACTTGAACAGCCAAGAACCGATTTATCCACTCCCTTGTCGCTAGGGCTATCAATCCAGCTTTGACAACAAGAGTCATGCCACGTAAACTGAGCCCTGTAAAGCCAATATCTTCTAGACTAGAATCGGTTAAACAATTTGCAAAGTTATTGATTTTCCAAGAAGGTTGGATAGGCCCACCGGATTTCTCCGTAGAGTGGAGAATTTCATTAATATCGCCGAACACTATCCATTGATTCGAAAAGTCTTGGACTTTGAGTGTCTGCAGTAGATCCCAAGTCTTCATCCGATTTTGTGGTTGCAACTCACCGTACAACCCTGTAATCTGAATTCAGTCCTCTTGCCCTGCTTTCACCCTCACATCCGCATCGATAAAGCTCGGACTATGATCCCTTAATTGTAGATTAATCTCTTTTGACCACATCATCATCAATTCTCCTCCTCTCCGCTGCGTACAAGGCACCATAAGAGCGTCATCAAACCCTAGATTCCAACACCAATTATCACATCATGATGCACTATCCGTTAATGTCTTCATTAGAAACACAATAATCAGTTTCTTTGCAATCACCATGTCGCAAAGCACTGGATCTTTAGTTCCGCGAATATTCCTCGAAAGGATCTCCATCTTCTTCCTGGGTTTCCTAATCTCGAACCAACACAATAGACTCAATACGATCGCTTAACAAATAGCGACATAAACCTAGTTACGCTAAGTTTTCCGGTCGCTCACAGAAAAACTGAAGCCGTCACAAGCGAAAAGAAAAAAGATAGGTTCTACCTAGCTATTCAATTAACTTACCATAACATCCAATACCACATGTTATTATTATATTTTTTTCAAGGTTGAAATTTTCCAATGCAATTATCCAATAATATATGCCTTCATGAGTTTGCTTCCACAAGACTCGTTCTCCTACCCAAAACCAACATCTCCCATTTCCTTTCCCACATCGTCTTCATCTCGAGAAGGAGCCAAAATCGGAAAGAGTAAAAACGGAAAACAAAACAAAAACAAACACCAGAGAATTGAGAGAATTGAGAGAGAGAGAGAGAGAGAGAGAGAGAGGTCTGATGAAACCATCACCACCAATCCAACAACTCTCTTAAAACACAAGAAAGCAACCAAACCAAAGCTTTAGCCATCACCGTTTCCACCATTTCCCGTTCGATCGGCCATTTCACCATCGGTAATTTCTCTCTTCTTGAAAAACTTTAATATACATGTTCATTAGTATCTGGTTGTTCGTTCCCCATCATAGTCGGTAGGCATGTTTGTTTGTCCTTCCCTCTCTCGTGTTTGGAGGTATTGAGCTTGTCCTTGTTTCCTTTTTTCTTCATAGCAGAAGAGCAAAGACCCCCCCTTAAATTATTGAAAGCTGGCGGAGACATTACAACAGGAAGCAACGGTCACGAGACATAAGGTAGGAGCCAAGCAGCCGCGCGCCCCCCAACCCATTTATTGTTATTCATCTATAATTCTCCGTTCTACGGTTCTACTCTTAACACAAAAACGGCTCATTTAGTAGTAAAGAGATTCACGAGTCATAAATTACGTGCATGTATAATTTGTACGTAATCGACAGTTTAATATGTCCAAAAAGTTTGCATAGTCTCATTTCTTTCTTTATAGATCCCATATTTGTTGCAGTGTTCCACACTTCAGGATTTCCCATAAATCTGGATCTCACAGAACCCAAGAAAGCAAAAAAGAAAAGAAGAGTTCTTTCTGGGTCTAAGAGAGCGTTTGACCTGTTTGATATTCTGGGTGGTGGTGTGCGATTTGAGACTGAGGAAGATTGTTTTGTTTGTTTTGTTTTGTTTGTTTGATAATGGAAGGTCGCCGGAGGCTGACGCTTCTGGAACAGATGTCAGCAAGTACGAACGGCAGAGCATTAGCCGGATTGAGCCTCAACGACGTGTTAACCCCAGCCAAACCACCCCCGCCGGCTCCGGCAATACCCGCCTCGATTTCGGGTCGGACCCTACTGGACATTATCCGCGACGAAGAGCCCAAGTCCTACAAGGCTCTGATAGGCAAGAAGGACACCAAGAAGCCTTGGAAGTCGTTCAAAGACCGCCTCCGCCTCAAGAAAGCCGGCGCCGCCTGGTCCTCCTCCGTCCGTGTCCCCACCTCCGACATCCCACTCCCCCGCCACCACAGTCACTCCCACGGTCACCACCAGTTCCGATCTCGCCGCAACTCCGTCCGCTACGTCACGACGACGCCGACGACAATGTCAAACGAGTCACAAGCCGGCAGCAACCGGCCGCCGACGCAGTTCGCCAATCCGATGTTCAACCGCTGCAGTTCGGCGCGGCTCTCGCCGGCGGCGATAGACGAGGTTGAATCGCCGCGGCGCCGTTTCGAAACCGCGGAGCGGTCGCTGTCGGCGAGGGAAGCTGTGGCAGCACAGGAAGCGGCGGAGGCTGCAGCGGGAGCAGCTAAAGCTAAAGAGGAAGGAGAAGGTTCGGCGGCGGAGCCGGTGAGGATGTCGTTGATGGACTTGTTGGAGGAGACCGACAGGGAGATGGGGCTGGAGGGAGGGAGGTACACGATGGACGAAGACGAGGACGAAGAAGAAGAAGAGGAGGAAGAGGAGGTGGAGGAACAGGCGGTGGAAGAAGAAGCGGCGGTGGGTGGGGACGTGGAGTACAGTTGCTGCGTGTGCATGGTAAGGCATAAAGGCGCGGCTTTTATCCCCTGCGGACACACGTTTTGCAGGATGTGCTCCAGAGAACTATTCGTTCAGAGAGGAAACTGCCCTCTATGCAACAACTTCATCCTCGAAATCCTCGACATCTTCTAGCCCAGAATTACATCCTCTCTATGCAGCAACGCAACCCATTTGAATTCTTAATCGGAGTTGTTTAGATTCCTTGTTTATTTTTGTATAATTTTTTTATTATCTCATTTTAAGCTTCTACTTTGATGTTTCTGCTATATCAATAGTTTCAGACTCTCAGTCAAGGCCTTCTCTTTCTGGGCTTATTTGTAGCACAAAGTTTATGTTCCTTAACCAATTATTAGCACATTCACCGATCCCGGCCAGTTTGGGCGGTCAGAGATTGGAGTATTTTCTGTCCGGCTAGGCATGATCGAGGACGCTTTGATGGAAGAAACCAGATGAGGCAACTCTCAAGAACTATGCACATACTGATTTCAGAGACTTTCTGCCCGAACTAAGATTGGATATTTCAAGATGTATAATGATCATGTAATCTACAAACAATATATCAGCTGTGAATTAATGTTACAGTACAGAGATGGGCGGTAGTACAATCTTGAGGTGTATAGAAGTAACTCTACGAGAAGTAGCTCGATCATTAAGTAGCTTCGAATGCCAAAGTAAATTCCCAGCATTGTGAATCAAAGATCAGCAGGCCAGCTTTCAGCCGCTGCCGAACAGGGCATCTATTTGGTTCCCTCATTATGTAAATTTGATCACCTACATTATCTTCAGAGTCCTGATTTCGGTACCATGTCCATAAAGCCCACGTCTCGTTCTTCACCTGCAATGCATATCATTGAAACCCATGGTCAATCTCCCACTGGTAAATTGGAGTTGAGCTAAATCTATGTAATACAAGCAAACCTGTTCTTGTGGTCAATGAATTCAGTGATCAATCGTGATCAATTACCGGTAGATCTGCATCCAACGGTGGTTAATTAAAATATAATTAGAAGATAAATTATTATTAACCGTTGGATGCAGATCTAACGGTGATTGACCACAACTGACCACAAATTCATTGACCACCAGAACATGGCTGATAAAAGCATACTTGATCTGAGCAACAAAACATCAAAGCTATGCAAGTCAAGGATATGATCCTTGAGAATCAGTTGTCTTGACCAAATGTCAAAATGAACAAGTGGAGACATCTAACTCTATGCTACTAAGAGGTAACTGTACTTCAGATCACTAAGAAGAAATAGTATACTATATTATTAACGTTATCTGTAACTTCAGTTGTAAGGCACGTATGTTTTCTGCTACCATTTCCGAATTTTAGCATTCATGGTGAAGTATTTTAGAACTATAACATATCCCAAAACTAAGATTGAGAAAAGTACCTCAAGGATTCCATGGCCAAAGCTGCTTTCTCTGAAGGCACTATAATCAGGTTGCCTATCCCAGCAAAATTTACCAGCTGCTGGACCAGAAGTGAAGCTTTTCGCACACATGCCCAAGTATTCATCAGAAGTTGGTACTGGGCAAAGACCAGGTTCATCAGCGTGTCTGATTGCCATTTTCTCTCGATTACCCCCATCACCAACAGTGAGATGCACAGGACCACAAGGATCTAATGCGTAACTATAAACTCGATTTGACCTCTCGTAGGCATGGACCTAAATATAAAGTCATGCAAAACAGAACAACATTCAGCACACAATTAAATAGATATATAGTTACTCCATGGAACATCATTTCATCATTCCTAACAAGTAATGACAAGATTAACAGATAACATGAAGCAGATGGCAAGGAAATAGCATGCAAGTCATGAAGCTTAATAAATCCACTTTCTCATGAAAAGCCATTGACAATGGTCTGCTGCTTGTGATAGCAATTAACTTTTACCATGTCTTTCAAGAATTGAAGATATAGGGTGTACCTTAATCTGGTGTAAAAGAGAACCAAAATGGGACTGGTATTTTGTGACTACAAAAGAACCCTACTACCTATCCCAGTTTCAAAATGACTAGTGGTTATCATTACTTACATGTCCGCTGAACACTATATCAACGCCATAGGAGTAAAGTAACTCTTCCATTTCCACCCTCATACATTCTGCCTCTCTGTAATGCGCCTCATAAGTACTGTACCAGGGTGGATGCCAAGTAGCTACCAACCACGGAGTAATGGATCTGTCAACCTGAGCCAAATCTTGCTCCAGCCACCTGTATTGCTCAGCTATACGGGAGCAGAAAATTCTGAAAATATATATTAAATGATCATTCAGTGAGGGAGGACTCGCCAAACGACATAGATATGTTTATAAACAAACAATAACAATACAACGCAATGGTCAATAAGCAAGTATTTGACTATAAAACAAACACTTCACAACACATTTTCTTAAACAGTTAGATCAAACTGGTAAAACCGGCTTCAACACATCATTACAACAGATATTTATGCAACAGATGAGCTTAAAGGTGAGCTGCAATTACTTACATGATTTTCCAAAGGCAGTGTAGGCTCCAAGCATGATGAAATGAATCCCCCCTGCATTGAATGAGTAGTAGAATGTAGACATAGACCCACTTTCGGCAGATAGGAATGCAAACCGAGAACTATAAGCCACAAACGTCTTGTTTTGAGCCTGTTCTTCGATCTCATGGTTCCCTTCTACCACCATTATTGGAACTCTAGAAACCAAATGCTGCATAAACCTATACAAATAAGATAAGAAGATTCTCAAAACCATCTTCGCCAAAAGACATTGCACGAATCAGAACAGAAAAAGGAACTAATTTGCTCACCTTCCCCAATAATCCCACCGAGGCTGATAGGTCTCGTGTATCGGAGTGTCCCCAAATGAGCACGAATAGCAGTCGGAGCCAGTCCCATTGGCGAGGTACAGGTTTGCATAAGAAGATCAGGGTCGTTACTAGTCAAGTGACTAATCGTGGCAGTGGTGTTGTAAGTAAGACCAAGATCTCCCACAATAGCTATTCTCTTGGGATAGCTCTTTGGCCCCGAAACCGGCATGGTCTTGAAATGGTAAATGTCACTCATGGCAGGTTTAGTAGGATCTCCACATCTATAATAATACTTTGTATTCGGCTTCAACCCTACACATATCTAAATATTTCACCAAACTTTCAAAAAAGTAGTTAAAATTGAAAACAATTGTCAGTATTAAAAAGAAAAACAAACCTGTGAGGCGAACATGGTGGATGATTCCAGAAGTATAATTCTGGAGACCTTCGTAGGGATAGAGCTGACTGACCAACGACATGGGGGGGTTAATCATGATGTTTTTCTTTAACGCAGAAACCATGCAACCAGGGAGAAAAATTGTGTGCTCATAACTCTTGATGGACAAACATTTTTACTATAAATAACACTCTTTTACAAGACACTTACACTCTGGGGATACATAACTTGTATGCTATGCTAACCAGTCTCTCTACTAGTTCTACAGAGCTTCTCTCTTGTGTCTAAGTGTTTACAAATGAAAGGTTTTTAGAAGCCTCTTCTAAGAACTTAACTATTTGTAAGCTAATTGTTCAAGAGCAGCTTCTCGGGTTGAGCACATCCATACCAATCTCAATGGAATGCACAATGCATATGAGTTTTGATAAAATCTGGATTTGTGAAATACTCTAAGTCTTACATGCAATAGAAGGAAAAACTTAGAGAGAAAGAGTGAAATCAGAAATGATGTAGAAAGAATCACTCACTCAACCAACCATCTAGCCAAGGGTGCCCTATGTTCTAATATAGGTTGATAGAAGCACGTTCTAAGGGCATCAACGTAAAACACAGCAACAGTGTTTGGTCTGTGGTCAAAAGCAGAAATCAGGAAGTGACAGGTGCACATGTAGGCCGAAGGGAAATAGCAGGCTCAAGCTACCTTAAACAAGACTAACATCAAAACCGAGGTAAAAGTGCTTACTGCCGCCCACTCTAGGAAGTGACAGGTGTGTGCGCGGGTCGAAAGAAACCAACAGTCACAAGCCTTCCTTAACCAAGACTACGGTTCGAAACTGAGGTAAAAGAGTTTGCTATCACACACACTTTAAGAAGAGACTACACCATAATAGGGCAGAATCACTTTCCCAGAATTCAAAGTATCTAGCCCATACACAGAGGTTCTCACATAATCCCAGTTTGAAATTTTTTTTTTGCAACCCCGAGGAGAAATTTCAATGGGTTGAGTAACAAACACGTTTTGAGTGACAAACTATCTAAACTTTTTGAGTAGTAAGTCAACGCACATAGCCGTCCTAAAAATAGCCTTATTCAACTGATATGAAGTTTTGAAAACATGCCACTGGAAGTTTTGAAAACACCACTAACGGATATAATTATCTTAGGGAAAAACATACTGTTTTGGGATAGGTGGCAAGAATGTCATCCTCAGTGAAAAATATGATATGCACATGTATGAAAACTACCTAATTGTTATTGAGATTGATATAATAGAGTCTTCAAACATCTTTGTTGATTACCACTGAAATGCCATGTGTGTTTTGTTATCACTAGGAAATGTCAATGAAACAATATGCCTTCAATGTCCCCATTTGACATTCCTAACAAAACACAATAGTTACCACTAACCTGCACATAATCTCACAAGATCAAGTGAAAGCAACAAAGAAGATTTGGGATAGAAGCAAACATCCTGAAACATTCATAACTACCAAATATTCAGAACTTGGTACACCACAAGCTTTCTCCCCCGTTTTGTCAAGAATGACAAAGACATCAGAGCAAACAAAAACAATGTTCAGGGAAACAGAAACCATAAGCATAAACATAACGACTGAAATGAGATCCGACAAACAAACAATAACCTACACAACATCCCTACAAAGCATAAACAGAAGGTTCAAACATCATCATCATCTTCATCGACACTGATCTCTTGGCCAGACTTCCCCTCAGAAGATGCACCAGTGCTGTCTGAAGAGGATTGCGATCCAGGAGAGGAAGACACAGTGGCATCCCGAGTGGCGGAAGCGGAGGCATGCTGATTGGCAAGCAGAGAGAGAAGGCCAGTCTTGACAGTCGCAACATGATCGTACATATAGCTCTTCAGCTCAGAGACAGCAGCAGAAATCATAGCTTGGAAATCAAGCTTGAGAAAAGTGTGCTCCATAGGCTCCACATACTCTTGAGACTGATGAGCAGACTTGCTGATGGTAAGGGCATCCACAACTACAAGTTCTGGACCCATGACATCATGCTTCCAAAGAGGAACACTAGCAGCAGAGCACAGAAGGGTTATCAATGAGGAAAAAACCAGAGATTTTGTGACAAACTCACGGTGCTTCACACCGGCAGTCCAGATGGCCTGATACATGAAGTACTCAGTAGGGAATGGAGACAAAAGAGGGCGCTGGCTTAGATAAGCAATCAAAGAAGCTTGATTCTTAGGAATCTTGCTAGTTTGGGTGGTAGGAACAAGGAGGTAACGTAACAAAAACCCGAGAGCCTTGAACCGTTCCATCATGCACTTGCTAGTGAGGTGAGAGGTACCAACAGGTGTAGTAGGGGCAGAGGTATAAAGCTTCGCAGCAAGATCATTGATAGATTGAGTCGAGAGAAAGTCGTGAACCTGTGCTAACCCAGAATCCTGAGTGATGGGGAGATGTAGTAAAGAACGTATCCTGGAAGGAGAGATGTTGACAGAAACACCACAGACCGTCACAAAGATTGGATCTTTGGACCTCAGCTTGACCTTATCAGAGCTATCCAAAGGAAAATTGGCATAGAATTCCTGAACCAAGGTATGGTTGTAACGAGGCAGAGAGGTGAGAGCTGAAACTCATCCCAAATCTGAGATAAGAGCAAGAAATTGAGGATGAAGTGAAGTGACGGAAATCGGTCGTTCTCCCACAATAGGGCAATTTATAGTCACATACCCAAACAAATTGAACGCATCAGGAAAGATGAAATACTCATGGGGAGGGAGATGAGAATCCTCACCGTGTCGTTTCTTAGGAGGCAGCTTTGATTTGGTGACAGAGGATCGGCCCTTGCCCTTGACTGAGGGACCCTTCCGTGGAGAAGGAGGGTGGAACCCAATAGGTAGAAGGGGATTTTGGAGTAGTAGTGGCGAAGGACCAAGTGACTCTCTTGGCGGAAAGAGCAGAGAGCTCACGATCTGAGGCGGAGCTGGTGCTGGAGGAGGAGCAAATAGTCCTAGGCACAGAGGCCTTGCGTTTCCTGAGAGTAGGAGGTCACACTGGTAAAGTATTGATAGGAAAAGGAGAAGTGGCTGGAACTGGATCCAGATGTGGTAGAGTCGAGGTAGGGAGCGCAGAATCACCGAAGGTGACCTTCGGTTTCTTGGCCGGTTTGGTCTTGGGAATCGGGCTCCCTTGCGCTTGTAAATGGCCACTGGAGCCTGAGGCGGTGGAGGAGAAGTCACAACCAGTGGAGAAGATGGCTTGGACTTTGGAGAAGGGACAATAGGCAAAGGAGATGCGGAGGTGTTCACGGCATCAAGGGAAGATGGAGAGGGCGAGCAAGGCAATTCATGAAGGCAATAATGGCGGTTTCAGTATTGTTCAAAGGTGAGGAAGAGGAGGAATTAGTGTTCATTTGAAATGGATGGCTAAGAATTAAGAAGAGACGTAGGAAGAAGTGATCACGGCATGCAGAGTATATAGGAAGTGGAAGAGGGAGCCTTGAGAAACGTTCCCACTAAAACATAAACAATTCAAAACCAAAAAGAGAACAATTTGATGAAGTGACGTACCAAAACCAAAGGAACGGGGCACATGTCAAGATAGGGAGGCCCTAAATTAAAGAATTAGCCCTAAAGTCCACATATGAGATCTAACAGTAACACATCCAATATGAGGGCACACGCCCGGCCCGAGACACTTGGGATAAGTGCCAAGTCAAGAAACACTTTTTGCGAAAAGCACCATGAAAAAGCTTACAAAACTTTTGACAACCAAAAAGAACAAATGAACTTGGTACCAATGCATATACCAAAACATTGAAATCTCTCCCTCACAGAGTGAATAGATTAAAGACAAAGAGAGAAAACACCAGAATAGAGAGTAGAATTAACAACACAAATCCTTGGGATAGGAAGGAGCGGTCATATCCTGTGAACAGAAAAGTCTAGGCATAGACTCACAAAGCATGACACCAATTTTCTAGACATCTTGGCGGCTCAAATTTTACACATGAGAGTATGACTGTAAATAGAACAATATCATCATGGTCCTGGAAATCAGTCCTTGGAACATCAAGATATATGTGTGTGAGAAAGTTTCACCAATGGGGCAAATAGAGAGCATCAAATGAGATGAGAGATAGGAACTTCATGACTTTGTCACAACCACCCTTGTATCACCAAAGAGTAACCTTTTTGAGTGACTTTGTCACAGTTAGCCCTTTAGGCAGTAATTATTATAGTTCAAAGGCATTTTTGTTTCTTTTTTCCACTTTAACTTAGCCAATAGCTCATCTGAGAAATCGTCCTCATAAATCCATGTAGCAACGTAGTTATCATTGACTCCATGAGTAGATGCTCAAAGGGGAAATGTGTGTATCAAGGACACCCGACGGATAACTAGGTCGGATCCATCGAAGGATAGAATACATCTCAGGGATCCCCATTGGTTCCATAAAGGTGCACCCAGTGATAGACTAGCTCATAAATTACATAACATTTTTAATATTGATTCATCAATCAGATCTTCTTTCAGAACACAGTATTTCTAAAACAGCACATCTCATCTCAGTTTTCTAGTTCAACATGAAACACCCCACAAAGTTCACTTTTGTGACAAGTAAGCCTATATAGTCCCAAGAGAGATCCAGACCACAGACAACAAAGACCTTGAGGCACAGATGCATACAATCAAATGAGAAATGCATCAAATCAAACCAAGAGGAATGAAATAAGGACATGTAACTTATGTCAAGTTCAAAGACAATCCTGAGGATACAAAAGTAAGCTCATATCCCAGACTACACAGTTTCACATTTTATTGCTTTTCATTTTCCTTTTCCCTTTTTGTTTTTTTTTTAGGCAATAAACAGAAATGCAGAAAATAAAACCAACTTAGTGTGTGTGTGTGCGTGCGTACGTGCATGCGTGCGTGCGTGCGTGCGTGCGTGCGTGCGTGCGTGCGTGCGTGCGTGCGTGCGTGCGTGCGTGCGTGCGTGCGTGCGTGCGTGCGTGCGTGCGTGCGTGCGTGCGTGCGTGCGTGCGTGCGTGCGTGCGTGCGTGCGTGCGTGCGTGCGTGCGTGCGTGTGTGTGTGTGTGTGTGATGATATTTGTTAATTCAAGCTGATTCTCTTTTACCAAATTTTGAATGAAATGATATCTGATCTCTATATGCTTAGTTCTAAAATGAAGCATAGGATTCTTTGAAATATTTATGGCAGAAGTGTTGTCACAAAACATGGATAACATACCTTGCTGGAATCTGTAGTCACTTAGCATGTGTTTCATCCAAAGAAGTTGAGTGCAACAACTACCAGCAGCAATGTACTCCGCTTGAGTTCAATCAGATCTTCTTTCAGAACACAGTATTTCTAAAACAGCACATCTCATCTCAATTTTCTAGTTCAAAATGAAACACCCCACAAAGTTCACTTTTGTGACAAGTAAGTCTATATAGTCCCAAGAGAGATCCAGACCACAAACAACAAAGACCTTGAGGCACAGATGCATACAATCAAATGAGAAATGCAGCAAATCAGACCAAGAGGAATGAAATAAGGACATGTAACTTATGTCAAGTTCAAAGACAATCCTGAGGATACAAAAGTAAGCTCATATCCCAGACTACACAGTTTCACATTTTATTGCTTTTCATTTTCCTTTTCCCTTTTTGTTTTTGTTTTAGGCAATAAACAGAAATGCAGAAAATAAAACCAACATAGTGCGTGTGTGTGTGCGTGCGTGCGCGCGCGCGCGCGCGCGCGCGCGTGTGTGTGTGTGTGTGTGTGTGTGTGATGATATCTGTTAATTCAAGCTGATTCTCTTTTACCAAATTTTGAATGAAATGATATCTGATCTCTATATGCTTAGTTCTAAAATGAAGCATAGGATTCTTTGAAATATTTATGGCAGAAGTGTTGTCACAAAACATGGATAACATACCTTGCTGGAATCTGTAGTCACTTAGCATGTGTTTCATCCAAAGAAGTTGAGTGCAACAACTACCAGCAGCAATGTACTCCGCTTAAGTTGTAGATAAGGACACACAGTTTTGCTTCTTGCTATGCCACAAGACCAAGTTGTTTCCCACGAAGAAATAACCACCCGATGTACTTTTCCTATCTGTGGCATCCTCAGCCCAATCCGAATCTGAGTAACCTGCAATATTCGTATTAGTGTTAGTTGTATACAGAATGCCGAAGTTACTTGTACCTGAAATATATCGAATGATACGCTTGACCGCCTTCACGTGAGATTTCTTGGGATTGGCTTGGTACTGAGCACAAACACCTACACTGTAGGAGATATCTAGCCTGCTAGCTATGAGGTAGAGGAGGCTACCAATCATGCTCCTATAAAGGGTCTGATCTACATCAACTCCTTCCAGATCAGCACTGATCTTGCATGAAGTGCCCGTGGGGTTCCGGATGGGTGAGGAGGATTCCATCCCAAACTTTCTTACCAAGTCTTTCGCATATTTTTCTTGCGAAATGAACAACCCATCCTTCCTTTACTAGACTTGAAGTCCCAAGAAATAGTTCAGTTTTCCACATAAACTCATCTCAAATTCATGTTTCATTAGAGTAACAAACTCTTCCACAAGTTCTTTGGAAGTAGATCCAAAAACCACATTATCAACATACGCTTGAGAAATAATCATATGTTGAGAGGTACTTTTGACAAAAATGGTCTTGTCAATAGATCCTCTTACATACCCATGATCGATCAGATGTGTGGAAAATTTCTCATACCAAGCCCTAGGCACTTGTTTCAACCCATAAAAGGGCTTTATCAAGTCTGAACACATGGTCGGGATATGAAGAGCTCTTGAATCCCAGAGGCTATTTCACATACACTTCTTCTTTTAGGATTCCATTTAGGAAGGCACTTTTGACATCCATTTGAAATAGATCAAACTTTAAAAAATAAGCAATGGCTAAGAGAAGTCTAACATATTCAAGCCTAGCTACGGGAGCAAAGATTTCATCAAAATCTAGACCTTCTATTTGAGAGTAACCTTGGACTACAAGCCTAGCTTTGTTTCTAGTTATGATCTCATTTTCATCAGTTTTGTTCTTAAAAACCCAGTTAGTACCAATAACATTTTTAGCTTTAGGTCTTGGAACAAGATGCCACACTTTACTTTTCTCAAATTGATTCAATTCATCTTGCATGGCCACTATCCAATCTGAATCTTTAAGAGCATCTCTAATATTTTTAAGTTCAACATTTGAAACAAAACCATAACAAGAGATTCAATTGATGACCAACCTATGTATAGTAAGAAAACTTGTGAGAGTATTGAAGTTACTTACAAATTTGTTCGATTTACTTCTCGTCTTTCTTGGTTCATCAACAGTACTTATCACATCAGAGGGAGAGTGGTCCTTATGAACTTGCCTCTTACTAGTGTGCCGTAACTTCTGGATATTAAAAGTCTGATCTATCCCGGAACCTTCAGGATCAGATTCTGTATCTGATGATACATCATCCCGAATGGGATTTTGCTCATCAATGGGAGTATCCACAGATATGGGAGCTATCTCAGCATTAGTACTTGTATCCTCTTCCTGCACAGTTCCAAGAGAATGATTGTGAGAACACACAAGTGAATCATTAATAGCCACATTTATCGTTTCTACAATTTTGCAAGTTCTTTTGTTATAGACACGATAAGCACGGGTATTCAATGCATAACCCAGAAATATAGCTCAATCACATTTGGCATCAAATTTTCTCAAGTATTCCCTATCTCTATAAATGAAACAAGGACTACCAAAGGCTTTTAAGTGTGACACATTGGGCTTCTTCCCTTTTCATAGTTCATATGGTGTCATGTTTGTGCTTTGCCTAAAAATCACATGGTTAATTGTATACCAAGCATTGTAACCCGCTTCAGCCCAAAACATATGAGGTAAATCAGCTGAGTTAAGCATTACTCTACCCATTTCAACCAAAACTCTATTTATTCTTTCAACAATCCCATTTTGTTGTGGAGTAATGGGGGCAGAAAATTCATGATGCACACCATACTCCTTACAATAATCAGCAAAAGAGGATTTTTCAAATTCAGTTCAATGATCAGACATAATTCTAATGATGTGCTTATTTTCTGAAAGCTTTTCATTTGAAATTCTTTTTGCAAGCTCAAAAAACTTTCCAAAGGTTTGAGTTTGGGTTTTATCACTTAGAAACATTGCCCATGTAAACCTAGAGTAATCATCAACCACAACAAGTACATATTTCTTTCCACCTATGCTTTTAGTTTCTACAGGACCTACCAAGTCTAGATGAAGCAACTCAAGCACATTTGAAGTAGGTTTTGCATTCAAAGTAGGATGAGAGGTTCATGATAGCTTACCCATCTTACAATCCCCGCACATTCCTGCTGTCTTTCCTGTAAGTTTAGGCAAACCTCGAGCTCCGTCTTTTGAGGATGGATTCACCACCTCTTGGTGATTCAGGTGGCACATCCTTCTGTGCTAGAGGTCAAGAGGGTTTTCCTGTGCTAGAGACCTAAAACACAGCTTCGGTTGAAACTTTTTGTTGGTACGTACACAATAGCAATGGTCCTTTGTTCTTTCTCCCTTCATGACACTCTTGCCCTTTCTATCAAGGACAATGCACTTCATACGGTCAAACATCACAGTCTCATGTTCATCAACAATTTGACTTACGCTTAACAAACAGACTTCCAACCCCTTGATCAGGAGAACATTCTTCAAGCTTGGGAGACCAGGTGTGTCAATCGTCCCGCATCCAACAATTTCTACCTTGGCACCATCACTAAAAATAACATCTCCAATGGGGTGTGTGTCATTCATGGAGGTGAACCACTTACTATCGCTAATCATATGATTCAAGCAACCACTATCCATGCAGCAAGAATCAGACTTCTGGGTCGATAAGACAGTCTAGGCGACATTACACATAGCCACAATCTTCCTTCCATATATTGGGGCTGCCCTGAGTCTTGAAGAGAAGCAAACTACGTCTTCTTCTTGATTTTCCTTAACCTCAGTGTCTTCGGGAGAGGTGGTGGCGCTCGTATCCTGAGTCTTTGAACTTGACTTTCTGACCCAAGTTGGGATGCTTGGCATTTTCCGCTGATTGAGGATGGCAAGTGATTAAGCTATCTTGGTCAGCTCTTCTAATGACTTTTGAAAGGAGGCAAGCAAACTATTGCTCTATGGGGTCTTTGCCATAGGAAGGCTTCTTCTTAGTTTGTAGCAGAACCTGGGAATGTGCCCACTGTTACCGCAATGGTAACACCTACGAGGAGAAGACTTTGCAATCTTGGGCATTTTGGGAGCTTCAGCCTTTTTGATCACTAGTTGCATAGGAGGCTTTCCCAAGATAGAGCTCGTACTCTTGACAAACACAGTCTTTCCCGGGTCTTGGATTCTTCACCATTACAAAAGTCCAAACCCATCTTGTTACCATCCACATTTCCCATCCCACACAGTTGGGATAGCTTTTCTGAACCAAAGGAGAACTTGGTAAATTGAGCCTTGGTATCTCTTAGAGATTCTTCCAGTGCCAGCTTTTTAGCAGTTAGAGCTTCCACCAAGCCAGTTTGATGATCAAGTTCCTTCTTGAGAAAGTTCACTTGATCCTTAAGCCGAGACTTATCAAATTTCCATTTTGACTTTCGGGATACATATTCTCTTGTATCCTAGACTGTGTCTCCTCACTTTTTGAAAGTTCATTGGTTAGAACTTCAATCTTAATAAGCATAGACTTAGGAGTAATACATAACTCAGTGTACATGTCATGACCCTCATCATCAAAATCCTTGTCCTCAAGTGACTCATCTAATGTAACCTTAGTAACAAAAGCAACATTTTGATCTTCTTCTTTTTCAGATTCAGTGGTAGGATCTGAATCACTATCACTCCAAGTTGTTTTGAGCACTCTGTAGGACTTATTCTTTCTGTTTGCACAGTCAACAGCCTTATGTCCCACACCATTGCACTCAAAACACTTGTTGTCCTGCCTCGGGATAGAAGCAGACTTGGTATTCCGATCTTTAGTTATATCTCTGTTTTTAGAAAACCTAAAGTTAGATCTTTTAGAAAAGTTCTGATTTGAGTTGAACGGCTTTCTTTTTGAGTTCTTGAGAAATTTTTCAAATTGTTTAGTCATGAAAGCAATTTCATCAATACCATACTCAACAAGTTCAGGAACCTTTTCTTCTTCGATTTTAACAACACTTAAAGCAACACTCTTTTCAATTTTGGTTCTCTTCTTAAGTGTCTCATAGGTCTTCAAGTTGCCAATTAGCTCTTCTAGAGGATAAGTATCTAAATCATGAGATTCATCTAAAGCATTCATTTTAGAATCAAAGAAAGGAGGTAAGGCACTCAAAAAATTTCTAACAATCTTTTTAGACTCTATAGCCTCTCCTAAACTACAACACTGATTAGTTATACTAAGTACACGACCATATAATTCATCAATTGACTCATTTTCACTTATGGACAAACCTTCAAACTTAAAAGTAAGACGTTGAAGCTTTTGTTGTTTAACACGAGAGTTACTTTCATGAGTATTGACAAGCACGTCCCACACATCCTTGGCAGTAGGGCTATGTTGACGTTTTCCTTCAGACAAGGCATTGAAGAGGTAGCTGTGAGCTTTAATGTTTGCTCTAGCCAGATCCTTGTCAAGCTTATCACATTAAGATTTTGGCTTCAGGATTTGAACAAGAGAGCCTTCTGCTTTTGGCTTTATGGGATGTGACCAACCTTCTTCTACAACCTGCCATAAAAAACCATCATCTTAGTAAGAGAGAAAGGCACTCAACATGATTTTTCATTGTGAAAAATACTATCCATTAAAGAAGGGAGGGACATTGATGGAAGAGCCTTTTTCACGCTCAATCTCTAATTCTTAGAGGATCTCACCAGCAAAAGCCAGTGGCCGCTCTGATACCACTTAAAGGTCCTAGAGAGGGGGTGAATATGCTCTTTTCGACTTTTTTGCTTAAAATTGTTCTCGAGGATAGCAGAGTAGTAAACTATTCTGATTCACAGATATACGAGTAAATGTAAAAGCGATAACCAAAGAATAACACCAGGATATTTTTCTTTAACGCAAAAACCCTGCAACTAAGGAGAAAAACTGTGTACCTCTAACTCTTGAGGGCCAAACATTTCCACTATGAACAACACTCATTTACAAGACTCTTGCACTCGGAGGATACATAACCCATATGTTATCCTGACTAGTCTCTCTACTAGTTCTACAGAGCTACACTCTCTCTTGTATCTAAGTGTTTACAAATGAAAAGTTTTCAGAAGCCGCATCTAAGAACTTAATTATTTATAAGCTAATTCTTCAAGAGCAGCTTCTCGGATTAAGCACATCCATACCAATCTCAATGGAATGCACAATGCATATGAATTTTGATAAAATATGGGTTTGTGAAATACTCTAAATCTTACATGCAGTAGGAGGGAAAGCTTAGAGAGAAAGAGTGAGATCAGAAATGATTTAGAAAGAAGCACGAAAGAATTACTCACTCAACCAACCATCTAGCCAAGGGTGCCCTATGTTCTTATATAGGTTGATAGAAGCATAATCTAAGGGCATCAACATAAAACACAACAACAACGTTTAGCCGGTGGTCAAAAGTAGGAATCAGGAAGTGATAGGTGCACATATAGGCCGAAGGGAAACAACAGGCCCAAGCTACCTCAAACAAGACTAATATTAAAACCGAGGTAAAAGTGTTTACTTCCGCCAACTCTAGGAAGTGACAGGTGTGTGAGCGGGTTGAAAGAAACCAGCAGTCACAAGCCTTCCTTAAACAAGACTACGGTTCGAAACTGAGGTAAAAGAGTTTGCTGCCACACACACTTTAAGAAGAGACTACACCATATTAGAGCAAAAGCACTTTCCTAAAATTCAAGGTATCTAGCCCATGCACAGAGGTTCTCACTGAATCCCAGTTTGAAAAGCTTTTTGCAACCCCGACGAGAGAAAGGTCAACGAGTTGAGTAACAAACACGTTTTGAGTGACAATCTATCTAAACCTTTTGAGTAGTAAGTCAACGCACATAGCCGTCCTAAAAAGAGCCTTTTTTCAACTGATATGAAGTTTTGAAAACATGTCACTGGAAGTTTTGAAAACACCACTAACAGATATAATTATCTTAGGAAAAAATAAACTGTTTTGGGATAGGTGACAAAGATGTCATCCTTAGTGAAAAACATGATATGCACATCTATGAAAACTACATGATTGTTATTGAGATTGGTAGAATAAAGTCTTCAAACATCTATGTTGATTACCACTAAAATGCCATGTGTGTTTTGTTATCACTAAAAAATGCCAACTAAATAATATGTCTTCAAATTTGATACTCCCCTGCAAAACAAATTCAAAATTCAAAAACCTAAAGAAAAAATTCTCAAACATAAACAGCGGTGGAAAACCAACCTGTGATCCAGGAGATCCAGACGGAGTCGTGGGAGGCGGAGAGGGTGACAAAAATCTGCTCGGGCTCGAAACCTTTGGTGCGGCGGATGACGCGGGGATCAGAGTCGGGGAGACTGATGGCGTTGCCGCGGAGGCGAAGGTCGAAGGGGACGGTGACGGGGCGGAAGGGCTGTCCAAGGTGGTGGGAATCCGAAACTTGGTGGCAAGGGAGACGGCGGTGAAGAGCAACAACGCTAGGTCGGCGAGGGGAGGACGAGAGAGAGCCATGGCGGGTGGTGGTGGATTATTTGGTGGAGACAAGGAAAGAAAGGATTAAGGGGAATTAAGGAGGGAATATTATTTGGGACGTAAGAATCAAATTATAACGGTTGCCGTTTTCTCTCCTCGTAAATTGGATGCAACAGATTTTGTCTCTCTGCGTTTAGGTTGGTTGTGTTTCCAAAGCGACCACAAATTAGAAGCTCGTGAGTGAGACCGTCCAAGACGAAACCCACAGAGAGAACAAAGAACAGTGTTTTCTAAAAATCGTAATCCTCTCCTAACGGTTAGGCACTTAACGCTTTAATCTTAGCCGCTTATTGAATCGTATGGTCTAACATTCAATTTCTGTTTTATCTTAATAGAAAATATTTTGGTGCTCACTCTCTCTCATTCTCTCTTCCTTTTTTTGTATCTGTTTCTTGCCTTTGTAAATTTAGGTTGAAGTTTCTTAAACCTTCAAACATAGGAGCCCAGAAATTTGTATGATTCGTGGTACAAAGTGAAAACTCTTGGGTTCAAATTGGTTTGATTTGCATTATTTCAGTGAACAACATTTACCCAGAAGATTAATGAAACTTTGAAGTTTATCACCTTTGATGTTCATTGAAACAAATCCTCAAATCCAAATAAGATGGAAGAGAAGAAACAATTATAAAAGGTGAACATGTAAACCCTCAATTTCTAATTGAAATTGACAAAGCTCAGATCAGATCGATCTCCTAATAAAACATTTTCGATTAGGTCTTGCGGTAATCAACTTATCAGTCCCATATGGAGGTTGGGGTAAACAACCAAGATAAGAAGAGATGAATTTGCAATCATTTAAAAAAAGATTTGAAATAATGAGAAGATTAGAGAAATAGATCCTTCAGGAATTCCTGATCTTAAACAACTAGAAAATGAAAAAAAAAACATTAGAAATATATTACTCATATCTCATCATTTCATGGTGCCATCTGTGCTGAATGAACAGAGACTAGAAAGTAGAAAGCTTAGTAGATGTTGCAGTAAAACGAAGAGAGAATAAAGGGAAGAGGAAAGAAGAAGGAAGAAGAAAGGCTGGGGCCAACATAGAGTACAGTTCAGTGTAGAAGAAAACTGAAGAGATAATAGATCATGACCACTCAATCTAGATGGACGGCCAAATACAATTGGTTAGGCAAGGTTCGGACCTTTCCCGTTAGGAGAGGATCCGAGTCCGTTTTCTAAAATGTCATTTGTGCCCCTTTTTTTTGCATGATCCGAAATTGGATATGATGGGGCGGGGGGTGGGTCCAGGTTTTATGCACTTGTGATTTAGAAACTAAACTCAACCCTAGTCACTACTTCTTGCCTAGCTTTTATGTTTTTTCATGAGGGTTTCGTTACTTTGATCATTATATCACACGCACTATATGAGTTACACATTCTAAAGAGAAGTTTAACAAAATATCGTCGTAAGTGTGTGTTTGTACGTTAACCTCAATTGAAGAGGTCCCCCACTTTCAAACGGCCTTGCCTACCAAATTACTTGCACAAACCCTCACTAGAATTCCTCCCCTCCCACTGTCTCCATCTCACCCAAACATCCTTAATCCCACACCCACCTTGAATTTGTCCTTGCTACATCTTCTGAAGCAAGTGTGGACACTAGTGCATTGTTGAAGCTGTAGTATGTAGTATCCATTTACTTCCTCACCTACCTTGGTAGTGTTATTGTCACCTCTGACTGAGGTATATTTAAGAGCTTTGTCTCTTCTTTGCTAAGGATGACTTCGACATCAATGACGGGAGAGCAAATTCCTTATCCTGATGAGGGAATTATTGAAGACATGACAGTGGAGTTTGTGCAAGTTGTGGAACTCTCAGATTTGGAGAAAGGAATTAATTTGCTGGGAATTTTGATTGTTGATAATGCCCCAAGCCTGGAGAACACAAAAGCGACACTGATGGGTATGTGGAGAAGCTTTGGGCAAATCAGAATCACCCCATTGAAGAGAAACGTATTCGTTATTACGGTGGGCTCGGAAGGGCTGTCTCGAAGACTGATGGAGCACTGAGTGTGAGGGGCTATAGCTTCTCTGTCCAGCTGTGACCCTCTCACCTCTCCATTGAAGACATAGAGCTTTCTCGAGCTAAGTATTGGGTTCAAGGTCATGGAGCACCGAAAGGGATGCTATGTAACCACCTGAATCAAATTAAGAAATTAATCATCATTAATCGCATTAATTAAGGAGCTAAGTTGCGTACGTCAAACTTATCGAAATTCGTCGCGATTTAAATATCAACTTTTTATATGTTGTGAATTTGGACTTGCTCTCTACATGAAAGTCGTTGAGAATATTATTACGAGCACGAGCGTATTTTCATTTTATTTTTCAGAGGTTCGAGAAATTAGTTACGAATTTTAGAAATTTCACGGAAAAGAATTTTTCTTAAAATATAATTTTCTTATGGTGATTAATCATAACCGTCCGATTGAATAGTAATTATGTTCTGGGCCGTTGATCTTGGTTTGCCATGGGTATAAATACCCTGGGTTCACCCGGGTTGGGGGAGTGACCCGGTTGACGGTGGCGTTGACCCGTCGGCGGCCCGTTTCACTAATCCGGGTCGGATCTTTGCCATCCGGCCACCTCGGACCGCCTCTCCTGGCCTAATCGGAAGCCCTCTCTCTCCTCGACCTCTTCATGTAATCATAACCGGAATTCATTGCAATTCTGGGGAGATTCGACGCCGAGAAGATCTTTAAATCTTCCCGAACTTCTTGTCGTCGACGGCGACGATTCCGGTGACAACGGGTGGTGAGACCTTGGAGGTTTTCATCCCCACATCTCCTAGAGTCAAACGCGGCCTCCATTGGGTCAAGCCGTGGTCGGAGGAGCTCGGTCGGACTCGAGCCAATTTCGGTGAGTTCCACCGCCTTTCGAGGTAAATTCCGACCACCTTCGGTCTTCTTCTCGACTCGATGTAGTTATGAAAAGTGTTTGGCTTGTTGTGATCTTTGGTTTGGTGTAGGAATTTCAGTGATCGGTGATGATTGGTTCCGGCAGCACGTGGGCCCCACGCGCCGCTGTAGGCGGCAGAGCTCTGGCAGCCAGAATATCGAATTCTTCACAGGAAGTTTCCTTATCCAAATTTTGATGGATTTTGATGTAACTTTTTGTAATTTCAGCAATTTTCATAATCTTTCACCTTACACGCAGGTCTCGGGGTGACTCAACATTCGACATTATTGATTGTCGTATGTCGAGTCTATGCGAACCTTGTTTAGAGCATGAATAGTATGTTACGACGTTTAGGATGATGTGGGGTCTAGGTGATTTCACGGATAACAAAGAGTTGCAATTCACGAACTTTAGGTAGTTCCTCCGAGCGATAATATGTTTCGGAATGTGTTATCCATTGTAGCAACCCGATGAAAATATTATGAATTAATCTAGATTTCATTTTATTAAGGGCATTGAGTACGTTATCGGGTTAGTGGATCAACTTACGTTCTAGCGATCCAGGTGAGTGGACCTTTTATATTTCATTATCGATTAGCGAGTCTAGGTTTTATGTTTATGAAGTTTTATTTTCACTTATATATGCATATGATTTAAGTTACTATTATTTTTGATAATCCTATTCGAACATGTGACTTAAAATACGTTTACGATTATGCATATGATTTCCATTTGATACACATACATACGTATACGTAATATGTTATGATATGAGTACGTTTATGCATGGAGGCTATATGTTATGATTTCATGTCACACACTCATGCGCGCTTAATTATATATGAATGCATCGATGCATTGGTTGCTCGGCTGATCACCGAGTATGCTCCTGGTGGGACACGATAATACCTGACCAGATGACTATGTTATGCACGCCTCCACACAAGACTATGTTAGGTTTTTAAATTTTGACTCGCTACGTTTTTAATATATGATTTCGATGAAAAGCATACATACGTATTTTAAGATTTTTCTTACGAGACCTTATTTTTCGTCCACTCACTCTAACGATTGTTCATGTTTTATATGTCTTTCCCCTGGGCCCTCTGGTTTCCAATGCCTATGTTGCAGAGTCGGTTGAGGTTGGACGCGTACGTAAATCGAAGCATAGCAGTATCCGTCGTAGGATCCAGAGTTGGTCCTATGAGTTAACCACTTAGTCAGTATAGGGAGTTTCGTGAGTCTCATAGTTTAGAAGTCATAAATGGTTTAAGATTTGATTTCTATGAGTAGTATTAGGAATTCGGTTCTTTAACTTATGATTTTCCGCTTATTAACTTCCCTACTGTTTTCTTTCAAACTAGCATGTTTAGATCTATTGGTCTCTGAGAGCCTAATCCTGGTTTAGGAATCTATATCGGGTCAGGTTCTCACATGCTAACTAGGGATAATGGTAGAAAGTTGGGGAAACTTTAGGAGCTTTACTTCATACTGAAAACCCCAAAGTCGTTGGTCACAAGGGATACTTAAGGATGAGGATCGATATTGATGTAAGAAAGCCATTAGCTACCTTCTGTAATCTACCAAAAAGTGATGGTGGTTTTTCTCGCATTAAGCTGAATTACGAGAACCTAAAAAGATTTTTCTACCACTGTGGGCGGCTTGGGCATATGGTGAACGACTGCAACTTTCAAGTCCATCCCAAATTGATTGAACTTAGAGCATCCGCATGGGTAAAATCGAATAGGAGGAGCAATTTGAGGAGGAGCAAGCACTGTTTGAGGTGGAGCAGTCACTGTTCATCGAATAGGAGGTACAGAAGCTGTTTTTCGCGCAGCAGTGTCAAAAAATAGCACGTGCTATTACTGTTCATAAACAAAATTTGAATTTTTTTTTTAATTTTTCAACCAATCCATAAACTTGTCGTGTATGAATAATTAAATTAAATTAAATTTTAAATTTTTTTAAATTTGACATAAATTAAATTTGACATAAATTGAATAAGATTTCGGGTAAGATTTCCGACGAATGACGAGTTGACACGTGTCACGCCGACAGAAGGTTATCGGGTAAATAATTGTACAAAATTTCCGATAAGATTTTCAACCAATCACGAGGCAACACGTGTCATGTCAGCTGTTCATGATCGGCTTTAATAATTGTATAAGATTCTCGGAGAGATTTCCGACCAATTGTAAGTCGACACGTGTCATCAGCTTATCTAATCACTTCATCTACACTCGGCTATATATTTGTTGATCGGTGCTCATCGTTCATTCACACCAAAACCAACCATATATTCCACATTCCGATAAGATGAATCCTTTTAGTTTTGAGAATTTTTTCCGGAGGAGGCGACAGCAACGTCGGGGAAATGCCGAAATCGCTAACAATTTCATCACTGAAGCGGTCGTGGTCGATGCAATGTTCGATGATGAACCACCTCGCCGCCAACCAAATGAAGAACGAATGAGGGAGTCAAGGGGACATAATCTGATGGAGGATTACTTCATCGAACGCCCCGTCTTCAATGAACAAGCCTTTCGTCGAAGGTATCGAATGAGTACCAATTTATTCAACCGTATAGTGACGAATCTCTGCAACCACGACCAATTTTGGCACCAAAGAGCTGACGCCGTCAGATTGGTTGGACTTCTTCCACAACAAAAGATGACAGGCGCTCTTCGTATGTTGGCGTACGGCGCAGCCGCAGATCAGTGTGCTGAAATAACAAGGATGGGTGAATCCACAACACTACAATGCATGAAGAAGTGGTGTATGCATATCTACGAGCTTTACGGTGACCTCTATCTCCGCGCTCAAAATGCCACAGACTTATCCCGACTTCTAAAGAGAGCAAGGCATCGCGGATTTCCTGGTATGATCGGAAGCATTGACTGTATGCACTGGGAGTGGAAGAACTGCCCCACAGCTTGGCAAGGAGCATTCTCGGGCCGAAAGAAGCGTCCAACTATTATTTTAGAGGCGGTGGCCTCATATGACACGTGGATATGGCACAGCTTCTTTGGGGTACCCGGATCACAAAATGACATCAACGTGCTCCACCAATCGGACATATTTGATTCGCTCCTTGCCGGAAACAGTCCGAGTGCAACCTATAAAGTCAACGGTATGACTTACCACAATACTTACTATCTAGCTGACGGTATATATCCCAGGTACTCCTCGTTTGTGAAAACAATCTCCAATCCCCAAGAGCTTCCACAGAAACTGTTTGCCAAGAAACAAGAGGCGTACCGCAAAGATGTAGAGAGGTGCTTTGGAATTTTGCAATCACGTTGGGGAATTATTCGGCATTCAGCTAGGTGTCATCACCAATCGACATTGAAGAGCATCATGTTGGCTTGCATTATAATGCATAACATGATTGTCGAAGAAGAATTTGTGGAGGAGGAGTTCGAGGAGTTGGAAGAAGAAGATCTTCAAAACCCATCAACTGCTTTCAATGTTTATGATGGGCCAGTAGATGAACAAGGTAATCGTATTCCTTTTGAGCCTGTTGGAAGGGATGCACAAAATGAACAACGATTTGCCGACCGTGTTGTAGATCTCCAATCTGCGTACATCCATGGAGAGTTGCAAAAGGACTTAGTTAAGTACAACTGGTATTTAGAGACCGGCGAACGACTTTAAATGATGTGGGTGTGTAATTTTAATTAACCTGGTTTGCAACATGTTTGCTTTATTTGTTTTTCCTTTTAGTTGTTTGAGCTTTGTGTGTTTGATTTTAAGTCATTATGTGTTGTTGTACTGTGCGTGAGCTTTGATGGAATAAGAAAAGTGCGTTTTTATTACTTGGAAATTTAAAGTACATAATTTCAATCAAACCCTAGAATTATTGGAAATTTAAAGTACATAATTTCATAATGGAAAAACAAATACCAAACTACTGAAACAGTGGGCGATAACAATTTGAAAATGTTTCATCGCTACCATCTCCTTCCTCTTCATCCATTCTCTTTAGGATACTCTTTTTTTTCTTCGAAAAATACCTCTTCGATTTTGGGGTCATAGCATCCGTATCCATTGCCATTATCCTTGAATCCTCCGCTTCGGCCCTCAATTTGTAGTCCTTCTCCTTAAGGGCGAGTTGTTTTTGGTACAAAGCTAGTTCAGTGGCATCACTTTCTTTTTGCCCGGCGAGATGCATTCTTTGATTTTCCATCATGCTTTTCAAAACCTCATCTCTTACCTCATTTGAAGATGAGCATGCTCTTTTCCCCTTTCTTTTGGCTTCCTTGGCCGCCTTCACTCCGATTGGTCTAACCAGACTAGAGTACACTTCTTCTTCATTGCTTTGTGGTGTTGGAATGACTTCATCATCCTCCACGTCGACGGGGGGAGGCATTGAGGTAAAAGGAGGAGTAGAATAGGAGTTGGAATATGAAGGAGGTGGTATAGTAGGTTCGACGGCCCGAAAATTTGGATGGTTTTTCATCACTTCTCAACAATCAAATTTGGTAAACTGTTTCTTTTTTTGTGCAACGTACCATGATTGAGCTTTTCTTATCTAAGGTGCCAAAAATATGTATGTCAAAATAATATCTAGGAAATGAAGATGTCAACATTGATTAAAATAAATGTAATAGATGAGCTTTACGACAAAATTATTAACACTTACCTCATCTTGCAAATTTTCCCCGGATTGTACATTCCTTCGTGCATATGCAAGAGCGGCACCCCAAGTTCTAAAACTCGGCTTCAACTTTGTAAAACGAGAAGAAACCGCGGTTTGGGTCCTAGGCTCCGGCCTTGATTCACCATGCGCAAGCTCCCAATTTTCCTTATAATCGGCATAGACTTTTTCCCACAATTTGTCGGACTTTTGCGAGTTGCCGGTAATTGGGCAAACGCTAATGCGACAATAAGAAATACAAAGTTGCAAATCTTCGGAAGCAAGCCAATTGGACATTTTGTAAGGAGGATGAAGGAGAAGAGGAAGGAGAGGATGAATTTGTGAGGAGGAAGAAGGAGAAGAGGAAGGAGAGGATAAATTTGTGTGAGATGTGAATGAAATTGATGTAGTATTTATAGAAAAATACTAGGGTGTTATTTGCAATTTTTTAGAATTTTTAGGGATTTTTTTGCAATTTTTTAGGGGTTATTTTGCAAAATGGCAGAAAAATCAGAAAAATCAGAAAAAAAAAAACAGGTTACCGTTTCGGTTGAATCTGGACCGTCCGATCAGATTTTTTGATTTGAAATGGACGGTCCAGATCAATCTGACCGTTACAATTTTTTTTTTACAGCGGGTAGCCACGTGTCGCGTTATAATTGGCTGGTAAGTTTTTTTTTTTACTTTTACTCGGAAAAAAAAAAAAAAAAAAACTGAACCAAGCTGACGTCACCCACGCGCGTGGATGACGTCAGCACCAGCACGAGCAACGTCGCGAGCAGCTGCTCGAGCCTCCGGTCAACCAGCGGTCAACGTCGCTGCTTCCCCCCGCTGCACGTCCTCAACCACCTGCTCGTGCTACCGCCGCCTGGGGTCCACCGTCGGAGGGCTGCTCCACCTGCTCGAGCAGCTCGTGCTGCAGATGCTCTTAGTGTCAAGTATGATCATATGCTAGTTGCATAGGCTCCATTTCGGGCGGCTTTCACCCAACCCCATATCCCTATTGATTTCTCTTATGTTCGACGTGTCGGAGTCCAGGGCCGAAATGAAAATCACGGGAAAGAAATTTTGAATGTCCATGGTGTTGAGTTGCGTGTCATTGATGATGACGGAGCAAAGGAAAGAGTCGGTGAATTCAGTGGGGTCTCGATGGATGCAAATAACCCACTTTTGGCACCTTCCCCCAATACATAGTCCTCATATCAACAGGCCGCCCTACGGGCACAGTTGGGATCTAATGTCAACGGTACCTTTTTCATCAATGGTTGTGTCACTAAGAGCATCTCCAATGGTGAAGTCTCATAATAGGGTCTTATACCTATTATGAGACCTCAAATGAACACTATTCATATAAGACTTGATACAACTTCAATGGTAAGGGTCTTATAATAGGGTCTTATCCCTCCAATTTCTCTCCCCTCTACCAAGTGGCCACAACCCAAAATTATAAGACCAAGTCTCATATGGAGTCTCAAAATAAGACTTGGGATGAGACCAAGTCTTATAAATATAGGGTTTAGGACTTCACAAAACTACCATTGGAGTCCAATTTTTTTTAGTACCCAAAAAAATTATAGGGTTTAGTACCTCTTATTGGAGATGCCCTAATGCCCTCAGTGGGTTATCTGTTGAAAAGCAACATTGGGTTGATCCAAATAGTATACCACCGTGGGCTTTTCAGAAAAATGAAGACGTTCACAAAGGTACTATCATAATCCCTTTTACTGCACTTGTAGAACAGGTGACTGAGATAGAATCAGTTGTGTCAGGCCTAGTGAAAAATAAGGCTACTTAACTGAACTGAGCAACTCGGCCCAACCTAAGGTTTACAGAAAAACAAAAATCATTGATAATGGATCTGATGAGATTGGGAGGAAGGCACGTAAAACACAGAACACGTCTCTTAAGCTTACTAAGGGGACGAATGGAGGGTCAAAATGCAACAAAAGTAAAAGGGAGATGTTTAAGAAAAGAACCTTGAAGGATGAGGGATCGATGATCGAACCATGAGGAAAGTGTTTCAGGGAGCAAGAAACCTATGGATGAGAAAGCTGAAGTTATTTCAAAGAGAAGAGACTGTGCTGGGTCTATGGGAATGGTGGGAGCGACACAAGCTCCAGGCTGTGGCAGCTGGCCTTCAGCTGCACGGAATAAAATGATGCACTTCTCCTGGAATTGTCAAGGGATGGGACAACCCCTTGACAATTCGTAATCTCCGGGATATCACTCAATCCCACTGTCCCAGTATTGTTTTATTCAGTGAGACACATCAAATTGGTAACTATGTTGACAAGGTCAGGAGAAATTTAAGGTACACAAAAGGCTTTAACGTGGATCCTATTGGTTTGGCAGGAGGACTCAGCTTATGGTGGCATCCTACGGTGTCGATTAGGATGATTAACTCCACCAGCAATTTTATTGATACCGAGGTTACACAGGTCGGGTCAAATGCAAAGGTGAGGATCACCTGGCTTTATGGACCTTCTTACCATGCTGATAATGAGGCTTTTTGGAATGCTTGGGAGCTAAAGATGGGAGATCATAGCATTCCATGGCTGGTAATAGGTGACATGAATGAGATTATATGGCCCCGGTGAAAAGAATGGAGGAGCTGTGTGGAATCCGAGAAGACATTTGTTATTAAGGAAGTATATGGATGAGAACTTGTTACTGGATGTCTCTTTTGTTGGGCACAAGTTTACTTGGGCTAAAAAGGAGGATGGAGAAGTCCCCTGTGACTACGGCGACTATGGCTGGCAGAGCCATGCACGAGTACTTGTATGACAGGGACTTTTCTGCAATTCCTAGTCGAGATAGGAGTACTGATGTGTGGTCCCAACCACCGACTGGTTTTGCAAAAGTAAACTGTGACTCTAATTGGTCACCTTAGGACAATATTGTTAAGTTTGAGATTATTATTCGAGATGAGAGTGGAACTTGCTTCGGAACTTCAGATTATTATTAAGTTTGGTCACCTTAGGACAATATTGTTAAGTTTGGCTGTAATGAGAGGAATGGAACTTGCTTCGGAACTTCAGATTGATAATGTGGTGATAGAATCGGACTCACGTGAATTGATTGAGGCCATTGGTAATAGACACGAGGCTTGCAGCTGGAGGTTGTTCCCTTTAATTAGAGAGATATGGAGGAAGATTTCTGGTTTCCACAATGTGAAGTGGAGCTGGGTACCAAGAGAAGCCAATGGAGTTGCGGAAGCGGCTGCCAGGCTATTAGACATAGAGGTGGATCTTTATCCATGGGCTGCAAGGCCACCACCATCATCATTCACTCGTGTGTTGAGAAATGATGGGTGGCCTTGCCCCCATTTTGATGTGTAATTTTGTTCTTTTATGTTCTGGTGTGCCCTTTCTCCTCTTCTCGTGGAAGCAGATAGAATTTAAGGGCAGCTTTCCTCTAGTTTTTAGACTTCGGTTTGTTTATGAATTGATCCATTATTCAAAAAAAAAAACCTCAATTGAAGAGATATCGTTAATAGCAAACTTTGTCGTAATTCTTCAGACTTCAAATCCTCATTTTGCTCCTGTGGTTGAATAGTCAGGGTAAGTGGTTTGACGAAGGAGGAGGAATATTCACCATTTCCCTTGGTAATTATGACTCTTATTTTTTTCATTTTCGATGGAAGTAAGTATCACTATCACTAAGGTGTCGACAAAAACTAGACTGCAAAGTTAGGCCAAGATGCACCAATCATATTATCGCAACACATAATGAACATTTTATCTTCACACGTGGACAAAGGTTCTAGACGAAATCATTAGTCATTTCCATGAATTCTTACAGCCTTTCGAGGGGCCGAAGCAGACAGGCCAGCCATTTCTCTAGTAATTCTGCTTTATTACTTCGTAGTCTTTAGCTAATCAAAAAATACTATACTGTAGAGAATGGAGCAGAGCATCTTTCCTTTTTCAATTAGGAAACTCTTTTTCCCATCAAAAAATTCAAAGTGGAATACATGTGAAGGTCGACAGAAATTACAGTATGCACATGTTTTCTGTCAACAACACTTTGCTTTCTGCTTGCTGTAGAAACATACACGGCAGCACCCAAAAAAAAAGGAAAAAAAAAGGGTGCTTCAACTTTGTTTACACTATTTCCGGTGAAAGAGAACCCTGCAGCTCCAAACTGTTCTAACTTCAGACAACTATGAAAGACTAAAATCACAGCATGAGTGTTTGCTCTACCAGTTGTTAACCTCATCTTGAAGCAATCCTACACAGGTAATGCAAGCACACCCAGAAAGTGCTGTTACTTGCATTACCTGTGTTCTGCTCGCTACGATGACGTTAGGATCAGTGGCTCGAAACAACAGGAGGTATCCGAGTCGGTCTCAACTTCAATCAGTATAATACAGAGGGAAAGAAACTTCAGTCACACCAATAAAGATGCAGACCAATGACTACTATCTTTACAGCAAATACCCCATCTATCGATATCAAGGAGTACAGTTTAAGCTATGGGAAGTTCGTCCTCAGAACTGTGTGGGAGAACAAGATATCAAAACTACACAAGGCAAAATTTATGAAATGCAGCTTCAACTCCAAAGAATATTTCAAATGCTATACAAAGGGAGTGATGATGCCTTGATTGCATATATGTTGAAACCAGATACATCTACAGAAATCCTTTCCGCTTAGTTACACCATACAGAAACATAATTTAGATACACATCTGCATATAATTAATTCCCTGAAATCATAATAAGGTTTTTGAGAAACAAAAACGACGCGTACCTAGTAGACTTTGGTTCCCAGTCACCCGGTGTATAATACTACTATTTGACAGCTGAAGCCTAGATCACACTCAGAAACATAAACACTAGAGTGATTTATGATTTCCTCGAAACAAGTTAAACAGAGAAAAAAGTAGATCCACTTGTGTACAACTTCTGTGCCTGACTGCTCTAGAATATTAAAGGAAAATTTCATCACCAAAAACTAGCTGGCAAAGCAGAAGGGCAGCAGCAAAGCAAGTATATGAGAACTCTTAGCCTTTGGTTCTCATTATTGTAATGCTGCCTTTTCCTCCTTCAGTGCGAATTTTAGTTTTGCCAACAACAGGCTTCCCAGAAAATGCGGAAAGAAAAGGCTCAGGTTCTTTAGGCTTTAATTTTGGAGGTGGCGGAGTACGGATCCGCTGGTTGATCTCCTTTAGAGTTACAGCTCCATGGGTCCCAGAGGGTTTAATGAACGCAAATGGATATGCCACAGATGTAGCCAACTTACTGGGAGTCTGAATGTAAGACTTCCTACCTACGCACAGAAACATAGAGCCTCAAGTACTTGGTTTCACTTCAAAATTTATTCATAGAACTATATATGATGATAGTATCAACGAATCTAGGTTGATCTAAAAACAAAAACAAAAAATAGATAAAAAGAAGTAGGATAACTCTTTGTTTTGTATAATATTATACACACACACACACAAATATAACATCTCATGTGACCTTTGTTATTATTAATAGGTTGTCAATTCTGAAGCTGCCACATGATACTCAAATAACTTCAAGCATGAATGAAGAGGTAATTCATTTATCTAGTACATACAAAGTACCTAAAAATGTCGAGGACAAGAAAAAAGTACCTCTAAATATGACATTTCGAGATATTCGAGTAGGTTGCTGTTGCTGTTGCTGTTGCTGTTGATGTTGAATCACATTTGCATGATAATCAGGTTGGGGATGATAATCAGGTTGGGCATGATAATAATCAGGTTGGGCATGATAATCAGGTTGGGCATGATAATAATCAGGTTGGACGTGGCCCAACTCTAAACCAGAAATATATTAGAAGTGATCGAGGTTAGAACATAAGGGAACAACCAGTAAAGTACACAGCTAAAGCAAAGCAAAACAGGACAAGAGAACAGAACTTACTTGTAACGTCAATTTGAACATCAGATGCCTCAGAGAAATTCCTGTGTACAATAACAAAAGCAATCAGATCATTGTTAGTGACTTACAGAGCTAAAAAAATAAAGAGCTATAAAAAGCATACAGATCATCGGGGCTGAATTGCATATCAGCTGGGTCATTGAAGCATTCTTCAATCCACCTATTCGGTGATTCATCTAAGCATTCATAGCCAGAGGCAGATGTGTTTTCTAGCAAAAAATAAATTCATATTAGAATCTCCTCGGCCAAATGCTACAGAAGAAGCAACCACTAGCAAAACTGCTTCTAGAAGAGACAAACCTGAAAACCCTGATACCCAGTTTGTCCCTTCAAAAGTCTCCTCAATGGAATCAACATTCTCCTGAATAAAGAGCTGAAAAGTCAATCTTGGTAATGACACACCCACACACATGTATATATATGATGTACAGATACATGAGATCCTGTCTCAAGGTATCGATGAATGCATCGATTGGCCACTCAACGTAAACATCAAATCTTGCTTACGATGTTTAGAGGACCAAGCTCAAAGCTATACGATCTAAATAAAAATAGAGAAACAGTAGTAACATAGACAATGTTACAGATGAGTTGCAGATATGATGGGCCATTACGTTTCTAATGAAGCACTTAAACATCGCCATACATCAGTTTAATTAATAAGATAAATAAAAACACATCCACTTATTGATATGATGTACCATTCCGTTTCTTAATTCTTCTTTTGTCACCTGCCTACTAATAACGAATACAGGAAATTCACACTAGAGAAAAGAAAAACCCGCACAGACATTTGATTTCAAGAATGTGGTCGACAAGTCTTCGCTTGAATGGGAGGACGAATCCATTGATTCAGTGTCAAATTGTAGCATCCGACGCCGTTTTACTTGAGAAAAGGATTCCCTATGTTCTTCTGGTTCCTTGTTCCTATTATCTGAAACCCACATCTCTAAAATTAAAAGAACAGAAAACAAGGGACGGTGTATATAATGGCACATCTAGGAAAAACGATAATGCTGGAGGACATCAGGGGAAAACAACAAAGAAACCAACCTTTTTGGTTAACCTGATAGGCCAAATCCCCACAAGCCTTAACTGGCGTTGCTTCATCGTCCATCATGTAAGAAAGGTCCTCTTCATTTTGAGGCACTCCATTCCATAGAGTTTCGGATATGTCTGTGCAAAACAATAGTACAAGGATATAAATCACTAACTTCATCTAGTGTAGTTATTCATTAGCAAACTATGTAATTGACCTTGAACATACCATGATTACAGTCCTTTTGGACACGCGCACTCCTGTGCCAATTCCAATGCTCACTATTTTCGATTCAGAAAGAACAAAAACGCATGGTCAGTAATAATGTTCTCCACTTCCTCAAACGAAAGAAAGCAACAGCACAAAACTCTATTCTCAAGTACATCCACAGCGAGACAACTTTATAACAAGGCACACTACTTGTCCTACATCAAACATTCAGTTAACGTTCCGCATTATCCACAACACACATCCCTCATCATTTTATCTTTCTATGCTAGGTTGTAAACATACATGGGAAGGAAACACACGACCGAACGAGCAATGTTGTCAATAAAACAACATGATAAACCCAACAGAAAGCCACACCATAAGCACTAGAACCCACACAGAAACCAAAAGAAGTGAACTTTGCTCTTGTAAAATGCTAAGCACATAACATTACACACACAATTCTGTAGTAGAACCTAGACTATCATAATCTACATTTGGGGCATTTAGCTTTCAGTAACACAGTAGACAAATTGAGCAACGAAAAAAGTAAAACAAAATGCATAGCACAATGACCCACATCAACCCCATTTCTCACCATCAAATTCTACTCATCTCCACATGACGGAAACCTAACCCAATACCCAATCTCCACCACTCAATCACCCAAAAATCGAAGCAAAATCACTCTACATTGCCTCAACAAGCAAACAATACACTGATAAACAAAAACCCAGTAAATTCATCGCACAAATCTTGATAAGAGAGCAAACCCAGAAGCCAAAGAGACGAGAGAGAGAGAGAGCGAGAGAGAAGGGTATTTACTTGTCATTACTGTAGTCCATTTAGCAGTAACGGAAAAACCAAACCGTCGACGACGGCAAAACGAAACGACTGCAGGAAGACTCTTGGGCTCTTAGTTCAGAGGGTGAAGTGGACCCAAAACTAGCCGTTACGGAGAGAGCAAAGGCGGAGTGTGTCTGTGTGACTGACTCCTATATGTATTGCATTTGTTTCTCCGTTAATCGAGATTCGCGCTATCTCTGTGAAGACGAAGTAAAAAGAGCGGCCGAGCCTCCCCACCACTCTCTAATACGGAAGTTCCATTTTCCTTTTTCGTTTTGGTAAATTTTCAGATATTACAGAGCACGCTTTTTACTGTGGTTGGGCCCCACCTAGTCCGTGTTGCGTGCCATGCCTTTCGCTAAATGCATAAATCCAAACTTTAATTTATTTCATTTTTTGGTTGTGGTCTATTGAGTTTTGACTTCTCTTTTAGCCATCGTTTTTATACATGCATAAAATTAAGAATAAATTACGAAAAATGAGGAAAAAAATTCTTTCGGTTTAGACTTTTTTTTTTCTCAAAAATTTATCATAATTTTTTCATCCAAAAAGACTTATTATATTTTTAAGTTTGTAACTGACCAAAATTTTTGTCATATTTACGTTATTTGTCACTCTCTATCTCTCGCGTAGTACCTATACTCATTACAGTTTTCTTTCTCAGATTTGTTACTCTCTCTTCGTTTTATATCTATGCTTTTGAAAATCGCCTTCGTTATCATCGCCGTAGTGTTCTCTTCCTCGTCGTCAAGTTCGTTCTCTTTGTTGTCTTTCTCTCTTCGTTTTATCTCTTTGTGTTTTTGAAAATCACCGCCTTCGTGTTCGCCATAGTGTTCCTTCTCGCCGCTGTCGTGTTCACGTCTCGCCGTTGAGTTCATTCTCTCCGTTGCCTTCACTGTCTTCGTTGGCGTTTTTATTGTTCTTCATAAGTAATCACTGTTTGCAAATCCCTCGGTTTTTTATTTTCGTTGTTTCTAGAATGTTTGTTGTTGTTGTTGACATTTTTCTATGGTTTTCAGTTTGATTTTCGGTAATTTGTCACTTTTTCTCATGATTTTTTGTAGAATGTATGTAATGTAGTGTGTTCAAAATGCTAGTTGTTTGTTGTATTAGTTATTGTTGTCGTTGTTTTGTTTTGTTTGTGATAGAAGTCTTTTTTCTTGATATCTTTAAAGTATCTGTTTTAGTATCTGTCTGAGTGTGTGTGTGTGTATATCTGTTGAAGTATCTGTCTTGATATCCTTTCAAATTTTTTGTAATGTATATTGTTGTTGTTAATATTTTTCTAAGGTTTTCAGTTTGATTTTTGGTTGTTGTACTAGCTTGTTGTTGTTGTTTTGTGTTTGATAGAAGGCTTTTTTTTCTTGATATCTTTTAAGTATCTGTTTATGTATCTTACTGGGTATCTGTTGAAGTATTTGTTTCTCTTACTGTTGGATATATGTTTTGGATATATGTCTAACTATATGTGTGTTGATCATTTGCGGTTATTCTATATTTAATGGGAAAACAACAAGAAGGCCAAATGTGAAGTATCTGTTTTAGTATCTGTCTGAGTGTGTGTGTGTGTATATCTGTTGAAGTATCTGTCTTGATATCCTTTCAAATTTTTTGTAATGTATATTGTTGTTGTTAATATTTTTCTAAGGTTTTCAGATTGATTTTTGGTTGTTGTACTAGCTTGTTGTTGTTGTTGTTTTGTGTTTGATAGAAGGCTTTTTTTCTTGATATCTTTTAAGTATCTGTTTATGTATCTTACTGGGTATCTGTTGAAGTATTTGTTTCTCTTACTGTTGGATATATGTTTTGGATATATGTCTAACTATATGTGTGTTGATCATTTGCGGTTATTCTATATTTAATGGGAAAACAACAAGAAGGCCAAATGTGAAGCATATGATTTTCTTTTGTTTTTAGTTTAAATTTTGTGTTTGTTATTAGTTGTTGTTTTTTTGTTGTTTGTAATTGAATCAATATTATTAATGAAGTTGATGTTTATGTTTTTGTATCTTTTGTTCATGATTTTTTTTGTTTTTGGCAATAGATTTGATGAATGAATGTGTGTATGAAGTGTTTGAATGATACAACATCATCAGCCAGGTCCAGTTAGATACACAAACAGCTACACAGACAACTACCCCGATAACGATCCATGAATTTTTGTGAATCAATTCAATAACCTATGCAATACTATTTCTGTATCTTTTGTTATTCAGTTTTATGTTTTGAAATTAAGTTTATGAATGAATATATGAAGCCATTGAATGATACAGTATCATTAACCTGGTCCAATCAGATACACAAGCAGCTACTCAGACAGATACTTAGACAACTATCCTTGAATTTTATTGAATCAATATATGCATTAACCTATGCAATATAATGTTTTTTCCCCTTCTTTACGATGCAGTATAAAACAAAAAAACAAGAGATCCAAAAACAACCTCAAATTTGTGTTTGTATTTTGTAAGTAACAAGTTGCAGATCTGAAATTCGTATACAGATATCCACATAGATACTTAGACAAATATCGAGACAGATACTTAAACAGATATTCAAACTTTTAGAAAATTATTCTGACAACATCTTTAATAATCCACACAGACTTGTATATTCAATCGATAGGGTTGTTGCAGGTTCTTCTGTTATGACCAATTTGGTGACATCTTGAGCACTCTATCCGCATTGTTTATTTTTCGCCCTTCTTCCTCATTCTCTTTTTCTTTGATCTTCCTGGTTATTTTTTTGTTAATGGAGGTATGACATCCAGTCCGTATTATGACATGTCCTAAAGCGATTTCTCAATGTTTACTACTGTATTGAGTGTGAATGAGTAGGATTGTCTGTAATATGGAACTTTATACAAGTTTTCCACATAATCGTAAGGTTCTTTTCCTATCTTCTGAATGACAACAAAGACATGGGAGTAGGGAAACCACAACAACTGTCACTGTCCACATGTGCATGTCCATGTCTCCATGTTGAATGCACTACTGTATTTGTCAGCTTGAACTTCATATGAAACACCATTGGAGTTCATTACTCTCCAATGTCTTCCTATATTAAGTGTTTCAATTAGCTTTCTTTCCATCCTCGGTCCCATTATAGTGTGTCATTTTTCAGATTCTTCTTTTTTGCTTGCAATCCTTTCCATCACCTTTCTCCTGAAAAAAAAAAGAAAAAAAGAATGAAACAGTGCAATTTACAGATATTCTAGAAATAAAAGAATGAATTTGGTTGTAATGGTTGTAATGTAACAAAAAATAGATATCCAGACAGCTACTCAGTCAGCTACACAAACAGCTATATTAAATGTTTCAATTAGTTTTCCTTCCATCCTCGGTCCCATTATAGTGTGTCAATTTTCAGATTCTTCTTTTTTGCTTGCAATCCTTTTCATCACAATTCTCTTGGAAAAAAAAAGAGGAAAAAAGGAATGAAATAGTGCAATTTACAGATATTCTAGAAATAAAAGAATGAATTTGGTTGTAATGGTTGTAATGTAACAAAAAATAGATATCCAGACAGCTACTCAGTCAGCTACCCAAACAGATATCCAGACATCTACCCATGAAATAATAGAATGAATAAGGTTGTAATGGATGGCCTGATTTCATCAACAAGATAGAAAGCAGGCAGTGTGCAGAGATGTACTATCCAACTGTTGAAGCACTCTGAGATGTTGTTTGTCATTTCGCCATACCTATCTCTTCCGAAGAATGCATCACACCATTATTCCTTTGGGAGATCCTTGAAGAATTTGGCTATCTCTACATATCCACCTTCTAGCTTCATTTGGTTAAAAACAAACTGAAAAGGACCCAACCCCGATTTAGCTTCCTAAATCGGAATCAAACCCCTTCAAAAACACGAACCAACAAAAATTTTCAGAAATTTTGGCAGATTTTCGTTACTAACGTTGAATTACCATTACCTGCACGCGGAAAATACACTTCATCCTATGCCACAAAAAGCAAACCGTGGGCACCAATCCCATCCGGATTTCTCAATATATCAACAGTAAAGTAAAACAATAAATATATCTATACTTTACTGAAATCCGGTGTAAAATCGTATAACATATTCAACAGGAAGCTCAGAGCGACTTCTAATACATAATCATATACGCATACCACAGTAGGTAGAACAATAAACCTACTGGATGAAACAAAGTAGCTCGAGCACTATGCCTCCGACCACGACGTGCGACATCAGAGCCTGAACTGCAAACTGGGCACGGAAACCGAAAAGCCCAAGGAAAGACAATAAACACGTTAGAGTGAGTGGACGAAAATAAATGTCTTTCACCAAGTATTATATACATATAAAATCATATGCGAGTCAAATGCATGAAAATCAAATAGTACGTGAGGAGACATCAGCTACCACTCACGTACAGAGCATGCAACGTAAATGTATCGCGGAATCTCTCATGGACTACCACGCGATAGCACAGTCTGAATCACGGGATCCCAGACCCACACATGATTCCTAGCCAGAAAGGCCTCGGGTCAGGATATCTGTCCCTCCCCGGAGCGTACTCGGGGATCAGCCGAGAAGCCAATGTGTATCGATACCACAACATATACTGAGACTGTACTCTGTGTAAACCAAATCATAAATCTTTTATAAAAAGACTCGCAAACAATCCGTGAAAAGAAATGTCCACTCACAGACTGGCGTAACGCGTATCGCGTTAACCCGTGATCCGACGGAAAGTTCCTCGCCAAACGCACGATCACGAACCCCTGAATATTCACAAAATCCAATTCTCATAACCATAATTCGACGATATAAAACAATTCACGAGAAACCACCGTTCTCGGAAACACGTAACTCAAAGTCGACGAATCGTCGAAAATCCGTATATACCACCTCAATACCTTGCTTTACGTGAAAGGACCCAACCCCGATTTATCACTCTAAATCGGAATCGAACCCCTTCGAAAACACGAACCAACAAAAATTTTCCGAAATTTGGGCAGAGTTTCGTTACTAGCGAGGAATTACCTTAACCTGCACGCGAAAAAACACACTTCGTCCTATGCCACAAAAATCAAACCGTGGGCACCAATCCCATCCGGATTTCTCAACATCAATATAATCAACAAACAGTAAACATACTGTATTATTTATATGTATATCCGAGAAAATCCGTATAAACAAGTATCGGAATGTATCAGAGCGACCTCTAGTATAAAATATATACAACATGTACATCAGTAGGTGAAACTGAAACCTACTGGAAAACACAGGTGACTCTGATCACTAGCCTCCAAACCGCGACGTGAAAACACCAAACCTGAACTGCAACTGGGCACGGAAACCGAAAAGCCCAGGGGAAAGGCAAATAAAAACGTTAGAGTGAGTGGACGAAAATATACATATGCCTTTCACCAGTTAATATACATACTCAATATAAACAGTGCGAGTTCGGAAAACAACACACATATAAATATATACACGGAGGTTGTCGGGCGACCACTCAAGCCCGACGTCAGGTGAATCGCTCAAACCTGACAGTGATAGGCCAAGGGACCACTCAACCCTGGCGGCATGCAGGGGACCACTCAACCCTGCCCAGAGGAATCTCTCAACTCTGGTACATCGATGTAATAAATGCCATCACAAACAACACATATAATAATACCTCCGGAAACAACATACATATATCACAACATCGTATAATTAAATACGGAAATCATAAAATCTACGAACTCGCAAATCAACAGTGAAAATAGAAACTTGTCCACTCACAGATCAGCTAGCGCGAACTCGCGCTAAACTCGTGGTCCGACGGAAGTCCCCTCGCCCGAAGCACGATCACGATCCAGATCTCGATCTCGATCTCCTGAATATATTCATAAAATACAACTGATCAATATCGTAATCCACAACACTGTACTGTTGCATGGAAACCAACCGTTCCCGGAAATACGAAATGCAGTGCAAAATGAATTACGGAAATCCTGAAATCCCCACTCGAAATCTCGACTGAAAATCGGCTAACCAAATCAACTCAAAAACCTCCGTACGATAATCAGGGCGCGATTACGAGAAAAATGACATTAAAAACGTCGAAATCTGAAAAGTTGACTTTCTGACCACCGTTGACCGCCGCCGCCGGCGGCGGCGCGCCGTCAACGGTGGAATTTCACGGCCAACTTCTCCAGTTTTCAAGATCTCGATCACACAAACCACTTTCTCTTCTACCACCAAACCCAATTCCAACTCTAACCCTTCCAAAATCGAGCAAAACCGAGCCAAATCCCTTGCCGGAAAACCCAATCGGGTTTGCCTCCAAACTCAACCTTTTCCAAATCTAACCACCTAGGAAGCATCTACGAGGCATGGGGAGCAAAACCCCCAACATCTTGTCCCTTGAAACTCGCCGGAAACATCTCCACCGACTCCGGCGACGGAGACGAACTCGACCCGATTCGGGTCCATCCCAAATGAAATCAAAACTCAACAAACCATACATCAATGTACTCGAAATCACATAGACGTTCTAACCATACCTGTCCCGTGGCGGATGGTGGCCGGAAAAAGGTCGCCGGAGATCAACTTCCCGTTTGGGAAACTTTCCCTTTCGGTCCCTTGGTCAGCTTTCCAAATATGGAAAGTCAACAGAAATCAATTCGGTCAACGCCCCAAAATGAAGTTTTTCGACTAACTCTCGACTATATTTCGACTTTTCAATATTTATACTCGTCCCTCGGGTCGATCGCCGGTCCAAAATGAAAATACAAAATGATTCGGATAAGCTCGAAACAATCGGATAAACTCGTCGGAACCCGAAACTTCAAATAATCATAAAATATTCCTCGGTTATCGGAAAAATCTTCCAAAACCACCCGCAAACTCGAAATCACGTACTCTACACTTTCCGTGAAGACACTCAACCCAAATTCTTGACCCAAAATATCGTCGCGAATCAAATCAGCAAACCACGCAATATCACAAAACTACGATCATAACCGAATCTCGAGAATCGTGCCAAACACACATCTGATTCTAGTTCGGGTCGTCACAAATCTACCCCCCTTAAAAAAATTTCGACCTCGAAATTTACATACCTGTCAGGTGAACAGATGAGGATACTGCTCCCGCATACGCTGCTCGGTCTCCCAGGTGGCCTCCTCCACAGAGTGATTCTGCCACAAGACCTTCACCAGCGGAATCACGCGGTGCCTCAACTCCTGCTCACGACGATCGAGAATCTGCACTGGCTCCTCAACATACGATAAATCCTCTCTGATCGGCAACTGCTGTGGGGCTATCACATGTGAAGGGTCTGAGATGTACTTCCGCAACATCGAAACATGGAAGACATCATGCACACGAGCCATCTCAGCCGGTAACTCAAGTCTGTAAGCAACAGCTCCAACCCTCTCCGTAATCTCATACGGACCAATGTACCGCGGTCGAAGCTTGCCACGCTTCCCGAAACGCACAACTCCCCTCCACGGAGATAGTTTCAGGAAGACCCAATCACCAACCTCGAACTCTAAACTCTTCCTCCTCACATCCGCGTAACTCTTCTGCCGATCCTGGGCAATCTTCAGTCGATCCCGAATAACCTGAATGTCCTCCATCGTGGTTTTCACCAAATCCGGACCAATAAGCCAACGCTCGCCCACCTCACTCCAACACAACGGAGTGTGACACTGCTTCCCGTACAGGGCCTCGTACGGTGCCATCTCAATACTGGCCTGATAGCTATTGTTGTAGGCGAACTCAATCAAGTGTAACTGCTGATCCCAGTTTCCATGAAACTGCAACACACATGATCTCAACATATCCTCAAGAGTCTGAATGGTCCTCTCGGACTGCCCGTCAGTCTGAGGATGAAAAGCTGTACTAAATCGCAACTTCGTGCCCAAAGCTCGCTGCAATGCCCGCCAAAACTCGGATGTGAACTGACTATCACGGTCAGAAACAATGGACACAGGCACTCCATGCAAGCGAACAATCTCAGACAAGTACAACTTAGCCAATCTGCCCACTGATACCTTCCCTGGAAGTGCTAGGAAGTGTGCGGATTTCGTCAGTCGGTCAACAATAACCCAAATGCCAGTGTTGCCCGCCGAAGTACGCGGCAACTGATAGACGAAATCCATCGTAATATGCTCCCACTTCCAAACCGGAATCTCAAGTGGCTGTAACTTCCCTGCAGGTTTCTGCCTCTCTGCCTTCACTTGTTGACAAATCAAACACCGACTCACGTACGCGGCAATCTCCCGCTTCATATTGCGCCACCAATAGTACGCTCGAAGTGTACGAAACATCTTCGTACCTCCGGGATGCATCGCATACGCTGAACTGTGGGCCTCGTCTAGAATCTCCTTTTTCAAATCCTCGTCCCTGGGTACACATAATCTGCCCCTGAACAACAACATACCGTCGTCGCTCAATCGGAACTCTGTAGGCACACCATTCCGAATCATGGTCTTCTTGCCCAGCAAGTAAGGATCTGAATCCTGTGCCTCTCGCACCTGATCAACCAACACTGGTCGTACCTGAAAGCTAGCCAACAAGGCTCCATCATCATCATAATCAAACACTGCACCCGTAGCCCGAAGCTCGGCTAACATCGACACTCGGGCCACACACATGTGAAACAATGAGGCTCCCGATTTCCGGCTAAGTGCATCTGCCACAACATTAGCCTTCCCCGGATGGTACTCGAAAGTGCAATCGTAGTCGTTGATCAACTCCATCCATCGGCGCTGCCTCATGTTTAGATCCGGCTGCGTCCGCAAGTAAGTGAGACTCTTGTGATCAGTGAAAATCTTACACTGAGCACCATACAGATAATGTCTCCAACTCTTCAGCGCTAACACAATAGCAGCCAACTCTAGATCATGCGTCGGATAGTTGACCTCGTGCGATTTCAGCTGTCTGGAACCGTAGGCTACAACTCTACCATGCTGCATCAACACGCAGCCAAGGCCCAACTTCGACGCGTCGCTGTATACAACATACTCACCACTGTCATCTGACAACGTCAGAACCGGTGCGGTAGTCAATCTCTCCTTCAGGAGCAAGTAACTCTCCTCGCACGCATCCGACCACTCAAACTGGACGCCCTTCTTCGTCAACCTGGTCAGTGGTGTAGCTATCCGGGAGAAATCCTGCACAAACCGTCGGTAGTAGCCCGCTAAACCCAGGAAACTCCGAATCTCTGGTACCGTAGTGGGTCTACTCCAATTCAGCACGGCCTCGATCTTGTCAGGATCAACACTAACTCCCTCGGCCGAAATCACGTGGCCCAGAAACTTCACACTATCCAACCAGAACTCACACTTGCTAAATTTCGCGAACAACTGATGGTCCCGCAAAGTTCGCAACACTGCTCGCAAGTGCTTCTTGTGCTGGCCCACACTCCTCGAATAGATCAAAATGTCATCAATGAACACAATCACGAACTTGTCCAAGAATCGACGAAACACCCGATTCATCAAGTCCATGAAAGCTGCGGGGGCGTTGGTCAACCCAAATGGCATAACCAAAAACTCATAATGCCCATACCGCGTCCTGAAAGCTGTCCTGGCTACGTCCGAATCCCGGATCCTCAACTGGTGATATCCGGATCGAAGGTCAATCTTCGAAAAGACTGACGCACCCTTCAGCTGATCGAACAAGTCGTCAATCCGCGGCAACGGATACTTGTTCCTCACCGTAACCTGATTCAGCTTCCGATAGTCGATGCACAAACGCATGGACCCATCCTTCTTCCGCACGAACAACACTGGAGCACCCCACGGAGAAACACTCGGACGAATGAATCCCTTCTCCAACAACTCATGGAGCTGAATCTGCAACTCCCTCAACTCTGCAGGCGCCATTCGGTACGGTGTCTGAGAAATCGGTCCAGTACCCGGCAACAACTCAATAGTAAAGTCAATCTTCCGCACAGGGGGTATACCAGGTAACTCTGCTGGAAACACATCCAGAAACTCAGACACAACCTCAATGGTACCAAGATCTGGTACAGCAGCTGTAGTGTCTACAACATGGGCTAAGTAAGCAACGCAACCCTTCTTCATCAACCGATCCGCCCTCATCGCGGAAATCAAACACGGTAGGGAAGTGTTCTTCTCGCCGCGAAACAATACCTCGGGTAACCCTGGTCGTCGAAACACGACTTCCTTCCTGTGGCAGTCAAACATGGCCCAATGCGACTCAAGGAAGTCCATACCCAAGATCAAGTCAAAATCCACAATATCAAGCAACAACAAATCAGCGGCTAAACCATGGCCATCAACAAACACCTCACAGTCTCGGTAAACCCAACCGATGCTCACAACCTCACCTGACGGATACAACACTCTCCACAACCCCGGAAGTGGAGATGCAGGTACCGTAGCTAATGATGACAGTCTATATGATATGAATGAGTGTGTGGCTCCTGGATCTAACAATGCAACTACAGGAATACCAAAGACATGTAACGTACCGATAACGACCTCCGGTGATGCTCTGCCCTCACGTAGAGTCATAGCATGAACCCTCGCCTGTCCGGCTGGTCGCCCTCGCTGAGCCTGACCCCGCTGCCTGCCCTGGCCTGCAAACTGAGCTGGTCGAGCTCCCGCAGTGGCACCTCGCTCTCCTCCGAAACTCTGGGTCGCCTGTCCATCAGCACCATACGACTGAGGACACTCCCTCGAGTAGTGACCCACCTGGCCACAACTATAGCAAGTAACAGGACCTCGCCGGCATGGACCTACATGATGTCGGCTGCAAAGACTACACAATGGGTACTCCCTCGGTACAGCAAAAGTGCCACTGGTATGCTGCGGAAAACTAGAACCGCTAGATCCTGCACTAGCCTGTGGTCGCTGTGGTCTATCTCTCCTCCATCTCGGCCTCTGTCTCGGTACCCCAGCTGGTGGTCGATATGATCCACCTCCTGAAGATGAAGCTGAGCCAGAAGTATCAGAACTCTGCCTCTTTGAAGGCCCCTGACTCGGTTCACCTTCCTCAAATCGTCTCGGCTGGTACCTCTGCCGCTGTCTCTCCTGCTCAATATCCTCGCCTCGGAGAGCTGCACTGACAAACTCATCAAAGTTATTCCGAGGCATCGTAGTCAGTGTCGCCTTGATGCTCAGATTCAACCCCAGCTCAAATCTGCGACACTTGGCTTCCTCAGTAGCCACCATATCCCGCGCAAAACGAGACAAACGGGTAAACCGATCCCGATACTCAAGTACAGACAAACTGCCCTGCCTCAAGTTAGTAAACTCCTCGTACTTGCGCTGCTGGGTATCCTGATTAAAATATCTCCGCATAAACAGATCACGAAACAATGTCCACGGAGTATCCACAGGAACTCTGTCAGTGCTGACCCACCAAAAGTATGCATCACCCTCAAGTAAACCAACTGCGGCTACTGTCATCTGCTCAGGTGTAAACTGCAGACGCTCACAAACACGCTCAATCTGAACCAACCATGCCTCGCATATCTCTGGATCAACTGAACCCGAAAACACAGTAGCACCCGCAATGCGAGCCTTGACCACAGGGTCAAAACGCTCTTCCAAACGCAGCACTCGCATCAGCAAGTCGCGCGTTCGGCGATCCTCATCAGGATCATCATCCCGATCAACACGAGGACCACGTCGAGGAGGCATCCTACTGATACAAGACAAGCATTAGGTACAAGCAGAAAGAACGTAATCATGAAACCGCAGATATTTGAGGACACACAACACCCGAAGTATTGATGAGTACCGCTGGCCAGTCGGGTCATCACTCCAGTCATGCTGTATCAACTCAAATACCCTAAGCGTCACAACTACAAGAGTCTACAGAATCTGACAACCTAATGCTCTGATACCAAGCTGAAAGGACCCAACCCCGATTTATCACTCTAAATCGGAATCGAACCCCTTCGAAAACACGAACCAACAAAAATTTTCCGAAATTTGGGCAGAGTTTCGTTACTAGCGAGGAATTACCTTAACCTGCACGCGGAAAAACACACTTCGTCCTATGCCACAAAAATCAAACCGTGGGCACCAATCCCATCCGGATTTCTCAACATCAATATAATCAACAAACAGTAAACATACTGTATTATTTATATGTATATCCGAGAAAATCCGTATAAACAAGTATCGGAATGTATCAGAGCGACCTCTAGTATAAAATATATACAACATGTACATCAGTAGGTGAAACTGAAACCTACTGGAAAACACAGGTGACTCTGATCACTAGCCTCCAAACCGCGACGTGAAAACACCAAACCTGAACTGCAACTGGGCACGGAAACCGAAAAGCCCAGGGGAAAGGCAAATAAAAACGTTAGAGTGAGTGGACGAAAATATACATATGCCTTTCACCAGTTAATATACATACTCAATATAAACAGTGCGAGTTCGGAAAACAACACACATATAAATATATACACGGAGGTTGTCGGGCGACCACTCAAGCCCGACGTCAGGTGAATCGCTCAAACCTGACAGTGATAGGCCAAGGGACCACTCAACCCTGGCGGCATGCAGGGGACCACTCAACCCTGCCCAGAGGAATCTCTCAACTCTGGTACATCGATGTAATAAATGCCATCACAAACAACACATATAATAATACCTCCGGAAACAACATACATATATCACAACATCGTATAATTAAATACGGAAATCATAAAATCTACGAACTCGCAAATCAACAGTGAAAATAGAAACTTGTCCACTCACAGATCAGCTAGCGCGAACTCGCGCTAAACTCGTGGTCTGGCGGAAGTCCCCTCGCCCGAAGCACGATCACGATCCAGATCTCGATCTCGATCTCCTGAATATATTCATAAAATACAACTGATCAATATCGTAATCCACAACACTGTACTGTTGCACGGAAACCAACCGTTCCCGGAAATACGAAATGCAGTGCAAAATGAATTACGGAAATCCTGAAATCCCCACTCGAAATCTCGACTGAAAATCGGCTAACCAAATCAACTCAAAAACCTCCGTACGATAATCAGGGCGCGATTACGAGAAAAATGACATTAAAAACGTCGAAATCTGAAAAGTTGACTTTCTGACCACCGTTGACCGCGCGCCGTCAACGGTGGAATTTCACGGCCAACTTCTCCAGTTTTCAAGATCTCGATCACACAAACCACTTTCTCTTCTACCACCAAACCCAATTCTAACTCTAACCCTTCCAAAATCGAGCAAAACCGAGCCAAATCCCTTGCCGGAAAACCCAATCGGGTTTGCCTCCAAACTCAACCTTTTCCAAATCTAACCACCTAGGAAGCATCTACGAGGCATGGGGAGCAAAACCCCCAACATCTTGTCCCTTGAAACTCGCCGGAAACATCTCCACCGACTCCGGCGACGGAGACGAACTCGACCCGATTCGGGTCCATCCCAAATGAAATCAAAACTCAACAAACCATACATCAATGTACTCGAAATCACATAGAGGTTCTAACCATACCTGTCCCGTGGCGGATGGTGGCCGGAAAAAGGTCGCCGGAGATCAACTTCCCGTTTGGGAAACTTTCCCTTTCGGTCCCTTGGTCAGCTTTCCAAATATGGAAAGTCAACAGAAATCAATTCGGTCAACGCCCCAAAATGAAGTTTTTCGACTAACTCTCGACTATATTTCGACTTTTCAATATTTATACTCGTCCCTCGGGTCGATCGCCGGTCCAAAATGAAAATACAAAATGATTCGGATAAGCTCGAAACAATCGGATAAACTCGTCGGAACCCGAAACTTCAAATAATCATAAAATATTCCTCGGTTATCGGAAAAATCTTCCAAAACCACCCACAAACTCGAAATCACGTACTCTACACTTTCCGTGAAGACACTCAACCCAAATTCTTGACCCAAAATATCGTCGCGAATCAAATCAGCAAACCACGCAATATCACAAAACTACGATCATAACCGAATCTCGAGAATCGTGCCAAACACACATCTGATTCTAGTTCGGGTCGTCACATTACGTTCGGATGCTCAAATCGAGAAACGAACCTCCTCACTGCGATCGGGGTGCGATTTCGAGTCAAATGACATGCAACTTGTCGAAAGTCCGAAAAAGTCAAACTTTGACCGTTGACCGTCGCCCACGGCGGCGCCACCGCTGACCGGAGAATTTCACGGCGGAGCAACCTCTATTCCACTCAAAATCACCCACTGAGCAACTTTGTCAACTGCAACAAAGGCCAATTCTCACTCTAACCATGTCAATTTCGTGATAAACCGAATGAACACATAAATTTCAAATCCAAAATTCTCCTTCCACAATCAAAATTAGAACTCCAAACTTACATTGTAGCTTGCTAGTGATGAGAGCTTCAAAGCCCACTCAAAATTGTAGCTCGATTTGGCCTGAAATGATGAACCCGAAAACACCCAATTTCTTCAACTTTTTGATCGGAAAATCTTCTCTTTCCGGCGAGCCTCGCCGTCGACGGTGACTGGGGATGGGTTGAGGGGACCGAGGCGCACCTAGAGGAACCAACCCCGAGCCTTGGGGTGGCCGGAATCGTCGCGCCGCCATGAACCACCGTGAGTCCCGTCGGCCTCTTCCTCCTCCCACCGAGTTGACTCGGTCAACTCGGTCAACTCCTCATTTAGAAATGTTGACTTTCCCATTTCGGTAACCTGCTATTTATAGCCTTTCCCAATTTGGAAACTTCATGTTTATGCATTTCGACGAACTTTAAACACGCATAACTTTCTCGTCGTATATCCGATTCCGATAATTCTCGCGGCCACAAACTCGTCTCGACATACTCTTCAATAATCACCCAAAGTCAAACACATCAGACAAATGGATAAAAAGTCAACCCTTTAAAGTAACACACATTTAATTCGACTAAACAAACAACAACGGAAATATTCGCAACTAATTCTTTGTAACTCAAAATCATGCTCCGGAAGTTCCTACGAACTCAAAATTAAATTGTGAACAACTTCCGTGAAGAAACCGAAACCAAATTCTCGTCCGGCAATTTAGTCGCAAACAAGCCTGCCATTTAAATCCGTTTCCGTCGAAACTTCAAATATCCATAAATAATTCCTCGGTCGTTCAAATAACGATCCGGAACCGCCCACGAACTCGTAATCACACATACAACGACTCTCGAGAAGAGACCCAGCTCCAATTCTCGGCCAATAATTTAGTCGTTAACAATCCCTGGTGGTTCAGACCCTGTCGTAAATCTGCGGCTATGCAGTAACTCATGCATACAGCTGATCAAACTGCTGATTCTGGTCCGGGTCGCCACACAAACTCATATTACCATTCACTTCTTGCATATGCACATTGCATGAAGAGTTCAGAAATTCTATCCTTTAAGTGTCCTCTGTAGTTGTCTTTAAGGTTAGCAACCAAGTGTCGAAAACAGTAGTCATGCTTATCATTGGGGAACATCGCTGGAAGAGAACTCATAATTCCATTACCATGATCTGAGAGGAATGTTATTTTTCTCCAAGTATTAGTTTTCTGGTTTATGTTGTGTTTATCTATCTCATCTCTTATGTTCATCAAGAACCACCTCCAGTTGCTGTCATTTTCGACATTAACTATCGCAAATGCAATTAGATATAGTCCTGAAAAAGAACCAAAAAGGTGAGGTTTCTAGTAGTATGGTAAGTACTAAAGTGTAGTTTATAAACAAAATATATATATATGCAAACAACTACTCAGTCATCTACCCAAACAGCTACCCAGACAACTACTCATATAGTCCTATCTTTCATATGTCTACATTACCTTGATCTGCATCTTTTGCAGAGGCCCCCACGATCTGTCATTTGTATTTGTTTTTTAGGAAACTTACATCAAAGAAAAATCATGGGTCTACAGTATTAGAATCCTTGCATGCAAACATCAAATGACACGAAAAGCTAAAACCTTTGTGTTTCCGGATCAATATCGACAACAACTTTGGAGTCAAGATTTGTTTTCATAAATTCGTTTTAGAACCAGAGAAGATTTATGTATGTTTCGACTTTGTTTCCATGCAGTGAATTCATTGCTAATTCCTTGTCATACCACACCATCTTGTAAGGGACTTTCAGACCAAAACTCTCTCCAATTTCTGTCTGTTAGGCCAAAACTCTCTCTAATTTCTGTCCGTAAGGCTTTGGCTCCTTTATTAGGATCAGTCTGCAGTTTGTCCTTAACGATTGAGCTGAGTATTGAATAAATGATAAGTTTCAAGTATAGAAAATAATTGACACAAAAGCAATGAAGAACTCTTTAGACAGATATTTCAACAGCTAGTGTTGTTAGAAAAAAGTCTCATACTTGACAATAGAAGATCTCATCATCTCACTGGTTTATTTCATGACCTTTTTTTTGCATGTATGCTTATTGTTGATTTCAGTGATGTAAAATGATCCATTCGCCCGGTATAGTCTTGTATTCACAAATCATTTGCATTTATTGCGCTCTTTGTATCTACAATATACACTTACGCATGTGGGCTCATTCTTCTTATATGTAAACTTGAATCTACTTTCAATTGAGTACTTCTGAGTTTAAGCCTGAATTCAGTCACACCATCTAAAATTTTGCCCTTTTTCTTATATCAGTTTAACCCATAATTTTGTCAAGTAATCATTTGTCTTCTCTTCTTGAAAGCATCCAAAACCAACGTCAGCAACATTAGTTCTTTTCATGTGGCCATCCATCTGCACTTCCAGCCCTGAGTTTTCATTATGCGTGCTACAAACCATCGATTGGTTGGAACTGATATTTGTTGTTTACTGGAAAGAGAAAACGTATACATGTTTAGCATGACATAATATGAAAACAGATACACAAACAAATAGTCAAATGATTTTTTGGATGTTCTACCTCATTCAGGTCAGTGATTTTGATCTCAATATATTTTGAATTGAGTCTTTGTAAAGAAAGCATTATCAAAATCACATCACGATCAGTTTCCAGGAAAATGTATTCATCCTCTGGTGGGATACAATATTTGTATGTCAAGATTGAGTTGTTGAGTCATTTGAATCATTGACGGACAATATTTACTATGTCAGTAAATGTGATATCAACACTTAAAATATCCATCACACTGTCTCGTCCGTGAATATATTTCATAATGATTGTAGATGGTGTTGTTGCCATTGAATATACTCTAGAAAAAAAACATAGATAAATAGATACTCAAACAAATACTTAGAAAAATACTCAGACAAATACTCTAACAGAGAGTCAGACAGATACATTAACAGATACGGAAACAAATCTTCAGAACCAAAATCATGAATTCGAATAATATAATTACGAACGAAAACAGTTTCATGCAACATCAATTCAAATCATCTATCATATACAAAAATAGAGTGAAATTGGATGTACAACATAACTTAACATATGAAATCATCAATTTATATACAGCAATCGTGAGAGATAGCGAGTTAGAGAGAGAGAGAGAGAGAGAGAGAGAGAGCGCGTTGAAATTTACAGCGCTTGAAATTTTTAATTTCGTACGACGGTGAGATCGAACAGAGTTTTTGTTGTAGCGAGATTGAGATCGTGATCGTGATCGCGATCGAGAGAGAGAGAGAGAGAGAGAGAGAGAGAGAGAGAGAGAGATTCTCTTTTTCGTTCTAGAAAAAAATTGAGGGAAGAGAGATACTTCCGCAACTCTCTCTTAAAGAGGACAGTTAGAATTCAAATTAGGAAAGAATGGCAAAATTGATAGAAAAAAATAGATTTTATAACTTATTGAGCCTTTTGGGAGAAAATGATGTCAGCTAATTTTTTTTGAAAAATAAAGATGTCATAAATTGGACTTTTTTTTACCTTGATGTCATAAGTTATTTTTTTTTTTAAATCTTATCTATTTTTGAGTTTTAAAATAATTTTCACAATAAATTAAGAATCTGAAAAATTGTGTTACAAAGTCGAATTGGTATAAGTTTTTGGTATACAAGCCTTCACCTGAGTTCAAATCTCGTTTGTGATGTTTGGTGTTAAATCGAGTACGAAGAAAATTTTCTAACATGATCTCAAACACATATTAATTAGTCTCTAAGCCTGAAAAACTTTTAAAGAAACCATGTAATTTCAATAAATAGAATTCTCCGCACTTTCTTATTCATCGTCAGTCAACCGCTGAAGAAGTTTTTTCCTCATGATATCATCATGATGTAATTATTTTATATAATTAGTACTACAGTTTGGAATTTATAACTCAAATTTTTACAAGAAGAGTAAACAGAGTGGAGACCCTAAATAGCTCTTACTAGAGCTCAAATCGTTGATTTCTTCATTTTTTTTACTAGAGTCCTCTGTTAGTAAATTCACGAATTATTTGTGAATTGATGAAATTTTTAAAAAAAATTTGTTTCTCAAATTATTCGCAAAGATTCGAAAAAAAAATGTGTTTTTTTAAGCGTTCGAATTATTCACAAATTTTACGTTTTTTTTCAATAAAAAATGTGAATTAAAATAAAAATATTTTTTAATTATTTTTTTATTGGAGTTCCTTAGAACTCTTCCTCTAAAAAAAATTAAAAAAATTTATGGCCGAATTTTTACGAATTTTATTTATATAAAACTACCAAATTATACGTATAATTCGCATACAATTTTTTACTAACTAAGCTAGAATCTGTAGGTAGGTTTATTATATTTATTCGGTGAAGACCAAGAGGCGAGCACGTCCCTTAGGTTCCACAAATAAACTTAAGGTTGACCAGATTGAATAGTGGATCAAACAATAAAGGCCGGGGAGAAAGTGAAAAAATGCAAGAGCAAGCATTTGGTTAAATGATCCCTAATAACTGGAGTCAATGCTCGTAGTGTTGTTTATCGTTCATATCATGGATCGACACCGATTTTATCAAAAACAAAAAAATAAACCGATAAAAAACTATAATTTACTTGGGGGTGTATTCAATTTAGATTTTAACGGATTTTTTTATAATTTGTAGACTGTTATAGATTGTTTTAAATCCATGAATTATTTTAATTCTACATAAATTTGAAATAATTATTTTTAGAGCACCTCCAGAAATGTCGAATATGTTGCTAGATTCTAACCGAATTTGGCTTGAATAGTACAAATAGAGCTGGCAGAAACCAGAACATATCCCTATTCTTTACAATCACTAAGCTCAACAATTTTTGAGCTTATTTACGTGTTCAGAAGAAGTCGAAAAACATGAAAATAAGGTATTTGACATACCCTTAAGCACTCAATTGTGGTATGTATGCCAGAACCTAATGAATCACGCCAACTAAAAAAAGACACAAATAAACTCACAGTACAAAATTATCTAACTATGATCCTAAAAACATAAGACATTAAAGAATTAGAGAAACTAAAACATAGAAAACAAATAAAAGTCCAAACAAGACAACATGAAGAGTGAGGCCCGGCATACTCTGGCCCAAACCACAATTCTTCAGCAAACAATAACACAACAACAAACTCTAGTGTCGCTGCAACCCACCACCGCAACCCTACACCCAACACCGCCAGAACAACCACTGAATTCACAAAGTCCGACCTAACAACCCACATAAACCCTCTTGGTCGAAAGTCATCACCAAAGTCGCCATCCCCAAACGGCACACCATCCACAAACCACATACCCGATCTGAAGCAAAGAGGAACCCCCGGCCCAGCACACGCCATCATCAATGAGCCTAATCTACCACTGATCATTTGCGCACCACCCTACCAGAAACCACCACGCCATCGAAGCAAAAGAAGGAACCTATAAAGACCAAATAACATCGAGACCCATTCCAAAAAAGCCATCAGGGCATGGATCCTCGTTCAGTAGCAAATGATAGTCGCCTATTTATGCGTCTATACTATGCTTAATTAATCTCTTATGTTTAGTTATTGTTATGTTTTTGGGTTATTTACTTAGGTTTATTGTTTTATTAAGTTTGTGAAGAAATAAAGAAAAAATGAGACAAATGAGGGATTCCTAGCGCAACAAGAAGAATAGCTAAACGAGTTATGTGCAAATAAAAGAAGTCCAAACCAATAAGGAATGTGAGAGATCTAACCCAGGGGTATTAGGAAGGCTAATATGCAATTTGGAGAGCACATACTCAAGTAAGGAGAGAACCAGCTGCAAGAGAGATTCCAGACGACTCATTTCGACCCGTCGAAGACATTCTTTGACCCATCGAACTGCTGACGCTAGTTTTCTTCTTCATCCTTTCTTATTTGTATCAACTCAATGTTTTGTCTTGATTCTTATACTATGACTATGAATAGCTAAATACCTTGTTAAAGGGATACTTGAAGCTCCATACACAAAGTCTTTTTAATGTATACACTTTGACCTAATTTTGCATATTATTTTGAATGAGGTTTTTCTCTCTATGTGGTTCAATGACGAATTCTTGTATATTTGCTTTGGTGGCCAACTTAGTATGCATGCTAAGATTCTATTGTCATGAGATACGGGCGACTGAGGATAACTTTCTCCACTGGATTCTCTACAGTGATACACTGGATAGATGACTTCGTCCGTAGATTGAAATCCTAGATCTAGAAGAACACACCCATAGTGTACATATGAACCCTTGTAGTTTCTCAAACCCTTTTTGGATCTTAAACCATAGTGTACACCGAAATGATTACATATGCAAAATGAGAACTATTATACGAGAAATGGAAAAGTTGATTGTATTATATGATTATATATATGAGATATATGGATAGGTTGCCACAGATTAGTAGGGTTGCCAGGCTACGGCTTGGTTTGAAATCCTAGTTGGGGCTCTGGCTTGGTTAATCTTTGTTACGGGCATATAGTTAAGTATGGATTGTGCCTCCCTGGGGTGAAAGACCCAAAACCAATAAGGTGGTGTTCTTGATGTCCTGAATTCGAGAGTATATTATATATGATTATCGTTGATATACAAGATATTCTCGATGTCCTGAATTTGAGAGTATATTATATATTTTATTATCATTGATACACATGGTGTTCTCGATATCCTAAATTTGAGAGTATATTATATATGATTACCGTTGATATACGGGGTATTCTCCATGCCCTTAACTCGAGAGTATATGATATATGACGACACGATTCGAAACATAAAATGATAACGTGAAATGTGAAACGTGAAACGATTTATTGAGATATACAATTTGATTACCATCGTTGGATGGATGATGATGTGATATAAATGATCTCGCGAGGCGAGTATTGAGATATGATTAAGCTCGCGACATGAGTACTATGATTTGAGAAATGTGACTTGAGCTCACGAGATGAGCAATACGATATACCATATAACTTGAGCTCGCAATGTGAGCATTGCAATGTGATATTTGTTCGCACGGAAAACAGGATGATATAATATAATATTCGTTCACGTGATAAGCATATGAATTTGTGATAATTTGGACTTGAAATACGAGATTACAAAATGATATTTACTCCTGTGCCGAGTATGATGATATAATATAAACTCATTTGATGAGTATGAAAATATGATACAATTTTAACTCGTGAAACGTGCACAAGTGTGATTATAATATTTAGTATTTACACGGAAGACGATAATTGGAAATTTGAAATAGTGATAATCAATTTTATCAAAACAACACAGAAATGAATCATTATATTATTTAATGATTTGATGATTATATTATCATCTTGATTACTCTTTATTATTGACGAGTTAGAATTTTCGGTGAATTATCATTTGAGAATTCTGTTTATTATTTTTGATATGTTATATGTTATTTAATTTGAAATTCTGTTGATATGTTAGTGGAGAAATCTGGACGAGCATCGGTGACTTGCAGTATAGGTTGAGACTTGTGATTATTGAAGTGTATTTGGACATTTTATGCGATACTTGTTTTGTAATTTCGAGGGTGACATTATATTAACGGGGGTAGATTGTAATACCCCAACCTTTTTATATAATTGTTACTATTTATGAATAATTTAAGTTCGATTTAGTGGTTGTGGTAAATAATTTTTATCGTCGGTAAATATCAAGAGGTCAAAGGTTGAATTTTTATTGAATTGTCAAAGTTGATTGATTTTATGTATAAATTGTAGAATTTGACGACACGAGTTTGTAGACATGAAGAACGTCAAAATTGGAGTTACGATGGAAAAGTTATGATCAGGGGAAGTTTGACGAAAATATTGAAAATTATATTACCATAAATATCGAAGTATAAATAGTGGTTTCCATAATTAGAAACAGTAACTTTTCCATTTCGGGAAAAAAATGAGTTGACCAAGGGTCAACTTCTTCTTTTCGTCGCAGTCGACCCGTTTGGGGTCGTCCGGCCATCTCTGGTCACTAAACTGATTGGAAATAAAATCTATCCTTCCCTTTCTTTTCTAGTGATTACTTTAGAGATTGAGTTCATATACAGTGAGAATCGAAGAGCTTTAATTTTAAGGTTTTCGGGCTGTTTTGGTTGCCATCGCCGGTGAGATTTCTTGCGATGAGTTAAGTATGATTAGGTTGGGTTTTGTATCTTGATTGTATTTTTGTTGAGAAATATGGTTTGCCAGTTGATTGCGACAGAAATTGGAATGATTTCCGGCTAGTTCGAATCGATCTCCGATGAGTTTGGTGGTTTCTGGTGAGATTTAGGTGGCGAGGTTAGACTAGTTTTGTTCCCTACCTTGTCATGAGTCAAATAGGACCAGCCTCAAACCCAACAGTGGCTCGAGGGAGAGATACGTCGCTAGAACTGATTTGCGGCGAGATTGGGTTTCAGAATTTTCGGTCTAATTCCAACTGAATTGAATGGTGTGGTAGTTAGACAGTTGGTTGGGTTTGGTGAGAGCTTTCCAATGGTGGGTCGATCACCACCACTGGTGGTGGTCATCAGTGGTGGTCACCGGTGGCTCGTGAGGTCTACGCGCCGCTGCCTGTGGCGGTGTGTGACCAAAAAATATTTTTGGAAAACTTGTTGAGTTATATGTCGTTAGTTTTGTATCAACGATATGAACATAGTCATGAGGTTAATTTTCCATTTAGGCTTTGTCGACCTAGCGGGTGGGCGGTAGTGACGAGGGTCTCCACTAGTGACAGTGTGATCGACGAAGAAATTAGATTGATCATATGTTGTGACGATTGCTCATCGTAACAGATTTGTGAAGTTGTTTTCTTCGACTAGATTAGTCAAAATTATTTTCGGATCGAGTACTTTCTCGATTTATCTATTTGTTTATTATTATTTTTTATAATTTTCGACAAGGGTTGGGTCATCACAGTGTTGCATGTTGCAAAGAAGCAAGGGGTATGTGGCTTAAACTACAAGAAAGATTCTCTCAGACTAACATGGCTCACTTGTTCCATATAGAGAATGTTATCCATGAATGTGAGCAGGGTAGAAGTTCAGTCACATCTTTCTTCACAAAGCTCAAGGGCTTTTGGGATGAAAAGGAGGCACTTTGTTCTTTCCCGCCATGTAGCTGTGAAGCAGCCATCGAAATCCATGCTTATATGGAAACAAAAAGACCATGAAATTCTGGCTAAGACTTGATGATAATTTTGAGACTGTTCCAAGCAATGTCATAGGCTTGGATCCACACTGAAGCCTAAAAAAAGCATATGAAATGATACTTTGCCACGAGAAGCAAGCATAAGTCTCCAATGGAAAATCTATTGCTACCACTAAGACATCTGTCTTCTCGGTTAAAAAGGTTAGTCGCGATTTTCATGGTTTAGGAGAAGAAGTCAAGTGTGAAAAATATGGGAAAACAAAAAATAACACAAAAAGTTGTAGAGCACATCTAAAGTGCACCTTTTGCAATTGGAAAGGGCACACCTACGATAATTGTCATAGAAGAAAAGCTGCAATGGAGGGAGGAAAAACATGATCAAGAGGAAATCATGTGGCTTCCTTATGTGACAACAAGGAAATCATGAAGAACTTTCCTTTCTCACAAGAAGCGTGTCAGCAACTCTTAGGGCTCTTAAACAAGAACAACACTGCTATTGCTAATCAAGTTAGTAATGTTCTAAACTTTGAAGAGCTCTCAAGTAAAACATCCTCTCTATTTAAAAATGTTAAAGAGACCATTTGGATCTTGGACAGTGGTGCTAGTGATCATATAGTTTGTAATCCAAACCAACTTACTGTTAGGATCATAATTATGTGCCTAATTAATATGCTCATAACTTTAGGTTTATTACTTGCTTTTCATAAATAAAACATCGTTCTTATGACGTTTCCTCTTCATGTTAGGAAATCATGATTTGGCAAGGAAATGGCCTAAAAGATGATGATTATGCACTTTTCGATGAAGGCGAAGACATTTATGAGACAATGGAAAAATATAGAACAACGTTGCAAAAAGGCGAAAAACGGTCACCGGAGCTTCGCCGGAATTTTCTAAGATTTCGGTAACCGGAAGTCAACTCCGGCTGGTCAACGCCGATCAACTTCAGCGGTCAAGTCTTGGTCAAGTCATCAAGCCACCGTGAAGATATTTGAAGCCAAATGCAAATGCATATTCAAGTGAGATGAAAAGCACATGCAAGTCACAAGTTTGAGGTCATTTGGTTACTCATTTGAGGACCACTTAGGCCTAATTTTTAGGATCATATCTCTTAAATTTTAATTTTAATTTGAAAGCCAAAATATCTTCCTTGGCATAGTATTTTGGAGCTCCTATATACCCTAGCACACAACTTACCTCATTTTACACTTTTTCATAGTTTTAGCATCTCTCATTAACCCTCATTCTCTCCCAAACCCTCTAGCACTCTCTCATCACCTTTCCACAACCAAAGGGTCTAGAAATCCTCCATAACTACCACCATATTATCTCATCCATCCTCTTGCTTAAGCCTAAGGTGATGTTCATTCTCTTTGTTGGAGTTAGAAGCAAGAAAGAAGAAAGAAGTGGAGAAAGAGCTTGAAGATCTTAGGAGCTTGGCTTTGGGGACCCTTGGGTTATTTATATTCACTTATGTCTCTCTAATCATGTATCTATACTTTATTTTAGCTATTATTAGTGAGTAGTTTCCTTATGGGAGACTAGAGATCAAACCCTAATCATTTGATGTAGAACAATGATGTTTTGATTTATGCTAATGAGTATGTTTTGAGTGTTTTTTGCTATTAAATGAGTTTATTGTGTATGTAATGTGATTATGGCATGTTATTGTGTTTGTGCTTAATAATTAGCTCTACTTATGTATCTTAGCTTTAGCTAAGTTAGGATTTGTCTAAGGGACGAAGAAATGACACTAAAGGGAACTAGCCACTCACCTAGGTAATAGATGAACATGTAACATGGCTTAGGCTTGGACTTAAAAGGTTAAGTTTAGGATTTAGTTTCCTTGTGCTTGAGAATGAATTGAAATACTATTGAGATCAACGTGACTTAAGAGTTTTCGGTTAAGCTTACAATGGACCAAGAGGCTTTGTAGCTAGTGTCGATTCTTTCGACTTGTAACCCAATAGATGCGAGTATGGAGGATTCATTAGAACTCATTCCCAAGTACTACAATAGAGGCTTGGGAAGGGAAGCCATCCACAATCTTCACATGTGTTTGCAACCAAACTCATTACGCATGAAATGCATTAAAAGTCTAGCACCAAAAATCTAGATCCATGATTGGTTACTTTGTGCTCCATGGATGAACCGAACCCCAGCCTCTAGAATCCCAAAAGGCCTAGGAGTTTCGGCCCATAACCAAGCGTGACCCGAGAGGGCATGATCTGGACAATGAAATGATTTGTTCTTATAATCCAAAAGACGTTTGAGCATGTAAACTGGACTAAGCAACTCATGACCTTAAATTTGACATTGTTTGAGCATCAAATGGTTAACATGGGCGTCACTAGCCAACCATTATTTTATCTTGAATTTGTGATCATTTCAATTTACCATCTTTGCATTAGTTGTAATCAGCCAATCAACTTTTCGTTAATCACTCACCATAGTCTAATCATCCCTTATGATGTTGAGTCTCCAAAGGACTTGATGTTGTAAGATTCATTTTCATATTTTGTGTTTCTTTGTTGCATTACTTGTTTGTGTGTCACGTAATTAAAAGTCTTAATTGAAAAAATCTATGGAATCGGGTTAGTCAATCCTCATGGGTTTGACACTCGACTTCTACACAAATTATATTGCTTGACCCCGTATACTTGTGGGTAAGGAAAATTCACTTAGCCTTAGACTAAATAATAGTCAAAAGGTTGGTGGAGTAAATATTTTCCTTAACGCTCATTACATCAAAATCTACTTATAATCACTTTGTTAAACTGCCTGATGAAACCTCAGCACAAGTTACCCATGTCGGGGCAGTAGTATTCTCTCCCTATTTTACTCTTCAAAATATCCTTTGAGTCCTAATGTTTTACTTGAATTTAATCTATGTGAGCAAGCTATCATATGACTCATTCTACATCACCATCTTTCTCAGACAATTTTGTGTTATATAGGACCTACGATCGAGGAAGATGATTAGGGAGGGAACTGAGAGGGAAGGACTATACTGCCTCAATAAGCCGCAACAACAAAGTACATGCAATGTGATACTCACCAAAACACACAATGTATGGAACCCACCAAAGACTTGGACATCCTTCCAACAAAGTTTCTTCAGTTTTTCCCTTTCTCGCAAATAAAGCGTGCTCATAAGCAATTGTTATGTGTGTCCTTTAACTAGGCTTACTAGATAGTCTTTCCATTTGAGCACTACTTCCAGTGAATCTTGTTTGGATTTAATTCATGTTGACATATGGGGTGGTTATCATGTTCCTTCTCTTTTTGGTGCATCATATTTCTTTACCATAGTAGATGATTGTACTAGGAGTATATGAGTTTATTTGATGGAGAATAAGTCTAAAACAAGAACACTTCTTGTTGACTTCATTCACATGATTTAGAATCAGTTTGGTAAAAGAGTCAAAGTGGTACGAAGTGACAATGGGCTAGAATTTAAACTTGTAAAGTTTTATACCTCTAAGGGTATTCTTCACCTAACGAGTTGTGTTAATATGCCATAGCAAAATGGTGTTGCTGAGCGTAAACATAGACATCTTCTTAATGTAGCTTGAACTATTCTCTTCCAATTAAAGCTTCCTAAATGTTTCTAGTGGGATGTCATCTTAACTGCAGCCTACCTTATAAACAGAACACCAACACCACTCCTTCATGGGAAAACACCTTTTGAAAAGCTTTTCAACAAAGAACCAAGTTGCTCTCATTTGCGTGTGCTTGGTTGTCAATGCTTTGTGTCTACTCATCCTTCCAAGCCTAGTAAGTTTGATCCTAGGTCTATTGAGTGTCTTTTTCTTGGATACCCTCATAGACAGAAATGATACAAAGTTTATAACTTGGTGAGTAAGAAAAATCCAGTGTCACATGATGTGTTATTCTTTGAAGATGAGTTTCCTTTCCACACCCTAGAAGATAATAACTCCTCATCAAACTCAAATGTGTTTCCGTCTCCATCTACAACACCTCTTTTGGATCATGATTCAATTATTCAACATATCTCTACTACACTATCTCTTTCCGTAAATCATGATGAAGGTAACATTGATGATCATGCTCACACATCTTCAGCTGAACCATCTTCTTCTTATACTCTCAATGACACAAACATCAAACCATATGCACCATTTGATCACACTTCTTCACTGCCAGCACCACCATTGCCATTACCATGTCAATCATCTTGACCCACAAAAACTCCCACCACATTGTAGGATTTTGACATTGAGGCAGCTCTCCCCTCTCGGTCTGGTCCAACTAATCCCTTAGTGGGACAATTGCATTGCCTTGTACAAGCACAGGGTTTAGTGAAGTAGAACCGCGGGTCGCACAACTTGCTCGACACATCCTTTCTTTCAACCTTATTAGCGTTAGCGTTAGTTAGTAGGACGTAGTGGTTAATTTCCCCTGAGAATTTGGAGCATTCCAAAAACTTGGAGATCCAACTACAAAAAGACAGGTAGTTTGATACAAGATTGTTTTGTTACTTTTTTATTTGACTATAGAGCGAGGTCATCCATTTAGATACTGCTCAATCCACTTCTCATGCCTTATCATATGACAGATTGTCTTCTCCTCATAAAGCTTTCACTACCAAAATGATCGTACGTAGAAAGGGAGCCTACTTCATTCTATCATGCATTATAAGATGTGAAGTGGTGAGAGGCCAAGTAAAAGGAAATTCAAGCACTTTAAGAAAACATCACTTGGAGCTTGGTTCTTCTTTCAGCTCACAAATGCCCCATCAGGTGCAAATGGGTGTACAAACTCAAGTATAACCCAGATGGTTCCGTTGAACGATATAAAGCGAGGCTTGTCGCCAAGGGCTACAGTCAAGTTGAAGGCATTAACTACTACACAAAATGAGTCACACAATGGTGATTACCCGTTGTTTGACAGTCAGCCAACCATTGTAACAGTGAGCGTTGTCTGTTGAATACTCACACAACGATCATTTTAACTGTTATCTGCTACTAGATGGCACAACGATTTTTATTTAGTGACCATTACGTGATTGAGAATGTCAGGTTGTGCATATGCCATGCCATGCTGCATTATTTATGGTTATGGTGGCATGGCAAATATCACACAACAGTTCTGAACTCTTGTGTGATTATTGATTACACAAGGATTTACATTCCTTGTCTGATGATTGAATTACACAACAGTCTGAAAACATTCTTAACCATTGTGTGATTGTTTGCATAGATAATAAGAGTAAAACTCTTTTTCAGTTGTTGTGTGGTGGCATATATTGAGTGTATCTCACACAATACATGAAGCTTTTTGTAACCATTGTCTGATTAATTTTGTTAATTAATCAGACAAGGAATGTAAATCCTTTACATTAGTCTGGATAATTTTGAACCATAGTGAGACTCTTTTTATATCTATTATGTGAATCAAAAGTTGGATCTACAATACATTCCTACAACGATAAAATTTCAAAACCAATCAACCCTTGTGGGGAGACATACCAAATGAGCAATGCTACCATTGAATTGAAATCCTAATTTTAAGCACAATTGTATATCATTACAATAGATCTAGCTAGTTTTGATTCATCCAAAACATACCCTATGCTCACATTGCAACAAAAAACAGAGCATAATATATGTACTAATCATTAGAAACACAAAAACCACACAACTTAAAGGTAATTGTTCATAACTAAAATTTGTTGGAACACATAAGCTACCAGCAAGTACTGATTCAATGATAAGAAAGCAAAAGAAACCAAATCAGACTCAACACACCATATTCCGAACAAAGATGGCTCATTCAAAGTCTGCCTCAAAATATTACACTGCTGATTTTTTGCACTCCCACTAAAATATTCACCAAATACTTTGAATCATAATTTGAATTCATGATAGAAACAAGATACAATACCATTATATAATCAACACTAATACACATGACTCAAACCTTCTCCCACTTAAACCATTATTTGACATAAACAGTACACATTATGAAAAAATACCTTAGCAACATTATCGAATTCCTTGTCTCCACATATCTCTTTTATGTAAAGCATGATGAAATATCCATAGTGCACAGCATCTCGCTGCCTCGGAACACCTTAAATATAAGGGTTTCCAGAATTAGCCATACCAACATCGACTTCCATGTAACTGAATTGCAACATTTCTTGCCAATGTGTGCCTTATGCATTGTTACAACACTATAACATAACATGAAAATTGCATGGTATTAAGTTTTATAATAAACAACTAAGCAACACAATAACATACAACTTTCTAATAAACAGCGAGGACCAACAAGTTAATATCACTTACGTGTTCACAATTTCCATCCAATCTCCTGTGGGTAGGCGCCTTTGCGATGGATCCAAAAAATAAGCAATTTCATTTGTTGAATCTAGAACTGTCAACATCCAATGAGCACTGACATGTATGTACAAAGTGATGAATTAGAATTATATTAGCTTGATACATACAACTATGCAACTCGTTCACATTGATATACATGCAACTATAGTAGCAGAGTACAATATACAAGGTTGTTTATATACAAGAGTACGATACTAAAAGCTTCGAAAACTTAACTTTATATAGTAGAATTCCAAATGTGTCCCTTTGAGTTTTCCTGCTGCTTCCTTTTGGTGGAAATCATCAAATTTGAACATTCTCTAGTACCAAAAAAGAATTACCAGACTTAGCATGAAGATCTAAAGTTGGGTTTCTTAGTATTATGCAAAACTTATGTTAGAATGCAATGGAAGAGTACAAATTTTAAATCAATAATGGCATAGAACATCATTCCTACATATTGAATGCTTCAGTTTATGCAAGCACATGCAATATATGTGTAGCAAATGCATCACTTCATTGATTGCATATCCTTGTGCTACGTACTTGACACTAATAATACGAGAAAGATTTAGAAAATGAGCATTCTAGTAATGCTCTTGAAAGGAGATTGCATACCCAAAAGAGCCAATTACACATATCAATGTGTCTGTTTTCTTTATCAAGTGCAGCACATGCCAAACCAAAATCGAACACTTTCAATGTAAAATTATTTTCCACCAGAATATTGTTGGATTTGAAGTCCCATGTGTATAACACGAGGGCTGGAATCCTCGTGTAAATGTGTTAGACCATGAATAGCTCCAACTATTATCTTGATCTGAGGATCTCAACTGAGTGGAGCATTTTTCTTGTTGATTTCTGAAACCAAAGTTATGCTTCTTTTATGAACATAAATGCTATGCAAAGTCCTTTTGGAACTGGAAATCAAACATGTTTCTTTAGCTCAAGTACACTAGAAGGTATCAGGTTAAGAACTACAACAAATATGTCAAACTCATTTATCCCAAACATGACCAGAAGCCGTTACCAACAGTTTTTTTTTCTTCAGAAAACTAAGCACCTGTAGAATAATTACTGGGAGTTACTCCCTTGATATTTTTAAGATAAAATTTCCAGATCATAATTAGGCATATAGAGCTATCTCTTCAGAAAGTTTGAGAAAATTTGGAGTTCATTTGATCAGTGAAACAGTCATGCAAATGCAAACTTATTTGGACTCTTCTTTTCATGAAATTAGTCTCTAAATGATCATTGAAGAGTCTACATTAAAACTGCAAAAGGATAGATCAAAAGGGAATAATAGGTTACTCAAAAATCAAGCCAAACCCATTGATTTATATAGTATATGTCTTTGAGGCATTTTATCGAACACTTGATGTGCAACAAAGAAACATCAACAATTCTACTTCTATTGTTCTAGTGGAGTTGCCAAGTTTATATTCAAATCAAATATACATCCCTTACACAATTGACTGATATCAAATGAATTTCAAATATATTGAAGGGGAATTCTTAACAAAAAGGAAGCTAACTCCACTGTAGATGAAAAATGTGAAATGTGGGAGAGACAAAGTTATCAGTAACATACTATATGGCAAGATATTAAGTTCATCATTGATCTTAACATATATAGTCAATCTTACATATTGTTCGTAATTTGTATCCTAGAGCAAAAATAATTGAGCCAACAAAATTTGGATTTGTTGCCCTAGTTAGGTCACCAAGCAGTGATATAGTCTGTTTGTCAACCCAAGCACTATAAACTAAAAACTAAAAAGATAACCAAGTAACTGCATATCTTTGACTAAAGGAAATTGATCAAAATTTTAGTACCCTCGAATCTACATGCCAAATCTTCATACGGGTTCAACTGGAGCCTTTGTCTGCCACAATTATAACACCTTAAGATAATATTAGTTTTGTATCCTATATGATATCCAATTCAAATTCGACTTGGTAGGCAACACACAGGCAATAAAACCTACCAACCTGTTCTTGGCGGGATCGAGCAAGGGCAAGGTCAACATCGACCTGACTGACATCAGTGAAGGGAGTTCTTGTTGAGGATGAGGAGGACTGCCCCGCTGCCACATTAAGTGAAAGAGGACCAATAGTTATTCCTTCGCAACCACTAATTTGCATACTCCTCCTTCACTCTTTCAAGATCACGCTTCAAATTGACTAACAAAAATCACAAACTGAATTCACTACCCCCAATTACCTCACACAGAATGATTAAGAAAAATAATAAAACCAAAACCCTAATACCTGAATTTCCCAGACCTCTGTTTGCATTAGCAAAATCACGAAATCAAACACCTTCTCTAAACTTATGTTCACAACACTCCAATCAATCTTCTTAATTGCAGCTGAGAAGAAAAACATAAGTACGAACATGAGGAGCACATATCTGAAACGAAAAACATGACCTTGTCTTTGTTAGTGGAGTCACAACACGGCTTGTCTCTCTCGGAGTCGACATCAAAAGGGGTGGCGAGAGAACGAGCTTCTACCGTTTCTTGAAGAGAGAGGACATCGGTCAACTTTTTATGGTTGTGCTCTATGAGCCAAGGATCTAAGGAACTACTCATCTCTCTCGCAGTCTGTGAGAGTGTGCAAGAACTGAGTGGCTTTAGAGCAAGGAGAAGAAGTAGAGGAGCTGGCGAGCTGCTCGCCTAATTCCAATTTCTAGTGGTTGAAGGCCCAATTAGAATTAGGGTTTCGAACTCAGAGGCTACGAATAATTAAACCACATATTATGTTCAAACACAACCTACGACTACTAAACCATAACCATCAATTGTGTTTTCAAAAGCTAACAGATTGGATTTTCAAAACATATTACAGGTTTTCAAAACTCATTGAGAATAAAGATTGATAGAACAAAAGCGATTCTGATTTTCGAAGTCCTAAACCCTAACAAATTTGGATATGATTAGGTTTTGGGTTGAAGAAATCGATTAAAGATAAATGATTAAAGCATACATAGGATTGAAGAGAGAGGATTCAAGATGTGAGTTGTGGGTTTCTCTCAAAGAAGTGTCTGGGTTTTCAAAGTGCCTGAGTTGCGAGTAGGTTTTTCTCGACAAGCATTAAAGTCTTTATTGAGTGGGTGAAAAGCTAAAGTGTTTTCACCTGTCCAATTTGTAATATTTCTTTTTCTAAGTTTTTGAAATCAGATAACGATAGCTTGCATTGACTGTTGTCTATTCTATAAACAAAGGAAGGAAAAACTTGGGGCTGGGAGGGAAATACATTGAGATTGAGCGCCATCTTAGTGTTGACATCTTATCGAGGTAATCAGAAAATGGTAAATTACATGTACTCTTGTCTAGCTCTTCATATAGGATGAAAAAGTTTAGCCACTTGTGCTACAATTTTTTATTCAGAGCACCCACACAATGAATGAGACACAAATCGTTGTGTGGTGCTCAATTTTTGGAGTTTTGCAGCACAATTTGGGTTGTCAAATAGAGAAAAATGTTCCTCCCATATTTTTCATCACCACATAATAGATTATAGCTTTTTGGATGTGTGATAGTAAAATACATTGAGATTTTAGTCAGCCACACAACGGTTGGGCATTTCAACCATTATATGATCAATGTTCCATAAACAGACAACGAACAATTGCTCAAGTATTGTCTAAGAAGTGTTGTGTGGTGCACTTTTTGTAGTAGTGATTGACTACAAGAAAACGTGCACCAGTGGCAAAGTTGACAACAATTCGAGTTCTGCTTAGTCTCGCTGCCATGCAAGGTTGGCTCATTCACCAACTTAACATAAACAATGCATTTCTTAATGGGGATCTCTAAGAAGATGTCTACGTGAAACTCCCTTCTAGTTTTGGACGAAAGAGGGAGACTAGGGTAGTTACACAAATCACTATACGGTTAAAGCAAGCTTAAGGACAATGGTTCCTTAAGCTTTCTACAGCCCTAAAGTCAGCAGGGTTTAAGAAATCATGGTCTGATTATTTGTTATTCGTCTGAAACCATCAAGGTCAATTCACGGCTTTGTTACTTTATGTTGATGATGTTATATTATCAGGGAGCAGGTTGAAAGACATCATAGAAATCAAGCAGTTTCTCTCAAGTTAATTCAAACTCAAAGACATGGGACAATTGAAGTATTTTCTTTATATAGAAGTGGCAAGGTCCAAAAGAGGTTTGATTTTGTGTCAACACAAATACACCTTAGAAATCCTAGAGGATACAAGATTTCTTGGAGCCAAATCATCAAGGTTCCCAGTTGAACAAAACGTGACTCTCACTCAAACAGATGATGGTCTATTGAAAGATGCATCCCAATACCGTTGACTTGTAGGAAGACTCATGTATCTCACCATGAAGAGGCTAGACCTAGTTTATACAGTTCATATATTGAGCCAATTCATGGATAACCCTAGACAACCGCATCTTGAAGAAGCTCACACAGTGTTGAGATATATGAAGCACACACCTGGTCAAGGTATACTTTTGCCCTCTACAGGGCCCTTGGAGTTGAAGGCATATTATGATGTAGATTGGGCACGCTATAAAGACATTAGAAGATTCATAACTGACTATTGCATCTTCTTTAGTGATGCACTAGTGTCATGGAAGACAAAGAAGCAAAGTACAATCTTAAGGTCAAGCGTAGAAGCGGAATATCGCTCAATGGCCACCACATGTTGTGAAGTAACGTGGCTGCTTAACATATTGAAGGATTTGAATTTTGCACGTATGTGACCAATTCAATTATTTTATGACAACCAAGCTGCTTTGCACATAGCCTCAAATCATGTTTTCCATGAATGAACCAAGCATATAAATATTGATTTTCATGTTATACGCGAAAAGGTGCAAATAGGACTAATCAAGAGAGCACACATTCAGACTAGTGACAACTAGCTGACATGTTCACTAAACCACTAGGATCAAAGCAATTTTGCATGTTGTTAGACAAGTTGGGTGCAATCAACATATACTCCAACTTGAAGGGGAGTATTGAGGGAAATGATCATGTGTTAATAGATAGTTGACTTACGTGATATTCTGTAGTTAGTGACTTACCATACTTGGAGATAAAATGGTGGATCTAGACTCTGCTAGAATGCATATATGTTGTAATATGTAGTATCGAAACTAATCAACAAAGATATAATTCACAAACTTGTTTCTCATCAAGATTTTAAAACATTTCTAAAATACAAAACAATTCTTTAATATCCGTGGTTGAATACATTCCCTTAGTTTTGTTATGTCTTTAAAATAAAATTGTAGCTGTAGAATATATCTCTTCTTCTATCTATCAAGTGTGAGTTTGGTAATTTTGAAATTAAAACACACCTCACATGAACCAATTTCTCTCTAACCCTAGTCCATCAACAGTAGCGACGGCCCTCATCCAGCCTCAACGCTAGATCCAAATGAAGCCTGGCTCCCTCAATGTCGTCTCTAGGACGCCCTTGTTTGGCGTCGTTCCTTGGCCCTCTCTCCGACGTGGCATGGTTGCGGGGTTTGTTGAGGTTCCATATTGCCGCACGGAGTGAACATTTGCTACACAAGGAAGGCTCTACCTTCCCGGATAGCAATCTTGCTCGACTTGGACCACAGCCTGCCAGGGCGCGTCTCAAAAGATCCTACCTAAATTGAAAGCCTGCACATGAGATGCGATCGGTCTGTTGGTGCCGATTTCAAACTAGTGTTGTGAGCTGTCGTGTGGTGGTTCATGCAATTTTGAGATGCGACGTTCGACCTGGGCTGAGAGCGGTGTTGATGATCGAAGGACGTTGTCGATGGTGCCCTTTTGCATTGATCTAGACTATTGGGCTTGAAGTTGAAGTCGTTGGATTTGGATGGTGCTGGGATCCGAGCGAGTCTTTCAGTGGTCCTGGTGATTATGGCATGTTGGTAACATGTTTGATTTTAATGTTCTTGGATTTCATGTTTATGACATATTTGCATTTCACAGGGATTGCGAGACACATTAGGGTTGACATACTTACCACAATTGAGTGTCAGGGGTATGGTTTACTCTAGTTATCTATGTTTCTCGTGATTCCTTTGCGAGGCATATATGTTTACATTTATCAAGTTTTATGGATTTAAAGGATAGTGCTAGTAACTGTAATAGTATAGCACATATATTAGTTTTTGATCATGACATTCTCTCTGAATGGTTCACCTCCGCTCCAGAACCTGTTCTAGATGCCATCTATTACGATGTTAGTCGTATTAAGTAATAAAATTTCTTTCCGGTCCTCCGGAAGGACGTTTCCTCGAAAAAGTGTGAGTTTGGTGTCATAAGTCATATCAAATTTTAAACTTCTAAAATTATCTTTAATTAAAAAAATAAAAAAAAAGGTAAAAAAAATAAAATAAAAAATATATTATAAATACGTTTCTACTCTCCGAAACTCCTATTTTCGTCGCTCCGTACACATGAAGTGTGGCTCATTGCTAGTATCCATCAAGAGGCCCAATTTCTTTTCAGGAAACGAGAGAGGCCCAAGTCGGTGACATCGTTATCAGTTTAACTGAAAATCCGAAATTGATTAGTGTTACGGTCTTGGTCTTTCCCTCCGCGAGCTGCCGACACCGTTTGTGATTTGGCTGAGCCACCACAACCACCACCAACATTCTCCGAAAATCCGACCCGAACCCGGATCCGATCAAAATGAACATATTCAGACTAGCGGGTGACATGACCCACCTGGCCAGCGTCCTCGTCTTGCTCCTCAAGATCCACACCATCAAATCCTGCGCCGGTAATCTCTCATTTTTCTCTGTACCTCATTTTCATTTACTTACTACTTACACCACCAATGTCTATTTAGTATTCGCTTCATTTCAATTTTGGGTTCATGGACGAAAAACTGTGCTTGACATTGTGTGTTCGCATGATTAGAATGAACCCTATTTGTATGTCGAGTTTTGATGAAATGGGATAGTGGGTTCTCAATAAACTTGTAAAGTTTGAATCTTGATAACCTAGAAATACTAATTGCTACTATAGTCAGTGTTTGTTAAGTCTGGCTATTGGCTAACAATGTAACCCTCCCCAAATGTTATTTTCGTATACTATTTTCTGTTCATTACTTTTGTATCATAGGCATCTGTTTGGTGATTTACTATGAGGGATGAAGTTTGATCTTTTATTACTCAATGTATGAGCTGGATGTATCATGTATGCCACCCTATATTTGGATTATAGGGGGGATCACTACCATGAAATTTATATGTTTTTGTCATTGTATCCAGGTGTTTCTTTGAAGACTCAAGAACTCTACTCCCTTGTCTTTGTCACTCGCTACTTGGACATTTTCACTGATTTTATATCTCTGTATAATACCGTCATGAAACTGATATTCTTGGGGAGCTCATTCTCGATTGTTTGGTACATTAGGGAGCACAAGATTGTTCGCAGGTCATATGATAGAGACCAAGATACCTTCCGTCATTATTTCCTACTGGTTCCATGTTTATTTTTGGCCATGATATTCAATGAGAATTTCACTTTCAAGGAGGTTAGTTTCCATGTTTCTTTGGGTTTCAAGTTAGTCATATCTTGCCTGCCACTTGTCAGACAGATAGATCTATCTTCTGTTCCTAATTTTGTTTTCTACATTCTATGATCACTTGAACAGGTCATGTGGTCGTTTTCGTTATTTTTAGAAGCTGTTGCTATCCTTCCTCAGCTTGTGCTCTTGCAGAGAACGAGAAATATTGACAACTTGACAGGGCAATATGTTTTCCTTCTTGGGTATGCCAACAACCCTGCTATTTTCTTAACACAGTCTGTGTTTTTCTCCTCTAGTAATGCTCATAATTACTTATTGCCCGCCTGCAATACTTGCTAGTATACTTAATTATGTATCCGGTCCAATTGATGCACTTCTAACCGTAGGCACATTGTGTAAGCTATTTCACCCAAGACATAAAATGATTTTAATATTGTTTCTCCTATTTCGTGATTATTGACTTAGAACTCCATGCAGCAGTGTCGTTTCTATTTATTTATTATGGAGGCTTGTTAGCAACTTCTTACCTATGCTGGATATGCCTGATTCCATATCTTTAGGTCCTGTACTAATATGCTTAACCACTTTTGCAGTGCATACCGAGCATTATACATCCTCAACTGGATTTACCGCTACTTCACCGAACCACACTATGTCCATTGGACGCGTATGCTTCTCTTTCTCAGTCACCTCCTGCACACACATATTTATCTATGTTGTTATTCACCTGCAATATTTTGTTTCCGTCATATAGAGATAAGCTTAGATGAACCGATGATTATAAGTTTGTAACTTGTATCGAAAGTATGCATATCCTTGTCTAATTTTGTGCATGCATGGTGGCAGCATTTGGTTTTTACTTTAGCATGTATCAAAAATGTGAAGATGTACACCACAGGGCACAGGCAATGTATACTCTTAGATGACATTCTAGACTTGCAATGTTTCTGATAATATGGGTCCATAAACCAACACTTATGCTTCTCACTGTTCTCATCTAATAAAGGAATGTCTGCCTGAATATGCGCTTATAAACCACTCACATGAAACAACATTGGTTCTAAACGCAATTGCTCCTCTCTCACCCGATTTGAGTATGAATTTGAATTTGGGCATAACCCTTAGCATTATAAGTATCTTTCATTTCGACTTGCTTATTTGTGGTTTGATTGCTAACTTGGCCTTTTGTTCTGGTATAAACTCCTAATATTGTTTGCTATTTTGCTTCTACAGCATGGATTGCTGGGCTTCTTCAGACGCTGCTTTATGGTGATTTCTTTTACTACTATTTCCACAGGTAATGCTACGAATACGTGTAATTAGTTTACAATGATTAGTTGCAGTCATCTGTGTCCTTCCTATTCATATATTGTGATTGTATTTGCAGCTGGAAAAACAACAAGAAGCTCCAGATACCTGCTTGATTTCAGTTGGCACTTTACCATTGCTTTACGATACACACAAGCCTCAGATTGCATACAACTACAGGGACTGCAATTTCAAAGCTGTGCTGCTCTCACTCTTCCCAGTTTTGCCTGTTCCAATGGCTCTTTAAAGCAACAAACTCTTTTAAGTACGTAGGACTGTATACTTCTCAGAATGTCATAAGATTTGATCCGGATATACTCTTATCAGCAATACATTAGTTTTGAGTTATCATGATATTATCTTAACCTCAATACACAAAGGCCTCTGCCAAAAAAGTACTTCTCAAAGACAACAATGATATTAGCAAAACAGAGTAGTTACAGAAATGTTGAAACCAATCTAGAGCATCAGCCCACTAGATTAGCAGCAAACAAAGACCATTCATGGGATTGCATTGCATATTATATATGGACTAGTAAGAAACATTGAACTTCATTCTTTCTAAACAGAAAAACCGAAGCAAGAAATCCTGGAATGCAGCAGCAGCAAAAGGGTGTGTGTAATCATGCCATTGGTGCCAACCCTCCTCCTCCAGTTTGGTGCAACATTGCATCAATCTCATCACCATCTTCCATCTCGAGTTCATCCGGAGTCTGCTCTGGGCGGAGTCTGCGACCATCAAACAAGAATGCGATGGAGTTCATGTCCACCGACTGCCGATCGCAGTAGGCATTCATGAGTTTCTTCAGCTGAGTGCTATGTTTGATTCTGAAGAACACCTCATTACCATCCTGTATAGTTTTAAAAAAAACGAATAACAAAGCGGATCAATCCCTTGTCTCAAAACAATTACAAACCCCACAAAGATACAAACTTTATCATCTAAAGCCCAAAATCTTATATGCATTAGAGAGATATATAAGGATGCATGTTCTTGGTATAAGAGATGAAGAAACTGCTAGTAGACCATGTAAAGATCAGAACTTTAAACCATGAAAGGAACACCCTGCATACCCAATTCACCCAATTGCAATATCAAGAAGATCGAAAAACAAGTTTTGTATGTATCAGAATCAAACTAAGGGAGTACAAAACTAAGTTTTATGCCTAACCAAAACTCTTGTGCATAAGATTAAAAACGAAGCTACTTTTAATCTGAAACAAGAATAGTAAGAGTAGTACATTACCTGACCCTTGACTTTGAGGTTGATGTGGGCAGATTGATCAGCGGGCTTCTTGTCTTCCTCAGGAGCACCACTTCCTCCTCCTGTTGCTGACATCTTCAGCCCCTTCTGTTCTCTGTTTCTTTGGTTCCGATGGGTTTTGTGGGCAAAGCAAAGCGAAATATAAGCACAGAAACACTGAAGGGTCTCACACTTAAAAGCAGAGAGAGCAGTGAGGAGGCCAGAGCGTTGAAGTCACGCTATAAATGCAAAATCTTTTGGTGGTGTGTTTCTTTCTCTGGTTGTATTGGGAAAACATTAAACTGATTTGAATGGAATTTGGATTCCGGAAAAGGGAGGGAATCGTTGTTTCTGTGGTGCGGTTGTATTGACGGCTAAAACTGAACGAGGGTGGGAATCCGGTACGGCGGGGACGGCGTGTGCGTAGAGTTTTGCGGTGGTGGTGGATTCACGTGTCCTTGTCCTGCTTTACTTCTGAGATGAATCTGTACTTTGAAGCCGAAATTGGTTTGGAGTTTGGACGATTCTATTTGGATTGGGAATCTTTATTACGTGCTTATCCACTTTACAAAGTCGAACAACAATTTGTGCACGTAAGCAATAGACCGGTTGGTTACTAAATGAGTGATACGGTCGGATCAACAAACCTAATTTTTTTTTTAGATAAGAGCATATGCACCAACTTTGCTCCTCTTATTTAAGGAGGAACATACACTATTTGAGGTACAGCAGATATTATTTATCAAATAGGAGGTGTAGTTCCTGTTTTTCGCACAGCGGTGCAAAAAAATAGCACCTCTTATTACTGTTCATAAATTAATTTAAAATTTTAAAATTTTAAATTATTGTTTTTCAACCAATACATAGACAACACGTGTCATTGTCGTATGAATAATTGAATAAGATTTCGGGTAAGATTTTGACCAATGACGAGTTGACACGTGTCACACTGACAGAACGTTATCTTACAAATAATTGTACAAAATTTTCGGTAAGATTCTCAATCAATCACTTGGCGACACGTGGCACTTTCATGTGCCATTGTCGTGTCAATAATTGCTGAAGATTTTCGGTGAGATTTCCGACCAGTCAAGTGATGCCACGTGTCGTCATCATCAAATTTCAGATAACCTAAAATCTGCTATAAAAGGATTATCGTGATTCATATATTCTCACACCATCTACAACTTTCTTGTTATTTCTTCAAACATTTATTCACATTCCAGCATTAGTAAGAAGGATCCTTTTAATTTAAACACTTTTTTCACAAGGAGACGACAACAACGTCGGCAAAATGCAGAAATAGCTAACACCTTCGTCACCGAAGCGGTCGTGGTAGCTACAGTGTTCGATGATGAACCACCTCGTCGTCGTCCAAACCAAGAAAGGTTGAGGGTGCAAATGGGATAGAATTTTATGGAAGATTACTTCATCGAACGCCCGGTCTTCAACGAGCAAGCATTTCATCGGAGGTACCGAATGAGTTCGAACTTATTCAACCGTATTTGCACGGATCTCTGCAACAACGATACATTTTGGCATCAAAGAGCAGATGCCATTAGAATGCAATAACTTTTTCCACAACAGAAAATAACCGGTGCTCTCCGATTGTTGGCATACGGCGCAGATCAGTGTGCTGAATACACAAGGATGAGTGAATCAACCACACTAGAATGCATGAAGAAGTGGTGCACCCAAGTGCATGAGCTTTACAGTGATATTTACCTCCGTAGTCTAAATGCAGCCGACATCACTCGATTTCTAAGGAGGGCTAGACATCGGGAATTTTCAGGTATGATCGGAAGCATTGACTGCATGCACTGAAAATGGAAGAACTGTCCAACAGCTTAGCAAGGGGCATACTCCGACCGTTCTAAGCGTCCCACTATTATCTTAGAGGCGGTGGCCTCATATGACACGTGGATATGGCACAACTTCTTTGGGGTACCTGGAGCACATAATGATATCAACGTTCTTCACTAATCGGATATTTTTGATTCGCTCATTGCCGGAAGTAGCCCGCAAAAGAGTTTTAAAGTCAACGATATGACATACCACAACACTTACTATCTGGCTGACGGAATTTATCCAAGGTACTCGTCATTTGTGAAAACAATTTCCAATCCTCATACTCTACCACAGAAGTTGTTCTCAAAGAAACAAGAGGCATACTGCAAAGATGTGAAGAGGTGCTTCGGCATTTTATAATCTTGTTGGGCAATGATTCGTCATGCAACTCGGTCTCACCACACAGGGTTAATAAAAAGTATTATGTTGGCTTGCATCATTATGCATAACATGATAGTTGAGGAAGAGTTTGATGACAAATTGTGACAAATTTCTATGTCACAATTTATTTATGTTTAATGGAGATGACAACATTTAGTTCATAAAATCAAAATAATAGACATGAAAAAATTTCTAGAACTTACTTGATCTTGTGGAGAGGTGTCGGATGGTGGTGGATTCCTTCGTGCATAACTAAGAGCTTCGCCCCAAAGATTGAAAACCGGTTTCAACTTAGTAAAACGAGATGAAATGGCGGTTTGGGTCCGATCTTCCTTTGTTGATTCACCATGACCAATCACCCAATTTTCGATATAATTGGCATAGCTCTTTTCCCACAATTGGTCGACTTTTTGCTTGTTGCCGGTGATAGAATCAATGCTAACATGCATATAAGAAATGCACAATTGCAAATCTTCCGAAGCAAGCCAATTCGACATTATTTTGGAGAAAAAAAATACAAATGAATGAGAGAAGAGATGGAAGGAGATTATGAACTTGTTGTGCACAAATTGGTGTGGGAGGTTTGTCAAATTAATGTAGTATTTATAGGAAAATTGTAGGGTAGTGTTTGTAATTTTTAGAATTTTTTTGGAATTTTTTTTGCCGTAATTCTGGTCTGCCATTAGGTTTTGGAGAAAATCTCAATTTGGCCGTTGCATTTGAATCTGAGCCGTCAGATTCAATTTTGTAATTGAAATGGACGGCTCAGAGCAAGTGACCGTTGTGGGTGATGGTAGATCTGATGGGCGCCACGTGTCGTGCTCGGATTGGTCAGTGCGCCACTGTAAAAAAAAATTACTTTTACGGGCGCGTGTAATACACGCGCCGTAAATAAAAAAAATACCTAGCAACCTGGCGTCACCCACGTGCGTGGGCTCCGCCAGGCTGCTCGCCCTCTCCCACGAGCAACAGCTGCTCTTCACCGACGTCAACGTCCGGTCGCCGGATGGACTCCTCACCGCTGCACCACGGTTTGCTCCTTGCTCGTGCTATTACCTATGGCCCCCACGGTTTCGCCGGTTGCTCAAGCAAAACCGGCCCCCGGTGCAAATGCTCTAAGAGTGGGGGTGGGCCATCCCTCATCGATAAAAAGAGGTGAAAGTCGTGGAACTGTAGAAAGCCTACTACTGATTACGGAGGTCAGAAACTCAGAATATGTCATAGTACATGATTTAAAAAATTAAATATTTTATTAATTAATAATTTTATTAAAATAATATTTTTAAACATGTTGACTTAGAAACAATGTGATGAATTAATAAATTACTAAATTTATAATATAAAAAAAATTAAAAAATTCATATAGATCACATGTAATATATAAATTAATAATATTTTAATACATATAATTAATTAATTATTCATTTATGATGACTTCATAAAGAATGACTCAAGTGTGACTCGTTGCTTCTTGAAATTGATATCGTCTTGAATCTCATCTTGGACTTTTTTTAACATGATATTAATTTTTAGTGTTGTTTTCTCATAGCACATTTAATAATAAAACACAATAAATTAAAAAGATGTACACTGAACAAAGTACAACAATAATAATTTTTTACATTAATAAGTTACTAATAAATTAATAAATTATTATTTTATCGATTAATTAATATCTTGCTAAATTAATAGAATTTGCTAGTCCTGAAGTTATAAATTTATCAAGTTTTAACTGTATTTACCAAATTGTACATGCTTAACCCTTAAACCAGGGGAGACACTTGTAGACGGAATTGGTCAGATAGGACCTCAGGCTAACGGATCAAGGATTAGCTCACATCTGATGACTAGCAAGACTCGATCAAGGAAAAATGCATGATTAGTCTCACATCAAAAAATCAACAATGTATTGTACTATTAATCAACCGCCAACTACTTGTTTATGACCCAAAATTTCGAGGGTAAAAGATTATGAATCTATCTCACTACATTAATAACGCCTAATCTAATACTCACTTACTTAGGCATCATACCCTAACGCAACGAGGGTGTTCTCGGGTGTTGTCTTTGACAGGTGCAGGCCTAATGAAAGATTATGCGAAGAGTAAATGATAAGGAATGTCACTTTTGAGAGACTTTTTCCCCTTAAGGTCAGCCAAAAGATTTTGTATAGATAATGTCATACTTTGGTTCAACTCTTCCCATTTTAGTCATTCTTGTGTATTTGTTAGTAGTGTATTCATGTTTAATAAGTAGTGTCTTCTTGTTACTAGAGTAGTATATTTTTTAAAGCATAGTAGGCCCATAATTTGCTTGTTCTAACACTTGTAGCTAGAGATCTATCACCGATACTTAAAGGTAAACAATTATCTCTTACTATAAAATTTCTCATTTTCAAGTCACTCGCAGTTTAACTAGAAAACTTAAATTAATTCGAGATGTTATTAACAATTGCAAACAAAAAATTAAACTTTTAGAAAAATTGAGAAGAGAAGTTCCTCTTCAAGACATGGCAAGAGTTGAAAGAAAAATTGCTTTTGAGCAAATTTATTTAGCTAATTTTCAAAAAGATAAAGCTATATTTGAATGATATCTACATCGACTATCTATCTAAGCATTTTGGTTAGATCCGCAGTTTACTGGTATCATAGCTTACTATAGCTCAACAAATTCCCAGAGATGGGAACACCTTATGAGAAAATAATAGAGAAACTAAATTCTCCATTAAACTCAACTGATGCAATGCATCAAGAATGCATAACAGAAATCTCTAGAAACAAAGAATATCTAGAGATACTTCCGGTGATTAGTAACCAATTACAACAATTGGAAGCTAAACTAGATTATATCCAAAATCACCCGAAAAATAAGAAAAAACTATTAACAAAGGTTAATAGTAAAATCGAGTGCCTAAATCTTCAACATATGAAGATTCTTAATTATGTTCAAAGGATAGCCCGAGAACACAAAACGTCAAGAGAAAGTCCACCTCGAACAATCATAAGAAAAACCAATGACTTTAAACTCTTAGAGGTTTCAAGGGGGAACCCCTTACCAATGCCGTTTCTCTTCGATTCAACACCAACAAATATGTCAAGCATAAGATTTCCAGAATCCAAAACTGAAGATGTTCGTAACATAAATATGTTAAGCATCTTTGGATAGAAAAGGACGGTACAGTTGGTCAATTCTAAAGAATTTGAATTTAATGAAATTGAAGAAAATGTTAGAAATTCTTCAATTCCTAAGTTTGAATTTAATCAAATTTACAAAAGAGAAAATTTTGACATGTTGGGTAACCATTAGTCAAAAATAGTTGAGTTCACCACTCCAGCAACAACAAGAGAAACAAATCTCCTTTTGATAACACATGAGGAAGTTGCTAAAGCAAGAAAAAGAAACTACAAATTTATGCACGTATGAGCAATCCAAGTCGGCATAAAACTACTAGCTAGAGAAGATATAAATTTCTCAGTCCTATGTGTCTCACAGGACAATAGACTGGTTGATTTTTAAAAAAGTCTATTAGGAACCCTCCAAGCATCATTATGCAACCAAGTTGCATATTTCAACTGCTTCCCAGACTTTTCAACTAGCTAACTGATGCAGCCCACTATTTATGACTATGAGTAAAAACATATGGCACTTCAATGAAAGAAGGCATGCAAGTGGTTGCTGTGGTTTATGTGGTTTACCATAAACTAATGAGCACCACAATAGAACCAAAGACCAAAATAACAAACATTCCTGGTCTTACTACTGAATTCCTCACAAATTCAAAAAATCATTCGGAACAAATCTATAAGGTTAAATGGGATGAAGTAACCTTTCCACTAGAATGGAAATTGTCTGGCCCAAAAGAAAAGTCAGAAAGCGTAAGAGCAGCAATCTATGAGAATAGAAGAACTGGAAACGTCAACTTAAAAATGTGAAGGACACAGAAACAGTGATGTATCCCTCGAAAGCCTAAGCAGTGAAAACTCTAGATTACTTAGAAGATGAAGCTCTTCAAGAGAAAAAGGTACTAGAAGTACCAGAATTTCAATAAGAGAAGAAACCAACCCAGTCATGGAAGAAGATTTAGATGCTGAATTAGAAGGAAATATAAGCATGCTAAAATCTGAAAAGTTAAGAGAGGAAAAGCTGTTTGCACTCTATGAAGAAGCGAAAAAATGCAAAAATCCATCTGCCTAGAACAATTGATCAGAGATCAAAAGTTTCACATTCAAAAAGGAAAGAAATTTTTTTCCTTATCAAGAAGTAAAAATGGAAGAAGGAGAGTCTTCGGGAATCACTATCATTAAGGTTGATAGAGATCCAAGACTTCCAAACATGAAAGGTCCTAATGGAAAGAGAGGAGAAAGAAGTTCTCAAAAATTCATTCCACAGGACAGTACACCAAAAGTGCCAATTACGCAATTTGGTATATGGCTGGATCTAGACAAATCTCTAGACAAAAAGAAAGTCATAGGTGAATGGGCTGCTAGCTTAGTCATGGTAGCATGAACTACTTTTGGAAAGTTTAAAGCTCCGGATTTGTAGATAGTCTTTGAATCAACCCTCACATGGATGGCAAAGAAGTTCTATCTAGCCTTCAAACAAACTTCCAGAGTACAGGAGTGGTTGGAGAAAATCAAAAGTGATAAATCTCTATACACCTTTGCAACTCCAATCTATGAACAATTTTGTGGAGATATTTCATATATTGGGGATAAAGCTAAAGAGTTAGTAAAAACCAACATATAAGCCTTCAAGATATGCAATATGAAGTATTTTGAGGAATATGTAAATGAATTCCAGAATACTACTGTACAATAGGAGAGCTTAAAAATAGTGATCTAATACATCTCTTGCATAAAAATCTTCCTGAACCTTGGAGGACAACTATGAGGGAAAATATAGAAGAAAGACACCTAGAACGTTTTTCAGTATGGGGAGTTGCAGAAAGAATTAGGCAGCTAATACGAGAACAATGCAAAGCCAACATAAAAGCAAAAGATGCAAAGAAGCAGCTTAATTAAGGAATCTGGCAATTTCTGCTTCAGAATTGCCGATATCCCAACCAACTAGGGATGTGATGAACATAAGCGGAAAAATAAGGGGAATCACTTCTATAAATATTTCAAAGGAAACGAAAAGGAAGAATTGAAGATTCAAGAAAAGTTTCAATTACAGAACAGAAGAACATGACCCAAAAAAGAGATTCATTAAGAAGAAAAGATTCTCTCAAGAAACAGAAAAGAAGAGAACATGTAGATGTTGGTTATGCAAGGCCGAAGGACACTATGCTAACGAATGTCTCAAGAGAAATAAGAGAAGTTTGAAAACCCTTTTAAGAGAAAATGTCATAGAGATGGCCAACGTAAAAGGCTATGAGGTGGTCTATTCGGAAGATGAAGATGATGATATATCTATCTATTTAACTTGGACAGAAGATGAATCGTTAGAAGAATCAGAAACAGATTCTGAAGAGGAATATGAACCCAGAAGATTTCTCTTTGAAATAAAGAATTGGGAAGAAAGTACTAAAGAAAAAAAGATTTCTTCTTACAAAGCCAATCCCAGATCATTTGTCTGTGACTATTGTCATTTCTACAAAAAGATGGCCTTCCCATGTTTTGTGAAATGTCTAGAAATACATATCACAAAGAATGCTTCATAGTTGAAGCAAGGAGAAAGACAAAGAATAGTTCAATAAATCAGATGATTGAACAAGAATATGAAGACTACTTCTACCGGCTAGAAGAAAGAAATGAAAATCTAGAAAGAGATCTAGAAAGAATGAAAGTAAATACTACTACTGAGAAAGTAGTATCTGCGGAAAGCATAACTTGTGAAAAAGAGCGATGTAGTCCTTTCACAAAAATAGTAGAAGAAGAAGGTTCTTCAAAACAAAATTTGTGTAAAGCAGCAATTGCTTCTACAAGTAAGTTCAGCAATTACATGGAAATTAGATTAAAATTTTCAGAATATAAGAAGTATCATCTACATGCCTATGTAGATAATGGTTTTGGCTTTAGTGTAGCAAAAAAGTTTGATATACCTGAAGAACTAAAGAGTAATAATTCAAAAAGAGGTGTAATTGGAAAAACGGTATAAGGAAGAAAGATATTCATAAATGCATATGCTAAAATGATTCAAAACTCGATCGGAGGAGGAACCTTTGTAATTGAAGAGCTTTGACAATCAGAAAACCAAGACTCAGATATATTTATTGGCAATGACTACAACAAACATTCATCCAGAAGCCAGAAGTGAATTTACTAGACTACGAAAAGAAGGACAAAATTTGTTGGTCAGAAAGACTAAAACAAGCAAAAAGCGTGGTTGGTCTAGGATTTACATCGCAATATTAGAGATCACAATAAAATAGTGGTGGATACACGCTAAAATACGAAACGATATTGCAATGCAAGCAACAAGAAGAGTTGCTTATTAAGGAATCTTCAGAAGAAGATAAAAACTTTGATAATACGGAGAAAATTTGATGCTCGCCATCATCCAGGGGGTTACATTCTAGGGTGGGTTTTTCGACAGGTCGAAAATTACCAGATTTGGCTCTTTTTCAAATTCTTGACTTCCATACCCATTCCACCATATTCTATACTCCTCCAACCTCACACTTATTCCTTTAACATACCAATGGTGTCTGACCATCACGGATTATAGTTTAAGGACGTAAACATGGTCCATACTCCACCATCTTGTTATGGTGGATACTTCTTGAGTAGTACCACTCTACTACTTGGAGCTAGAGGACTTATTGACTTGTCATAGAGGCAAACATCAAAGTGATACATGCAATTTCTAATGGTAGACTGAAATGGATATCTCCTTGATGTCTTCCTCTTCTTCTTGATTGCAACATAAAATTTAAGCATCCCAATGCTCCATCCAATGCTTCTACTAGAATCCAACTCAAAAAATACATGGTCTACAACATTCCCAAGAGGGATTGTGACAAGTGTAAACAAGAAAAAATCCTCAAGAAAAAAGTGGAGAATTCCAAAAACCCTTGTATGAAAAAAAGTTTGAGAATGGAGATCCTACAATTGTGCCACTTCATAACCAAGACAAGTACCATTACTACGTGTCTTATAATCCTGCTGATAAACATCACTAGAACAAGAAGAGTTGCTTGTTGAAGAATCATTAGAAGATGAAGAGACATCTGAAGCCGTCTTCATAAAAGAGCATAATCTCAAGCACTTCAAGACTAAGCTTGAGAAATAGAAGATGCATACCCTTAGAGAGATCAAGAAAATGCTAAAAAGAAATATTGACATCAATCCTCTATAATTCTGAGAAAAAAGATCCAGTGGTCTGTCAACTCAAACTACATGACATGAATTTCATTTGTCACGTGAAAGTAATCCCTCAATACAAGGAACAAGATCAGAAAGAATACATGAAAGCCATAGCCGATCTTGTGGAAAAGGGATTGATAAGATCATCAAATAGTCCGCATCATGCCCCTGCATTCTATATCAGGAATCATACTGAAGTGGTTCGAGGAAAGGAAAGAATGGTGATTGAGTATAGAGATGTCAATAAAAAAACTGTAAAAGACGGTTATCAAATTACACAGGCAAGAATGCTAATCAATAGGCTTTGAGGAGCTAAAGTGTTTTCAAAATTTGATACAAAATCAAGATTCTGGCAAGTTAGAATGCATCCTGACAGCATTCCCCTTACAGCCTTTAGAACTCCACATAGACACTACAAATGACTAGTAATGTCTTTTGGGCTAAAACAAGCTCCATCCATTTTTCAGAGAAAAATGGACAACATATTCAAGGAGGTTGCAGACTTTTGTGTCGTATATATTGATGATATATTAGCCTTCTTAAAAACTAAAGAAGAGCACATGAATAATCTCTATGAGGTAGCCAAGCTCATAGTTCAACATGGAATCATTCTAGGAGAAAAGAAAGTCTTTCTCGTTCTAGATGAAATTGATTTCTAGGGATTAACATAAGAAATGGGGTGATCAAGCTTCAACTTCATATCTTAGAAAAAGTCTGAAAATTTCCAGACAGGATCCCTGACGCTAAAAGTCTACAGAGATTTTTAGGAGTCATTAACTATGGAAAAGACTTCCTTGTCAAAATTGTTGGATTAACTACAATACTGTCTCCAAAAAGGAGCTCAATAGAGCTTGGAAATTTACAGAAGATGAGGAAAAGGTCATTAGGCAAATAAAAGAGCTTTGCAAAAATTTCCCTCCTCTCCTTCAACCTGAAGAAAATGATAAAATCATTCTTCAAGCAGATGCTAGTGATAGTTTTTGGGCAGGTGTAGTGTTGGCAAGAACACCAGGCACTAATACAGAATTTTTTTTTTAAAGTTTTGCAGTGGGAAGTAAAACTCGGCAAAACAGAATTATCCCACAGGAGAAAAAGAAATTCTGGCAGTCAAAAAACGATTAAAAATTCTTCCGCCTTTTTAGGAAAACTATTCACAATGAGAACAGATTGCGCCATAGTGAAAAATTTCAAGAACTTCAAACTTGATAAAACTGCTGATAGAGGAAGATTAGTAAATTGGCAATTATTTCTTAACCAATATGATTATGATGTAGAATTAATTGCAGGAAACATGAACTATCTCCTAGACACTTTAACAAGAGAAATGGAGATGTTTAGAAGAGGTGAAAAGAGTGACGAATGTCGGAATCCTAGAAGCAGAAGGTCAAGAAAAGAATCTGAACTACCCGAAGAGTCCATTGAGAAGGTTCGTAAAAATTTCTTGTTGTGTCTTCAAAGACCAGCCTCAACTGACAAATTCTAGGGTAAGAAATTGGCTAGCCCATCTCAAAAGCCAGACAGTAAAGGCATATCAAGACTGTTTAAGGCTACTGCTTTGCCAAAATACAACATTTTTTCTATAGGGTTTGTAAATATATTCAATTATCAACTGAATACTTTCTTGGAATCAGTTTTCCAGACTAACCAATATCTAGCATTTCACCAGAAGATTTTGCTAGATAATATAATGTTTGCCTTTCAGGAGCAAGATAAAAGGCTTATGGTAGAGACCATGAATGTCTTAGCTGAAGAGCTGAGCCAAAAGAAAAAATAACAAAGTGTTGTTAATGAACCAGCTGTGTTGTACATCAAAACCCATGAAATTGCAAAGGTACCAATTTAGGCATTAAAAGAGATAGAATGGTTCAAATTCTATAACACCATTGGAAGACATTCATTCAGATCAATTCTCCTCCATACGTTTTTCATAGTCTAGGACTATTCATAGGAAGATGTGTGGTGAATGTTCAAAGTGAACGTCCATAAGAGCATAAACTGTGGCTGGTAGAAAATGGTTTTGTCCATAATTTATGAACAAAAACAAATGATGATTTCAAGGAACTGCCGACCATCATTTATAATATAGTCAAGAATGTAAGGAAGACCAACTGTATTCTTAGACTCAAATTCAGATCTACACTTCCAGAATGGGTGCAGAAGTCCAATGGAGAAACTAAGTATATTTCTCCATACTAATATGTCAGGATCATCCAGGGTCAGTATCTAGAACCAGCTTATGTTGGATATAATGGAGCTCTAAATTCTAGTATTCTATAGATGAAAGCAATGACATTAGAATATGTCAAGAAAATAATTGAAAAAGACCAAGAGATCACTTTTCTTGCATCTGGAGAGAAAATAATTGTCACTGCCTATGACCACCCAAAGACCGTAACCAGTGATCTGTTTGTTGCCCTTAAGAGAAAGGAAATAGATTCTACCCTTGTATGTGCTCAGCGGCTCAAAAAGATCGAAAAAGAAAAGAACTACAAGATGTATGTTGATACCAACATGGAAGAAAATGGAACAAGAAAAAGAATTAATTTTGAAGAACCCTATCTTGGAGAAAACTTAGAAACATACGATGACCTGTAAAGACAGGTAAAGTCCTATTGTCTTTTTCTTAAGCGGAGAACATCTCTTATCATGAAGGAATCTGCTTTCCAAAAGAAGACAATAGAAGAAAGCAAAAACCTGATCAACGTGTGGTCACTATCCTGAGTGGAACTACTGTTAACTAGGTGTGTTTTCTTTCCATTTTGAGTTCTGCTACCTAGAAAATGAGCCTTGAGTCTTAGTTCTAGGCATCAAAATTTAGAATAGAAGAAATTTATCTCAAACTAGAATTACCTGAGTAGAGAGTGTGAGTCGAGAAATAGAGTGAAAGCAAACTGTTCATCTTCTCTATTCCAAGTAAGTGTGTCTACTACTATGAGTGGCTAAACAACTTATAGCTGCTTATCAGAGAGTGAGGCTCTGGATCTTTAGTCTGTAAATATGTTGGAATAAATAAACTATGGCTTCCCACTACAAGTCTTTTAATTTGTTACTTATTTGTTCATAAAACCTCATTAAACCCCTGAGAGATAGACTACCGCCCAGAAGGAGGAAGAAAGTGGGTTGTTCTTACTTATTCATACTTTTTTTGATCCTCTAGGAGGCGGACTACCCCCCAGAAGGTGGAAAGAAATGAGTTGTTTAAGTAGTACCTTCATTTCACGTTAGTAGTGTGTTTACATAACATAGATAGAATTACTGGAAATGAAGTTGTTCGTCAGGAGGATAACCTTTCTAAAATAAAAGGCAGTCAATAATGAGTTCGCCTGCATCAGTAACCAGTTACGCAAGGGCCAATATGTGAAACAATGGCATGACAAATGCTAGTTCTATCTAGAGGAGAAAGAAAGGTAGAAAGCTTTGGAACAATGGTAGGGTAGTAATTGTTTAAGTTAGTTATGTCTTTTTCATAAGGAAAGTGACCTGATTTGGGATAAATTTGTTAGGTGGCTTTATTTGATATAGAAAGTTTGAAAATGAACTTATTTGTAATTTTCTCTTATGTGAAACATTATCAGTGACCCTCATAATCATCTTATTGTTCCTCTAACAGAGCCTAGCAGAATATGGTAGAACTATAGGTAGACACATCGCCTAATTGACAAGTGCTAACACCAAAGAGAGAGAAAAAAAGACATTACTAGAATATTAAAGTTTAAAACATCTTAAACAAAGCCCTCAAAGTATCAACTCTCGATCATTATCTGTTTGCAGATATCCTCATACCAAAAATTGGCACTGATTCTCTTGTACTCGATTGTCTTGCAAATCTTGGTAAATTTTATAGAAATGACTCTTCCTTGGCTCCGTTATTAACGGAGATGATTGTGATCGACCCTTAGGATTTTGGTTGCTATTTTTTGATCTGATGACGACAATTTTAGTCCATGGCTATGGGAGAAGTGATGTGGGTGGTGCAGTGAGAGATCTTGGTTTTGATGGGATGCTGGCATGACGTCGTCGACCTTACCGAGGGCGACTGAAGAGGAGAGCCTACGGTATTACGGCGGTGATGGTAAGGTTCATGGTGGTTAGATTCGGGTTCTATGGTTGGGCTGGGAAGGCCGCTTCCGTTGACGATGATGGTGGGTGATGGAAGGGTGATCTCTGCTTGTGGTTGGATTGTTATGCTTGGATTGGTTTAGAGGGATGGATACTTGAGGGAACTATGGAATAAATGAGGCTTCACATGATGTTGATCGACCTTGGATTGCCGATTGCGGTGGGTGACAGTTCAAGGGAAGATGTGAAGTGAGGCAACCGGTGAGTTGCGACTGATGGAGCCCTCCCCTAGTGGCGACAATCATGATGTGGGATGACAGTGGCGACTTGGAAACCCTAGGGTTCGCTGGGATGCTACATGGATTGTGGGTTGTTGTTGGGCTCTATTGGGTTTTTCCTTTGTGGGCTCTACATATATTGGGCTTGGGTTGCACTCATATCTGCTTTAGATCTTTGGGCTGAGGGGGCTACCATCCTTGCTTGGGTTGGCCTTCACTAGTCTCCGTTGAACGTTGAGCTAGGATCTTGGGGATTATACCGCACCTTAGGCAAGATGGGTCTAGCTAGTTAAGGAGTGACACACTATGAATTTTGACAGTCCTCATACTACTTTGGTTTGCTAGTCTAGGATTAGAACTTGAATTTCCTTAGTATAGTAATGCATTAGGAGTTTCATTTTATCGGGCCGAGTAATCTAGTAGAGCTATATATTACTATCACTTTAATGAATATTTTTTGACCATCAAAAAAAAATGTTTAAAACATCTTAATCTTTTAAATGTTGAGAGTTTCGCAAGTTGAGAGCTCCGTTAATAGCGGAGCACTAAGTTTTTGACAGGAGGCAGATTTGATATATTCTCGTCTTGAGTTCTCTCACCTATTCCAGAGGCAATAAGGATCTTCTCCTTTCAAGCGGGCCTTTATTCTATGTTTGGTCGGCGAGGAGGTAGGTTGGAATGGCTGGAAGGTGGGTCACAAACGATTGGGGTGGTTGCAAGATGGAGGCCATATCGAACAAGAATATGACGCTGCAGGGGCTGCAATGTCAACGGGCTTGTACCATTCGATAGAGACTTGGAGATGGAGGCGACGGATCACCCTTAACTTAGTTGGCGACATTGGGTCGATGAGATTCATATGGTAGGGAGGAGGAGGGGGAAGGGGTGTTTTTCTACGGGAATCGTCTGCAAACATGGGTTAATAATGACCAGGAGGCAGGGTTCCGACTTTGGAGAAAGGACGATGAAGGGAAAAGTCCACTTATAGCCTAGTCGATGACCATGTTCCCACAGTGACAAAATGGTGGGGGCGGAGGGCGGTTACTAACCTAGTCAATGGTCTTGTGCCGGTTGGAATCGGTTGGTACATGTGGCCGAATTTGGTTGCCCTAGTTTGTGGGAGTGTGGGCCTCAGCTTGTACTCTGGGCTTATGTATTTGTGGGCTATTCTCACTCTTTTAGGCATCTCTCATTGTGCACTTTTGATACCAGATCTTGGAACCATATGTATCATCCTGGAGAGTATTCAGTGTCACCCTATGCAAATACTCTCACTCTTTTGAGATTCTTTTTATCATACGGTTGACCAATGAATTAACTTCTTGTAATTTATCCGCTTTTAATTCTTTCATTTCACCTAAAAAAAGGTCATGATTTTCAAGATTTTCATCAATTGTCAAAGCTTCAAGTACAAAGGAATGTTTAAATAGCTCGTAAAGTAAACATCGACAGTAGATAGCTCGTAATTATTATCAAGATCTGAAAAGGAAACATCGACGGTAGATAGATAGGTAGTGAAATTCGCCTATTTGAGAATAGTCTTATATACGTACTCACACATAGTAGATGAGTAAAACCAACATGTCCACAAAAGAGAACTGCCTCGCTAGGTTTCTAACATGGCCATCACTGCGCAAGTAACATATGACAGTCACACCTTCAAAGTTAAGCAGATAGACAAGATAGTGAAGATACCCAAAGCATCTTGACCAAACCCAACTTCAATATTGTATGAACAAGTTGTCCCAATAAAATTGTGTCAAATACAACAATGTCCCAAGGACCAGTCTGGTTATGCCAAGTACATCACCTTTATTAATAAGTATGGATTTCTTTAATTTGACTTATTTTTGGTCACATAATCACATTTTTACCATGAGTTTTTCTATTGAGATCTCCCAAATTGTTCACTACACTTCTTTGCTCTCCACACCTCCACTTTTATTTTGATTATAGATAATTGCTCACTACACCTCCCATTAAGTTCCCATTTTACTCTTATTGTTGGAATTCATATTTAACACATTGAATTTCTCACTGCACCTCTTATTGATGATACTAGTTCCGAACAAAACACTTAGGACATGATCTGTCAATGAAATAACAACTTTGAATTATTATAAAGTAAAATGGTATACTTTTAAAATGTGGAATACAAATTTTGATCGATCTTAAGCATATATGTCTCCAGGTACTACAAATAATTCATTCATAATATACTACTTTATCTAACTCTAGACATGACTTCGTTTCAAATAAAATAATTTTTTATTACAAAGTCATTTAATAATAAAATTTGAAATCATTCTAACATAATCTCATCATCATCAAGTGCGGTAGTTCTCCAAACTGTAGTAACTCTTTCTGGATGAGATAATTGACGATATTGATGCATCTGACCTTTGTATCTATTGTATAAATTTTTTGCTTTGTCATCAGCATGAAGGGGTACCAATCTGGTGGCACTGGTTGTAATGGACATCCGGTAGATAAACTTACCTGTTACTTGATAAACAAAGGGATGTAAGAAATTAGATATAATGCTTAAACTATAAAATTATACATGTATTTGTAGCACTTACCTGCACAAAGTGATCCTCATTAACCAAACCAATTCCAATCTCTGCCAGTTCTTGGTTCTCAAATCGTTCTTTAACGTGCTCCATCAAAAACATGAATGTAAGGCACTGAAAATTATATAAACTTATAACTATGACTCTGTAACAAGTGACAATTAAATTTTCCATCTACGTAATACACATTCACTTTGTCTTTGGTGCAACAGATCCAGAATGCTTAAGTCTCTGATGTATCTTATTCACACTATCTTCGCTGCTTTAAAGTTCATGATACAAGTGAGGTATACCTTGTAACTCATTTATTAGGTCTGTTTGAATCTTACGCCAAGAACGTATACTGAATCCCATTGCCAATGCTATAACTTTATAAGCACAATTACCATCTTCTCCTACATCAAATAAACCATAAATGTATGGCCTCATACCAAAAATAAATTGCGATGTATACTTTTGTGTGAGCTTAAATTGTGAACTACTTTTGCTCACGTGAATATGTTGTACAAAATTACTCTTGGTTAGGTAAGTTATGTGTATTGTAATTGAAATGGTATTATAATATTTAACAATTAAATGACACACCTAATTGGTTTGGGAAAACTCATTTCTTTTCATAGATGCACTAACAACTTCAGCTCTCGATGGTTCTACATGCTGGCTCATTTGACTGGCCAAAGAATCTGTAATCTCAAACATTGATAGTAGACGATGAGTACTGATGTCAATCTTGGAGGAATGCCCTTTAGTCTTAATCTTCTCATTAGGCTCTTTAAGCATTGTGCTTCCTAGATTCATAAGCTCGTCAATCTTCAATAAACTTTGCCTCCTAATTTCATCATCTTGGTTCCTTAGCCAAGTTTCCAACTGTGCCAAACAAAATTTTACTGAATCTTCTTCTTCGTGAGTTTTGTCTACAAACTGCCCCACTCCAAACCGCGGTTTCTTCTCGTTTTACAAAGTTGAAGCCGAGTTTTAGAACTTGGGGTGCCGCTCTTGCATATGCACGAAGGAATGTACAATCCGGGGAAAATTTGCAAGATGAGGTAAGTGTTAATAATTTTGTCGTAAAGCTCATCTATTACATTTATTTTAATCAATGTTGACATCTTCATTTCCTAGATATTATTTTGACATACATATTTTTGGCACCTTAGATAAGAAAAGCTCAATCATGGTACGTTGCACAAAAAAAGAAACAGTTTACCAAATTTGATTGTTGGGAAGTGATGAAAAACCATCCAAATTTTCGGGCCGTCGAACCTACTATACCACCTCCTTCATATTCCAACTCCTATTCTACTCCTCCTTTTACCTCAATGCCTCCCCCCGTCGACGTGGAGGATGATGAAGTCATTCCAACACCACAAAGCAATGAAGAAGAAGTGTACTCTAGTCCGGTTAGACCAATCAGAGTGAAGGCGGCCAAGGAAGCCAAAAGAAAGGGGAAAAGAGCATGCTCATCTTCAAATGAGGTAAGAGATGAGGTTTTGAAAAGCATGATGGAAAATCAAAGAATGCATCTCGCCGGGCAAAAAGAAAGTGATGCCACTGAACTAGCTTTGTACCAAAAACAACTCGCCCTTAAGGAGAAGGACTACAAATTGAGGGCCGAAGCGGAGGATTCAAGGATAATGGCAATGGATACGGATGCTATGACCCCAAAATCGAAGAGGTATTTTTCGAAGAAAAAAGAGAGTATCCTAAAGAGAATGGATGAAGAGGAAGGAGATGGTAGCGATGAAACATTTTCAAATTGTTATCGCCCACTGTTTCAGTAGTTTGGTATTTGTTTTTCCATTATGAAATTATGTACTTTAAATTTCCAATAATTCTAGGGTTTGATTGAAATTATGTACTTTAAATTTCCAAGTAATAAAAACGCACTTTTCTTATTCCATCAAAGCTCACGCACAGTACAACAACACATAATGACTTAAAATCAAACACACAAAGCTCAAACAACTAAAAGGAAAAACAAATAAAGCAAACATGTTGCAAACCAGGTTAATTAAAATTACACACCCACATCATTTAAAGTCGTTCGCCGGTCTCTAAATACCAGTTGTGCTTAACTAAGTCCTTTTGCAACTCTCCATGGATGTACGCAGATTGGAGATCTACAACACGGTCGGCAAATCGTTGTTCATTTTGTGCATCCCTTCCAACAGGCTCAAAAGGAATACGATTACCTTGTTCATCTACTGGCCCATCATAAACATTGAAAGCAGTTGATGGGTTTTGAAGATCTTCTTCTTCCAACTCCTCGAACTCCTCCTCCACAAATTCTTCTTCGACAATCATGTTATGCATTATAATGCAAGCCAACATGATGCTCTTCAATGTCGATTGGTGATGAAACCTAGCTGAATGCCGAATAATTCCCCAACGTGATTGCAAAATTCCAAAGCACCTCTCTACATGTTTGCGGTACGCCTCTTGTTTCTTGGCAAACAGTTTCTGTGGAAGCTCTTGGGGATTGGAGATTGTTTTCACAAACGAGGAGTACCTGGGATATATACCGTCAGCTAGATAGTAAGTATTGTGGTAAGTCATACCGTTGACTTTATAGGTTGCACTCGGACTGTTTCCGGCAAGGAGCGAATCAAAAATGTTCGATTGGTGGAGCACGTTGATGTCATTTTGTGATCCGGGTACCCCAAAGAAGCTGTGCCATATCCACGTGTCATATGATGCCACCGCCTCTAAAATAATAGTTGGACGCTTCTTTCGGCCCGAGAATGCTCCTTGCCAAGCTGTGGGGCAGTTCTTCCACTCCCAGTGCATACAGTCAATGCTTCCGATCATACCAGGAAATCCGCGATGCCTTGCTCTCTTTAGAAGACGTGTTATGTCTGTGGCATTTGGAGCACGGAGATAAATGTCACCGTAAAGCTCGTATATATGCATACACCACTTCTTCATGCATTGTAGTGTTGTGGATTCACCCATCCTTGTTATTTCAGCACACTGATCTGCGGCTGCGCCGTACGCCAACATACGAAGAGCGCCTGTCATCTTTTGTTGTGGAAGAAGTCCAACCAATCCGACGGCGTCAGCTCTTTGGTGCCAAAATTGGTCGTGGTTGCAGAGATCCGTCACTATACGGTTGAATAAATTGGTACTCATTCGATACCTTCGACGAAAGGCTTGTTCGTTGAAGACGGGGCGTTCGATGAAGTAATCCTCTATCAGATTATGTCCCCTTGACTCCCTCATTCGTTCTTCATTTGGTCGGCGGCGAGGTGGTTCGTCATCGAACATTGCATCGACCACGACCGCTTCAGTGATGAAATTGTTAGCAATTTCGGCATTTCGCCGACGTTGCTGTCGCCTCCTCCGGAAAAAATTCTCAAAACTAAAAGGATTCATCTTATCGGAATGTGGAATATATGGTTGGTTTTGGTGTGAATGAACGATGAGCACCGATCAACAAATATATAGCCGAGTGTAGATGAAGTGATTAGATAAGCTGATGACACGTGTCGGCTTACAATTGGTCGGAAATCTCTCCGAGAATCTTATACAATTATTAAAGCCGATCATGAACATCTGACATGACACGTGTTGCCTCGTGATTGGTTGAAAATCTTATCGGAAATTTTGTACAATTATCTACCCGATAACCTTCTGTCGGCGTGACACATGTCAACTCGTCATTCGTCGGAAATCTTACCCGAAATCTTATTCAATTTATGTCAAATTTAATTTATGTCAAATTTAAAAAAAATTAAAATTTAATTTAATTTAATTATTCATACACGACAAGTTTATGGATTGGTTGAAAAATTAAAAAAAAAATTCAAATTTTGTTTATGAACAGTAATAGCACGTGCTATTTTTTGACACCGCTGAGCGAAAAACAGCTTCTGCACCTCCTATTCGATGAACAGTGACTGCTCCACCTCAAACAGTGCTTGCTCCTCCTCAAATTGCTCCTCCTATTCGATTTTACCCATGCGGATGCTCTTAGAATGGCGTAGAGCCAATTTTTTTCTTGGTGGTTGGCCTTTTTCAATCCCACAAATAGCCTACTCTTTGGTTGTGCTGGATTCATTACCTCTAGTTTGGTATTTAACTTATGGTTCCCTAGGCTCTATAAAACAGATCTGGGTATGTTTTTCTTCTTGATTTTTTTTCGCCGGAATTTATTTTTCTTGATTCATAACTTGATAAGTGAATGATTTGATTTCTTTGATAAGTTTGCGTTACTTATTCTCAAGTTTTGTTTTCATTGAAATCAATAGCTTTGCTGAAAGCCAATCTGGGTCATGCTATCCTTGATCATGTTTAATTTCATTCAAATTTGGATGAACCCAGAAGGCAAGCTACATCGATATGAAGGTGAATATAGAAGGGAATGAACCCAGATCTGGGTTGTGAAACTCTATTTTAATTGAAAAGATTATTGACCACAAATAAAACAAAACAACAAAAGGATAAAAAGATCTAATAATTATGAAGCCACAGATATCACCTCAGTTCAAAAAGTTTAGTAATGGTAGGGACCACCAGAGTGTTTACGTAGATAGCTATCTGAAAAATAACTTTCACAGATGAGTGTGCAGATCGAGTATTCCACAATCCCTCTGGAAGTCAAAGAAGACTTATCTGTGTCTACATGGTGCCTCAAGCCTTTTACGTGTGGATATATGTTGGAAAAGGTCCCACTAACACATTTCTCATTATTGTCGACGACTTAAAAGTCGTCGGCCTTTCTCTTTAAATCGTCGGTGATCCTTATAACCGACGATATGTCGCCGGTTATAAGGTCGTCGGAAGCAACCCGTCAGTGATAGTATCATCGACGAGAAATTGAAGAAGACGTCAGTGATACTTTAAAGGTATCACCAATGAGTTATAGTTGCCGGCAATGGGAAATAGCATTACCGACGAGTTAGTCGTCGGTGATGATGCTCCGTCGGGGTCAACTTGTTTGACCGCCACAATTATTGCCGACGACATTCTTCAAAATGTTGTCGGTGATAATGAAAAAACTCGCCGGAAATCGGAAGTTATTGTCGATGAGATAGGTCTATCTCGTCAACAATACCCGGTGACATTTTACAAAAAAAGCAGGTTTTGGATTGGGCCCAATTCCAGAACCTGCAGTGAAAAACACAAACCGTACAAATACACATCCAACAGTACACACATAATTGTCCAACAGTACAAACAGCAACAATACAAAAATAAAATACAACTACACTAAGAGTCGACGAAATTCATGTTGACGAAATCATTTGAACTCCGGCGACTACCCTGGTCTTGCTGCGACGGCTGCGGTTGTGGAACACTGTGGAACACAGGCATCGGTGGAGGTGTGGGGAGCGGGTGTCCGGTAGTCTGGCACTCGTACATCGTCTGCATCCATGTGAACATTTGTGTCTGCTGCTCGACCATAACTCGGTGTTGCTCGACCATCGTCCGGTGCTCAGCATCTCTGACTTCCTGTTGCTCGGCCAATTGCCGCATCTCCTCCACCACCCTCCTTTGCTCCTCAAACTCTCTCTACGTCCTCTGAAGCTCCGCTGCTAGGTTAGAGTTCCTAGAAGAAGTTCTTGACCCGCTAGAGTATTCCGAAGTGTTCTTCAATACTTCTTCGCCTGCCGAGCCCATTCCCCTGCAGTAGTGGATATTCTTCCCAGTCTCGCACGCTTTTGCCATGATCTGAGCCGTTATAGGATGATCAAGTGTATCGATCTGAGAGGCATACTGGGTCACTTCTTCCTCCGAGCAGTCATGATAGTTGTTTCGAGCTATATTCATGGTGACTTCTATGATCGCATCCTCCACTCTCACCTAATTGAAAAGAGAATATGAATAACGTATTATTAAACAAAATAAATTAATAGAGAAAAATAGTTTTATTAACACATGCATATGTGAACTACAAAATAATGAGGCCAAAGACTTACCTCTTCTTCAGGGCACTGCGGATAGAACTTCTGATGAACCTGTATGACCAACCCAAATAGTTGAGTGAACCTGCATGATGGGACTTGGTGTTTTTCAATCTGTTCTCCCTGTTCGTCTTGGAAATCGCCTTGTTTGATAAACATATGTCAAAAAATTAGTAACTAACTATTTCAATGTGATACGATACATTAGGGTTGTAAAATATATTTAGGATGCATACCTTCACTTTGGGGTGCTCGAAGTGGGCTACCAGCCACAGCCACTCATACTCCCTAAACCGGAGTTCGCTAAGGGTAGCACCTCGGCCTAGATCCTTGTACTGTGTGTAATGTTTTGAAAGTTCGTTCTTCCACTCTTTATACCTATATTAACACCAGAAACAAATGTTAGAGATATTAAAACACTTGATAAACAAAAATTTAACTCGATATATACTCAAATAACTCGAATCACATCACCTGATATGTAGTTGACGCTCTGCCCACGTCTCAATAAGACATTCATCCACGTCAAACCACAACTGCAAGATGAATATATAAATGGTAAAATTATATATTTCTTCGGACTTAATTAATAAATGTAAAATTTACGTAATGAAAATACGATTTAACTCACAATCAATGCATTATGCACTTGCAACTTTACGTAGTGAGGCACAGCACCCCAATCTGGCCACAACATTGGGACCTTGTCCCGCACGACGACCCCAGCCATGCTGGCATACTTTCGCGTGGTGTTTTCTGTCTCGATCACCTCACCACGCTCATTGGCCTTAATGATCGTTTTCCTTCCCCCGGTGGCCTGCTCAAGATTCTTCCCGGTGCATGGGCTTCTAGTCTTTCGTTTTCCATTGGCATTAACGAGATTGCCTAATAATACAAAGTCAAAAAATCGAAATTATTAATTGACAATATTTATAGTCTTAAGTAATAATTAAGTAATCAATCTTGTTAAATAAAATTTACCTGCATCGTCCGTTTGCTGGTTCATGCACCTCGCACTCCAAAGATACACGGGGTCGAACGGCTTGAACATGTATGTTTCCTCCACGGTCAGGAACTCCAGCTGTCCTTCAATAAAAATAACCCTCCCCTAGCATCGAATTGAGGGATGACAGGAATCTCGTCGGGCACGAAGAGACCGGACGGCAAAGATAGACGAGGCCTGGACGATGAGGCGCCTGCACCATCTGCCTCAGATGATTCCCGTGAAAAGGGAGTAGGCACCGGGCCAATAGGGGGCATTCAGATGGAGGGAGTTTCTGATGCACCCGTTGAGGGTCGCTCGCCTGAGTGTCTGTTGCCTGAGGGTCGAGACTGGACTGAGGGTTGCAAGGATCCGGATCGTGCAGCTTCCTTCTGTTCTCGCGCACGTAGCAAAATTTGTGTGCGAGCATTCATAATAGGGCCGCTGAGCGTGTTGCTGATTGCGGATGAGGATGCTTGACTACTGCTCCCTCCACTGGATCTAGTCCCTCTCAGTTTGTTGCCCCCAAGCCAATTTGCCGCAAAACTTCCTGCACATCCAACAATTAAACAGAACAGCCAAAAATATATTATATATGCCAAAAATAACCAACACAAAAATATATACACAAAATATCCTACATATCATTACCAAAATATCAATTAACCAAAAAATCAAAAATATCATTACCAAAATCATTATCAAAAATATCATTACCAATATCATTATCAAAAATATCAATTAACCAAAATATCAAAAATATCATTACCAATATAATTATCAAAAATATCAATTAACCCAAATCTTAATTAACCAACACAAAAATAATTTTACAAAAATATATTCTACATATATTCACAAAATGTCCTACATATATTCTACATTTATACACAAAAATATCAACTTAAAATGCATACATAATTAAAATGCATACACCAACTTAATAATTAAAATGCATACATATATACATAATTTTACACCAACTTAATTAAAATTGAAGATTAATTTTACACCAACTTAAAATGCATACATAATTACATAATTACATAAAATGCATACATAATTACATAGAATCGAATTGAGAGAGAGAGAGAGAGAGGGGGGGGGGAGGGGACCTGTCATTCTTCGGGTTGAGAGAGAGGGCGGCGGCGGTGCTCGAATTCCGGCGGCCGGAGGGAGGGGAGGGGGTAGGGGAGGAGGAGAGGAGGAGAGGAGGAGAGGGGAGAGGAGATTTGGGGTTTTTTTGGGGGGAGAGGGGAGGAAGGGAGGAGGAGATGGGAGGCTAAAGGAAGTGATTTGGGCAGGGTCGGCGGCGAGAGGCGGAGGGGAGGGGAGGAATTTAAGATTTTTTGGGGGGAGTTTGAAGAAATGGCTTCTGCCCCATCTCGGGCTGAAATTTAAAGCAAGTTATCACCGACGAGTTGCATTAACTCGTCGGTAATACTATCGCCGACGAGTTAATAAGCAACTCATCGGTGATAGTGTGATTCCCAAATTCTGGCAACAAATAACGCCCTTATCGACGAAGGCTCTGTGTTCATTTTCCATTTCAAGTCTAATGTAGTATAAACACTGATGTGGCTGATCGATATGATGTTGGCCACATTTTTGTAATTTACGAAGCTGTGCGAGTTCTTCTATTTCGGTGATAGTATTTCCGACTTGTCGGTCATAACAAACATACATGCATGTTTATATATATACTAAAATACGTACATCATTAACGTACTAAGGATGATAATCATAATCATCTTCATCACTTGAGTCTGACTCAGTTTTATAGGTAACCTCTGGCAATATGTGTTGCTCCTCGTCATCTGAATCATCGTCTACTTCATTTGGATTAACATCAAGAAGTTCTGCTCCAGTAATTCAAACCACACTCCCCGATCTCACATTATTAAGGCGAATCGTAGAGGATTCCGGAATGTCAAAAATGTTCGGCTCTTGGTATGCAGTAACTTCTTCATCATCTGCGGTCTCACCAAGTGTGGCAGCACTGTATATGTTTTTATGAGCAACATGGTTAACCACCTTCCACGGGACTTTGTTCATAAGATCGTCTAGGTAAAACACTTGTTTTACTGATATGGCAAGAACGAAAGGGTCTTCTTTATACTAGCTTGTAGTAGTATTCACCGAAAATATTCCGTACTGATCGGTCCTTGTGTTCTCCGGGCTAGTATCAAACCATCTACACTTGAACAAGTGCACTTTCATGCTGTTCCCATAAATTAGTTCAGCAACTGAATGAAGGACACCGTAATAGTCAACACCATCCTGCCCACTATGGACCACCACCCCACAATTCTGTGTTTTCAGTCGGTCGTCTCTATTTTCACATATAAATTTTACGCCGTTGACCTGACTCATCGAGTAAACTTTTGAAGCTATCGGTTTCATCGCCAAGAGCCTCAATTCGTTTGACCACTCTGGGTAACCATCATTTGCTACATGGTTCATCTGAAAAAGATAAGAAACCACGTACATAAGAAATTATGAACATAGAAAAAGAAAACCACGTACACACATGCTATATAAGGATATAAAAAATATATATATACACATATACCCTTACCCATCGACTAAAGTAGTTTGCAAACGTCCTGTTGTGGTAATCAACATCACCGGCAATAGCAGGGCAGTGAAGATGATAGTTTTTCCAATATTGAACTTCTGAACAGTTAATCAGTACCGACCAGTGGGCAATGGCTACCTCATTTCCATCATCGTACGACTTTGGCAAGCTTCCATATACTACCACGTCATTGGAGATGATAGAAAGGTTGAACTTGGGTTCATCTATCGGCATATGTTGTTGGGGGTCCTCCAGCGCTCCCAAATACAAGTTGGTGTACGTTACACACTCGTGCGCAAGATATGCTTCAGCGATACACCCTTCAGGTGCAGATTTATTCTTCACATAGTCCTTGTAGTCTCCCAATTGTCTACAAGTTAACAAGTGCATGTTATGATACTTAAAAAATAAGAATTTACATATAAAAACAGAGGCAAACACAAATGTATGAATTATTTGTACCTTTCCATGGGATACATCCAAGTGTAGTGTACTGAACTGATAAGCAACAATTGTTCGGGAAGATGGATCATCAAGTGAGGCATGATGTCGAAAAAATTTGGGGAAAATATCCTTTCAAGCTTGCACATGATATAAATGATGTCATCTTGCATCTCCCTGAGGTCTGATTTTTTAACTTCTCTGGTGCATAACTTCTGAAAGAATCTTGACAAGGCCACTAACGGCTCCACCACCTTTTTGGGCAGGTACCCTCGAATGAAAATAGGGAAAAGGCGCTGAAGCAGTACATGGCAGTCATGACTCTTTAATCCGTACATCTTATTGTCCCGGAAGTTAACACACTTGCTTATATTTCCTGCATAGCCATAAGGATACATGTATATATAGCCATAAGCAATAATTATATTTCTTGCATTTAGCCATAAGCAAAAATTATATTAATTTCCAGCATAGCCATAAGAATACCTGACATTACTCATCCACCCAAAAATTTCATGTTTCTGGTTCGGCTTGACAGTGTAAGGAGCTTGGGGCATTTTTTTCTTACCATCTCTTAACCACAAATGTTTCCGCAGTCCCATAGCTTTCAGATCAATGCGTGTCTTAGGGATGTCCTTTGTTTTCCCCTCCCAATTTAGAACTGTGCCCACCACACTTTCACACACCTTCTTTATGTGCATGACATCTAGGTAGTGTCTGATAGGCAACCTGGGCCAGTACGGAAGTTCCCAGAATATGCTCTTGTGTGTCCAAAACTTATACCTTTCGGGCTTGTCTGGAATTGACGACACTATCTCAGGATGATTGCTCAGCTGGTCAAAATCATATTCATTCAGCACTTCCAAAATTTCATCCCCTGTCCATCGTCTGGGTGCCACACTCGTTTCCACAGTCCCATCAAAAGCATCTTGATCCTGCCTAAATGGGCGATCATCTGGAAGCCAACAACGGTGACACATCTGAATAATTTTACTGTAATGAGGACTGCAACAATCAACAGTCATGCACTCTGAACAAGCCATGTAACCCCTGGTAACGATGCCCGACAACATACCGCGGGCAGGAAAATCACTGATGGTGCCAACAAGCATGGCATGCATCTGGAACATCTCATTTTTGAATCTATCGTAAGTGGGGTGGCCACACTCACTCAAGTACTGACGCTCCTCAATCAAAGGCCTCAAATACATATCGAGACACTTTCCTGGATAACCCGGGCCTGGAATTAACAGAGTGAGCATATTGTATTCCTTTTTCATGCACATTCATGGTGGAAGGTTGTACGGTACCAAAATAACTGGCCAAATACTGTATTGAAGACTCATGTTGCCAAAAGGGTTGAATCCGTCAGATGAGAGCCCTAGCCAAACATTTCGGACTTCTGCTGCAAAATGATCAAACTCCCTGACCATGTGCTTCCAAGCCTCTCCGTCGACAGGGTGTATAAGGGTGTCATCGTCAGGCAAATTCCTCTCAGCCCACCATCTCATAGCTTCGGCCGTGAAAGCACACATGAACAACCGCTCCAGCCTATAAATCAGAGGGAAATATCGAAGTATCTTCACAGCTTTCTTGTTGCCTGCAGGAGTCAACTTATACCTTTCTATAAAACATACCGGGCAGGCTTCAAAGTCTTCAAGATCTTTCCCCCAGAAGAGAATACAATCATATCTGCATGCATAGATTTTGATGTAGGAAAACCCAAGTTCTTTCAGGATATGTCGCACTTTATGATGAGTGGTAGAAAGGCGATGACCGGGTGGCAGTAGCGAAGCAGTCCACTTCAGCCAAGAATCAACAGCTTTGACAGTCATTTTGTTCTCCATTTTGAGCTGCATCACTCCCATGACACTTCCAAGAATAGTTTTACTACAAGTGTCGTACAACGGAGTCTGTTGCAATGTAATCAGGTTGTTGTACTTGTCTATATCGCTTGTGTTGACATGAGCTCCAGGTAATGGCTCGACTGGCTCAATATGGGGGAAACCCTCAACGACGGGAGGGACATTTGGTGCTTGATCAGCAAATACACCGCTCTCATGAGGAAACATATCATTGATCAACATCGTTGTTGGATCATAGGATGGACTGGCTCTCAGCAAATTGTCCATGATCATGCGGACCCGCTAACAATGTTTCACCGTGATAAATCCAACAAGTGTACTTATCCCAAAACCCGTATTTACTCAGGTGCTTCTGGACTTTATCAATGGGAAAACGAAATCGATCGCTGCGACACTTACATTCTTTACACGGGCAATAATGAAGTGTAGTGTCTCCACAATTAGCCTTCACAAAATCCACAAAACTCCTAATTCCATGGTGATATCTCACATCCCATCTTTCAAGGCTCATCAAACTCTTGTCCATCCTGAAAATTCTAACAGTACATATATTTATGTATATACATTCACTATTAATTAATTAAAAAATCATCATTACATGCATGCATCTATATATATATATATCTATCATTAAACTAGCTACACTAATTTAATTAATTCTTCGTCTATATATATATCTCCCTAAACAAAAGTTGACCCATGCATATAAAAAATATATATATATACCAACAATTCCCAATTACAAATTTACATGTATATATATATACATATTAACAATTAATCACAAAATAAATTTATATACATATATATATACACAAGCATATTTTCATCGAAATCATCTCAAATCAACTCAAAATCAACAGTCAATCACTCAAAATTAACAATATATCAACTCTATTTGCATATCAAACCATTAATCTCAACTATAAATCAACACATATATCTAAATCAACACACATATACATCGATCCACATATATATACATACGTACCTAGCTATATAGCTTCACGAGCGGGTTTTGGATGTCTTTTGACAATACTCAACGATTTCAGAGCGTTTTCCTTCTTTTTCACCCGATTTTTGTAAAATGAATGAGCTGCTGCCGAGTAGATCAGATATAAGAGTTATTGCCGACGATTCATTAAATCGTCAATTATAGGGAGATTTATATCGTCGGTATTCCGGCCAAAACATCGCCGGCAATACCATACATTATTGCCGGCGACGAGGAAGGTATTACCGACGAGTCGTCGGCAATAATGTCATTGTCGGGGATGAGGAAAAACTATTGCCGGCGATTGAATATTTCGTTGGCAATGCTTATTATTGCCGACGATATATGATATCGTCGGCCTTTTTTTTCCCATTTCATGGACAATGGGAAGAAATGTGGTAGTGTCCTATTTCACACTGAAACTTATCGATGGTTAAACCTTCTTTTGCTAGTAGTGGTAATTACTAATTAGGATAGATCTATACAGTATTCTAAAATAAGGATTGGAGATCAGAATGTAAGTAAATATGTGAGGATGAACCTCCTATTGAGTTACAAATCTATAAATAAATAAATCGTGCGTTGCACAGTACAGTCCACGGTCTTTTGAAATCCTGGATCCGTCCATGTTTTGATACCAAGTTGAAAAACACAAGCCCAATGAGATTTCTCTTTTGTATTCAATGAATGACTTAATTAAGTGATTTACAATATAGAAACATAGGCCTTATATATGCAACAATGAGTATGCATGTCTCTCAACTGTAAATGCATATTTACAACTAGAAGGGGTATGGAAAGCAAAAGACTAGCTAATACATAACTCACAATAAATATGTAGAAATTGTGTAGTTGCTAGCAGCTAATTTTGACAAGCAAAAGCTTCAATAAATGTCCACCATCTACTCATGACCTTTAGAGTCCAGTTTCAATTATAGATTTCTTGTTTTGTTTTTTGTTTTAAATAAGTTTACTCTGTTCGAGATCAAGAGTCATAGAGGCTCATCTTTATGTTTGATACAAATGGTGTTACCATAGTTTGATGTTAAATGAGCTTAAATATATGCACAAATGCACTATAATGAGTAGTAGTTGTTAAAAGCCTCTTCAATGATGCTCCCTAATTTTTAAATAAGTTTATTGAAAACATAGCTAAATTAAATTGCTAGGGAGCCAAAAAAAATTGAGTTCCAACCATGTTGAAAAATAGGGAGTGACATATAGTACATCTATTTTCATATATAATTTTATAAGCCTTCAATTTAAAATCTAATTTTGTTTAACATAAATTAATGCAAAAAATATTATAGAAATATTCGAAGAGGTCATGATAACATGCATATATTTGCAAAATATGATCATTGGAGATAAGCGAACCGATAGAGATGTCAATAAACTGTGAGGGAGTTGATGAGAAGTTTTGCGAATTATTTCATGAGCACATACATATTTCGCTTAATTTTGTTAACACTCACTATCGTATTAGAGATAAGCACGATCAATATGATAGTGACTTACAAATTTAACTTTTCTCTATTTTTTTAAGGAGCCTCTTCTTATTAGAGATGCTCCGATAGTTCACTTCTTATCGAATATTAGATTGCCGGTTAATTCTAGAATCAAATCCATAAACCATATAGTCTAGTAGTTGAATCTTGAAGTATAAACATAGTTGGACATTATGTGACAATCTATAATTAGAGCATCTCACATGTACGTATTAAATTATTACGGTATTACTCTTTAATTAAACATTAATGGTGTGTTTGGATGGAAGAAAAGTTGAGGAAATTTAAACAAAATTTAATAATTCATAATGTTATCTCTTTACATTTCTCTGTTAAGATAAACTTCGTGAGGATTTTGCAATGTCTATTTTTTAAATTTGGAGGAATTGGAGATCTAAATTTTCTTGTTCAATTTCTTAATAAATTGGTGTCATACTACAAATCTTTCAAGTTACTTCTAAAAGTTTGTAATTCTTGTTACTTTTGATTTTCTACACGAAGAAATTCAAACATTAAAATTCAGAAATAACAAAATCTCTATATATTAAAAGAGAATATGCTTTGACGGTTACAATGGTCAAGTATTCAAAATACCAAAAAATGTCTCTGATAATATATAAGTTCAATGTAATAAAATTTAATAAATAAAGGATAATAAAGTAAAATAATATTTATAAAAAAAACTGACAATTTGCAGTTTTCATCTCTATTTCTCTTTCTCTTGCACCCATCCTTGGGTGTGCATATCCCCTAGTTTTAAATTTTAAATGTTGAAATCTAATTTGCATAACTTGTGAACTAGAAATGGGCACACACCCCATAGTGTGTAGTAGTACAAACCGCACAGCAATTCCTGTCTTTCTTATCTTCTCTCCTTGCAATTTTTTCGTTTGTGTATTTTACCTTATCTTCCTAAATTATTATTTTTCTCCGGATTAGACATACACGAGAGAAGAGCATTTTTTAAATTTTAGAATGTTTATCCATCTCAAATTTCAAAAGCCATCTCTCTTAATATATAGAGATTTCTATGAAAATCAAGAATCCATCCAAACAGTTTGATTTGTTAGGGCACGGTTGTAACCGAGGTTTCAGGTTGTAGATTTTGTTGTCTGTTTTTCTCTATAGAAAAAAGAAATCATCCAAACACTGGTAATGTAGTTTCGTTTTCCCAAAGAAAAAACGTGGAAAATTCGTTCCGTGACAGCCGTAACCCCGAAAGGTATATATCGGAGAATCACAAGATTGAAACTTGAAACTTGAAACGCCGAAGAGATCTCCTGAAATGGCACTGCTCCTGCAGTCCCTACAATGCTTCCATGGCAGGTCTTCCCCCAACTCATTTCTTCATTTAAGGCATCCCTCGACCACTTCGGCCTCCTATCTTCAACTCAAACTGCACACAACCAAATACAGACATGGCTGTTCCTCTTGTGAACCAGTCTTTTCTTCAAGAGCTTGAATTGATGGGATTTCCGAGAGTTCGAGCAACTCGGGCACTTCATTATTCAGGTGGGTTTTCAATGTACAGTCTGTTCCAGCTTTGACAGTCTGAGTTTGAGCTCTAAGGACTTGTGTTTTTATTGAAATGTTTATGATCGAAATAGTAGATGAAGCAAAATAAAGTTTTGAACTTTTGATGGTAGTTGTTGCAGCGATCCTCTGTCATGTATTTTCTTTTTACCCCCTAAAATCTGGGCCCTCGGTGTTCTAGCTTCTATGGCTTGTTTTAGATAATTAGAATAGATTTTAGAGAGAATGAGATGGATGTCTAAGTTTTATGTGCCTCTCAAGCTTGCTTGGCTGCACTTCAAGCTTCTGTAGGTACTGTCTTTAATGGAAATATATGTTTTTAGATTTCTCTGGCATATCTTCAAGTTTGTAGTTGGCCAATAATGGTTCTTTTCTCACCAGGCAATGCTGGCTTGGAGGATGCTATAGATTGGATTGTTGATCATGAAAATGACCCGGACATTGATCAGATGCCCTTGGTATGATTCATTTTCTTATTTGCAATGTGTTTCTATATATATGCTACATTCCTTATGGATTTCATTGCTACAAAGAAATCAGCCCCCTAGCTATTTGGTCAGTGTTGACAGCACAAAAAATTTCGCGTGAGTTTCAGTAGAGTTTGTGAATGATCTGAAGGAGCTTTACTTGTATACATCTTATAGGACCTTTGAAATCAGTTTATCTACAGATACTGTCATGGGATTTGTTTTTGCTCAACTGTTCAACTATTCACAGGTTACAGTGGACATTGATATCGAATCCCCACATCCATTCCAAATCACGGAGGCCATGAAAAGAAAAGCACAGGAATTAAGGTTACTTTCTTACTTCGCTCTCTGGCCTTGCAGTTATACCAAATACTCACATAAGCACACGAACAAATATACAAGTTTTCATCATTTTATGTAATTGGTTGGAGATACATGACTCTTGATAGTTGATATGCCAATGTTCATGTTTATTTTTATGTGAAGTTTTAGATATACTTGGTATTTACATTGATTCTATTGCATTTTCTTGTTATTTTGCTGCATATTTGTAGTGATCAAGCACTCAAAAAGAAAAAAGAAGAAGAAAAGAAATTGGAACAGCAAAGGGAGAAGGTATATGCAGCTTTTATGTGGTTTACTTCTTTATCGTTTGATAACATGATGAAATGGGGTTGTGTTATAATATATGGCTTCAATGATAAACTGGGTACATACAATCTAAAATTTCAAAGAGTTAAGGCTGCTGCTGATCAAGTTGGTTATTGTTGAGTCACTGCTTATTCATGTCTGCTTGGTTTAATATTTAGGCCGTTGACTGAATTTCAGTTGGAGTTCTATTACTGATTTATTATACATGTTCTTAACATACCTTCATCTAAGCTCTTATCTTCAGATGCATCCGTTTTTGGAATAAGTTTTGACTAGCCCGTTGCATATTTGTTTCAGGAGAGGATTCGATCTGGTAAGCAACTTGTGGAAGCAAGGGGCATCTTAGAAGACAATGAAAGAAAACGGTTAGTCAATTCTGTGACTGTTAAGATTTCTATATATTTTATTTTCTTCAAAGCCCTTCAGAACTTTAGTGAAATAAACTTTTTTCTTCTCAGTAATCTAGCATTTCGGAATTCTGAGAAAGAGGAAGAGAAGCGAGCAAGAGAAAGAATTCGCTGGAAATTAGAACAAGATAAGGTGTGAGATATATCATTTCATTTCTTTCTTTTCTTTTGCTTTTAATTGTTTGCTTTCAGGATACAGGTCTGGTCCCTTCTTAAGTTCTGGAGTACTTATTCCCCAGCCTCTTGACCCTAATACTTGATACTTATCTATCAAATTGATACACATTTCAGGATAGAATATAATACAGTACCATTGTTACTGTGATAGTGAGATATTAGCTGCACCGATAGATTATAGTCATCAATTGCCATTCATATATCTTGATCTCGAGTCCTAATTGCATCTCTAGGGCTTCTTACTCCAACTATTATTTGCATACTGTTACAGTTAGAAAGAAGGGTTATGCTTGGACTGCCACCAGGACATACTGTGTCTGCAAAAGTTTCTACACCTGTGATGAGGGAGAAACAGGTATCAGTAATGATGACTATAGGTATAAGAGCATGCATAGGGCTTCAGTTGAATTTTGGAATTTAAAATATCCTTGACGTAATCTCCTTCTTTGAACTGATAGAATTCCTTGCCAGTCCGATCTGTTGCAAAGTCAGAACATATGAGAGAATGTTTAAGGTCCTTGAGGCGCAACCACAAGGTAACTAATGCACTTGTTTCTTTTCTCTGATAAATGTTACTTGATGTACGTAGTAATAGGTACCCATAGTGTCTTGTTGCATTAAGAGATTGAGTCTGGTGTCAAGTCAATGGCACATACAGAGATTGGTTAGTTATTAAGTAATTGTGATCATAAGCACTTATCAAGGGATAACATAAAGAGTTTTGTTTTCCATAGAGCTATGCCTTTCTTGAAGACCAAAAGGATCATCAGTCATAGAAATTCAGAAATTATAAGAATGTTTCTATTTCATTCCACATTAGTCTAGAGCCATTGAAATCATTATTCCAGTTCATTCTCTATCGAAAAGGCTAGGTCATAGAACTGTGACTTCTAGGATACATATATACCTTTTAGATATTTTGTTGGTGGATGTAGGATGATGATGCTAGAGTACAAAGAGCCTTCCAAACTCTGTTGATCTATGTTGGAAATGTTGCAAAGAATCCCGATGAAGAAAAAGTCAGGAAAATCAGACTTGATAATCCGTTATTTTTGGTAATGCACTTGTCTGTATCTATCTCTCTCTTTTTTTTCTTACTCTTTTCTCTAGGTGAGTGAGTTTGTAGTGTAGAGTCTTGGCTCATTTACTATGTTCAAGCTGGACTAGCTGTCTATTGAAGACGTATAATGCTGATTATATGGTCTCTTGTTTGTTTATTATAATGCTATACTGTGTTAATGTTAATACAAGTTCAAGTAATTAAACGACATATGAGAAAATCATAAGCTTGTAATGAACTCAAAAAAGTGCTGCTTTCTATTCTGCTGGACTGGTTTCCGGTATTCATGTAAATTTTCTGTTTTATTGGTTCAAACAGGATAGAGTTGGAAGTTTGATTGGAGGAGTTGAGTTTCTTGAGCTTTGTGGGTTTGAGAGATCTGAAGGAGGACAGTTTTTGTATCTACCTTGTGATAAAGTTGACATGTCCTTATTATACTCAGCCGCTTCCGAACTGAAGTCTGCTTTGACAAACCCTTTCTTTGGTCTTTTGGAGCGGGCAAGAGAAGATTGTATCATCAGATTCAGTGACTTGGCTTAGAAGGACAAATGGTCTTACTGCAACGTTGATAAAATATTTGCTAGAAATCGCATGATCAAAATGGCCTACCTGTATCATCTGTACATTTATTTCAAGGGTAGATCTGCACCCCGTATTAGCATTTCTACCGTTCAAGATAGATCACGAGGAGGAACACAAATCACTTTCTATACATCAGTATCCTCTGTATCATGATCGAGCTGCTATATGTTACTGAATTTGGAGCCTAACAATATCCTAATTCTGGAGATATAAGGTGGTTAGTAGCGATTTAACTGAATACATGCCTGTATACATGTATATAGACACACACACACACACACACACACACAAAGGATTAGAAGCTTTGTCGTGCATATTGGCAGATATTTTCAGCATATATACGGATATATTGTACAGATCGACAATAGACAGGAAGGGATTGTCTTCGGTTTGGTAAACATTTCTTCATCCTTGTTAGCAGCTGCAGCTACCACAACGCAACCAAACCATGTCTTAAAATTCTCCGGCTGGCCATGTGTTGGCTTGTCCGGTACCATCACAGCTTTCTCAGGCAGCTCCACATTATTCATTGATGAATGTACGGAAAGCGATAGCTTGAAATTGTGCTTGAACTAACATGTTACAAAACTATAAACTATTTTGTAGAGAAAAAAACAGATATACCCTAACACTTAAAAACGGTGCGTTTAAGCCCAAATCCGTGCCCTCCCCTCCCCTCCCAGAAATAGCTCTCTCTGTCTTCTCCTCTTTCTCTCTTCCAATCAAAAATATCTCTCTTCTCTCTGGAATCAAATTCCTTCCTTAAAAAAATATAAAAATCAGTTCTTTCACTAAATCGAGGGTTAGGGTTTCTCATACGGTCCCTTTCCCCCCTCTCTCTCTCTCTCTCTCGTCAATCAAATTGGGTGAAAGTTCTAGTCTTTCGAATCAATTCGTTCTTCGGCCATTTGGGGGTTGGGCTACTGTTACTTAGGGTTTCTGGTGAGACGATGTATGCTGATCGAGAAGAAGCCGATTCCAAGAGGTCAATTAAAGAGCGTCTCAATGGCAACACCTCCTTCAGAGATCGCAGACAAGTATCCGGCGGCAAAAGGTCTCGTCTTTACTCCATATCTCTATCTGTTTCCGTAATACGTGTCTCAATTGCTCGTGGATACGTATTTGTACTTTAAATTCTGAATTTTTTTTAGCCTAGTTTGTATTGCTTTTAGTGCTTTTACTTTGCAGATAGTGTATGTGCTTTGTCTGAGTCCTTAGATGGAGTAAAGTTATGTACAGGATTTTAGGCCGGAGCAGATGTGGTGGACTTAGTCGGTGGATGTGGCGTGAATTGATTTGATAATGATATCAAGTTTAAGCCTTGAGTTTAGATATTGATTTATAAAGCTTTCATTATGATTGAACTATAACGTTGTAAATTACGAAACTGATCAAGCCATACAATTTAGCTGGCGCCCACCTCTGTAAATCTCTTATCATGTTCGGGTGTGGAATGTTTACTGTAAATTCGAAATAGGATTAGGATAATCATCCGGTCATCCACCGTGATATTGTTACTGTTTGTCTTGTGAAAGATAGAGTTGAGAAAATTTCAAAGGTGTTTCTATTTATAGTGATGCCTTTGACAAAGTTATGAATGTTATGAATTTATGCTACTCTGGTGATAGATCTAGTCCATGTATGATATTTGTAAGACAAAAACGAATCTCTTATCATGTTAGTGTCGATGCTTGATGACACTTTTGAATTGAACTGATAGCACACATACATTTCAGGCAGAGACAGGATGACAAATGGGAGCATGATCTTTATGATGATGAACCTCAACTAACAAGTATGAACTCGTACTTTCATCTACAACTAAAAGATGCACCTATTCTCATTTGATTCCCTTAAGTCATCCATTGGGATTTTTGACTTTGATTTCATATCTCGTATAGACCGTAAAGCTGGGGACCTTCGTTTGAAGCTGCAGAGGAAAAATTTTAAACAAACATCAGGCACTAGAACTGTTGTGGGTGTAAGGGATCTACGCGAAAGGCTATCTGGGGGTACTATGAAACCGCAACCAGCAAATTCAGATCCACCAAGGTCAAAAGTAGAGGCTGCTAAACCTGCAAGAAGAAATACTCCTGTCACAGCTCCTGCTCCAGAAACTCGCAAAGTCACCAACCCAATTTCTAGGAAGAAGGCTTCAAGAAAGGCATGAATTGTTTGATATTTATTTATTACATACTGAGTATCACATGGACAACTAGCATTTGTTGTGATTAAGAATTGAGATAGCTTCCGGCAGGCTGCATCTGATTGCTAATGATAATAAATGTATCCGTTCAAAAACCTTAAAGTGGAAAATCATAGACATGTAGATTTATTTACCTCGAAGGAAATATGCTTAATCTTGTGTCATAATCTAAATTCCTTTAGCTATCTTGACTAGTTTGTTGCAAACCTTTCTGTTTTAGCAATACTTTGTGTTTGTGTTTGACCTTTCTATGTTTCTGCTTTTTTATGTTTCCTTATTACAACTAATAGGATGCACAAGATATTGGGTATGAATATAGTAGCCATATATTAACTACTCAGTTATAGTTACACAAAAAAAATTATGTGGTAATGGGTTTTAACTTTTAGTATTGTCTTGATGTATGATAAGTAAGCCATAGTATGCTCTACTACTGCAATTTCGTACCCGCGTCATAGGAAGAAAAGACTAGGAATATAAGAAGTTATACTGTAATGTTTCAAAGGGACAAAAAGAGAGGTTATTTAATTGCTATTGCCAAGTATTTTTCAATATATCATAAATATGCACTAATTTTTTAATTGCTGCTTACCTTTTTGTTCATCTGTCCTTTTGTGCAGGTTGGCACATCAGTGGATGACTTTTTGGCGTCCTTGGATCTTGACAAGTATTCCATTTTATTTCAGGCAGAGGAAGTATGTGAAAAAATAGTTGTTCTGCATGTTTTGCAGGTCCTTATGGCAATAATAATACTTAACTTTGACATATTCTACTTATGCAGGTTGATATGACAGCGCTTATGCACATGACTGATGAGGATCTCAAGGTTTTAGGAATACCAATGGTAATCTTGATAAAACTCTAGCTGGAATTCTTGATATGAGAATTTTGAACGTAGTATCTCCACAACCCCATGCTCAAATGTTGTTTTTCAGAACCAAGAAATCATAAAACTAAATGTGCATATTTTGGAGTCCTTGAGTGTGTATGTATTAGTGCCTGTTTTTGGGTGGGTCACTTTCTGTTTGAACATGCAAGAGTTGCATAGAAGGTTTTTGTAGGTAAACTTTAATTTTCATCTTCACTCTGCTAGACTGACAAATGTTCATATTTGAGAAGCTTACATCATTGTCATCTAAACTTTAATATATATCACAGGAGGTTTGAATGAAACATATCTGTACTGTTTGACATCAATTATGGATCACATCAAATCATGATGAGGATGGTCTTTGATCTTTTGGATTGGAAACTCCCCTCTCATTCTGTGTATTTCCATCAGATTAACTATTTGCTTACCTTGAACTGTTGGCACACAATGTGCGTCTCAGAGTAGTACCATCTATGTTTTTCCATTATCTGTTACAATACAATATGCATGCAAGTCATGGTAAATTTATCTGGAGTTTTGATATTTGCTAGAGTTGATTCGTCTGTGTTTACACTAGCTTTTCAGCTAACCTTGTAAATTTGATCTCGGGGTTTTAGGGTCCAAGGAAGAAGATACTCTTAGCAATGGAATCAAGAGTCTGACACTTGAGAGTGGATAGTTTCTTTGCTGGATCCAATCATGTCAAATTATGACCTCATCTATCAGGTTATTGGTATCATCAACCTGAGTTTGACGTTTTCCCTTGCATTTTGTTTGTACTCTAGTAAGTGCTTTAGAGAGGTCATTATTGATAAAAACTTTGTCAAAAGATTGGAAATTTGAAGTAAATTATTTATTTTTCTTGACTTGATCTTTAAAAATCCCATTTCTGCTATTTTACTTCAGCTCAAGAAGTCACAAGTATGACTCAAGTAGAGCATAGGCAAGGCATCCCTTTGAAGGTGTTCTGGAGTAGGATAACCTTTTCCATGACCCCTTAAACCATTCTCATCTTATGCCGGATGCCGATGAACATCTAATCATGTAGGGTAGGAATGGTGCGACCAAAGCAATGCTGGTACCAGGCTTGCTTAACCAGTTATACAGTAAACCCCACGTTTGGCATTCTTGTTTCTGAGCATGAACAGAAGTTCGTTTTTCAAATGCTCTGTTACATAGTGTGTGTAGGCAGAAGCAGTGCGGATAAGGTTTTACAATGTAATATAAAGAACGAAACATAACACCTGTTCTACCCCCATTCTCCTCGTTGCTCCAGGAAGTCAATCATCACAGTACGTACACTTGAGGTTGAGATGTGTTGCATACTCTACAAGGAGATGTCGTTCGTGCCGACCCTTGGTGACTGGAATTATCAAAATCCTTGGCGACTGAACGAATGCAAAGTCTCGTCTGAGACTGACCAAATGATGAGTGGATCAACTAAGCTTAGTTATGGTAGAAAACTGAGTCATGACCATACAAGAGTGATGGATGGATGACCTGCAGGCGTTGAAAGCTGCATGCGGGAGACATCTGGCTACTCAAAGTATAAACTTTACGCGATAAACCTAAGGTGTTTCGTTTAGAATTCATTTTTATCGTTCATCATCATGGTAAACACACATTTACTTAATTGACCGGTTAGCCTTTAATGTACATAGCTTGCAAATTAATCTGCTAATTTCAATGCTATGCACAGCGGCACAAATTGAAATGATAAAAAGTATTACAAAATAAAGTTTCTTGAAATCGTCAAATTTATATCGTATTGTATCTGTTTCTCAATTACACAAGTTACAAACTCAAAAACTCAACTACGTACAGAAATGCAACAATATATAACAAGACTGAATTCAGTTAATTTCATAGGTACAACATGCTGTCGTCCAGGAGCAGATAATCTAACGAGGAGCCATCATCGTATTGACTCCCATCTTCCACATCTGCAATGTTCTGCTCTGGCTTACTTACGTTGTTATCGAGGGTACTAAATTTGGTAACCACTGTGTCATCTTGGGTGCCAAAGCTGAACACATTATAATGAGCATCAGTAGTGTCAGCTCTTTGCACAACATTGTTTGCGTGGTCGTGAATGAAACCTTGACCTTCTTCATTTGATGCAGATTTGTAAGGTATCTTCGGAGGCAGCTGGGATGTGACTACTGATTCTTCATGTGTCTCGTAATGGTAAGCCTCCAATCCCGCCATCTCGAGATCGTTTTTGAGAAATTGTTCTATTGTGCCGATATCGTCATCAGGAACGTCAAGATTGCCAACTGGCTGATCAGTGCTAGGTATAAGAGCATTAGGGCTAGGTTGAACTATAGACTGATCATAACTTTCTACTCCTTGAAATTTTTCGTGATGATCATTAGACACCAACATATCATCACCAACGAGCTGCTGCTGCTGCTCATGAAATGGTTGTTGCTCCACGGACCTCATGTTAGGCTGAGAACATGGTTGCTTCATATGATGAACTAGCCATTCACTACAAAAAGCTCTCAGATCATTCTTATCACCATGCGGAATCTGTTCCTCGCGAGCTGATGACTCGACATAAGAAGATTGAGGCGTGTCTTTCTTTGGGACCTTATTGCTAGGGGAAATCGACGCTGGAGTAGTAGTATCATCCATCATCCCATCTTCATGATCACTCGTTGCCTTTCTCTTTCTGTCTTTGGTAATATTCCAAATCCGGCACAGCGCAAGATCACGGCCCCTACAAGACTCGGGGATCAAAGACTTGTCAAGTATGTACTCGACCATAACCCAAGATTGCATTTGCTTCGGCTCAAAGTGAAACCTTTTGTACGATCCCAAGATCTTCTGCTCTGAGTCGTACACCGTTTTCGGTGAGGTGTCACCTTTCCAGGTGCCAGAACCTGCCTTTCGACACATGTTTTTTGTGCCATCATTGGACACCTTGCTCACTTGAGTGAAGAAGAAGAGATCCTCATCCTGGTTCAGTTTGTGACCGCCGAACTTATACCACAGATCCCACGGTTCTTGCTTGTAAATATCTGCCTCTTTCATAACCCTAGAGTCGCACTTGAATGGATTGCCGTAGATCTTGTTGCGAAGATAGTATCCTAGTAGTTCTTGGTGGGTTGGAAGAAACTTGTAACCCGGTAAAGCATTGAAAAAGGGAACATGAACCCCCATTAGATCACACTTTCTGAAGACTGTTAATTAATTAGAGATTATGGCTTGAAAGAATTGAGAAAGACTCAGAAACAAGAGCTTAATTTTGATCAGGAGGAAATAAACAAAGACGTGAGGGACTAGGTATTTTAGGGTTTCTAATAAGAGGTGCTGTGAAGGCTTTGTTTCATTACACTACTCTCATTGGAGACTGGAGAGGAACATTTAATTATATATAGGCGAAAAATGAGGTTGCATGGTAATGACTTGGACAGCAAGTTGTTATGGTTTCCATTTTGCATGCCACCCTTTACTACTTCATCGAACCCAAACTGGATGATGATTGAAAGGCAAGGTTTGTGGCATTGCCACCCTGGATCATAATCCAAAGTGGATTATGATTTTGCCACCCTGAACAATATCGAATTCGATGTGGACAAGGTTTGTGACATGTGCGGAGATGAGTCAGATGATCTTGCCACTTTTGAGTTTTTTAGGCTTTGTGTTTGGTCTTATTAATTAAGAAAGAAATAGATAATTTCTTCATTCCTTAATTAATGCATGGCGAGCGCGCGAGTACAACCCGGCCGGCAAGTGAGCAAGAATTAAATCCTATTTCCTTAAGTTGAAAGGAATCCTCTTCCTTAATGGATATAGATCTTTTTCTTTCATATAAAGAGGAATCGAAAATGCGTCGGGAATTCGTTATAATATATAAAGAGAGAATACAGTATCTGTCATCTCTTTTTACAAAAGATGATCACCATGAGTAGTATCGAGCCTTTCAACAGGTTGGTGAAGCTCGCTGCGAGAGCGTTTTACGATGACTTCACCGCAAAAGGGGATAACCAGGGCCACCGGAGCGACAACCGCGGCATCGCTGTGGTGGTGTTCGACGCGCTCTGCAGACGGCAATGGGTGAAAGAAGAAGATTTGGCAAAGGACTTGAAGCTACACTCGAAGCAACTTCGTCGTACTTTGAAATATTTCGAGGATGAAAAACTGGTCACCCCAAACCATAAAAAGACCAAGGCATTATCCGACGGTACGAAAAAACTGAAAGAAGATACACACTAATTAACTCTTACTGCTGTATGGACTATGCTCAGATATACGATGTAGTAAGATACAGACTGCACCGTATGAAGAAAAAACTGAAAGAAGAATAGGAGGGGAATAAGACAGTTCGGGAATATGTATGCCCTAACCCAAAACTGCGGGAAAAGATACAATTAATGCTTTTGATGCAATGCTACTCATTTCCATAGAAGATGGCTGCTTCCGCTGCCAGACTTGCAATGGGGAACTTATTGTGGCAGCTGAGAGTGACAATGACCTAGCTTCGGATTCTCAAAAAGTACTAGGAGTAGGAGATGGAGATAACAATGCAATAAGGACGCAGAAACGACGTGAAATATTGAAAAATATGCTTCAGAATATGGAGGTACAGCTGAAGCCTTTGGTGGAACAAATCAATAGCGTTAAAGACTTGCCTGCTCCTCAGTTTGGAACTCTCCAAGCTTGGGAAGCGCGAGAGTTTGCTCGACTACCTTTAGAGAATGGTGAATCTAGTGCCATTGATACCTCCGAACCTTCTCATTGGTATGGTGGGACAAAAGTTGAAGTTGATTTTGGGAGTCAAGGCGAGGGAAATAAAGAAGTCAAATCGGAAGCTGATACTACAAGCCTGAAAGTTACGCCACCTTGGATGATCATGGAAGGGATGAAACTTACGAAGGAACAGCGATGAGAGCCAGAGGTAAATCAAAACCAGGAGGCAATTACAAAGATTGATGGACCTTCTTTAATTAGTAGTAGGTCCTGAATATGTCGAAGCTTATTATGCTGCTGTAGCCGCAAGACAACAAGAACAACAACAAGTAGAGGCTGCTAAGAATCGTCAAGTTGGCATGAAGTCAAAGCGTGATGACGAAGGAGATGATAACTTGAATGTGGAAGCGGGTGCTACTGCAGAGGATGAAGATGATATAGACTGGGACGAATGATGAAGAGCCAAAGGTTTTTCCATTCATTCCCTCTTTACGCCTGAACGATCGATCTAGGTGCCCTTCTTTTGTTGAAGTTGTAGTATCTTTCAACTTTTTTTACTCCCATTGTTGGAGTGCTGGGGTTATGAGGATTGTAGATTTGAGGAGAAAAATGTTGGAAGAAGCATTACTTAAGGGAGCTAGTTTTTGCACTCTCACATTTATTATCTGCATTCCTTGCTTTCTTTTACTAAATCACGCCTTTAATCAGAAAAATAGATGGCAGTGTGGGGAGAGGGGCTTTTTGGTAAAAGTATGCACAAGAGGAGTGCATTAAGTAAATAAGGGAGTGTGAAAATCAGCACCCTAATTTACATCTATCAGAATCATGGGAACTACTGCTAGATGTTTAACAACGTGGAATAAGTATCTCATTGCAGTTCGATCACAAAAAAGAAAGAATGCGTTGCATGTTGTCATTCTTGTAACACAAGTACATTTCTTGCTATACCTTTTTTTCCTTTCAAAATTCTCCCAAGATACACCATCCCTGCAAAGCCTAAGAAATGACTGAAAAGTAAACCCTCCATATCCAAATATATCTCGAGGACATGTATTCATAAAATACAGGGCATTGGGATGACACTCGATCGACGCATGATCTATCACAATAGCTACCTTTGTCCCTACTACTTTGTTTGGTCAATTAGACCGACACATATGTCGGAAATGAACTTCACTGCGTTTTGAATATCTTCCAACACATAACTTCACTGCATTTGTTTCGGATATCTTCTGACCCTCTAATCAAATATGACGACCTACTCCATGACAGCTTGATATTATCAAGATGCATCCTTAATTCTGGCCTTCCATACCAAGTACTTCTTACTTTCTTTCTTGTATCTTGTCCATTCTCTTAGAGCTGCTAGTATCACATGCATCGAAACTGGCAGGAAGAATGGCTGTGCACATAGCACAAGAGTACATGAGAAATTTTTTAATTTGTGGGATAAAATTAAAACAGAAGCTGAGTCATATAAACAGGTGTCGGTAACAGACCGAATATACAGCGAAACAATGCTCGAATGAGTAGTAGCTGACGGACATAATCGATGGATGGAAAAAGGCATCCTCTGCTAGAGACCTTGCTTGCCTAGAAGACACTGATAGAAAGAACCATTTGTTTGAGTTTCAGTGCAATATGAAATAATGATGACAAATCCTTGGCTACAAGTACACATTATCAATCACAAGGAGAAATAAGAACTTACCAGCAGAAGCATCGTAAACACCAAGAGATGCATTAATTTGAGCCAACTTTGCTGCCTCGAGAGAATACTTCACCTGTCCAGGAGAAAAACATAATTTTAGCTGTGGTCTCCTATTATGCAAGTCCAACAACGTAACATGCACAAATGCTCTTAATTTGCGGATAATGCAGTCAACAAAGTAGGAGTTATAACTTTGATGTAACTGAATGCAAGCAAGAGGATCTCAAACTCAGTTTCAAGATCATCAGCAAAACCAGGTCTTCACTATAGACCAGATGGCCAGAATCTGACCTTTAAAAATTATTGTACTTCCAAGGTATTTTTGGAACATAAATTTGGAGAAGCATGTTTGGAACTTGATAGGATAGGGGTACACATTTGAACTTGATTATCGTAAAGTGAAGCTACTACATAAACAAATAACAGACAACTCTTCTGACAGCATTATTTTTTTGCCAACCTTTGCTAGTTTGGCATCAAAAAAAATAATCTTTTATCCCATGTTTGCTTTATTCATTAAGTCTTGTAATAGTGTATTTCAACAATAGCACGAACAACTATAGGCTATAGTCATGCATTTGAGAGCAGATTTTCCTTAACCAGTTAGTAAAGCCATCCAAAACAAACACATGTAAGAATCACCTGCTTCCCAATCTCATCCTTTATAATCATTCTCGGCAATGATTGAACCTGCATAGAGAACTTGTCACACTTGGTTGAATCAGAGAAAAAGGTTATTCGCTGCTTATTATCAAAGGTAGCGAATGAAGAGAGACAAACTCAAGCATACCAATCTGGAGAGGGATCCAAGCGTTGTGGCACATGAATGAAGATTAAAGTGTGTATGCATCCGCGACAGAACATCCAATTCCCTGATATTGCGCACAAGTGATACAGCTAGTCATGAAGAATTCATTTTCCTTAAAATAAGGCACTATTATTGTTATATAAGTTTTATCAGAGCAATTGACTGCACAGCTTCCAACTTTGGAGTGCAACTAAACTTTTACCTTGAGTACCTACGCATGCTGAATACAAGCAAAAAAAGAATTGTACAGGAATACTGATTCTATGTTTTGATTTTTTTCCAAAAGAAGGGAAGCAAAACATTAAAGAATCTGACTGACATACAAATCATACAATCATGGTTTTTGCTTCAGTGATCTGTCTGATAATTTTTTCTCAAATCATATGAAAAATCCAATTTTTCATTATTCTAAGAAAGCAGCGCAATTAGTAAGACCGCAGTCCCTGCACATTTCAGACCACAGTCATACTGATCACACCATACTGTGAAACTTTGTACACTAAACATGTGGGCCAAAATAAGATATCATTTTAACTTAATTTCCCCAGTCTGATCCTTCATATAGCAAAGTAAACCTATATTATTTCTTATAATCTCACACGCAGCAAACTTACCAAACCAACAAGGTTTCTAAATTGATTAATAATCAGACTTTCTTCTTACCATATTGTGAAGCCTTTTTCACTGGGTAAAAGGTTGTAGATGCCTGAAGACCCAACATAAAGGTTTTCAGATTTAAAACCAAAAAGCTGGCGGAACTGCCCCATGAAAACTTCAAAAACCATCTGCAGATCCTGTTTCAGAATATCCACATTAATTCCAATTATTACTAAAATACAACCAATATAATAGAAAATTGTAACACATGTTTTATTGTCCATATGTGTTGTGAAACTAGTGATCATTCTTTAAGGGAATTTGTTTTTTTTCACCGATGAGTCTTTAAGTAATTGCAGCTCCCACCCGTTGGATACTTCAGAATTCTGAGGAAATGTTCACTACAACTAGGACTCCAATTCAACATGGGAGAAATTGACGCTAAAATTATCACCTAAAATAGATATGAAATGTAGACAAGATTCATGTAAAATGATGGACAGATCAACAATGTTACAAAAAAACATCGAACCTTATGTAAAATTGTACGCCTAGAAGGATGCTTACTTTCTGAATCCTTTCTGCATGTTTGGGGATTCAACACTATAACACCTCCCCACATCTGTTATGCCAATAAAAACAATTGAGCCGCATCAGAAAAAATCACTTCAAGAGTGAGAAAATTAAAGAATATGATGATGATGACAACTAACCGGAGATATAAAGCTATTTGTCTTAGATATCTGTCCATCTGGAAGCTGTAGAAGAAGAGGGCACTCCTTTGCAGATGGTATATATCTGACAATTTGCAATTGGAAAGCAAGGAGGAAAACCTAACTTTGTAAGCTGTGAATACAACGTACTTCTCCGACGACAGCATATCATTTACACAAGAGCTAATGTAGCAAGCAAGGCTTAGAGGAAGGTAAACCTTATGAATGCATAAATGCATGCTACAATTTTTCATCATATATATCAAAAGAAATCTTTTTCATTAGTACAGTTTCAATTCCTAGTATGCTACAAGACAATTCTTCTTGACTTATCAATGGAGGAAAAGGATTCAAAACAAAGCTTGGAACCTCTAACAGCCTTAGAATATTCAATAGACATATCCTAAGCCCTCAAATAAATAATTTGCCAAATGACAAGCAAACATCCATACACATTTGCATGAGCACAAGTGAAAGTAAAAGTGATTCATAAACTAATTGTGCGTTGCAACTTCCCATGAACTGAACCTCAAATCAGAAGTGTACATAAAGATGTTATATTTCAAGAAAAGAATCAAGTTAGAGATTTACACAGCAAACTGCAGCATCTTTGACCTTCCACCAGCTGCAATGGATGTATCCAAGTGCCATTCATTCGAATTCACCTATGCAATTCGAATAATAATGTTTCAATATAGAAAGGTTTAAGCAAGAATATCTAACATGAGTGCATAGAACAATCCAAACATAGGGTGTTTTGAAGCCTACAAAGAAAGGAAGATCCGTGGTACTAAAAGTGTAGCTGTTTGACTTGTCATCCCAGTAAGACAATGCCGACTTTGGCACATGGTACAGCACCTGCCCAAAAAGAGAGCAACATGATCAGATCACAACCCAATAAGATGACTACACGATCAAATTTCACATGACATAACCATTTCACAAGAAGCAAAGGAGCTATTACCTGACTTTCCACAGTTATATTTGCTACAGGTTTCATAGCCTCAATTAATGGGGTCAACAGAGTCTCATCTACTGTCTGAAAGTCCCTGCATTACAAGTCGATGCGCATACTTAAATATAGCTTTCTTGGATTTAACTTGCAGCAAGTGTTCTAGTAATTAGTTTACTTTAGAATAGGGTCCAAGAAACTAATCACTAACAACCAACATTTACATTAGAGAATTATCATTGACAGTGCCATAGCTCATAGTAAATGGTGATTAAAACTAAAGTCTATGATAGCTCCATACCAATCATAAATCCAATCACCCGGTTCCGCATTCAGCAAATTGAATGATAGAACAACCGTTCCATCAGCACCAACAGGCATAAACTCGACGTGAATGGATCCTTCCTCCTTGCCACCATTCACAAACACATTAACAAACACCTCGGCGGCCTTGGACACCGCCTCCGCCTCCGAAACCCCGCCAACGATCCAAGCATGCCTATACTTCCCCACCACAGCTCTCACCTCCTCCCCATTCACCACCACCACCGTGTACACCTCTCCTCCAGAGCCCAAACCCGAACCACCAATGACAGCCTCCAGAGCCTCGTCCACGGCCTCATCATCGCCGTGGAAATCAACGGCGCCGATGTCGGAGTCCATGACGACTGAGACGGTGTGATTGGTGCCCCATTGCGGCGTTTGGCGGGTCAATTTGGTCATTTGACTGAGAATGGAAGCTTCCAGAGAGGCTGTGGAGGATTTCCAGTCGAAGCCGATGAAGATTGCTCGGAAACGACATGGGAAGAGAATCGGATTGGAGTCGATTTCAGCTGAGAGAGACTCGATTTCCTGGAACGGTAACGGCGCGCGGTAAATTTCGACTGATTTGTATATTAACGGAACGCCTGTGAAGAAAAATCAAAGTTAAACGAAGCAGTGAAAATTGATTAGCAGAGTAATGGAGAGTTGAGACTGACCTAGAATGAAGAAGAAGAGAACTGAGACGGTTAGGATCAAGCGCTTGAGGCCTGGCTTGGTTTTGCGCATGGTCTCGGGATCGAAGTCTGGTACTGGTTCATCTTCTTGAGATTTTTCTAGTGTATCAGTTGCTGGGATCAGAGGTTCTGTTATTTCTGCCATTGATGTTCAAACTCTCAAGCTCGCTCTGAGCTCTTTTTTCTTTTTTTTTAAAGACTGAAGCTCTTTAGTATTTACTGAAAGCAAATGCAGAGTGCTTATATTAAGGTAATATAAAAGATGAAGAAAATTGGACGCCTAAGCCGTCTTAGCTCAGCCGGTAGAGCGCACGGTTTTTAACCGTGTGGTCGTGGGTTCGATTCCCACAGACGGCGTTTTAGTTTTCATTTTGAGATGAGAGAACTCCTAGCGGTACATATGAGTTTTAGCTTGATGACAATATTCCCTTTAGTATTATCTTCTTCTTTTTTGAAATTGTGCAAATTTTATATTTACCCGGAAACTTGTGATAGGAATATAAAAATTCACCGGATTAGCCAACACACTAAATGAAGAAATCCTAAAGTACACATATACTAGATAACAACATGACGCACAATGAACCTACACTAACAAACCAGAGTAGCACGAGAGGACTTTAAATTTTGGTTGCACCACTCCTGCCTCGAGCTCTTATTCTAGGTTTATCTTCTGCCTCTTATTCCCAGTATTCTTGTTAGATTCCTCTACATCCTCAACCTCTTGGTGGTACCAGTTGTAGAACTTGAGCTTCTGCAAGGAGGTGATGTCCTTCTGTGGTCGGGGTCCCTTGACGATTTTGCGACACTTGGTCGTACACTCGTCTGAATCTGTGACAACTGCACTGCCCCAGGTATCCATCACCACCTTCGGGCACAGAAAAATTAGGGATCTCATCCCTCAGCCTCCACATTCGCTCCTTAGCTCTAGCTTCTCCTTCTTCTTCTTCCATCTCATCCTCAATCTTGGCACACTGAATAAAGCAACCACCTAGGTTGTGACCCCACGTGCCACAGCTCATACGGATCCCCTTTAGGGTCAGATACTCCGCTCGGCACGCAATCCAAGCCTGCTTCCCCAACTGCACTTGAAAACTGGTGCACAGAGGCTTACTCAGATCAACCTCGACCAACAATCGGATTTCCTCGTCTTGAGTCATTCAACGATTATAATAATCCACCTACTTACCTAGGTACCCATCTAGGGTTTCCAGCTTTGCAAAGGGCACTTCTTCGCCATACAAGTTACCACCCGTAAAATGCAAAGAAGCCCATACTCTAACCTTGTTGATCGGAACCACCTCCATTGGTTCAAATCCATCAAAAGCCTTTACCACCGCTGTGACATCTTCGAAAAACCAGGGACTACGGTTCACCGCCATCTTAAAAGCATCCTTGTCACGAAACATTACTAGAAACCGATCCTCTATCTCAAGCCTAATAGAGATCGCGCTTAATCCTTTGGATCCCTTCCAAAGCCTAATCATCCAGAACTTGATCGAATCCGCCTTCTCCTTAGAGATAGGAGTCTGTCAAAAGACCTTCATGACCGCAAACTTGCAGTCATCATCCTCCTCCTCGCCATACAAGGACAAGTCGAATGCGAAAGAAGATTCGTGATGAACCTGGGGAATCGATCCAAATTGGGGTGCCATGGATTGATTCTTCAACGAGCAAAGCTAAAAGAAAATAGAAAATAGGGCAAGAGCTTGGATGGCTCGAACTCGTGAATCCTAAGAAACTCTAGGTTTCGGCGGAGAACAAGGAAACCAAGTGGTTGTGAAGAAAAAAGTATGTTGAAGTGAATAGGGGAACAAGAAAATAGGTAAAGAAGATCCAAAAGGAGTATGTTGAGAAGGACTGGGGCTAAAAATATATCAATGTAACAAGATCCAAAGGGAGTGGGGTATAAGATCAGTGAAGAAAGTTGTGAAAGGTAGTCGAGGATGGCGGAAGGAGGCCGGAGACGGAAAACTAGGAGGCGAGCAAGGGTTTACAAGTGAGTCGTGGGAAGTGGAAGTTGTGGGACACTTTAACTCTCAGTAACACTTTGAAGCCTTTTATGACTGAGATTTTTGGTTCAGTAATATCCTATGTTGTAGGGACTTGAGATGAGAGAACTTATAGCGTACATATGAGTTTTAGTTTTCACTAGTAATTGAATGCACGCTCTTCGCTGCGGGATTCCGAGCTTGATGACAATATTTTCCCGTTCAGTAATATCCTATGTTGTAGGGACACGGACACGTGAAGACACTAGACATGAAAAATTCTTTAAAAGTAGGACACGGACACAGCTGAGACACAGTAATTAAATTAAATTAAATTAAAATTAAAATATTTAATAATTAAATAGAAGAAAAAAATGAGTAAAATTATCAAAATTATCCCTAAATATAAAGAATCATGTAACTTAAAAATTCATAACAAACTTAAAAATTCATATGTCATTAAAAAAAAATACTAAAAATTCAAACACACTACCGCCGCAAATACTATAGCCGACGATATATGTAAAACTATAGCCGACGATAATGGATAAAAACCCCGTCGGCTATACTATTACCGACAGGTTTTAGCCAACCGACTTTAGCCGACGACCCTTAAATATCGTCGGCTAAAGTCCGTTGTTTAAAACCTGTCGGTAATAATATAGCCGACGAGGTTTTTATCCATTATCGTCGGCTATAGTTTTTAAAAAAAAAATAAAAAAAATTCATTTTTTCCACTATAGCCGACGAGATTTTTATCTCGTCGGCTATAGTTTTACATATATCGTCGGCTATAGTATTTGCGGCGGTAGTAACAAGACATAAAGATCATGTAACTTCATAGTGTGATGATTACTTGCACCCTTGTTGCCATCATTCTAAGGTTCTAAATAATACACCCTCTATTGTTGGTTCGTCTAGAGAAAAATTTGCAAGCTCAAGAACATTTGCACTTCTTAATACATATATATACATATAATATATATATATCTATAGGATTCTCATTTATTTACGTTTAAAAATATATAAAAATATGTATTTTTTAATACGCTAAAATGTCTCCGAGCATCCAGGGAGCGTCTAAAAAGAATATTTTTGGACACACCATGTGACACTTTGGACATGGCGTCCCCAAATGTCCTCAAACATCAAAGTGTCCCCAAGTGTCGGACACGTGATACGATACTACAATGAAGTGTCGGTGCTACATAGGTAATATCATATAGATAATAGATTGACATACAGTTCTTTAAAAAAAAACTAGTTTCTCTCCTTTGAGAAAACCTACAGTCGCCGAGTGTAGCATCTCTATTGACCAAGATGCCAGACACCATCGACCAAGTCGTGACATCATTCTCATCTGCCCTGGTAGACGTGAATGATTTTTGGTTGCGATTCCGACGAGTTTGGCTTCTTGAGGGCAACTTCAAAGTACAGGAGAGACCTAATAGGATTCTCATCCTCACCTTCGACTTGGTGCGGGACAGGTTTGACTTCCTTTTTTACTGGATTAATATCTCAAACATTCCTCCTCTATTTGATAAAGATGAGAATAATGTTGTGTTTGCTGAAGAGGTAGGGGATTTTCAAGAGTTTGATCTGAAAGCTCGTATGAAAGGTATTGTTAGGGTGCATGTGGCGAATTTCGTAGACAAACCAGTGATCTTCAAGAAAATGATGACACAGGCTCGCAACGTTGAGGTCGACATTGAATTTTTCTATAAGAACTTAAGGAGAAGGTGCGCCAAATGTGGTTTAGTGTTTCATGCTTCTGGAATATGCTTGTTGGCACTAGGAAGAATTTTTGGTGAGGTTCGGCCACTGGTTGTAGAGACTAATGGGAATACCTATCCTCTTCCAAGCAAGAAGTTGAGTAGGGGTGGAGATGAGACTGGAGAGAGTTCTAGGGCCTTGGTGGTCAGTCCTGCACCCCCCAAAATCAGCATTAGTTTTAACGTTCATGAGGCATTTGGTTTGGGTACTCAAAGAGGTGACTTTATATTTGGTGCTAATAGTAAACCTAGATGGGAGGATCGCTTGATTCTCACCAGTGTGGAACCTCTGAGGAAGAGAAAATCTAGACCCATTATTATTCAGCAACCAGAGGAGAGTCGTATGGAGGCATCAAAGAATCTGAATATGGTGCCAGGAAAGAAGAGAGGTAAAGATGCAGGCTCCAAGATATCCCCGAAGAAGTTCAAGATCAACCCTGCAGTGGAACTCTATATAAGCGGGGAACCAAAGAGGGTCAAGTTTCCTCGTTTTTCGGACAGACTCCAAGCAACATCTCTAGATCTTATGGAGACACCAGAGGAGACAGTGGTTCAGCGCAAGAAGATGCATGGACGCCCATTGGGTTCGAAGAACAAGCTGAAATCAGATTTTGGGAGTAATGCAGGTACTTCTGAGGCCCGGCTCGTGGCAAAGAAGTATAAGAGAAAGGGTGTGGAAGCTCTACTTCAATTGACATACCCTATAAAGACCCCTTGCTCGGATATGGGCAAGGGTAAGGAGACTTAGATACCTCTTGATGTCGGGTTACTTGCTTCTTTCGTGGACTGCACAGTTCATGGATTTTAAATATACCCACCATAATTGAGTGCTTAGGGGTGTGTTTGTTACCATAATACATGAATTGCGCAATTCACGCAAGGAGCTAGTAAGCCCGACGTTTAGTTTGAGCTTATTGAGTTAAAGAATTGTCCTTGCTTCTGATTTGTTTCTTTGTTCTTGATAGAGTTAAAGTTGTTTGTCAGTTGTGTATGAACATTCAGGCTGTGGAGGTTTTAATGAAATCTTCTTTTCGTCAATATATATATATATATAATAGATTGCACAATATTACAGTACAATGTATTAGTTTGGAAAATTTATAGCTGGTAAATTACTGTAAATAAATATACCTCAACCAGTTGCAAAATTCAATTTCTAATTGATAACTACAACTGAAGAGTACAATAGCTTTTCAATCTATTTCCAGCTTTTACTATGTTAATCTAATGGTGGCAAAGGCTAGCGACCACCAAAAGCTAATCGAATTACCCTTGATAGGATGATGGCAGAAAACAAAAGTAAGAACAAAAATTGCTCATGACTGCATAAGCAAAATTAAGAATATGAAGAACGTTAGTCAATTGAATTACGAAAAATAAAAACGAACATGGTCACTTAAAAGACCATGTGAAGAGCTAAGACAATATCACAACTTCCACCATTGGCAAACAGTCGCAGTTGAACAAAGATAAACTAATAGCAGTGTACGTAATCATGGAGCATTTACCTTGCTCATTATGAAAAAAACACTTAAACATTGACGTCAACTTGAGGATCACATCACATGTTCATTTGCCAGAGAAGCAACCAATACAAAAATCTAGCTCAAAGCACATATCATTAAACTATGCAGATCATGTAGTTCATTCTATACATAGATCAACTTCAATCCCAGATCTCTGAATATGCTTAAGGAAATAAAACATCATCAAACTTAGGAAATAAGGGAATATGGGACAACATTGAATAACCAATCAACACATGAAAAATAATTTCTTATAGGCCAGAACGAAATGACATGAGTTAAGAGAAAAATGAAATTAACTTCACCATACTTCATAGCATACAACATCATATAATAGTCATCGATGTAGTATCACATTCATCGAAGTAAACAAAGCCAAATCAAATCATTTGTCAAACTCATACAAAGTACAATTACCCAATCAACAAAAAACTCTCTACAGTTCAACAATAACCTTCTTCTCAATATGTTCAGAGTACAAAACCAACACCACCTTCTTCAACTTCAGCTTATCTTCTTTGGCCCTAAACAATGCAGTGTCATTGCAATTTCAATTGTAATTTTTTTTTTCTTCTCAGAAATTCAAAGGATCAAAATCAATTTGGTGAGCATATTTGCTGATACAGACAATCAAATGATTGGAAAATTAAAAAATATACTATTTCAAAAGTGAGCCATCGATAAAGACTGATCCTGCACCAAAACGTACATAGTACATACAAATCATTCTCAAACAATACTACGTGTCAAGCAATTAAAAACTTATATATCTGATAACTGAAAAACAGCTTGATAACAGACATGCAAATTTACAATTGAGAGATATACTAACAACACTAGGTCAACAACGCTCTAATTCAGTTTCTAGTGTTTGATGAGCTAGGGAAGTGATTAGTTTTCAGTGATATTTTTGACGTACATTCTAGTTTTCGTTACCTCTCCTTTCTCACTTAGCTTGATATTTCTTATGGAAGTAATTGAATTTATCCGTGACTTTGGCAGACTTGTTCATTGCTTCTTGTTTTAGAATTGAATCTGAACCATATCTTTTGGGTTCCAATTGTATACTTGGGAATCATGTTATAAATTCGACGATGCCACTCCATCAAACCAAATTCCAACTAATGACTATATACAGTATATAGATCCTATTTTGACCTAAATCAACGTTTAGATGTATTTTACCAGGCTTTTATGTTGCTTTATATATAACGGAATTTAGTTTAACCCAGTACACAAAATCTCAAATCATAAAACACAACATTTAATCAAACCATCTATGTAATAAGCTCATGATGTAGTTAAACTAATCGAATCGAAAACCAGCTCGGGCATGTATCTAACTATTGGTTGAAGGAAGATTATAGATGTTACTGTTAGATTAATGGATATGAACAACATTCCTCTGAATTCCTAAACCAATCAAGAAGAAAACTCAAATTGAATGCAATTAAATTTGAAGGGATTGGCTGCATCCAGAAACAACACAGAATAAAGGTCCGATACTAACCCAAAGTTTCAGCCGCCAAAAACTGCAAATAGCCCTGATCGATAGTGATCTTCCGCAAAATCCTAGAACACAAATGAGCGGTTAATGGAGAAAGACCCGAGAAAACAAACCTATTCCAAGGAGATGAGCTTTACTGCCTTTACATGAGCAACATATCCGATGATGAAAACTCCAAGGAATTTGAAAACCAAGTTTCCACATTTGTCAAAGTGAAATCTTCTCGAAGTACAAAATGCAAATCTTCTCGATGAACAAAATGCGCATACCTATCCACATTTTTCCAAGAACAAAATGCAAATCTTCCCGATGAACTCTGTACAAACTGTCAAAGTCAAATCTGAACTCTGAAGTGATAAATATGCCGTAATCGGGAATTTGTATGCGAAATGTTGGAAGATGGATGAGGCGGTGGCGGTGTTTGAAAAGATGCCGAGGAGGGATGTTGTGTGTTGCACGACAATGATCACCGGGTTTTTGCAGGCTGGGAGGGCAGTGGAAGCAGTTGGAGTGTATAGGAGGATGCAAAATGAGGGTATGGAGTTTGATGGGATTGTAATGATGGGTTTAGTGCAGGCTTGTGCAAGTGTAGGGGGCTTGAAATTAGGTGCTTCGATTCATGGCTGTATGATTCGGAGAGGTATTCCGATGGATGTTATGGTGCAGACTAGCCTTGTGGATATGTATGCTAAGAGTGGACATCTGGAGCTGGTTTGTTGTGTTTTCAATAACATGCCTTACAAGAATGCAGTTTCTTGGAGTGCTTTGATTTCCGGCCTTGCTCAGAATGGTTTTGTAGGGCGCGCGCTTGATATGATGGCAGATATGTAAGGCTGTGGTTTCGAGCCGGATTCAGCATCTCTAGTGAATTCACTTGTAGCATGTTCACAGGTTGGACTCTTGAATAGGTGAATCCATTCATGGTTATATATTGAGACGACGCGAGATTGATGAAGTTTCCGGCACTGCAGTCATTGACATGTATTCTAAATGTGGATCTCTTTCGTATGCTCGTGGTATCTTTGATCAGATGGCTTACAGACTTGATCTTATGTGATGCTATGATTGCCAGCTATGGGATTCATGGCCATGGAGAGGAAGCTTTGGCACTCTTCCTCCAGATGAAAGAGACAAAATTAAAGCCTGATCATGCTACTTTCGCTTCTCTTCTATCGGCTTTCAGTCACTCTGGTTTGACGTCATGCTTAGTAAGTACAAAATTTCTCCAGGAGAGACACTATGCTTGTATGGTTGATCGATTGGCACGTTCTGGACGAGTTGAACACGCTAGTGAGCTGATAGCTTCATTGAACACCAAACCAGGGCTTTCTGTCTGGCTCGCCCTCCTTGCAGGTTGCCACAATCATCGGAAATTGTCCATTGGAGAAATTGCAGCAAAGAAAGTCCTCGAGTTTGATCCAGAAGACATGGGAGTTTATGCTTTGGTCTCAAACTTTTATGCCATGGCAAAGAAATGGGATGGTGTAGCAGTATGAAGAAGCTTATGAAACACACAGGACCAACGAAGAAAGTCCCTAGTGTTGTAGGATATTTGATGTTCCTAGTTATGGTGGAGAACACAGATATGGTAATATAGCTTATCTAGAGATGTAATAGGATTACTTTCCTAATTGTACCTCTTGTACTCTCCTATATATAGGAGTTGCTCCTTCATTAATAAAGTTACAGAATTCATTGCTTCAAACTATTCTCTCTACATTTATATTTTCCTAAAACACGTTATCAACACGAAGCCCTAAAATCGAGCACCGCCGCCGACTACAATAGCTGCTGTGATCCCGAAGAGAAAGAGGAAGAAAAAGAATTGTTTTGTAATAAAACAACAAGTAAGTTTTATATACTCAGTTTTGTCTTTTTCAAAATAACCTACTCTTTTGAGAAATTTGGATTTTTCCGTAGGGATTTCGTGATAACATCTCATCCCTCCTTTCTACACCGCACATTTCTTGAAGGTGGGCATTCTTGGAACTAAGAGCGTTCCCGCATGAACTAAGAGCGTTCATGAGTGAACTAAGAGCGTTCATGAGTGAACTAAGAGCGTTCATGAAATCGATTGGATAAAGAGTGTTCAAAAAAGCATCGATTGAACCGAATAAAAAGAGTTCGTAAGACCATATACATCAAAGTAAAGGTCTAATCCAAATATTATATTGAAAAACAAATTAGTTGTCGAGGAAGTCTCTTACAACCGTGAAACTAATACATCTTCTGTTTTCTCATGGTGTTTGATATGCAAAAATACGTTGACAACATGCTCTAGAATCTAAAAGAGAAGTGGAATAACATGTGATTTTCCGGCTTCAAGCAAAATTGCATCAATCAACTATGAGATACTTAAGCTCAGATCCATGCTCCAATTATGCGGAAAGCAATTGAAGAGCAAAATTTGATTGAGAAATCCTCTACATGATCATAATTCAAGGCAAGTTGGAACCAAGAGTGTTCACTATGCGAATTATGAAAGCCCATCAAGAGAATGGCGCAAGGAGCGGAACCCTTAAGTTAAGGGAATTTTGATGAGACAGTTTTTGGTCTCTACCACCGCCCACACAAAGAAGGACGCCATAAGTTGGCGCATGAAGGTCATGATCAATGACCATGATAGAGGAAGCGACAGCCATAGAGGCCGTGGTGACCAAGGAAGCCATAGAGGCTGAGGTACCAATGCCAAGAGAGGCCAAGATAAGACGCATGATGTTTCTCGAATCAAACGAGTTGTTTATTCTCAAAATATTTGAGAATATAGATTTCAGAAGTTTTGGGTCAATAGGTATTGATTACCATTGATAAGCAATAGATGTGAGGTATATATGAATTTCCAAGATCATCATCGTTACATTGAAACCACCCAATCCGAATCTACTTGATCCTTAAACACATCAATTTTCGGAACTATTTTCTTCATACTATTGTACAAATTATTCGACCTAGTTACAGGTCTCGAAAAATTATGAAAATTTTCAAAAGTGTTCATATACTTGTCTAGTTTGGGTATGAAAAATTTCGTTGCATTCCGACACACCAATAATTCGGCAGAAAATCAACAAGGAAGTATGCTCAGATTTTACGAATTTTAAGGATCAAAGAAACAACGAAGCAGAAGATAGAGATGGAGCAGAGACTAATCTCATTAAGGCAAACTTCAAAATTGGCAGAGACTCAATTGCTGAGATACCGAATTTTGATTAGAGCTTTATGTTTTCCATGTAAAAGGGCGTGTGTGCCTAAGTATTATGTTTGACAATGTTGGTCAATTACTTTGGATTAACAAACTTTGATGTATGATGTTGGCATTATTAATAAAGGCATTGTTTTGGTTTATTAATAACAGGCTTGTCTACATTTTCTGTGTAATGTACATGCTTTGCGGTTTCTATAAACCTATCGTCTACTAGGGCTCACCTTAGTAACTTGTGATGTCTAGAACAAGAGACTTTCAATAAAGGTATTTGAGCGAACTTTATGTCCCACCTACATTGATCTCTCTTCACCTGATCATAAGTGAAAAGAACTACCCAAACGACTTTAGATGTCCTAGCAAACTTGCAAATTCGTCCATTGGGATAGCTAAGAGTGTTATAAGTCCCCGAAAACACATAAAACAGAATCTGTTGCACTATCAGTCAGCTTCGACAACGAACTGGGAATTTCTAAGAAATAATCAGCATATGAGTGGCATATGTCTGAAAAGATACGGATGTCTAGTTTTCAAAAATACTTCCAGATTGTCGATAGCTAATTTCTAGAAAAAGTTATACCTATTTTACTGGACTAAGGTCAGAAACAGAGCATAACAGAATCTGCTCTGCAGATCAGTCGACTTCGACGACAAACTGGGATTTGTCTAGAATAAACCAACATATGGATGGCATATGGTTGAAAATATACGGACCTCTAGTTTTCAGAACTATGTCCGGCTCATCGATATCTATTTTCTAGAAAAGGTTATGCCCGTTTTACTAGACAGAGGTTTGAAACCGACATAACACATTTGGCTGTGCAGATTTCTTAGTTTTGACATGAATCTGGGATTGATTCACAATGATTAAGCATATGAGAAATATATGCTCGGAAAGCTACGGATATTTAGTTTCTAGAACTTCATCCGGAACATCAAAAGCTATTTTGTAGACAAAGTTATGCATATTTAAGTACTCAGAGGTTAGTTTGCCCGAGGAAGGCCCAAACCTGAGGAAAACCCAAGGAGGCCCTTCGATGGATCGAAGGTGCCCTCGATGGATCAAAATGTTTCCTGAGGACACCCTTCGATGGATCGAAGGTATCCTTGATGGATCGAGGGATCAACCCTGAGGGGGTGCTTCGATGGATCGAAGGCATATCCCCTGAAAACTAAACTTTCGAGTTATTTTTCATTTTTTTGCTCATGCAAGACTTGTGTCTTTGCAAGTATTTCCCCCGAGAACTTTGAGTGTCTCATTAACGCAGGAATTACATATAGTATGTTATGACATAACAACTTACATCGACTTTGTGCCTTGTCGATTATGTTTATATATTATGAGAATGGACATGGGTCTTCTCATCATCTATGCCAACAATTTTCAAGTGAGAATGGACATGAGTTCCTTTGCATTATCTCTAATGATTGCGGTATGATCCGAATATTAGAGAAATTTATGTGTCAGCCAGATGGGCTATGTAAGACAACTAAAAGAGAGTTGTAGAATCAAATAATGTCATGTGAGATGACTTAAAGGATTCAGACACATATAGGCTTTGATACGACAAATTGGGATACCCAAGTCGTGATATGATGATCCGAATTTTGAGAAAGTCAATCGGACATCCCTTCTTTCGAGTAAAATGAAGCAAGAACCAGAAATGGTTCATAAGAGATTGGAGTTGGGCACCATTTATTGGTGTCTCCATCGTCCAAACGTCGATTAGTGATTGACGCCTCTTCCCCCAAGAGGAGAAAACTAAATGTTGAGGATGGCGTGCTAGTCTCCTATCTTGCTTCCCGAGTTCATGAAAACTCCAAGCCTCAACCAAAATCCTCATTGGTTATTTTCAAAGGCTCATCACTCGTTATTGTAAAAGCCCACTCATTCAAGATTGAGACCATTCTATGCAAATGACACATAAATTCTCACTATATAGAATCTAAGGTGATTCTATGGGACGATTCAACCAACTAGCGGACCACTACGATGTTTTGTGGTGTTGGTTTATAATGCAGACACACTGGTCACGTGTCGTGCCATCTTCCACTTGTAATGCTGCTTAAACTTCTAGCTCAGATCATATGAATGCGGGCTCACTACCTAAATCATCCCATTCATAGTTGGTTCGACTCAATAATGCTAGAAAGTTTACATCGCAGAGTTTCGATGACTTATATTGCACATCATTGAGATTTGATATTGGTATCATACTCTCATGAATAAACCCAAATGGTCTCGCAGAAAACTACTGTTTAGCGACTACGATAGTAGTCTGAGCATTGGTAATGTACACCAATATTTTCTGCTTAGGGTTATGCAATATCGCATGCAGTTATACTTCATCGTCTACGATCTACCATCAATTTTATTTTGTGCAGCTAGTGACTGTATGCGAAGATAATATCTCGCACTTACGCAAATATGTGCCAAAAATTGAAAGGACCCAACCCCGATTTAGTTTCCTAAACCGGAATCAAATCCCTTCTGAAAACACGAACCAACAAAAACCATCAAAATTTCGGCAGAGTAACGCTACTAACGCGGAATTGCCATTACCTGCACCCGGAAAATACACTTCATCCTATGCCACAAAAATCAAACCGTGGGCACCAATCCCATCCGGATTTCTCAATATCATAACAGTAATGTAAAGTAATAAATATAACTATACTTTACCGAAATCCGGGGAAAATCGTATAAAAACATGACATAAGAATACTCAGAGCGACTTCTAGTATAGATATACAAATAGTAGGCCAAACTAAGAACCTACCATAAAAGAAACATCGCTCGAATACTATGCTCCGACCACGACGTGCGACACCAGAATCTGAACTGCAAACTGGGCACGGAAACCGAAAAGCCCAGGAGAAAGACATGAAAACTGTTAGAGTGAGTGGACGAAAATAAATGTCTTTCGCCAAATAATATATGTTATAAAAACATATGCGAGTCAAATGCATAAAAATCAAATGGTACACGAGGGAGACTCTAACTCCTCACGCGTACAGAGCATGCATGGAAAATCTCACGGGGTCCCTCGTAGACACATCCGTGCTAATACAGTCCGAATCACGGGATCCTAGACCCACACGTGATTCTAGCCAGAAAGGTCTCACGTCAGCATATCTGTTTCCACCCGGAACTACATCGGCACAAGAAACAGTTCCCCTGGTAGGCACCCTCGGGGATCAGCCGGGATGCGAGTGTATCGATACAACAACATATACTAAGACTGTACTCTATGTAAACCAAATCATAAATAGTTCGATGCAAATGCATAAGGTAATATTTAAATGTATATACGTAATGTATAATGGTATAAGCATAATCGTATAACACATGCTCGTATCAAACATAATCTCGTATGCATGCTCAAGTTCGTAAAAACGTGTATAAAGACTCGCAATCATTCCGTGAAAAGAAATTGTCCACTCACAGACTAGCGTAACGCAGTTCGCGTTAATCCCGTGATCCGGCGGAAAATCCCTCGCCAAACGAACGATCATGAACCCCTGAATAATCATAAAATCCATTTCTCAAAATCATAACTCGGATCCCCAAATCAAATCACGAGAAACAATCGTTTCGGAAACATATAATCCAATAATGACGAATTGTCGAAAATCCAATAATCACATCACAAAACCTTGCTATAATTTTGGACACTCAATTCGAAAAACAAACCTCACCACTGCGATCAGGGCGCGATTTCGAGTGAAATGACATATAACTCGTCGAAAACCACGTCGGGCGAAAAGTCGTCGCCGCCGTCGCCGCTGCCCCGCCACCGGAAAATCCATACCAGCCCTGAAAAATACATGGCACATATGGTTTTGAAGATCTCGACGATTCCAACAACTTTGCAGTTATAAGTTAAGGCCAATTTTGACCAGAAAACCTCCAAAAATCAACCCAAAGTTTCAAAACCCTTACCAGAATTTCAATTCGACGGATCTCTCTCCTCCGGCCACGGCAACCCTCAAGACCACTTGGAAAAGCTTCCTTGGCTTGAGGCTAACAAAAGCCCTCAAAGCTCCACCATCAACTTGGCCGGAAAAGCCACCTCCGATTACCCCAAAGTTTCGCTGGAAAACATCAAACTTCAAAACGTCATAACTTCTTCATCCGACAACCAAATTAAACGATTGACCTATTAAAAGAAAGAGGAGCGCAACCCCAACAACTTTCATGAAGAGACTCCGGCCAACCGTAGCCGGAATCGGCCTAAAAAAACGTGAAAACCAAACGGCAGTTTTGGGTAAAACGGGTCGCCCACCCTTGATCCGTGGTCAACGCGAGTCAAGGCCCAGTTTCCTGTTTTGGAAAGTTTCCAATTTCGGCAAGTATTCTCCAGTATTTATACCGTACGCGTATCGAACCCCAATTGGATAAATACGACAATATTCGACGGACGAAAATATTCACAACTTATTCTTCGTAACTCGGAAAAATTATCCGAAAGTTCCCACAAGCTCGAAATTAAATTTTCTACAACTTTCACGAAGGATCCCAAATCAAATTCTCGTCCGGTAATTTAGTCGCTAACGAAGCTGTCATTTTAACCCGATTATGTCGAAATTTCAAATATTCATATTTTATTCCTCGGTTGTCCAAATAATGATCCGGAACCGCCCACAACCCCGAAATCACGCGTACAACAACTCTTGAGAAAAGACTCAACTCAAATTTTCGGCCAATAATTTAGTCGTGATCAAAGCTGGCGACTCAATCAACTATCGGAAATCTGCGATTACGCATAACCTCATGAATTAAGCTGATTAACACTACTGATTCTGTTCCGGGTCATCACAAAAACATTGCTCTGCCACAGCACATTATGATGGGTCAATCGAGACGGATGAATACATATGTTGGACATGAGTCTTCAACAAGAATCCGCTATAAAAACCTTGACAGGCGATCTCTTTACCGCTAGTTTTGCGGATGTCTCTTTGATGAGACAGTCTTCCCGTCGTTTGGAGGAGATAAGAACAAGCATGTTCAAATAGGAACGACAAGAAGGGTCGTGTCCTCATTATGTCTCATCATGATCCCCAAACGATAGAACGTAACAGATTTGATACCTGATACGATTTCTTGTATTGTGAAAGTGACGAGATCACATATACTTGCTTCAAACATGCCTGTAAGGATTCATGTCCCTTTGAGAGGACATGGCGCCACCAAAAGGAGTTGGTTATGGAGCTACCACCATAGAATGTGGCATAGTGACGTCACAAAGTGGCATAGTGTCGTCACAGGTCATGGGTTCTGCTGGAGAGCGTAGGATACCCAAATGTTCGATAAATACTCGTCCAAGGAAGGGAGCGAGTTTGGCACAATATGATCAATTGATCATTTATACTCTATTCCATCTCATGAGAATATATTTGGATTATGGTTATCATTGAGGGACGCCTTAATACTAAAACCAATTCCTCAAAATATAGAGATCTCTATATACTACACTAGTGTACATGAGATTATGGAATTTTGAGACTTATCGAACATATCTACGTTGAAACTCCTGAACGTAGTAGCAATTGGCATACATGGAAAGAAGCGATCCAGATTGACTTATGTTCACTAACAAAGAGAAAGGTCATTGGGTTGGTGATGCCGACACACCCAAGTGTAAAGCCTATCGAAATGGGTCTTTGCTAGAAATCGTGTAAGAATAAAGAGATTATACTCGCCTCATGGCGCAAGGCTTCTCACAACGCTCTGGAATCGACTACGATGAGATAAATTCTCTCGTAATGGATGTCATTGCACTCCACTACCTTGTCAATTTGGTAGTTTCCGAAAAACTTGACATGCAGCTTATAAACGTGGTCATGACGTATCTCTATGGGGATCTAGAATAAGAGATAGATATGAATGTCTCAGATGGACTTCATTTGCCTAAATCAAGTGGCTCTAGACCACAGAGCACGTTTGCAATGAGATTGAAACGTTCACCAAGTGACTACTTGATTGGAAATGGATATGCCCATGCGTGTTCATTTATAGAACAAGTTTAGGATTTGCAAAGTGTTTGAAATCTGAATTTGAGATGAAAGATCTTGGGAAGACACGGTTTTGTCTCGAATAAAGGAGTCACAGCTAGTGACGGGAACTCGAGCACCGTAATGATGAGATTCTTCATCATCGGCTTACTCTAAGGTATGTTGCACTTTATGATGATAAAGTGAAGTCTATAAGTACTCCCATGATCTGCTATAGTCTTGACCCTTAGAGGGATCCATTTTTGTCCAAGGGATGACGACGAAGACGTGTTAGAGGCTAAAGTGCCTCATCTAAGTACAAGAGTGTACTTAGCGTAATACACAAGACTTAGCTCCTCATTCTTGTTGAACTTAATAGCTAGATGTAGCTATGCGCCCACGCAATGCCATTGGAATGGTTTAAAGACAATCTTTTAGTATCAAAGAGTATGAAAGATATAGGCTTAATCTATCCATACAGAGAGGCCATAAAGAAAGTGGCGTTGGAAGTAAGGGCACCACAAAGAGAGCGGCGTTGATTTCCCTTCACCCCCTGCACCAACAATCGTTGTGATGTGTTGGCAAGTTTTGCTGATGTTGGATATCTCTCTGATCCACACAAAAGTTGTTCCCAAGTTGGTTATGTCTTTACCATGGGAAACACCGCGATATCTTGGAGGTCTACAAAGCAGACCTTTGTCGCTACATCCACGAATCATTCTGAGATTATTGCTCTTCATGAGGCAGTTAAGGTGTGTATATGGTTGAGGTCCATCATTACACATATTCGTGAGACTTGTGGATTGGAATCCACTACTAACTCTTAAAGTCTAGATAGCAGACTCTTGTCGCTACATCTTCGAACCATGTTGAGATTATTGATCTAACATGAAGTTGTTATGGAGTGCATATGGTTGAGATCCATAAACGCACATATCGAAGATCAAGTAGTTTATGAATCACCACTGATGAACCTACATGCATTATGAGGATAATGTTGCTTGCATCAAGGTGATGAAGCTAGATTACATGTAGGGTGATAACACCAAATACATATCGCATAAGCTATTCTATAGTCAACAAACAATAGCAAATCCTCAAGGTTATGGTTGACCAAGTTTGATTTGAGGATAATGTGGCAGACTTTCTAAAGTCATTGGCCAAATTCCACATTTGAGAAGCATGTGTAGAGCATAGGGTTGCTCAGCTTACTCAAGCTACCCTTGATGTTGATATCAGGGGGAGATGCAGACTTCAGGGGGAGTGGCATACACATGAACGTTTCTGGATGTGAAGGACACGTTGTACTCTTTTTCCTTGCCTAAGGTTGTTTTTATCCCACTGGGTTTTTATTACTTAGCAAGGTTTTAATGAGGCAACATAGCTGTGTGTCATATCATCGTCTACGACGATCTGCACTCTTTTTACTTGGCGAGACCGATTTTTCTCCTGCAAAGGTTTTCGGCTCGGCAAGGTTTTTGATAAGGCATCAATGAAGCAAATGAAGAAACGTCACCACCATACACCGGCACAAGGGGGAGTGTTGTAGGATATTTGATGTTCCTAGTTATGGTGGAGAACACAGGATATGGCAGTATAGCTTATCTAGAGATGTAATAGAATTACTTTCCTGTTTGTACCTCTTGTACTCTCCTATATATAGGAGTTGCTCTTTCATTAGTAAAGTTACAGAATTCATTGCTTCAAACTATTCTCTCTACATTTATATTTTCCTAAAACACCTGGCTATGGTGCAGTGGAAGTGAATGGTGAGCTCCATAGTTTTCTTATGGAAGATAAGAGTCACCATCACAATGAAGAGATTATGCTACTTTTGGATCAGTTGTACTATGACATGAGAGCCCTGGGATATGTCCCTAAGTCTGAGCTTCGGTTGCCCAGGCGCATTACTCAGAGCAAGGAAAATTTTCAAAATACTTTCAGCATATACAAATTTGAGTTCTGATTACTACTTCAAGAGGTTTAACATCTAAACAAGTTCAGTAGGAAGTTACAATTTGGATAGCAGGTGCGGTTAACGGTTTTAGAAAGATGCCCAGTTCAACAACTTCTCTATCTATGGAACCAGCCAACAAGGTATCATTAGAAATATATATTTAACTAATCCCAAATACCAGAATATAGAACAAATCAACGATAGTCAAACCGAAAATTCTACTTCCTTCAGCATCACAAAATTTCCAACAACATTTTCCCCGGCTGAATAATAACCATAACTGGGTAAGAGATGTATGACAAGATCGCCAGCAAGCAAAATAATTCACAAAATTCGAACTGTGGTCAGGTTTCAAAACTTCCTCATCTCTTATGTCCTGCAGAAAGAATCTGAAGGTTTTGATTGTCTTCTAACAAACGGTCATATTCAAGAAGTAGATCTGCAGCCTGTTTTTGAAGGGAAGTGACATGAGCTTCAGCAGTTTCCACGGCTTTATCTTTCTCCGCACATTCTAACTTCAGCCTTTTCAAATCCTCTGATAGAGTTGCAATTTTTTCATGTAGCTGTTTGATTTCCTTGGAAGAGTTCTCTTCCTTTTCTGTAAGCTGCACCTTTTCTTTCTGAAGCCTGTCAACTTCTTCTTTTGTACTTGTCAATCCATCAAGTTTAGTAAGATACTCGTGTGTTCGATCAATTATGAATCCCAAAAATACAGAAAAAGCTGCACGCAAGATCAAGATTGAGACATCAGGTGTTAGAGTAAGTAACTTAGCACAGACAAACACAATGCATGAATCACTTCTAACTTTTTTCTAACACTTGGATATTTCAATTTAACAGGTAAGCAAACAGATCTTCCCTAATAAAAGCACTATAATGTACATCTCCATACAGGCTGAACCAGGAGTACAACAGTAAGATAGGTACTGCACGATAATGTACTATTCTCTAAGCTTCTAAGAAACATAATAAGCATACAGTCATTTCAAATACTGTGAACCAAAATGATCCAAACAATATAAATGAAATCTTGAACCAATCATACATGACAGGTACGGCTGAAGTTTCGAGTAGCGAAATTGTGAGGAATGTATCTCAGACTCTCAGTTATTGTCTAGTTCTCATATGCTTGATTTCATTGATGACTCCAAATTTATGGATTTTCAGGAGTACAACTCATATCACATTGTATGAGACACAGACATTCACTTACCTTTAATCTCAACAACTCATGGGGGATAGATAGAAAGTGTGATAAACAGCAATCATAATCATAGTGATATGACTTTAAAAAATTGCAGACAATATACAGCTGCTAAAGTTGAAGTCTTTATGCCTTGAGGTGATTAGATTCAACACTTGAAGATAAAACAATGCCCTACCCAGTTCATCCTGCAAACATTCAATCTCCTTATCTGGTATACAAAGCTACCCACACCACAACACTACTCTTTACTCTTAAGCAGTCCACATAATAAATGCACAACTAAACTGTACCAACCATTGAAATGAGAAACTGTAAAGCCTAGTTTGAATCCCTCAAAAGTTCAAACTCTCAAGAGAATCTAGTGCCTTATGTGTTAGACATATTATATTGCTCAATTCTGGTTGACCCTCTTCATATCCACACACAAATTTCAAAAACTGAAGAAACCCACATACGTGAAGCTTGGAAGATTAAAGAGAACAGAAACATACACATTAATGAAGCTTCAAGGATGTGGGTTCTGTAAAGAACCTGATCCATGGGAGACATAGTGCCAAGCTTTTCACCTTTGTTCTGCATCTTGACAATGCTAATGAATCTTGAGAGGAGAATCACACCCATGGTGCCAGCAATGCCTATCAGAGTAACTGGTCCTCTGCCCACTTTGAGCTGATCCAGAATCTTCAACACAAGCTCTCTCAGTGGCCCAATCTTGAGCAACATAAGAGATGCCACAACAGCCTCAGCGATCACAACTGGGATCAACAACTCATACATCTCTAACTCTGCTTCTCGTCTATGCTCAGCTCTCAACCAAAATTCAAGAGCGAATAGATTGCAACAAAGAGAGAGTTGCTTTTGTAGAAAAACAGACTTACTTGTTGGAGAAGCCAAAAATCAAAGCTTTCTGTTAATGGGTATTGGATTTTCTGGGGAGTTTGGCAAACCCAGTTCGCAAAAAGATGGGTTTAAGGCCAAAAACAATGCGGGTTTGAGCACCACAGATCTATGGAACTGGCCAAATAGAGAAAGCAAGAAGTTTTTATTCTCTGCAGAAAACCATTTTGTAATGCGAGTGACTTTTCAAATAAAAAGCGGTGTGTAATTGAGTGTTAAAACTAAAATTTAAATTACTCTAAAATGGGTTTGCTCTCTTCAAGAGGCTCATCAATGAAGGAAGGAAGAGCAGAGGCAATAGTTAGGGTTGTTAATCGGTACACACGTTTCGGTTATTAGGCCGAAACGAAAATTGAATCATATTTTTTAATCGGTTCGATTTGATTCGGTTTTTCTGATTTTTTTACAAAAAAATCGAATGGTTCGATTCGGTTCGGTTTGGTTTTTTTTTCCGATTTTTTTAGTTTTTTTTTTAAATAAAAAAAAACTTTCTAAAAAAAATACTGTTTCTTTCTATTAGTTTCGAAAATTCGAAGATCTTCATTAGCTACTTTTTTCAATAACTTTGTGAAAGTGCGAAACATAGTTTATGTCAAATCGAATCAAACTACAACAAATATAATTAGTCACAAATCACACATTCAAAGTTTCAAACCATAACAAATGGGCAAATGTTTACCGAAAGTTTACATCACAAATTCAAAGTTTCAAATATCAACAAACATAAACTAAAGTCCGCACTCCATAGTCCAAGTTTAAAACAATCTACAGTCCATCCAAATAAAAATACAATCCAAATATCACATAAAAACACTATATTGAATCCATTCTCAAACTATACTCAACTTGTCCACAATTCTCACTTTCTCAGTTAGGGGGTTTTTCTTTGGCAACTTAGTATTTCTTTTCTTAAACCTACAAGAACCCCAATAATCATTGTTAAGTATCAAACTATGACACATACCAAATACTACTTTCATATAGGACAAAGAGAGATATTCAACAACATACCCAACAACATCAAACTTGATTAACACTTGTAAAACGACGTCGTTTTATCCATTTCGGTTCAAACGATTCGGTTCGGTTTTTTTGGAGCCGAAAACCGAAACCGAACCAAATTTTTCGGTTCGGTTCGGTTTTTTTGTTTTTCGGTTCAGTATTTGTTTGATTTCGATTTTTTCGGTTACGGTTCATTTTCGGTTAGATTTTTTTTCAATTTTTGAATCGGTATTAACAGCCCTAGCAATAGTGATGCAGTCAAAGGGCAGTGGTTGAAGTATGACATGATTATTTACTTGGAATCGAAATTATATGGAATCGAAATTAATTAGAATTGGAATCAGAATGAGAATATGTTATTTTCATTGAGCTGTTTACTTACAATTTGAAATCATAACAGGAATTAGAATCAAAACTAGTTTGATTACTGAAATACTCATACTGTTTAAGGAGACTTATTCTCTATTAATTCCGGCGTGTGTCTTGTCCTAGTTAGATATGGATATTGATTAGATAGATACAGAGAATCCCTATTATATCGTGATAGTTATTGTAATTGATTGTATCAGCCTGTATTTAAGGCATTCTATCAATGAGAAGAAAACTACTTTCTGTCTATTCTAATTTGTCCTGCAACACGTTATCAGCACGACTCTCAGAGTTAATAGAAAAATCCTAAAATTAGGAGAAACCACCGCCACCGTCGACCGTTGCCGCTGGCTACCAAGATCACCTTCGGCCTCTTTTCGTCTTTAACAAAATCCCACGAAATTTTAAGAAGTTGACAACATTGCATGACTTCCAAGAAATCGTTTCAGAAGAACTTCTTCTTCATCAAGTGCAGTGGTCATACCGAGCACAATACCTGTTGCGGTAAATATTTTTTAAACTGCCTATTGCTAGATCTAGACCAAACTTACTTATCGTAAAACCCTAGATTTAAGTTGATGATAATTGTGATATGAGTTGTGAATATTACATGTTTATACCCTAGCTCCTATGGACATATATCCATAGAGTATACATGACGGTCCTGGGGGAATCAAGGTTTGGAAAAGAAAAATAAAAGAAAAGGAAAATCGATTCTATGTGACTGTTGTGTCACAGTCGCTGGGTGTGATTTTTACCACCGTTCTATAATTGATTGTGTGACTATGCCTCATGGATCACGTTCTTATTCAATTAAACTTGAAAGTTTTGTGATCGTAGTACTCGATCATTTCTAATAAAACATCTCTATGTGTTTTGTAGATGAGTTCGAATGAGCCTGCAAGGCCGGAATTCAAGGCCGGAATTCGAGATCTTTGACCTTGAAGGCAAGGAGTACCATCGTTGGGTCTTTGATGTAGAGAACACATTCATCGGAAAGAGACTTACCAACACCATCAAACCCACTGGGCCTGGAACAAATCCTCCCACCTACTGAAGAGACAAAATCTCAAGCCCTCATGATCTTTAAGGCGTCATATTCACCCATCTCTGAAGAAGCATTACTTGAACAAGATAGATCCCATGGTTTTGTTGGATGTTCTAAAAAAGAGGTTCAATAATGTGCATAATGCACAACTTCCTGAGTTGACTGCAAAATGGAACAACACCAGAATGGTGAATTTCCCAAAGATCAACACTTTTAACCAAGCTATGCTCAATCTGCAGTCTAAACTAAGCTTTTGTGGTGTGGAAAAATCTGAGGAAGACATGATTGAGAAGGCGTTACAAACCTTCCCCAAATCTATGAGTCTTCTAGCTCATCAGTACCAGATTAAGTACGAGTAAGGGAGGATTACCGAATTCAGTGATCTCATTAACAGTTTTGCGACTAAAGAAAAGCATTATGAGATCATCTTGAATAATAACTCAAGATCGGCTGGTACCAAAAATCCTAAGAGTTATAATACAGGAGCAAATGCTCGAAAAGATAAGAAGGTTGCTCGTTCATAATCTTATAATCGTGACATGCTCTACGTGGGGGAAGAGGAGGGTGTGGGCGTGACCAAGGCCATTGCCAAAATATAACTTGGCATAGAGATCATAACGCCCATTCTCAAAAGAACCAGTCTAGTTTGGTTCCTGATGGTCAACGGTATCAACAATCTGGTAAACTTGGTTGTTTCAAGTATGGCTCTACTAGAAATATGCACAATCAATGCCATGTAGAGAAATTCAAAATATCTACAAGAAGCACAAACAATATTTGGATCAAGAGTCGAATTACACTGGAGATTATGAGATGGAGATTGACACTAACCTAGTTTTAGCAAATGACAAGGGGAAAGAACTTGCTACCCCGGATTTTGATTAAGCCTATGTAAAAGGCAGTTGTCTCTGTAATCTTTCAAGTTTTAGTTTTGTTTTTGGCTTACTTTTCGGTCAAGAATTTTAAATACACTTGTCTTTGTTTTATGAATAAGAACACATCTATGATGTAATTTTTGTTGGCAAGCAATGCATATTTCTCTATTTTCGGTATATGAAAGTGTTTTGAGAATGTTCTATTCCATGCAATTCTTATGTATGGTTTAATATTTACACATATGGCAAAAGGCAAGCCAAGATACCATTTTGAAAAGAAAAAAAAAGTCGAAAAAAAAATGAAGCAGTGCACAAAGCAGCTTCGACCCGTCGAAAAATTGAACTGAACAATTTTCGACCGGTTGACACCTCGCTTCTGTTCGAAAGTGGCTCGAATACGACCTGTCAAAAATTGAACTGAACAATTTTCGACCGATCGACGCCACGCTTTTGTTTGACATTGGTCCGAATTCGACCCATCGAAAAATTGAACTGAACAATTTTCGACCGATCGATGCCACAACTCTATCCCAAAATTGGTCCATTTTCGACCCGTAGAAAATTTTCTCGACCGGTCGAAATCTGGTATCGGAAAATCACATGCTATTTAAGATTTTCTTGACCGGTCGAGGCCTTTCTTCGGCCCATCAAAAATCCAATCTGAATGTGATGTTTTTAGATAAGTTTTTCATCTGTTTCATTGGCTTATGATGTTATTTATACATCAGTTTTATTGGAAAACATCGAAAAAGTTTTGAAATTTTCTGTTGGAAAATTGTTGGTCTAAATCGACCAACTTGGATTTCAGCACCAGATGTTGTTATTACATCGGTTTAGGCCACGCCATATCAGAACTCAACAAGGGTCACACCCTTCTCAAACCTTCGAGTGTATACTTGAAGTGTGCGTCTCGTCTTTGCTACAAAGACTTACTTGTTTACATTGATTTTTAGACGTATCAAGGTGAAATTGAGTGTCTAGTAGATAATGGTACTACTCATACCATTCTGCGAAATAGCCAATTGTTTGTGGATTTTTTCTTATACAAATTCTCAGTGACAACCATGATTGGTGCAGCTCCCGTTATTCAGGGGCGTGGTAGTGTAAAGTTTTTGCTGCCCCATGGTACAAAATTATATATCACTGATGCCTTATATGCGCCAAATTCCAATCGAACCTTGCTAAGTTTCAAGGATATTCGTGCCAACGGATTTCACTTGGAAACCTGTTGTGAGAATGGTAAAGAATTTTTGTGTATAAACTCTCTTGATTGTGGCCGCAAGCGCATTCTAGAGAAGTTTCCGACAATTCGTAGTGGTTTGTACTTAACCACGGTTCGGATAGAATCCAATGCCATGACTCACACTACTATGTGTGATTCTGATTCATATAAGCTTTGGCATGTACGACTGGGACACCCAGGTCGTGATATGATGATCAAAATCTTAAAAAATACTCATGGTCATCCATTCTTTAGAGCCAAGAAACATGTGGGATTACCTATTTCCATCATTTTTGATAGTGAGGATGAGATTACCCATCTCAATCCTAACTTGGTCTCCACGACAAGTACATCACCTTCCCAACAACACACTGTTGGAGCATTGTGCGGCATCCCACCAGATTCTTATGTTGCCATCTCTGATGCGCATCTCTCGTTCTGCAAAGCTTGTTCATTAGCAAAATTGACGGCTCATCCTTCTTTTGTTGTTGATAACAATGAAAATATTCCATTCTTACAAAGGATCCAAGGTGATATTTGTGGACCTATCAAACCTGAATGCAGACCATTTAAATATTTCATGTTTTTGATAGACGCATCAATGCGATGGTCACACGTTGCTTTGCTATCCACAAGGAATGCAACGTTTGCATAACTCCTAACTCAAATTATTAAGCTCCGGGCTCACCACTCGGACCATCCAATCAAGTCTATAAGATTGGATAATGCAGAAGAGTTTGTATCAAAATATTTTGATGATTACTGTATGTCTCTTGGGATTGATGTTGAATATCCTGTTCCCCACGTCTATTTTCATAATGGTTTAGCAGAGGCTTATATCAAGCGGTTACAGCTTGTGTCTAGAGCTTTGGTAATGCACACAAATTTACCGGTCTCTGCTTAGGGTTATGCAGTGTTACACGCAGCAATGCTTCTTCGTTTTAGACCTGTTGCCTGTCAATCATTCAGTACGTACCATTTGATAACTGGATATGAGCCTGACATTTCACATTTACTCATTTTTGGTTGCGCGGTCTATATGCCTATTGCGCCTCCACAACGTACTAAGATGGGTCCTCAACGAAGATTGGGCATTTATGTTGATTTCGAATCTCCCAAGATAATCCGCTATCTTGAACCTTCGACAGGAAATCTCTTTACTACTAGATTTGTAGATTGTCAATATGATGAGACATATTTCCCGTCGTTAGGGGGAGATGGGAATAGTTTTATTCCAGTTCAACGTCAAAAATTGACGTGGTTTGATCCCATTGTGTCTCATCATGACCCACACATATCTCAGATTGAGATAGAAGTGCGTAGGATACTCGATCTTCAGCAAGTGGCAGACTCCATGCCTGATTCATTTGTTGATATTGCTAAAGTAACGAGATCGGATATACCTGCTGCTAATGTTCCTGCAAGGTTAGAAATTCTGATAAAGGGATTCGTTAATAGCAATACTAGGCAAGGAAGAATTCCTCCTGCTCATGTTGATGGTGTTTCTTCAGCCTCGGCTCCCACCAGAAAGAGGGGGAGACCAAGAAAATCCACAGATGAGCCGCCAGTTGAAAGGCAGGTCATCAAGGCACTAAAAGATCCACTTATCATCAACGTTGTGAATCCTTCACGTGAGATTGTCTCTGATTATGGTTACGTCCTTGAATCACAATTGACATCTCTGGAGGACGCTCCAGAACCTTTTGTGATATCAGAGAACTCAGAAATCTCGCTTAGAACAAATGATGCACATGTTCTTATGGATAGATCTTCCATGTTAGTTGATGATATGTTTTCTTATTCCGTCGCTTAGGAGATTATTTCGACGATGAAGTGGAACCCCACTCAGTTGATAAATATCAACGTAGAGCAGATTTGTCGAAATGGAAGGAAGCAATCCAGACTGAACTAGACTCTCTGAATAAAAGGCAAGTTTTCGGTCCGATTGTGTTATGCCCACCGAATGTTAAGCCATTTGGATATAAATGGGTCTTTATTCATAAGCGTAATGAGAAGAATGAGATTTTGCGTTATAAAGCTAGACTTGTAGCGCAGAGTTTCTCTCAGCGCCCTGGAATTGATTATAAGGAGACGTATTCTCCAGTTATGGACATCATTACCTTCCGCTACCTAATAAGCTTGGTAGTGTCCGAAAATCTTAGTATGCAGCTAATAGATGTGGTTACTACATATCTCTATGGGGATCTTGATTCAAAGATATACATAAGAGTGCCAGATGGCATTACTATACCCAAATAAAGTAACTCTAGACCACATAGTGCTCATGTTATAAAGTTGAGATGTTCACTGTATGGATTGAAGCAATCTGGTAGGATGTGGTATACATGCCTCAGTGACTACTTGATTGGGAAGGTATATAAGAATGATGATTTATGCCCTTGCGTGTTCATTTAAAGAACAAGTTCAGGATTTGCTATAGTAACTGTCTATGTTGATGATATGAACATCATCAGAACTCTTGAAGAGATCAATGAAACTGTTTGTTAATTACTTAAAATCTGAATTTGAGATGAAACACCTTGGTATGACTCAATTTTGTCTCGGATTAGAGCTAGAACATCTAGTTGGTGGAATTCTTATTCACCAGTCTGCTTATGTTCAAAAGATGCTCAGACGATTCAATATGGACAAAGCACACCTTGTTAGCACACCAATGGTTATACGCAGTCTAGACCTCAAGAAAGATCTGTTTCGTCCGTTAGATGATGAGGAGGAGATCTTGGGAGCTGAAATTCCATACCTTAGTGCTATTGGAGTTTTGTTGTATTTAGCTCAGTGCACATGTCCAGATATTGCATTCTTAGTGAACTTGTTGGTAAGATTTAGCTCTGCACCAACGCAACGCCATTGGAACAGATTGAAACAGCTCTTTAGATACTTAGAAGGTTCCATTGACATGAGTTTATTCCCCCCTTACAAAGAATACAGAAAAAAGCATGAGATTCTCGGAAAAGAGAAAGTTGAGACAAATTCTAGGGATTTCGACCCGTCGAAGGATTTCCTTAAGGGTGACAATACAAAAAATATATCGCCGAAGTTTTTCTTTAATCAACAACAACAGCAGTTGTTGAATATTCATATGAGCCAGATAGATTCTGCTGATAATGTTGCGGACTTGTTTACCAAGTCACTTCCTAAATCTACTTTTGTAAAACATGTGAGAAGCATTAGTATGCGCAGGTTATCAGAACTCCTAGACTGAGTTTACAGTCAGGGGGAGTTACATTTCTGTAGACATCATAGGGAGTCTACCTCACATGTAGTAGCTTTAGTAGTTGGTGTGTTGTACTCTTTTTCCCTTAAACCAAGCTTTTGTTTTACCCATGAGGTTTTTGTTTGCTTGACGAGGTTTTTAATGAGACAACAAGCCATGCATCATTCTTACGACCATCGATACAAGGGGAAGTGTTTAAAGAGATTTATTCTCCATTAATCCCGATGTGTGTCTTGTCCTAGTTAGATATGGATATTGATTAAATAGATACAGAGAATCCCTGTTATATCAGGATAGTTATTATAACTGATTGTATCAGCCTGTATTTAAGGCATTCTATCAATGAGAAGGAAACTACTTTCTGTATATTCTACTTTCTCCTGCAACACATACAAATTAATAGTTATATTTTCATATTCAATAACTTTCTTTTTTTCTTTTTATGAATTTGAGCAAAGTTTATAGGAAAATTAATTAAAACAATACCGACATAAAAACAAATCATATGAGCTAACTAAATATCAAAAAACGAAAATTAAACGTCAAATCTAGCAAGTTTTATAGCTAGACAAAGCTTCAAGTGCAAAAGTTGAATAGTACAAAAGTTTGTTGATTCTGGGAGGAATGATTCCCAAGCTCACCTCCCCCTTTGGGAATAAAATTCTGGATTTATTCGGGAATCATTCCTAATAAGGAGGTGGAAACTACTTTCATTCTAATTCTCTAATATACAAGTAAATATCGGAATAAAGAAGAATATAAATAATTACTCCACTTTTAATTTTTATTTCAGATATATAAACATGCTCTATAATTGACTCTAGAAAAATGAAAACTTCAAAGGAGGAGGACAGAGCCCTTTTCTCGTCCGATAGAAGATACCAGATTTGTTCAGCTACTACTTCGCAAGTGCTAAGCTGTGTGACTCTTGTCTGTTTCGGACCAGAGAAAGATGGACCAAACCTTTGTCTTGTACTGTGCCGATGTTTTATGTAGCGCAGAGGCTCACAGCTCACTGGTTGAAATGCTGGATCTCTATCTTTCTTCAGTTCTTGGTCAAAAGACAAGGTTCTTCTACACAATCAGATCTTCAGTCGTCTCCCGTTCAAACTACTTGAGTTTCACATCGAGTTCCCTTTTGGGTTTTAAGACCAAAACACTAGATTAATTAAAAGAATTCGTTCGTCTATTCACATTTCCTACTTTGTTATTTACATCTTTTAAATTTTTAAAAATTCATAAAACCCTAAAAAGTCCTTGAGAAAAAAAAAATTGGGCTTCAATCATGTTGCCTCACCCACTCACAACCCAGATAACAAGAAAAACATTGATCTTCCAAATTCTTCCGAGGAATGCCATGAACTTCATCCAAATTGCTTAGCCCTCTAAATCGAATAAATAATACAGTGAAATCTCTGACTAGTCCATCACCCATTTGATATTATTATACAAATAGACATCAAAAGCTTCTTAGCTCGCAACACCAAGATCAAACTTTAACTATGCAGTTCATATCATATATATTGTTGTATTAATGGGTTCTCACACTTCATGGACTCTTCGTTTAGTTCAATTAATTGTGGCAGAAAGTATCATTCTTTTCAGTTGCATAGATTTAATCAAAGCAACCAGAGTGAGTATGTAAAATTAACTTTCAAAGTTTTCCTTTCAATTTGGTTTTGATAGATAAATAAACATTGTCGGCCATGGATTGTGATATACATTTTCAGCGAAGTGGTCGTGAATCGCCGGAAATACTCTGGGAGGATGAGGTGTACTAAGAACAATTAGGGGTAAAATTGTATGTTTCAAGCGCAAATTTATGAAAGGGGGTGTAAATAGCAAAATGGAAGGTGTGAATAGACTCACCATTTAACTCTTAAAAGAATAAGGAATTAAATGACCAAAACACTGAGCGAGTTGTACAAATTATTGAAGCGGCAAGGTAGAGTTGAGGCAAAAAGTTATAAATTATGAGACTTTTATTGATAATGAAAGTCTAAGAGCATCCTCAATAGCTTTGTTAATTCAAATTTAAAGTTAAATTTGAAGCAAAATCTACAAGAGAAAAGCTATCTTTTTAGTTTTTTTTTTCTGTCTTCAAAGAAAAAGAGAAAGCTAAAGTCCATTTCATTGTGACTAAGCAAAACCCTAGCTCTCCATTGCTAGGTTTTTGAGTACAACTCAACTTTTCCAAGATGTCGTCATCAAATCTTGCGATGGAGAAGATGAGCAACACCTTGACTCTGGCTGGAGACGAACGCGCCTCCTTTGACGCGAATGGATTGGTTGGAGTTTTGAACCATTCTTTTGTTGTTGGCTGATTGATGTTAGTGAGGGGAAAAACGAACATACATGCAGCGATAGGTTCCTTTGGAGCACTCTGGGGCCTGGGATGGCACCTGAAGATCAGGCCAGTGGAAGATCGGCTTTTCTTGGTGTTTAACTAGGACTCAGACGAAAAGAGAATCATAGAGGGAGGGCCGTGGTTCTTTAGCAAGGAATCTATGGTGATGGCGAAGTTCAGTGGGCAAGGTGATCCACTTAGGGTTCCATTGCTCTCTATTTCGGTTTGGATTACTATTCTTGGTCTAGAACCTATCGTGATCACCAAGAAAGCCATACGGATGCTAGCTAACGCGCTGGGGGTATTCAAGAGGATTTGCGAGCCTAGCTTTCAAAGGGGCATGGCAAAGGTGCGTATTCGGCACTCGATTTATTCTAGGGTTTGGAAACCCTTTGCTGCTAGGGAGTTTGAATTCGAGCAAGGCATATCGGTGAAGCTGAAACTCAAATACGATCGACTCCAAGGTTTTTGTGGTACATGTGGCCTTCTGGAACATCCAAAAACGGGATGCATTGGAGAACTAGACCTGTCCAAGAAAATAATCTTGGAATCGGCAGCAGCTTTTGTTGGCGACAATTTCGTTATATATAGAGTAGAACCGATGTCGACTGCACACACTACAACAAAAAATCTAATTTGCTTTAGTTTTTTACCACGGCATCTGATGTCGCAGCAAATACTTCCAATGGCAACGGAAAATGAGCCGTCACAAATGAGAAAGACCTTTTGTAACGATAGTCTCATGTCGTGGTAACTTTTTTCCACATTTGCGACAGCTAAATATTGTCATGGTAAAATCATAAGTTACAACCTAAACCTAAATGTGCAATGCTTTAGTCCTCATATATCTCAATCCATATTGATCGACTCTCCATTTCGCCTCTCTCTCCCTTTAATCGTTGCTCTCTCTATCTATTCACGAGCTTTTTCTTGGCCTCTACCATCACTCACTTGGCCTCCGACTTTGCCTCACATCTAAAGCTCTGCTTGGCTCGTGAAATCTACCATCGCACATTAGCTCAGTCGTTGCGGACTCCATGGCTCGCCCTCAATGCATGGCATCGGTCCTAGGCACCTCCGTCGACCAGCATCTCAATTGAGCTCCAACAAATATGGTCAAATGTCACCTCTCGTCGCCAAAGTCACTTTGGAGTTTCACCTCCGTTGATCTATGCCACCATTCACAACTGAAGCTCCAATCTCGTGTTAGCCCTTTTTGCTAGGGTTTAGCACAGCTCACAACCGTTGAAGAGATCGCACACAGATACAAGACGGAGAAAGAAACCCCAGACGACTAAAGTGGAGTCACTCCTCTTTAAAGTCCAAGCGCTATCTCATTTTTGCGTCCTCTCTTCATAACGCTCAGATTTCTGCAAGCTCAGGTCCAGATATCTTTCTCTTTTCTCTCACTTTCTCCTTAATCAAATCGTTATCTGCTATGTTTTGTATTATGTGATTATCGTTAAGTTTAGCTCTCTGATTTGATTGAAGTATATTGATAATGGTGTTATGAAATTTGAGATTGATATTTGTGGTTACATCAGTGGATTTTGTATAGGTTTTAATCCGCATCTAGTTTCTGTATAGGTTTTTGTATATGTATCATTAAATTATGGATTCTTTTGTTTCTTTTGTTTCTATCTCAACATCTAGGGGATAGTTTCAGAGAGATGGTAAACATAAGCGGAGATGATGATGTTTCGTTTATAGAAATGTGTAAAGCTAATGACAGACACGATTAAAGATGACAAAAGCTAATGTAATATGCCATCTCATTACATTGGTCCTACATATACGATTAATGTAATGTGTGAAGCTAATGACAGACACGATTAAAGATGATGTAGTACTTTACATTGGTCCTATAGATATGAAAATGTAATGTGCCATCTCATTATTGATAGGCCTTGATTTTCAATGTTTATATACATTCCCCTAATGATTTGGTTTTAATTTGTTTAAGAATATTTTTCCTGATGTGTGTACACTAGGATCCATCTAATTATGTTTTTTATGTGGACTTATGTTGTCTTACTAAAAGGTGTTCTGTAATAGAGGACACTGAGATTGTCCCAAATTGGTTTCAGTGTGGCAAATTATGAGCCTATGTGCTGGCAACAATTCATGTACATTAATGAACTGATGCTATTTCTTATTGGCAGTCACGTTCAGGTTTACCACCCATAAGGGTAGTTCACTATTTCTCAATCCAAACTTGAGTTCCTTTTCCTCATGGTCTTTTATGTCTGAATTGACGTGGACGATGCTTATATGATGGTGACGATGATGAATCTGATGACAAAGAAAGTGCTCTTAAATGTTGGCATGCAAGGTGTATGTGGAAATGCCTTAATAAACTCAGCCCCCTTGTATTTTGATCAGTATGGTTAATAATGGATATGAATTAGGTGTCTGTTTTGGACCTTTGAGCATGTAATTAGTTGGTTTTAGTTTAATCAGCTCTATGTGTATGTTTGACTTTTAGCAGGACTTTACCGAATTTTGCTGCATTGCATTTGTTTGGCTTTGTTTGATTTGGTGCTCAATTTCTAGGCATGTTCGTTCCTTGAGATTGGTCTACTTGTTTAAGATAATATCAAGTCAAAGTGTTGACTTATATGGGTTGCAGGAATTGCAGATTGTAAAGTCTCCTAGGCGTTGTTTGAAATCGATTATGTAGAGTCTTGCAGGTGATATTTCATTCTTCACCTACTATATGACTACATATCAATTTGCAGCTTTGCATTCTTTTAGTTTTCTTTCTTCTCTTTATTTTTCTGGCAGATCTATTTGTCTTAGATGGATAATTAGATGATGAAGTGTTAAAAGTTAGAATGATAAGAAGTATTTTCTTTGTTGGTTATATTTAGAAGGATAATATAAAATGCCACAACAATTCTGCATTTCCGGCCAAAATAAAAAGAATATGATTTTACAGTTTTTGAATTTCCTTGAGCTGAAGGATTATACCCTTCTCTCTTTTTTTTCCTGGTTTTCTATAGCCGATTAACTTCTTGAATAATCAAAATTTCCCACTTTCAGAAGGATGAGATAGTAAGTTTTATTTTAGCAAGAATGAGATACAATTTTCATTAAGGTCAGGTTCAAACTCAATTTTTTTTCTTTCTGCCTATATGCCTAAATTGCTTGTATAGCTTACAGTAGTGATTGCAGACATAGTATTGTTCTCTGGTTGATCCTACATATTGATTGAGTAGTTCTACAGTTTTTGGCTTTGTAATTGATCTCATACGTCTTTGCAGAAATAATACTACAAGAAAACTTATCCCTCACTGCAGAGGCGACTCACATTCTCTCATCTTAACCTCGGGTGAACTACTTATTCAAATTCACTGGGAAAATAAGGTATGTCACACTATACTTTGTATTATGATTCATTGGCTTATCTTGAGTGCCTACTAAAAAGATATTCTTATTTGAGATAATGATGCATTGTTGACTTGAAACTTATAATAATGACTTGAACATGCTATCTTGATGTTAAAAAGTTTCCATGATGAGATGATGCCTCACTACATGTACTTTCATCAAGGAGTAAAATATCAAATATCGAGAATATATCGATGATTGAAAATATGGAAATTTCAAAGGATATATCGATCGAGATTTTATCTATACTTGTAAAATTTCAAGGAAAATTATTTACTTGGTAAAACTTTAATATCATTTAGAAATTCTATAATAGATAGTATGTAGTTAAATTAGATGGATTTATACAACAAATAGACATGCAGTGGTAATGGTTGGGGGTGTTAATGTAGCACATTGGTCGCGAGGGTTTGATTCTTGAGGATGCTGACATATATTTTGGTTGGAATTGAAAGAAATTGGGTTGGGCTTTCATAATTGGGCTATATTGTTGTTAGTTTAAATGAGAATATAGAAAATATCGGGAAATCTCGAAATAATGGATTTAAATATCGAGACCCATGAAAAATGGAAATTTCGCCGAAATATTGGCGAAACTTTCGATTTTTAATACCTTGACTTTCATCATGTTCCTTTTCGCATACTTATCATTTGATTATTGTATACTACTTATTTTTATGAGGAAACTGTTTTGGTAGAGGTAGCAGTGCATAGTGCAGGAATTGCTACTATGGTTATTGCCATAGTGGTTTACTGTCATGTGTAACTTGGTGGTACACTTCTAATATTAATGGTGAAGCTACAGATGTATTATGCATTTGGAACAATTTATCTTCTTTGGTAGGCTAATGTAACTTATGTAAGGAAGTCATTTTCTTAGTTGTAGTGGGCATATTAGATTTTGTGGTATTTGGTTGTTGCTCCTTGCATGATGTAAATTATCATAGCATAATCCTTCTCAAATTTGGATTCTAGTTTTCTGTCTTCATAAGTGGTGCTCATTCAGATGGTTCTATCTTTCATCGATAGCATACCATTTGTGAATAAGCTATGACATCGAATCAGATCTAAATATGCATTTCATTTCAGACTAAGTTATGACCTCATGTGTAGGCATTGAACCATATGTAGGAGTTGTCATTGTAATGTAGTTGAATTTATATACTAATTCATGTTTTATTATGTTGCTTTTAGATACCGAGATGAAACTTTAACTTGTACATATTTACTCATCCCCTGTGTTCTTTTCTAGAGAATGAAATGCTTCCTATGATGCACAGAGCCAATGCTCATTTTTCAAAGTCTTCCTCAGTGCTTACCAATCTGAGCAGCTCCATATAAGATTGCCCAGAGAAGTCAAGCCCTACAATGTTGTTTGAAAAATCTCCAATGGCATCAAAGTTCATAAGTTTAAGTACTAATGTGTTGCCATCAGTTCAGTTGAGGCTTGAGATGCCATCTCTATGTCTCTTCTGCTTGGAGTGACACCTAATTGATTTGGGCATGCATATTGTAATACAAAATGTGTATTCCTCCTTGTTTGCCTAGTAAAAGCTAGTACTACAATATGAAACAGGAAGGAATTGATTTTGGCATGCATATTTGCATACCAAAACCAATTTTTTTTTAGTTTATAATTATTTTATTTCCACGGAATTATTGCCGTAGTAAATGGTCGTTCATGCCTTAGCTAATTGTCATTCATGTCGTCATCAAAGGTAAATTTACTACGACATGGACTGTAGTAGTTTACCATTGCCAATACCAACCAAATACTACGGCATAATATTGCCGTAGTAAAAGGTTTTTGCAATAGCAGTTGCCGTAGTTGTTAGCAATTGCATCGCCACCAAAAGCGACGAAAAAATTGTTGTCGCAAAAGTCTTTTGCTACGACAATTTTTTTTCCACGGCATTTCACTGTGGCTAAGTTGATTTTTTGTTGTAGTGACGTGTGTCTTCAAACCCTAACCCGAACTTTGTATCTAATGTAGTTGTTGGTACACAGGCTAGGTCTACTCCACAGACCAGTCAACTCTTGTTCCGGGTTCCTGGGATTACTCCGGAGTCTTTTGCAGCCATGGATGTAGCGTTACGGAATGCGGTCATCTCGCTATCATCACGCTCGGAACCCCTAAAGCCTAAAGGAGAGGAAGAGCTGGTGGTGCACTTGAAGAAGTCGAAGACAACCTCGAGGCAGAAGTTGCTACTACCTGCATGTCCTGAGTTGGCTCTTCCCAAGAAGAATGGATGTTGATGAAGTCGCCAACAAAAAGTCGAAGAAAGGGAGACCAGTGGGATCCAAGGACAAGGCCAAGAAGCGCCTTATAAAGGAGGATGCAGTGGAGACGCCAATGAGGATAGTTGATGCCTCGTTACATAAGAAGAAAGGTTCTAGTTGTGGTGGTATGGCAGTTGGAGAGGTTAGGGTTGCAGAGAAAACAGCTAAGACCACTCTGACTTTGGCTACGTACGGCACTGGTGGAGCCAAACACTTCTTGGAGGTGGCCCTTTAATGTTTTTGGAGTGGAGACAGTGGATGGTGATGCGTCGAGCATGGAAGCCATAGAGGTTGAGGAAGGCGACAAGAAGCAGGATGGTGGAGAGTTTTCCTCCTCGGACTAGAAGAAGCTTGAAACTATACTTTCAACTTTATTTTCATATATAGCATTTTTACTTTGGCTTTTGGACTTGTATTGGTTCTTTTTTTGACTTTTGAACTTACAGTTGGTTCTAGAATAGATATTCTTTACCGTCCTAGGATCCGCTACGTCACCGATTACTTTTTTGAGCTTATTGCTAGATTTCAATTATTTGGTTAGGTGTAGCAACATTGTTGCTCTAGCTAGCTAGACTAGGGCTTCTTTCACTCGGCGCCCTTAAGTGGGTAGTCGTGGTTGTAATCGTTACTACTTTCTATATCAATGAGAACTGACTTCTCACGCGTTGTCCTTAAAAAAAAATTAATTTGACTAATTTTCAACATAATCCTCCAACAGATACCATAAAAATAAGTTAAATATAGCTTCTTTTTTTTGTTAAAAATTCTAATTATATTTAAGAGAGAGTTTAACTTTAAGAGAGAGAAAAATTAAAATTCTCTCTCTACAATTTCTATGTAATTAATGAATTTCTATGCAATTAATGAATTTGACTTCACTCTTGAAAATGCTTTAACTATGTACAATGTACACGTGCAAAGTGTGTGATTGAACACAACTCCTAAATCTTATTTTTATCACCATCTGTAAGAGCATCTCCAACAGCTTCCCCATTTTCTTGATATTCTCAAATTTGAAGAATATTAGCCTTGTTTTTGGTCCAACAGCTTCCCCATCTCATTCCCCAAAATAGAGAAGGAGAGCAAAACATAGAGTGGTTTCCCCAAATCTGCAGCAAAGCCTTCCTTCCCCAAATTTCTTGAAATTAGCATTATCATAAATATTTCACATTCTTCAAAAAAGAAAAAAATATATATTGAATATTATATGGCAATAATAGAAGATAAAACATTTATTTTACTATAATTAGTATATATGTAGGATATTTTATTGTTGTAATTAATGTCAAAGTCTCTAAAATGGGGAACCTGTTGGATTTGGAGCAAAATTTTTTTGGAGAATTTAACTTTTGCTTTCCCCATTTTAAAAAAAGTTTGGGGAAGCTGTTGGAGATGGTCTAACATACCAAGGAAAAATTGATACAAATAACATGATATATGAGGATAATCCTGTAGAAGAATGCAAACTTGGTGAAAGGTGGGCCACAAAAGTTCTCATGAACAAATGTCCATACCATTACTCTTATTTGATCTAAGGAATGGGCAATGGTATGGGAATACAATCCGGTCTTTATTGGCTCAGTTTTCTTTTATCTTGATATATTCTTATTGGCTCAATACTCCAAAGGAGTGAAAGGACAATCCAGAAACCTGCCTAACATATACAAAGTTGAAGCAAGCTAACTAAGCATGCCATTACCTTATTATCACTTTTTCAAATAGAAGCATAAAAAACTACAACAAATTGCAATAGGATTAGGTAGTAGAACATATTTGTCACTCGCTTTGAATTTGGTACAAATTTTTAAATGGGTACCTCTATAGACTAGTTTACAAATTTTTAAATGGGTACCTCTATAGACTAGTTGAGTGTTAAAGCAATTTTTCAATAACATTTTAAAAGATCGGCCGTCGTATCTTTAGATATATATATATATGAGTATACTATTTATATAAAATTTCACCAAATTCTAATTTTTTTTAAGATATCGATTGAATGAGATCAAATCGATAAACATACCAAATTGTCATAATTTGAACATTTCATTTTCAATTCTTCATTAAATAAATTATAATCACGAATCTCTTAATAATTTATTGATATGGTTGAGACTTTGCAAAACAGATATACTCGTATACAATTTAACTTGAGAGTGTCTATTCTGACCTCTAAAATTAATATATACACCTCTTCAATTTTTTCCAACCAAACTACCAATTTTATTCCTTTTTGTTTTATACAATTCACGAACTTGGCTTTTCTTCTTCGTCGACCTCCCTTCAAGTCCAGACCATGCCATATATAATCGAATGACTATTTGAGTATTCAAACATAAGCTCATGCCATATCCTTTTGATCGACGATCACCCTATAGGTGAGTGATATATACATTCAATCTAAAAAAAAAATCTTGTGTTGTTTAGATTCTGTACTTAGATGATGATTGAACAGTAGCTATTAGGTAAGCATGCATTTCTTCACGGTTGTAAGCTATAATTTATAGGGTCAGCCATAGCCATGTTGGACTAACTGAGAAAGATGAGATCCACGATTAATTGTTTGTTTAGTTTTTAGACATCAATAAATTAAGTTTCACACTCTAATACCTTTTAATGAAAGTAATAATGGGCGTTCAATTGTTCGTCGCATTGGCGCATCTTTCTGGTGGCAAGATGAGATGTAGTATTGACAGTTTTTGTCGGCAGCATAGTTGGAAAGCAGTTCATAGTGAATTCATGTGTCATCTTAGTCGCATTATTTTTCCAGTACCGTGTCGCCTTATTTGTAAAGCAAATGGAGTAACTAATGTTGCACTCTTTGATAAATGATGTAGTTTATGATACAATGTATTGGTCGAGTCGCCTGATAATATTTCAGGTGTTTCTCTTTTATGGGGTTCAAGTTTTATGTCCCCTCTTCATATTCTATCATTTTATTAATTGAGACTTATGGGTAGCCGCAAACCTTTATTAAAAAAAATGAAAGTAAAAATGTACTGTAGGTGTTATGTTTTTTCCATTATATTAATATTTTCAAAATCAAACGTGTTTAAATGTTTAATTAAGATAATAATTAATTAGAATCATCTAATGCATCATGTGTTGTTGGTGAACTTTTTGTTTCTAAGACTTCGATGTCAAATATGTCTCATCTTCATAAATATGCGGGAATAATTCCTTCTTCAGCAACTTGTACATTTGTTTTTGATTTTGATAAAAAAAATACTTTTGTTTTTGACAAGTTGAATCTTGAAAAAGAAAACGAACAAAACAAAACGTGCTATTTCCAGTTTCCTCCTTGATTTCCTGGTCAAACTTAAACTAACTTCGCTTGGCTAATTCGCCTTGCCAAAAAGAGCACGACTTCTTAAAACGTACCAAATTAATAATTTGATAACTTAAGAATAAACAAATTTTTTTATGGCTAAAAATACGAGGTAAAATATTGATTAATACAGTATACAATGTTACACAGTAGACACTCATATTGTACGAGAGACAAGATCACTACTAAGCTAACCGAGAAAAAAATTCATACACTAACTCACGAATATTGTACTAAAAACTAAGCATAAAAGTAATCGGAGAATTGCCACACGAACCAGAGAAACACCAACACGGGTAAACTAAGATAATATTCGCCTAACTACCTGTACCAACTATTGAGACACCACAAGTACCAATTAACATCTCGCTACTCGAATCCCAACTACCGCGATGCCAAATTCAGATCGGATCGAGTGTTGAAGACCTAAACCCCAGCAATGACCTAGCCCAAACAGGACTAGTAAGCCGAAGTCTAGGCATAAAAAAGTGGCCCAACCTAGCATGGAGCACAATAGTTGCTCCCCACCTCACAAACGACAGCAGCCTTGCAAACCTCTAGCCATCATCACTGGAACTCTGAACCTTGCCACCAAACTAGAACTGTGAGCCCGACCCAGGATCCGGTCATCGCTTACCCGCACACCTCCACTACACTGACCCGCCAAATCTCAAACCTGCACCGGATTGAAAGTCTCTAGCCATAAGGTCGGCCTCCAAACCAGAGAGAAGGACCACTCAGACCTTGTTGAAACGAGACAGTAGAGAGGACAAGAGTCGATCTCGTGTTTCTCGGCCACAGGGTCGCTGGAGGCTTCCATCGAAGAGGAAGGGTGCTCAAGCACTCTTGGGATAGAAACCCTAGCAAAGCCATTCCTGAGGGGAAGGACCAAAATAAACCGAATATTTAAACATCTTAATTTGGATTTGTTTGCGCTATATTAATGTAAAGTCTAAACACGCTTCCATATAGTAGCGAGACCAATTTGGCACGATGGAACTAGCTACTTTTATGTGAAGTTGGAATTGCTATACATAATTCTTCTCTAGATAATTAGGCTATGGAGTTGTTTATTTGTTTTTTTTTTCGATTGAAAGGAGTTGTCATATATTAATCTTATCGAAAGCTATTTGAAAATCATTTGAGGACATACCGACATAGTAATCCATATTTGAGGCAAAGAGAGCTTGTGCAGGAGTGCAGCGCCAGCTTCCACACACTAAATCCTAAAACATTATACTTATATGGATTATTTTTGTGGAAGTTGTTAAAAAAAAATATCCGAATGGCTTTAGAGTTTAGAGTTGGTTTCCGAGGTTCTACTGTATAAAAAAATGGAAATGAAAGAGTTGGTTTCCATTAACTTGACTTTAGAGTTGGTTTCCAATAACTTGACTTTCTAATACACTAAAATGCAAATTAAATTATATATTGTTCACACTGAAATGAGAGACTTGTGCACTTATGTTTTCAGTGAGAACATCAAACACATGCATCTATATATCGATAAAAATATTCAAACACATGCTAAACCTAGCTGGAGTCATTTTCATTTTCGTATGCAATATCATTTTTCTTTCTTTCTATTTCTTCTTTCCCACATTGGTCGATTTCTTGTTAGTCATTAGTACCATGTCCAATGTCATGATCTATCGATCTTGATTCTTGACCTACAATAATGCATTAACATTGTTGTCTATCATCAAACCTAGCAGAATTTTCCACATTTGTTTCTCATTGATTTTTTTGATAGGAATCTTTTTTCTCATTGTTGGTAGTACCAATATGAACGGCTGTTTAATTTTCTTTGATAAAAACAGAAATTAGAAATAAGACGCTTGCAAAAGGACAAAAGTATGCGTCAGCAAGCCATGTTTCCACAGAAGCCGACAAGCAAGCACAGTCACTGTATGCGTTTAAACTGCAGCCGCCACCAAACAAACGAGAAGAAGCAGAGTAAACACGAAGAGTGAAAAACAAAAGACTCAAACTTTAACAGCAATTTAAATCACACAGAGCAATTTAAATAAAACATTACACACCTGCCAATAGAATTTGACGCAGAGCGAGAGCATTAAAGAAAGAAATGGCCCAACTCACCCTCGGTTCGACCCAGCAAACTCGTTTTGGGTTAAAGAGGACGACGAGACTTGGGAGAGATGTTTGAACTGAGAAGAAACAGAGACTTTTTAACATTTTTGAAGAAAGGTCAAACATGACGGGTAGCGTCCGTCAATGCTTGATAAGCCCCCCTCTTTCTCTCTCTACACAATTCAATTCCCTCATTTTAATTCGGGTTTTCTTAGGTGGGTCGTTGAAGGGTTTCTAAACAGGAGGACGAGCTGCTTTGGTTTTGTGATATTTCGAGGTGGGTTTGGTAATAGGGTGTTGTGGCCTTGTTCTGAATCTGGTGGAGAGGAAGAGATGGCTGTAAGTTTATAAAGTTGCTTCCTTTTCTTGTGTTTGTGTTTGTGTCAGTTGGTTTTGGCGTCTTCTTGTTTCTGATAGAGCTCTTGAGAATTCTAAATTGTTGCAAAACATGTTCAGCAAAAAGGGCTTTGTTTCTTTTATTGAATTGGTAGCATATATGATTTTGTCATGTATATTTGGGTTGTGTCTGCGAGAAGACTTTGGGAATTCTTGTGATCTTTGCTTACTCTCTGCCATAGAAGACTTGGTCTTTGTATTGATTCTGTAGTTACAAAATTTAGGGTTCATGTTACCCCAATTGGGCTGTACAGTTTAAGAAAGGATTAAATCAGATTGCTTCTTTTGTTTGTATTATTGATCTGCATTTGCAGCCTGTCGCATGTTTTTAATGAAGTCTTAGAAATAAGTGATCTAGTATAAAATCGTGTGCCAGAAACTTGGAGCCTTGGCAGGTCTGCTAAGTTTGTGTACTTGGGAGTAATTATCCTGCCTCGAAATTTTTGAGGATCGCAACGTAGAAGATTGTAATGGTTTTGATCAATCTAGTTGGTGTGGTCTGGTAATGCATGCAGTCAATGTAGCTCAATTTGGAGTATTGAACCATGTGTCGGAAACTTAATGGGACATCAGAGGGTTTACCATACTCCAATTGTATTAGTATTAGTTGGCTATGATTAATGTATAAACGTTATAAATTTGTGGTTCTTGCATTAGATAAATGCTGATCTATCTCTCTGTGTGTGTGAGCGTGTGTCAATGTAACTAGTTTACTACTTGGAGCCAATCATCTAGCTGTTTGATGTGAATTTGGTTTGACTTTCTTGTTTGTGTATCCACTTTTATTTAAATTTTCTGGCATCTCAGTGGGACAGAACATAGAGTCTATTTGTCATATGGATGGAGAAATCATTGTTCATTAGTTTTACATCCACTTTTACTGTATTTTGGCTCCAAATTGATGTCACCGAAGCAAAATGTTAGAAACTGGATTAGAATCCTCTTTGAATTTGCATTTTTAGACATATGAAATTAATTGGTTGACATTTGCATCCTCTCTGTTCAAAGATAAAAAAAACACTTATTTGAAGATATGAAATGCATTCAAAAACTTAAGGGGGATGTTGATTATATTGCATGTCCTTTGCTTGAAAATGCATAAATAGGAGTCAATACCAAACCCTTCCATGAACAGTCATAACTGTTATTTGCTTATGTCATCTTACTGATCTTTTGTTCGACATTCATTGGAAGTTAATTGTCCAGTCATTTGCTGACCTCATCTTATGCATGAAAAAAATTCCTCAGCTTTTGTTGCCATGTGGCTGAATACTGTCTGAGCTTTTTTATATCGTGCAATTCTGCTTAGTTCTTGTCCTAAGGATCATTTACTACAGAACTGTAATATGGTTGATCAGTGTAGTTGACATGGTATTATCTATACTAAATCATTAATGCAGCCCTCATAATTTGATCAGTGTAGTTGACGTGTGAAATAATTGCGTGCATAAATATTAGCTTTTGTGGGGATATCAGAAAATCTCTCTCAATGAGTACATGGAGTTTTAATTATGTGGCTGCAGAGTTCTTTGTTCTTTTGATTTGTATGCATTTTCCAGAGTCGCGAGATTATCTCTGGTCAAGCACAAGGTGAGAGCCTGGATAAAAATCTCATCCATTTGTTGTCATTTCCGTTGAAAAGAAATTATGGAGTTGACATTGCCTTTTGTACTAGAAATTCAATTATAAGTATGGTTCAGATGATGGAAAAGCAGTTAGTGTTATATAATTAATAATATATATATATATATATCTCATATATTTGTCTTCACAATTGGTTGATCATAGGAGACTTTTTGTTTCCCTTTGCATGCTGCTAAATTGGTGCTTTGATTTTTGATCAAGAAGAGTTTCTTAGTTCCAGTGTACCTGCCTCAAAATTGAGACTATTGAACCACAATTTTGGTTGACAAATATTTATTAGAGAACAAATTATATAATCATCTATCTGGTAGCATCCCAGAATTAATGTAAATTATTTAAAATTGGTTTTACATTCTGCCAAGAGTCTTCTAATCTTACTGAGTTTAAAGGAATTGAGATTGATCCTGGTAGATGCTGTAATGAAAGAACATGATCTTGCATTGGATTTCATACCCTTTGCTGTAAAGAAAATGCATATTACGCAGTCTTAACCAAAGCAATTCCAAAAGTCATAGGAGGTCTGATTATGACTTTTGTGTGCCATCCGTCTTTTGGCATTGTTCTTATTTCCTCAGATAATTTGTTCTGTAGTCATTCTAATCCAGAACTGACAAGAAGTGAGCTACCCTTTGTCATCTCAATTTTTTGGATGCCAGCAAAGCTTGTTGAGCTATTCCTTCAATGTTGCATAGACAAGGTTTAGTAACTTGCCAATAGATTCCGAGTGACCTTGGTCCTTTCCTTCTGTAGAGACTGGTCTAATTATCTATGGTGAATGCTTAATATACTGAAATGAAATCAAGCTGTAGTCATGCAGAACGTCTTGTCAAACATTTTTCTAAATTTATACGTCGTTGTTTACGGTTCCATCGTCCTGCTCACAGACTCTATGATGATGCTTGCTTGCTTCTTGCCTTCGAATTTTATTCTCTCATGAGTAAGTTAAAAGCACATGTGTTATACATATACCAAGTATCTGACACTTTCTTCGTATGGCAGCAACGCTCTCATGTACCAAAGTTCGGCAATTGGGAAGGTGAAGAAAATGTTCCTTACACAGCCTATTTTGACAAGGCTCGAAAGGGTCGAACTGGGCCTGGGGGGAAAATGATCAATCCAAATGATCCCCAAGAGAACCCTGATATCCTTAACGATATGCCATCAGTCACATCATCTCCTCCCAGAGTTAGAGCTGAACCAGAGAGACCAAATCATGAACGTGTAAGAAGCAGAGAAGAAGTTGACCAGAGGCAATATGCTAACTCTCCAGCTCATCGTGAGAACTTGACCCGTAGAACTTCTGGTGAATCAAATAGTAGAGGACGTGGAACAAATTCTGGAGGAGAAACTCAGTGGAGACCTGCACGGCCAAGTGCTGGGTCTGAGCAGAGCATTGAACGTTCACCACTCCATCGGCAGGCAAGGGCCTCAGGGAGGGATTCTCCATCGTGGGAGGGAAAAGCTTCGTATGAAAGTAGCCATGGTACTCCTGGAAGGTCCCGTCTTAGGCCTCGCGATGAAAGTGTAAGTAATCTTCCTTATTTCCATCATTTTACTCTCAGAATAACATAGCTTGTCACACGTTTATGTTAACTGACAGCAAAATAGTATGGTCCCTTATTCCTTCAACTGTTGAATCACTAAGAGGGCATACATATCAAGAAACTCTCTGTTGTAAAAACCACTCTTTTTAAAATGGTTGTTATTGTAGTCAACCACAGGACTGTACTCAATAGTTACGCATGGTTTTAAATTACCTATTTTGTACTTCCTGATCATGATTTTTTTTCTTCCTTGTGCCAGCCTGACAAAGGTGCTGCTGTCCCAAAATTCGGTGAATGGGATGAGAACAATCCAGCATCAGCTGATGGCTTCACTCACATTTTCAATAAAGTGAGGGAGGAGAAGGCAGGAAAAGTACCCGGCACACCACCTCAGCCATCTTACTACACACCAAAGCCTTCTGGCAATAATGGTGCTAAGGTTAGTCAATATTATCATCCATTAATTCTATTATTATTTTTCACGGAAACTTCTAGCGTAATGTCTGATTGTGCTTTATATTCAATTTCTCCAGAGTTGCTGCTTTCCATGGAGCAGAAAATGAGATGTCTAAGTTTGTGAGTAAATTATAAGGGGTGTTTGGACCTGTAAATATCTTTTAAAAGGCTCTGGCTGGGTTCTCTCTTCATGAGGAGTATCTTCGGATGATGTGCTGCATTCATTTACCTAAGCATTGTGTGCTATATTGTACTAATAAAGATTTCATTCCACTCAGATTTCATTTTTACTCTGGTATTCATTTCGCTTATTAAATTTTTAGCTGTATTTACTACTGTCTTGTGCCATATTACTGCTGATGTAGCTACTATTCGTGGCTGTGAGGAACCAGATACAGATTCTTTAATTCTATTCTATTCCAATTTATATACATACCACGCCACTATTTGCCTTTGGTTCTTGTTGTGTTCTCTTTAACCTACATTGTTTTTCATATCGTCTCATGATGATTCTCATCTGAATGAAGACTAGCTGCTAAATGGTACTCTTGCAACACCTAACTAGCCAGTGTTGCTTCAAGTTTCAGTTTCACCGTGCATGTCAAGTTTCTCATTCCATGATAAAAATATATTTTTTTTATAGCAGATGAAAAAAAAAATAAGAATGTTTACTTTCAAATAAGAAAAATTGGCCCAACCCAATCTGCAGGTGATCAAAAAGCCCAAACTCTGGGGTAAAAACCCTAACTTCATTTCCATTTTGCTCCTGTAGCCAGTCGCTTCTTGTTGGTAAAAATCCTAGCCAGAACTTCGCCAGCAGCGGCCATAGCCTATCGCCGTCAATACACTTGGGCTGATGCCAATGTCTTCTTCTGGTCTCAAAAATCAAGCTGGATCTGCCAACTCTGGTTAGTCTGCTCAAGTTTCCCTTCAAATTTTTAACACGAACGTACGATTTTAGTTCTGGTTCTGATTGATGTTAATGATGGTTAGTTAGAATGTGTTTAATTGAAGACTATGATGTTCATATTTCATAACTTTGAGTAAACTCAATTGTGGTGAGGAGATGACAATTGTGACCAATTAAGAAATTAAGAATTAAAGTATTAGCTTGGATTGTGTTTTGTTTAATAATATCCTGATGACATTTTTAATTTGCTGAGCAGGTAGTGATGAGGGCGAGAGTGCCGCCGACACTACTGCTAGGGATAAAAGAATTCTGTTGAATCTTCCGAGTCACTCAACACCGGACATTTATATACCTCATCTGTTGCGAATCTTCGAGCAGTCATTATCTCCTGCGAAAATGGCCTTGCTTAACAAAAGCGTGGATGACCTTAAAGAACACAAGATAACTCAAGAACAGGTGATAAGAAGAATGAGACTCATTGTCGGCGAGGACTTGATGGTTTCAGCTGTCAAATCTTACAAGGTATATAAGGCATCGAAGGCAAAACGCAGCAGCAGCACAGCTAGGCAAGCTTCTTTGGATGATGCTAATTGATACACCGTTTGTTCAACCGCAGCAGCCCTTTAGTTTCTGACTTAGTGTTAACACAACGAAATGGATCGTTTCCATGTTAGCGGAACTTGAAAGATATTATCCTTGTAGTGTACTCATATCCCTTGATCTTGTGATTAGAACACACAACATGTTGTTCGGTATGTGTGAAAGGACCCAACCCTGATTTAGTTTCCTAAACCGGAATCAAATCCCTTCTAAAAACACAGACCTGCAAAAATCATAAAATTTTCGGCAGCGTTTCGCTATAACGTAGAATTGCTATTAATCTGCACCCGAAAAACACACTTTATCCTATGCTACAAAAGTCAAATTGTGGGTACCAATCCCATCCAGATTTCTCAATATCATAACAATAACGTAAAGTAATAATCAAAACTGTACTTTACAGAAATCCGAGGAAAAACATGTAAAAGTATAACGACAAAGTAATTAGAGCGACTTCTAGTGTATATATACAAAAATATACAACAGTAAGCAAAACAAGAAATCTACTGAAAAAGAAAGGTAGCTCGAACATTAAGCCTCCGACTGCGACGTGAGATACCAGAATCTAAACTGCAAAATGGGCACGGAAACCGAAAAGCTCAGAGGAAAGGCAAATAAAATCGTTAGAGTGAGTAGATGAAAATAATCGTATGTCTTTCACCATTTATATAAGATAAAACAAAGCGAGTTCATAAAATGAATGAAGGTGTCAGGCGAATCTCTCAAGCCCGACAGTGATAAACTAGGCGAATCTCTCAAGCCTAGTGGGCACATCAGGGGAATCTCTCAACCCTGGAACTGGACTACCGGTGATCAGCCGAGTAGCCAATGCATCGATGCTAAGTAAATGTCATCACCATATAAAATATAAAACAATACCTACAAAAACAGTAAATAATCTCAACATCGTACTGTAAATAAATACGGAAATTAAGAACTCGCTACGACAGTGTAAATAAAAAGGTCCACTCACAGATAGCACAGCGCGTACACGCGCTAATCACGAGATCCGGCGGAAGATCCCTCGCCCAACGTACGATCTCCATCCCCTGAATAATCACAAAATATAAAGGATCAAAATCACAGTTCATTACTCTGTACCACACCTCGGAAACCAATCATTTCTGGAAACATATAACTCGATACAAAATAATCGTCGAAATCTCCCAAACTCTCCACATAAACCCTCGACTAAAAATCCGATATCCAAATCAACTCGAAAACCTCAAGGCGATAATCGGGGCGCGATTACGAGCAAAACGACATAAAACTCATCAAATTCCAAAAAGTCAACGGGTCGCCGGAGCTCCGGCGGCGGCGCGCCGTCAACCGGAGGAATTTCCCGGCGGCCAAGCTCACCGTAGCTTCTCCTCCTCAAGCCCAACACATCTCTCAACTGTGACAACTTCCAATTCCGCCCCAAATCGCCGAAATTCAGCTCGAAAAGCTCACGGCCGAGAATCGCCGAAAAACTTTCCCGGCCGATTTCGGCGCCGTCACGCCACCTCGTCCCTCAAAACCAAGGGGAAAAGCATCCTAAAGCAAAACCCAGTCAATTCCACCCAAAAACCTCACCGAAATGTCACCAGAGCGCCGCCCCCATCAAACCCGATTCCGGCCGGATTTCCATGAACTTCAACTCACTCGTTCTCCCTCAAAACCTCACTAATTTTCACAAATCCAAGTTCCAAACCATAGGAAATCAAGAGAGGAATCTATTCATACCAATTTCGTGGCCGGAGGTGGCCGGAAACGAAAGTTCGCCGACGAGTCAAACGGCGGTGCAATTTCCTTCCTCGGTCAACGCGGGTCAACGCTTCCAAGTCTGGTCAACGCCGGTCAAACTTCTCAAACAGTGTTTTCGACAATTTTTCGACTATTTCCGATATTTATACTCGCGGCTCGATACGATCGACGGTCCAAAACGAATCACAATCATGTTTCGGATAACTCAAATCCAAACGGATAAACACGACGGAATTCTGCGATTTCAAATATTCATAACATATTCCTCGGTTATCGAAACAATTATCCAAAATCGCCCACAAAATTGAAATCACGTGAACTACAATTCTCGTGAAGAGACTCAACTCAAATACTCGCCCGATAATTAAGTCGTGAATTGAACCGCCAATTCGATTAATTTACGGAAAACTGTAATTACTCGCTAACTCGTGAATTAAGCCGATTACTATACTGATTCTGGTTCGGGTCGTCACAATGTGACTCTCCGTTCATGTAGTTCTATCACTTACGGTACATTAAGCTGTAGCTAGCAACAATTTTATGTGTTCTGGAAATCTGAGCATGCTCTTATGAGGCAAATTGTTCACAATCCACTTGTGAGGCAACTTGGCAACTTGTTCACACCTTCTAATGTTGACGGTCCTACTTCATATATAGCTCCTTTACCTTCATACTTTTGAGTGGCTAAGGGCATCTCGAATGGGGGTAACAAACCCTGTAAATTTGGGGGTATTAGGGAATGGGAGTTCCAATGACAAAAACATAAGTGCTAAACCCTATTGTTTTGTGACTTGGTATCATCCGAAGTCTCATTTTGAGATCTCCTTTGAGATGCGTCTCATTTTGCTTGGCTGGACCCGCGTGTGTAGAGAGAGAGATTACTCGTGCAAGAGGGAAGAAGAAGAGAAAGTTGGGCAAGAAGACAAAACAACGTTGCAGAATGCAACGCGCAACGCGCAAGGAAGGAAAGAGAGTGGCACGGTAGCAAAAGGCGGGACCCACCACCACGTGACACGTAAAGAGCCATTGCTCTCTTCGATTCGGCCCAACGTTTAGATTACAGACAGCCACGATTTGTCCTATTTTGAAATCAACGGCTATAATTGAAAGGTCCTTAATATAACGGTAATTATTTTGTTACCGTTATTTTGTTATTATACTTTTCAAACTAATTTCTAATCTAACGGTAATTAATATATGTTGAAATCAATCGAACGGTCCTTATTTAAACTAACTCCTTTTTTATATAATGGTGAGAAAAGTGAGAAAAATTAAGTAATTTTTTTTGAATATTTTTCTATTTGTTACAACAGTATATCTAAACTTCCTCTATAATACTAATCTAAATTTTCATTCATTCCATACCATTTCTTACATCCTCTTAAACATTCCTTCCTCTTCTTCATTTTTATTCATATAGCAAAATTTGAAGAAAAAAATTCAACACCATGAGTCCAAAGAAAGAGGCACAAAAATCACGGGCACCACGATTGGAAAATTGGAAAAATGAGGAAGATAAGGCTATGTGCATCGCCATAGTGAGTGTTGGTGAAGATTTCGCCGTATGTATTAATCAATCGGGCAGAACCTTGTGGGATCGTATATATGAGTACTTTGAAGGTATCAAGCCTTAGCACATACTCGAACCCCTTCAAGTGTTGAATCTCAATGGGGAAAAAAATCAATCACCAATGGTTTTAGAATTTGTGATGTGAAAGTACAATTGATATAGTTGAGGCGCAATCAAATATGGTTTTTTTTGGGGGGGGGGGGGTGGAATTTGTGGCGTTAGCCTATAGGGTTTATTATTTTTCTAATCTCTTCCCTAGAAGAATGCGAGAGATTACCTTTTGATTTACCAGAAGCAGAATAAGAAATCCAAATAATTTTCAAAAGTTAAGATGTCTGAATAATACATTTATTGAAAAGTGAAAAAATTAATATTACAAGACCAGAGTTTAAGGAAATAATAGTCACTACATTTATTGAAACTAAACAGCAAGTAGAAAATAATTTGTTTATTTAGTTTGCGACGCACCCCATTTTCTCCAAGCATTCTACTCATCACCTGAAAACATAAAGGTGTAGCATCATGAGTTACACCGACCAAGTAAGTAAAGCTTACAAGCATATACTAGATTATCTCTGAGAAACATCAAACCGAACAACTAATTCAAAAATGTGGAATAATCAAAATCGGTTATGTTCTTTCATACTTATACTTGCATCTTTATGATATATACATATAAGTATATATAATATACGTTCTTGCACAAATGCACATCTACACACAAACACGCCAACACTTTCGAAGTAAATTCTTTTGGTTTAATTGATAATTACTCAAAATCATGTGCTTAGTCTCACAATACCAACACACATGTAAAGCCACAACCGCTACCAAAGCATGTATACTCCCGGTTTGACACAATTCATTCCTTAGAGTATAATAGTGCACTATATGTAAGGGACTAGGGCCCTTGGCTAACTCCCACAATAACAAAATAATTTACCAGCAATTCACTTAAGCACGAGTTAATTCATACTATGCACTCAACTTCACACCTCAACCATAACGATCACTAACAAGTATTTAGTTAAGACTATATCTATATAGATCATACAGCATATATTTATATCATAACCTTGTAATAAATATATACGTAATAGAATTCGTAAAGAAAAGATGATCAAACTTAAACGCATTTAGATATTTTGGTCCAAAAGTTTCATTTAGCGATAGTCCGCACAAAATTCTCCATTTTCCCAGATTATACTTGAAATTAAATAAGCGATTAAATAAACTTGAAACGAAAGTACAAGTAATGAAATTAGTTATCATCGGTCCAAAAATTTCATTCGGCAGTAGTCCGTCCGAAATCCTTCATTAGTCTTAAATCAAACATAAGAAGTAAATAATGCGAGTAAGTAAATGAACTCAAAGTAAAAATACAGAAGATAAAATTTATTAATCATTGATCAAAAGTATCATTTGGTGGTAGTTCGCCCGGAATCCTCCATTTGACCCGTTTTATAATTAATCCAAATTATGTCCAAATTAAAGAAGTAAGTACACCATCTCGAAGCATTTTTCAAGAGGAATCTAATGGAAATAGTCATAAAGTCCGATAGGGAGTCTCAAGTCCAGAGATAAAGATGTTTAACAACTGTCCAGAAATAGTTACGTTTGGTATTAAGCTCATTTGCACGAATTAATTAGTTAGTAAGTATTAACCAATGCCTTTCAAACTTTCCAGATTGATAGTTGAACTCCTAAGATTTGTTGGGATATAAAGAACACTAAATTTGGTTAAGAAATGAGTGAGATATGAATATTTCAAGTTAAGAGCATCTTAAGAGTTTTTGAACAAGATTAAGGAAAAGATTAGCAAAACTTGTTTTTGCCATAACTTTCTCATTATTTAACATTTTTGAGTGATTCAAAAACCAGAGTTGAATAAATTTTTATGTAAAATATAAATATGTAAAAACATTTGACTAATTAAAACTTTAACAGAAGCAAAAATATTAAATTTACACTAAGGCTGATTATTTTCTTTTTATTCTTAGCCATGCACTTTGATGTAATCCTAAAGATAAAAAAGTATAGGAATGTACTTATGTACTTACTCAAGAATTACAGTAGGTGAATGAGGTGTTTGATTAAGTTAAGTGACCCTCACGAAGCAAAGGCAATAGCTACTAAAATGTTTGGAAGAAAGATTGTTTGGTGTGAGATTTTAGGAGAGTTGTATTACAACTTTGGGAGGACTTCAAATCTGTACATAAGAGCGAGGTTGAAGTGGTGCAAAATCAGATTGAACTCAATAGTGTTTTATATATGCATGGGAAGAGACATGAGAAATAAATTTACCCCTATTTTTATTGATTTTGCAAGGCAAGTTGATAAGGAACTATAGTCTAAATTTAGGGTAAATGTCTAACTTGTAAAAGAATAGTAATATGGGTGGAAAATCTGATTGGTTTTGGCCACTTTATAATATATTCAAAAATATATAATTATATGTTGGTAAATTAATGAGTAGAGAAAATAATGTAGTTTTACCAATAGATTATAAGCAAGCAAAACATGTAATCTAACAACAATTAGCCCAAAGATGAGATATAAGCATGGCCATAAAAATATTAATGGTACACTCAAACGCAAAAGTCTAACTGGAAGAACACATACGGACAATGTGAATTTGGTCATTTCTGTAAAATTTTATTTCTGAAAATCGGTTATTTGGAATTAGGGTTTCTTACAGTTTCTAACTGGAGTAAATTTTTTTTTATTATTTTTACTAACCTACAAAATAGAATGTTTCACGATTCCAGCTTGGCGGCCTCAAACCCAAGACCAGGGAATATCTAACTTGAACTTGAGTATCCACTGGACCATTTGTTCCATTCCATTAATATTTCTCTAAAGCTCTTTTTTATACATTGTCTTCACCAAACAATTTGTTATCACATTTCTAAAGGCTATAAGGTTAAACTAAATTATGGTAATTTCGAGTCATAATAATCTAAATTATATACTAATTTCGGTATTACAAAAAAAATCTTGATGATGTAAGTATTTTTATTTGTCACTAAAAATATAGTTAATATTCATGAGATTAAAATAATAATCACTACTATGTTGATTTCAATTTTGTTAGATAAGGAATGTCTAGTTGTATTACTTTGATGATTCCCATGGAGAGTATTTCAAAATTTTGAATTGTTGGGATATCTTGAAGGATACACCAAAATTTTCAAATCCACCAACAATGGATGGGGATACCACAAATTATAAGACACCTATCAACTTGGATGATAACAATTTGCCCGGAAATGAAGCAACTCCAAGCATGCCACCTAAACATAGACAAGATCGTCCAACGAGACAAAAAGCGGCCAAAGTGGCAAAGAAGAAAGGTAATCAAGAGTTAACAATGAGTATTCATGCTCATATAAAAAGTCTTGCCGATTAAAATGATAGAGAATTTGCACAAATGGAACAACTATACGGAGAGGCTAAGGCGACTCAACAAAGGGAGGAAGATGCTGGCACAGTGGTGGTGGATCCTAATATATATTATTCACCCGGTAAAAGAGAGTATTGGGAGAGGAAGCAAAAAATGATACTTGAGCGAGAGGAAATGGAAACACAAAATTCATCTTTTCAACAATTCCATACCCCTCAAGCATCTACACCTCCTCATAGCGGATCAAGTTTTTCCCTCTATTTTCCGCTCAATCAAACAGAGTGGATTCATAATGATGATAAAGAGTGATTAGTTTGTTCTCTCTTATTTATGATGTTGTTTGTAGCTTAATTTATATATATTTTTTAATTAATTTTAATTAACTATGTAGTCTAGTTTTATAAATTTTAAATAAAATGGTAAGTTCTTATTCGTTATTATTTATGGTTTTGTAAATTCAGTGCATACAACAAAACACTTAAAGTAATATGCATAAAACAAAAGAAGGCTTATGCATACAACCAAACACTAAATAAACGGTGAGTACAACCATACACAAAGTTAAATGCAAACAACAACATACATGTAAATGCATACAACTATACAGAAAATTAAATGCGTACAACCACATACAAAATTAAATGCAAACAACAACATGATGGCAAACAATGCCAATTATTGACACATGATAATGACACCACTTAGCCATTGTTGCGCTCTCGATACTTCTTCAAATCCAACCGTGTTGTACTAAATCTGATCTTAGTGAAGCATATATCACTGGACATCGAATCTTCTTGTAACGACCATGTACAAATTCATGCATTTCTTGGGGATTACGATGCACCTCATGATCATAACTCGATTTATCATATATATCAGCTCTTCTTGGACGAGTCGGGATGTCGTCTATGTCAAATTCATATTTCTCATCTTCATTGTGCTCATGTTCTACTATCATGTTGTGCAAAATAATGCACGTCATCATGATGTATTGGAGACTGTCCCTAAACCATAAATGAGCTAGGCCCCTCACAATTGCAAAACGTGTTTGGAGAATATTTAATTCTCTCTCCATGTCTTTTCTAAACGCCTCTTGCGTCCTTGTAAAATGTTTTGTCTCCGGAGTGGTATGATTTTTTATTGCTTTCACAAGAGTTGCCTAATTAGGGTAGATATCGTCCACCAGATAATAAATTTGATACTACGTACTATTGCTGACTTTGAAATTCACTTGAGGAGCTTCACCCCTGCATACGTCATCGAACAATGCTGACATTCCTAGGACATTGAGATCATTGAGAGAACGTGGAAATCCAAAATATGCATGCCAAATCCAAGTATCATATGAAGCCACCGCCTCTAAGATACTATAGAATTTCCTTTGTGACCTTGAAACTGCCTGACATATACAGTAGGATAGTTTTTTCCACTGCCAATGCATATAATCAAGACTACCCAACATACCTGAAAAGCCGCGATTTGCGCCTTTGTTTGTCAACCTTACCAGATCTGCCTTTGTTGGTTTGTGAAGATAGTCTTTGCGGTACACAGCCCATATAGATCTTGTAAAATGATCCAACACTTCAAGAGCATTGGATTCAACAACATCAAGGAACTCATCGTACATGTCAGTCGGTAGACCGTATGCGAGCATCCTCATAGCGCATGTCAGCTTCTGTTCGATGGAAAAGTCGAGTTTGCCGGTGGCATCCATAGTCTGTACAAAGTACGGGTCTTGGTTGGCCACGCTACATATCATATTGTCAAAGATTAGAGGTCGCATACGATATCGCCTTCGAAACATGTCGCCGTCAAACCTATACGGCTCAGTGAAATATAGAGCTTTCAAGTGCTGATCCATCATTTCTCGTTCCCTTAATATGTACCTCTGCCCTTCTGAAGAACCACCACATTGTGAAGCTTCATCTTCTTCCATGTTCTACGCATGTAGGGTTGCCGCAAACATCAAGAGGGTTTGTTGCCTTCTCGGAACATCTTCTACTTTCTCTTTCTTCAGTAGTTTTTATAACCTATTCATGGCGGGGGAAAAACTCAAAGTATGAAACAAAAACTTAGAAACCACAATTTATTTGTGGGGGAGGAGTGTTTGTGAATTGGTGAGAAATGGAGTGAATGACTCCATTTTTATAGAAAATCAACATGATTCTCCGAAGATAAGAATAGACACGTACGTGGCAGATAACACAATCTCGAAAATTAATTAGACGTTGACACGTGTTGCGCAAAATATTGTCTGATTTTTTGATGAGTTATCATATCTATATATAATTTAATTACAATGCTATCGACCGACACATGTCAAACGAAATCATATCCAAGTTGTGGATAATGCATATGTCACTCAAAATTCAATTTTTTAAAAAATAATATAATAATTATTTATCATGTACAATAATAATTTACACAATACACATTCTTATTAATTATAACATAAAATAAAGAAAATAAAATATATAAAGTCAAAACTTTGAGTTAAATTTTTTACCGTTAAAGATGGTTAAATAGTATTAAATGAGGAGACCACATTATAGCACTTCCTTATGGAAGATGTCCCAAGAAAAAGAAGACAACTCAAAACCAACTGATTAGATGAGCGAGACTCAGTCATAGTCGGCGAGGACTTGATGGTTTCAACTTTCAACTCTTAAATCTTACAAAGCAAACAGCAACAGCAGCGGCAGCTAGCCAAGCTTTGTCCGATCATGAAGCTAATTGTTAGAGCGAGATAATTATTTAATTAATTCCTGAAGCTACATAATGATATTTCGATCATTCTTAGAAGTTAGAAACCTCACTTACCTAGCTGCATTTATGTATACCTACGATGACTACGTATGTCTGGAAAGTCATATCAATTCTCACAAACCCGTCGGCAATTTGAACTCAAACAATCAGGTTATTGTGAATACTTTCTGAACTCGCCAAAACCCATTTTGCAAAACTTGGGCCCCAACTTTGTCAACAAGAAATTTACGGGGACACCCAAACTTGGTCACCAGGAAGCTTTTTGGGGAGAAGCACCCAACCTTCTATGGCTTCCTCAACAAGCTGCACGCCTGCACCAGTGCACCCCTTTAATATTAGTATATATAAAAACAGCGAAACGACTTGTGTTGATATAAGCCATCAATTTCATCTTGCTATTTCGGCTTAGTCAGCTTGAAAGAGTTGCGGCTTGAAGCCTCGGCTCGGAGCCTCGTCGTTTTTCTCTCGTCAGTAGAGGCTAGTTCTTATCTGAAAACCTATTATTGATTCTTGTATTCTCGACTTGTTCCTGTTCTGGGTTTGTTTGATCTAGGAGGACTCGGTGGTGATCTGACTTTTTGGATAATCTTATGCTTGCTATGCTTGTTTCTAGTTCTGGGTTTCTGTTTGTGGTGTTGATTGTGAATCATATGTTGTGTTAATCATATGTTGAGTGTTAGATTTCGTTGTTTGATTTGGATTCTGTTGCTTGGTTTAGTTGGTTTATCACATGCTTTGATTGTTTCTGATGACATATCGGATTCAACCTTGGAGGTTGTTGAAGACCGCAAAATCGGTGGTGGACGGCGACGATTAGTGAGGTGATGACCGATGGGGCTTGTGTACAATTTGTAACTTTCTCGACGAATGATCTGGACACCCAAACTACTGCCAAAGCTTCCTCCTCCTCCGTTTATTAGCCAGACATCACCCTGCCCAAAGTCGCCCACCCTCGCAAGTCGCGTTGCCGCATGACGCCTTCACAGCCCTCCCCACGCTGTTGTTATCGGCACCTTTGAGCAGCTATAGGAGGTAGTCGACGATGGTGGTTTGACGGTGTGTTCAACCGGATAGATCAACGGTCCATAAAATTTAACTAAACAAAGTTTATTATGAACGACTAAGATGCACCCTAACAATTCCTATAATTTCATGCCTAATATAAAATAAAACAAATAATTTTTTTTTGAAACTTAAAACAAATAGTCTTAGTTCTACCAACAATTACACAAAACCCTTTTGACATGTAAATTACTCTAAAATTATCGAAGTAAAAACGTTTTCAAAATCAATGCGTTGTTCGATTATCGTGAGCTAATTATAATGAAATATAATTCTTTGAAAAATCGACTGATATTTCAAAAAAGAAAATTGAAAAATGGATCATACGATTAGATCTATGGATTAGTTCAAAGCATCCAAAAAAATTTAAACAATTTCGGTGACCATTCTGAGCGCGATCGACATACTCGATTATTATCTTTGAACGAAATTGTCAATTTGATACTTTCAAAATAAATAATAAATAGTTCGTTCATCGGAAAAATTATTTATAAATATGCACGGTCATCTTATGGTGTCTATTTTCATTTAAAATATCATATATTAAGAAATTTAAAATTTTGTGTTGACGGAATGAACAAACTGATGGTGTGCCTACTAGTGTTGTATAACTTGTTGAATGTTTTGAACTAATAAGACTATTTGAAAGTAAAAACATTACAAACAAATCAAATATGAAAAAAAATGGACTACATGATGGGGTCATAAAACTATTATATATGTATTGTAAAATTTGAGCCGGTTTGATCATTGTTTGAACTTCAATCCACATAGTCAATCCCAACAATCTATTATGGCCATATTTACATTATATACGAGTCTCAAAGGGAAATGCTATTACACATCCGATTGAGAAAGTGAAATGTCATACATGCACATAGAGTCACCCATTACGATGTTGTGGACGCGAGGAGAGTGAAAATTGAATTCCTGAAGTCGTTGATAAGACAAAATTAGCAAAAATAAAAAATAGGGGCATAATCGACTGTCGTATTTGACCGAACAGACCGAGACCGAAAATCTTGACGAAATTGGCCAAAATTTTAACCACATTTTTACAATATTTCAACAATCGCATCATACTATCAGTTTATTAAAATATATTGTTTCCAACTTTGGTCCTCGCGGTCAACTTCAACGTCATTTATGGTCCTATTATTTATTTTCGCTAAGTTTGCTTGTTGGGTGTTTCAAAAATTCAATTTAGATATTGTCACGACCACGGCATCCCATTGGTACCTTTATACACTTGAATAAGAATTTATATCCCCAAATGACTGTGCGATAACATTTGTGATTAGTATATAATGAAAATAAAGGAATAAAAGACCTCCTAGGTTGACCATGCAGATCGGTGTCGAACACAATATATTTTAATAAACCGACCGTACAATGTAATCATTGAACTATATTAAAAATGTGATTAAAATTAGCAGGTTTTGTCAAACACGTTGGACGATTAGGCCCCTATTTTTTATTTTCGCTAATTTTGTCTTATCAGCAATTTCGGTAATTCAATTTTCATTCTCCTTGCGTCCACGAGATCGTAATTGATGACTCTATCTGCAAGTATGATATTTCACATTTCCAAACGGATATGTGATAGTGTTTCCATTTGAGACTCGTATATATTGAAGATAAGGGCATAATGGACAGTCAATGTTGATTACATGAATTGAGGTCCAAACGATGACCAAACCGGGTCAAATTTGTACATTACGTATAGAATAGTTCTATGTCCCCATCCTGCGGTCAATTTTTCATATTTTATTTGTTTGTAATTTTTTTACTTTCGAATGGTCTTATTAGTTCAAAGCATTCAACAAATTATATAACACTAGTGAGCACATAATCAGTTTCTTCATTCCGTCGACATGAATTAATGAATTTCCTAATATAAGATATTTTAAGTGAAAATAGGTACCATCAGATGACCGTGCATATTTTTAAATAATTTTTTCAATGACCGAGCTATTTATTAATCGATAATTTCGTTCAAAAATAATAATCGAATATGTCGATCACGCTCAAAATGGTCACCGAAATTGCTTAAATTTTTTGGGCGCTTCAAACTAATCCATAGATCTAATCGTAAGATCCGTTTGTTTATTTTTTTTTTTTTGAACTATTAGTTGATTTTTCAAATAATTATATTCATTATAATTAACGAATGATAATCGAACGATGCATTGAGTCTTAAATTTTTTTTCTTTTCTGTTTGATAATTTTAGAATAACATAGACGTCAAAGCGGTTATGTGAAAAAATTTCATTGAATTTTTTGGAATTTAATTATTTGTTATATTTTTTTAAAGGAATGAAATAAATAAAATTTATTATAACAAAAGCTAACAATGTCATTAAAAAAATAGGCAGTATTTTCAAAATTTTAAGAATAACATAACGACATCGTTTACCGAGAACTATAAATAATTTTTCCCTAGCACTCACTCACTCAGCTCGATTTCATTGGTCTCCTCGTTTTCTCTCACGCTGCCGCTTGATTGGACTAGTTTCATTTTTGGATCTGCTGAGAAAGAACCCAATTCTTACGTCCCAAAGCCTTCACGGCTGTGGGTACTTCACCACCAAAGCAGCCGCTTCTTTCGCCGCCTACAACAGGCTAGGTCCTGATACCATAATGGATTCACAGAGTGATATAATGGATTCACAGAGTGAGGATGGATCATGCACTGAATATTCTGATTATGATATAGAAGGAACGTCTTCTACTACACAGCCTGAAGTGTTGCAGATTGTACTTCATTCAGAGGTAAGCCTTATAAGGATTTGAATTTGGATGATATGAAGGACGTGGAGTTCAAAAGCATTAAAGAGGTGGGTACTTTCTACTCTTACTATTCATTTGCAGTGGGGTGGACAAAAATCAGGCAGGTACATTAGTTATTAGAAGACAGGTGGTATGTTGTAAGGAAGGTAAGAGAAGAGGTTTGTAAAGATGCTATCCCTGATGGTGTACCGAGGTCAAAGGGAACGGTTGGTTCTAACTTGCGTACACCATTCCAGAAATCGATCGATGACAAGTCGTCACTCGGATGGCATTGTTTCATTTTTGTCGCTTAGATTTCAAGCGACGAACATTGAACAGATTTTCGTCGCATAGATACTTCAAGCGATGAACGAAACGTTCGTCGTTCACAAGTTAGTGATAAAGATTGGGTTGTCGCTTGTCAGTTGTTGCGACAAATTTTGGGTTATTCGCTTACGATTTCTAGCGACAAACTTTGATTCAAAATTCGTCCCTTAACGTCAGGTTTTAGCGACAAAGTTTGGTTGTCGCTTAGATTTTCATGCGACAAATATTGAACAATTTTCATCGCTTCATTCAGTTTTACAGAGCAGAAAAACAAGTTTGTGGATCTGGTTTGAACCAATTTTCTTCGCATCCTAATAACACAATACGTACATTCAAATAACATAACACACACATCCAACATCACACAAACACTACATTTTATAAATACGTAGGTTTCGTCTAAAGTTACAATATGTTTCATAACAACATTGTCTAGTAATCTAAATACAAGGAAAATGAAGGGTCCTCGTCTTGGTCTTCCTCGGGAATACTTGCTGAAGCACATGAGGATTTATCAGCGACAAAGGGAGTTGCTACGGCGGGCATTGCCACTCGGATTACCTTGGGCCGAGATGACATCATTGAGGGAGGCCTCCAACCTTGTCATAGGTTGCTTCATCTTTTCTTTCTCCATTTTCGAGGCTATGCACCGCTAAAAAATTTCTGCTAGTTGCCTCCTCAATTCCTCAACCTCTGCATCATTGCGGGGCACGCGTGCACCGCCTCTTGGTTTCGGCGGGCGGCTTAATGCATTCCCTAGACCTTGAAAATTGGTAAAAACAAAAAAAATAGTCAAATTAAAAATCATGTGGTATATAAAAACAAAAACACAACACAAAAAAGTCAAGTGGTTTGTTAAAAGTTAAACCATACCAAAAAGGAAGACCGAGGCCGACAGAGGAAATCGTGCATAATTTGAAGACCGAACCAAAAAGGAAGCAATGCAAGCCAACAAGGCGAATAACAAGGTGTGGATGCCCAGCAGGTATGCTCGTTAAGTTGTGTAAGACAAGGGGTGTATTTTATGTATCTGAATTCAATACTCTTCACAATCATTGGATAGTTAAACCCCGACGTCACTTATCAAAAAAAAAAACCCGACGTCGACAGTTTATTACGTCGCATCGCCGTGTGCCGGAACATGATCTTGCCCAGGTTCAAGCATTGAAGGAAGTCTCTGTTAAGCCTTGCATAGCCTATGAGTTAATAGTACACCAAGAAGGTGGTTATGAGTTTGTGTCTTTTGGTCAAATGAACAATCTTCGACTAAAAAAACCAGTCATAAGAAGTGGTTTAGATCTATCCCAACTGCACAACAATGTCCCCAGTTGTCATCGGTGGACGAGTATTGACTGGGGATTAGATCAACCTTCGGTTCCGGAAGACTTTGGGATACTTGCACTCGTCCAACATTTGCGGCTCAACAAAGCCATCCCACTGATCACGATCTTAGACGCTCCACTCAAAAAATACGAGAGACTACAGCGGAAGTGAGTGGGAACATGCACCAGACTAGGATGATCAGGAACATGGACCGGGTTAATGAGTGCTCATATCAACCAACGTCTAATAATTTTCAAAGGTTTGAGAACTAGTCCAGAACCGAAGGGCATGAACTTTGGTACTACGACCTAAGCCAGATTTGTGCTTTCGTACTTCTACCTAGAAACATCTAGCAAACTACAGGATCTGGAGGTTTTGCTTTGGAGCAAGGAAGGAGCAGACTATAAACTAGAAAAGCCATTTTTGTTTTGCAACTAAAGATCTTGAGGAGCGAAGGAGAAGTGCCGAGCTATTTATAGGCCTAGAAATTCTAAGAGGCTTTGAATGAAGGACCCGGAGGGTTGCATCGATTCAATGTGGCAATTAAGGGGATCTGCATTCAATTACCGAGCCGAGTATCTCTTCAAGGCTGTAGAATTACCGTTTCAAGGTATATAGTTATGAGCCATCACAGAAGGGAAGTTATTCCAAAGACTGGCGTGATCCTTAGAGGCGCGAAGTTATTCTGTGGCAGAGAGGCACAGTAGGTGATTAAGGCCATGGGCCACGGAGCATAAATTAAACTAAGCTAGATTTTATACAAACTAAAATAAAGAGCACAGATGTGGGGCTTAGTCAATAAAACTTAAAACTTCATAACGGAGCTGCTGAGAGCTCACAGATTGGTCTTTTCTTGGAGGTATTGGGCAAGTGCTGTGTCTCAAACCCTTTCAGCATTCGCAGCTGTAGCACGAGTTTGGTGAACGCTTTTAGATTGAGTTTTCCCGGCATTGAGGAGAGCAATCACAGCCTGTTCTTTGCTTAAGAATTCTTCCTCCTTTTCACGTAGCTTAGCTTAAAGCTTTGCGATCTCCGCACGCATGGGTAAGATGTCTACCCATTCACCTTCGTACCTTTTTCCCATCGTCGTGATTTTATCTAAGTCACGTTTCCACCTGCGATTATGATCTACACGGAGGAAAATAACTTTGTTACGCTCATGGGTGGCAGAGACAACAGTGTCATAAAGGCTGGGAAGTTTTTGCAGGATTTCCTCCATTCTATCCAAGATAGTGAGATCTACACCTTCCACAGAACGGCGAGCCATTTGAATATGGACAGTCAGCTCTTGGTGTACGGACTCATTCTAAAGGTTGAGAGTCCACAGATCACGAAGATAAGTAGTGGCAAGTTGAACCTCTGGAGGATCTCTCCCAAAGAAAACCAAGTCCCTATAAATGTCTGCCGCCTCTCGCAGGGTCTTGGCTACTCCCTTGCTACCCCCTACAGGAGCCGGAAGGGCTGGAATTGTGGACTGGGGAGTAGCAGCCTCATTGCATCCACGAATGACATTTGAAAATTTCCCAAGCCTCCGCTGACCTTCTGTTAGAGATAATTCCTCGTTGCCTGGATCCTTCTGCCAGAACACCTATACTTAGGGATTTATGAGATGCTCAGAAAGCTTATAAAACGAGAACCTACATAAAGTAGAGTCAGAATATACCTGAGATAGGCGAGGAGGAGATTGGTCATCATACAGGGCAGTGTTGATGCAAGGAGGAGAAGAAGCTTCAATTGCAAACTGTGGAAAATAAGTAGAAGTTAGATCTTGGTAAAAGAAGCAAATTAGACGTAGTAGTTCAAGTGAAAAGCAATACAGTAGACTCCACATAGCCAGTCTTCGTGGCCAGAGTGATTGCAGGGGTATCCAAAGTGCATGGTTGTTCTTCACTCACAAGTACAGGGGTTGCATCCGCAGCAACATGAGAAGGTGCAGGTTCTTCTTGAACAGTGTCCTGGGATTCCATAACCAAAAACAGTGGTTAAAGAAGTACAAAGGAATTCAAGAAAGATGTAGATGGAACCTGGTGAGGGGTCACTTTGAATCCAGTTACTAATTCCGCAGGGAATCTTCTCGTCACTACAAACTCAGCCATGTCCTTGGGGAACAGTTTCTGACCCCAAAGGTAGTTGAAGCATTGCGAGTAGCTCAGCGATTCTGTCTCACCAACAAGTGCCAAGGATTTTTCCAAGACCTCCTCAGAGGTAAACTCTTTATGGTGTAGGCTGCGGAATTCAGGGAAATACACCTGTAACCATAATGACAGAATCCAGATTGGCCCTGCAAATTTCAACTCGAAGAGGTTCAATGAAATCCACCTGAGTCCGCGATACAGAGCGCCCAATGCGGGTTGTGCAAGGAAAAGACTGTGGTCGTTATATAGAGCCTCTGTCGCCTTGGTGAAGGTGTTGGTGATCCTGTTAGCAGTTACACATAATACGTAACGACAAAGCCAAAATTCCAAGAAGGCAATACTGCCATAGGCATTCTTTGCCCGCTGGTCATCCGAGGCAGGAGTAGTCTAGAATTCCTCTATGTTGTAGTGTTTGCTCCAATTAGAGTAAGCAGTACTGATAGTGGCGCGAGCAGGGTCCGAGGAAAAGGGGAAGGACTTACTATCTAGAACACTAAGAAGGAAAGACTCATCCGCAATGGGCAGACCAGTAATTCCTAAATGCCCAAAAAAAGGAGCACAAAATTATTGCTACTCGTCTCCCAATAACATAAGGCAGCAACAACGACAGCACGATTCTCGCATTGGGGAAGATGGAAACATAAATCTAAAGCATGAGAGATACCGACCTGTTGCCAGAGCTCCTCATCGAGGGATTTTCGTTCTTGATACCATTAAAGTTCCTCGGCTCGAGTACTCGGCCATTTCCCCAATTTCACATTGAGCTCCTTCTGATCCTATTGAATAGGAGCAACAACTTCACCTCGTAAGACCAACGGAGGGTGACGCACAACTGAATCAAGAGCGGAAGAGTCCTTCGTCATATTAATGGTTAGACCTAGTACAACTTCATCTCCCAGCGTTAAATCGACCCATAAATAGGGAGTATCCTGGTCTCGGTGAAGGCGTGCATCTATGTGGTCGCGGAAGGCTTCCACGTTCTTCTCAGAGACGTATGGGCAGAACTTTTGATATGGAGCCATTGACAAGGAAATGTGTGAAAGTCAGAGTTCAGCAAATATTTGTGAATTCAGAGTTGGGGATTGAGGAAAGCGTCGGAGAGAAGGTAAAAAGAGATAGATGACTGAGGAAGCTTAAAAGCATTGAAAATAGATGACGCGGTTCTCAAAAGAAAAACACTCGAGTAGCCTAGTGTGAGGCTATTTCAAAACCGCTGAATAAAGAGGTGGTAGGTCACATCAAGACCCTTTCGATTGCCCATGGGTTAAGCTAAAGGATTGTGGCGCAATGTTTGGGCCCAAAATAAACTCAACATTTATTCTGATGTTTTGGACTTCGGAGGTAAAATGAACCAGCTACGATAAGAGCTGCGAATCTAGAAAGATATATAGCTGCGAATCTAGAAGATGTTTAGCTACAAATCCGGAAAGAAATCTATGTGATTCCTGGATAATCCAAGAAATCTAAAGGCAGAATATCATTCCTAATTAGTGATTGTTACCTTGTTAAGCAAGGAGGATCAGAGTGCCTACCATTATAAATAGACGAAGCAGAGCAGATTTGCAGACATCTACTCACATACACAAATTTGCGCAGTAGTAAATCTTACTCACCACGAGTAAACAACTAGCAGCCAACGAACTCAAAATCTAGGCCACCCGACAGAGCGTAGGGATTTGAAGGTTCACTCAAGCTAACTAACCGGCAACAGCGAATTTAGGATCTAGGCCACCCGACAGGGTGTAGGATTTCAAAGATTCACTCGAGCTACAACAACGGAAGTCAGCAGAGTGTAGGTCACACGACAGAGCGTGGGGATTCTTAAGATCGATGGAGTCACACTATCCACTATTCTCAACACAACATCCTTAGGATTGCTTTGCTTTATACTTCCCCAAGGGTGTAAAGTATCGATTCTTTGTGGCTCAGCAGAGAGACACGAATCTTACGTCTTGAATCAAGACAAGTAGGACTCAACGAGTGAGGTTGGTGCTTTCCTCACTCTAATCGCTTGATAAAGAAGCATAGACTACATGACGCATTACACAACAACATTCTGCCCTCGGCAGTGGTATGCCTCGCACACAGCACAATAACGACTGTGGATACAAAAGAGACAGTTTGCGATCACTCTACTCGCATCGACCTGACTGGAGAAAAATCTAAGCTAAACAGTTCCATTTACCATGAAGGATTTATACAACAAACTCAAGGATGCGAGAAAGGAGCTTTTGCTGGATGGGGATGCCTAATCAATGATAACATGGATGAACATGTGTGCTACAAAAGATCCACACTTTAATTGTGTATTCAATGTTCTCGACTTGCCAACATATTTTAAAAAATCATGGTTCTACAAGTATATTGCATAAAAAATAAAATGTAAGTCATACAATCATCTTGCCTTAAAGCAATGCTTCAAACAATGATGAAACATTTCAAGACTACAACATGCAATAGTAGAGCCTAAGTTATGTTCTACGCTGCTTACTATATCCTAATAATCACGAAACAACTCAACTATGAATTCCCTAAACTTTAGATAACAACTAATATTATCAAGAAGTTCAACGTTTACCCTAAAACTGGTTGGGAAGAACCAAAACTTAACTTTGAGACCTTCTCATACAAGTATGCTGCTAATATGTCTATGATCTAAAAAATTCTAAATGTTAGCACACTTAAACACAACTTGTTTGTGCTACCAAAATATTTGTATCAACAAAAAATTACTAAATACCTTGCACTGAATTAGATTTGTCGGCCTAAGAGATTGGATATCACCATGAGATACAACAATTCCTCCAAATTGTGCAACAATTCCTCTACATTTATATATTACACTATTAGAAGGATCACTATAACAGCCGACGAAAAGTCATCGGCCTGTCAGAAAAAGTCGTCGGCTATCATTATAGCCGACGACATGTCATCGGGTATAGCGTCATCAAAAAATGGTTGTCAGCCATACTATAACCGACGACTTATTAGGGTTATCGTCAGCTATAGTCCTAACTATATCCGACGACATATAAATAGTTGGGCATAGTTTTCACTATTACTGACAATAACGTCGTCGGGCAAGCCCTCCCCCGTGGTCAACAAGTTGACCAGAATCAGACTATAGCCGACGACGCTTTGGAAGCAAGTCGTCGGCTATAGTTTAAGAATGTCGTCTGAAGTAGTTTGAAATGCATCGGCTATAGTCTGCAAAATGTCAGTTTCTGGAAGACTATAGCCGACGAGATTATCTTATGTCGTCGGCTATAGTTGGTGATATTTTTTTATAAAAACTATAGATTCTGGATTTCCATTACCAGAACCTACAATTGCAAAATTGTACGTACACAATAGCTAGACAACAACACATATTCCAACAATGTACACATCCATACAAACAAACAACATATTCACCCACGAGAAGAGGTAGCTACACTAAGGGTTTCCTAAATTTATGTTATCTAAAGGAATTGTGTGACTACCATGGTCTTGCTGATCCTCTTGCAGCTGCGGCTGTAGAGCACTAAAAAGGTGCGGAGGTGGGGGCGGGACCGAGATTCTAGAAGCCTGAAGCTGTGCAAAATATTGTTGCATCCATGTCGCCATAGATGCCTAGTCGGCTAATCTCATCTACTGCTCGGCTAATCTCACTCGCTCCATCTCCTTTATAATCCTCTTATGCTTTTCCATCTCGCTCGCCTGCCTCTGAAGCTACTCTTGTAGCTCAAAGTTTCTAGAAGTTCTCGACCTATGTGAGAATTCGGGAGTATTCTTTAAGACCCGTTCGCCCTTCTTTTCGACACCCCTGTAGTAGTAGGTATTCTTCCGTGGTGGGATAGCAGTAGCCATGATCATCGCCGCTACAATCGGATAAGATTGATCAATCTGATCAATTGGGAGGTCTTCATCCTGGGTGTTAGGATATTGCTATCTCGCAATCTAAGTCAACACCCCCGACATCACCTCCTCCACTCTCGCCTAATTGACAAGGAAAACAAAATAACCTATTAGTAAACAGACAAAATAAATTTTCCCGGGGAAAATACATATATAAGCAAATATGTTAATTAATTTATAAGGTCTCAAGACTTACAGTATCTTCGGGAGCCTGCAGATACGCTTGCTGTATCGTATACATAAACGGGGGGACTTCTGGGTGTTGGGAGGCCTCCTCCATCCAACCCGCATAAGATCTAGTATTGGCATGATGGTTCTTGGTGTTTTTGCCCCGGTTCCTCAAGTTTGTTTCAGAAATGGGCTAGGTATTTAACATATATCAAAAAAAATATTAGCTAACTATTTTCGCCAAATATTATACAACACAAATATACTCAGGTTGCATACCTTTAATCTTGGGTTGTTGAAGTGGGTTACAAGCCATCGCCACTCGTACTCGCTATACCGAAACTCGCTAGGGGTACCCGAACGGTCGTCGCCGTACTTCTTTCAGTTTCTTTTTGACATCATCCAAGTATAGTGTACTAGACCAGTAAACAATAATTGTTCGGGAAGAATAGATCATCAGGTCCCACAAATGTTTTCGTATACCCATTCTTTTCAGATCAATGTGTGCCTTAGGTCCGTCTTTAGTTTTCCCCTCTCAATTCAGCACTGTGTCCATCACACTTTTGCACACATTTTTCTCTATGTGTATGACATCTAGGTAGTGTCTGATCGACAACTTGGACCAGTACGGGAGTTCCTAGAATATGGTTTTGTGTGTTCGAAATTTATACCTGTCGGGTCTGTCAGGTATTGACGCCACTATTTCAGGATGATTGTTCAGCTACCCAAAATTGTATTCATTCAGCGCCAAAATTTTATCCCTCTTCCATCTCCTGGGTTGCACATCCATTTTTAAAGTCCCATCAAAAGCCTCGTGATCCTGCCAAAATGGGTGATCATGTGAAAGCCAACAACGGTGACGCATCTGGACAATCTTCCTGCATTTTGGACAAGCCCTATATCCCATGGTAACGTTGCCCGACAACATCCTGTGGATAGGAAAATCATTGATGGTGCCAACAAGCATAGCATGTATCTGGAACATCTCATTTTTGTACTTGTCATAAGTGGGATGGCCAATGTTACTCAGGTACTTAAGCTCCTCAATCAAGGGTCTCAAATACACATCGAGACAATTTCTTGGATAACCCGACCCTAGAATTAACATAGTCAGCATATTATATTCATTCTTCATGCACATCCATGGAGGAAGGTTGTACGATACCAAAATAACTGGTCATATACTATATTGGAGACTCATGTTTCAGATGAGAGACCCGAGCCAAACATTTTGAACCTCTGATGCAAAATGAGAAAACTTCCTGATCATGTGCTTCCAAGCCTCTCTGTCAGCAGGGTGTACAAGGGTATCATCGTTAGGAAAATTTCTCTCAGCTCACTATCTCATAGCTTCAGCTGTGTGTGCACACATGAACAACCATTCCAGCCTATCAATTAGTGAGAAATACTAAAATATCTTCACAACTTTCTTATTTCCTGCAGGAGTCAACTTATACATTTCTGTACCACATACCGGACATGCATTAAGGCTCTCAAGATCATTCCTGTAAGCATCTTCACCCCTATAGAGAACACAATCATATCTGCATACATAGATTTTGATGTAGGAAAAGCTAAGATGTTTTATGATATGTTGCACCTTACGATGAGTGGTAGAAAGGCGATGACCAGGGGGTGGCAGCATCGAAGCAGTCCACTCCAGCCAATCATCAACAGCCTTGACACTCATTTTTTTCTCCACTTTAAGGTTCATTACTCCCATGACATTTTCAAGAACAGTCTTATTACACCCGTTGTACAACAGGGTCTGTTGAAAGGCAATCAGGTTGTTGTACTTGTCCATACCGACAGTGTTGACAGCTCTAGGTAATTGCTAGACTGGCTCAATATAAGGAAAGACCCCAACGGCGGGAGGAATATCTAGTGCTTGAGCAAATACACCACTCTCATAAGGAAACACATAGTTGATCAACCTCGTTGTTGGATCATTGGATGTACTGGCCCTCTCAAAAAATTACCCATGATCATGCTAACCCGCTGATGATGTTTCATCGTGATAGATCCAACATGTGTACTTATCCTAAAACTTTTTTTTCTTCAGGTGCTCCAATACTTTATCAATGGAAAAACGATATTTATCGCTGCGACAGTACTAACATTTCGTACACAGGCAATAATGAATTATCATCCCTCTACAATTAACCTTCACATATTATACAAAACTAAAAATTCCATGGGCATATCTTGGATCCCATCTTGGAAGGCACATCAAATTCTTGTCCATCCTAAAAAGTTCAACTGTATATATATACATGCACTAATTAATTAAAAATTCATCATTATATCTATATATATCGATCTTTAAACTACAAATTACATTATTTAATTCTTCTACTCCTTAATTACAAATTAATTAACACATATATATATCAACAATTTATATTTAATTATATATATATTCATCGAATTGAACTCAACTCAACTCAAAATAAACAATCAACTCTAAATCAACAATCAACACACACACACACACACACACACACACACACACACACACACACACACACACACACACACACACACACACACACACACACACACACACACACACACACACACACACACACACACACACACACACACACACACACACACGTACCTATATAGCATCACGAACCTATTTTGGACAGCTTCCGACAACACCCAACAATTTCAGAGCGTTTTGAGTTTTTCACACCAAATTTTTTTTGAATGATTTAGCTACTGCCTAGATCGATCTATAATAAAGAACTATAGCAGACAACTTAATAATATCGTCGGCTATAGTTGAAAAATGTCGTCGGCTTTAGTCAAAACTATAGCCGACCACTATCCCGTCACAAACACTGACGATTTTTTTTTCCGGTCATCGGCTATAGTATTATAACTGACGACCAAAAACTATAGCCGAGAAAACACACATCCTTGATTCTATTCAATTTCTATAAATACCTTGTAATGCATTATTGGTTTTGGGGGAAAGATTCTTATTCTATTGATTCTGTTGGTAACAACCTAAGATATTACTGTGACGACCCGAACCAGAATCTGTTGCGTATTCGACACGATTCTTGAGTTTGTGTTTAGTCGTGGGTTTTCGTCGTATATGTGGTTTGTCGATTCGATTCGCGACTTTATTTTCGGTCGAGAATTTGAGTTGGGTGTCTTCACAGAAATTGTAGAGTACGTGATTTCGAGCTTGTGGGAGGTTCCGGAAGATTTTTCCGATAACCGAGGAATATTTTATGATTATTTGAAGTTTCGGTATCCGACGAGTTTATCCGATTGTTTCGAGTTTATCCGAATCATTTCTTATATTCGTTTTGGACCGTCGATCAACCCGAGGCGCGAGTATAAATATCGGGAATAGTCGTAAAATCGTCGAAAATTACTGTTTTGAGTTGACCACTGTTGACTTACTATTTTGGGAAACTTTGACCGTTGACCGTGGAGGAAAACTTTCCGTTTTCGGCTTGCCGTCCGACGACCACTTTTCGGCCACCTCCGGCCACGTGACAGGTACGGTTAGCTTCCCCTTTTGATTTCGAGTGGATTGGTGTGTGGATTGATAAGAATTGATGAGGATTTGTTGGGTTCCGAATCGGGCCGAGTTCGAGTTCGTCGCCGATGATTGTTGGCTGTGTTCCGGCGAACCTCGGTGGTGGGGGTTAGGGGGGTTCGACTCCCCTTGACCTCGTGAGTCTTCCCATGTGTTTAATTTGAGTTGAAATCGAGGAATTGAAGAGGTCCGATTAGGTCACCGGAGGAGATTTCCGTTCGGGTTTCGAGCTAATTTTGGACGGGTTCCGGTGGGATTTGGACGTTGTGGTAAAAGGGAAAATGGTTCGCCTTGGTTTGATTTTGTGATCTGGAGAATCTCGCCGTGAGATTTCACCGTTGACGGCGCGCCGCCGCCGGGGGCGGCGGTCAACGGCGGAGCTCCGGCCAAGAGTTGACTTTTTGGATTTTGATGTAATTAGTGTCGTTTTTCTCAAAATTGCGCCCTGATTATCGTCCAGAGGTTTTCGGGTTAATTTGGTTAGCCGATTTTCAGTCGAGGTTTCGTGTGGGAATTTCGGGAATTTCGTTTATCCTTTTGTACCGCATTGCATATTTCCGGGAACGGTTGGTTTCCGTGATTCAGTACAGGGTTATGGATTATGATTTTGATCAGTATTGTTTTGTGAATATTCAGGAGATCGAGATCGTGACCTGGATCGTGATCGTGCTTCAGGCGAGGGATCTTCCGCCGGACCACGAGTTTAGCGCGAGTGCGCATTACGCGAGTCTGTGAGTGGACATTTATTTTCACGGATTGATTGCGAGTCTTTTATTTATGATTTACGAACTTGAGCATGCGGATTGATTATGATTTTACGAGCATGTGTTTTACGATTATGCATATACGAATATACGTATACGAGTATATACATACGTATATATTATGTTTAATGCATGTGCATAGAAAAGATTTATGATTTGGTTTACACAGAGTACAGTCTCAGTATATGTTGTGGTATCGATACACATTGGCTTCTCGGCTGATCCCCGAGTACGCTCCGGGAAGGACATATATCCTGACCCGAGGCCTTTCTGGCTAGGATCACGTGTGGGTCTGGGATCCCGTAATTGAGACTGTGCTATCGCGTGGAAGCCCACAAGAGTCTCCGCGATATGTTTTACGTGGCATGCTCAGTACGTGAGTGGTAGCCAGAGTCTCCTCACGTATCATTTGATTTTCATGCATTTGACTCGCATATGATTTTATATGTATATATTACTTGGTGAAAGACATTTATTTTCGTCCACTCACTCTAATGTATTTCATGTCTTTCCCCTGGGCTTTTCGGTTTCCGTGCCCAGTTTGCAGTTCAGGTTTGGTGTTTCACGTCGCGGTTTGGAGGCTAGTGATCAGAGTTACCTGTGCTTTCCAGTAGGTTCTTGTTTCGCCTACTGATGTGTATATTGTATATATTTTACTTTAGAGGTCGCTCTGATACATTCTGATACTTGTTATACGGATTTTCTCGGATATACATATATACATAGTACAGTTTGTTTACTATTATTGTTTATATTGATGTTGAGAAATCCGGATGGGATTGGTGCCCACGGTTTGGCTTTTGTGGCATAGGATGAAGTGTTATTTTCTGGGTGCAGGTTATGACAATTCCACATTAGTAACGAAACTCTGCCGAAATTTTGAAAATTTTTTGTTGGTTCGTATTTTCGAAAGGGTTTTATTCCGGTTTAGGTAACTAAATCGGGATTGGGTCCTTTCAATTACACTGCCCTAATACATCTTATATGATTATTGCTTTGCTTAATTGCCTAACATGCATAGTGAAACTCAGAGAAAGAATTTCATTTTAGTGATCTCAACTTATACAAATTATTAGGGAGGTTCATCCAATGAAACTATGTTATCATAAATCACTTCAACATCAAACAAAGTCGTGTTGGCTTTACTTGACTACTTGGAACTCTATAAGTTTCACATATTTTGATTCAGACAAAAATTCAAAAGCAATATGAGAGACAAAGAGTTTCTACCTTAGAGAGCTCGATGATGAGAGATGGAGATGAGGATGAGTGCTCGAGGCCGGAGACTTAGAGGCGGTCATCGGCGACCCTGGGCGGCTGTCGAAGTCGGCAACTGACCCATTCTTTCTTATGGGTGTTTTACAGATGCGATTAGCAAAGGCAACGTCGGTTAGGTTTTAGGGTTTTGCCCAGATGTGGTCAATTAGAAATGGGCTGCAAATCAGAGGCCTTTAACAATTTGAAAATGAGCTTGGTCCATCCCAGGCCAATTGAAATCCCATCTCAGTTATACTTTAGACACCCACTCATCTTCATAGCTGCAATGCAAACTGTATAGAACAACATAACAGACCTACCAGCCAAGCTACCTCACTAATCGCCTCCACCCACTGCCTAAGAAGCGGTGAAGAAGTTGTCTGAGCTTTCCCCATCGGAATGTCCACTTTTTGCTGGACACCTCGAGAATGGACTCGTCTTCAAGATGAATCAGAGAGAGAGAGAGAGAGAGAGAGAGAGAGAGAGAGAGAGAGAGAGAGAGAGAGAGAGAGAGAGAGTGTGTGTGTGTGTGTGTGTGTGTGTGTGTTTGAATTGGAGAGAGAATGGTCTCCGATTTTGCAGTCTCCGGAGGTTGAATTGGAGAGACAGAGGTTGAAACTGGAGAGCTTTGGTCGAGTAAGCCAAGCCGAAGTTAATCAAACAACCCTGACAACCTTGAATTGGATCACGGCAGAAGCCTTGTTGAACTGGAAAATAGAGCTGCTTCCCTTTGGGATTTCGCGGTCTTCAACTTTGAGATTCCTGGTTCGATTCAAATTTGGGGGAGCTGACGAGATAAACACGGCGAGGCTTCAAGCCAACTAATTTGCTACAAAAGATCTTGATGATCTCGACGGCTTATACCAAGGCGTGGGAAGCACGTGCGGTTGTGAAGTCTTACAACTCGTGGACTGAAGTCTCTCCCTAAAAACAGAGGCAGAACTCAGATAGTCTATTTGGCCGTTATTGAGTTTTGCAGAAGATTAGTACATAGTTGATCACATTCTAAGTAAGCCCCATTACGTACTGATCTACTCGACTACATTTCGTTTCATGAATCTTTTTAAGTTTAGTTGGTATTGAATATTTGAATTGCATTTGTCTTGTGTTCTTCATTTGAAAGTCTACTTAAGTAATAGAGTGTAACAAGGACGAAGCTGAGAGGACGAAGGAGATGGCAGAGAAAAAGTTGGCTACAAAAAAGGACTATATGGGGGGAAAGAAGTTTGCTTTGAAAGCTTAGAGCTTATTTTCGGGAGGTTTGCGTATCCCACAAATGCTGGCAGTACTAGGAGTGTATATTGTTGCCAAGAACAAGTTGGTTGATGGGGAAGCAGACCTGTATGAAATGCTTGGTTTGGATCCGAGAGCGGATGAAGAGACAGTGAAGAAAAGGTACAAAAAACTAGCACTTGTGATTCACCTTGTTTGGGCCCAAAATAAACATTCTTTATTTTTAGGATTTTCTAGTATTATTGGGCCGACGCCTGTAGCCCGAGCAAAAGAGCTTTCCTGGAGAGGGAAGGAATTCTGAATGATCTCGATAAATCTTAGATTGATTGGAAAAGTTAAGGATGCAAGATTATAGACAATCAACATCATTAAGGTGAGTCTGATCGCTAGAATTTTGTGTTAACTACAACAAGTAATCGTACGATGCCTATATATAGAGGAAATCTTTGTATGATCGGCAACTCTACATCTCATAAACAACTTTTGCTCTCTTTTCGAGAAATCCTAACTTCCGGCGATCCGAAGATTTGCACCAGATAGGGCATGTACAATCCGAAGATTCAAGGACGTAACAACTATGTTCTCAACACTCATCAAAGAGATTGCTCTGCTTTGCACCAAATATGGTGTGTGGAGTATCAATGTATGTGGCTCAGCAGAGAGACACGAAAACTCAAGTTCAAAGTCACTTAGGCGAAAAGAATTTATCAGGCAGGGTTAATGCTCTCCTCGTCTCAATCGCTTCTTGGAAGTTCAGTAACGAAGAACCAGTGTTCAACGTTCTGTCCCACAGCAGTGGCACACCTAGCATACACACACGCAAGAAAATAGACAGTTTGAGGCTTCTCAAGACCCTGAGAATTCTGCAGCCAAACACACCCTAATAAGAACAATTGTCCTAGAGATGATGGAGTAATTAAGCTAATGGTCGATGAGTGGAGTTTGTTGTTGTTGGCAAGTATTAAACTTGTAGATATATTATATTCTTATTATAACTAGAATTGATTCATTATTTATTGTAGATATTCTCCACCTATTAGGAATATATTTATAAAGTTGTATATATACCCAATTTGGGAGTGAATGAAAGCATTGCATTATGCCCTAAACACTTTTGATTATACTTTTTAATTTTGTACCAGAGAGGGTCATTCCAAATCACGCCTTGAGCCTAGTGGGTTCGAATTGAATTGGGCCTTCAAAAAATTGTTGCGTTGTCTCCCACTAACTTAATTGAGCATTCAAAAATTGTTGCCTTACTACCAGCAGAATGTATAACCAAGATTTCGATATGAATTTCTGACTTAGTTTCATGTGCTAACATTGTATTTAGGTTGCACGTGAGAGGCTGTGTTGGATTTGAGATCCTACATCGAAATATGACAATATTAAATATAACTTAAATGTGGTTGAGCTATTCCTAACTGTACCGAGGCCTTTTGTGGATAAAACTCAACACGGTAAAGGTGGTTAAGTTGAGATAATATCGGTACAATACGGACCCCATGTGCCATGCTTGAGCAGTATATGATCAAAAGATTTGGAACATTGTAAGTAAGATTTTGATCACCATGTCATACACGATTTTTTAGGTGTGTAACTTATTGAGAGGATCATCGAGAGGAGGACATAAAGACAAATTTTCTGAGTAATTGTACATTGCTAATACTAAATCCTCCCCTCCGAGTTTCATTGATTTCAAACTCACCAATAACCGAACCATTATCAATATATTGAACACTCTTTGCATACTCTTTTTCAAGATATAGAACCTCTGAATCATCAAACAACTCTTCATTTATCTTATTTCAAATAGTATTTTTTAATATCTAAGTTAATTCTAATAAAATTCAATACCAAATTACAAATATGTGAATCAAGAAAATAACTATTACCAATTTTAAGAATCTATAAGCATAAACCACAACACTAATTGTTAGCCACATCCAACACCACCGTAACATTGTATAACCCCAAATAGTAAAATTCAAGATTTATCTGTTATTTATAATTAATCGAGTGATCAAAAGTGCTAAGAGAATAAATGTACGCAAATAATTGAAACATTTATAAGAAGACACTAATATGAAACTAATCAGGTTGAAATGTTGAATGTATGAACTGGGAGTTGAAAACACACCGATGATATAGTAATTCAATAGCAATAAATACTTCATATATATATTATATATGAAATGACCAAAACATACCTGTACTCTAGGGCTTTTTACTAAAAAAACTTGTAGGGCCGGAGCATTCTACTGCTTGCATCCGTCCCTGCAACTAATTAAATCAAATTTACAACTTTGATAACAATTTGTTTAAAAGCTGTAACTAGATTTTAAAATAAAGTAGTTACCTAAAATACAACTAAAATTACATAAATAATAACTCAATTACTATCATAACTACACAATTTGTTCTCAAATGACACTACCAGAAAATGCCTCTTAGACGACGGAAGCTTACCGGCTCCATCGTCTAAGAGATCTTAGATGACACAAATCTATATGTCGTCATCTAAGTGTTGTCTTGGACAACGTAAGATATTTGCGTCGTCTAAGACAACACTTAGACGACATAAATATATATGACATCGTCTAAGTGTTGTCTTAGACAACGCAAATATATATGTCGTCATCTAAGACTCCACTTAGACGACGCAAATCCATTATGCCATCTAAGAGAACACTTAGATGACGACATATATATTTGTGTCGTTTAAGTGGAGTCTTAGACGACGCATGTCTATATGTCGTCGTCTAAGTGTTGTCTTAGACAACATACCGACACCAATGACTTCCTCCTAATCACTAGGGATGACAGAATAATGACTATTTTGATGGGACAGTAGAGAATGATCCTAAACCCCGACAGTGGTTCGGCGGAGTGATTTTTGAGAGGTTAAATAGCTTCAATTTTGGTGTGTTGACCAATGACGATGATGTGAAGAAACTCAATCCACACCCTCCAGAATATCTGGTATATTGGCACCACGTGAATATTTTCTTTGAACTGTCTGATTGGTCAAAATTGAAGACTATGATGACGAAAGTGATTGATTGATCGACCGAGTTTGGTGCATTTGTAATTTTGATGCACGCATGTATATATGCATAGTTAAATATATAAAATCGATGTATATTATTAATTAATTAATGCAAATTTTCGACGCGCGTGTATATATACGTCGACAATCGATTAAATAATTAATTTAATTATGGACAAATTGGAAACCGATCGAATTTGGCGATATCCTAGACGTCAATAAATTTAGCGAGTAATTTAAAAACACTATCCTAGACGATGAAAACATAAGGTTCTGTCGTCTAAGTAATCACTTAGACTACGGAATAATATGGTTTTGTCGTCTAAGCCAAAAATAATGGCGGGTGATAAGTAACCGCCCATTTTTTTGGTGGTTTTCAAATACCACTTAGACGACGAAACCCAATGTTTTCATCGTCTAAGCCAAAAATAATGGCGGGGTGATAAGTAACGGCCAATTTTTTGGGTGGCTTTCAAAAAATACTTAAACGACGGAATCATAGGGTTCTGTCATCAAAGTGGTTACTCGGTATAAGAAAACAGATCGGTTTCTCTCTCTTTCTCTCTCTCCCACTTCGATTTCTTCTCTCCCTCATCGACGCCGCCCCCCTCACCGATTATGTCCCTCTCCCTCACCACGTTGTCAATTTCTCTGGCCGGCAAACCTCGAAGTCGGCTCCTCCTCTCCCTCTCCGGCGACCCCCCTCTCCTCTCTGGTATACTCTCAAATCATCGTCGATCTATTATATATATCGTGTATATATATATATATACATATTGTGTATAATAGTGTATATTTGTGTATATAGATTTTTAGATCAACTTTGTACATATATTTTGTATATAAATTTTCTATATATATTTTTCGATAAATTTTGTATATTTGTGTATATATAGATATTTTTTAGATATATTTGTGTATATTTTTATATATATAAAAATATATTTAGATATGTATAATATTGGATAATTGATACATTAATTAGATATGTATAATTGGATAATTTATATGTGTTTAATTGGATAATTAATATATATGGATATGTATATTGAATTCCCGTGTTAATTAATATATATATATAGATATGTTAATTTATGTGTGTTAATGTGTATATATATATAGAAATATATATATGTTAATTATTTATGTGTTAATTGGATAATGTCGATGATGATTGATTATATATGTATTGATGTGTATTGATGTGAATATATATATATATATATGCATGTATTATTAATGTGGTAATTAGAAAAATTTGTATATATGATTTTTGTTGAAGATTGTTAAGATGTCGAAGAGGCACACTGAAAAAGACAAAGAATCGTGGCATCAATCTGTCTTACGACAGATGGGGTTAGGGGAATCAAGTCTTCAATGAGTCGGGTACAAGTTCGATGCTTGAAGGGGAGATTCCGCACGCTCCTCCTATTGACGACGTTGCAGCTGATCAGGGCAGTTCAAGGTCGACGTCACAGGGGCCCCAATCTTCCGATGAAGATTCAGCTACCGTTGGTGCGAGACGGCAAAACAAGAGGGACCCCTCACTTCCACCCCCTAAACGGATTCGAGAAATTTGCAATGGAAGCAAAGCTGAGAGCGTAGCAAAGACATCGCCAGGAGGGAGGATCGATGTGCCTCTAAACGCATTCACCCAATGCTTTGAAGGAAGGAGGCTGATTAGTTTGACAGCTCACCAGATCGGAAACTACATACGTTCTCACGTATGTATGATAGCCCCTACTTGGGAAGAGCTCCCCGATGAGCACAAAATGAACGTGTTTCATGGACTCATAGTAAAAAAATATTTAATATTATAGTTGTTTTCATAATTGATTACAAATTCTAGCGTTTACTATTTTTAATTGTTTAATTTTTTTTTGTTAGAACAATTTTAATCCTAAACAAACTCCGGAGATGGTGGACTACATCAACAAAACTGCTCACCAGATTTTCAAGGATTGGAAGTGCGCATTGCACAAGACGTACAAGACAAACCCCGGAAAGACTCCGAAAGAGGTTCAAAAAGGGAAGGGAAGATGAGTGGGAGTGGTTGAAAGCCCACTTTGAGTCTGAACCGTATAAGGTTTATAATTCATATTCCTCCACATTCATTTCATTTTTTGAGAAAGACTCTGTTGAATAATGATTAATTGCATAATAATTTAAATTGTTGTGTAACAGTCACAATCATAGAGGAACAGAGCTAATCGGGAGAAGAATCAGTTGTACCACGGATCAGACTCCTGCAAAATGCTCAACCTGGCGCATGAGCACTTGCAAAAGGGTTCGAAATACCCGCTCATAGCAGGCAGCATTTCTGCTTACAATAGGCCTAGACAGACTGAACATTTCGGCACTCAACACGCCATAAGTAACATTTTTTTCCAAAGTAATAATATTTAATTTTATTGTTGCTTCTTCACTTGTGCATAAAGAGATAAACTTGATAAATGAGCATATTATTTGTGTGATACATAGGTAATTGATTATATGTATGTGTGGTACATAGGTGCATGTGAGATACATATGGTGAACTTGAGAAATGTGAATGAGATTTATTTTTTATGTTATCGGAAGTGTTTTGGTTTTCGTGCAAGATTTTGGTTTCCTCAATTTTTAGGGGAAATTATGTCAATTTTTGGGGGACATTCACACACACACACACACACACACACATACATACATATATATATATATATTGTTCATGTTCATTTCAGGAGAGGTTGCAACGATTAGCCGACGAGAGAATTGCGGATATGTAGTCCTAGAGTTCAGGGATCACGCTTGAGGAGCTGCCTACTCTCTCGACAGAGGCTCAGATAGAAATGGTAGATGCAGTCTTCGGCCGTCAACCTGGTAAAGAGGTTCGTGGTCTTGGACAGGGAGTCGAGCGAGATATGAGCCATTCTACATCGTCGGGGAGTCGGTGCTTGAATGCGGCGGGACGAGAGCAAATACAAGCTTTCCAGGAGCAAGCTTGAGTGGCCAACGACAATGCTTTAGCCTCCCAGAATGACGCTCGTAGGGCTCAGGAGGACGCTTGTATGGCTCGGGAGGAGATTCAAGCAGCTCAAACAATGATTGATCATATGCCTCAATTGCGCATCATGTCGATTAAGCTAGGCCTAGATCCTGATGCTGTTTGTCACCCGTTTGGCTCTCCCTCTCCTCTAGGACCCAACAACGATGATCTGAGCGGGGGTGGGATCGGCGGGGCCCATACGTCTTCTATTGTCGCTAGCTAAGTTTTTTTATGTACTTTTGTGATCTTGATCGGAATCGAACAATATTTTATTAATTTTGTACACATTTTATATTTAATGTATTTTTGATTATTATTAGTTGTTCAATTTTTAAATTAATTTATTAATTTAGTGTTTAATATATTATATTTATTATATTTAAATTAACTAATTAAATTAATAGAAAAGAAAAAAAAATCATATCAAAATAAAATAATGACGTGACAGATGCCATGTCATTTGGTAATGGTTTTCTGTATGATTTTTTGGTATACGTGGTGCTACTCATCTAATAATTAGGTTTTAGTTCTTTACTTCATGCGATTAGTAGTTTCATAATCTTTTGATAATATTACTGTTCTAAAAAAACGGCCGCCTAGACCGCCTAGGCACCGTGAATCGGAAAAAACTATCTTATGGCCTAATTTTGGTCCTGGGCGGGGTAGTTAGGCGGGAACCGACTAATCGGCAATTAGGCGGACGACTAACGACTAATCGGTAGAAAAGCGCCGCCTAGGCAGTTTTTATTTTTATTTTTTTAAATTAAGAGGTACAACGCAAATGAATGAATTCTAAATAGAAAATCCAATCCAATTTCTTTCGCGAAACGTCGTCTCTCTCCCTCTGCAAACGCCACGACTTGTACGCCGCTCGCCAATCACCTCCATCGTTGCCACTTGCCGTCCACCGCCGTCATCCTCGTTTGTTATATGTTGATAATTTGATATGGTTAAATGTGGGTAGGAGCATAGTGTCTATGACCATCACACAAAAAAACTTGATTCTGTGAAAGAGTCATGGTTGATTCCGTGAAGCTTTATGTTTGAATGGTTTCCATGGTTGCAAGTTTATAATGTAAGCTTCATTGTCATAAACTCATAATGTACTGTGATTTGTGAATTATCAGCTTCGAAATAGATAATTTCATATTCTTGGGATTCTTGTTTATGCACATCTATTTCAAAAAATTGAGTTGGATAGTTAATTAGATTTCTTTATAAACTTAGTTTAGAATTTTTATGATATTTCTTTATAATTTTTACTTTATGTTTCAAATTACAATATACCATATAAATATATAATTAATTAAATATATATAAAAAATGATCTACCTAATTACCTATTAAACTCCGCCTAAACGCCTAGGCGCTAGGCAGTAGCTCCACCGCCTAATTCCGCCTAGCGCCTTTTAGAACCTTGGATAATATCTGTGGTTTACGATGTATATAGACAGTTCCCGATGGAAACCTTATGCATTAATTGCTATCAGTATCTTTATTTTATTTCATGCTACTAGTATTTTCAGGTTCCTTTCATAGAGTTAGTAGTCGTGTTTGCCACTATAAACAAGTAGTTGTGCTCTTAAGCATACTATGCTATGCAAATAGTAACCTTGCACATTTTTGTAAGTATCTTTACGGATCACATGCATGCAATTAGTATCATTACGGATTGTAATTCGTATCTTTACTTCAGTGTGGACGGTAGGTAATCTAAGTATCTAATGCAATGTCGATAGGCACTACTAATGTATCTTCACTTTGTGCTCAGTAGCCTTATTTAGTGACAAACTCTGTCTACTCACTCTACTGCTACGTCGGTATTTGCAGCTGATCAGGGCAGTTCAAGGTCGATGTCACAGGGGTCCCAATCTTCCGATGAAGATTCAGCTACTGTTAGTGCGAGACGGCAAAACAAGAGGGACTCCTCACTTCCACCCCCTAAACGGATTCGAGAAATTTGCAATGGAAGCAAAGCTGAGAGCGTAGCAAAGACATCGGCAGGAGGGAGGATCGATGTGCCTCTAAACGCATTCACCCAATGCTCTGAAGGAAGGAGGCTGATTAGTTTGACAGCTCACCAGATCGGAAACTACATACGTTCTCACGTATGTATGATAGCCCCTACTTGGAAAGAGCTCCCCGATGAGCACAAAATGAACGTGTTTCATGGACTCACAGTAAAAAAATATTTAACATTATAGTTGTTTTCATAATTGATTACAAATTCTAGCGTTTACTATTTTTAATTGTTTAATTTTTTTTTGTTAGAACAATTTTAATCCTAAACAAACTCCGGAGATGGTGGACTACATCAACAAAACTGCTCACCAGATTTTCAAGGATTGGAAGTGCGCATTGCACAAGACGTACAAGACAAACCTCGGAAAGACTCCGAAAGAGTTCAAAAAGGGAAGAGAAGATGAGTGAGAGTGGTTGAAAGCCCACTTTGAGTCCGAATCGTATAAGGTTTATAATTCATATTCCTCCACATTCGTTTCATTTTTTGGGAAAGACTCTGTTGAATAATGATTAATTGCGTAATAATTTAAATTGTTGTGTAACAGTCACAATCATAGAGGAACAGAGCTAATCGGGAGAAGAATCAGTTGTACCACGGATCAGACTCCTGCAAAATGCTCAACCTGGCGCATGAGCACTTGCAAAAGGGTTCGAAATACCCGCTCATAGCAGGCAGCATTTCTGCTTACAATAGGCCCAGACAGACCGAACATCTCGGCACTCAACATGCCATAAGTAACATTTTTTTCCAAAGTAATAATATTTAATTTTATTGTTGCTTCTTCACTTGTGCATAAAGAGATAAACTTGATAAATGAGCATATTATTTGTGTGATGCATAGGTAATTGATTATATGTATGTGCGGTATATAGGTGCATGTGAGATACATATGCTGAACTTGAGAAATGTGAATGAGATTTATTTTTGATGTTATCGGAAGTGTTTTGGCAACTCGCCGGTAATGTAAAAAAAAAAAAAAAGACATTACCGGCGATTTTTCCGGCAAAAATCGCCGGTAATGTCCAAAAATATTGCCGGCGACTTAAAAATCGCCGGCAATGTCTCAAAATGTGGTAGTGTACTGTCGCTAGCTAGGTTTTATGTACTTTTGTGATCTTGATCGGAATCGAACAATATTTTATTAATTTTGTACACATTTTATATTTAACGTATTTTTGATTATTATTAGTTGTTCAATTTTTAAATTAATTTATTAATTTAGTGTTTAATATATTATATTTATTATATTTAAATTAACTAATTAAATTAATAGAAAAGAAAAAAAAATTATATCAAAATAAAATAATGACGTGACAGATGCCATGTCATTTAGTAATGGTTTTCTATATGATTTTTTTGGTATACGTGGTGCTACTCATCTAATAATTAGGTTTTATATCTTTACTTCATGCGATTAGTAGTTTCGTAATCTTTTGATAATATCTGTGGTTTACGATATATATAGACAGTTCCCGATGGAAACCTTATGCATTAATTGCTATCAGTATCTTTATTTTATTTCATGCTACTGGTATTTTCAGGCTCCTTTCATAGTGTTAGTAGTTGTGTTTGCCACTATAAACAAGTAGTTGTGCTCTTAAGCATACTATGCTATGCAAATAGTAACCTTGCACATTTTTGTAAGTATCTTTACGGATCACATGCATGCAATTAGTATCATTACGGATTGTAATTCGTATCTTTACTTCAGTGTGGACGGTACGTGATCTAAGTATCTAATGCAATGTCGATAGGCACTACTAATGTATCTTCACTTTGTGCTCAGTAGCCTTATTTAGTGACAAACTCAGTCTATTCACTCTACTGCTACGTCGGTAGTATGCTATGCTTGCAGTATATTTATGGTACAAATAAAATTACATTATTATTACATTATAGGTAACTTTATATGACTAGCATTTTTATGCTCTTTTGTTAGTAACCTTGTTCGGTGTTGTTTGCATCAATAGATGCGTCGATCAGTACACTTGCAGTAACTTAATTTAATGTACAAAACTAATTGCCTTACAATGAAGATATAGGGATTTTCCTCTTCACCTCTTTCCCGGCGGTCCTTATCGGTTTAGAGCACAGTAATTTATGGACAGCACGGTAATTTTATCGTGAACAAAACTTTATTACAATAGAGTTAATTTCATGTCCTGTATCCTCTCTCGCGTGCCAAGTGGTGCCCGAAGCAGCATTCATTGTGAATTGAGTATTAAATAGTCCGACCCGGCGACATTAAGAGCTGGTCAATAGTCAACCTCGCTTCCCATCTTAGCCGTCAAAATCAGATTACTTTAACCGATCCCACCTGAAGACGCACACATACGATCCTAACTCTTCAAACGATCCATGAATGAGGAGGAGAGCGCCAAAACTGCGCGGCGCTTTCAAAAAAATTCAAAATTTCAAGCAAAACCCAATTGCGACCTAATCGGAATAAAACCCGAAACTCGAAAACATTTCCAACAAAATTCAAACTCTCTCGATCTCCGTCAGATTTCAATTTCAAATATCTCCATAGCTGTGATCCAATCTCAGGTAACTCTACACTCTCGTCTCGGATTTCAGATTTCATTTCTCCAATTTCATCTAGCAAAGCAAACCCGTTGCTTCAAATTAGGTTTCCGGATCTACAGCCCAATTGAGCTCACTGAAATGGTTAGAGAGCGGACAGTGGAGTCGTTCTACTCGCGTCTCCGCGAGTCGGCGAAAGCCTCGGCTGGTTCTCAACTGCTGATATTCCCATCGACTTCCGATGTGGACTCGCTCTGTGCTCTCAAGATCATTCTCCACGTCCTCGAATCCGACTCGGTCCGATACTCGTCCTACCCTGTCTCCTCGTTCCAGGAGATTCACAGGTACGCTGGGCCCGATTCCGAAGATGGGGTTACGATTCTTCTGATCAATTGGGGGTGTCACCGTGACCTGAGGAGGCTGCTGGATTTGAGCCCATTGGCTAAGGTTTTCGTGGTGGATAGCCACCGTCCGATTCATCTGCATAATCTGAGCGAGCAGAATGACCGTGTTGTTGTGCTTTATACGTTGGAGGATGAGAGGCAGGCGGATTTGGCTTATGATATTGAGGATGTTTCGGCTTTGGCGAATGCCAGTGATTTGAATAGTGATGATGAGCTAGATGGGGAGTTGGATAGCGAGGAGGAGGAGGAGGAGGATGGGGCGCGGAAGAAGAGGAGGGTGTCAGAGGAAGAAGATCCGGTGAAGCTATTTGGGAAGTTGAAGAACAAGTACTACAGTTTGGGTACTTTTCATGGGAAGCCGTCGGGGTGTCTCATGTATGATTTGTCGAATTCGTTGAGGAAGAACACGAATGAGTTGCTGTGGTTGGCGTGTGTTGCTTTGACGGATCAGTTTGTGCATGAGAGGTTGACGGATGAGAGGTACCAGGCTGCGGTTATGGAGCTCGAGCAGCATATTAACAGTTCCGGGAATTTGGAGGCAGTGACTTCGGTGACTCTTAAAGATGGGACCAAAATTCGGCTGCCAAGTTCGTCTAGGATTGCGTATGAGGATGAGCCTAGGCTGATGTTGTTGCAGGAGTGGAATTTGTTTGATTCCATGATTTGTTCTTCATATATTGCAACCAAAATGAAGACGTGGAGCGACAACGGATTGAAAAAGCTTCAGCTTCTTATTGCGAGGATGGGGATTGCGCTAGTGGATTGCCAACAGAAGTTTCAGTTCATGAATGTCGAAGTGAAGAAGAGGATGAAAGATCAATTCGAGCAGTTTTTACCCGAGTACGGGCTCACTGATTTCTATTACAGGAGCTTTCTGAGGCTCCACGGTTATGGCTCAAGGGTATCTGCAGCAGATGTGGTGTATGGAGTTACAGCTTTGCTTGAATCTTTTATTGAGTCAGATGGTTCTTGTGCTGCTAAGCAGTTTAATGTAGCATACGATTCACTCTCTTTGAACAACCTCGATAAGCTGAAGGCTGGAATGCAGAAGGCAATTCGGGTACAAAGGGCCATCGTTAGACAAGGAAGTAGAGCAGTGACAAAGAGCGGCTGTATAAGAAGCGGAAGGAAATTCCGCTGGGTGAAACTCGAAGATTCTGTAGATGCAAAGCTGTTGGGGTACCCTCAGGCATTGACTAAACTGTGCTATTTCGTGATGGATGCTCTGAAAGAGAAAGGAGCTAGAATGAAGCCTCTGGTATGTGCTTGCTTGGCACAAGAGCCCAAAAAAATGATCATAGTTGGGGTGTGTGGGAAGCCTCGACTCGGAGCAGTTAAGGGTAATTCGTTTGGAATCGCATTCAGAAATGCAGCTCAGGAGATTTCTGCCGAGTTCTTCCATGAGATGTTCGAGTCTTCATGGATCATCCTGGATTCGGCTCAAGTGAATACCTTCATGATGAGGTTGACTGATAAGTTGTGATGTAAAACTTCCCAAGGGAAACTGTCTAACTCAATTGTTCCCTTTAGCTCATTTGAGAAAGTTTTCTGTAATACTATGACTTAAATGATCTGTACCAGGTTATATATTTGTTTGTTTTTGTCCTGAATAAATCTTTTTTTCTTTGTTGTAACAAGTTTCTAATTTTTTCAGATATAAACTGAACTTGAAAATCTTTATTCAATGTATTTGGTCTCTGTATCATATTTGTTGAGAACATGTACATATGAAAGTTACTGTGAAAGCCACCGGCACAAATAAGATGATACACAAGATGGCACAATAGTATTGAAATATAAATTATGCTTTCGGAGAGTTTGCTTGGAAATGTAGAAAATTATGTTGATCTGTTTGTTGAAACAACTAAACTTTTGAGCCCAGTATGAAAGAAATTTAAATTCAATTATTTATGTGATAAAATACAGCTGATCATGAGAAAACTCAAATCAACAGTGCAAGTCAAATTGAGTGGATTTAAATCCTCCTGCAGAAAAAAAAGCCAATAAAGAATTTTGCTGATACAAGTATAATCAGAAGATGGTTTTTCATCACCTGCTGGTCCGGTCAGTATCTCAGACATACATATTAGCTGAGCAAGAAACATTGATATTAACCCTTGCGCAAAAAGTGTAGCAACTGTTTCGATTCTTACCAACATTAGTGTGTTCCAAAATCATCTAACTAAGCCATATTGTGTGACATTGAAGTTATTTCAAACCCAACGTCTGCAGAATTACCACTCTACATTCCTCAACTCCATTAACTTCTGCCAGTCTTGTTTTCTAATGGTCAATCTCCACCCTTTTTATCAAGATCCTCCTGCAGCAGCACGCTTCTCGTCTACCGCCTCCTGTTGTTCGTTGGAAGCCGCTTCTTCTTTGGAAAATTCTTGAATTATTTCACGTTGTTTTTGAGTAAGATTTGTTGGGATGCTGACATTGAAGTGCACGAATTGATCACCGACTGAATAAGAATTCCTCGTTTTGATCCCCTTCTTTTTCAGGACTACCTTCTGACCAGGTTGTGTAGCAGGGCTGACCTTTAATAGTACATCTCCAGTGAGAGTTGGGACCTTTATGGTCCCTCCCAATATGGCCTGCACAAATGCACAACGCCTCAGTAGATAAATAGGTAACTGCTTTCACAAGAAACATGCAAGGTATAAATTGATCGACGAGAACAAATCTGCCTACAACATCACAATTTCCCATGACTTATAACACAAAATTCGGTAGAATCTGAACAGGTATTCTCTATTGACCTTACAGGTTGCCTTGATATGAAAATATTTGTTTTCCAAACCCCTTACCAAAAAAGAAAATAATTGTTCTACTTTGTCATCTCAAACGCACTCTTCAGAAATTTTCCGTATTAATAAAAGCATAATATAACTGAGCAGTGAAAGCATTACCTGAGAGACACTCAGAACAGCATTTACATGAATATTGCCACCTTCTCTTCGGAAAACTAGATCCTCCCTAACCTTAACTGTTACATAAAGATCACCAGGTCGATTTCCATCAGGATCAGCTCCGCCGTTACCAAACACTCGCATTGTATCGTTCTCGTCTATTCCGGGTATTATATCTAACTTGACTGATTTTGTTCCATTCAAGACACGTTTTCCATTGCAAGAGTTGCAGAGTACCGGGAAAACTCTACCACTTCCTCCACACTGACTACAAGGCGCGTGCATCCTACCAAGAGGAGTTTGCAAGAAACTCATACCTAAACCACCACAGCCCTTACATGGTTCACGTTTGGTGCCAGGAGGGGCACCAGTTCCACCACAAGCTTCACAGGAAACTGCGGCCAGAAATTGCACAGTTTTAGCACATCCTTTGACAGCCTCCTTAAAAGATATCTCCAATTTTAAATTGATATCCTGTCCACCACCCCGTCTCCCAAACAAGCCTTCAAATGGATCCCTAAAACCACCGGGAAAGCCGTTGCCATTGCATCTCTGTTCAAATGCATCAGGGCCATACTCGTCATACTCTCTACGCTTCTCCTCATCTTTCAACACTTCATAAGCCTTTTGAACTTCTTGAAATTTCTTTTCGGCATCAGGATCATCTTTGTTTATGTCTGGATGGAGCCTCTTTGCAAGGCCGTAATATGCCTTTTTTATATCTGACGCACTTGCAGTCTTGCTCACACCAATTGTATCATAGTAATCGCTTGCAGCCACTGAAGCTGGTACCGAAAAAACCAGCACAAACCCCATCAGTCTAACATACATAAAACCTTATTTACCCCATATCATACTGGCAGCAGATAATGATCGTACAAGAAACTACCCTTGTTTCCCTTAATATCAATAGCCAAGCTTTGTCACATGACATGATTTTCCAACTATAATTACAAAGACTACATAATATCAAAACCAACCCAGATTTCAAAGCACCCCAAACGATAAACTGAAGTGTAAATAACCAAATAAACCATAATGAATCATTTAAGCAAGTATCATATACCAGTTCCATGAATCGACCTCACTTTAATCCAATTGGTATCCACAGCACCCAGAAACCGATTCTTACTCGAAACTGCAAGAAGATTGGTGACAATGATTAATCCACAACACTGTAATTCATCCATTACTAATATATAGAGCAACCCAAACAGAGAAATCTCACTTAAAACTCAAAAATACGAAGTGGGTTTTGACATACTATTGTGATTTGCTAAAACCCTACAATTGTTGCTAAACCCAGAGGTGAAAGTGCTATAAGCACCTCCCAGTAGCCGCCGGTAAATAGAAGTTGTAGAGTTGAAGAGGGTTTCGGAGTTGAGGAGAGAGCGACGAGCGAGCATGTGGACGATCCTGACGCCATTGGAGCCAACCATTTGGGAACAAACGCTCTCTGCTTGTTCCCACAGTTGATCGACTATTGTCTGCTCTCTTGTTTTTTTGTTGTTGAAGTTTTTATTGTTAATTTCTTTTTCTTTGTGATCAAGGTTTACGACAGTCCTAAAAGCAAAGTTGCGTCTAAAACTGATATAATTACTTTCGTACGGTTCAATTCTCTGTAAAATTAATTTATAGATGAATTGAGTTTTTTTAACCCAAAAAAAGAATAAGATAAAATATTTATTATCAAGTAATTTCGTAGTACCTTCGGATCTCTTTGGGGTCTAAAATGATGTTTGAAGATCAGTTTTTATTGGAGTTCACGCAAGAAGCGAAGGCACGACGGATTATGGAGGGTGGACCTTAGTTTTATGGCAAATCCTCTTTGGTTATGGCATGCTACAGCGGCCAAGACGACCCCCCCCCTACATGTACAATCAAGTTTGGGTTACCATTCTGGTAGCGTATGTGCTTAAATCCTCTTTGGTTTATTCTGTATGTGCTTCGTGTGCTGGCGTGTCATCGTCTCTCAACGAAATATGAAATGTGTAAGCTGTCTGACTTCTTGATTAAGCGATTAAGACAAGGAGAGCACCAACCTTGTCTAAATGGGTCATTCTCGCCTAGTGACCTAGGACTTTGGATTTTTTGCGTCTCTAGCAGAGCCACAGAAATCGATACCTCACACTACCCTTTACGAGTACAAAGCAGAGCAACTTCTTTGATGATGTATCGAGAACACTGCTTCCTTGGATATCCGAACTCTCACTCAATATGTGACAAGCCCTTCAATCTTCCAGTTGCGTTGCTTCATTTGATCGCGATACTCACACTCGATTGGTGACAAACACTTTGATGATCGTCTGGTTGCAAGGATAGAATCTCTGATGAGATGTCTAGGGGTTTACGTATAGCAAAGCTTTTGTATTTGATCGGGGACCCTTTCTCAAATGCTCTTACTCTCCTTATATAATGCTCAGTAATCGTCTTTTAATCCTTTTGAACGTCTTCTGCTCTTTGAATCTCAATATAACTCTAATGTCTTCCAGCACACGGGTTTTATCTTTATATAGTTTCAATGTTATCACAATTTCTTTCATGAAGGAAACCTAACCGAAGCAGGAAATGTACGATAAACATTAAGCCGCATGGATCAGCTATCTTAATTTTACAGTTCTAAAAATGGAAACAGACTCTGTTATTTTACTTGGCCGCTCACTAAGCTTTATTTCTAATCGGGCCACTCGCCAAGACTTCAGCCTTTCAAGCCCAATATGAAATATTTATTTCAGGCCCAAACAGTTTCCATGGTAAAGACATAACCATTTTGGAAACAACATTTTGTGTGGGTCAGAGAGATATCCAATATCAGCAAACACTAACAACACATCACAAAGATTGTTGGTGTAGGGGTTGAAGGAAGAAGCAACACTATTCCCACATGTCGCGTCCTTGCTTCCTTAATTACAGGGATGAATACCTCATGTCCTGTCTCTTTGTAGGGATAGTACAAGCTTATATCTATCATACTCTTTAAGTATCGGGATATTGTCTTTATGCTAGCTCAATGACATTGCGTGGGTGTAAAGCTAAATCTAGCTCACAGGTTTAGTAAGAATGTGAAGCTAAGTCTTGTGTATTTTACTAAGTACAATAAGTACACTATTGTAATTAGATTAGGCTCTTCAACCTCTAACACGTCTTCATCATCATCCCTTAGACGAGACAGATCCCTCTAAGGGTTAAGACTTTAGCTGATCATGGGAGTACTCTTAATCTTCACTTTATCATCATCAAAGTGTTACCTATCTTAGAGTATAAACTGATTCAATGGACAATTCCATCATTACGGTGCTAGAGTTCTCGTTCGAGACAAAACTGTATCTTCCCAAGATCTTTCATTTCAAATTCGGATTTCAAATACTCTGCAAATCCAGAACTTATCCTTTGAATAAACACGCATGAGCATAGTTCATCATATCCCTTCCTAATCAAGTAATTGATTAGTAAGTGTTTCAATCTCATTGAAAACACGCTCTATGGTCTAGAGCCACTTGATTTTGGTATATGAAGTCCATCAGGGATCTTCATGAATATATCTTAGTCTAGATCCCATAGACATACTTTATGACCACATTCGTATGTTACATGTCAAGTTATTCGGAAACAACCAAATTGACAAAGGAGTGGAGTGCTATGACATCCATTTCGAGAGAATATGTCTTCTCGTATTCAATTCCAGAACGTTCTGAGAAACCTTGCACCATAAGGCTAGTCTATACCTCTTTATTCTCATCACACTTTCTTACAAAGACCCATTTCGATAGGCTTTACACTTGAGTGCATCAACATCACCAACCCAACTACCTTTCTCTTTATTAGTGAATATAATTCAATCTGAATCGCTTCTTTCCATGTAGACCAATTTAACTACGTTTGAGACTTTCAACATAATGTGGTTCGATATAATTAGTCCCAATATTCCATGTTCTCATGTACACTAGTGTAATTTGTACTCTGTAGAGATCTCAATATTCTTAGAAATTGGTTCTAACATTAAGGCATCCCTCAATGATAACCATAATCCACAAATATTCTCATGTGACGTATATTGCGAATAGATGATCAATATATCAGATTGTGCCAAGCTCGCTTCCTTCCTTGGATGATTATTCATCGAACCTATGGGTCTCATACGCTCTTCTAGCGGAACCCATAGCCTGTTACGCCACTATGCCACTTTTGTGATGTCATTATGCCACCTTCCACGGTGGCAGCGCCATGCCCAACTTCTTTGGGTGGCGCCATATTCTCTTGAATGAACATGAATCCTTAGTAGCATGCTTGCAGTAAGTAATATGTGATTTTGTCATTTTAACGATATTAAAAATGCATCAGGCATCGAAACTGCTACATTCTATCATTTTGGGGGATTAAGATGAGACATAGTGAGAATAGACCATGAAAATTCCTGTCGTTCTGTTGAACATACTTGTTCTTATCTCCCTCTAATGACGGGAAGAATGTCTTATCAAAGTGACAATCCACAAAACAAGTGGTATAGAGATTGCCTATCAAAGCTCATGTCCAACATAAATACTCATTTGTCTTGAAGCATCCACATGGTGTGTAGTGGCTACAAGATATCATAATTCCCAGACAGTCACTAGCTACAACGTAAAATTGAGTTGTGGTAGGTCATAGACAAATTAGTATAGCTACACACAATATTGCATAACCCTTAATGAAGTGCAATAATCATTGAACTTCTTCGATGTAAACTCTCTAGCATTATCAAGTCAAAATTGACTAAATGGGATGATCGGGTAGTGAGCCCGCAGTCACATAATCTGAGCTAAGAGTTATCATAAGCAACATTACTAGTGAACGATTGCACCACACATGACCAATGTGTTTGCATACCATCCAACACAATAAATCATCAAAGCTGTCTGCTAGTTGGTTGAATCGTTCCATAAAATCTTATTGGATTCTTTGCAAGAAAGAATTTTTCTTTGGTGTCTTTAGCGTAAGATTGTCTCAATCCTACATTAGCTAAAGAATAGACTTTGAAAAATGAGTGATGAGTCTTTTTCATAACCAATGAGGATGTTAGTTCAGACCGAGAGTCATCAATAACTCGACAAGAAGAGGAACTGTGACACTACCTTTTGTGTCCAGTCGTTGTTGTTGGAGGCAACGACATCGGCCACCTCTGGCCTACAATGGTCAACGACGCCACCATGAGGGGTGCCCGTCACCACTCCCTTTTCAAACCGAATTCTTGGTTCTTGCTTCCTTTCACGCGGAAGAATGGATATCCTTTACGAATCATTTTGTCATAACATGGTTGTCCCAGTTTGTCTTGCCAAAGCTATATGTGTCAAAATCCCAGAGGTCATCTCTTATGACATGGCTATATTCAACAACTCGAACAGTTGTTATGTATAGCCCATTTGGCTGACACATAATTTCTTTAATATTTGGTTTCTCCTTAAACATTAGAGGTGATATATAATAATGCAATTCCATTCTCACATTGAGATCCTAAATGAACTCTGTTGACATGTATGTCTCTAATAGACAGTCACATATGATTGACAATGAACAAAGTCGATAAATAGTTGTTTATATCACAATACAGTTTGAGTAAATCCAGTATCAATGAGAAACTCAAGTTCTCCAAGAAACATACATACATATAAAGCTTGTATCAGAAAAAAAAAATTGTTTTCTGACTTTTGTGTACTCAAATAAGCATAATTTCATCTTGAAAATAGATATTGACGAACCAAATGAATTCAAACTTTTGGAAACTAGTCATCTAGCTTTCCAACCATATAAAGTTCACAATCTGTCTATTTTTGAAATGTTCACAAAGCTCAGTCGAAGTTGACAAATCTGCATAGATAGATTCTAGTTTTGCACTTAATGTGTTTTCTTTCTGTTTTGTGATGTTTTTAAGGATTCAAACACTTTTGTAATCTAAATAGTACATAGAACGACTTTGCTAGTAATTATGTCATCTATAATCATTCGGGTAACTCTTTTCACTCATAACCAGGCTAAGAGAAATCGATGTAGGTGGGGCGAGCCCCGCTTAAGTACACTATCATCGAAAGTCTCTTTTTCTAGACATTATGAGTTACCAAGGCGAGCCCTATTAGAAAATAGAATCATAAAGATTGCAAATCGAGTACTTTATACAAAAATATAACCAAGCTTGTATCAACCCAATATTGCCTTATCAATTGTTTGCCAACGAATTACATCAAGAGCTTTGCTAATCCAAATAACAACATTGATAAATCATCAACTGTTAAATTAAGACATTAGAGCCTTTACATAGTATTCTTGGAAAATAGATGCTCTAATCAAAATTTTCAAAATCCAATGAATCTTTGCCAATTTTGAAGTTTGCAATTTTTGAGATTAGCTTCATTGTTATCTCCATCTTCTTATTTAGCTGCATGGTGAGCCTCTTCCTCTTTTGCATCTCTTTATACTCTGTATTTTACGGCCAATTTGATATTTGCCTTGCAATGTCTAAATAATGCTCATTAGATTCACATCTATAGCATACCTCATCTTTATCTGTAAGCTTTACTCCACAGATTCTAATTAGGAGTGAGGAAGTTCTCAACGTCATTCACCCATTGGTGATACTCTAAGCCATTAGAGTCAAGTATAGCAAATTACAACATTTGATGACTTCTTGAGAAATAAGAAGATACTAGTTTCGCAGTCCCAAAGACTTTCGCGACAACTAATAATTTCAAGAAATTTAGATTAGACCAAAACCAAGATGTTAATGGTCATACGTACTCTCTTGTTCATTATTGATGCTTTTATGAACTTCTTTGTTCAAATCGATAGTGAATTCTCTTGATTCACATGGACTCTCATTGTTCATTTAAGAAATTTGTTCCATATTTCTCAAAGATGAAGAAGGGGGAAGGAATCTCCAAATTCTCCGGGTAAAAAAGAGTTGCGAAAAGAGTAATTATTCAAATATAAATTGAAAGTATGAACTCTTATAAAAGTTTACTTGCTTAGAAACAACCATTTATTCTCCCCTCTCTTTTTCTTGAATTGTGCATGTCGTATTTGTTTATTAGTCTCTCACAAATTTTGATGTATTCCTCGAATACCAATCAAACATGCATAAAATTACAACAAAATTAGATATAGCAATTTTAAATATTAAATCTAACAATGCATAAATTTAAATAAAGTATGTATGAGAAACAACCTGATTAATTTCAAAATAATAAGTTGTGCATGAAATTCCACCACCAATGGATTATACATAATACACACGTACGTGTATCTTTTCATTTTCCGTGAACAAGAGCTAAATTCGGCTCGACTTGTCAGGAGATAAGCTAGGATCACTACTTGAGTCATGCTTGGTATTTGAAATTTTTACACGAGTTATGTGTTAAAGCTTCACGTTGATAATGTGTTTTAGGAAATCATAAAACTAGAGAGAAAGTATTAGGAAACAAATCTTTGTATTGTATTGCAAAGTTTCACACCCCTTTTATAAGAGGATGCGATGAACCTGTGATGATTACAAGAATGATGGCAGATAGTCGTTAAATCGGTTACAAGCCATTACATCGGTTACATAGAAATACATAATGTACAATGATTACGGGAGTTACATCGGTACTATTAATTGTACCATAACTAGGCATGTATATTTGAATTTCCTTCAACACACGAGACAACAAATTATTGATTCTAATGTTTAGTCTTTTATAGTATAGTTATGTTTTTCGATCATTGGTATATATGAGTTGTGACCCATTTTTTATGTAATAAATTGGGCTTTAAACTAAAATTTAAATTGTTTAAGAAAATAATATTCCTGATATCTCAGTGTGTGCCTTGTCCTAATAAGAGTAGAAGTAGATATTTTCTCAACCCCTAATTTATAGGGATATTGATTGTAACTGATTGTACTGCCTATTTAAGACCATCTATCAATGAATAAAGCACAGTTTCAAATCTATCTCTTGCGTATTTTTATTTCTCCTTCAACATGTTATCAGCAGCTTTTGAGTTGATAACCATCACCCCAAACCCTTAAAAATAATAATACCCAAAACACTACACCTCCACTGCTGGCCTCCTCCTTGATAGAATCCCTCCACCACTGTTCACCACCACCAGAGCTCGACGCCGAAATTCTTTCTCTTGTCGGAAGTTTCATGGACGTGTTTTATTTTTCTTCAAACTTCAAACTTCTTTCACAATGAAGTTTTCATACCGAGCAAAACACCCTCGAGGTAAATCGATTAACTCTATTCGATTTAGAAATTAGGTTGTAAAACTTAATTACCGCAACACCCTAGATTTAGGTCTAGATTTAGGTTTAAATACCATGAATTATTATTTCCTTCTAGTTCCTATATATGGATTAATGCAAGTATGCGTGAAGGAGATTTAATCACCTATTTCTCAAAGTTTAACATTAGTGACGGTCTTGAGGGAGTCACGCTATATATGAAAAAAAAAGGAAGTCGATATTTTGTTACTCTGAGTCAGTCACGGTTTTATGAGGAGTGGTATGAAGCCACAAGTTTTTGTATTGATTTTTTTGACCATATATTATGGATCATGTTTCTTATTCCCTAAAATTGATATTAGTGATCATGGTTTTTTCGAACAGTAAACTAATTACAGCTATTGTCTTTTGTAGATGACTGAGCCGGCAATGCCAGAGTTTGACATCAACGATTATTATCAGGATATGCTAGAGCTACAATCAGAGCTTACCATTTGTAGCGTTGTAAAGACCAACCAAGCTATAGTCGAGAAGTCTTTGAGCACATTTCCTACCTCTATGGACACTCTTGCACATCAGTATCGCATTGCTTATGAGTAAGGAAGACTTTGATGAATCAATGGTCTTATGAGTGTGCTAGCCAAAAAAGAGAGGCATCATGAGATCCTTCTCTACAACAATGCTGGGCCAGCCTATACAAAGAAATTTCATGAGGCTAATAATATTGGAAAGACACGAAATGATCAACTAAGCATACCCTTGTTGCTACTTCCTCGAATCATTATGAGATTATAGTTTTACATGAAGCGGTTAAGGAGTGTGTTTGGCTTAGGTCAATCATACATCATATTTGAGGATCTAGTGGATTATCATCCACTACTACATCACCAACTTGTATCTTTGAGGACAATGCGGTCTGCATTGAAAAAATGAAGTTGTGATACATCAAGGGTGATCATACCAAGCACATATCGCTAAATTTTTTCTTCAATCATTAACAATTAAAGCTATTGAACATTCATGTGAATCAAGTATGCTCGGTTGATAATGCTACAGACTTGTTTACCAAGTCATTGCCGAAATCTACATTTACAAAGTATGTGAAACACATTGATATTCGAAGATTATCTGAACTCCAAGATTGAGTTACTGATCAGAGGGAGTTCATTTCGTAGACATCAGGGGAAGTCTCCATCACATGTGGTCTCTTTTGTAGTTGATGCGTTGTACTCTTTTTTTCTTAGACCAAGCTTTTATTTTTACCCAAGAGGTTTTTTGTTTGCTTGACAAGATTTTTAATGAGGCAACATATTATGCATCATCCATTAAGATCACGACACAAGGAGGAATGTTTAAGAAAATAACATTCCTGATATCTCGTTGTATGTCTTGTCCTAATTAGAGTAGAAGTAGATATTTTCTCAATCTCTGATTTATAGAGATATTGATTGTAACAGATTTTAATGTCTATTTAAGACTATTTATCAAAAAGTAAAGCACAAGTTCAGATCTATCTCCTGCGTATCTTTATTTCTCCTTCAACACAAACTTAGTTTTCTTGTTTATTTATTTGAAATATGAGTTATCATGATTTATAATCAACTAGAATTGGAACCGGAATGAATCATAATTGGAATATGTCATTTTCATTTAGTTGTTTACTTACCATATAGAATCATAATTGGAATCATATGATTTGATAATGTTTACTTATCATATGGAATTTGATTCAAAACTATTTTGATTACTGAAATACTCTTTAAAAATGATAACTATATTTCCATATTCAAATAAATTTTTTCTTTCTTTCTAATATCTATAAATTTGAGCAAAATTTTTTATTGAAAATGATTAAAATGATACCAACATAAAAACAACCCCCCCCCCCCCCCCCCCCAAAAAAAATAAAATAAATAAACATCAAAGCTAGGAAGCCCTATACCTGGACAAATTTTTTAATTCAACCAAAGAATAATCATAATACTTTTAGAAAAGTTTGAAATATAACCATTTATAGTAGCAATTTAGTAAATAATTTGAAATATCAAGCCCTTTAATATATATAAGGTATTATGGGTTAAAAATTTGATTCCAGAAGGAACGATTTCTAAACACATCTTCCTCCTTAGGATTTCAATTCTGAGTTTATTTAGGAATCATTCCTTACAAAGAGGTGAGATCCAAAGTTTATTGTTACTGAGACCTCTCTACCCAACTCCCTCTCTCCCAAGACGACCTTGTATCTCGACTTCTCACGTAACCTTAGCCACCGCCAACACTATTCCGATGTCAGTGACCTACTTCCTCTTTCTTTTTCGTCCTCCTCTCTTTATCTACCTCTTCTTGGACCTTCTTACCTCTCTTTCAACCTTGCCTCTCCCTTTATTCCTCATAACTTGTGACTTCCTTTGTAAACCCTAGTTTGAGCCCTAGGTTTCCTAAACCGATGATTCCGGTTTCACCATCGCCGAAACCTAGAGTTCCTAGGATTCACAAGCTCAAGCCATCTCGGCTCTTACCCTATTTTCTCTTTTCCTTTAGTTTTGCTCGTTGAAGTGTTGATCCATGGCACCTCAGTTTGGATTGATCCCCCAGGTTCATTAAGAACCTCCTCTTGCGTTCGACTTATCCTTGTATGGCGAGGAGGAGGATGATGACTGCAAGTTTGCGGTCATGAAGGTCTTGTCACAGACTTCTATCTCTAAGGAGAAGGCGAATTCGATCAAGTTCTGGATGATTAGGATTTGGAAGGGATCTAAAGGATCAAGCGCGATCACTATAAGGCTTGAGATGAAGGATCGATTTCTGGTAACATTTCACGACAAGGGTTCTTTTAAGACGGCAATGAGCTGTAGTCCTTAGTTTTATGAAGATGTCGCAGTGGTGGTCAAGGCTTTTGATGGATTTGAATTGGTGGAGGCAGTTCCAATGGACAAGGTTAGAGCATGGGCTACCTTGCATTTTACAGGTGGTAACTTGCATGGTGAAGAAGCTCCCATTGCATGGTTGGAAACCCTAGGCGGGTCCCTAGTTAAGTATGTGAATTTTGATAAGCGACAATTGACTCAATATGAGAAATTCGATTGCTGATCGAGGTAGATCTGAGTAAGCTTTTGATTACCAGTTTTAAAGCGCAACTAGGGAAGTAGGCTTGGATCGAGAGCCGAGCGGAGTGTCTGAGCCTGAAAGGGATCTGTATAAGTTGTGGCACATGGGACCACGACTTGGGTGGTTGCCAAATTCAGTGTGCCAAGATTGAGGATGAAACGGAAAAAGAAGAAGGAGAAGTTAGAGCTGAGGAGCGAATATGGAGGCTGAGGGATGAGATCCCTATTTTTTCTAAGCCTGGAGGTAGAGCGGGTAACTACCGGGAGGTGGTGATGGATACCTAGGGCAGTGTAGCTGTCACAGAATCGGAAAAGTGTGCGGCCAAGCATCACAGAATCGTTCAGGTACCCTGACCACAGAAGGACATCACCTCCCTGCAGAAGCTTAAGTTCCACAACTTGTACCACCAGGAGGTCGAGGATATGGAGGAATCTAACAAAGATACTGGGAATAAGAGTTAGAAGATAGACCCGGAATCTACGTGTGCTATATAGAAATTGCCCCTAGCTAACTAAGGAGTGATGTAACCTAAATTTTAAAGCCCTCTCGTGCTAGTCTGGTTTGTTAGTCTAGGTTCATTGTGTGTCATGCTGTTATCTAGTATAAGTGTATTTTAGGACTTCTTCCTTTAGAGTGCCGGATAATCCGATAAAATTCTGTATTCTTATCACAAGTTTTCAAGTTGATATAAAATTTTGCGCCCTTTAAAAAAAAAAAAAAAGATAAGGTGAGATCCGGTTCATCCAATTGCTACGAGAGTCGATCGAATTCAACTCCTTTTAAGATAATTTCTCTCGAATTTCACAAGAATTTCAAAATTCGAATCACTTTCTGTTTCGTTTGAATTTTGGAATATGAACTTAATTTCAGTCATAAAATAAAAGAAAAAAGATAGAGAATCTCACACGTGCGAGGCGACGTGGGCTAGTTTGGTGCGTCACTGAGTCGTGTATGTTTTGCAGTTTGGTGGGCCAGTTTGGTGAATCACCGGCTCCTGCTTCCTCTTCTTCAAGTCTTCCCTTCCCTGTTTAAAAATCTAAACCTCACCCGCACAGGGAAGAAGAAGAAGACGAAGACCGGAGAGAATAGACCTTCATATAATATAATTTTCTTTTGTATTTTATTTTTTTATTTTCTGGTAAGCAGAATTCGAATTGTTATTCTTCTCCTTTATCCGGGCATAAATATATTGTTTACTCATCATATATATTATTTGCTTCCGTGGTTATTTTTTTCCGGCCAACTCCTTCACCGTCTTCCATCTCAGATTCTCCGACTGAAGGTACGATTTTCAATTTTCACGGTTTGATTACCGGAGTTTCGAACTGGATTTGATTCTCTTGGTTCTTGGTTGGTGTGCGTATTAATTGCCTAGGGTTCTTGGTTGGATTTGATTACTATTTTTTTTTTGAATTTCATTTCTGCGGATTTTGTTTAGGATTGTGAAATTCTCTAATCTCTATAATTTTCTGTCGATTTTGGGGAATTTTTTTAGCGGTAAGGTTTTTAAATTCGAGACTTGCTTGAAAAATATCTGCTTGTGTAGTTTAGAAATGATACTTCTTTTGTTAAGATTTGATGTGATTGTAAAATTTAGGTTTAGATGAGTTTTAGCGAAGATCAGTTGACCTTGGCCACTGACTGAAATTCACTGAGGTTTGTACTTTGGAGTCAATTTCTGTGTGTTTAGTGATTGGCCTTGAGATCTAGACCTGATGCTCCAATCTCCTGGGGCTTAGTACATTTCAAAGTTGACTTGAGGTTAAACTGAATTAAAGTTGAATTAAACACTGATCAGTAAACATAAAGTAGTTTTGTTCTCAGCAGTGAGCATATTTCTGTGAAATGTATTACGCACTTGTTTGATGACAGTGTAAGGAAATGAAGCGTTTCTCACGTCTATTATTGCTTGGTTTTGCAAATACTTACCTGATTTTTGCTTTCTGACAAAGGGGAAGATGTATTTGTTAAGAATACCTGTAGGTTTTTAGCTTTTTAATGTTTTTTGTGAATAGGAGATTTCAATACATAGCATGAGCACTCGGGTGGTGCGCCCTTCGCCAAGGGGAGGGCTTAGGCGAAGGAAGAATCAATTAGATCTCAATAGTGAGCCGCCTGGTGATAATCGGAATCAGGAGGGAACCTCAACTCGGGTGCTGCCTCATGTTCAGCAACCTAGCCAGCCCCCAGTGGTGATTGATCTCGAGGCAATTGATGATGATGTTGTCATATCTTCCCCCAGGGCTATTGCCGAAGTATGTTATTTATCATGTGTAAATTTCTTTTTGGTCTCCTCACACATGATACAAATTCATAATAATAGCTCTATTTTGGTGATATTTCATATCAGGCTCAGAACAACTCCAGAAGGAACCAGAGGAGGCCTGTTGTTGATTTGGAATCAGGTAAGATGTTCTTCATATATGTGTTCTCTTTTGAAAAGCATGTTCATTATATGTTGATTCGATCTCTGTACCATCATAACATTAGCCGATAAGTTGAATATTATCGGTGTAAAAGTTGTGGACAGTATTAGTTGGATCAGATGTTTAGAACATTTTAGAGTCTTTTAAGCTGTTTTGGACGATCTTGTACAAGCACTCTTATATCACTTGTTAGAATTATGAGTGTCGAGTCTTGGTTTCCCCTGAATTCTGTTTGTCTTATGTGTCTCGTGAAGCAGGGTCATTTGCTAACATGTTTTGGTAATCTCTCCCTCTCTCTTGCTCTCACACGCTGTGTTATAATGCAGATAGGACCGCTCGTCACAAGCGCAGAAGAGTTGAACCGAATCAAACAATCATTAATTGTGAACTTTACATAAACCTGGATGGCAATAGCCACCCTAAGTCAAAGGTAATGTAGAATTTCTTAAACTCTAGCTTGTCTACCTAAATGATTGTGGTGTAGTTTTGCTGCAGGATATATTAGATTGAAAGATCCCAAAGTATAAATATAGCTGATAATTTTGTCGTCTTACGATGAGTAACATTTCTATCTTCAAGTGCATTTGATGGATTCACTTTAAACTTAGTTTCAAACTAATAATTTCTTTGTGGTGTTTTCATTTTTCGTCAGTATGAATCCTGCATATGCATCATGCTACGTTACTGATATATCAGCCCGAAATCAGATGAGATCATAAACTCTATCCACCATAAACCTTTGCTTCTGGCATCTAACTGCATTTTCTATCTGATAATGAAGAAGCATATATGATTTTCATCTACTATAGGCAACATGCATCTAGGTTACGTCCTGTGAACTCTTTATAAATTAGTAAGTTTCAATATACACTTTGTTGCAAGATGCATATATGTTGATCTTTGCGCCACTGATGATACTTACAAAGACTGAAACTTGCAATAACTTGAGAATGGTAGTCTGATGTCTCTGTGTTCAACATTCATTGAAAATGGCTGATCATGAACTTGATTAATAATTTTCCAACAGAAAGTGCCTAATTATTTCTAAGCATCATCCTTGTTTCATGTGCATATGTCTGAATCTGGTACTCATCTCAAATAATTTTATTTGTAAATTTCGAGCGTGCTGTGCAGCCACTGCCACCACCTCCACCAAAGGAGCCCACCTTTACCTGTCCCATTTGCATGGCTCCTTTCAGCGAAGAGATGTCAACAAAATGTGGTCACATTTTCTGTAAGTCATGCATTAAGGCTGCAATAGCTGCACAGGGAAAATGTCCTACCTGCAGGAGAAAAGTAACTGTGAAAGAGCTCATTAGGGTGTTCCTTCCTACCTCCTCCTGAGTCTGCAACTCATGCCTGTGTGATTGATCATGTAAGTGGTAGCATATGTAGCTTACTGGGTTTGAGTCATCCACTAGGTGTCTAGGTTTGTCCTTTCAATATTTGAGTCATTAGCATTGTGAGTCATGTTTATCTTACTCTTTTAATTCGTTTGCTGCAGGGTTATGTAAAGTACTTTCCGGAGATGGACCAACTGAATTGTGCCGGGTCTGCAGCATTGATATTTCATACTGGGGATGAATTGTCAGAAACCTGCAGTTTGTATGTGGCCTAGTGATAGATAGTAGTGGGAGTCTTGAAGGGAAGTGCTTTTTAATTAGTTAGGTGTATTCTATTACCTGAATACCCTTGTATTTCTGGATGATCTTACATGATACAATCTGATCTTTATAATGTATTAGCTGAGATGTCAATTGACTAGCTCTTGGATGAGCAATGAAGAGGGAAATCTGTTTTTAGGCATAAAATTTCCCGGCTCCAAGTTGTAGTATGTTATATTTATGCTTAAGTAGCATTTAAACGAAGTTGTATGCATATGAGAGCTCAGCTCGACATGTTTTTCTTTCAAGCTAGAATGAGCCAAGCACCAATAACGTCGAACTCGAGCGCATAGATTACCTTAGATCCAGAGCTATTCTTCAATCATCGATGTAAACTCCTATTGTCAAATTACCGTTTGTCCGTTTAGATGAACTTCTGCATCTGTTCTTTCATGTAGGGGTGGGAATCGAACCGAATGGTTTGGTTTTTAGTAAAAACTAAACCAAACCGTAATATTTTTTTTGGTTCGGTTCGGTTCGGTTCGGTTTTTTATTTTTCAAAAGAAAAATCGTGATTATTTGGTTCAGATTTTTTTCCAAATTTTTTCGGTTTCTTTCGGTTTTTTATATGATGTATAAAAACCAACTTTGTCAAAAAAAAAAAGTAAAAAGTTGTCTATAAAAATCTTATTTTTAAGTGGCATAATATTTTAATTCGTTTATATGAGAGAATTTGTCAAGAAAGATTAGGATTTCAGAAGTTTAAGTTTATTATATTACATATATTTATATAATATATTACAAAATACCCAAAATGATGTCATTTTTTGCATATTTCAGTTTCGGTTTGGTTCGGTTTTTGTAAATCAAAAATCAAACCAAACCAAATGTTTCAGTTTTTTTCGTTTTCGGTTTTTATCGGTTCGGTTTGTATCGGATTCAGTTTTTTTCTGTCATGATTCGGTTTCGGTTCGGATTTTTTCGGTTTTCAGTTATAATATCCCACCCCTACTTTCATGTACGGAGATAGCATCAATTGCAGCTGTGTATAGCTACTCTGGTACAACAGTACATGCTAGAGAGAGAGAGAGAGAGAGAGAGAGAGAGAGAACTAGTGAAGTTACTGAAGCACGATTTTATTAACTGAAGCATTTCATTACCGATTCATTGGTCTTATTTAGTAGTAGTACACTTCAGTTTACAACATGGAACGAACTTGCTCTATGGAAACTTGGCGCCATAGCCTCCGTATCCACCATCGCCTTTGCCGCCATAGCCTCCGTATCCACCGTCGCCTTTGCCGCCATAGCCTCCGTATCCTCCGTCGCCTTTGCCGCCATAGCCTCTGTATCCTCCATCACCATTGCCACCATTGCCTCTGTATCCTCCATCACTTTTGCCTTTGTCTCCATCACCGTTACCTTTGCCTCCATCTCCATTGTCTTTGCCTCCATCGCCCCCGTCACCTTTACCTCCATCGTCTTTGCCCCCATTGCCTTTACCGTCGTCACCTTCAGGGACGGAGCTAGGATTCTCGGTTAGGGGGGGCCTAAATGAAAAGTTTAAAAAATAGTCTCGGTTAGAGTAATCAATTCGATCTAGATCTGTATATTTTGTCAAAACAGTCTCAATGTTTTGTTTTTGGTTTGATAAAGCATCACAATTACTCGCAGCCTGATTATGATTAATATTTGATCCTCCAAAATGTGATATTAGCGTTTGCTTCTTCTTCTAATTTCTGAATTCATGACTAGCACCAACAAAAGTTTCACCACCACTTTGTTCTCCAATAACTGGTTTGAAAAGATAACAACATAAACAAAATACAGCATCCTCTTTAATACTGTACTCTAACCAATATGAAAATTCAATAAACAAATCACAAATAAACCTTCTTTTCTTCTTCTTTTTTCTTTAAATTCCGTGAAAGGAAAAGTATGATGTTTAGGTCGACAAGGGCCTTGTTGTAGATATATTCGAACTTCTTCTTGAATGTTAGGATGATAACTTGAAATTGGCGGGCGTTTAGCGGGATCCGATGGATACTTTTCTGTAATATCTCTAGCACGAAACTTTTTCATATTGTTACTATTCTTATTTTGAATTTTCGTAGGTGGTTGCTCATCTGATGTTGGAGTAGAAGAAGAGGATTTGTTTTTTGAAGTATCTCTCAATATCTAATCAACTTAATAAAAATGATTGTATTTTAATCTGGTAGAGCTTTTATAAAGAAAAAAATACCATAAAATTCTAAACCTGGTAAGAGATTAAATCTTAATTGACCTAATATTTGGACTTCATTATTGAAATAATATATAATAATATTCTTATAAAGTCATCAGATTTGAATTAGTCATACACTCATACGCGTAATTGAAGTTTAAATATACTTCAAATAAATTATAATATTTATATTATATAATAATAATATACTATTTTTTTTTCACAAAAATTGAGGGGGGGGGGGGGGGGGGGGGGGGGAGGGCCAGGCCCACCCTGGCCCCCAATTGCCTCCGTGCCTGGTCACCTCTACCTCCATTGCCTTTACCGTCGTCACCTTTGCCTTTACCGCCATCACCGTCATCTTTCCCGCCATAGCCATAGCCTTTGCCGCCATAACCTTTGGCATTGAAAGGACCAAAACCACCCCATCCTCCACCGAGCCAAGGCCACCAGTCAAAACCATGTCCCCATCCTCCGCAAGGACCAAAGCCAACTGGGCCCCATCCTCCCCACTCATTAGGTGTTGGATATTTTGTAGTCGTGAGTATGACAAGAGAAGGAAAAAATGCTTTAAAGGCACGTAAAAATTTACATTTTCTTTTAGACTTTATTTGTCCCACTACTTAGTGTACGAGGAAAAATAATCAAATAAGCCTTTAGGATACAATGAAGTCTAACAATTTGCCAATTGTCAGTTTGCACTAACAAAGATCAACCCAACACTCGATTAAAGATTTTACAAGAGGGCTCAAGATTACTAGAAATTATTCTTGCAGAATGATAATTTCTAGATTTTGTAAGCATAAAAAAGCTAGAAAATGAGAGGAGAATTGTTAGAAGAAGAGAGGCTAGAAGATGTTTTGATTATATGAAAGTGGCGCGAACCTCTTCTATTTATAGAAGAAGTTATACCTCTTCAATTTGAATAACCCATTTTGGCAAGGGATGCATCAGTACGTGATTACCAGACCCAGCAGCTCAATATGACTTTTTGTATATCAACCATCACATTGCTTGGTACTTGCAACCCATCACTTAGAATAGACACACCTCTTCACCCACCTCTTCGTTATTTAAAATTTTGAAAATAACTCTAACATTAGGGTGATACACTACCTCCTTGGACTTCAACTCCCTCCTAATTCCAGCTGCTTCAGAACACACCAGAAATGAAGTCACAAGGATATCAACAATGAGCAAAGCCTTTGTTTTCTCCATGCCAACTGTTTTCGTCTCTCTCTGTTTCTATCACGTACTCTTGCTTTGCTTTGTGGAGCTTGCATTGAGGCTAGCTCTATTTATAATGGAGTAGATGATCGATTTTGGGAATGGTGTACGTTGGCGTCTGCATGGAGATTTTGAACGTTATGGAGTTTATTTGTTGAGAGGGCTGTTTTCATGTGGTTTTTTAAATGTACATGACTCATGATCATGACATAGATACTTTTCTGGTGTGGTATTAGGGTTCCTATGATGATCATAGCTAGCAACAATTGGTAACTTCATTGATGGATTCGTGGCCCCTGTTGAAGTTGCCAGTTCGTTGCGAAATCGACTTCTAATCTGCAGCATTAAGTAGGCGCTGATCGTTTGAAATTGTTATTACAACAGGAGCACTACCGGTAACTCATTTACCAAACTTAAGCAATTTCTACGTACTCTTCTCTTAGAAGTTCATTTTTGTTTTTAAAGAACAGATTCTTTAAAGGAACTACGTACATCGATCATTTGAGAAGAACTGGTCCCTTTGTAACTTATAATTTCTCTCTTGTGGTTAGCTAGCCTAGTTGTGCAAACGATCGAACTTATTAAGTTGATCATGTATTCTATGTCATCACCATAAGACTTAACAATTACTTCTAGCCAGCTAGATGTACGAGTGCGTTAATATAGATCAGTTTGCTGACTTCAGCCAGCACCAGATCACACTGTAGAAGAAGGTATACGCATAGCAGCAGTCGATCACTTTTGTATTGCTGGATCCTAGCTAGCTAGCTTTACTACTATTATGTAGTTAACATGCATCAAAGAAGAGAGAGAAAATGGAGCGGATAATGAAATACTGAAGAACATTTATTGAAGACTTAACGATTACGTTAGTCACTTAGCTACCTTGGCTCATTATTAGTAGTAATAATAGATCTCAGTTGATACCATAAGCTTGTTCTATATGTCATTACCATAAGATCGGCTTAATGATTACTTCTATTATTATCCATTGTAACCATCTTCATCTACTCCTCAACTCTTTGTTCTTTGCAATTGTAAGCACTTGGGAGTTTGATAGTTGAGAGTACCCCCTATTAGTACTGGTGTCCATAGTCATTTTGGGAATGGTGTACATTGGCGTGTGCGTGGAGATTTTGCCATTTTGATCTATATAGAATGCATTTGTTAGAAGACTGTGATTGTGGTTGTTACATGATCACTACTTGGGTCATTTTTGGTGTGCTATTAGGTTATTCTGATGATCATAGGTAGGAATATATGGTAACTTCATAGATAGCTAGCTTCCTAGCTACGTACCTTCCTCACCCTTCCTGGCTCCATGTGGGTTCACTACCAGAAAGTTGAAAGAACTCAACTCAGACTGTTAGAAGATGATCGAGCATACAGAAAGTTCGGTTTTGAATGTTTATACTCATCGTAAATGTATTATGCTTAACTTCCAAACCTAACAGGCATTACAGGCATACAAGAATAACAAGATGCAGAGTTTTGGAATTTAGTAATTGTCTGAAGAGTTTGACAGTTTGTTTCACTATTTGATTGAAGATTTGCTGCTAATTCTTTTGTCAAAGCTCAAAACGAAAAAGAAACAGGCAAAACAAGGCAGCTAATGATTTATTCAAATGAGACCAGCAAGAATTACAATTGGAATTATTATTGAAGCTCGAACCTAGTAATATTACACTCCAACGAAGATGACCATTTCAGATGTCGATACAATAGAAAATGGTGAATATTCTTTCAGGATATATTCACATCAGTACATGACACAATGAAGACATATAGTAGCAGTTCCCTTTGACAATAAACTATGAACCTGACATTAACTAAGAAACAAAACTACAATGGACAGAACATAAGAAAACAGAAACAAAATCAAACCAAAACCAGGTAAAGCCAAACAGATAATATGAAGTCCTCATCTTGCAGGTTTCTTCCTCCACACGGTGCGTCCTCTGTTTATTTCTGATCCATCGCCTGATATTCTCAGTAAATGCAAGAACTGATGATAGTCATTTTGATTTTCTGTTGCAGAAGGAGACCCATTAATTCCATTCAAACCTAAACTTGCTTCAGCATTCTCTACTTGTTCCACATTCGTAAGGGAATCGACTATGTCATCTTGTTGACACTCCCGCCTGTAATCTAAGGTGATGGTCTGGAGTTCATGGCTATCAATGACTTCTTGAGGCATGCTCTGTTAAAAAGATGAGAATGTAGTACAATGAGAGTGCGTGATTTTATCTATAGATTCAATCGTGCAAATGCTAAAGCATGCTCTGTCTCATGAGGAAAACAATAATTATGGCTTTAAAATCCCATAAATTCAGACATGTAAACTGACCTCTAGAACCCATCCGATGTAAGTGACATTATTTACATGTTGGTTCATGTCCAGGTCCGCTCTCCTTGGCTGAGAAATCAACAATATACTAAGAGTAGTGGATAAACATTAACAACTTGAGATGAAATGTAAGTCTGCAAGACCTTACCACAAGTCCTAGTCTGGAATAATGAGAAGGATCGTCCAGTTTAGCTATTTTTCTTAAACTACTATTATTCTCCTCTGGAAATGCTAATCTACAAATCCAAGACAAGAAACCAACCATAAGATTTGCAGCTTCTTGGTGCATGCAATATGCGAACCATACAAAAGAAATGATAAATAAGGTCTGCAGAAAGAAGGACACTGACTCTTACCTCAGCTCTCGTGGAGCAAACATTAAATGCTCTTCGCGAACATCATCACTGACTTTCTGAAGCCGCCTAGTGTCTTGGTTCATCATCACCCACTTGCTGAAATCATGCATTAAAGATGGTCAACTATCAGAATACATCATAGAACCACACAATAATTCAGAAGTGCAACTAAAAAAAACATGCTCAAATGCAGGGGTGGAACCAGTTGCATTCAGAGTGGGACTCAAGTCCCCAAAATTTTGAATACAAAATATTTCTTATATGGCTAATTTACTATCTATAAAAACTTAATAAAAATTAGACATATATATGAAAGCTCAAAGCTTGTTAGTTGATCTCATCTTCTTCGTCTGCATCTCTTTATCCTATTTTAATTGTAAGTATATATTGCATGGATATATTTCAATCGATTGATTGGGTTGTTTAATTTGGATGGATATATTTCAAACTTGAGAGTTAAGCACCTACAATTTGATTCAGGATTAGTTAATATAAGGCTGATTACATTCGTTTTTTCTTTTGTATGTATAGCTATAGATATTTTTTTTAGAATCAACATCAACTCATTCATTGATCAGCAATCATACATATATAGGATTGACAAAAAAACGTTACCAAACCCCTTTCAAAAAAAAAAACGTTACCAAAGTAGGACTACATTTTTACCCGAAATTAAACTACTAGTCTAACTTTCATGTAGCTCATCCAATCACCTAGCAACTACCCCAAACAAAATATTTTAACTGCAATGAATCGAAAGAGACGCCCATTGAGAGCCTGAGAGCATCCCCAAGAGAAGTATTATATTTAAAAGTTATATTTGTTAAAAAGTTATAGTTAGTTTATCTTTATTTGACTTGTACTCCAACAGTAAAAGTTATTTTGAATTTATATTCTATTCTAAAAAGATAAAACCTCCATCTCTTACAAAAAAAAATGCTTCTGCAGATGGTTTCTCTCTCTCAAGTGTGGGAATAGATAAGTTAAATTCTCTCTCCACTTTGGTTAAATATAACAAAGAATTTAACAAAAAGTTAAATTTATCTTTTGTATAAGGCATCTGTTGGAGCCCATTTTACAAATAATTAGTCAAATTTTAACTTTATTTTTGAAATAACAAGTCTCTTGGGGATGTTCTAAGAAGGTAGAAGAGAATAAGCCGCAAAGATAGCCATACCAAAACCCTAGGCGAGAGAGCATAGTTCTATACTTAAAATAAATCATAGTTCTAGAGGATTTGATTTGCATTGTTAGGTTTGAATTTTTTTTTTCTTGAGGTTGGACGACAACAATTAGTGTCTAATGTAATTCGAATAAGTAATCTCTATTAACAAAATTCTTTAAATAATCTAAAATTTATTTCTGCTCACGAAAAATTTCAAGTCCCACTTATTAAGAATTCTTGGTTCCACCACTGCTCAAATGCGATCCTTCATGATAGATGGCAGGTTCACAAAATATAGAGCAAAGCATGCAGTGCTAACTCTCTTGCAATTAGCCAGACTAGAGTGTCTGAATGATGAAGAAACATCAGTATAGGGGAGAAAAACTAATTACAGTCCTTTCTAAGCTGGAACAAGCCAAGAGACTGACTGAAAGATGAAGAACAACATAAATGTACATGATACATGCTTCTAAGGAGTATAGGGAAGCCAGCTAGCTAAATTGATACTTATGGGAGTAAAAAGTTTAGTACTCTCTATAACGATACCATCTTCTCTTGAATATGTATAAAGATTTTGCATAACAAAAGCCAGAAACAGTACACACCTTGTTGCTCTACCAATGACTTGCCCAGTGGCATAGTCCTTAATTATCCAATCTCGTCTAGTCCCAATTCTCCCTTCCCCTTGGCACCACGTTTCAATCTCAACAACATCGCTCCTGTTGCACACATCCGTATTGTAAGGTCACACACTAGCTACATACAAAAATTCATGACACAACCAAAACATTAAAAAAAAATCATACCAAGCCGGATATTTGTAGATCTCGATGTGCATGCGAGCAGTAACCCAAATCAGATGCAACTTCCTCATGGTGGTAGTGGTCGCAAACCCGTCAGTCGAGAATCCAACAACTTGAGCATGGTTGCATCCAACCTCCTACATTACCAAATCCCAAGATCATTACCATTAACACAACGCAACTAATCAGGTTTTGATAAATCTTAGCAAAGTAAGAAATATAAAACTCTAATGAAACAGTGACAGTACAGAGTTAACTAAATTTCACAACTTGATATCAATGCATGTATAGAAGCAGCAATGGAAACACACTCGATCCACTCAAAGACCCCAAATATGTCCAAAGCAAAGCAAAGCAAATCAAATCAAATTCTACAAAGATTGAAACTTTCAAAGCACATTGCCCCAAAAAGCCAAATTGAATTTTAGGAAGGGTCTGTAAAATCTAACCTGCAACAGATTTGCAATGGTCTCCACCGTGGCAGTCTTGTTCATCCCAACCTCATAGCTCCTAACAATAAAGCACTCCCTATACGACTTGCCGTCCTCCGCCAAGCTCCCTTGCCTCAGCCGGTCCGCCAAGCTCATGGTACTGGGCTCGACCCGACCCGGACCATTCTCCGCCCCGACCCGGTCCGACACCACCGCCACAATCGCACCCTTGGACGCCGCCGAGGATGACGAAGAACTGCAGGGGACGACCGAAGGGGCGGCGTCTCTCCGGCGGAGTCGGGCCTTGTTTGGGCCCAGAAAGCGGCATTGGGCCGCCGCGCCGTGGATTTGGTCCACCGCATTGCACGACAGCTTCAGCATCATTATTATTTTTTATTTCACGGCGGAGAGGGAGGAAGTGAAAGATGTGTGACTTAAAACTGCTGTCTACTTATAAACAAAATTTTGTTCTGGTCTCGATTTCGATGGGACCGAGGGAAGAACTGAGTCACTTTGCTGAGGGAGATTGACACTGGGGTTGGGTTTAATTTACGGGGAGTGCCACTGGATCGGAGATCGGAAATTACACCGAGCGTGTGAGGGCCAAGTGGAGAAACCTACGCGGGGAAGACGACGTCGTGTTGCTCGTGGGCCTGCGGAACGGAAAAAAATTGTAACATGTGTGTAACGGGCCGGGCTACGTTCCCATGAAAAATAAAAACATTATCAAATTGCTTGTTTTTTTATGACGAAACAGAATTGCATCAATAATTCTAGTCAAATACACCGAAAATACCAATAGTTTAATTCTTTGCATTTCTCATTAACTTAATAAGAGACAAATTTAGACTAAATAGTTATGTATCATCGAAGCAACTTCTCTCCACTGTCAGTGAAGATTTACTAGCGCAAGTACATTGCACCGTTTAATATTGATCATCCAGTCCAATCAATTATTTTTCTTGATCAGATATAGATAGTCAATTTCAATTAAAGTTCGATGTTACCCTTGTATGATAAAGTAAACTGCTTGGGTAATTCGGCTAATCTCGATCACTCATCGCCTGAAAGGACCCAACCCCAATTCAGTTACCTAAATCGGAATCGAACCCCTTCTGAAAATACGAATCAACAAAAACTTTTCGAAATTTCGGCAGAGTTTCATTACTATCGTGGAATTGCATAAACCTGCACCCAAAAAATAACACTTCGTCCTATGCCACAAAAGCCAAACCGTGGGCACCAATCCCATCCGGATTTCTCAACATCAATATATGAATCATAAACAGTAAACAGTACTGTAGTGTGTATATATATATATATATATATCCGAGAAAATCCGTGTAAACAAGTATCAGAATGTATCAGAGCGACCGCTAGAGTAAAATATATACAATATACATATCAGTAGGCGAAACAAGAACTTACTGGAAAGCACAGGTAACTCTAATCACTAGCCTCCAAACTGCGACGTGAAACACCAAACCTGAATTGCAACTGGGCACGGAAACCGAAAAGCCCAGGGGAAAGACATGAAAACTGTTAGAGTGAGTGGACGAAAATAAATGTCTTTCACCAGTTGATATATATGTTTAAAATAACATATGCGAGTCCAGGTAAATAAACATAGTATAGTACGCGAGGTAAACTCACACTCCTCCAGCGTAGAGAGCATGCAAGTAAAAATCCCACGGGGTCACTCATGGACACCTCCGTGCTAGTACAGTCCGAATCACGGGATCCCAGACCCACACGTGACTCTAGCCAGAAAGGCCTCAGGTCAGAGGTCTGCCTCCCCCCGGTAAAGACCTCGGGTCAGGAGTCACAGCCTCCCCTGGAACACATCCTCGGGGATCAGCCGGGATGAAAGTGTATCGATACAACATCAAATATAAACTGTACTATGTGTAAACCAAATCATGAACAGTTCGATGCAAATGCAATAAACAACATATAAGTGTATGTATATTCGTATATGTATAATCATAAAACACATACTCATGTAATCCGAAATCTCATACGCATGCTCAAGTTCGTAAAACGTGTATAAAGACTCGCACACAATCCGTGAAAAGAAATGTCCACTCACAGGTGAGCAAAACGCGCACTCACGCTAATCTCATGGTCCGGCGGAAGATCCCTCGCCTGAAGCACGATCACGATCCCGATCTCGATCTCCTAAATATTCACAAAACATAACTGATCAAAATCATAGTCCACAACCCTGTACTGAATCACGGAAACCAACCGTTCCCGGAAATATGCAATGCAGTACAAAATGAGTATCGGAAATTCCGAAATCCCTACTCGAAACCTTGACTGAAAATCGGCTAACCAAATCAACCCGAAAACCTCTAGACGATAATCAGGGCGCGATTTCGAGAAAAACGACATTGAAAACGTCGAAATCTAAAAAGTCAACTTTTGGCCGGAGCTTCGCCGTTGACCGCCGCCGCCGGCTGCGGCGCACCGTCAACCGTGGAATTCCACGGCCAAAACTTCCAAAACTCAAGTTCAAACCAAGACAAACCCTTTTCTCTTCTACCTCGAAAGCCAATTCACACCGGAAACCCACCAAATCATCACGAACCCGAACGGAATTACAAACTCCGGTGACCTAACCGGTGACCCTCAAAACCTCATCAAATCCCAAAATCACTCATCCCAGGAGCACCACCTAAGCTAGGGGAACCGAAACCCCAACATCACCACCCTCGAAACTCACCAGAACCACCGTCACCATCACCGTCGAACTTCCACAACTTGGCCCGATTCGGGTTAGTTCAAAACTCAATCAATTTTCCCAAACTCAAGCATCATTCAACTCGGAATCAAGAGGAGAAGCTAGTTATACCTGTCATGTGGCCGGAGGTGGCCGGAAAGTTGGTCGTCAGACGGCAACACCCAATCGGGAAACCTTCCCTCTTTGGTCAACGGGTCAACTTACTATTTTTGGAAAGTCAACGGTCCGGTCAAACTTCAACAGTGTTTTTACGACTAATTCTCGACTATTCCGATATTTATACTCGCGCCTCAGGTCGATCGACGATTCGATATGGATAACCATCACGATTCGGATAAACTCGAAACAATCGGATAAACTCGTCGGAAACCGAAACTTCAAATAATCATAAAATATTCCTCGATTATCGGAAAAATCTTCCGGAACACCCCATGAGCTCGAAATCACGTACTCTACAATTTCCGTGAAGACACTCAACTCAAATTCTTAACCGAAAACATAGTCGCGAATCAAATCGACAAACCACATATACGACGTAAAACTGCGACTAAGCAGAATCTCGTGAATCGTGCCGAATACATATCTGATTCTGGTTCGGGTCGTCACATCGCCGCACTTACCTATCAAACGCAGACTTCTCCTCGAATTCGGTGGCCAAGTCGTCCTTTTCCTCCACATCTCAACCAAAAATGCTGCTCTTCTATAGTTGACTAATTCAAAATCCCAATCTCATAACAACAAATTTCATAGATTGGGATACTCTAGTTCTTCTTGAAGAGACTTAAAACCAATCAGAACCAAAACCCATAAGCGTGAGATAGAAGCCAACGAGATTAAGGACTCAACTCTCAACTCAAGGAATGTAGTTGAAAATGAAGGATGAATCAGAGTCTAAACTAAGTTCGGAAGGCCAAAGAACTTATGAAATAACTCAAATAAGCAATAAAAAATAAATTATAATGTTGAGATATGTTTAGATTTGGTAAGTGGAGCTCTCTGAAAATGACTTTCTCTCTTTCTCGTTTTCTTGGTGAAGTTTTCAAACCCTAAAGGCCGCCGACCTCCTTTTCTCCCGATCATGACCTTTTTTCTTCCTCGATTCCAAATTCAAATCCAGATTTTGGTTCCTCTCATTATTGAGATCTATCTCCCTCAACCTTTGCATGTTCCTTTTCTTTCCATCACTGAGTATCCGACCTCCACCCCTAACTCGTTCGCTTCCACATGTGGTGGCGATGGCGAAGGCGCACTACCAGAAAAACTCACTTAGGTGACGAAACCTTAAAATTTTCTTCGCCTAAGGGTCACTTAGACGACAATTTTTTCTCATCTCCCAAAAATATTTTTCATCATCTAAGTTTCCATATTATTCCTCGTCTAAAAAATACCTAAGACGAAAAATTATGTAATTCGTTGTCTAAGTGTGTACTTAGACGACGAAGTATATAATTTCATCATCTAAGATTTACATTAAGACGACAAATAATATAATTCGTCGTCTAAGTTTGACATATCTAGACGACGAAACTATTTTCGTCGTTTTCAGTTAATTTAGACGACGAATTACGTAATTCGTCGTCGTAAATTTAACAACCTAGACGACAAAAACACTCTCCGTCGTCTAGGTACATACTTAGAGGACGAATTATATTATTCATCGTTTAAGTAATCACTTAGACAACGAAAATAGTTTTGTCGTCTAGGTACACACTTAGACGACGATTTATTTCGTCGTTTAAAAAAACTCAATTATTCAGATCAGATTCTTTTTCCGGATCGGACATAATTCTCTCCTCTATCAACTTCTGTCTCTCTAGCATACTCAACCCCCACCTCTAGCCAGCCACAATTAAATTAATTCCTCGGTTTAATTTTCAATCCTCGGAGTTCTAGTTGATCTACTTATTTCCTTATCGGTAAAGGTATTAACTTGTTTCTCTCGATTAATTTTTTAAAATTTAATTACGTACGGTGATTAATTTTTCCGGTGAAATATTCCAACGAATATATAGTTTCCCGCGACCTTAGCTTAATTACTTGTTTTATTGCATTGTTAATGTAATTGTAAGTTAATTGGTTAGTTAGTATATTTAATTTGATTAATTAGTTAAAAAATGTTAGATTAAGCTAATTGGTTCTTTCATTGTTAAGCTAATGATTTAAGCTAGCTAGTTAAGTTTAATTAATTACATGTACGTTAATATATTGTTAATTAAGCTAATTGTAAAACTAATTGTTTAATTAAGGTAATTGTATGTTTAATTAATTCTTAAGCTACTTGTTTAATATATGTTAGAATAATTAGTTAAAAAATTATATATAATATGTGAATGCATTTATATTAAGTTAATAATATAATATAATATAATATAATATAGGTTCAAGCTAGAGTAGCTTAATCTACCATATATAGATATATATTTTATTATTATTCTTATTTAGGCATGAAAAATGGCCAACCACTTATTGACACATGTCACATTAAAGAATTAATAGTTACCATCTTTTTCTCCATAATAACGTGAAAATTGTCAAAAACACGTTTATTATAAGATGGAGGACTAAAATTATAATTTAATGATCAAAATAATTATGAATGAGACAATTATATTGTAACACTTGTAAATGCAACATTAATACACAAATTTACCAAATAAAGAACATTAGTACAACATTACATCATCTGGTCAACTATGTAGTTTACCTTATTAACCACACATATGTAGTCATTAAAGTAAAATTGATATCAAAGTTATAAATAAAATCATAATTGACGTAATTACTAAAATGAGGACAAAGCTATTACTTGTTACCTCATATTTTGTGTTTTATGATAAATTTGCTAATAAATTTGTAATTTCTCACAATTGAGCACAAATACAAAAGATAGAACCTATTACGCTTTCGCTCTTTGAAGATACATAACCTATTTAGCTTATATATGTATATTTATAATTATTTCATCATAAATGTTGTCATATTGTTACATTGTCATAAAAATTGTAAATTTGTGTCAAATATAGTAATTACAAATCTTAGAACATGATTTACTATTTTTACGTCACTTAGCTATTTTTTCAGTAATTCCATTGTCCCAGATATAATTCCTCGAAAGAAGAGATAGTTATGTAAATGTGAACCATTTTACAACATCAAGGAAATATATGACTGAATAACCTAAATATTAATATTTATCAGTTTGGTATCTCATTTGTTGTTATATTGTAAAAATGTATATACAATTATAAATTGATTTTGAAGTTAGTAATTACAAACAACATAACACATTTTACTAATTTTGTTTCATTTCTTATTTTAATTGTAATTTGTAGTAAAAGTTGTTATTAAACATTGAAGGATATGTACGTAAGAGAGTCTCACATTACAAGAATGAGGAGACATATCTAAAATTGAAAATTTACTTTTATAACATTTAGATAATGATATATTTGTAACACTGATTATATATTTGTAAATTTGATAATGAACTTATTAATTACAAAAAATAGACAAAACAATTACAAAACTAGAACATTTGACATTGTAATTTGTTAAAAAGAAGAAAACATCAGTAAAGAGTTAAAGGAATGATAATTAATTTTTTAAAAGCTGAAGTAAATTTTGAAAAATTTGCTAAGTTATTGGGATCCTCTTTTATAGCAGACTTAATTTAGAGAGATTCTCATTTATGGTCATAAAAGCTATCTTTTAATTTACTATTTGTCTTTATAACATTTAGTGTGACGACCCAGAACAGAATCAGAAGTATAATCAGCTCGATTCGTGAGTTACTGCGTAATCGCAGATTTCCAACAGTTGATTGAATCGCCAGGCTTGTTAACGACTTAATCATTGGCCGAGAATTGGAGCTGGGTCTCTTCTCGAGAGTCGTTGTACGTGTGATTTCGAGTTCGTGGGCGGTTCCGGATCATTATTTGGACGACCGAGGAATTAATTATGAATATTTGAAGTTCGGATTTTAATGGTGGTGCTCTTAGTGACTAAATTACTGGTCGAGAATTTGGTTTCGGCTTCTTCACGGTAGTTGTTCAGAATTTAATTTCGAGCTCGTGGGAACTTTCGGAGCATTATTCTGAGTTACGAAGATTAAGTTGTGATTATTTCCGATTGTTGATTATTTAGTCGATTAAATATGTGTTGGTTTGAACCGTTGACTTTTTATCCGATTGGTCGATGTGTTTGACTTTGGGTGATAATTGAAGATCATGTCGAGACGAGTTTGTTACCGCAAGAATTATTGTAATCGGAATTACGACGAGAAAGTTACGGGTATTTGAAGTTTGCCGAAAAGTGTGAATAATGGAAGTTTCCTTTTTGGGAAGGGCTATAAATAGTAGGTTGCCGAAAAGGGAAAGTCAAAAGCTGAAGTTAATTGGGTTTGACCGAGTTGACCGAGTCAACTCAGTGGAGGGAGAACTCACGACGTCCTCCACGGCCTCGCCGGCGACGGTGTCTTTCCGGCCACCTTTGGGGGCGGGACTGGTCCCATTCGGTGCACCTCGGTGCCCCCGTCTCCGTGCCGGCCTCCTCTCATGGTGGAGCTCATGGTGGAGAGAGAAATGTTGAGTGAAAGTTTGCAAAATTTGGGGTTTTAAGGTGGTTTCGATTCCGGCCAAGTTGAGCTAAAAAAAGTACTGGGCTTTGAAGCTCTCATCTCCATGATTCTAACCATTTGACAAAGTTGCACAGTCGGTGATTTTGCATGGAATGGAGGTTTCTCCGCCGAGAAATTTACAAGTTGGTGGCGGCGCCGCCGTGGGCGGCGGTCAACGGTCAACGGCGGTCAAAGTTTGACTTTTTGGGATTTTCGACAAGTTGCATGTCATTTCACTCGAAATCGCGCCCCGATCGCAGTGGAGAGGTTCGTTTTTCGAGTTGAGCATCCAAAAGTGCAGCGAGGTATTGAGGTGTGGTTTCCGGATTTCTGACAGTTTGTCGTAATCGAATTTCGTGTTTTCGAGAACGGTAGTTTCTCGTGATTTGTCTTGAATTGTCGAATTATGATTTTGAGAAATGGACTTTGTGAATATTCAGGGGTTCGTGATCGTTGTTTTGGCGAGGGACTTTCCGCCGGATCACGGGTTAACGCATATCTCGTTACGCTAGTCTGTGAGTGGACAATTTATTTTCACGGATTGATTGCGAGTCTTTTATATACGTTTTACGAAATTGAGCATGCAGTATGATTATGGTTTTACGAGCATGAGATTTCATACGAGATTATGTTTATTACGAGCATGTGTTATACGATTATGCATATACCAGTATATAGTATGTATATACACTTATATATAGTGTTTCATGCATTTGCATCGAACTGTTTATGATTTGGTTTACACAGAGTACAGTCTCAGTTACGTTGTTGTATCGATACACTTGCCTCTCAGCTGATCCCCGATGGTAGGCCACCAGGAGGAGCAGTACCCCTACCTGACCGGCGAGGGGCAGTACCCCGGAACCGAGGCCTTTCTGGCTATGGATCACGTGGAAGTCAGGGACTCCGTGATTCCGACTGTACTAGCACGGACGTGTCCACGAGTGACCCCGTGAGATTTTCCTTGCATGCTCTGTTTACGAGTTGGAGTCAGCGTCTCCTCGTATACTATTTGATTTATTTATATTTCGACTCGCATATATTTTTATAACATATATTACTCGGTGAAAGACATTTATTTTCGTCCACTCACTCTAACAGTTTTCATGTCTTTCCCCTGGGCTTTTCGGTTTCCGTGCCCAGTTTGCAGTTCGGATTCTGGTGTCGCACGTCGTGGTCGGAGACATAGTGCTCGAGCTACCTTGTTTCTTCCAGTAGGTTTATTGTTCTACCTACTGTGGTATACCGATATGTTTATACATTATAGGCCGCTCTGAGTAATCTGTTGTTTATGCTATACGATTTTACTTCGGATTTCAGTAAAGTATAGATATATTTATTGTTTTACTTTACTGTTGATATATTGAGAAATCCGGATGGGATTGGTGCCCATGGTTTGATTTTTGTGGCATAGGATGAAGTGTATTTTCCGCGTGCAGGTAATGGTAATTCTACGTTAGTAACGAAACTCTGCCGAAATTTTGAAAAGTTTTTGTTGGTTCGTATTTTCGAAGGGGTTTGATTCCGGTTTAGGCAACTAAATCGGGGTTGGGTCCTTTCATTTGGTCCACAAACGGTAGATCATCTAAAAGATGCCAACGTGCCCAAGTCCAATTACCTAAACCATTGCCTAATGAAAATTGAACACATGCATTACCCAAATTATTTGCTTATTTCTAGGAGTTATGTTCTTTCTTCCTATCAATTATCTCCAACCCTTTTTTTTTGTTTCTTACACTTTCTCTCTCTATATGTCCCCTCTTCTCTCTAATGTTGTCCTCTCTCTCTCTCTCTCTCTCTCTCTCTCTCTCTCTCTCTCTCTCTCTCTCTCTCTCTCTCTCTCTCTCTCTCTCTCCAGATGGAAGCCATTAGTTTTGGAGTTTTGTAGTTGAATCGCCAATCAACACATTATTTCTTATGGTGATATTTTTAGCCACCATGGATGGCTACATCAACAGGGTCTCCTTGCGTCATCTCCTTCGACTAGCTGGATGAAAAGAAAAAAATTGGTTTATTAATTATTTTGAACTTTTCGGGTTAAGAATTGCAAAGATCGACTTTGGTAGTTAATATCAATGCAATGTCAAATATGACTAGCATTTTTTCAATTTGATTTTAAACTTTTTGTGCTAAACCTTGAACCTACCACTATTAGATTTGGTAGCATTTGGGTTATTAGGTTATATAACACTTGGGCAGCAACTTGAATCACCTTGTTCATCATCACATTTGGTTGCACCCAACATGTCTCTAAATATGGATTTGAACTCTTTTATCGTGTCAGTCTCATATTCATTTTATGGGTTTCAGATGAAAACATGTCCCTAATGCAAGAAATTGATCTTGTATTACCGGACCCGCCACAAAAAAATACATATATATGTTGTATGTGTAGAAGCACTATAACTTTATCTTCCACTCTTTTGTTTCCAATGATTGATGACAATTTCAAAAAAGAAAGTGTAAACATCTATATTTTGTCACTCAGAGCTCCTCATAGCAAAATAATAACTCAAATCCAAATACAAATAATAACTTAAACATATGGCCATATAATCCAGTCATATCACACACAAAAAACACTAAATAAAAACAATAAATTGATTTATTTGTGTTTAGGTTGGTTCTTCGCTCCATGACCTCTTTTACTAATTTGAGGTTGGTCTATTATGACATCTGCTCTCTTGTCACGAGTCTCATCAATACCATCTTCCAAATCATGAGTTTCATGCATCATTTTGGTCTTTTTGGGGCTTTGGGGTTCATATCTAACCATTTGACATATATACTCCAACGCTAAGTTCTTTGGATGCTTAATCAACCAAAGAAATAGGTGCACCCGTTCATACTCAGAATCAAACTGCATTCACCAAATAGTAATTACAACAATGCTCTAGTAAACATTAAGGGGCACTCAAAATTTAGAAACTACCTCATTCCAGGATCTTGATGTTACATTCGCGTAATCTATCATGAAGTTGAGCGTATAAATGCAACGATCATAGACATTTGGTTGAATAGGAGCACAAGTTGGATATGAAACTTTGAAAGAACAGAAAGACCATCCTTTTTTGAAAATAGTTACAATTTCATCTTGATACAATGTGTCCAACACTAATAACTACATCAAAATAAAAAACCTCAATAATGTTATTGGATCATATATATGCAATATGGCCATGAGAAATATTAAAAAATTTCCCTTACCAAATCATATACAAGATACTCTCGATCATCCTTAAAAACAAAGCTAAAGTTTGAGAACTTGCTTGCTAAAAAAAACAGTCATATGTACAAATTCATGATGCATTAAGCTGAAACAAAAATAACACTTGATCAGTAAATTTAAAGCTCAATTTCATCAACTTCAGTGACTAAATCATAGTAAATAATCAAACTCACAAAGTCAATATGAAAATCCTATGACAAATAACTCACCATATCGAAGCTTTTGATCAGATTATGGGTGAACTATGAAGGGTACCATAATAAACGAAGGAATTAGAGAACAACAGCTAGCAAGAAGACATCACTAAAACTCAATTATGAAATAGTAAAAATGAAGAGGAAATATGAAAAGTTGTTTTAGAATACACTAATTAAAGAACAAAAGCTAACCCAATTATGGAATATATAGTGAAAATGAGGAGGAAAATAAATATATGAATCTACTTGTACATGAGATAGTGATGAATAGTTGTTTTAGAATACACTAATTAATGAACAAAAGCTAGCAATCTCACACTAAGGATTCATACAGCTTTCATACCATTAATTTGTGGCTAGTACCAGAATTGTTAGTGAAGGTCACAATACTCTGAATTACAAAAATGAACCTAGTATGAAAGATAGTACATATGAATTAATGCTTGAAACAGATTCTGCAACATAATCTGAAAAGGAGGCAATTTGTTATCCTATGAAAAAAAAATTAAAATTAAAAGATTGCAAAACCATGCTTCCAGCACATACGTATCTGCACCATGTGGTGGAAGTCCAGACATTGAATTTTCTGAACATTGTAAAGCATATGCAAGTATATTGTGAGAAAGGAAAGGCCAGTTTTAACCATTTATCAATGAAACAAACCTTGCATCTTTGCTAGGTACATTGAAAATGCGAACCCATTGCAGGTGTAATGAAATACGATCCTGATGTCAAATTCCCGAGGTTAGCTAGAGAGAGCACGACAATCAAACAACCTAGCTTGGAGAATAAAGAGAAAATCATGATCATACATTGATTTCATTCATATATATATATATATATGTGAAAGTAAATACATTTATACGAAAAGAATAACAGAGCGAGTTCATGCATACTATCAAATGTTTCAACAAATATATCAAATTCAGTGAATAGGGACCCATCATCCAACAATACAGGGTACATTTTATCAAATAAAATTACAACATGATGGGTCTTGCGACTTAAAAATTATAAGGTCCATATCTTTAAACAATTATAATAATTCTTAGAACTCAAAAAACAAAACAAAAACCAATTACAACATGCAAAACATCCAATAATAAAGCTGACAGAGCTCGGGGAAAAAATCAACTCAAATTCATTATACATTGAAAAAGGAACAAAAGCAAACCCACATGTACATTGCAAACTTCACCTACCATAATAGTTTTGATAGATCTATATACTTTCTACGCATATATGAGGTGCCGAGATTAGAAAAAAAGAATTGATCATGAACTCATAAAATCAAATTCATTTACAATTGCAATTGATGTGCCAAAACCCAGAAAGCATCAATATATGGATTATATAGTTCCATCATTCCTCTTCTAGAGAAAATCACAAAATTATGTACAAACTTCGTTGAACACCAGATGAACATTTTGCTTCTATACAGGAAGATAATTATAATTCTACAAAATTTTGGGCAATATGCTCTGAACCAAGGAAGACATAAGTGAAACTTAATTTTGCTTAATCACTTTGTTTTCAACTCTATTAAGAGTTCATTAATTCATTATATTACAAAAATACATAGCCGAAAAAAACAAATAGACAGTGCACATTTCTTATGTTCATTAAGAATCAAAAAGTAGAATCACATTTGCAAATTTACACCTTCAATTGACCTTTTTAGCATACTGGTTCATATAATTGTTCGAAACCACGGCCTACCAAGCAAAGTGACCTTGAATATATAGAGAACAACAACGTAATAGAAGAAATCAAAATTCAATACTCAAGTAGTTAGTGATTCATTGATCAGCGTAACCACCTTGCACTATACCAATGTAAAATCGAAATGTACAATTTCAATCTAATTGAACTATAACAAAGTCCTATAACTAATTCAATTCAAATCAGTTACCTGATCGATGTGGCCAAGTACCTCTTCTTTTTCTGCAGCCTCTTCTCTACTCTCATAGAGGTATGAATTGATAAAAAATATAAAGTTTCACCAACTGTTCATGCACTCCTTGCTTCCTTGTGCATATTATGATCTTATCCACAGCTGCAAACAACAACTCTAATTATTAAAGACATGAGTGATTAGTACAAATTAATGATGAGCTAGATTGAACCTAGCAAATGATAAAACAACAAACCCACTTCCAAATTCATATACCCTCAGTCAAATAATCTCTTTTCATTATTCTACCTCTTCCATCACATATTTTATCATTTTAGAAAATTTGTACTTATATATGAAAGATTAAAAGAAAACGGTATGTTGTATGATGCTCTTGACCCCTTTAACAACCAATCAATTGCATACTTTGTTTCAATGTATTCCATTGTTTAACACCATAGGAACAATAAAATAGTTAAGCTCAAACCAATTCAATAAGTTGCATCTCCCCACTTATATTTTCCTCTTCCCAATAGTCTTTTCCTTTTCCTGAAAAAAGAAGAAGAAGTATAGCAAGATACATATAGGACGCAGGTCTCACAGACAGAAATGAGACCTAAAACTCATGTAATTATAACAAAAATTAAGAAGAAAATGGGATATAAAGTGAGCAATCAAATACACTAAAGATATCAAATTAGCCTTCAAAACACAAACAGCTACCTAAAGCCTATTAAGATATAATCCTGGTTTATTACCAATTCCAATACGAATATTACAAAGGGTCGGGAAGACCCCGAGGGGTGAACCAACTGCAAAGAAAGTATCAACCTGAAAATCAAAGAGTTGATTCCAATGAGTGACAGGGTCCATGAAATCTTATGTGTGAGATGTGCAAGTGTGCGCACACTCACACAAAGTATCATATGTGTGGGTGTGCATGTGTATGTGAAATCTTACTGAATGGGGCATGGTGATGATCTTATTGAATGGAATTTAATAAATAATCATATTTGTAAATTGTTAAGTAACCGAACATTTAATTTTTAAGTATTTAAAATTATAATGATATAATCTAAACTCAACATATGATTACAGCAGTTGAACATATAGTAAATATGACATTATCATATAATGATATTTAAATTAAGATTATAATTTATGTTAAGATTACTCAACCAATTACTAAACATATTAAACTCTTAAATTTATGTTAAATATATGTTAAATTAAATATAAAGAGTTGATACTTATTAATCTAATTTGCTTTAAGTATGAACATTTCACAATCAAGGCATACAAATCATTAGATCAATCAATCGAAATTTAGCTCAAGCAAATCATAACATTAATCAATCTACAATTAGCTCAAATTAAGAGAGAAAAGTTGAAATTTTGATCTCAAAAAATAAAAAAACACACAGCAAAAAAAGAGTTGGAGACTGAAAAGTAATAGTCACTTACAATCTGAAGCCTGGTTTTCACAACAGAAATTGGGTATAGTGCAACTGTGACCCCTGTAAACAATCCAGCTCCTACAATATAAAACTTAGTCTTATCTAACCTGTAAATTAGAATACACAAAATTCTCTACATAAAAAATTGAACTCAAAATTAGCAACCCAAATAAAAATATAAAAAAACCCATATTTAGTTCATTTAAGAACACATTTGAACTCAAATTAACAGCCCAAATCAAAATCAAACAAAAACAGTTCTTTACACACATAATCAAATACAAAATAAAACAAAAAAAATATGGATTTGGGAATCAAGAGAATTAGACAAAAGAAATATACTTGTCATTATTAATTAGCTACATAAAACTGTATGGGAAAATTGGGTACACAACAACAACTAATCAATAATGTCACCAGAAAATTCTAAGGTAGCGGAAACTATAAAGAAAAATAGAGCAACAAAGAGGAGACTCACAACTTGAAAAGCAGTAGCAACAACTCTAAGTTGAATTATCCGGCTCCTCCCTTAACTTTTCCCACCTTCCTCCATCTTATTTGCTTTGTCCCTCGCCATTGAAGTAGCCAAATGGGCCAGAACTTGCATTGCTTCACAACAGAAACTGGGTACAGTGCAACTATGACCCCTGTAAATAATGTAGCTCAAACTATATAAAACTTAGTCTTATCTAACCTGTAAATTGGAATACATAAAAGTCTCTACATCAAACATTGAACTCAAATTAACAGCCCAAATCAAAATCAAACAAAAACTCAATTTTTTAATTCATCCAAAATCACACATAATCAAATACAAAACAAAAAGAACGAAATGAAAATGGGGATTTGGGAATCAAGAGAATTAGATAAATGAAACGAACTGGTCCCAATTGATCTGGACAACATCAATGGGTTGAGACGGAGCAGCCATGATCGTCGAATTGGAAGATTGAATTGAACTACACGAAAGAAAAGAACAAAATGGGGAGTGTATTCATGCATATGTGCCTGTAAGAGCTAACTACTCAAATTGACAATCACAATAAGACTTAAATTACTATCTAAAGAACAAAACTTTCATATCTCCAGAATTTCATATAGTATCAATCTTTATTCTTTAGAAACTTCACCACACCATAAGGTGTTTCATTACTAAGACCTACAAAATTGACCTACAAAGCCAAAAGTTGTCCATTCAATGAGTAGTCCATGTTCTTAAAGCATTGGTAACAAAGCCTAAAGCTATTAGGCTGAACAACTCATAAAAAATGGGAGAACAAAAGGCAACAGAATGAAAATAATCTTACTGGAATCAACAGCTCTCCTCAGAGCATCAAGTTGGTCCTCTGTTTGGATCATATCTACAAAAGCAGTCACCAATCATCAAATGTTTCCCAATAATAACCCCAAAAGACAAATCAATGACTTCCACTAATCTGTAACACAAAAACCCAATCAAACTACAAAAGTCTTATTTTGGTTTAAATCAAACTACAATGTAGAGATACTAAAGGCTAAAGATAATAAACAAAAGTTGACTTCTGCAGCATGTGCCGTAATAAGACATGTCCTCATGTCAGTACAACCTTTGGATCAGTGGATACTGTATCTGTGAATTGGTGGCCCGACGTGCCTGGTAAATCGTCATCCGTGGTATCTTCAACCTTGGCTCGCATCGCAGCGGAAAGGTTCATTTCTGCAATGAATTAGATTTATTTCAATGATTTACAAAGAAGTAGATGATAAAACCCGCTTGTGCGTGGTGTCACTCAATCTCATAGGAAACCAACATCTTATTTGCAAATTTAACTGGTCAATCACAGAAACTTAGCATTGAACCAGGAGCTAAGCCAGTAAAACAGTTCCAGCACTTAGATTCTTGTTCTTTATCCATCATAAGAGACAGAAATCCACTCGGTGTATCCATGCAGGCCAATACATAGCATCATGAGTTCTTAACACATATAACTAATTTTAAAGTATGTGGTATATCATTATAGTAAGTTGCAAGGTAAACTCAATTACAATCCAGAAGCTCTAAATTCGTGCATGTTGATAATGTTGAGAGAAACAATATATTTACTGACTGCATAACGGTGCAGAGCTTCACTTTTTGATCCGTTACCAGTATTGTAGAACTGAGTTAGGCCATGATACAACAAATCAGCAGCTGGAAGCACGGCTATAACATCTTCGGAAAGAGATGACACTCCATCCAGAAATGGTTTCTACATATTGACCAAAAAAACAGTAAAAGGTTTACAGCATACCAGCTGCAAAGAGAAGGGTCAATATTCTATGCATAGATGCAAAAAAAAACCAGCCTTTCTCAATAAATTTGGTGCAACATCATAAGACCATCTCCAACAATGAAGGTTCTATACCTCATAATAAGACTCATCTTCTCATCTCCAATCATAGGTCATATACCTTATACCTTAAAACTCATAATCTTTATTATAATTTTTTTAAATATTAAAATATACATATTATATTCTATAATAATTTTTCAAACTATTTTAATTTAAAATAATCTATTATTAAAATTTTCAATTAAAAATTATTAATTAACACTTAATTGTTTCATATATAACACTTGATTGTTTCATATATATACATGTGCAACGTCTGTCAGCCGACAACTGGGCTCCACTTTTGTCAAGGTAGCATCTCCACTCGCGCTTTGCTTTCACTCGCGCATGAAGCTTGCTGTCTTCTGCGCGTCTCTCTCTCTCTCTCTCGCTTTCTCCACGCATCAATTTTTCTTTTTTCTTTTTCAGTTCAGCTTTTTTGCTGGCTACCTGGCCCACCATTTTTTTCAAGGTTATATACCTCATATCAGGTTCTATTTTAGAACCTTAAATAGGGTATGAGACTGAAATTTTGATGGGTTGAAGATGAAATTTTTTATGAGGATTCTATTATGAGGTATAGAACCTCAATTGTTAGAGATGGCCTAACCGCAATGATCCCAAATTTCGAACACCAAATATAGAGCTCCGGGTAGAACACATTTAATTCTCGCTCATCAATCAACCTTAGTTCATTTCCAAGCATGCCGAAAGAATGTGATCTATGTTGCTGGCTGCCTAGAAGTAAAAATAAAAAATAAAAAATAAAATTCATTTAGACTGAGTGGACAACTGGCTTTACAGCTAAAGAAAAAAAGAGCTAATTTATGAATTTATGTCATAAACATGTCCCACCCGCTTGTATGCAGCTTGAATGGACCTTTTCACATGTGACTCCATCTTTGCCGCATCCTTACTGAAAATATTGAGCTTGCTCAACTGCATGTGTGACAATCTTTGATTAAATGTTTCCCCTCTTGCATGTTACACTCATGCTAATAACGCTCATGTTACACCTGCATTTGTCTCATCAAACCAGATTGCTTTCAAACTTGGAGGTATCCAATTAGATTATTTCGCAGAGCTAGTGTATATATATTACTTTATACTTCTGCAATATAACCCTAAATGTACAAACTTCTTCATGTACTTGTTCAAAGGCTTAATGACTGAAATAAGAATAAATTATCGGTCTCAATATCAATGTTAGGACTTTCGTAAATCTGGTTCTCAAAAGACACCAGTCCAATGCTCTCGTAGTGGCCATATATACTTGTTGTCATCTTTAACCCAATCTGTTGTGTAATACTGTACCAGCTTCTTCGGATGTGGCCACTGCTCCAAATTCATTGCAGAAGTATTTATCAATATTCCAATTGAAAGCAATATCAAAAGCACACAGTAAAAACAACAAAAATGGAAATTGAAATCCAAGATTTGATCAATTCACATGAAACAAAGAAAACCCCCAAAAAAACAACTAGATCCAGGGCTACTGATCAATCAAACATAATCGGAAAAAAACATACAACTTATCAATCGAACATAAACGAACTGAATTTGGAGGAAAAAAGAAATAGAAATTTAGATACCAAAAGAACAAACAAATTAGTAAACATCACTAATCCATACCAGTTTGGTTTTGCGATCGACATTGATCTGAACTCTATCTGATTCTGTGTCTTTTTAATCCCTGAATCATCAACACCAGTCTTTGCCTACTTCAAACCGAATCCCAGAAGAAGTCCAAGAGCAACTTAGAGCAATCGAAAGCTTAGAGCAAAAAGAAGAAGACCTACCACCGAACCCCTTCGATCAAAAAATCGGTGAGGGGGTTGCAGTGTGCGATGAAAGGCTTCTCTTTCTTTGATTAGAAAGAGGGTTGTACTGTGCAAGGCTGCGATGAGCCGATGAGTGGTGAGAAGACAGTGATGAGATGTGGGAGATGATAGACGTGGGGTTTTACTATGGGAGACCCGCATGGGTCACACGGAACAATTTCGAAAAGGAGGAACAGTGTATATGAATAGTGAATTACGTGTAATGCACAGTATAACCAAACTCTATTCTATAGTAAATAAATAAATTGGTAGACGAAGAGGAGTAGCGGCAGTTTTGTTGGGGTTTTTGCATATGGTCCTTGACCTATAGGTCACTTAGATTAATAAAAAGACCAAAAAGTCCCCCTCACTTATAAATCGACGCTCCAGTCACTTTAATAGAATACAAACGTGAAATACCCTTCAACTTTGCACTAATTGCGCCGTGCCATTACTTAAATTTCACAAAAATTACATTACATGCCACTGCTTTCTCTCGAGCGTTTGCCATGAACCCAGGCGACAGAATCGATCGACGACGGTATGCCTTCACACCTCGGTGTCGCTGGTCACCGTCCTAGCCATCCGTTGACCTTGCTTCGCCCTCGGTAGACCTAGTTTTTTCGTCTGGCAACCTTGTTTATCGGTTTCGTCGACCCCGCCCGCACCACTTTCTCTGCTGGGATCTGCGCCGCCGTGCCTCAGCCTCGCCCCCAACGAAGCTACATCATCACCGTCCCTTGTCGTTGGCCTCACCGTCACTCGCATGGCCTCTTCAAGCCGTTGCCCCATAAAATGTCACCGACTGCAGCGACGGAATCCACCGACATGGGTGCCCAGATCCGGAGAAGTGAGCTCGCTGCACAGCCACTCGCCGTCTCTCGGCCTCGCCGCAGACGCTCGCCATGCAAGTCGTTGTCGCATCCCGACGCCGACAATCCTTGACCCATGGTTGTGCAATCTGGGTGCCCAGAGCAATTCCCTTTCCCATTTTTTTTGTTTTTCCAAGATGTTTTGTTTTACTAGTATCTATTAACCTAAGTTAGTAGCTTTGTAGTCAGTAGTGGATGATATCTTTGTAGTGAGTGGATGGTATATCTAAGTTAGTATATTTGTATATGAGTGTTGGTATTTTTGTGTAACTATGATGGTATCTTTCCTTATAAGGTCATGGTATATTTGATGAAATCTGATAGTATATTTGTTTATGAGTGATTGAATATTTGTGCAACTGTGATATGGTACATTTGTGCAACGGTTAGTACATTAAAAAGTACGTTGTTAAATCAGTAACGTTGTGTTATTATCACAGTACCGTAGAGGTACTGTCACATAGTCTTAAGTATACCATCACAACATCGTAAATGTATTGTCGCAATGTCCTAAGTATACTGTCAGTGTCCCAAGTATACCATCACACTATCATAAGAGTGCCGTCACAGAGTCTTAAGTATACCATCACAACATCCTAAGGGTATTGTCCTAAGAATACCATCACAACGTTTTAAGTATACCATCATAACATCGTAAATGTATTGTCACAGAGTCCTAAGTATACCCGAAATACTAAACCCTAAACCCTTATACCATATACCATACACCTTAAATTTTATACCCTAAAGTCCTAAACCCTACACCCGACACCTCTCTCTCTCTCTCTCTCTCTCTCTCTCTCTCTCTCTCTCTCTCTCTCTCTCTCTCTCTCTCTCTCTCTCTCTATAATATCATGGTATCTCATGAACGCGACACACTACTGGAAATTGACTCATTGCCGGCGACTTGTAAGTCGCCGGCAATGTTTTTGGACATTACCGGCGATTTTTGCCGGAAAAATCGCCGGTAATGTCTTTTGTTTTTTTACATTACCGGCGACAAAAGTCGCCGGTAATGTCCATCGCCGGCAATCTCTCGATGGTAATGTAAAAAAAAAAAAAAAAAGACATTACCGGCGACTTCATTTATGTCGCCGGTAATGTCTTTTTTTTTTTTTTTTTTTTTTACATTACCGGCGACATAAATTTATGTCGCCGGCAATGTCTTTTCCGGCAAGACATTACCGGCGACTTACATTTATGTTGCCGGTAATGTTAAAAAAAAAAAAAAAAAAGACATTACCGGCGATTTTTCCGGCAAAAATCGCCGGTAATGTCCAAAAACATTGCCGGCGACATAAAAGTCGCCGGCAATGGGAAGAAATGTTGTAGTGCCATAGTATTTTTGTTGATTGACTTTATGTTGAGCCGTGAAGAAAAAAATAGAAAATAAGACATGGTTCTTTATGAAATTGAGTTGGTATATTTATGAATTACGGTTGATATCTTTATGTGCCGGAGTTGGTATATTTGTTTTTCGAGTTTGTGTTGAGTCATGAAGCATAAAATGAAAAAATATTTTTTTTTATTGTTTTTTCTTTATTTATTTATTTTTGGCAAACAATAAAAATTTGATAAAAAATATGAGAGATATAATGATCCGCACAGAAACAAGTTTTTATTTCAAATTTCAGGTTTTAAAGTGATTTTTGGGTTACTAAATCATAATTTGATGACCTTGTGATACTTTCTAAAAAACAAAATAACTTTTTGGTCAAATGGATAATTTTAAGTGACTTTTAAGTAATTAATTTTTTCATATAAGATTGCTAGAGACCAGATGAAATGATTGTTTCCCATGTTCAGAGTATATCTTTTTTGTCTCTCAAAATCTGGAATTGAGAGTATTCTATTAGCAGGGTGAATATGTGGTATGCAGTATGCTAGTTCTTGTGTTACAATAGCAGCAATTTCTAATTCTATACAATATTTTGCTCCAATATTTCTAGTTGTTGTTTGTGTTGGTTTGACTTTAAAGTCAATAGTTTATGGCATTTCACTCTTGTATTAATTTTCAGTTGAAATTTCTTCAATGTCAACATTAATAGCTGATGTTAAAAAAAGTTTGATCTCCATGCCAGATTTAGTTGATCTTCTTTCGTAGAGGCAGGTGAGACCGTGAGAGCTTTTCAAAAAGAAAGACGGAGTATTCTAAGAGAGCTGCACAAATTTAAATGGGTCAGGAGTATTTTTGGAAAAAAAGAGAGAAGGCCCAGCTGAAATCTATAAAAAAGAATAAAAAATAGTGAATGAGACTATGGGAGTGTCATTTGCAAAAGTGGAACTGTGGAAGTGAAATCGTATAATAACGAGTCTCTGGGCTATTGATGCATAGTTGTTTACCAATAATTTTCTATTATCCGTTTCATAAAACCACAAAATTAGCTTAACACTATGTGAAGCAAGGGTAAGGTTCAATGACATAATAAATTTTATACAACTTTTGACATAATTTTTAAACCCTTAGATATATATTCTTTAACGGTGAGGATTGCATGCATGACACATTATTTGAAAAATAAAATAAATATTTTTTATTTCTTTCTCATCGTTTATGTATCGGTAGAACCCAGGTGAACAGATGAACAATTTATAAGGAATCGAACAATTCAAACTTAGTATACTATGATATTTTTATAATCTAAAATCTAATAGTATTAAGTCCTAACAATTCAACTTCCGAATCTTCTTTTGGATCTCTTTTTGATCTAAGTAGAAACGACCGTAGATAGTGTCGGAGAGTTTGACAACATGAGAATACGAACTGATGTTGCTCTTGGCCTCAGAGCATCGTTCCATCTGAAAATGTCTGGGTATTTAATACAAGACAATAGTTTAATTTTGATCTATCAAATTATGGGTTTAATCTACCTAGAAGATGATAACAGTGCTTGGTCTATCATACAAATCACTCTTGATCAATATAGATTTTGAAGAAAAAGAAGAACAAAACATGGTGGAGCCTGTGGAGGCCAGAGAGATGACGGAGAGAGAATTATTTATTCTATTTGATATTTTGTAGTTTTTAGTCAAAAAAAAAATCAATCTGTGCATACAATCCTCACCATTAAAAGATATAGAATCCAACAGTTTAAAAATGGTATCAAAAGTTGTGTAAAATATATCATGTCCCTGAACTTGATCCGTAAAGAGAGAAATTATATTGATAAAATAAAATTTTGATGACCAAAACGAGTAATAGAAGATCGAGATATAACCAGCCAAAATAACCTCCAAATAACTTGCAAGAAAACTCAAATATCAATATTATTTTTGACGATTTGAGCCTTTAATTCTTATTTTAATCAACACCAAATAGTCAAATGATACAATTTTTTCGTTCTTTCTTTTGGAATAGATTATCTAAGCATTAGACCCTCTCCCATGGTAGGCTAAAAAGTCAAATTTAGCTTATGGCTACTCCCATTATAAGCTAAATTTCAATTTTCAAGAGAAAAAATTTAGCCAAAGCAATTTTGTAAGTCAAATTTAGCCTTCCACTTCTATAGGCTAAAGCCAAATAATATTTTATTCAATTTTTTTTTTTTAGATTTGCCCTTCTACCTACCATCTTAATTCATTTTATATCCTTTTCAAATTTGAACTAAATTTTTTTAATCTTTCACAACTACATAACTAAAAACTCGTTTCTATTTTTTTTATCATTACGAAGATCTCGACAAGACCTTTCATGTAACTCCCATATCTAATATATTTAGATAAAATCATATACTTGATTAATTATTAAATTAAAAAAATACATAACTTATTCAATCACGTTGGGCATTTGGAGTTTTTCAATCACGTTGGGCAATTATTAAAGGACCATCATGATTTTGGGATAAACATATCTTACATGATATAATGACTACATGCATCATAATGCACAACATGATTATCAAGGATGAGCGAGATGTATCGGCTTCGATTAGGGAATTTAATGAAACACCCGCCCCTACTGTTGAGATGGTGGCCGATGAAACAATAAGATTTAACCAATTTCTTGATTGCCATAGAAAAATTAAAGATAAGAAAGCTCATTATGAACTTCGAGATGTTTTGATTGAACATATTTGACAGTGACATAGAGGAACATAAGTTTGAAATTGTGATCGTTAAATGTTTATTTTTGTTTTCAAATAAATTTAGTATTATATTTTTTTTTAATTTTTGTTGGTTGTATCTTTTAATTATCATATATTGAAGGAATAAGATATATGTATATATGTCCTTCACAATATTTGTAGTTTTAATTTATTTTTAATATTATATATATGAGAAAAGAAAAAAAATATGCATAAAAATATAACATTACATTTATATGGCAAAAGAATTAGAAATGACTTTACCTTGATATTTAACTTATGATAGAAGTGTATTTTAGAGTCAAAAGGCTATAAATTTAGTTAAGTATTTAGCTTACGGTGAGAGACTTTAATAGGCTAAAAAAAAATTCTACCGAATATTCTTATTTTTTAAGGCAAATTTAACTAAAAATTTAGTCTACCATAAGAGATACTGGTCATCATATATACGCATTAATGAGATTTTTTTTGGGTAGATACATCAATTAGAATGTGAGGCACATGTATCCAATATTCAATTGAATAATCAAGACTTTTAGTTGGACGAGCTTGGGGGCCAACCTTTTGTGTGCAAGAAATCCACGAATCACTACAAACCTAGCCAAATGCATATATTGTAGATTGTACCCAGAGAAAATGAATTTAGGGACACCCACTTACACACGCATCGATCAAGTATGGTTGTTCCATTAATGCTAAGTTAGGCAGGATCAACTAAATTTTGGTATGAAACTATGAAATTACTTTGGAGGGGATTAAATAGCTAGACCAAATAATTTTCTGCGCCTCATTTACTATCCGTCTTTCCTTTTCAAACGGGATCTGTCACTCCATGGCCCATGCGGCACAGCATGCACAAGATCTACGACTGCTTTTTAGTATTTGCCGCGCTTCCCAATTCCCATGATGCCCATTTCTAATTTTTTTTGCCTACTTTAATACTTTTTATTGAAGTTATTACGTATTATTTTATTTACGTTGAAATTTAAGAAGCAATGCAGTGAAAGCTGTGTAATGAAAATAGTTTGGCAAGTTATGAGCACCTAAGTGTCTGGTTAAGATGGATTCTCAAAGTAATGTTTGCTATTAATATTTTCAGGAGGAAATACTTTCAAGAAAGAACACTTTTTATGTGCTTCATACAAAACTGTTTTGAAGACTTATAAGTGATTCATTAAAATTTCTCAAAGCACTTTTAAGTATAACCAAACACTCTAAAATTTCTAAAAATTTCAAAAGTTATACCAAACATGCCCTAAGTTTGATTATCTGGAGAAATGAAGATGTAATTGACTCTCTTATATGTAAGTTGCTTTTGAAATTAAAATCGTAAAATCTATATTTTTAATTTTAAAAAATAAATTAATAAATTTAGGACTCTTATAATGAAGACCCGAGTACTTTCAAGTAATGATTGTAAGAGCCACTTTTTAATAACATTTTTATAAAATTAATTGTTAGATGTTTAAATATTGATGAGTAAAAAAGTTATACAAATTTTCATCCAAATTAAAAATTGTTAAGGTATCGAACAAGATCAAACCAAACAGGTCAAACATACACCGCTCATGTTCATAAGTGATAAATTTTGATTACGGATGACTTAATGAATTTTAATTTTGGTGAAATTTTGCTTGAGTGATCTACTCATCATTATTTATCTAACTAACGATGAATTTATCAAAATATTAAAAAAAATTAGTCTAATGTGAAAATACTCATTAAATTCTCATTATAAGAGTAGTTTGGGAGAATTTTTCATAATTTTTAACATTATTATGAGTTTTAAAGTTTAGTTTTTACTCATCATTATTTGTTTTAAAGTTTAGTTTTTACTCATCATTATTTGTCTAATTAACGATGAATTTATTAAAATATAAAAAAAAGTTAACCTAATCTAAAAGTACTCATCAAATTTTCATTATAAGAATGATTTGGGAGAATTTTTCATAATTTTTAACATTATTATGAGTTACGATTTTTAAAGTTTAGTTTCTACGTCAAAACGCTTTGAATATGGTGTTCTGAGTTCTGACCATGTTGATAACGATATATATATGTCAAGAAAATATATTTGTTCATACGTTTTCTACATCATGATCCTAAAATAAGTTATAGCCATTAACTCGCACATTCACCAAATCAGAAGCTATGAAAGTCTTGCACATTACACAAGGCTTGACGATCTTATCATATTAATTCACACACATTGCACGCACCTTCCGTCGCAACGAGGCAATAGACATGCAAACTCAGCTCTCTCTCTCTCTCTCCCTCTCTCTCCCTCTCTCTGTTTAATTAAGCTGTACAGTGCTAGCTTAGCTAGCTAGTAGCTGACAATGGAGGCAACAACAATGGAGCAGTGGGAAGATAATGAGGAGATGGATATGGGTTTGCGAGCTAGACTGCCTCGAACAAACGACAAGACAAATATGACCACCAACAGTGGTGGGGATGATGCTGTCTATTCCTCACAGAGTTCAAGTACTGAAGCCGAGTTTCACGGCACTGAGGAAGAAGAAGAAGTAGAAGAAGAACAAAAAGGCGAGGTAGGCCAGAGAAATGGTTTTGACATGGTCTCTGATACAAATGGAGGTAAAGAATTGAACTTTTTGTTCATGAAATTCTGCTCTGGCATTCAATTTATTATTTCAGTAACAATTAGTGGCTCTTGTACTCATTTCCCTTGTTTAAGTTGATTTGCTGGTCAGGAGTAATCGGAAATGGTCCATGTGATAGACTAAAGTTTAAATTTTGCTTTGGGATTCAGTAGGATTGTTGATTTACATTTAGATTTTAGAAAGTGCTGGTCTTTTTTCCATTACCGTGCTTGTCCAAGTTCTAGAGTCTTTTGATGAATGTTCTTTTGAAATGGGGGAATTGTTTAGGTACTGAATCCAATGGCTCCAATGGAGGACATGCTGACTTTTACACTTTTGAGAAAAAATTTGGCAATGAAATAGTCGCCAGTGGCACACAGACCAACCCTCATCAAGATGTGGACGATACAAGGTTGAAGGATGACGAGTTTCCTTTTGGTTCTTTACCTACCAAGCAGTCCATTGAGGAAAATGGACACCATGCTTCTCTCCAAAATGGGAAAGATGGTCCTGCGAAAGTTGAGTCAAGTTACATAAGTGAGCAACAGGCGTCTGAATTGTATCTTGAAAGAGTATATGAGAAGCCGGCTGCACATGAGTTCTACTGTCCTCATTGCAATACTTGCATCACCAAGGTTCTTATCCGCGAAAGAGAACCGGAGAGTAGACCTGAAGCTGTACCACTTCCCGAGCCAATTGATACAATTAGATGCACTTCGTGCTTTAGTTTCCTCATTCCTGCAGGTACTGTTTATGTTAGTTCTATCATAGATTGTCATTGAATTGCATTGTGAAGAAAGCCTTTGATAGACGTTTGACTTTCCATGGGCCAGGAGTTAAGTTGTTACACTAGTTCATTCAATGTATGTCAGAAGAAAATTACTTGTTATGGCTGTTTAGGGATCACATGCATTTCCAAGTTTGAGTCTTTTGATGTGCTCTGCATATATGTGTACATCATGGCAGATAGAGATATATCTATAAGATCGTTTATGTTTGCATTTACCAAAAGAAGAAATTCTAATGTATTCACAAGGCATGTACATTATGGAATAACTTTAGTTTTTTTCTTCTCATTTTCAAATTGTGGTCCATAGTTTAACTGCTCATTTAATTTGCAGGAATTTGGTTCTTTCCTAAATCAGCAGCCAAAGAAGAGGCTAAGACAGAGCAAGGTAATCTTTTCAAAAATAATAAATAAAAATAAAATTGAGCAGTTCTCTGTAAAATTGTCCGGTGTAGTTCTATCCCACACTTGTGTAGTTCTATGACTTTTCTGGATCTATTATTAGCCATCCACTAATTCATATTTATAGAATAAATTAAGTAGGTTCCTTTAGCTAGCAGACTGAAATCCTCTAGCTATTTATTAGGGGAATATTCAGCATGGTGCCCTCGTTCTCTCTCATACATTTATGCAGTTGGAATGCCTTAAGGAATTATGAGAAATAGAAATCTGGCTTATTTCAGTGGTGTTTTCTGCTCTAGCTAATTTCTGCTATTAAACCAGTGGTGTTCAAGATTATTCTTACCAGTTTGTAGACTAACCTCTGAATGTGCTGATGCAGCAATCAATATTGAAGACACTGTGGGAGCATCTCTTCCATCACATGACTATTCCAACGGAACAATAGGATATCCTAATAGTCAAGTTGTATCTCTAGGTAAAGGTTCAGTGCCAATCGAGTCTGCTGTAGTTAGTAAGCCTCTCAACGATAGAATTGGGGTTGAACTGCCAGTTCCACCACAAGGCTCGAATGGGGCATTATATGATGAAACAGTAGAGATGGGATTGCCCATCGAGTCTGTTGGAATTAGTAAGCCTCTCTACCGTCGAATTGGGATGGAACAACCAGTTCCACTACAAGGCTCGAATGGGGCATTATATGATAAAACACTTCCAATGACTGGTCAGTCAGTTGGAGTTACTCAAGCTACATCAGTAGATAGAGCTCCAGAGGCCAATCTTGACAGTAATTATGGACTGCCAGTTCCATCCCAAGAATCGAATGGAATATCATATGATAACAATAGACCAATACTTGCTCAAGAAGTTGAAGTTACTGACACTGCGTTGGTTACAAAGACTCTAGTGCCTGGTGACTTTGTCGAACAAGCAGTTGAAGTTACTGACACTGCATTGGTTACAAAAGCTCCAGTTCCTGGTGACTTTGTCGAACAAGCAGTTGAAGTTACTGACACTGCATTGATTGCAAAAGCTTCGGTGCCTGGTGACTTCGTTGAAGCTAGCATAAATGGAGTTCAGGTGCCAGTTCCATCATATGACTCGAATGGAACATTGCATAATCAAAAATCTCCTTCGCCTGGTCAGTCAGTTGTTAGTATAACAGTTACAACTCAGTCAGCACCATCAGAAGTAGAAGATGCAGGTATGGGCAAGAAATGACTATTTTCTTCTTACGCTGCTTACTGTTAATACCCCAATAAAGAAAGTCGCTTTAAGTATTATTCTTTCTTCTAATTTTTCAGTATAGTTACATTGTTTCATATGCATGCTTGTATTCACATTTATATTTTTTGTTAGATGCAGGGCCAACTGAATCAAAACCTCGTGACAGCACAACAGTCATTATTAGGTCAGATGGACCACCGATAATATCGGAAACAAGTGACGCTAAGACATTTGAAGTCCTTAAGAGCATCGTATACGGTGGTTTAGCTGAAGCAATTGCAAGCTTAAGCATTGTGACATCAGCGGCGAGTGCTGGTACCACGACATGTAAGTGATTCCCACTCTTACAATTTTTAGACTCAGAAAGTATTCGTAAACGAGCAGACTGACAAGCCTTTGATTACCATTTCTTATCCTTGTCTTTGTTTGATTGAGTAGGTCAAAGTAGATTCTACAATACTTGATATTTTTTATTTATCAACCATTTGGTTCATTCGCTTGGAAGATGGATCTGTGATGTGTTAACTTTGTTATGTATAGCTGCACTAGTATTAACTTTACTATATCTGCATTCTGCAGTGAACATTTTAGCTTTGGCATTGGCGAATTTGCTTGGAGGTCTTTTCATCATTGGACACAACGTGAGTAAATTTACATGTCAAATATTAGTCAGGCCTTAAAGAATACTATCTTGAGATTTTTAATGTTTCTTACTAGTTTTGATGCTGACCTAATATGACCTGCATATCACAGCTGTGGGAACTGAAAGATGATAAATCAAGGATTACCTCTACTCAAACAGGTGAACAAGTGGATAAATATGAAGAAGTACTGGGCAAAAAGGATAATTTCTTTCTCCATGCCTCGGTTGCCATATTATCATTCCTCATTTTCGGATTGGCACCTCCTTTGGTTTATGCTTTCTCTTTCCGTCAGAGCAATGAGACGGATCTAAAGCTTGGAGCAGTTGCCGCATCTTCTCTCATATGCATCATACTCCTTGCAGTTGGTAAGGCTTACAACCAGAGGCCACAAAAGTACATCAAAACTGTAGTGTACTATACCATCATAGGGGTTGGGGTGGCCGGTGTTTCTTACTTAGCAGGTGACCTGATCGACAAACTTTTTGAGAAGCTAGGATGGTTTGACTCAACTGTAGCTGGCACTCTGCCTCTTCCTCGGCTGAGTATAGTGGAACCTGGATGGAAATCCTGGTGATATAACTGATATAAGCGGATCTCAACATGACAGTTTTGTAGTTTTTTCCTTTGAGATAAATCTTAGTGGGAAGTTAACTTTGCTCTTAGAAATAAGGTGGTTGAGATAATTTTCTCGCCTGGTTTATAGTTTTAGCAATAGATTCCTGAGAATAATGCTATAGTGCACAACAACATAGTTTCACTGTAACTTTAGACAATTTTCTTGAGAATAACGCAATAGTGCACGACACAGTTTACTCGGTAATTTTAGATATATCTTCTGAGAATAATGCTACAGTACAGGAATAACAGTTTACTCTGTAATTTTCGTCAATTTTTTTTTCTCAAAATTTAGAATCATGGATGCTTTGTAACTAGTAAATACTCCTTTGCTGGCAAGTTTGGGATTCTAGAAATAAGCTGATTTTCAAATCAACAAAACCACACCATGTGGGATTTGGCAAAGAGTTCTGGGATTTACCAACAATGCTGAGGGAAGCACAAGCAGCAGAGACCACCCCCCAGATACAAATCAGGGAGACGAATAAGTGAAAAACAATCAAGCAGCATGATTCGAGACGCTAATGGACTGCCTCTCATTTCTGGATTGGCACTCATAGAAGGACTACAAGCAGCTGGACACAAACATTCACATTGAAGGTGACTACTGTATTAATCAGGGCCAATGAGCCAAACTACTGTCAAAAATATTTTCACAATAATCCACAGATTCCAGAACCATGTTCATATAGAAGCAAACTCAATTGTGGATACACTAGCTGCCTTAGGTCATAGAGGATGAAGGCAACAAGATTTAGTTTAACATGATTCCCTCAAAGGCTTCCACTGCATTCAACTTGGATCAACTAGGGTCATTGGGGTGTGGAAGGGGAGGGGATTCTCCCTCTAAAATCTGTTACTTTCATTTCTGTACCAGAAAAGAAGCTACTAAATACATGACTCACCAGAAGCAAAATTACAACTTAGCTGAATTTTCTTATTCACCTGATATATCTGTCTCTGCACAACCACAACAAATGTGTTACACTATACCATACCATAAGTGGAAACTAAATGGGCGTTAACATGAACGCCGCGAAACACTATTTTTCGTTGCTAATCACTTTCGGTATCATTCTGTTAAACTCAATCACTTGGAGTCTTAGAAGTTCCATCTTGGAGAGGAATGAACAGCAGCTTGCCGGGGTTTGGGTTTAATAGTAGTGATATGCTGCTGCTCGGAGTTCCTTTTTTTCATGATTGAGGACACAGTTGGGCTGTAGTAGTCATTGCTCCTTTGAGAAGTTGCCCCTTGCGAATACATCTTCCTTCCATGGATAAAGCTCCTCTGCTGTTCCAGCAATGCCCTACGAGCTACTGGGTTCCTTTGCACACTACCCCCCCATCTATTGTAGTTCACACAACTCTGGCTCCTGCCCACTGACTGAAACTTTCCTTCCGGAGGAGTAGGATAATTTCTACTCTCAGCCGTTTCTGCAGAGTACATAGTCTCTCCCTCACTGCTATACCCATTATGTATATCTGATGCTTCAACTGGGTATGAACTAGACTGAACCTCACTATGGGCTCCATCAACGGAACCTGTCGAAGCAATCTCAGCATCAGCATCAGGGCTTGTTGGTCCCCTATCCTCGACTTGATTTTCTTCTCTTCTTTGGTTCTGCAATGGAGGTCCTTTCACAAAATTCTCACCAGAATTAGGGGGCAACATTTTGGCTGGCTGCAGTAAAGTTGCCGGTTTAGTAATCCTTGGAGGAAAGTTGATATCCAAAAGCTGAATTTGGGAACCTTCTCTTTTCCGAAGAGGAATAGCTGTTAATTTTGGTGATTCATATATTTCAGGAGTAGGAATTCCTTGTACATGTGCCGCATGAGCATCTGTCATTAGGGTCTCTTCTTCACATGCATTTGCTGCAGCAGAACAGCCTGGTCCGAGATGATCTCTAGGTTTTGAGATTGTATTGGATGACGAAGGAGTTCCATCATTATCAGCTTCAGTTGATTTAAAAACCCGCCGCAGTGTGAAGGAGGCACAGGTGAGGTCACTTTTTTGGCCAGTAGACATTAACCGAATGAGTGGTAGTTTCGGTTTATTAAGATCATCAAGGCTACCTTCCCAATGCTGATTTAACCAATCACAAATGATCGGAATGGGGATACCAAATTGCATAGGATGATCCTTCTTCCATGATGACGAGGACGATGAAGAATTTGATGATGATTTAGTATTTGGAGAGGTTGCTAATTTCATAGGATCACAAATCATAAATGCAAGATTGCCTTGTACGTCAAATCCAGCTGAACCAGGGCTCCATGTTACTCCATCTGTTGACAATTTTATCAGATTGTCGGTGGCTATCACTACCTTTCCCTCACCAACTGTTAATTCCTTAGTCTCAGTGTAGCCTAGAAGGTAAACTCCGCTTCCCAGATCAAGGTTCGGTTTAGAGCATGTCTTCAAGTAGTGGTGGTGGCCCTGAGATATTGAATCTCCATCTGCTGTATCCAAACCTACTATAGTAAGATCTAAAACGGAGCTGGTGATGAAAAATCTGCAAGTCAATGAGAGAAACTACTTGAGATGCCCCATAATCCAAATGCTAGCATTTAGCATGAATCTTCCTAACAATAATGACACATGGTCTTCCTTTCTCCATTAGTCTACAACTAACATAACTTCAATCATATTCAACTAAACTTGAATGCGATAGGAGATACCAATTAAAACAGAAATGCTTGATATATCGTGATAGTCCCATATTACTTCAATACTTTGTTTACCCTTTCTTTTCCAAGTAAAGATTCAATACTGATGGTGATAGGCCTCCCACAAGATGGCTATATAGATTATGTGAATAAGTCTAATAATAATAATAATTCCACAAAAATGTGTTGGGAATAAAACTGAATTGATTATTCAACTAAGGGAAATCACAACAACACCTGCATTAGCACTAATACCACTAGCATCACCCAGTCCTTTTATATCTTGACCTGTCTAATTCTCTCATCCATTCCCCTACCATTACCCCTACATTACGTTTTCATAGATGCATAGGCACTATTACCCCTAACTCTCATTCTTTTCACCCCTCACACCTAGAACTTGCATCTACATGCTCTACAAAGATTTCTAAATTAAGCTGTCCATTCAGAAAAAAGTGATAGATGATGCTTAATACTACTCCCTAAGCAGTGTTTTACTTTTAGACCATGACTATGATTCAATCACAAACAGTATCCGCACAATCACGAAAGGCTGCATAACACCATCAACATCATTCTCATCACACAATTGCAAACACAAAACCCAGTGCAACAAATAAACACTAATTCACTTTTCCATTGACAATATAATCAAAACCTTCAAACTATTCAACATTTTCCAATTTCCATCATCTGGGCCCACATAAAAAACACTCAAGAATACTCTAAGCATTGCACAAACACAAACCCAGAATTCATTAGCATTTAAATTTCGAATAAAGACGAAAACTTTAGCAAAGAACAATATACCTGTGGGGGACAAGAATCGCAGCGACGCCGTTTTGCAGCCGGATCTCGGAGTTCTCGGCAGTCGCCACCGACGGCAAGTTGACGTGAGTGGTCAGCAATAAGCTCCGGTGAATCAGGAACCCGGTGCCAGAGATCCCATTCCCGGAAATCAAGGCCAATGCCGGAGCTTTACCGGAGAAAATGGCGGCCATCATCTTCTCAGACTTGCTCACTCCTTTGCAGAAGCACCACGATTCTCTCAGACCACCCATTTCTTTGGGGGAAATGGGTCTCCTTTATCTTCCTGAAAAAAAAAAACTAAACTTTGGATCTATGGCTCTGCTAACTACTAGTGTGGCATTTCGGCTCTGGCTTTTTTCGCTTCTGGGTTTTTTATAAATGGGTTTTCTCCATGGTGTTTTCTACTGCGAGAGGAAAAGAGAGAGAGACGACGAGAGAGACGTGAATGGAGTAAAGGACGAGTCTTTGGCTTTTTCTCTGCGTTTGAGTTATGAAAGTGTGGAGAAGCAAAATGTGAGTGATAAAAATAGTGTAGTAGTGGACCAATGTATTCAGAGTAAAACCTTTACTTCTTGTGCTATTAATATTATGGAAATGGAATATTCATGTGAAGTTCATCAAAGTTCGTTTTCTTTTAATTTCTTTCAATAATTACATGACAATAATGGAAATGAGCTTCTTGGATTTCAATTCTAGTTAAGAAGAAGGAAGATATCAAATCAAGATCTCAAGGACTAAGCTTGATGGATGCATTTGAATGTAAGGTCACATTACTCCAGAAGCTTGTGATATCATAAAGTGGTAGTTTTGATGGGAGGCAATTGTTCAGTGGCTGATTAAGAAGGGTAGCTATCAGTATTATCACTTACAAAAAGAGAATGACTGTAATGATTGTATCATATGCTGTTAACAATGTAGGGTACTTGTGTCGATTAAGACGTGAAAGGTGATACAAAAAGATGCTGCGGCTAGTGATAGATAACCTATTGGGGGAGGAGGAAGATTGATGGTTGGGGATGGTGAAAATTCTAGGGGGTCGAAATCAAAACGAGGAAAGAATATGAACTTGGCTCTTTATTCCTCTTCTGATGTGAATGAGGTGGAAATACGATAGCTTTGAGCTTTATTCTTCATTTTCTTATGACAAGCACCAAAATTAGAGGTCCATGAAGCACATGATGATGCATTGACCTCTTGATGGTATCACGTAGCTGCTACACAGCACAGATTAGGAAACCCTATTTTGACAGCTGGATGCAGACAAAGAACAAGGTAATATTGTCTGGCCCTTTTGGGCCACCACCATGAGCATAGAACATCCTATAGAACATTCAGAGGCCGACATATTTCCCGAAGGAACAACGTGAACAATAACATGTACAGAAAACATTTTCTAAACTGCAAAGGTTCATTACTTAACCAGGTAAAATCTTCTCAATTTTCATTCAGATGGAAGCAACCAACTATCATGAAGACTTCCACCATATCATTGCTATTAAAAGAGAAGCCAAAGACTTCTATACTCCATGGTCTTGCTTTCTATCTAAGTTTCTAAACACAAAATTTGGAACTATGGTCTCAAAGTCAATCACAACCACCCACATCCACCCCTTTCTGCTTCAAGAAATCCTTGGCCTCAACCACGTCCTACATAGTACAGCAAACATCAGGAAAAAAAAATGTTAACGGTTAACCAGATTTCAGATTTATTTTCTTGAAGATACATATTGAGAAATGATGCATAGGCACATAATTGGCAGAGGCTGAGAAGGTACCTTCTGCAACAGTACTGCTTCCTCGGGACAAGTTGGAAATTGTATGAGACCCACTCCAACCATCAGAAGCCCGTAGCATCCTAGAGATACAACAAAATATATGGGAAGCTGGGATGATATGAACAGGAAATAGTAAGTATTACATACTAGAGATAGTAAAAATCAGGACCTAAACTAAATATTAGGAAACATAACTTACCAACCAAGTATGACTACGTGGAATGATAGCCGCCTGCAGGAGACCAATCCATAAGGCAGCGATGGTCACCAACAGCGTCAGAATTTTAGCAATATGCTTCATTGCATACGATTAAAGAGTTCGACTCCTCTATAAATTGGAAACACTACAAGTTAGTAAATGAGATTTAAACTCCATCTCAGTTTGGGTTACTTATGCATCTGATGAGATATAATTTCTTCAAATGCATGCACTAAATAAACAGAAAAGTAACATATATATACAAGACAAGTAGAGTTGGGACGAAAATGTGATGCCAAGCAGCTAGTTTAACTGTTTAACTAAACTCAGAAAGTTAATATCTTCAATAACGCAATAAACTGTAGCTACTTCTATTAAACTCACAAGACCACCTGAGAAAAAACCTCTTCATACTGAACTACAGGCTAAAGAAACAAATACTTCCTGCCGGGGCAAAAGAATAAGAAGAGTAGAGAAGGAGCATCACATAGAAAATTGTAAAACAGTGATTATATGCATCTCATTGAAGCTTAAAGCCAGTTTTATTTACTTGTCCATATAATCTCTATCAATGAAATCCTCTTGCTGCCAACTTTCTTTTCTCAAGTTCTTGCTTTCATTTTGCAAGTCAATTAAATCCACATCACCCTAAATGATTCCTCTTCAGTCCTCACTACCCCTGCTACCTACTCTATCAGTAATCCAAGCCCAAAAACTATCCAGTATCAAAGGAGAGTGGTACCACAACTTTATAGGAGCTGGTGCTCCCTCCCTTTCTCACGCAGTGCTAACTCAAGCACATACATTCATTCAAGTATGAGAATTCTTCGATCATACCTATGTCTGAAAGGATAGAATACTATCTAGAACTCATAGCCCTTCAGTACTTCCAAAAATCGTATGGCAAAATGAGATTTTCAACTAACTTTGCCAGCATATAAAGATCAAAAATCTATTTTACAAGTGCAATCACCACATCGAGAGAGAATCATAAGCAAACATGCACGCCAAGCTGATTTCCTAGAGTGAATTAAATGAAACTTGATATGCTGGGAAAATACACAAAAGTTTAACATCACAAAATGACTCGTCTTTAAATCTTTTGAGATGAATAAATAACTTTGTCCAATAGCTGCCATCAGGAGGGGATAAGGTAATACAATTCATTTCATTTCATTTGTTCCAGTGATACAAATCGGAACTCAAAGCCCTTGCGCAAATTCCCAACATCATATGGCAGACTTCCAGTTTCAACTACAATGACACATTCAAAACAATCCAAATCTATACGAATACGAAGCAAAGCCTCAAACTAAAGATCCAGACACAAAGCAATAGTATCTATATAACACCAACAGAAAAGATCCACTTCAACACGTAGACAAATAAATGCAAATGCCCATTACAATCTTGCGCATAAGCGCAAGAAACCTGACATCACGAATAAATCACGGATTAGGAGCAGAAATTTCAAATCTTAAGAAATGGGTATCGAGAATTACCGACGAGTGAGTCGAATAGGAAAAGAACAGCGAAGGCGACGTTGTTTAGGTCAGTCTGGCATTGAAGAGGAGAGAGGAACGCAGAAGTATTAGCTTATAATCTTTTTTTATAATAGAAAGAAAAATAAAAAAATATTTTTTTATTTATACATTGACCCCACAAACTTCATGTAATTTCGTAACGCACCCCACAAACTCCATATACCCCAGAAATTGAGGCATTGCCTATTTATTGTGACCAATTGGGGAATCTGGGAAAGCTGAATCAAGAATGGCGACGGGGAGCAGTGACGTGGAGGCCGGATTCGCGAAGCTCCAAGGCGAGGACTTCGAGTACTACATGCAGACCTACTCCATAATCCTCGGCCGAAATTCGAAGAAATCGACGGTGGACGTCGACCTATCCAGCCTCGGCGGCGGGATGAACATCTCCCGCCACCACGCGCGCATCTTCTACGACTTCACGCGCCGCCGCTTCGCCCTTGAAGTCCTCGGAAAGAACGGCTGCCTCGTCGAGGGCGTTCTCCACCTCACCGGGAACCCTCCGGTGAAGCTAGATTCGCAGGATCTTCTCCAGATTGGGGACAAAGAGTTCTACTTTCTGCTGCCGGTAAGGAGCATTCTCGGTGGGCCTGTTGGGCCCAGGCATTACGCAGCCGCCGGGGTTTCGGGCTCCGCGGGCCCGGCGGCCCATTATGGGTATGGGCTTCCGCCGGGCGGGTCGGGGGCGCCGAAGAAAAGTAGGGGGAGGGAGCTGTATGAGGAGGAGTATGAGGATGACGACGATGTCGGCGGCGGCGGTGGAAGTGGGAGTGGGAAGAAGAGGAGGGAAGGGTATGAGAGTTATGGGTACAGTGGTGGGCCGGGTTCTGGATCCGGAACCAAGTCGGGTTCGATGGCTTTGGGTTAGTCTTTCTGTCTAGCATTCCCGCTTGTCTAGAGATGATAATGTGATGGATCAATGTCGGTATAGGGATTGAAGTATTGGGATTTACTGGCGTTTTTACTGAACTACATTATAAGAATTGTTGTGATTGAATGTGAGTTTTGGTACTAATTTTGGTTCTATATAGTTGATAATTGCCATGATTGAATTTAGTTTACCTATTGAATTGGAACAAGTTTGTATCTTCAAATCACATGAAATACTGTTTTAATGAATCATATGAGATACTGTTTTGATGAATGCATTCTCCAATTTTTAGCTCTACATTTCATAATACAAGGGATGGAAGTGGATTTGAATGTTATGAATTCAGGCACGTGTTCACCCATTACACATCGGGTTTAGCATCTCAGCCAATTTGAGTCAACTTTTTCTTCAAATTGATGATACACTATCCCACTGTTCTTTCCAACAAATGTTTGCATGTTACGAAGATCTTGTGAGGTTAATTTGATCAGCTGTTTTACAGCCTCAATGAGATATCTCTTCTCTGTTTGACAGGGAACAACACTCATTCAGCATCCTTGCTATAAGAACTTTTGTTGCTGTACTACTGGATTTTCTGTTTTTCTAGTGCTTGTGTTGGTTATCAGCAGGCACAACTTATGTATCATACATTATTAGCATTTCTTACATGTTCAATGGAAAAATGTAGATTGAAATATTGAATAGCTCCAGCTGTAGATTCTATGCATGTCTTGTTGAATTTAGAGCAATGGTGTCTTCCAGGGTCGTGCTATATACCATATATGTCACTGGCTTTTTACTAGGAAAATATGATCTGATGCTCATTCATTGTCATTCGATTTCTGGTTTCAGATGTTGTGGTCAATTGATAAGACTTATCCGATCAATGCTGAACACCGTTACAGAACAAAATTTGATTTCTGTATTAGGAGCATTCGAGATAAATGGACACTGTACGAGAAATCAGATCATACATAGATGATCTTTATTTTCATATACTTGTATGAGCAATCCTTTTCGTCTTTCTTATGGTTAAATATCATTGTGGCAATTCATTTCTTTTGTTCGCGCAGAAAAGAAGGGAGATGGGAGATCTAGGGTCGATCGAGGCAGTGACAATCAACAACTTCTGCTTTTGGAGGAAAAGGATGTGGTGTCATCGGTTGCTCTAGTGCTCTCTGATCTTTGCGGTCCTGGTGAATGGATGCCTGTGGAAAAACTTCATGCTCAGGTTAGCCTTGATGTATTCTCATGAACAAAATATTTTTAATCATACCCTCAGAAGAAATCTTGTTTGTTTTCTCTCATTAACTACCCTACAATGTCGTTCCAGCTTCTAGGAACTACTGGATTATTTCTTTTGTTCAGTGATGATCATACATACAGCTGTTTCCACTTGGTCGTCTAATCTATGATGATAGTGACTATTTTCAACTCATGTGTAGCGTTAGTAATTAGTGTCTTTTGAGCACAAATCAAGTGTCATTTCTTAACATTTGGTATGACTGGCTGGGTTTTTTTGTCGACGTTTATGTATAAACTCTAGTTTTGTTGTTTCGTGTTCTATAAATGGTGAACCCTGTAAGTGTGTCTTACTCCATACAACTCTTTTTCAGTTGGTGGACCAGTATAGTGGGGTTTGGCATCACACTCGAGTAAGGAGATATCTCACTTCCGAGGACTGGCCTGGTCCTGAGTCAAAAGGAAAACCATGGTATGGTTTGCTTATGCTGCTAAGAAAATACCCAGAACATTTTGTCATCAATACAAGGTCTAAGGGCCGCATAACTTTGGAGTTTGTGTCTCTTGTCTCGTTGCTTTCATAAAATGCATAGACCTTTCAGCAAGCTTTCCTGATGCTGATACAACAATGTAGTTTGTCCGGCAATTGAAGAGCTCATTCAGTATATCGTCCAGCTTGTCCTTACTGATTGCTAAATTTGTACACCTAATTTGAGTTGTTGTCAAGCTGTACTATGAGCTGAGGGAAACTGCTTGGCAACTTGTAGACTAATTCTGTATTAAAAAATCTTGTATGACTAATTTGCAATAACGTTTTCTGTACATGATGGTTGTGACGCTATTTATCCCCTGGAAGATGTCTTCTTCTTCCTTAGGGACTTGTATGCAATGTCAGCCCTACTCAGTAAATGAATTCGCTGTCTTTTCTGTCTTATTGTGGGAGTTTTAACGGCTTAAATTGCTAAATCTGATGTCAAGACACAGTTGCTTGTTTCTGTTATTGAGATTTCCATTTCATGAATGCCATCATTAAGATCAGAACAGGGATATGAGAGGTTGAGCCGAATTCCATGGAGAATTAACGTAGGAGATGGAAATATTTGATTCTTTAGTGAAGAAACAAGGGAGAAACGAAATAGCCAAAAACCTCCTTCCATATTTCCATCATCTGCTTTGGAAAAAAGCCATAGCAGACAAAAGGAGAAAGTTTCATCTCCTAAGTAGGAGATTTACAGTGCCACAAGCTGGAAGACTGAAAACGCTAACAAGCATGCCACCACAACGTTAGTATTGACAAGATATACTTAATGTAACTTCAAGACTCTTCTTTCGACAAGTTACCAAGTGCCCTCTGTGCATACAACTGCTTTTCACGCTGCTTTGCAGCAAGGGCTTCTTCATCAAGTACTTTGATAGGGGACCAGTCTGGCAATTTCAGCCAACCATCTTTCTTCTCTGGATCGTCATCACTTCCAAGCATAGATTCTTTGTAGCTCTTCAAGACCGGTTGTAATCTAACTGTAGCATAATCCATTGTTGTCCCAGCAATAGTAAAAAGGATAGAGTAGCGGACAGCCGCAACTGGACCACCTATACAGCAATAATAAACAATTCTAACAACAGGTTAGAGAGGAGGGAGCAATTTAAGTTTTAAAATATAGTGAACCCTAAAGGAGACAATGCGTCAACCAACAATTTCAAAATTGCAGCTTTATGCAACAGACTAACAGCTAAGGCATCAAAGCGTTCAAGTATTCTAGGACTGGATTGCATGGAGCAGACCTCCCCTATTCAAAGACTAATGACAGTTTGAGTTAAGAGGAGCCTGAACTTCCTATTCAGAAAGGCGAAAATGGAACTTTTGTAAGCTATATATCATTGCCCCACTCAGAACATAAGAGCTGACAGCGCGAAAATCTGTCCCTCAGTTTGTCATCAGCTGAAAGCTTGCCATGGATAAATTCCTTCCATGCCAGATCTAAGCCCCCTGGCCTTCGTATATCTGAACTTCCTCGGAATCAGAATCTCTGCAAAGACTACGTAACTAAGAGCTCGGCAGTTGGCTCACATTTCTTACTAGAAACCAAATTAATCAGGTCTTTGATTATTTCACTTGCATAAGAACTCATTCGAACCCACCGCAAATGAACAAAGGCCAGTCCGAGCTACAACAACATTACACATTGAAATGAAAGACAAAATCCAAGTCACTACCATCACATTGTTCTCACATTCCATCAGTAAAGTCTAAACCCTATACAGAGAGAGAGAGAGAGAGAGAGAGAGATTGAAATGCGAAGAATCTAACCGTAAAGCCGCCCAAGAATAGCACCAGTGCCAAAGCCAGCTATGGCGGAGTTGAGCAGATCATCAGGTCCTGTTTTTCTACTTATTCCAACATATTCACACGCACCTGCCAAGTCCAAACAAACCCTAATTCTCCATCTTCCACAGAACACCTAGCTGATCAAATCAAAGCCGAAAACAAATGTTTACCATGAACAAACTAAGAAAAGAGAGCAGAAAGCAAGTACCGCGGTAAAAGGCAGTGACGATGGCGAAATTGGCGGCGTAAGTAGTGGAGCTGGTTGGGAGGCCCACGACTCTTCGATGCTTCGATAGCAGCCCAGCTCCGGCGCCAACTATTCCGGCGACGAGAGTCGGGTAGACGATGCGGTCCTTCCAAGACGAAGATGATGGGGTCTCTGGTTCTGCGGATTTTGGGTCGTCTGAAGAAGCCGCCATAGAAGTGAGAGCTGTCAAATTGGGTTCGCTGTTTTCCTGATTCGCCTGAGCTCACTTCAACACTTTGAAATTTTGTTAAAGCGGTGCAAACTTATGGGTCGGATCTGGTTCATGTAAATCGGCTCTGCGTTTCGGGTCCCAACTTTTTTTGGGGGCAAATTATTTAAAACCCAAATTCAGTTTCTCTTTCTTAATTGAACTTTTTCATTGGCTAACAAAGTCCAACACTTTTGGTCTTTCTTTCTAAAAAATTCAAATCAATTAACCAAATTATAAAAAACTCATTCTTTCCCAAAACCTAGCTTTATCTTTCCATTTTACCCCTGAGAATCTTCGTTTATTTCTTATTCAAATTCAAAATTCTGTTTTCTCGGTAAAAGTGATACAACTGCTCTCTCTCTCTCTCTCTCTCTCTCTCTCTCTCTCGCGTGAGATCACTTTCGGCGAGAGTGAGGACGACGCTGTGAGAATGGAGTTTGTTCGTGTTCGATTCGGTGTTCAATTCGAGGTCATAGACTAGAGCGTGCTTGATTCTGTGATCTGGTTGCTTTCGTTTTCAATATAAGGTTAGCGTCTTGGCTTTTCTTCGTCTCTGCTTGGAGAATCACATGTTTTTGAGTATGTGTGTACATATTTGATGAATTTTACGATAACTGTTTATGATTAGGATGTTGTAATTCACTGTCGTTAGCTATTGGTACGTGTAATTCATGTTTGGTTTTTGTTTGTTTTTCTTTCTGTTAGTGTTTTGTAGTTCACTGACATTTAACTTATCGTTAGATGTACTTTACTGATGGTTCACTGTTGTTAGCTGTAGGTGTTTGTATTCATTGTAGTTAGCTGAAGTGTTGATGCTTAAGATTCCCTAGCTCATTGTCGTCTAGCTGAAGTATTGATGATTAGGATGTTGCAGATCTTTGTTGTTTACCTAAAGTGTTAATGTCTTTTTGCAGTGATATGGTGATAAGTTTTTCAGGCACGTTAGTGAAGTATGTTTACAAAGGAGAGGCAGTGATGGCTCCTTTAAATCGTGATTCGACACATGTTGACCTACGTAATACAGTCCGTAATCGCATAAGGTTCATTAAGGGGGATTCCATTTTCAAAATGAGGTACTGTATTCCACCACAGGAGAAATATGTTGTTCTGGAAAGTAATGAAGATTTGGTGATGATGATGGTTTATCTCCAAATGTTCAATTCCAATTAAGTTGAGATCAACTTAAATGTAAGTACATAACTTCATTATGCTTCACTCTGCTGCACTATTGTTAGCTGTAGTTATTCTTCTCACTTTAATTTTCCTTTTCTTTGTTTGCTCTTAATAGGTCAACCTTGTGAAGAACAATTGTGCAGAGTCTGATTTGACTGGTAAAATCACAATGAGATGGAAGATGATGATGAAATGGGCAATGTTGTTGATATAGCTTTTGGTTGTTTACGTCAAGAGAAGCCAAAAGAATATATGACAAAATCATGGTCGAACGCTCTACAAGATAAGAGACAGTATTTTGTAGGTGGTGTGGAAGAATTCAGAGACAAGCTCATGGTCTATTCAATGGAGATTGGTTTCAAGTACATATGCGAAAAGAACAAGTCGACATGTGTCAATGCATATTTCCTAAAGAAAGAGGATGATCAATGTGAATGGAAAGTGCAGGCACACTTATATTGTGCCATTGGTTGGTTATATATCAGGAAATTCCAAAAAGAGCACAGCTGCAAAGAGATGATCCGTGTCAACAAGAACGAGATGATGAGAGCCTCCATAGTCTGGGACGTGTTCACTATGGTTAGTTGTCTTCTAGATTTGCGTTTCACTATGATAAGCTGTGGTTCTAAATTTGTGTTTCACTGTGATTAGCTGTGATAAGTTGTGATAAGTTGTAATGACTCTGAGTTAACTAACTGTTAAACTTTTACTTTTGCCAGCTCTATTGTCAAAGACAAACTGCGAGCAGATCCTAACTAAGGTGCAAAGGCGCTACAACCTGAAATAAAGGAATCTTAGAGTTTGGAAGTGACTTACAAGATGGTCTGGTATGGGAAGAAGAAAACCATGGCTGCAATTCATGGAAACGAAGTTGAATCCTACACAAATCTTCTCTGGTTTGTCGATAATTTTGTGAAGACAAATGCAGAATCAAGAGTTGTCATAGATAGCATTCGTGAAACACATAAGTTTCAGCACCTTTTTGTGTGCTTTGGCAGTTGTATGAAAGGCTTCAAATTTTTCAGGCCGAGGATTTATGTTGATGCCGGATTCTTGAAAAACAGATACAAATGGACTATTATCGGTGCTTTTGGAAAAGATGCAAATCAAGGTAACAAAAATTTTTGGTTGGGTTAACTGTATCTTTGCTATATCTCACTGTGGTTACCTGTCTAACCTTGCATTTTTTTCTTCTATCTTCCAGGGCTTTATCCATTGTCTTTTGATATTGTGGATTCTGAAAATGACAATACTGGAGGTGGTTTCTGGAGAGGTTGAGAGAAGATATAGATAGACATTCAATTAATGCTGAGATTAATACTAGTAGGAAAATCACATTCATCTTCAACCTTCGTACGAAAATAATGAGTTCTCTTCCTAAGGTTTTCCCGAATGATGTGCAAGGATTCTATTTTAGGCACTTACTGACATCCATCAAAGGCTTGTATATGGGTACTTTCATGAAGTCTAGGGTCTCTGATCTTTTCATGAAATGTGCTTATGCCAGAAGCGAAAGACAATACGAGATCATGCTTGCAAAATTCAAGGTTGAAGGCGGGGAAAAAATAATTACTACTTTCTTGAATATCTACCAAAAGAGAAATGGTCGGCTGCATTCTTTGAAGGAAATCGATGCGGGGAAATGACAAATAAACATTTCTAAATGCTTTAATAGTTGGATAGTTGATCTTCGAACACTTCATGTGTACTATCTTGCTGATGAAGTTAGGTCAGTTCTCTTTTTTTTCTTCCTAACTTACTTGTCTATGTTCGGTGTTCTTTGTTATTTATCAGGATTTTTTTTGTCATTACATTTGTTATTTAATAAAAGCACAGAGGTGTGGGTTAGTTTTCATTGTGCTGTGGTTAACTGTGGTTAGATGTTATTACCATTTCTCTCTCTCTCTTTTTCAGGCGCAAGTCAATGGAAAGGCTTACAACCAGGAATGAATTGGGAAAAACCTAACACACTGTGATGGAATCCAAAATAGAAAGGAAGCTAAGGGAGCTACTAAATACCGGAAGACATTGGAGGGTGATGTCTGCCAACAGTTATCTCTACGAAGTGCAATGCGACAAGTATTCTACTATTATTAACATGGACACAAGAAGTTGCTCCTGTGGACAGTGGAAGTTGTTAAGGTTTCCGTGCTCACATGCTCTTGTCGTCATCCAGAGGCTCAATCATTCTCCTTATGACTACTTGGACTAATTTTACTGTGTTACATCTTTCAGAAATGCCTACTCTTTCACTCTGAATCCAATGTCGTCAATTGAGAGACCTCTGCAGAACATGTCAGCATATGGTTCGCAATTGTTGTCTCCACTGACAAAGAAGCTAGCTGGAAGACCCAGGACAAATAGGCTAAAGTCAAAGGTTGAAAAGGAAACATTCCATACAAGGTGCTCAAGGTGTCACAAGTATGCTGGTCACAATAGAAGAACCTGCACTGTAGTTATCTAGCTTTCACTTTACACTTTCTTTCATTTTTGTGAAAAATTAATTCTTATAAGTATTGGTTCACTGAGGTTAATTGTTGCTAGTTATGGTCATTTGTCTAGTAATTGACTTGAGAAAATTATTCAGTTCTATTTTATAACATCTTCTTAGTCATAATCCCCTTTGTTTTATTTTGTTATCTTATGTATGCATGGCTTCGTAACATGTTTAAAACAGGGAAAACTGTGGTTCACCGTGTCCAACTAAAGCCATCATTTTCGACAAACAATAGGGATCAATGTTGTTTCACTATCAAATGGTGTTGTTAACTGTCATTTCACTGTCATTAGCAGAGATCTCTTCATCCATTCACAACACATGTAGATCGTAAGTAAACAAACAGAACTCATGGTAAACTAGAAAAGATAAATAAATTCATTAATAGGAAATAAATTCATTACATATATTTAATAATAATAAAAAGATAAATAAAGATACTGCACTTGGCTTGTTCAAATCTTCCTCTTCTTCCCTTTTCTGCCACTGGTGCTTGCTGTCTCAAACCCTGGAGGTGGAGGAGGCAAACAAGACAAGATCATATCCAACCTTTTCAGGAGGGTATTGTTCTGCTCGATGCTGAGCTCCATCGATTCCTTCAGGTCTTTGACCCGCCTTTCCAGGCGTTTGAGATGCTTGGAATTTGTCAATGGTTTGGGAGGCCTCTGATTAGCCTCTCTAGCAATTCTGACCATGCTAAGAATTTGGTCAGATTCAGAAGAATCAGATTTGGGGATAGGTGAATTGGAAGGAGAAGGGGAAGGGGAAGGGGAAGTGCTGGGCAGGAAATGAACCTGGCTCTGACCATTAGAGTCAGTGTCTGAGTGTGAGATCGTCTAAGAGCAAGGAACAAGTTTTGGGGACATTTTTCTTTTTTTACAAAGAGGGCTTTGGATATTTGCAGAAGATGCTCTGATTAAACTGAAGGAGAAGATGAAGAAGATAGTTGAGGAAGATGCCCTTTATTTATAGAGCAGAAATTTGAAAGGTGACGAGAAGAAATGAATAGTTGTGTCTTTAATCAAGAAAATGTATGATGTATCTGTGTTTTTGGATGAAGAGAATGTTGTAAATGCTGTTTTTTAGAAGAGAAAACGAAAACCAAACTATAAAGAGAGACGACTCTTCGATTTCCTAGAATTTTTTTGAGAATTTTTAAAGAAGTCAATAAACCACAGCGAGTGACAGTTAAGGACAGCAAACCCATTGGTTAATTGTACCTCATTGTCCCTCACTCTGGTTAACTGAAGAACATTTGTTTACAAAAAGTCTATGTCGTTTCGATGGCTTAACTGTGGTTCACTGTCACATATATGTGGTTTACATTTCAAATTCAAAAATAGGTGCATGTTTTATGAAAACACACAACTGCACACTAACTGTTACATGCATGTCTCTTCTTCTTATCCCAAATGAGACAACTATCTCTTCTTTCTAACCATATTTCTAACATTTTCTGATAATCTCACCTCTTAATATCACTCTCTATCTCTCTCATTTATAATAATCTCTTGCCATGGCCAGCAACCCTAAAACAACGAGACTCTGCAGTGGATCAAACGTTGCATCCTCTAGCCGCTAGCCACGATCCTCTTCCTCTTCTACATCACCGTTATCTCCACCAACAAGTCCAAGAGGTCAAAAGAAAGAAAGAGAGAGATGCATATCATACTCTGTGGTGCTCTCGAGTACGAGGTAGCTGCTCCGAATCTCCATGACCGCGTCATAATTCCAGATAAGTTGGTCCGTGATCGTTTCGACGATGTGATTAAAATCTTAGATCGTGTCAGCATGGCTCAATGTAGCACTGCTCCAATAATCATGGGGCTGAGCGATAGAGGAAGACTAAGTCTAGAATCTACAGAAGGATCTCGAGGCAAAAGAGAACCAAGTTGAAGATGATGCTTAGTTTGTGGTTGTTTTAGATGTTTTTATTTTGGATGTTTAGTATATACTTTGATCTAGTTTCTGTTTTTTTCTTTTCATTTGTTTCTTTTATTTCTAGTTCATGTATTGTTTGCTATTGGATTCTAAATTTGCTCTAGTATATATGTTGTCTATGTGCATCAATTTGTTTAAGTATGTATGCAATAGAACTTGTTTCAGTTTGTTTATGTTGAAGTTGTTTCAATTTGTTTCATTTTGAATTCATTTCATTTATTATGATCTACGAAAAAATTGAGGAAAACTCCACCACAGAAGGAAAATGTCTTTCACTGTGCTTAATTGCAGTTTTTAGAGTATTGTTATAGGCAATACAGAGTTTACATTCATCTAACTCAACCCTGACTGTCCTTTACTGATGGTTAACTGTCTCTTCATTGTCTTTCAAATGAATCGCCACCATATGACTAACACCAATTGATGGTTAACTGTATCTCTTTGGTTTGCATTTACATTCACAAAATATATAACTGATTCAAGAGAGACATCTCTTTGGTTTTGCAATGTGTAGTGTGTTGTTATAGGCAAAATAGAGAATACTGTTATTTAATTGATGATTATTTGTATCTCACTGAAGCCTAACTGTACCTTCACTGATGCTTAGCTGTACTTTCACTAATGATTTAGCTATTGTTACCACACTAAAAATATCAAACAAATAAACATGGACTGCAAAAATAGTAGTTATATATAGGTCTCACTAAATCAACAAAAAAAAATAGTTGTTGATTATTATAGGTCTCATTGTCTTTCAGTGTCATTAACTGTGTTTTGCTAAGTTTTAACTCTGTTTCGCTGAGGGTTAACTGTTGTTAAGATTATTTGATTCCTACAGGTTTTAGTCTTGGTTTACTTTCATGTTTATGAATCAGATTTTTTTTAGTTTCAGTGTATCTATTTGATCAATCTGTGGTATCTTGTACTTCGCAATGTCAAAATGAAATGAACATGGACAACAAAATATTTCCTTGATTAACCATATCACAAAATTTACTCCAAACTAACATAGACATAAACATAAATGAAACTAACACAAAAGCGAGAGCATAAACTCAGATCAGTTAGACTTGTCCTTCTCCAAAACAATCTCGGTCAAAGCTTCCAACTTCTCCTTTAATTCCTTAATCTTCTGAAGTGCACCTTCTTAGTTAAATAGTAGTTGATATATGACATTGTCATACAAGTCAAAACTGTTATTGATCAAGTTCCTCAAGCATTCGAACTTGGTGGCAATTGGATCAGGAGGTGCCGTAACCATGGATGATTCGGGGGTGGGAGACGGAGGAGTAGCCAAGGTTAAAGCACCTCTGTTGAGCCTGGATGTTCTGCAAGTAGTGGAAGCCATGACTTTTTGGGAGATGAGTTTTTTTAGGGTTTTGATAAAGATGTGAGGATGTAACTGATGGAGATTTAAGGAATGAGGAGCTTTATACTAGTTCAATGTGCTTCTCTGTTGTTAAACGAAATGGCGCGAAATTTTGGCGGGGTTGTGATTTTGCTTCCAAGGGATTGCGGTTAACTGTGTTTCACTGAATGTCAGTTGTGTTTCGCTGAAGCTTAACTATCATTCACTATCATTAACTGTATTTCACTGAGTTTAATTGTGTCTCACTGAAGCTTAACTATTTTTCACTGTGATAAGCGATTTGGGTATTAGAATCGTCTCCTTACTTGAAAAGGATCTCTAGCCATTGTGGAGTTTGATCCAAGGAATTCTATTGATATATGGATATGGAGTTCTGTTCATGTGTTTTAAAATAGATAAAGAATGTTATTTTTGGATCTAAGAGATGATGATTCAATGAAAAAATTACAAGGCCCAAAATACAACTTCCAACATGGGCAAACCAGAATTCGCTGTCTTTTAATAATCTAGAGACTGTGGTTTCCAATGGGTAGGTGATTATTTGCAAAACAGAGTTATCCGTTATTACCACATCATGAAAATGTCAAAACAAATCAACATAGCCAATAAAATAGTTCATTCATTTACATTTCCGCATACAGGATTACCAAAGGAAGTTTTAGTATGTACTCCAAACTAGAACTATAACAAAAGTCTGAAGAAACTACAAAATACAACAAACCAGATTTGATAGTGGCCTAGCTAGAATAGCAAAAACATAAGTGAAAATGAAAACAACATAAACACAAATCAGTTAAGCTTGTCTAGAATAATCTCGGTCAAACCTTCAACCTTCTCTTCCAATTTCCTAATCCTCTCGGTAGCCTCATCAATCTTCTGAAGAGAAACTTCCATCATCCCCTGCAATTTAACGATGGATGTGATTCGTCTCATGTGTCATCTTGATTGGAAACCTCATCCATGCAAGCTCGGGACACTGAGACGGAGGAGCAGTCAAGGATGAAGCTCCTCTGTTGAGCTTGGATAATCTACGAGTAGTGGGAGCCATGAATTTTTGGGAGATAAGTTATTTTAGGGGTTTGATAAAGATGTGAGGATGCAACTGATGGAGATGTGAGGATTGAGGAGCTTTTATACTACCTTTTAGGGTTTCAATGTGCTCCTCTATTGTTAAACGAAATGGTGCAAATTTTTGGCGGGGTTGTGCTGTTGCTTCCAAATGATTAGGGTGAACTGTCATTCACTGTCGTTAACTGTGTTTCACTAAAAATTCAGCTGTGTTTCGCTGAGACTTAATTATCGTTCACTATTGTTAATTGTGTTTCACTGAAAGTTAACTGTTGTTAACATTATCTCAGATACAAATGAACATAGGCAACAAAAAATGATGGTTAGCTGATGTTTAACTGTCATGTACTCCACTGTCATTTCACTGACATTTAACTGTACTTCACTGATGGTTAGCTGTTGTTAACTATCTTTCTTTTTTGAGACGTAGTAGAGAAAATGATGATAAAGGCATATCATTCTATACATAAAATTCTAGAGACTGTGTTCAGTTTGAATATAATTCAGAGACTGTGTTCTAAACAGGTAGAGACTGTGTTGATAATTCAGTTTCAACAACTAACTACTACTAACTAATTAACTTTACAAGTATTGCTAACTAAGTACAACTAATTAATTGTTTTCTGCTTGTTGCCTTTCGTCATAAGAATTCTTCATGCATTATCCAAGCTCATGGTCAATGAAAGATTCAATGAGTTGAGCCTTAACCAAAGAAATATCTTCGTGATCCATACGTTCACTGAACTGCTCGTCCTAAGCAAACTGATTCATGTATTAACACACAAACATGACGCAGTCCATCCTATGTAAACAGTAAAAAAAAATGTAGTGATGTTGAAAAACAAAAACAAAAATCCGCTACACCATATATAGCTAAGACAAGACTGTGAACATTTGTTACACACAACTACACAATAATTAAGTGCAAGATATAATTATGATCCCGGAGGTTGACGTGGACAGCTGTCACATGTCATCACCCTCATCGTCTCAAATTGACGTCTCTGGTTTCTGATCCATTCAATGGTTTTCCTCTCTTTTGCACACAGTTTGATTTCCCTTACCTTAAGTTCTTTAGACGTGCTACCTTTGTCATCCACCAAGAATCTCTTATTGTTCTCCAACATGTCTTTTGAGACCTCATAGACTGCCTCAAACCACAAATTATTCATGCAATGATCTTCAGGGCTTCCTTGAAATGACTCTCATTCCTCAGATCTCTTGGATTAACTGGTCGCAATGAGTTGAAGTGAGTCCACTGCGAGGAGCATGTCTCAAGGCACATCAGGTGGTGATGACTGTCAGAAGTAATTGGGATGAAAATCTTGGCATGAGAACCAAGTTCCTTGAACAACCTCTCAAAGAGAAGCTCATGCATCGCCAAATTATTGACTCCCCAGTGTTTTATAAGAAACATAACAAAAAATTATTATTAAAAAATTAAATGAGAAATCTGAAAAACAGAAAAGAAAGAAAAAGGGACTTACAAAAACTTGGTTGTTTAAAACAACAGACTTCCCAGTGCCTTGTGGGTGCTACTTCTTCGTTTTGTGCATAAGGATCTTCCCATAAGAGTATTATACCATTTGTGACTGGTCCACCATTCAAAAGCGTTGCTATGTCATCACGCTCAAAGAATAATTTTGGGTCATGCCAGATCCAGAATGATTCCCTACACAGTACAACAAGTTCAGTGAACCCAATTGCAGACACTCAAGGATGCATACCTAAGTACAACTATATACAGTTAACACAATACCTATAGTGAAATTAGAAACCTCATCACCACATTTGAAATTTTGAGTTGAGGGGCTTATTGAGATTCTTTTGTCTCTTTCCAATAACGCAAAAGTTCATTCTACCTCGATTCGTTCATAAACCCAAAGACTTTGCTCACTCCCCATGGAACTTCTTTCAACTTGTCGACAACATTAGCTCTGCATGATAATTCTTTCCCTTTACTTGGATTGGAATCTGATATGAGCGAGCTCTTTTGCATTTTTAAAAACTGTTGGTGTCCTCACCGTTTTTTTAGGTGCATTTTTATGTTGTGATGACCATCATTATATTTCGTCCGTCTTTTTAATTAGTCAAACCTTGTCTTTCAATCTTTCACATATGAGTATATGCTTATGATGTTCTTGGTCAACTTAACGCTTGAACCAAGAAGTTTGGTGGTTAAATCATTGTCTTTGTCCTTCTTTCTAGGAGCATTAGGTGTCAACAGGTTCTCCACCACTGCAGGTGATTTTTTTTTCCTCAATCGTATGTTCTACTGGTGTCACCAAGATTTCCACCACTTTAGGCAATTTTTGTCGCTCAATGTCATGAGATGTTGGTGTAACCAAGACCTCCACCACTACAACTGATTCTTTTTGCACAATTGCCTCATCTGCTGGTGTGAGGAACACATCAGAACTCAAAAGATTGAATGATGGTGCCTCTAGATATGGGAGAGCCTCACCTTTTGATTTTGAAGAACCTATTACATAACAAACAACTTTTAGTCAAACCCATAGTTTCAATAGTTATATGCAGTGAAACGACAATGAAACGATAGTGAAGCACAGTGAACCAATCAGCTAAAGACAGTTTACCCACGTTGAACCAATCAACTAAAGACAGTTTAACCACAGTGAGCCCAATCAGCTAAAGACAATATGTTGCAATGGCTAAAGACACATTTAGCAAACACCAGAGAAGAATTCAAACTTCAAAGAGTAAAAAGAGAATCAAGAGAATGAAAAACCAGACATTGTCATTATTGAACAAAAAAATAAAAGTGTCGTTGTCATTTTGGAACACCAAAAATAACTTTTTCATTCATCTACTACTTGTGAAGGTTCTTTACCAATTGCTTCTTCTCCTCCTTTTTCCTCTGTTGTCACCACCATCTCATTTGTGGCATTCTTCAACTTCGACGATAATTCTTGACGGAGTCGTAAATTATCACCATGCATCTTTTCAACTTGCTTCTGCAACTCATCAAGTTTTGCTTGCATTGCTTCATTCTTCTTTGCTTCATCATCTCTAATTTTTTGTACCAGTTCTTGTTTCTCCACAGTAGCAACTTCAATCGCTTCATTCAATTGTTTACAGTTTTTCTACTGACATTCAATATCAAAACGTAGAAGATCAATCTCCCTCAAAGAATTCAAGTCTCCACTGTCTACCTGCTCATACGCTTGAAGCCTGCCCTCCAGACTCTCCTTTTGCTGCCTCTCTTGATTAAGGTATTCACGCATTCTTGAGTTTTCTTGGACCATGTTATTGCAACTTTTCCTCAAGAGTTCAATAACTACATCCTTCTCTTTTATCACCTGCTCCTTCATTTCCAAGAGAGACTCCAATCTTTTGCATTCTTCAACGGCATTCGAAGTAGTGTTAGAGTTTATATGCGCCAGAATATTTGGTATGTTGTCAGAATCTTCATGAGCAGAATCTGGCCCTCTATCTCTTCTGGAGCTTTGACCAAACTCTCTACTATCTACAAACTGTTAGTGATCTGTCTGGATTTGGAGGCTTTAGGTTCTCCCTATTTTAAAGAAATCAATATGGATCTTAGCTACCAAAAAATTTAAAGCATTCAAATCAAGCAGAAGATGAACAATAAAAGCATTGAAGTATCAATGGACATACCGTTATCATTGTCATCCTCAACATTTAAGTGTTTGTTATGTTCTTCAGATTTTGCATAATATGTGTGAACTTCCGTCTCACTAGACCAATTTTCCCTGTATCTTTCTTTACTGTTGGTTTCATCAAGTTTGCAATACTTGAGAACAAATACTGATCCGCCTATAAAAGAGAAAACAATACACAGTTAGAACACAATGAATAAGCAGTGAACCATCAGTGAATACACATTGAACCCTCAATGAATACACAATTAACCATCAGTGAATACATAATGAATCATCAGTAATACACAGTGAACCATCAATGAATACACAGTTAACACACAGAGTTAATACACATAGCTACAACAGTGAATTAGATACATTGAAATATTAGGAAGTGAGAACTTAACAGTAGAACAAGGCTACAACCGCCTATATTCTTTGCCGCCAAAATAGTTGAGCAATAACTTCATTAGTGATTTTATTCTTGTAGGCTTGAATAAGCTACTGTGACGACCCAGAACAGAATCAGCTACTGTGACGACCCAGAACAGAATCAGCTGTGGAATCATCTTGATCAACGAGCTTGCACGTAGTCGCAGATTTACGACAGTTGTTGGAATCGCCAGATTTGTTAACGACTAAATCATTGGCTGAGAATTGAGCTGGGTCTCTTCTTGAGAGTCGTTGTACGTGTAATTTCGAGTGCGTGGGCGGTTCCGGATCGTTATTTGGACGACCGAGGAATAAGTTATGAATATTTGAAGTTTCGGCATAATCGGTTTATAATTGTGGCCTTCTTAACGACTAAATTACCGAACGAGAATTTGGTTTCGGCTTCTTCACGGAAGTTGTTGAACATTTAATTTCAAGCTCGTGGGAACTTCCGGAGCATTATTCTGAGTTACGAAGATTAAGTTGTGAATATTTCTGATTGTTGATTATTTAGTCGATTAAATATGTGTTTGTTTGAACCGTTGACTTTTTATCGGTTTGGTCGATGTGTTTGACTTCGGGTGATAATTGAAGATCATGTTGAGTCGAGTTTGTTGCCGCGAGAATTATCGGAATCGGAATTACGACGAGGAAGTTACGTGTATTTGAAGTTTGCCGAAAAGTATGTTTGTTGGTTTCCATTTTGGGAAAGCTATAAATAGTAAACTTGCCAGTTTGGGAAAGTCAACATCCTCATTAATTAGTTTGACCGAGTTGACTCAGTCAACTCGGTGGGAGGAGGAGGCCGACGACAAGCTTTGTGCTCCACGGCGGCGTGGTAGATTCCGACCACTCCAGGGTACGGGACAGGTCCCGTTCGATGCGCCATGTTCCCCTTGTTCTCAAGCCGGCCACCGTTCACGGCGAGGTGGACGGTGGAGGGAGATAATTCTGGCCCAAGTTTGGGAATTTTTGAGGAATTCGGGTTTTGATTTTCCGGCCATGTTGAGCTTAATCAAGTAGTTGGCTTTGAAGCCCCCATCTCCATGATTCTAACCATGTAAGTATGTAGTTCTAATTCGATTTGTGCTTGGAGAATTTTGGATTTGAAATTTGTATGAACATTCGGTTTTTCGTGAAATTGGACAAGTTAGAGTGAGAATTGGCCTTTGTTGTAGTTGACAAAGTTGCTCAGTGGGTGATTTTGCATGGAATGGTGGTTGCTCCGTCGGGAAAATTTCATTTTGGTGGCGGCGCCGCCGTTGGCGGTGGTCAACGGCGGTCAAAGTTTGACTTTTTGGGATTTTCGACAAGTTGCATGTCATTTCACTCAAAATCGCGCCCCGATCGCAGTGGGGAGGTTCGTTTCTCGATTTGAGCATCCGAAAGTACAGCAAGGTATTAAGGTGTGATTATCGGATTTTCGACGATTCGTCGACATTGAATTACGTGTTTCCGAGAACGGTGGTTTCTCGTGATTTGATTTGAATTGTCGAGTTATGATTTTGAGAAATGGATTTTGTGGTTATTCAGGGGTTCGTGATCGTTCGTTTGGCGAGAGACTTTCCGCCGGATCACGGGTTAATGCGAACTACGTTACGCTAGTTTGTGAGTGGACATTTCTTTTCACGGATTATTTGCGAGTCATTATACACGTTTTACGAATTTGAGCATGCGTATGAGATTTTGATTTACATGAGCATGTGTTTTACGATTATACATATACGGATATGCGTATACGAGTATACATACACTTATATGTTGTTTCATGCATTTGCATCGAACTGTTTATGATTTGATTTTCACAGAGTACAGCTTTAGTTACGTTGTTGTATCGATACACCGCATCCCGGCTGATCCCCGAGGATGTTTACAAGCTGGAATCACGTGTGGGCTAGGGACCCCGTGGTTCTGAATCACGTGTGGGCTAGGGACCCCGTGGTTCTGACTGTGAGATTTTTACTTGCATGCTCAGTACGCTGGATGAGTATGATTTTACCTCGTGTACTTTGTTATTTTTATTTACTTGGACTCGTATATGTTATTTTAAGCATATATATATATCAACTGGTGAAAGACATTTATTTTCGTCCACTCACTCTAACGATTTTCATGTCTTTCCCCTGGGCTTTTTGTTTTTCGTGCCCAGTTTGCAGTTTGGACTCTGGTGTCGCACGTCGTGGTCGGAGGCATAGTGCTCGAGCTACCTTGTTTCTTCCAGTAGGTTTATTGTTCTACCTACTGTAGTATACTATTATGATTATACATTAGAGGTCGCTCTGAGTATTCTGTTGTATATGTTATACGATTTTACACCGGATTTCAGTAAAGTATAGATATATTTATTGTTTTACTTTACTGTTGATATATTGAGAAATCCGGATGGGATTGGTGCCCACGGTTTGATTTTTGTGGCATAGGATGAAGTGTATTTTCCACGTGCAGGTAATGGTAATTTCACGTTAGTAACGAAACTCTGCCAAAATTTCTACGGTTTTTGTTGATTCGTGTTTTCGAAAGGGTTTGATTCCGGTTTAGGGAGCTAAATCGGGGTTGGGTCCTTTCAGCTTGGTATCAGAGCATTAGGTTATAGGTTCTGTAGACTTCTGTAGTCGTGTTTACTAAGGGTATTTGAGAATGTACAGCATGTCTGGAATGGTGACCCGACCGGCCAGCGGATACTCATCAATATTCCGGGTGTTGTATACTTTCAAATATTTGAAGTTCCATGATTACGTTCCACTTGTTGTGAACGATGTTTTATTCATTAGGATGTCTCCTTGACGTGCTTTCCGTGTCGGTACGGTTGTGGATCCTGTTGAGGATCATTCGACGCGTGAGTTGCCAGAGAACTGTGGATTTGGATGAGTATTCTGAGTTCAGAGAATTGTGTGGCACGGTTTTCCTGGTTGTGTGTGTATGAGCGTCTACATGTTGCCTCAGAGCAGAGAATTATGGCAGTGGATGTTTTGCCTGTGTTAGATTGTGGTATTTGGTGGGCTGATATTGTGTGAGTTCCTGTTGTGACTCCATGGCCTACATTCAGGGTGTTGTTTATACGGTAATGGTTTTATCAGGCTACCCAGCATTTGAATGTGGAGTGTTTATCCACCTGAGGCAGAGATGCATTGTCTACATGTTTGTTTCCGTTTGCACGTGTTATGTGGCTTCAGAGGAAGCGGTGCACGAGGTTCGAAATGAGTTTAAACCTGAGCATCAGAGAGAGTCTGATTGTTTTGCCTCGAGATTACCGTGAGGAGCTTAGTGTGCTGCACTCAGTGGCGAGGCTATTGAGAAGGAAAGTTGTATGCGGTTTCCGATGTGATGGTTTGAGGAAAATGGATTCAGTCGAGATGTTTTGATGAGGATTAGTTCAGGCACCTCGAGACCAGTGACTTCGTCAGGCTGTGGTCTTTTCGATTATGTTGAGAGTCATCAGATCAAGCAGAGGACCGTTTGACGATGACGGAGATCACGGAGTAGCGGATTTGTTCTTGTGGCATGATTTTGGGCAATCGTTGGTGATCCTTTCTCGCAGCAGGTGTCGCTGTGACTTGTGTTCATGAAGCACTCTCAGTTGCCATTGTGGTGACCAGGAGGGTCACGTTACGAGGGAGCGCCCTCAGCCAGCTATTGTAGCAGTTCGGTAGCTCAGAGTTTACGAGGAGATCCTTATGTTGTTCCTGAAGTCTGATTAATGTACCCTTTTGATGAGCTATTCAGCAAGTCGCATTTGACGTGGGCGGCTAGTTGGGCATGTTGGAGTTCAGGCCGTGACCTTGTTTGAGGACAGACTTTTCTCCGAGGTTACTGTTGTTTGATATTCATGGCTATTGTACCTGCATCTCCACTTCCGAGATTTTGGAGAGTGTTGCATCCATCCGGAGGTTGCGAGATCCTTGTTGGAGGATATGGCTTAGCCGCGGATCTGTTATAGCTAGACATCGTGGTTTTGATTCGACTATGAGTATGGACTTACTGACGACGTATTTGGCTGTGTTCGAGTACCTCGAGAAGGAGGTTGTGTTTCGACGACTAGATTTCCCCGAGATATTGTTTCGCGGTGATGGTCGAGTGTATGTTAGAGACAAGTTGTGTTGTTTGCTTAGCTCATGTTATGGATACTACAGTTGATGTGCCCGACATTGTTGACATTGAGGTGGTTCCTGAGGTTCCAGGTGTGTTCCGGAGGAGTTACCAGGGGTTCCTCCAGTTCGGGAGACTGACTACACCATTGAGTTTGTATCGGGCGCTAGACTCATTTTACTGACGTCTTATCGTTTGGAGCCAGCGGAGCTGATGGAGCTACAGTTTTGACTCCAGGAGTTGCTGGAGGAGATTTCATGTGACCCCGCGTATTTGCGTGATGTGCTCTTGCAATGTGTGTACAGATGATGGATGGTTCGACGTGGTGGTGCATTGACTACCGAAGCCTGATTCACTTCAGAGGAGAGTGAGTATCCTCCGCTTCGGATTGACGATTGGTTTGATCAGCTCGCGAGAGCTTCAGTCTTTTCGAAGATTGATTTCGGGTCCGGATACCATCAGTTGAGGTTTGATGAGTCAGATGTGGTTTGGACAGCTTTCAGATCTCGGTGCGGGCATCAGGAGTTCTTGGTCACGTTGTTTGGTTGACCGATACCCCGTAGTTTTTACGGACTTGATGGACCAGGTGTTCAGACGGTTTCTGGACGAGTTGCGGTCATGTTCGTTGGCAATGTCCTGATGTATTCCAGGAGTGTGGGCCAGTACTTGAAGCAATTGCAAGCGGTTTTGCGGCCCTAACGAGATGATCAGTTGTTGGCGAAGTTCAGCCAGTGTGAATTTTGATCGATTAGCGTGAAGATTTTGGGGTGTGTGATGTTATACGAGGGAGTTGGCGTGGATCCTGACCAGTTAGAAGCAGTGTGGATTTGGGAATTTCCCTACCATTGTACCAGAGATCAGGGGTCTCTTGGTTTTGGCAGGCTATTACCGATGGCCTGTACAGGATTTTCCTGGATTGCCACTCTACTTTCCGGATTGACGAAGAAGGTGTCAAGTTCAAGTGGTTCGATGCACGCGAGGAGAGTTACTTACTCCTGAAGAATGGTTGACCGTTGTTTCAGTTTTGACCTTACTTGACGATCGTGATGAGTTCGTGGGTTATGGCGATGCATTGAGGTTTGGGTTTGGTTGTGCTTGATGCTGTATAGCAGAGCGGTGGCTCATGATTTCAGGCAGTGGAAACTTTATGGGGCTACGTATTCTATTTATGATTTGGATGTAGCTGTTCTTGTGTTAGCATTGGAGAGTCCGAGACACTACTACTAGGGCGTGCAGCGCAGTGTAGGATGTACACTGATCACTTGAGTTTCATCCACTTGCATTTTCGGCCAGATTTGGGTTTGAGGCAGTGTAGATGGATGAGGTCGACTAACGACTATAGCTGCACCTTTGAGTTTATTCGAGAAAGGCTTAAAGTTGCACTTTGACCATCCGTCTGGGATGTTGTTGCTGATGCATTCAGTTGAAAGTCGGGAGCTTCTGTGTTTCGTGTGTGTGTGGTTCGAGTTTCTGTGTTAGCCGAGTTGTGCGCCACGGGAACTGAGTTCGAGTGTGATGATGTTAAAGCTCACTATTTTGTGCGCGTTTGGCTCTAGTGGTACGAAGATGTGTCTGATACTTCGAGTTTACTACTCGTGACGCAACATGAAGAGCAATGTAGCAGCTTGTGTGTGCAGATGTCACATTTGTCGGCAGGCGATGACTAGGAGGCAGAGACTTGCCGGAGAGTTACGGCCATTTGAGATTTCCGATTAGAAGTTGGAGTTTGTCGCTGTGGTTTTGTGTGCCAGTATGCACTTTGGTTTGTGATACCAGTTGTTAGGCCATTGTGGAGCATTTGACGAACTCAGTACATTTCCTTGTACTTTCAGGAATGGATTTCAGTGGCTGGTTGGCATAGCTGTGTTTGATAGTGATTGTCCATCTATGTGATGTACCTGTGTCCCAGTTCGCCGATCGAGGTAATCAGCTAGGACTAAGTGTTAGCAAGCTTTGCAGAGAGCATTGGAGACCAGATTACAAATTAGTACCGGTTCTTATCCTCAGATTGGCGGGCGATCTTTGAGGACTATTCAGACCTTGGAGGGCATATTGTGGACCTCGGTAGTGCAGTTTCGGAGGATTTGGGACCAGCAGTTTCACTTGTTTGAGATTGCATGCAGTACCAGTTTGTTGATCAATATGATTTTTGACGTTGCATGATGTCGTTTTGAGGAACGATGTTGTACTCCACTGTGCTGGAACGAGTTTGGTTTGAGTTTGAGTTGACATTTGATTCGGATCTTGTGGAATGTGCTACCACAGACTGTCAGATTAGCGGAAATGGGTTGATAATTGCCCGAGTCCGATGTTTGAGCTATGTTGATATGAGTGTGTGAGTTATGTTGATGTGTGTAAACTGAGTTGTGATTTGCCACGTTGTTTTGATCCGTATGTGGTCATAGGCGAGTTTGTATTGTGCCGTATAGTTCGGCGTCGCCTGTATCGTTGGCTTTTATGTGTGTTGTGTTCCGTATGGCGGAACTATGTTTCAGGTTTGTTACGTGTTGTGTACCCTATCTGTTCCTTATGCATGAACACTTGGCGATTGTGTAGAGCCAGTTCAGATTCGAGATTTGAGGGTACAGGGATTTCAGCACAGAGTTATCTCCTATTGTGGAGTTTGTTATCAGAGTTGTTCAGTTGACATTGTTGCTGGAGAGTTGAGCAGTATGCAGAGGCAGTGCTCCTACTTTTAGCCGACAGACTCGGAAATTTCGAGGTCAAAATTTTTTTTAAGGGGGGTAGATTTGTGACGACCTAGAACAGAATCAGCTGTGGAATCAGCTTGATCTACGAGGTTGCACGTAGTCGCAGATTTACGACAGTTGTTGGAATCGCCAGATTTGTTAACGACTAAATCATTGGCCGAGAATTAGAGCTGGGTCTCTTCTCGAGAGTCGTTGTACGTGTGATTTTGAGTGCGTGGGTGGTTCCGAATCTTTATTTGGATGACCGAGGAATAAGTTATGAATATTTGAAGTTTCGGCATGATCGGTTTATAATTGTGGCATTCTTAACGACTAAATTACCGGACAAGAATTTGGTTTCGGCTTCTTCACGGAAGTTGTTGAGCATTTAATTTCGAGCTCGTGGGAACTTCCGGAGCATTATTCTGAGTTACGAAGATTAAGTTGTGAATATTTTTGATTGTTGATTATTTAGTCGATTAAATATGTGTTGGTTTGAACCGTTGACTTTTTATCGGTTTGGTCGATGTGTTTGACTTCGGGTGATAATTGAAGATCATGTCGAGTCGAGTTTGTTGCCGCGAGAATTATCGGAATCGGAATTACGATGATGAAGTTACGTGTATTTGAAGTTTGCCGAAAAATGTGTTTGTTGGTTTCCATTTTGGGAAAGCTATAAATAGTAAACTTGCCAGTTTGGGAAAGTCAACATCCTCATTAATTAGTTTGACCGAGTTGACTCAGTCAACTCGGTGGGAGGAGGAGGCCGACGGCAAACTTTGTGCTCCACGGCGGCGTGGTAGATTCCGGCCACTCCAGGGCACGGGATAGGTCCCGTTCGACGCGCCATGTTCCCCTCGTTCTCAAGCCGGCAACCGTTCACGGCGAGGTGGACGGTGGAGGGAGATAATTCCGGCCCAAGTTTGGGATTTTTTAAGGAATTCGGGTTTTGATTTTCCGGCCATGTTTAGCTTAATCAAGTAGTGGGCTTTGAAGCTCTCATCTCCATGATTCTAACCATGTAAGTATGGAGTTCTAATTCGATTTGTGCTTGGCGAATTTTGGATTTGAAATTTGTATGAACATTCGGTTTTTCGTGAAATTGGACAAGTTAGAGTGAGAATTGGCCTTTGTTGTAGTTGACAAAGTTGCTCAGTGGGTGATTTTGCATGGAATGGTGGTTGCTCCGCCGGGAAAATTTCAGTTTGGTGGCGGCGCCGCCGTCAACGGCGGTCAAAGTTTGACTTTTTAGGATTTTCGACAAGTTGCATGTCATTTCAATCGAAATCGCGCCCCGATCGCAGTGGGGAGGTTCGTTTCTCGATTTGAGCATCCGAAAGTACAACAAGGTATTGAGGTGTGATTATCGGATTTTCGACGATTCGTCGACATTGAATTACGTGTTTCCGAGAACGGTGGTTTCTCGTGATTTGATTTGAATTGTTGAGTTATGATTATGAGAAATGGATTTTGTGGTTATTCAGGGGTTCGTGATCGTTCGTTTGGTGAGAAACTTTCCGCCGGATCACGGGTTAACGCGAACTGCGTTACGCTAGTCTCTGAGTGGACATTTCTTTTCACGGATTATTTGCGAGTCATTATACACGTTTTACGAATTTGAGCATGCGTATGAGATTTCGATTTACATGAGCATGTGTTTTACGATTATACATATACGGATATGCGTATACGAGTATACATACACTTATATGTTGTTTCATGCATTTGCATCGAACTGTTTATGATTTGATTTTCACAGAGTACAGCTTCAGTTACGTTGTTGTATCGATACACCGCATCCCGGCTGATCCCCGAGGATGTTTACCGGCTGGAATCACGTGTGGGCTAGGGACCCCGTGGTTCTGAATCACGTGTGGGCTAGAGACCCCGTGGTTCTGACTGTACTACCTCAGCTAGGATCACGTGTGGGCTAGGGACCCCGTGGTTCTGACTGTGAGATTTTTACTTGCATGCTCAGTACGCTGGATGAGTATGATTTTACCTCGTGTACTTTGTTATTTTTATTTACCTGGACTCGCATATGTTATTTTAAACATATATATATCAACTGGTGAAAGACATTTATTTTCGTCCACTCACTCTAACGATTTTCATGTCTTTCCCCTAGGCTTTTCGGTTTCCGTGCCCAGTTTGCAGTTTGGACTCTGGTGTCGCACGTCGTAGTCGGAGGCATAGTGCTCGAGCTACCTTGTTTCTTCCAGTAGGTTTATTGTTCTACCTACTGTGGTATACTATTATGATTATACATTAGAGGTCGCTATGAGTATTCTGTTGTATATGTTATACGATTTTACACCGGATTTCAGTAAAGTATAGATATATTTATTGTTTTACTTTACTGTTGATATATTGAGAAATCCGGATGGGATTGGTGCCCACGGTTTGATTTTTGTGGCATAGGATGAAGTGTATTTTCCGCGTGCAGGTAATGGTAATTCCACGTTACTAACGAAACTCTGCCAAAATTTCTACGGTTTTTGTTGGTTCATGTTTTCGAAAGGGTTTGATTCCGGTTTAAGGAGCTAAATCGGGGTTGGGTCCTTTCAGCTACACATAGTTGATGAGGTTGCAATGGAACTGGATCTTCCAGTTCTGTTTTTGTTTCTTCCAAGGCTTCAACTTCTCCACTTTATTCTTCCTAACCACTTCTTCTTCTTCATCATCATCATCATCATCATCATCATCATCATCATCATCATCATCATCATCATCATCATCATCATCATCATCATCATCTTCATTGGCATTCTCTTCTTCATCGTCATCTCTGTTATTATCTTCATCATCCTCTTCCCTTTCATCTTCATCATCATCTTCTTCATCATCGTTATCTAAACTTGTGTCATTCCTCTTTCTTAACTTCTTCTCCTTATCTTTCTTCATTCCCTTCTTCTTTGAGACTGCTTTACTCTTACTCACTGATTTGTTCCTCTGCTCTTTCTCCTGTTGCAGCTTCTGCACTTGTTGCTTCAACTTCGCAACCTTGTAACGCATGGGTTGTCGCATTCCACGCGATTTTAAGGTTGCAGAAGAATCTAATGATCCAGTTTCAGATTCAAAATCTAAATCTGACTTCCTTGTTTTCCCTAGTATCTTTGCTCTTTTGAGAATTTTGGAAGAAGACTCTGTTTTCTCATCATGCTTTCTCTTATGAGTTTTTGTCATTTTTTCCTGTTTGACCAGGAAAATGTTAGCTAGCGCATTGCTAACCCAAAATTTAAATAGAAGTAGTTAACTCATATATAACCAAGACTTCAAATAGATATAGACAGTTAACACTACATTGACCAACAGTTAGGCAAAACACTAACCCATTATTAACATTAAGAGAACCACATGAAATCAATAACAACCACATACAGTGAACGACAATGAACATACAGTGAAATATAGTTATTACAGACATGAAATCAACAACAACAACAAATAGTGAAACACTCACTGAAAGACAGTCAACACTTAGTGAAAGATAGTTAATCTAAACATGAAATCAACAACAACAACAACAACAACAACAACAACAAACAGTGACACAAAATGAACACTTAGTGAATCACAGTTAAACCTAACATGAAATCATCATCATCAATGACAACCACACACAGCTAAACATAGTTAATCCAAATATGAAATCAACAACATCAACAAACAGTGAAAACATAGTGAACACTCAGCGATTCATAGTTAACCCTAACATGAAATCATCATCATCAACAACAACACAACAAAAAAATCCTTTCGAACACAATGCATCACATAGAATCTATAAAAAGTCAAGAAAAAGTTACAAAAGTACTAAAACTCAAACTGAAAACCTTAGAAAAATGTAAGTGATAGTTGCATATTTATGCGTCTATTTGGTGTTTAATTCATTCCCTATACTTAGTCTATTGTTATATATTTGAGTATTTAATTAATATTTATTGTTTTATAGGTTTTGTGGAGAAATAAAGAAAAATAAATAAAAGAGAGATTCCTAGCTCAATATGGATTCAAGAAGGAGTTTTATACAATTAAAGAAGCATTTTCTAAGGAGGACTTGAGGAGATCAATTGAGGGAATTATATAAACCAATTTTAGGTTTTTAGAAAGAAAATAATGATTTTAGAGAGAAACTCGAGCAAAGGAGAAGCAGCCGCAAAGGAGCCAGAGTGCCATTTTCGATCCACCGAAGCCCGAGCTTCAATCCATCGAAACTGGACAATAGTTTCTGTTCTTTATCCCATATCGATTTGTAACCTCTATGCTTTATTTTGATTAATTTATTATGACTTTTAGTAGCTAAATATCTTGTTAGGGGTTGCTTGAAGCCTCGTACATGAAGTTTTTCTAATTCATACACTTTAATCTAGTTTTGCGTACTCAATTCGAATGAGGTTTCTTTTTCCATGTGACTCACCGTATGAATTCTTGTATGTTTACTTTGGTTGCAACTTAGTATGCATGCTAGGATTCTATTGTCATGAGATACGGTTGACTGAAGATAATTTATTCCACCAGATTCTCTATAGTGATACACCGATTTCATCGGGTGATTGAAACCCTAGGTCTAGCAAGACACGCCCATAGTGTACCTGTGAACCCTTGTAGATTCTCAAACCTTTTCTAGAACTTAATGCTTTCTTCTTTGTAAACCTTGATGTCCATGACTATGGGTTTAATAGAGGGATAGATGTGGGGGAAGTCCATGACAAACTCACATTGGCATAAGGATTAGGTAATAAGATGTGTCATGTCTATCGGCCTTTCTGTGAACTTTCATTCATTAGATATATGCATTTGATTAAGTATGTGTTAGATAAATGGAATAGCGGTGGTTGATTGCATTCCTCTTAATTGATTCGTCATATAGTTTAAACAACTTTGCATTCATAAGCATATTTACTTTCAGCATTAGCTGTAGCTTAGCCAATTTAGTTCGGTGCCCAAATCAACTTCGAATACCCTGAAATTTTGTGTGGTAGTCCACCAATGTGTTTAGTTTATTGTGTACAAAATTTGTGTCATTTAAGTCTGTCTAGAGTAGGGTCATAGTGTCGTTAGTGTATTGTAGTCGAGTCTGTCAGCATTGTAGTCTAGTGTTAGGATTTAGTTTCACCAATTTCTTGTGTTCGATAACTCCTGTTTATCATACTATATTGATATATCCAAGTTGAAAATATGGTATCTTGGAGAGGTGGTTCTCCACATCATCAGTAAGGAAATGTAAGCAACAACAATATCGTTTCAAAAAATCAAAAGCATAGATGCGAAAATGCAAACTACTTAGAAAACAACGAGAATGAAGAAAACGAAGGTTTTCGAACACGAGAATTACTTACGAACACGAGAATTTCTCAATTTTCCAGTGACAGCGGAGGAGGAGAAAGTGACGTCATTCAGATTTCCAAGGGGCGGTCGCCGGACCTTCAGTTTCAGGGTCTGTAGATTTGTAGGCAGAGAGATCGATATCGAAATTGAAAATGAAATGAAAACTCAACCGGAATTGAATAGGAGGGAGTTCGAATATAACAATGGTATTTCACATAAATAAATAAAAAGTTTTGGTTAGTTATTTACACCGAAAACTTATTGATTTTTTTTTATTTGAAAAATTTTTAGGTTTTTAGGAAGGAGACCCATTTTAGGATGTTTTTTTGATTTGCCCTTTTTGTTTTTTTTTAATATTGAACATTTGAACTATAATATAATATAATATAATATAATATAATATAATTAGTGTATGATGAAATTTAAACATCCCTATAATTTCATTAGTCACGTATATGTACTTAGACTACAACCCACCCACTGTTTCTTTGGTTACTTTTCTTCTTGTCAAACTAGAGGGTCCTGATCGAGACTAGAGAACCTAGATCCTCTCCTGACCACTTGAGTTCTAACTTAAGGCCTTCAAGTCTTCAACTCGATGTTTTACAATTTTACTTTGTGACATTATTGATGGAGGGGAGTGATAAGCTCACAATTTTTCACTTTAACCAATCTAGTGGTTAAAAATCATGAGCAACTAATTTAGCTGATAAGCTGGCTGATCATGGTGATTCTATTGATCATCAAGTTTGGCATCTAGCTCTTCCTTTTAGGCCTTCTCTGCTGTATCCTTTCACTGTTTAGCCTAAAGAATATATTTGAGGGGAAGTTACTTGTACTAGGTGCGAGGTTCTTCTCGTTGTTCATCGAACAGAAAAAACTTGAGAAACTAGCAACAGCGTAATACCACCATTCATCATTGTGAATTGTTACGGAAAGTACCTACTAAACTCAAGATCACAGCAATGGATGGAATAATTAACCTTCGGATGATATATTTTCTTCATCGAATTGAATCATTTCTCAAGCATTATTCATGCACCGAGCAGCGAAAATTAAATAATAATAATAATAATAATAATAATAATAATAATAATAATAAGTAACGATTTCTCGTCGAACTGGTTCATTTGAACCAAGGGCAACTTATCACTATAAAAAATAAGCTTCTAACCTGAAACTACTTATTGATCATTTGCCTAATAGTGACAATAGAATCTAACATTTTTGCCCTAATATGGGCCTTTTACACTTCAAAAAATGGAGGACTAGCTATCAACTAGCACTTGACTATCAGAACTGCAAATCTAAGCATTGTCCTTTAAGCGATTATGATCAAGAGACTCGTCTGTCTTCCTCTCAATCTTCCGAAGTTGAGAGACCATTTACATCCTGCTTGTCATCCCAGTCGTCATCCTGTAATGGAGGAGTCTTGGACTTCTTTTCGGACGCTGCCCACTGCCACTTCTTGAGCTCTGAAATATTTTGTGAAAGTGAACCATTAAAATGGACGGTTCATTAGGTCCGAGGTATATTAGACAAGGGAAGAAAAGATACTAACTTTTATTGTTGATGGAGTGACGAGTCACTGCCAAGAATTCATCCCACTTGAATTTCATCAGTTCTTGCTTCTCTTCCTCAGGAAGCTCAAAATTTGGCTCCCTCCCACACATGAAAGCAGCCCTGAATACAAATAATAAACTGAAAATATTATGTGCCAGCACATATAATGCTTATGGTTCCTTTCAAAATTAGCTTCTCAAATTCATTCTTGCATGGCACAGATAGTAAAAACAGACACAAACTGATGAAACAAAAATGATGACCCCATGGAAGATCTTAGGAGACTAGGAAAAATGCAGAGGGAAATAAAAGAAATGGAGGTTTTAGATTTCTAGCAGAAAACTGAATGTGAATGATCGTGAAGTCATAAACTGTGAAGCGGCAATAAAGATATTATTGTTGAACTTCAAGCGGATACAACTTTAATGAGTATAACGTGCGGAAGAATCCCACTCTATTGCTTGTGATAACATGAAGCCACCAGACAAAAATAAGAGAGAAAAGATAACTGAGTAGTCAACTTATGGTTATCCAGATTACTACAACTGGTCGAAGTTTTATTTGAACAGAGTATATTACCCTATCAGTGGGATATGCTTGACTGAAAGAGCTAGTATAGTCAATGTAATCTGAATTGGAAAATAAAATGAAAAAGAAGAACCTGTTTTAATGAATCGAGAAACAGTTACCTATCGTACAAATGAGCAGCCTCTTCTTGTGAACCAACAGTTCCCAAGTGAATCTGTTTCTTGTCAACCTTAATTGCTGCTTGCCATTTCATATTTTTGAAATACACACCTCTCATTAAACATGGTTCTTGGTTATGAATATGCTTTCTGCGATGTCGTTTTCTTCGTTTGATTGGTGGTCCTACATATAGCATAATTTTCTTTCTATTAGAATTGATGAGACTATAACAATGGCATAAATCCCAAAAGCAAAAGAAACATGTAAGTTTGTGTTCTGTCAATATTCTAAGCAATATACATATATATAAAGAATCAAACAGGAGATGTATTAAAATCCATCCATTTTGCAAAGTATACCAACAGGTGATAAATAACTGCGGAATGGGAAACTTCCTTCTCCTCCAATGAATGGAAAGGAATGCAACATATTGTTTATCAGGACTTTAAAACAGAAAGTACAGAAATCTTGAGGATGAGTACGCACATTTGTGCCCCCATGATAATATTGTAATCTATTCGATGACAGATTAACTGGAAAGCTTGAAATATCAACTGTCCCAACCCATGAAGAGGCAATTGCTCAATATTGATTCAAAACAAATTTCAATAGGATTTTGGTTGAAACAACAAACCTGGAACGTATTTTTCAGGTTTCTCTTTCGGTAAGCTAGAACCAACTGGTGTTGATGATGGAGGTTCTTTCTTTGCACCGGTACTCTAGTAATAAATGAAACATCAGATAAACTGAACATAAGGGAAAGCATTATTATGAATCTAGAACATCTACTTCATTTCCCCAAAACGGAATTGTTGATTTCCTCTCTGTATTAGTCTTTCCTTTTGCGTGAGTTAAATAATTCATTATCAAGCTAGATTTCGAATTATTATTTTTTTAGCTCCTAAGTCAAGATATAGAAGGAAAGAAAAATAGTATTTTTGGTCAAATTCAAGGTTCAGGGGCACCAACATCTCAAATGGTGGTCATGTTACCTGCTTAGTGGTTTGGTTTGATTAAAGCTATATTGATATGAAGTGACTGAGAGTTCAGTCTTACCCCGTCTTGCAGATTACCATCTTTTGAAGGCATGGGATGCACGCTATCAGGTTTTGCATTGTCACAGAACAAGGGAAGTGGAGTAAGAACAGAACTTATCCCTGCAAAGTCAAAATTGAGTGAATATTATGATTTTCAATGTTAACAAGAACAGAACCTATTCGCTAAATTACTAGGCATGAAAACTGAAAATTTATCTGAAAGCTCCGTCAAGGTAAGAAAATAGAACTTAAAACTCAAACTGAATAAGCGTGGAAAAGAGTACTTCAAAATACAATGTATTCAACAACAGTAACAGCTGTATCTTGTATAGAAAATTACAACTAAAGTTGTTTACCAGAGCATAGTCCCAATAGCCTGCGCCTTCTTAAGCTCACCATTGTTGATGGCTAAAGCTTGACAATTGAACTGCAATGAATTGGCAATACACGAGAATTACATAACTTTGAGACGATCAAAAGATTTCTTACACGATACAACCCCTAGACATATAATTAACAACAGCACACTGGTTCTAACATACATCAGCTAGAACCAAAAGCAATGTGAACAAAGATTAAAGGCACTTCTAGCAAAACTGCCATAAGAGGATTCATTATAATTCTGAAACTATGTTTTTGATTTCAATTGCTACCAAGTATTACAGTCAATTAATGCCATAATATGGAGCTTTCAAGTAGAGAACCATATGGTAGTGAACAGGCTCAAGCATTACATATAGGCTATGTAGCTAAGTAATTCAGAATCCTCACAGAGCTTACAGATATCAACTCTCACATAGTTACTCAAGAACCTGTGATAAAAGCAAGTACAGAAACAATGCCATTGGTTCCTACACAACGAAAACAATCCAAAGTCGAATTACAACATACAGAATATAGATGCAAGTAAAAGTCATTCATCCTGAGTTCAATCTGTATCAAGTTATCTCTTGGTTCTTATCAGTTCTAATTGGAGAAAGGTGAGACCTTTCCTCATCCTTAGAGTTCATACAGCAAAGCAAATCATTCACCATGGTATATACAATAACGATTCAAGGAATCCAATCACTACAAACTGATAAAAAGGCCTAATCTTCGACCTTGAAAAAGTTAAGTCAACCCAAACCAACCTACCACCTTTCATGAAATAGCTCTCAGTGACAACAAACCCACAACCAGAAATTCAAAAACAAACACAAACCAGAGAAACAGAGAAAAATCAAGACCAGCCCACAAAGCCAAACAATGAACAGAAAGCGAATTCCATCCAGGCCTTCCAAGCTCGTCAACGCAAAATGCCATGACCACAAAACTCAACGCAGACAAGTCAACAAAGGACCACCCACGAAACCAAAAACACAGAAACAATCCCAATGGGGATGAGAATAGTCGGTAGGCTATTTTTACCTGAGAAAAGGCCAGAGGTGGAGGTGGTTGAAAATTTGCACAGAGTCACAGACTCGCACAATCCAAAGGGCTAATAAAGATTTGAGATTTTAATGAACGGAAGGTGGTGGTGGAAACAAAACAAAAATAATAAGGAAAACACAAAAACTGTTATAGTGTTGTTGTGTTGTGTCTCATGCATCTACCACCTTTTGTTTTATTTTTTTATTTTTATCTCTACCCAATATTGTTGGGCGTTTTAATATTTGGGGCAAGAGAAGAAGAAGGTGGTGGTGGTGGTGGTGGTGGTGGACTGATGGTAGAGACGACTGTGTTTGAGGGACAAGTCTTCGCAGATAGATGTGTTTGGAAACTACGGAACTAGAACAACAACGTAAGCGTCTGTTGTGTACTTTTATGTGGACTGGTGTTCCCAAATTGCCCCTTTGGACCTTAGCCAAAACCTCCCAAGAGTAACCATTGGCTTCGGAGATTCTGTTTGGTTTGGTTGACCAAATTGGCCTTTGTATTTGCGTGTTCCTTTTAACGTTCTTGGTGCTTATTCATGTCATTCTTGTAGTTTCCGCTCATGGCTAGCTTGTGATTGTGCTTGTGGTTTTAAGCTAATAGGGCTCTGTTTTAAAATTTGTCCTTTATAGGTTTAAAGCCGGTTTTCAGGGCTTTGTTTTAAGGATTAAATTCATCCCTAGTACCTAAATTCTTGGTGTTAAATCAAAAAAAATTTTGAATTTTAAAACCTATCAGAATGGTACATAAACTATAAAATCGTATTACAGTGGTATCTGGAGCATTTTTCTATCAATGAGTCGTTAACTTTGCTGAAGTGACAATTTTTTTTATAATAAGGGTAATTTAGTCAATTTACATTACTTACAACTTAATGAATATTAACATGATGCCCAATCTTTTGTAACGATATCAATGTCATCCCCAATTATTATTTTTTGCTCATTGCCTCCTCTGCGCTTCCTCGCGACAGCAATTGCTCTCCATAGCTCGGCCTCACGCTTCTGTTCACATTGTCTGATCTGATATAGTTTGTGAGTCGCCACATTTCTATCAACAATGCGATGGTTCTCGAGTATAAAAAAATTTAAAATATCGTTAAAACATTTCATCGAATATATGATGTGCATATATATCTCTTTCAACATTGTCGGGCTTTGCAAAATCTCAAGTAAATCTATCAATTGCAATAGAACAACCTGTCAATCTTCTCACCCTCTTCATCCAAACCCTCCCCACGAATCGTTTGTCGCAAGCTCTAACAATTTTACATTGGGATGATAACATCAACAACAACCTTGCAACTCCATTCGGTAAACAACTACAACTGTATTCGAACACTATTCTCCATGAATAACAAAGCCACAATTACGCACAAAAATCCACAAATATTCAGAAAGTTTCATAAAAATTAATCAAGAGTATTTGCACAACAGAGGCAATGACAAGCAAATTTGCACACAACGATATTTGAAAGCAATCATGAGCAGATCCACGTCGGTGTACATCCGCATTGCAGGGCTGGTGTGGTGCTACTGAGTCGATCTCGAGGTGATCCAGGAGCTGCTGAAGGACGTGAAGATGAATCTGAGGTGGTGTAGAGGTTGATGCAAGAAATCAAGGCTCGTGGTGCGGTAGAGGGATGTAGCTGAGGCCCAAGCAAGATGCATCAGAGGACGACTGGGTTCGGGGTTGTCTGGATCCGGTGTGTGTGTGTGTGTGTGTGTGTGTGTGTGTGTGTGAGAGAGAGAGAGAGAGAGAGAGAGAGAGAGAGGGAGAGGGAAATAAATAAATGGGGATGACATTGATATCCCAAAAGATTGGGTATCATATTGCATAAATTGTAAGTAATGTAAATTGCATAAATTATCCTTATTATATAAAAATTCCACATCAGCAAAGTTAACTGCTCATTGACAGAAAAACGCTTCACGTACCACGGTAATACGATTTTAAAGTTTGGGTACCATTCTGGTAGGTTTAAAGTTCGGGACCATTTTTGCTATAACACCAATATTTTTGGTACCACAAGTGAATTTGATTTATGTTTTAAAGACACTCATAAACTAAAGTTGGTTTGCTACAAAATTGAATTACATTTATAAAAATATGTTTACTATATTAATCCTTGTTGTCGGATTAAGAGAAGTCGAGAATTCTTGTTTTTCATGAGTTAATGAACAATTTTTGTGTATGAGGTGATATTTAGACCCGGAACACGATACAAAAAATTATGATGCTTATTTGAATTTTAGTATCCAATTATGATCATATTTAGACAAACGAGTGACACATATGATTAGTGTTTAGTTTTGTAAAAGATTGAATTTTGTAACTTCTTTTGATAATGCGTTTATTTTCATATAGAGTTTGGGTCTTGTGAGACCAGAAATGTTATTATTTAAGATCTAACACAAAGTCAATACCTTTTTTTGCACTTAAATTTTCCAAATATAATATGATGTAACTGTTTATGTAACTGTTTATGGCTCTATCCCAATATTGACTTAGTATCGTGTGTATCCGTTATGGGGATTAGGTCTTCGATTTCCAAAAATAATATGTAACTTCCTATCAATTAAGTTAGTCTTTTTGTATCACACTTAAAACAATAAAATGTCCAAAACGTTTATGAGAAATAAAAATAGGTACACTGGCTACCTAAGACCATCTCCAACAGCTTCCCCAAAAATTTCTCCAAAATGGGGAAGCAAAAGTCATATTCTCCAAATTATTTTTGCTCCAACTCCAACAGCTTCCCCATTTTGAAGAATCTTGCATTTATTTTTGCTTCTCCAAAAATTTGCCGAATGCTGCAAATATGGGGAAGCCTCCCTTTTTTTTCTCCTCCTTCCCTATTTTGGGGAATGGGATGGGGAATCTGTTGGACCAAAAAAAAGTCCAAAATTCTCCAAAAGTGAGAATACCAATAAAATGGGAACCCGTTGGAGATGCTCTAACTACATTTATGGAAAGTAGTAGATTAAAGAAAAAAGTAGATTTTATGTATAAATACAATGACAATAAATTATTGAACTACATAGTAAATAATAACATGATTGGTATCCATTGTGATATTTACATTGAAAGAAAAGCAGGGGAGAAGGCAAATAGCGTGTAAAAGAGAGGGGCAAATCGGTCACTATGAGTAAAAGAGAATGCTGTTGGTGGAGACAAAGGGTTGGAGGAAAATTATTAGCAAGTGTGATCGGGTGGTTGGTTGGTAGCCAACGATAGAAGAAGAAGGAGCACCGACGAAATATGTGATTGGTTGGACGGCTGAGGCAATGAATTGGAGAAGATAATTATCCACTGGCTCAATATTCGTAAATTCGTAAATTTCCCTATATAACATTCGTGACTACAGTAACTCACGTGTTGGTTAATGCGTGCCAAGCTCGCAGTACCTTTCGGAGATTCAAGGCGCTGGTGCAACTCGCTCCAGGTCCTCAACCCGACGGTGATGACAATTCTAATGTCGATATGCTCAGCTGGACAACGCCCCCCGAGATCAGCAACGCGTATGCTTCCGAGGCACGTCCAAATCGGGGAGCCGCCCCAACTCGAATATGTGTGTTGCTTTGATTCAGTTGCTAAAGAATGGATTCTGGTTGGGTAAAATCAAGGAGCAATATGGTAAAATCAAGTAAGCAATATTGTTTTTCATGTCCATGTTGCTTTGATTTACAACTTCACGGGTCTTATGGAATCTGGGTTCTTATTAGAATGGATTTTTGTTAGGTACTAGGTACTTATGGATGCTACGAAATATTCTGGGTTTTTAATTTGGAGCTAAAATATGAATGTGAAAAGAAATAAAAGCTTGAGCGCGCCCTTTCTGGATTATGTTAGATTTTCCCTTTTGTGGGGGTTTTGATTAAGGAGAGAATTTGAAGTGTTTAAACAGGTTTGTACGTGTTGGGTATTCGGAAAGGCTTAAGAATTTAGTTGCATTTTGATTATGTGTTGCAATACCACTGTTCGTTAGATTGCAGTTTAGGTGAATCGATTAGTGTCAAACAAATTACATTTTTGGGATGACTCAGACATTAAATATCTTATGATTGCTGAAAGATAGAGCATTAACAGCATATGTTGTATGTATCTCTTTAGTTTGTCCATGGATCTTTATTCCTCAGTTCTCTTTCTTTTGTTCTCTTGGTATTATCTGTGTTTCAAGTTATGCATATCAAGTGCTTGTGGAAATGCCTAGCTCAGCTTAGCGTGCAACAGCTTTCCAGTCTTCACTCGGTGTTGTTACTTTGTACTTTCACTTGATTCATTCTTTTGACTTTGAAATCTTCTGCAGAGATTGTAGTGTTGAGGTCTCCAAGGTGCAGGAGGCACTTTTCAGAGTGTTTGAGAGTATTATGGAAGTGGATGCCGAAACCATATCCATCAGAGTCAGGGTTAGTGTGGTGTCGTGTCGGTTTCTCAAGGAGACTAGGCCCGCTCAGTGACCGGGAAAACAAAACTGCCAGTTTATGATGCTGCTTCTGATGAGATGGTGGAGGTGAGCAACTTTGTGTTTTCTTTCATTATTGTTTTAGTTGAGCTGAACTACTTTGTATGAGTTTTGATTTTACTTCAACATGCTTGCATTGTCCGCCTTTCTCTCTCTGGATTTCGTCGTTCTAGAACCTTTGATTGCGAGTTGGGTGAAGATTTGGGTTTTGCTAATTTGGGTATCAGGATTTCTATTTATTTGCTAATCAATTTTGGATCTCATATAATTCTATTCATTGATAGCTTTGCTAATCATTTTTTATTTAACATTGCAAGTTTGGAATTTTTTTAAAAGAAAGGCAGGAATATTTTACATTGCTAATAATTTTTTTTGCTAGTCATTGCAAAGTAATTCATGTTATAGATTTTCTAATACCCATGTAGAATAGGTATCGTGTAACTCACTGGTCTAATTTAGATATGAGCTCACAAACGGTTCATGTTGTAGATTTTCTAAATACCCATTTATATTCTCTGTTGCATTTGATAAGTACTTACCCAGATATGCATTTATTTATAGGTACAGTATGCAAGACAACCTGGTTTGCTGAATTTGAGCTTTTATAAGCCATATGTAGTTACAGCCTGGAACCTCGATGACTCGATGAGAGTCTCTGTATAGTGCAAATGGTGCACTTGCTTTTAGAGGTAAGGTAGGACTCGTTTAAGATCTTATTCTGGTTTCTGATATAAAGCCTGAGCCATGATTAAAGTAAAATTATGTTTTCCAGGCCTTGAATAGTGTTGAGATGATGATATTTTTTTTTCTCTTAGAGTCATCTGAAAGTATATTAGTAGTAAGAATACGTGTGTACTTCTTTTCCAGGAGAAGTAGGAATTTTCTCAAGTGATTTTGTGCTTCTTCTTCTTCTTTTGGTCTGAATGATTCTGCTTATCGAAAAATATACAGCATGCACAAAAAAAGAAGCATAGATTGGTGTCAAGGGTTTGGGATGATAGATCGCAGTTGTTTTACTCATAAGAACCTGAGAGTTTGAACCTTTGATTTAGGGTGGTGATTAAAAATCAAAGTTTGAATTGATTCATGTGAATGAGATTATTTCTGACTATGCTGTCTCTTAAAGCATGAATTAAACAAGGAAGGAAGTTAAACTGACCTGTTTGACTATAAATCATGACAAATACATATTTAGATAGTGATTGACATTAGGTTACTTTGAAAATTAGAATTCATCAGGCTCTGTGCTTTGTACTTTACTTTAGCTGGGATGGTCACTTATAGAAAGGTTCGTGGAGGTGGATTGGTGTTTATTGGATGCTTTGTTTGCAGGTTTTTTTTTTTGCTCCTTTCAAATTTTTGTAGCAACTAACTGTATTCAAGAGTGCTAAATTTAAAAGTTTTATGTGTTTATAAATATACTGTATTTTGAGGAGTTGTAAATATATTGTGCTTATATTTTTTGCAATATAGCTCACAATGACACTTTTGAAATGGAGATGGAGAAGAATTGAGAGATAGTTGGTAGAGGGATGTGTACGTCTTCGTTTTCACCATCAAAGTCATTGAATTAGGGGAAGGTGGTCGTTTAGAGTACAAATATAGAAAGGGAGACTCTTTTGTTTTAGGTAATGTGAGACTATGATTGAGGCATATGACTTTTCCTATTTGATTTTAGCCTCTGGAATAATCAGATATACAAGTGTCTATGGGGTTCTGGGAGAGGAGGGAGGGGGTGATTTGAATCTGTGATTGGTTATCTTAAATCTTAGTGATAAGATGGGTCCATAATTTGAGTAAAGTGCAAATCCCAACAAGGGTCTCAATTTAATGGAACACTAGGATTTGCAGGATAATAATTTCTCTTTCTTGAGTTATTGCAGTGGCTTAATAAATCTATAACGAGGCTTTCATTTGACTCTAAAGTCACAAGCTTGATTATATTTCTGGACACAGGTTTATCTGGTATGGTTACCTCAAGTCTGAGAATGGGAACGTACCTACTATTCAGATTCTTTTTTTTCATTATTCTTTTTTTATTTTATTTTACTCTCTGACTTACGATATAGGATTCTGATAAGGTTGATTTACTAATTACTATGGTTCTATATTCAAACCCACATCGATGTTTTATCTAATTGTAATTCATTATAGGAAGTATATTGTGAGGAGAGGACTCTGGGCATAAGGGACTCGCTGGAATCACAGGAACACAAGTATATTGTTACTGATAACAAAGAAGGCTGCAAATGTGGTTAGTATGCGCAAATTTTGAACCTTTTTCATCAGTCTGATCATTTTAGTCGATTGCATTTGGACCCATGATTATGTTTGTGACATGGACTTGAGTGTTAATGATGGTAAAGAAGGTTCAAATTGTGGATATTATTCATAAAGTCAGAATCTTTATCAACCCAATCATATTTGCTGATTGCATTTTGGCCCATGATTATGTTTCTTGACCTGAAAGCACAGATCTTTTTGTTTCCCAATGGATCATCTTTTCCTTTTAATTAGTATATTGTTGGTTAAGGTCAATAGAAACACACTATGTTGGTTGCGAAAGATGAGCTCATGAGAAACTTTGCTCCATGGTATCAGCAGATTGTCAATGGGGAGTGGAAGTAGCGGTCATTGCTCTCATGGATTATGATTTGGAAGGGAAGACAATTGTCACTGTTGGAGCTGGAGGGATTGGAAAGCTCTTGCTCCATAGGTTGAGGCATTTCAATTGTAATCTCCTCTATCATGACTGAGTTAAGGCTGATACGGAATTCGAGAAAGAAACAGGAGCGATGATCTTGATAAGAAGAAGCACAAAATCACTTGAGCACTCTTGAATACAGTGAAGAAGAAGAATCACTATTGTTGCATAACCCTGTATCTCTTCTGAGGTTAATCTCTTAGAATAAAATTATATGTAGATAGTGTAATGTGGATACGCTCTATGCATCTTTGTGTTTATATTTGAATGTATAATTAGTAAGAAATGGTTAACATCGCCTACCTGTTGTATTTGATGTTTTCCAATGACCAGATAAGTTCACTCAGCGCTTTAGGAACTACATATTTCAAACATTGAATCTATATTACCCATTTTGGCCTCCATATCAATATTAATTTCTTTTCTTACATTTACAGTTTATACATCTTTGTAGACTCTGGAACAAATTGAAATCTAATCTACAATCTAGGTATAAGATACATGTTCACTGTCTCCATTTTTGTGTGTCCAGAATAGGGAAAAAATTGGTGTTAGAAGCATTGCACCCAAAACCAATTGAAAGGTTTTATACTTGGGCAATACCTCTCGAGTTATATTCTTTTCATTACCAATTAGTATAGATCAGTTTACTAAGTTATCAATTTCGATTTGGTTGCTTAGATTAATCAATATCGTGGTCAAAGTATTATCAGATTATCATTCTTTATACACTACATTTGTTTTCCATGTGTAGTAATCCAGTGAATTCACTTATGATAGAAAATCAGTTTTAGGTATGCATCATGTTACTTGAACAAAAAATTATTGAAATCTCCATTGAATGGATTCTCCTATTCCAGACTATATCAACTATGTTTATCTTGCAAAGTTTCGATCAGAAATGAATGCTCCAATAAATTTTACAATGAAAATTGCACTTCATTTTCTTATGGCTAATAGATCTATTAAATTTCTAACATTACTTTGAATGACAATGTATTCTATGCATGTACTGTAATAGCTTATCAACATCTAAGCAATTGTAACTTATATGTAGATAAAAATTTATTGGCGAAGCGCGGGAATCCTACTTAGTTCTGATACATTTTACTAAATTTTTTTAATAATCAAATTAATACATCAGTAAAATTCCAATGAAGTTAAAACGAATACTGTTGATTAAATTATATTATAAACTGTATAAACACTAAGCAAAAAGTGTGACATAAGCGCAGAATCATGTATCTCTCACATGAAAGTTACTGATTAGAAATGATTTTACATGTTACATGTTATTTTAAACTTTTAAGTTCATCAAAGTGAAGTAATACAAATATTCCGGTATTCATAAAACTTTTTAATACATTTCATGTGATAATCCATACCTAACTTTAACTTTTTATGAATCAAGTAAAGTTTAGTCGAGTGTGGTGAATAGTTTTTACCGCGGGTAATTAGTGATGGTCCTGTAATCAAACTTCTTATGGGTTTAGTAGCTCGAGAAATCTGCTTCATAAAAGTTGTAAAGCTCGTTGAAACAAGTTTGTGGACTCGTGGAACTTTAAAATAGAGTTACGACGAAGAAGTTTTGGTCAGAAGTTTGTCAAAAAGTTATGTTTCGGTAACTCAGCAAGTATAAATAAAAACTTTCCGATTGTGGAAAGTCACAAGTTACCTTTTTAGGCAAAAACTCTCTCTCCCTTTCGTCACTTTCTCTCTCTCCTCTCCCAATTCTTCTCGTCTCTCTCACTATCGCTGGTGGTCTACCACCGGCCGGCCACCAAATCGAACAAACAAGGTGTCAAAAGCTTCCTCATGCTCTCCTCTACCATCTCCAACACACCCATGAACCTATTGCTCATCGATTAAGTCAGGAAATTGATGAAACCGATCGAAAATTCAAGAACCCTAGAATTTGGGGATTTTTGATTTCGAGCTCAAATCGATCAAGGAGACCTTCTGGGATTTGTAGCCCTTGTCACCACGTAGCTAACCATATCTTGGTTGCTTCTCAATTCTATCAGAGGTTGACAAATCGACGATTTGAAGTTTTTGGGAGTTTTGAGTTCAAAGGTAAAATTGGACGATTTATCTTGTGACTTGGATGTTGTGGCTTTGGAATGAATTGTTGTTTGCAAGATTTTGAGTGTTTTCAGGTTTGTGTTGCCGAAAAATAGATTGGCGCTGCCGCCGTCGGCGATGGTTCACGGCGGTGCTCCGGGGAAGGATTTTTTTTTTCGACAGAAATTTTATACCGTTTTGTTCCTTTTTACTTAAGGATTATATTGAAAATATTTGCAAACTGATTTGATGTAAATTAGCGGATTGAAAGTGGACATAATCGGATTGTAGTTAACATTATTACAATTTAGCTAGTTTATCAAGTTGAACGTCGATTAGACGTAGAGTTGTTTAATGTTTAGAAACGTATGGCGATTTTGAAAGTACATTAAGTATGTTTGATATAAGATTTGTTTTAGAAACTCATTGGAAATTCAGTAATCACGTAATTTGAGAATGTGATATTCTCGACAGGAATACTCGTGCAGAGAATGAGTTATTCGATATCGTTTTAGACGAGTAGTTATTAAATATTATTCGTTGTTTCAGGACAACATGCCAAAACAGAAATGACGGAGAATTTAGCTAGACGGGAGGCTTAAGTCTGTGAGTGGAGCTTTATTTTCAAATACTATATGCATGCGACTATGAGTTTTTAGTTTCGAAATTCAGTTTTTCCGTATCATTCAGTTTCAGAATTCAGTTATCATTCAACTATACATTTTATACAGAGGTTTCTACTATTATATTATTATTATATGTATGCATACTTGTAATAGTCACTTGACTTGGCCTCCTAGTGACAACTTTGGTTCATCCGGCACTTACCGGTACTGATCATCTAGTTTAGCCAGCACCTGCTAGGTGATCCAAATATGATTGGTCCGGCTAGCACCTATCAATCACCGCCTACGTAGTTGTATAGACATTGTCTATCAGCTATCATTATTTAGTGATGATTAGTACAGCCAGGACATGCTAATCATCGACGTAATTGTAGATTTGAGTAGAAGTCACTGTTCAATATATCACATGCTAGCTTTTAAATTCAAGTATTGTTGGAAATACATAATAATCAGATTTATAGTTATTCAGTTATTTATTTTGTCCACTTTCTCTAACATTTTAAAACTACATTTCTTGGGCTTTTAAGTTTACGTTGCCTAGATCACAGATTAGATGGCTAAAGTTGTGTCAAACCAGTTGACGAGGCTTAGTATCTCCACTGCTTCCGTTTTGCTCTGAGTAGGTTATCTGATGACCTACTTATGTTATATATTTCCTTTCGGTTTGTCTAGTCGCTCTGATTGCCAACTTTTTATAAATTATGTCTTTAAGTTGTAAACTCTACAGTACATCTCTTGTGTCTTTGTAAGTTTAATAGTCAAGTACTTAATCTCGAGACTTTTTTTTTAAAGTAGTATTAAAGTCGGTGTCTTATAATTCGAGTTTTGGTAACTCATGTTGGATTGGCCATGATATGTATGGTGTGAGCTAGCCTAATGTGAGTCCCACGTGGCTTGTCTCGGGTGACGTTTGGTATCTGGGACGGGTCCTGTCAACTTGGTATCAGAGCATACGGTTGTCAGATCCTGTCAATTATCTTACATCTTTGGGGATATTTAGAGTTGCGATGGCCCAACCTCGACGGATAACCATCATATGCTTTTGGGTATTATGTGTCGCTAATGATGTGAGGTAATTTACCGATCTTGTTCCCACAGTTCACTGATTTTGTGTTCCTTTAGGTATCATGCTTAGTGGTCGTGGACGCACACCTCAAAAAAATTCTCCGCGTGAGGCAGAGGATGTAGGTGAGAATGCTCTTGGGATTGTAGACGGAGCATATGATTGTGTAGGCCAGAGTCTTGAGCTTATTGTAAATGCCCTTCCTCTTCATGGTAACTATAAGGGTTTTTGCACAGAAGCATGGTGTCATATATTTTATAATTGCTGATGACCCTACAGATGCTCATAGTTGGTTAAAGAGCATGGAAATAGTATTTGCAAGAATGGACTGCCCCGAACATGAGAAAGTACCACTAGCGGTTGACTTCCTGAACAAAGGAGCATATGACTAGTGGGAAACTATACAGAGAGATCCTAAGGAAGTTACTTGGGGTGAGTTCACATAATGGTTTCTTAGTCGATACTTCACTTCAGCTATACAAGATAAGAAGTATATGAAGTTTCAAGATCTCAAAATGGGAAGCATGAAAGTACAACTGTATGAGGAACGGTTTTTGATCTTGTCTCGCTATGCATTATCTTTGGTGGCTACTGAGGTGGAGAAATGTTGCAGGTTTGAAATGGGCTTGTCTGAGAAAATTAAAGACATGCTGGCATGTTACGACCCGAACCGAAATTACGCACTTATCGAATTATATTAAGATTTATCGCGGATTAGTCGTGTTGAGTGAGTTGTTAACCACTTTTTCACTGGGTGAGAATTTGATTTGACTTTCTTTACGAAAGTTGTAGAGTATTTAATTTCGAGTTTGTAAGAATTTTTGGAGAATTTTTTAGATAACCGAGCTATTTCTTATATTTATCAGAACTTGGCGTGAGATATTATTAAAAATGAATTTATTTTTAGTCGGTGAAATCTTGAACGTTTGATCGCGAAAATATCGGATAGGTAATATTTTGAGGAGCTTAGGGGTATAAATATGTGATTTTTAAATTTTAATTCAGAAAAATCAGAAACTTTCCATCGAGCACTCGACTCGTTTCACCTCCCGCCGACCCGCGAAATTCAACCCGACCCGAACCGCCTTTTTCGGCCACCTCCGACAACGAATCAGGTAGGGAATTGAAGCTCTTGGCTTCCTTGTTGTATTGATGTGAGAAATTTTCAGAATTATGCAGGTTTTAGTGTCACCCGAATGAGGTTTATCCCATGGGAGTCGCCGCTGTCAGTGGTGGTGCTCCGGAGTGTATTGGGGGTCTAGTGTGATGGGATTTTGAAGCTTTGCCCCTTCCGAGTCTATCTGGGTTGGTGGTGAAGTCCGACGAAGCTCTTCTGTGGAGCTTCGATGCCACGAAACTTTCCGGTCGATTTTGAGCTGTGAGTTTTCGACGTTGATTCAGGTGTTTTAGGGGCGAGTTGGAGTGTGTAGGCTTAAGGATTAGTTTGGGCTCGAGGAGAGGAATTTTATTTGGGGGATAATCGACATCGTTGGTGGTGGTCGCCGGAAATGGGTTTTCCGGCCTGTTTACGCAAATTCTGGCTAAACGCCGTTGATTTGGACCTCGACCTAGATACAAAAGTTGTAGGGCTTGGTATTAGCTTTCGAATGAGGGGTCAACCCCCCCCCCCCCCCCATCAGAGAAGGTTCACCAGATGCGCATGTGACCCACGCGCCGCCGTCTACGGCGGAGTTCTGGCGAGGCAGTTTGTACAATTCATCAGCAGGACTTTTGGGGTTATTTTTAGGGACGATTTCCATAGTTTTAAACATTTTTTGACATCCTACTATCTGTATTTATAGGACATTGTGATCACGACCCTAGAAGTGAAGGGAATTTTGCTGGACCCCAATAGTAGTCACATACTTGTGAGTGGACCTTTATTTTCGTAGTTGATAACGAGTTATACTTTTGTGCATTACGCTTTACGGTATGTTTTCATAGCATTTATTTGGAGGTTTACTTTGTCATGGTTTATTTCATAGCATCGATGTCCTAGCTATTTGGCTGGTTATCGAATAGCCTGTCGGGCTGGGTTAGAACAAACACCCTGCTCGACCCAGAGTGTCTCGAGTTAGGAAAAACAACCTAGATGATCTCATCACCTTACTTTTTATACATACAGTTGTTCCGGGTTAAAATAAACACCTTGAACGATCACCTCCATTGTATTTCAGTTTATTATATTTGAACTAATATTATTTCACGAAAATTAACGAAAAGGCATGATAGTACATTTTTATCGTTTTACGTAGATTCTATTACTTTGTCTACTCACTCTAATGTTTTATATTTTTAAATGTCTTTCCATGGGCCTTTCGGTTTCTGTTGCCCAGGCTGCAGTGTAAATCCTGAGTTGCGTGGTATCGTCGAAGACTTTGAGTCCACCTATCAGCTCTTCATTCAGTAGGTTCCAGTCCACTGCCAGACTATTTCATATATAGTTTATGTTTATAGAAGTCACTCTGAATATCCATTGTATTATGTTGTTTTCAGTAACTCGAGTAGTAGTCGAGTTTACTTTCCTTTATATTCAGAACTAACACCTTGTAAATATGTTTTTTAATTCCTGAGTTTAATTCTTGGTTCTTGTTTATGACATTTGCTGAGAATTCCGAATGAAAAATCGATGGTCCACGGTTTATTTTTGGGAATTTAGTTTAGAAGTGTTATGTTTTTGTAGGTTTTTGGGTTGTTCAGTTTTCCAGAGGAATTATGTCAAAATTTTCGTAGAATTTCTCAGAATTTAGTTAGTCGTTATGACTTAATTCTAGTTTACTAACTAAACTAGAGTTGAGTCCTTTCATTTTGGGATCAGAGCATTAGGTCATAGATTTTATACTCTTAGGTCATATCAGTACATGCATTTGATAGTGTACAACATTCCCGGGAGGATGGCCCGACCGGCGGCGGATCCCCATCCCAGCTACAAGTGTTATGCATTGTTAAGTGTCTAGAGTCTCATAATAAAGCCATTTCTCTTGATCTTTTTGGGTAGGATAAATATTTTTTGTTGACTTGTAGGTCATTATTCCTCCACAACTAGCTTAACAGAATGAAACACAGTCTTTGGCACAACAAATGCGGGAATTAATTACACTTATGATGCCAGTGCCACGTGAGGGTCATGAGAATTTAGTTACCAAAGCTAAATCGGAGGGAGTAGTTCCCTTTGCAGGATCCCATGAATCTGAGGCTTGTGAGAACTGGCTTATAGAGATTGGTCGAGTATGCGACTGCCTACATCTCCAGTTAACTTTAAAGCAGAGAACAGAGATAGTTGTTGGTCCGCTGCAAGACCATGCTTACCGTTGGTGGGAGAGCACTGAGAAAAATGAAATCACCACCCCATGGGCAAAGTTTAGGGAGTTGTTCACGAGTCGCTTCTTCAATGAAACAACAGAGTAGAAGAAATATGAGGAATTTATGAATCTTTGGCAATGAGACTTGTTTATGATGAAGTATCGGGACCGTTTCACCCTCTTATCCCGATTTGCACCAAATTTTGTCAGGTTAGTGAAGGAGAGATGTTGGAGGTTTGTGCAAGGTTTGCGGCCTGAGATTGCCCCATACATGTCAGGTGTGCCACACACTGATTTTGACAAGTTTGTCAGTGCTGCTGTGAGATGTGAAGATAGGCATCAATCTAAGCGGGGGCCAGACTCGGCAATTCAAGGAAGGTGGGCCCAACCAGGGTCCTTAAAAAGGGGAGGCTCCAGTGCATTTGGTTCTACATCGTCTTCTGGTGAGGGATCTCAGACCTCTAGAGCACGTCATCGGAGTGGTTTTTCGAGATTGAAGCAAAGTTTATCACAGAAGTAGAGGTTTGGGGCTAGTTCCAGTGGATCTAGTGGGTCTCAATTTACTCCATCAATAAGATATTTCCCTCTATGCAATAGATGTCACAAACACCATCTCGGACATTGTCAGTTTGGGACTTCAGCTTGCTGTCGTTGTGGCCAGATGGGCCACTTTGCGAATGAGTGTCCGCATAGGGACACCTCAGGTGGATTTTTGGTGCAGAGTTTTGGTGGTGATCAGGGAGACACTTCAGAGGTTAGAACTTCACCGCCACCCAGACAACCAGTTTATCAAGACCAGAGCGAGAGATGGCAACCGGCTAGACAGACTAGACAGGCCCGACTTCATCGGATGACTCTACAGAAGGGCAGAGCGTCTCCAGAGGTGATCATTGATACATTGCATGTTTTTGATTATGTTGTTTATACTTTAATATACCCAGGGGTGACACACTCTTTCATATATGTAATATTAGTATCAATACTTAACGTACCTGTGACTCCCTTATCGAAAATGTAGCTAGTGATTTATCCCTCTAGCGAGGTAATTTTAGTTGGGCTAATTTATCAAGATTGTAGCATTATGGTTGGAGGTTTTGGATCGTCTGCCAATCTGATACCTCTTGACATCGCAGATTTTCATTTAATTTTGGGCATGGACTTTCTGAGCAATCAACAAGCTTTGGTTGATTGTCATCGGAAAGTGGTAGTATTTAGAAGTCCAGGATTACCTGAGATTTTATTTTGCGGGGAAACAAAATGTTCATTCGTCATGCCTTATTTCAGCAGTGAAGGCTGAGAAGATGTTGCGGAAAGGGTGTACCGCATATCTTGCACATGTAGTGAATACATGTATTTCCACCCCTAACCTTGGGCAGATTAAGGTGGTTAGGAAATATCATGATGTCTTTCTTGAAGAATTACCAGGTCTTCCTCCAGTAAGGAAAATAGATTTCGTGATTGAGCTACGTGAACTTGTTTAATGTTTAGAAACATATGGCGATTTTGAAAGTACATTAAGGATATTTGATATACGATTAGTTTTAGAAACTCATGGGAAATTTAGTAATCACGTAATTCGAGAATGTGATATTCTCGACAGGAATACTCGTAGAGTGAACGAGTTATTCGATATCGTTTTAGACGAGTAGTTATTAAATAATTTTCGTTGTTTTAGGACAACACGCCCAACTAGAAGCGATGGATAATTCAGCTAGATGGGAGGCTTAAGTCTGTGAGTGGACCATTATTTTCAAATACTATATGCATGAGACTATGAGTTTTTAGTTTCGAAATTCAGCTTTTCTGTATCATTCAGTTTCAGAATTCAATTATACGTTTTATTATTCAGAGATTTCTATTATTATATTATTATATGTATGCATACATGTAATAGTCACTTGGCTTGGCCTCCAAGTGAAAACTTTGGTTTAGCCAGCACCTGCTTGTAATGATCATCTAGTTCAGCCAACACCTGCTAGGTGATCCAAAGATGATTGGTCTAGCCAACACCTGTCAATCATCTCTTACGTAATTGCATAGACATTATCTATCAACTATCATTATTTAGTGATGATTAGTACAACTAACTCCTGTTGATCATCGACGTCATTGTAGACTTGAGTAGAACACTACCAGAAATACACACTTAGGTGACGAAATCTTTAAGGTTTCGTCGCCTAAGTGAGATTTAGCCGTCGAATTTATTTTTCATCCCCCAAAATTTATTTTCATCGGCTAAGTACCACTTAGGCAATGAATTATGATATTTGTCTCCTAAGAAATTTCTTAGATGATGGATAGGGATGACTACGGGTCGGGTCGGGCCCGAGTTTTTGGTAACCGAACCCGAACCCGAAAAATTTTAGTTCGAATTTTTACCCGACCCGAACCCATCGGATATATAATACTTGAACCCGACCTATTTACCTGAATAAAAAATAAATAAAATAAAAAATAGTATTATAAATGTTACTATTCAATAAAAAATAAAAAATATTAAAAATATAAAAATTAGGTATAAATGATAAAATATAATAAATAACCATTAAAAAATAGGCGGGTCGGGTTCGGGTTCGGTAGATGTATATCCATACCCGACCCAAACTTGCCATCATTCGCGTCGGGTTCGAGTCGGTAAATACTCGATACCCGTCATTTTCGTTAAAAATCGGGTTCGGTCGAGTTCGGTTCAGGCGGGTTCCCATGGGTTCGGGTTATTTTGTCATCCCTAGATGGATCACATAGGTCGTCGTCTAAGTGTGTCATTCTGATCCTCGGGCTATGTCATCTTGATCCTGATCCTGATCCTGATCCTCTCTCTCTCTCTCTCTCTCTCTCTCTCTCTCTCTCTCTCTCTCTCTCTCTCTCTCTCTCTCTCTCTCTCTCTCAACAACACCCATTATCGATTTGTCAACCCCCGGAGTTCTAGTTTACCCACTTCTCTTTTAATTGGTGAAGGTATTAACTTGTTTCTTTCGATTAATTTTTTTGAATTTAATACTACGTAATTACATACGATGATTGATTTTTTTCGATGAAATATTCCGGTGAATATATAGTTTTCGGTAACCTTAGCTTAATTACTTGTTGTATTGCATTGTAATCTAATTGTAAGCTAATTGGTTGGTTAATTAATTAGTATGTTTAATTTGATTAATTAGTTAAAACATGTTAGATTAAACTAATTTGTTCTTTAATTTTTAAGCTAATGTGTTTAAGCTAGGTAGTTAAGCTTAATTAATTACGTGTATGTTTAATATACTATTAATTAAGCTAATAGTTTAATTAAGGTAATTGTATGTTTAATTAATTGCTAAGCTAGTAGTTTAATATACGTTAGTATAATTAGTTGATATATATAATATTTAAATGCATTTATATAAAGTTAATAATATAATACAATATAATATTAGGTATGAGATTGATTTTAGCATATATATATGCTACTTAATTAATTGTGTTATGTGGCATTTGATAATTTATATAGTATGTTGGATTAATTAATTATTGGTTAAAAAATTATATTATTAATATAATTATTAACTTACGAAGAAATATGAACAAGAGTTAGATACAGTTGGCGAATAGAAGTGATATGTGGTATATAGACGGAATCAGAGAGTTTGTGTTTTTTGCGCTGGAACATAGTCAAGAAAAAAACCGTTTCAGGTGTCCGTGCTGAAAATGTCTTAACTATCAGTTTGTGGAGACTAATGTTATGTCTCAACACCTGTATGACCACGGTATGATGTGGAGTTGCACTACATAGAGCGAGCACGATGAAGTAGTGAACTTCAACTCAGAGTACAGTTATCATGGTGCCTCATCCAGCAGTAGTGGCGCCCTTGCTTAGAACCCCACTGTGGATTTAGTGCATGATGTTTTTCCAAGATTTAGTTATGGTGAACATCAACACCAAGAGAGAGGTTATGATACCACACATGATGACTCATTTTCCACTACTAACTTGGCCAATCACACTACTGAGATGGATAAGTACAACAAGATGTTACTCGAAGCTCAGACCCCGGTGTACCCAGGATGTCCAGAAAATGTGTTGCGATGTATAATGGAGAAAATCCAGATAAAGTGAAGAACAAAATTTTAGAACATGGTTTTGACGAAATGCAGGAGCATATATGTAAGTTGCTTCATGTTCATCACAAGCTTCCAGAAACTCATTATAAGATTAGAAGGATTTTTTGAGCATATTCAGCCTAAAGTACAAGAAAATTCACGCCTGCATAAATAATTGTGTGCTGTTTTACAAAGAGTATGCACTTTTAGACTAATGTCCCTTATGCATCCGGTGCATATATGTAAACCGAAATAGGAGGAGTTCGAAGAAAAAAAATCTTGTGAAGGTGCTTCACTATTTTCCGTTGATTCCCAGATTGCAGCAACAGTACATTTCTCTATACATAGCAGATGCAAAGAGATGGTATGTGGAACAACGAATAGATGACGATGTGCTTAGACACGTGGTATATGGAGAGGCTTTTGAACATTTTGACAAGGAATTTCAAGACTTTACAGCAGAGGTTCGAAATGTTAAACTCGAACTTTCTACAGATTGATTCAATTCATTAAGGTAGTAATAGTGCTGCCGTCAACATTTGGCCAGTTATTCTCATGTCGTATAATCTACCTCTGTGGATGTGCATTTACAATGAATTTAATTTCCTTACTTTGCTAATTCCAGGTCCTAAATCTTCGAGAAAGTGTTTAGATGTGTACCTCAGACCATTGATCGACGAGCTGAAAATGTTGCGGGAAAATGGAGTCATAACTTATGACAAGTTCACTGACACAAAGTTCATGATGAGAGCAGCGGTAATGTGGACAATCTGCAATTTTCCTGCATATGTGATGTTTTCATCTTGCAGAACCAGAGGATATAATGGTTGTCATGTATGTTGGGAGGACGTCTACTCCAGTTGGCACGCGGGGAAGGTGTGTTATCTGGGTCAGCATAGATGGCTTCCTCACGATCATCTGTGGCCACAGGATAATGATTATTTCGATGGGACGGTAGAGAATAATCCTAAACCCCGACAATGTTCTGAAGAATCTTTTTTTGAGAGGTTGAATAGCTTCTATTTTGGTGTGTTGACCAATGACAAATATGTGAAGAAACTCAATCCACACCCTCCTTAGAATCTCAACTATTGACATCACATTAGTATTTTCTTTGAATTGCCTTACTAGTCCAAGTTGAAACTCAAGAACAACCTAGATATCATGCACATAGAAAAGAATGTGTGCGACAACATGGTGGGAACAATTCTCGGTATTAAGTTCAAGACTAAAGATACTCCCAAAGCACGAAAAGATCAGAAATCTATGAATTTACGCCGTCCCTTGTGGTTAAGGAGGGATAGAAGAGGAATGTACAACAAGATACCAGATGCACCTTACACTGTGAAGTCGACACTGAGGGGTTCTGTATTCAACTGGTTTAAGATTGTTCATTATCCGTTCACTTATGTAGCGAATATATTTGGAGCAGTCAACAAGGTACAACACAAGTTCATTGGTCTAAATACTCATGACTATCACATTATGCTGCAATGTCTGATTCCAGTGGTAAACCTTATTTGCCTAAAGACGTTGTCGAACCAATAGTAGCATTGTGTAGATAATGATAGAGGTTATGAGCCAGAGAGTTAAAGAAGTCATATGTGGTCAAGCTACAATATGGAATTATGCACATCCTTTCCAAACTAGAGAAGATATTTTTCCCCTACTTTCTTTGACATCATGATTCACCTCATGATCCACCTTCTCGAACAAGTGCTACTTTCTAGTCTGGTCCACTACACATGGATGTATCCTCAAGAAAGGTACAATTAATTATAACAGTTTTTCATCATTTACATATCTTTTTGTGTTTCTACTATTCGTTAAATAATTAATTGTATGATTTTGCAGACAACTCGGACAATATAAAGGATTCATCAAAAATAAATCTACCTTGGATGAGTCCATAGCAGAGACATACCTAATACCTGAATGTGTTACCTACTGCAACAGGTAACTCAAGGATCTAGTCTAGACCACCGCCTCCAATCTAAATGCCCACAATAATCTTTCAGTCATCACAGATGTTGTACGACCGTTTAGTGACATATTAAAGGAAAGATTAACCAGAGAAGAACTTGTCGAAGTGAATTGGGTAGTATTATGAGACTGTGATGAGGTCGAGGATTACATGAAGGTCTACATGGAGAGGATTCAGGCAGCCAAACTGGATAAGAGTCCTGCCTGGGTTGAAAAGGTGCTTAAGAAGAAATTCTCCGATTATTTACTCCAATGGGTACGTATGTTTAATTAATTTAAACCATGCACACATATATGTATGTGTTTAGTTATTTATTAAATTGAGAAATACGGATGGGAAAAAGTGTTCAAGGTAAATTTGAATGACATTTGGTGTTTGCTTATACAAAGTATTTTGCCTTAGTTTGTGCATGCAGATTTTTGGTTTTCTTTACTTTTAGGGGAAACTATGTCAAATTTTCGGTAGAAATTAAATACACATTCCTATATATTCTTCACATTTTTGAAGATGATTGATCTACAAAAATCCGATAACCACGAGAGGTGGTGGTCATGGGAAAAACACTTACTGGCCCAAAGCCGGTTAAATACTATATTTATCCCGGCTGTTTTGTGAATGGTGTAAAGTTTCATTTATTGGCCAAGATGAAGGAAGAAGAACACAAAACAGTGAGATCGTGGTAGGAGAAGGCGTTGCTATCTATTATGAGGTTCTTATTAATGTTGTTCAACTACTATACGAGAATGATATCAACATTTTTCTGTTCAAATGTAAATGGTTCAAGTGTACCAAGGAAGAACTATGCCTTTTATCAGTCGCTACAAACTCAAGCTGGTATGAGGACGAGCCATTCGCTCTTGCCACCTTAGTTAGGCAAATGTTCTATCTAGATGATCCGAATGTGATGACCCAGAACAGAATCAGTAATGTGGTCAGCTCACTTCATGTGTTACTGCGCAGTCGCAGAGTTACGACAGTGTTTGAATCGCCAGATTTGATAACGACTTAATTATTGGCTGAGAATTGGAGCTGAGTCTCTTCTCGAGAGTCGTTCTACGTGTGATTTCGAGTTCGTGGGCGGTTCCGGATCGTTATTTGGACGACCGAGGAATTAATTATGAATATTTGAATTTTCAACGGAATTGGATTATAATGGCGAGCTACTTAACGACTTAATTACCGGACGAGAATTTGGTTTCGGCTTCTTCACGGAAGTTGTTCAGAATTTAATTTCAAGTTTGTGGGAACTTTCGGAGCATGATTTTGAGTTACGAAGATTTAGTTGCGAATATTTCCGTTTGTTGATTGTTTAGTCGATTAAATATGTGTTGGGTTGAATGGTTGACTTTTTATCCGATTGGTCGATGTGTTTGACTTCGGATGATAATTGAAGAGTACGTCAAGACGAGCTTGTGGCCGCGTGAATTATCGGAATCGGATTTACGACGTGAAAGTTGCGTGTGTTTGAAGTTTGCCAAAAATTTAAATAAGGGAGTTTCCTTTTTGGGCAAGCTATAAATAGTAACTTACCTGTTTTGGAAAGTCAGCATGTGTCATTTATTGGGTCAACTCGGTTTGACCGAGCTGTGGGAGGTGAAACGTGACGGTGACCGGCGGCCATGGCGGTGGCTCGCCGTCCGGCCACCCCACGGCTCGGGGAGGGATCCTACTGCTTCACCTCGACCTTCTCGTCTCGTCCCCGGCCTCCGTTCGCGGCGAGGACGCCGGAGGAGGAAGAATTTCCGGCGAGAAATTGGTGATTTTTGGAGGAATTCGGGTTTGGTGATTCCGGCCGAATTGAGCTTAATCAAGCACTGGGCTTTGAAGCTCTCCTCTCCACGAATCTAACCACGTAGGTTTGGAGTTTCAATTCGATTTGTGTATGGAGAATTCTTGATTTGAAAATTGTGTGGACTTTCGGTTTTTCATGAAATTAGATGAGCTAGAGTGTGAATTGGCCTTTGTTGCAGTTGACAAAGTTGCTCAGTGGGTGATTTTGCATGGAATGGTGATTTCCCCGCCGAGAAATTTACAAGTTGGTGGCGGCGCCGCCGTGGGCGGCGATCAACGCGGCGGTCAACGGTCAACGCCGGTCAAAGTTTGACTTTTTGGGATTTTTGACAAATTGCATGTCATTTCACTCGAAATCGCGCCCCGATCGCAGTGGGGAGGTTCATTTTTCGAGTTGAGCGTCCGAACTTACAGCGAGGTATTGAAGTGTGATTTCCGGATTTCCGACAGTTTGTCGTAATTGGATTACGTGTTTCCGAGAACGGTGGTTTCTCGTGATTTGAATTGAATTGTCGAGTTATGATTTTGAGAAATGGTTATTGTGATTATTCAGGGGTTCATGATCGTTCTTTTGGCGAGGGACTTTCCGCCGGATCACGGGTTAACGCGTATCGAATTACGCTAGTCTGTGAGTGGACAATTTCTTTTCACGAAATTCTTGCGAGTCTTTTATATGATTTACAAACTTGAGCATGCGTGTTGAGATTTCGGATTACATGAGCATGTGTTTTATGATATATATATATATATATATATATATATACGAATATACGTATACGAATATACATGCACCTATATGCTGTTTATACATTTGCATCGAACTGTTATGATTTGATTTTCACAGAGTACAGTTTCAGTTGCGTTGTTGTATCGATACACTACATCCCGGCTGATCCCCGAGGATGTTTTCCGGCTGGAATCACGTGTGGGCTAGGGACCCCGTGGTTCTGAATCACGTGTGGGCTAGGGACCCCATGGTTCTGACTGTACTACCTCAGCTAGGATCACGTGTGGGCTAGGGACCCCGTGGTTCTGACTGTGAGATTTTTACTTGCATGCTCAGTACGCTGGAGGATTATGGTTTTACCCCGTGTACTTTATTATTTTTATTTACCTGGACTCGCATATGTTATTTTAAACATATATATCAACTTGTGAAAGACATTTATTTTCGTCCACTCACTCTAACGGTTTTCATGTCTTTCCCCTGGGCTTTTCGGTTTCCGTGCCCAGTTTGCAGTTCAGGCTCTGGTGTCGCACGTCGTGGAGGCATAGTGCTCGAGCTACCTTGTTTCTTCCAGTAGGTTTATTGTTCTACCTACTGTGGTATACTTATATGTTTATACATTAGAGGTCGCTCTGAGTAATCTGTTGTTTATGTTATACGATTTTACTCTGAATTTCAGTAAAATATAGATATATTTATTGTTTTACTTTACTGTTGATATATTGAGAAATCCGGATGGGATTGGTGCCCACGGTTTGATTTTTGTGGCATAGGATGAAGTGTATTTTCCGCATGCAGGTAATGGTAATTCCACGCTAGTAACGAAACTCTGCCGAAATTTTGAAAAGTTTTTGTTGGTTCATGTTTTCGAAGGGGTTCGATTCCGGTTTAGGGAGCTAAATCGGGGTTGGGTCCTTTCACCGAAAGCTGGTGAATGTTGGAAAATAGTAAACTATATGTCTCATCAAAGAATATGGAGTACCACAACACTTGAATGAACGTCTTCACCGACTAACATTGAAGCGCATAGATACAATGCATATCAAGGGCCTAATACTTCTACCATCCCCGACATAAGTGAATTTATTCGGTCTAACGAACGCTTACCCATGCCTGATGGCGTCATAGATCTTACTCAAGAGGAGATTAGAGATTTAGAGAATAATGCCCCTGAAGAGGAGCTGGTGGATGACGATAACGACGTCGGATACGATTCAGACGATGGAGAGTATGATGAAGATGAGTAATCAAATGATAATGATGAGGATGATTCAAATGATGATGATTATGAGGATGAGGATTGATATGAGGATTAATTATGTTTAATTAATTAATTAATTAAATTAGGCATTTAAATTATTTGAGGAAATTGAACTGCTTTAGTAATTATTTAATGTGTTTCGATACAGTGTACAAAAGTTTGTCCAGATACTTCAACAAATAGGATTAAAAATTTCCTCTTGCTCCCCACTTCTTCTACCGAGCTGTTACACTACTCAGAGAGACATAACTCAAGAGGCAATCAGATGAACGGAAAGTCTCTTGACAAGAACATGCTCAACATCCTCAATTGAAAGTTTTGTACGCTTTGCAATGACACTCAAATGTACGGTATAGTTCGATCTTCAGATCACCTACTGAAGATAATCTAGCTCCAACAAGCAGAAAATGTTAATTTTTTTTCCAAAACCTACACAATAGTAACTGGCATACACAGATGGATCAATGTCGTCGGTCGATCGATCATATATTAATTAATTGTACGTCAAATTCTTTCCATAATCTAAAAGCTTTTTGCACTCCTTTTGTTCTTAACCTTTAAGTACGTAGAAGCTTAGATTTGAAAAAGAAAAAAAATTGACATTTAAGACGAAGAACACATATACATTCATCATCTAAGGTTCACTTAGCTGACGAAATAACACATGTTCGTTGTAAAATAACAACTTAGATGACGAATATAGAGTAATTTCGTCGTCTAGATAAACCCTAAACCCTAAATTCTGAACTCTAACACTAATCCCTTTACCCTAAACTCTAAAACCCTTAGACGATGAATGTGTTTCATCGTCTAAGTGACACGTGGACGAAGAATTGCTATATTTTCATCGTCTAAGTGTTACTTAAACGACGAATATGACCTCTTTCGCCGTCTAAGTAAGTTTTCATAATATAAGCTCCACTTTTGTGTTGATAGTTTGAAAATTGTCCAAAGATGATTGGTCTAGCCAACACCTGTCAATCTGATGACCTACTTATGTTATATATTTCCTTTCGGTTTGTCTAGACACTCTAATTACTGACTTTTTATAAATTATGTCTTTAAGTTGTAAACTCTGCAATATACCTTTTGTGTCTTTGTTAGTTTAACACTCAAGTACTGAGTCTCGAGACTTTTTTTTAAGTAGTGTTAAAGTCGGTGTCTTATAGTTCAAGTTTAGGGAACTCATGTTGGGTTGGCCGCTATATTTATAGTGTGAACTAGCTTGATGTGGGTCCGACAGATCTTGTCTCAGGTGACGTCAAGTATCTGGGATGGGTCCTGTCATTTCAATAATAATAAGTCTCTAATCAAAATTCTATTCTTCCTCTTGTGCTTCGAGTTTCTCAGAAAACTTGTAGATCAATTAGCATCCACAAGACTAGGGCTCGGCAATGGGCCAAGCCGGGCTAGAATTTTCCAAAAATTTGAAGCCCGCGGGCCTTTTCGGGCTGAGTCGGATTTTTTTGTATTAAATGAAAAAGAAATAGAAATTAATAGTGTCTAATTATAAAAAATATCTACAATTATATACCCAAAATAATATCTACGCTCAGATAAATTAAATGAATGATATTAATGTAAATTAAAGAATTCAGAAGTTTATATTTATGAAATAATCTATAATATATACAATGGATGAGTTAAACGGGGGCGGGCCGGGTTTTCTTAGGCCTAAATTTGGGCCGGGAATGAGATGTTTGTGCCTTGGGCCTACCACGGATTTTTAGGGCCTATGAGCCAAATGGTGACCTTTAACAAGACTGCCTAACCTGCATGACTCTGTCACGACATACCGTTCGTCTTCTTCCCTTTCTTCTTATTCCCTTCTTCTTTTCACCGGTTTCTATGGAGGCACAAGTTTCGGGTGGAGACGGATGACACACAATGGAGAAGCGGTCTACTAGTCAAAGTCCTGGTTTGTTTTTGGTGTGGTTTCCAGATCTGCGATTTTGGTTGGGGCTATGGTGGTGGATCGGGCTAAGTGCGCTGGTTAGGATGAGACCTTGTCAGGCGCGATTGAAGGATTTGGGAGGGCGTGCCTTGCAGGATCGTCACATTCTGTTGGCGAGCAATGGAAGCCGGGCTTCACCGGAACGAGTGATCCGGTGAAATTTTTGTATTACTATCACATTTTAATGAAATATTATCGACATTTAAAAAAAATTGTCTCTAATGAAACATATCTTAAAGAATTGAAACTAGCAATGTGAGCCAAAAAGGAGCGACAGCATTCGCCGGAAAGATGATACGAAATGAGTTGTTTTTCTGTCAATAAAAAGGAAGGGAGTCCTTTCCGAAAAAAATATTTGACGGAAAGGGAGAAAAGAAAAATAAAAATCCAAAATATAAGTTGGGTCGACTGTTTAGAGCCAATCTGACCCGACTCATAAGCCCAATACAAACACGGCCCTACTATAAAAACAATGACACCGCCTCTCTCATATACAGAAGCAATTCGACTCTCAGAGAATTAGGGTTTGAGCTTCTCCTCTTCAATCTTCAATCTTCAGAGCCCGAAACGAACAATCGGAAACCATGATCTACGACGTCAACTCGCCATTGTTCAGGTCGTTCCTCAGCCAGAAGGGCGGCTCCTCCGACAAAAGGTTTGTACTCCTCTTCCATCTTTCTCTATCATAAGCCCTTGTAGTCTAATCAAAACTTCACTTTTAGGGCTTTTTTTGTTGATTTCCATTATGTAATTTAGTTTTCGCGAGATTTTGAAAATGACATTTGTGAATGGGCTTGCTCAATTTTCAATTGGGTCGTATGATATTTTTGTGAGGAATATACCGAATGACACATCCCAGAATAGCTGGGCTGCCTTGTGTAGTTTAGAAGTTATTAATATGATTCATGTTATTAGAATAGCTGGTGTTGATTGTACAGCGTGTAACGTGCATAGTAGATTCGTATGAATAGTATGTTGGATGTGATGTTTACATTTAAGATTCGAGATTTCTGTATCGCATATGGGAGTGCCCAGGTGCAGCGTATATAGCATCGTCTGTGAATTGGCCCTTTGGGAAACTTTTGAATTTTATAGGGTAGTTGTGCCTTTTAGACAGCCTTACCATGGTGTTGATTAACGATAATGTACGTGTTCTTTTTGACATATCACAGAATTTTCAAATGTTGTATTGCATATGATATGTACGTGTTCTTTTTGACATGTCTCAGAATTTTCAAATGTTGTATTGCATATGATTTCTGTTCATGGAGTGTGCATCTTTTTGGTGTCTTTTCTCCATGATATTGTTCTGCGCTGTTTTGTTTTCATGAGTTGCGCTTGACTTATGGTTGTGCTTTTGTGGGGCATTGCAGGAAGTTGGAAGAGCAGAAGCCGAAGGAACTCAGGCCTAAGGCTAATGAGAACAAGCCAGTTATGAATGAGTGACAGCAGGCTAGCCTATGGAACACTTTAGGGGTTTAGGTTTCATGAGTTAAGGAGTACTAGTACTTTGTTTATTGTTTTGACTTGAGCATATATCTAGTAATGCCCCGAATGATTTTTTTGCAATGTCGATGCTGTTGGAATGATCAGGAAATTATGTTCTTGGCATCTTTATGCATTTTCAAGCAAAATTGGCTTCAGGACTTGATGTACTTGTGCTTCTGAACGTGTGTTTGACATGAATATTTTGTGAGTTCTGGTAACTTGGTATTAGTTAATAATCTCATGTGTAGTGTTGTTACTTAGTATCTTTCCTCGTTATTACACCTATCCCTTATGCGCACATCTTTGGCCATGTCAAAAAGAGTGACATTACTGAGCTCGTCTTCCTCATCTTTCAACAGCTTTCCAGGTTTCACTCCTAAGAGCATCCCCAGCGGAACTGTCAAATGACAGTTGGAGTGGCCAACGGCAACAAAAAGCAGGAGAGAGGCGTTCCAACAGATCTGTCAAAACTTATGTGGATAACAGATCGAAATTTTCCTGTCAAATTTGGCAGAACCAAACCTATCTTCCATCCTTTATTTTATTATTCTTTCTCACATATTCCTTGCTCATCTCTTCAACAGTCTTGGCATCATATTTTCTCTCCCCATCTTGGTTTTCTTCGATGTTCATGCTCAATTTGACAATAGTAAATTTTGATTCTATTATCTTGCCTTGAAGTTACATTACAAATTCAATGGTTATGGGTTGCTGTTAGAAATGAGTTATGGATACCTTGTAAATCAAGTAGGCTTTGTGAAATTTGGGTCCAGGGTTCTTCTCCCTAATCCGCGATTATCTTTTCTTCCTTTTCTAGTTCTTCTCCCAATTCGTCGGTCATCGAGGTCTGTTTTTTTGGGGTCAATTGTGGCACTAGCTTTTCGATGGAATGGATTCAGGCCTATTTGATTGTTTGATTAATAGTTACGATACCTGTAAGAGAGATCATAATTGGTACACATTTGGTATTTAGTGTTGATGTTGTAGGAGAAGAATTGCAGGAGTTTCTCTAGATAGATAAGAACATAAGAAATATTACTATAAAAATCTGAAAGTAACATATCGGTTGGATGAGAATTTGAGCCAAAATGTCAAATACCATATCAACTTTCAAATTTAAATTTGACACAAGTTAAATAGTATAACTATTGGAGATGCTCTAAGGCCAAGTGTAATGGATGTGTTAAAGATCCACATATACAGCAAACGGTAATATATGACCCAGAAGAAAATACATTTGAACCTTCTAATGGTTATGTCAAAATCACATGGTTGGCATTTCAACTTACGTGGATGACTATTGAAAATTAAATTGTCAAATTTGACAGACTCGGCCAAATTCTCAAACTCTTTCTCTCTCTCTCTCTCTCTCTCTCTCTCTCTCTCTCTCTCTCTCTCTCTCTCTCTCTCTCTCTCTCTCTCTCTCTCTCTCTCTCTCTCTCTCTCTCTCTCCCTGAAAACTAATTGATTTTGACAACCTAGTGCCCACAACCTTGAAGATGACGAGAGCCTTGAAGGAGGGCTTATCGTCTTGACGTCGCACCTGCGTAAACAACCCATCTTTACTCGTGTACTCTCTTCGTTCCTCTAAGGGTTGGAGCAAAGTTTGATAGGCTGTTTAATAGAGGAAGGCGGGTTTCTAGATTCAGAAATTTTAACATTTGAGACGTTTGCTTTGTGTACTTTGTACATCCCAAAATTGAGCATGTGGATCTTGTTGTTTTCCTTTTCTTCTTTGGTAATGAAATTTGGGTAAATGAGTTATGTGAATTTGGAAACCCCCTTGGGGATTGTGACAGTAAGTTCTGGGAATTTGGGAACATGTTATTTTTTGAGGTTGTTGATCAAAGTTTTGAGTGAGTTCTTCATGGGCTTCATTTAGTTGGTGTGAAGAGATGAAAAAGGAAAAAAAAGGGTTTCATTTTTCTTTATATATTTTCTGCATTTTTGGAGTTTCAGCAGATAACATATTTGGGGAAAATTCTTACATGCTCTAAGCATCAATATTTAGCTATGTCAGCATGACAACCATACATAGAATAATACTTACAACTTGTTTGACTTGTGAACATTAAAGGGACCACATGATTGTAAAAATTGTATTGACCACTGTAAAATAGTTAAACTAATGTCTCTTTTTTTTTAATTTATTTTTCTGCTTGAACTTTCAACTTCTTAAATGTAATGAAAATTACAACCACACGACATGCTTTATTGACCATTTTTATTTAACATATAATTTCTGTAAATTAAATTTATGTTGCCATCATTTATTTGACGGATGTAAAAATTAACTGTAATTTAACTAACCATAATTCATTTGAATTTGAATATAATTTAGTGTAATTTAATTTTTTTCTTAGGTCAAATTTCAACTGATGGTGAATATTCATCAACCATTGTAGTTTAATATGGTATGGTTGTAAAGTAAATTAACTTTGCTGTAATTTATGAATCTCATTATACATATCGATCTAATAAGTTCTGCTATATTCCGATCGAGTGATCGACTTCATTCGTTATATGTTTGGGACAAGTGATTGCAAAATTGAGTTTTGATCCCTCCCAAACGATGTAGTTCCAAGAAATAGTTGTGCTTTGTCTAGTAGTGTTTTGATTCTTTATTTTTATTTTTATTTATTTGTTTTGACTTATATAATCAAAGAAAAACTTTATTGAGATTGACTCCAATATCTTAAATTTTTAATAGATAAGTTGTAAGTGTGTAACTCGACTGCAAGTAGTCGTGTTTGTAAAATCAGTAGTCATAAAGTTATATAATACGTCAAAATAGCACAAATTAATCTAAAGGTAGTATGGTCGATCAATCCATATTTGTAGGGTTTATTCTCATTGACCGAGGTCAAAACAAACATGATGAAGGCATGAAGCTAATGTCTTTTTACAGTATATCTATGACTATATATATATAGTCAACGCTTGATCATCATCTATTTTCTCAAATTATTACTTTGATTTCTCATATTGCTTAATGTCACATATGTCTATTAATGTTGTGTACCTTGGTTGGTTAGTTACATGAAAATATGAACCTTTGTGGTAAAAAATTATAAAAAAAATAATCATTTTGCAAAACTGAATGTTGGATGCGTTAATTAAAATAATCTATGCACCCTAGCAAAATTTCATAATTTTGTTTTGCTTTAGTTTGACATTGATAGATGTTTTTTAACTATTACCAGCTTCTTATCCTTACGACTAAAACGAAAATAGCCATTTCGTAGAAAATAATTTGAGACCAAGTACCTCACACTACAAGAAAACATCACTTAGACCACGGAAACATAATTGTTCCGTGGTCCAAGTGACACCTGGACGACGGAAATGACTTCGTCGTCCAAGTACCACCTAGACGACGGAGAATACCATCTCCGTCGTCCAGGTGGTCAGCTGGACCACGGAGTCTTCTCCGTCCTCCAGGTGGTCACCTGGACGACGGAGATTGTACTTTCCGTCGTCCAGGTGATCACCTGGACCTCGGAGTCTTCTCCGTCCTCCAGGTGATCACCTGGACAACGGACCGACACGCCGTCGTCCGAGTATACGAAACGTGCTTCCACTTAGACGACGTACCGACACTTCCGTCGTCTAAGTGAAGCATTATATAAGCTGATCGAATTCATTCCTGGCCTCGATCTATTCATTCCATTTGAAGAAGAATTGAAGGAGAAGTGAGAAGGAGAAGCTAGGGAGCTAGCTAGCTAGAAGCGAGCTAGGTAGGCCGAGAAGAATCAGGACCGATAAGGGATCTCCGCTGACTAGCTAGTTAGCTTAATTAACGTACAGATATCGAGAAGGCCAGCAGGTACGTACGTATACGTACGCAATTAAAATTTGCTTAATTAATTAATTAATATATATTTAGTGAAAACGTACGTACATATATACATGCAAGGATGTTAGCTGATGTTAGCTATATATATAATATGTACAGATCGATTAAATTACGTACGTACGTAATTGATGGATCGATGTAGATCGAGTACGTACGTATAATTAAGCGTAAATTAATTGACAAATATATATATATATGTAATAATTAATTAATTATAATATTTTGTAGCAGTATGGACAAGAGTTGGATGAAGTTGAAGAATAGATGTGATGTCCGGTATATGGATGGAATTAGCGAATTTGTGAATTTTGCGATAGAACATGGTCAGGGAAAGAAACGTTTCAGGTGTCCGTGTCAGAAATGTCTTAATTGTCAGTATGCGGAGGTTAATGTTATGGTGCAACACCTGTACGAAAATGGTATGATGTGGAGTTACACTACATGGAGCGAGCATGGTGAAGCAGTAGAGTTCAGCGCAGCAGACTTCAGCTCAGGGTACAGTTACCATGGTGCCTCATCCAGCGGCAGTGGTGCCGGACCCCCAGCTTGCAACCCAACTGCAGATTTGGTCCATGATGCGTTTCCGGGATGTAGTCATGGTGGACACCAACACCAAGACGGAGGTTACAGTACCACTTATGAGCATGATGACACATTCCCCGCAGCTAGCTTGGCCACTGACACCAGTGAGATGGAAAAGTACAACCGGATACTACTTGAAGCGCAGACCCCGGTGTTCCCTGGATGTCGAGAGAATGTGTTGCAATATGTGATGGAGCAAATGAAGATAAAAGTGAAGCACAAAATGTCAGTGAGTGCTTTTGACAAAATTCAGGAGCAAATATGTAAGTTGCTTCATGATGATCACAATCTTCCTAAATCTCATTATAAGGTTAGAAATATCCTGAGCAGCCTCGGCCTAAAGTACAGGATAATTGACGCATGTCCGAATGATTGTGTGCTATTTTACAAAGAGTATAAAGAGTTGGACTATTGTCCCGTATGTGGCCAGTGCAGATTCCAGTTGAATAGGAAGAGTTCGAAAAAGAGAATTCCTGTGAAAGTTGTTCGATATTTTCCCTTGATTCCCAGATTGCAGCGCCTGTACATGTCTCTACAGACAGCAGAGGCGATGCGATGGTACGCAGAAAAGCGAATAGATGACGATGTCTTGCGACACGCCACGGATGGGGAGGGTTTCAAACATTTCGACAGAGAATTTGGAGACTTTGCTTCAGAGGTTAGAAATGTTAGACTCGGCCTATCTACAGACGGATTCAATCCTTGGGGAAGTAATAGCTCCGCCGTCAGCACTTGGCCAGTTATTCTGATGCCGTACAACTTGCCTCCGTGGATGTGCATGAACAAGGAATTTAATTTCCTTACCGTATTAATTCCAGGTCCTAAATCTCCATCGAAGTGCTTAGATGTCTACCTCAGACCTTTGATCGACGAGCTGAAACTGTTGTGGGAAAATGGAGTCCCAACTTATGACAAATTCACTGACACGATGTTCACGATGAGGGCTGCCGTAATGTGGACGATCAGCGATTTTCCAGCTTATGGGATGTTGGCAGCCTGCAGGACAAAAGGATATAATGGATGTCCTATATGTTTGGACGACGTGAACTCTAGTTGGCACGCGGGGAAGGTGTGTTACTTGGGTCACCGTAGATGGCTTCCTCACGACCACCCGTGGCGACAGGATGAAGCTCATTTTGACGGTACGGTAGAGAACAATCCTAAACCCCGTAGTTGGTCGGGCGAAGAGATTTTAGAGAGGTTGAGCTATTTCGACTTTGGTGTGTTGAGCAATGACGCGGATGTAAAGAAATGCAATCCAATTCCTCCACATGATCTGAGCTATTGGGATCACAAGAGTATATTCTTTGAACTCCCTTACTGGTCGAAGTTGAAGCTGAGGAACAACTTGGACGCGATGCACATAGAAAAGAATGTGTGCGACAGCGTGGTGGGAACAATTCTCGGTATTAAGTTCAAGACTAAAGATACTCCCAAAGCGCGCAAAGATTTGGAATCAATGAATCTACGTCGTCCCTTGTGGTTGAGGAGGGATAGGAAATGAGTGTACAACAAGATTCCAGATGCACCTTACACAGTGAAGCCGACGCTTAGACGTTCTGTATTTCACTGGTTTAAGGGCGTTCGTTATCCGGCTACGTATGCAGCTACTATAACTGGAGCAGTGGATGAGGTGCAACACAAGTTTGTTGGTCTAAAGACACATGACTATCACGTTATGCTACAACGTCTGATTCCAGTGGTAATTCGACCATACTTGCCTCGGGACGTCGTAGAACCAATAGTGGCATTGTGCAGGTGGTGGCAGAGGTTATGCGCCAGAGAATTAAAGAAGTCAGATGTGGTGGAATTACAACAACAAATTGTGCACATCATTTGCAAACTAGAGAGGATTTTCCCCCCTGCTTTCTTTGACATCATGATTCACCTAATGATCCACCTGCCCGAGCAGGTGCTCATTTCTGGTCCGGTCCAGTACACTTGGATGTATCCTCAAGAAAGGTACGTACAACTAATTAATTAATTTGTTCCACTGGAGATTATATATATACTAGCTAGCTAGCTATATGTACTTATGTAATGTGTACGTTTGATTTTGTAAACAGCTTGGACAGTCTAAGTCATTCGTCAAAAACAGGTCGGCCCCAGATGGCTCCATAGCAGAGACATACCTAATGCATGAGTGTGTTACTTACTGCAACAGGTACCTCAAAGATCCACCCCCTCCCACTGCCTCCGATCGCAGTGCCCGCATCAATCTTTCTGTCGTCACCAATGTCATCCGACCGTTTAGAGGAGTATTAAAGGAATCGTTAACACGGGAAGAACTTATTGAGGCACATTGGGTAGTGTTGCGAGACTGTGATGAAGTTGAGCCGTACATGATGTCATACAGGGAGAGGCTTCAGGCGTTAAATCAAAACAAGAGTTCGGCGTGGATTGAGAAAATGGTTAAGAAGAAGTTTCCTGATTATTTCTTCCAATGGGTACGTACGTACGACTCGGATGAGATTATTTAAATACATATCGCTCATGTTTGTAGCTGAAAGTAAACCCTTATATTAATTTGCCCTTTTTCGCAGATGATTGATCTGCAAAAATCTGATAACCACGGAGGGTGGTGGTCATGGCCAAAGCACTTGCTAGCAGGGAAGCCGGTTAAACACTATATTTATCCCGGATGTTTTGTGAACGGTGTAAAGTTCCATTCATTGGCCCGAGACGAAGGAAGAAGAACACAAAACAGTGGGGTAGCCGTTGGGAAAGACAATGATCTATATTACGGGTCTATTGTATACGTGGTTCAGCTATGTTACGGGAATGATGTCAACGTTTTCCTATTCAAGTGCAGATGGTTCAAGCGTACAAAGGAAGACCTGGGACTATTATCAGTCGATACAAACTCGCACTGGTATGAGGATGAGCCTTTCGCTCTCGCCACCTTAGTTCGGCAGGTGTTCTATCTCGACGATCCAAAAGCCGGTGAAGGGTGGAAAATAGTGAACCATATCTCTCACCGAGGAATATGGAATACAGAGACAATTGAAGGGACACCGGCGACGACTGAAGATGCTGCTGAACCAGAAAGAGACATTCCTGCCTATCAAGAGCCCAATATTTCTATGGTCCGCTCCGATATAATGGACCTGGTTCAAGATGGTGAACGGTTACCCATGCCTGATGGTTGTACAGATCTAACTGAAGATGAGATTATCGATGAGGTAGATGAAGAAGACGAGCAGGAAGAGGACGCGGACGAGGACTCAGGTTATTCGTCGGACGATGTTGAGTACGATGACGAGGATGAGCCGTCGACTAACGGGGATGAGGACGATGATGATTATGACGAAGAGTATGGTCATACGACGAGGGAGATTAATTGGTAATTAATTACTGTAATTATTGTAATATATATATATATATATATATATATATGATCGATGCCGGTTTACGGTAAGAAATTAATCTGAATTATATATCCTGGCCAACGGAGAAATTAATAAATATTGGCGCCAAATCTCAATCTCATATAAAACGTACCCTAGCTAAATCCTTGACCCTAGCCGGCCTAAATCTAGTAGTTCGATCGGATCGATTGATAATTGAACGGACACGTACACAAATGACTGGGGACGACCTAAACCGTAATCCCTAAGGCCCTAACCCTTGAAATCGGGGTCTATGCATCTGGACGACGGATAATGGTCATTATCCGTCGTCCAGGTGCACACTAGGACGACGGAGAATGGTCATTCTCCGTCGTCCAAGTTCACAAACCCTAAACCCTAAACAGTAAGGCCCTAACCTTTGAATTCAGGGTCTATACACCTGGACGACGGAGAACGTCATTCTCCGTCGTCCAGGTTCTAACCTGGACGACGGATAACTTCATATCCGTCGTCCATGTTTGAACCTGGACGACGGAAACGCTCAAATCCGTCGTCCAGGTGCAGATATCGTAATTTTTTCTAAGAGAACGACCATCTAGACCTTCTTCCAATGCATTTTCTTTTCATCAAGACTTTAGAGTAAACAATTCTTGGTGTGTGAGCTTCGACGGTTCGAAAATCGGAGTTGCGAAATGCCTTGTATCCACGTTTCCGATTTGTGAAATTATCGGTTTTGCGGTTGACTGTGCCGATCAAACCCTTCCCGAACTTTTTATTTTATGGTCCTTTGAAGACAATTATATATTATGTTACGACGAACATATCCAACGGTTGTTTTGTCCAAATTCAATTTCGTTAATACTCTGCTGCAAATGAGCGTCTACTCATGAACACTTAAGTCGTAAAGATTAGTCGATACTTAACATGTTTCAATACGTAAAATTAATCGTCTGTTCAAATTTAACTGTTCATATATACGATGCGTTCATCGATATTGTACGACTATTTCACTCGAATGACAGATCGCTAAATTCCTAGCGAATTATTTTTAAAATTTTTTTTTACGTAATTTGAACCTGGACGACGGAGATGGTCATTTTCCGTCGTCCAGGTGTTCACCTGAACGACGGAGAATGACCATCTCCGTCGTCCAGGTTCAAAAATCATGGCGGTTCAAATTTTTTTTGTTTAATTTTTTCATGTAATTTTCACTTGGACGACGGAAACTTACCATCTCCGTCGTCCAAGTCAAAAATTATGGCGGTTCAATTTACCGCTTCCGTTTTCGGCACCGCTTGAATTTTCACTTAGACGACGGAGATGGTAAGTTTCCGTCGTCTAAGCCAAAAATCATGGCGGTTCAAAACGTCCCGCCCCTTAATTACGCGCCGTTTCAAAATTTTGAAACCGCCACCTGGACGACGAAGAAACCCGTTTCTGTCGTCCAAGTGCACTTAGACGACGGAGAATAGTGCTCCGTCGTCTAAGTGAAACTCTATAAATAGAGTACGGCTCATCTTCTTTTCCTCATCCCTTACAATTCTCTCCATCTCTCCTCTCCTCTCTCTCTCAATCTCATTCCGGCGATATTCTCCTCCGGCGACGACGCTCCGACGATACAACTCCGGCGTGGTTCGATTCCTCCTCTCCGACGACACAACTCCGGCGAAATTCCCGAAAACTCCGATTCGGTAAATTTCTATTTTTCCCTTATTTAAATAATTTTTATTTTATTAATTAATTAAATTCTAAATATAATTAATTAGTAGAAATTAATTTAGTAATTAGTTTTAAATATTTAATAAATGATTAATTGTTGTTATTAATTAATTAAATCATAATTATTGTTATTTAATACTAATTAAATGAATAATTGTAAATTTGTTGTTATTAATTAAATAAATAAATAATTATTGTTATTAATTAAATAAATAAATAATTATTGTTATTAATTAATTAAATAAATAATTATTGTTATTAATTAATTAAATGGTTAATTATTGCATGCTAAATGGTAAATAAATTATTGCATGTAATTACGTGTATTTTTTAGTAAATTAATTAGTAGTACGTGTTCGATTTAAATTTAGTACATATGCTTGGTGTAATTAAGTCGCACTCTTTGGAATAGATGGCGCCTCTTTTCCTTGCTTATCTCCTTAACCCCTCGTGATGTGTGGATTTCATCACCGCACACCATAACCTAAGTGAATTTATGGACACGAGGTTGAGGGCGGAGTTTGCAAAGGACTTGAGGGAGTGTAAATTTTCGAAAAATTGGCCGAATGTCGGACATGGTGTCTAGAAACGGGTTATGACTGGTGACAGGATTTGGACTAAGAAAGACTTTTGTCGAAATTAGTCCTGCCTCTCGCGTTATCTCTATCCCTAACTGACCATGTTTTTCGATTTAACCAAGGCTGATTAATTGAAAATTTACACTTTATCGCGCGGGTCGCACGTCCATTGAACGACCGAAAATGCCAAGCTAGTGTACTCTATTTAAATCTTAAACGTACTTAATTAATTAGCGTAAATTTTTAAGTTGTAATTATTATGGTAAGTAGGTATTTTAACCCCGTACTCTTAGGTTTAAATGGCTCCGCCAAAGACGACATCCGGCAAGAAGAAAGCCCAACAAGAGGCAGAAGATGCCATGCTCCGCCGCTTGGCGGACCAAGTCGGTTGGGAATTACCACCGGAGGGCAACGACGCTCTCAATCCGGATGGATCATCTGGTTCGTCCGTAGCGCCCTCTGGGGAAATTCCCGCTCCCCCATTCATCTCGAGCGGTGATGATGTCGACCCCTTCCAATCTCCGACGCCCGGTACCCATTCAACGGGAAGTACTCAGGCGTCCTCGACCGCCGAATCAATCATGTACAGCGCCCGCCGTAGGCAAATGAGGGCCCACACTGACCCGGAACCGAAAAGGACTCGGGGTCTCTTTAAAGGGGGCAAAGCGGAGCGTATTTGCAAGGCGACCGGTAAAAAGATCGACTTGCCGTACGACGAATTCACCGGTGGCCCTCCCACAGCTCAGCTAGCAAGTCTCTCGGCGCATGGGATAGGGTCAATCATCCGTAACCGGGTTCGTATCACTGCCCCTACTTGGAAGGAGGCGCCGGAACATGAGAAGGCGAAAGTCTTCAAAGATCTTTCGGTACGTAATACGTTCAATTTAGTTATTATATAATATTGTTAATCTCGGCCTAAAATTTCATAATATATACGATTATAATTTTCTATTTATTTTTTATAGGAACAATTTGACGTGGATCCGACACCGGCTATGTTGAGGCATATCAATCAAACCGCCAACTCCATCTACAAAGATTGGAAGTACAGGCTCCATAAGTACTTCAAAGATGTCGGTCCCGTGCCTCCCCCGGTAGAGCTGCAAGGGGAGAGAGAAGATGAGTGGGAGTGGTTGTGTAACCACTTTGCCGATGAACAATTTAAGGTATTAATTTATTTATTTTATTTCAATTAAGATAATTGAATTATTTAAATTGTAGTTATTCATTTTTTAATGATTTAATTATGTTGTGTAACAGAAATTCTCCGGTGTCAACAAAGCCAACCGGGGGAAGAAGGAGAAACACCATACTACCGGCGCCAAGCAGTTCATTCAAATTGCCAAGGAGCACAAGGATAAGGGTTCCAAACACCCTTATCTTGATGCAAGCGTAAGCGCGTACGTGACGCCAGGGCTCGATAATGAAGCGAGTCAATGCGGCGTAAGTGATATATATATGTGCTTTTAATTATAGTAATTATTATTTAAATATGATTTCATTATAATAAATTAATTATTCTTTTGTAGGCAAGGGCGATAGAGCGTGCGCATGAAGAGTTGGCCAACACTCAGCTTGCGTTCCCAGATGTGCCGCCGGAAGATCTGCCTCCTCTATCCTTAGAGAGCCAAATTGCAATCGCGGATGAGGTCTACGGTCGTAGAGCTGGCAAGGAGGTTAGGCACTTTGGGCCTAGGGTGGTACGAGATTTGTCGACGACCTCCGGCTCATCATCTACGGGAGGTTCGAGGCAGCGGAGAAGGAGTCAGGCTGCGGCCGTTGAAGCAGCCATTCAAGAGGCTCGACTGGCACGAGAGGAGAATGAGTCAATGCGGCAAAGACTTGACGAACAACAAGCACAAATAGCCCAACTCATCGCCCTCATGGAACAAAATCGAGAAGTATGTCAACCTCCTCCGAACCCACACCCCGACGACAACGACCCTGCTGGAGGCGGAGGACTCGGCGGCGCATCTGCTCCTCCAGTGTATTAGCTAGCTAGTAGTATATTATCTCGTTTCTTTCCGCATTCCGAACAATATTTTAATTTTTAATTTATGGGTTTTTTCGTATGTACAAATTAATTTACTTTGATTATTTAATAATTAAGTTATTAATTAATATTCAAAATTTAGTTTATTTATTTAATTTTAGCATTTTTCATTATTTAAATTAAAATAATAATAAATTAAATTAATAATATTTAATTTCAATTTATTTTTTTTAAAAAATTAAATATTCACTTGGACGACGAAGATTATGTTCTCCGTCGTCCAGGTGCAGAACTCTAAACCCTAAACCCCTAACCCCTAAACCCTAAACCCTGCCGTTCTCCGTCGTCCAGGTGTTCACCTGGACGACGGAGACTTAGTTATCCGTCGTCCAGGTGGACACCTGAACGACGGAGATTGTTAGCTTCTCTGTGGCCCATGTATGCACCTGGACGACGGATTACTATTTATCCGTCGTCCAGGTGAACACCTGGGCCACGGACAAACGAGCAATGTCCGTGGCCCAGGTGTTCACCTGGACGACGGAGACTTAGAGTTTCCGTCGTCCAGGTGGCTACCTGGGCCACGGATAATGTCCGAGGTCCAAGTGCACTTGGACGACGGATCACTAAATCTCCGTCGTCCAGGTGCTTGGACGACAACACTTGGAGCACGGACCTTGGACGACGGAGTTTCCGTCGTCTAAGTACTTAGACGACGGAAAACTGCACCTAGACGACGGAAATGGTCCGTGGTCTAGGTACAATTTTCTTGTAGTGTCATATATGTTTTTATAGAGTACATATCTATCTCACTATATCAAAATATTGAACAAAAATAATTGATTTATCTGTTGTACCCATGAGAAAATGAACATATATAACCATTTAAAATGGTATGTAGGTCTTTTAAACACATTTTTTGACCATTACCTATATGTAAAAAGGAATTAATGACTGCAATCTCGCCGTTGAAAAACGATGGATCTAATTTGGGTCTTGTATTTTTTTTTTGTCTTTTTTGAAAGAGAGTATTTATTTATCCAATCAGTTTTTAATATACTTACAAATTTGGTAAAACCAAACTTTTACAGTTCACTATTCACTAAACCAAACCCTATACCTCCATTCTCACACAAAAAAAAAACCAAGACCTAACTCCTAAACTCCAAATCCTGATTTTTTTTTACCACATTTGAAAGTGTAATTTGTTGTTTTTACTAAGCTCGTTTCCGTCGCCCACCAAATCCGCTACTCTTGTCCTCTACCACTGCCAATTTAGCCGACCTCAATAGCAGCTTCTCCGCCGCACACCTCCACCGTTATCTTTTCCCTCTAGTGCTGCATTGACCACCTTCGGCTATCAGCGTTCAGAGGTTGACCACAGCCAAGCCGCGGTGAGAGTTGAGCTCCGAGTCAGCGATTCTCTAGCAACGTTTGAGTGAATATCATCCAAAATAACTTCGCCTAAAAATTCCAGCCAAACATTAGGTAGTAAAATGTAAGTGAATAAGAGTGAGGGTGAATCAACTCACAATTCCCTGCCGCTTCCACAACTACAACAACGAAGGCTCGGTTCCCTAAAAGGTCGTCCCTCAACAACAGTTGATCACCGTGAAAACTAAATCGTGCATGAGCTCGTCGAAATCGGAAAAGTGAAAAATCAAAATCGAAATTGAAATTGAGACAAGTCGCTGAATCAATTCACCGGCAACTAGGAGAGCATTATACAAAATATTTTGGATTTCCTTTAAAATTCACGTGAAAGTCACGTGGGGGCCCATTAAAACTGAATATCGATAATTAGAGCATGTAAGTCGTTGCCAAAATTTGTGAAATGTTTATTCTCCACGTCGGCCTTCAAATTTTAAATTTCACAAATTTAGACTTGGCCTAACATGATCTTTTGCAGTTTGTTCTTTATTTTTCTCACCAAAGCTATACTTTGGTAGTGTATATTTACACTACACATCCCGGAAGTTTTTTTGGATGATCATTTGAGAAAATAAACAAATTGTAGGAATCAGGGAGGGGACAAAAATGAATACAACTTTATCCTATATTGTATGTACTGAAAGCAAACGATAACCATAAACTTCATTTCATATCAATCGAAAATGTAATTCAATCATTGAAATTAATCATCTTCTTGATATACATGTAAAGATTAAGCACGCAAAATTTCTACTCATTCGGAGATGTTTTAACCATTTGATCATGACATTGTTTAATAATCCACACAGATTATCCGATTTAGCTGAAAACTTGAATGTGGTGATCAAATGACTAAACAATATCTACTTAGGCTAAATTGTTGCATGCTTTATTCTTGAATGGGTATCTAAAATATGGATGACTTCAATGATCAAATTACATTATCGACTTTGTGTAAAATGAAGTTTCACACCAAAGTTTCAGTGTGAATCTTCGTACTTGATAGAAACTGATATATATATATATAGCTTCTATTATTATCATGCTTATTGTCCACCCCTTGGCTTTTCCAGTTTGATATTTGGATCCGGCATGCCGGGGATGATCAGGGCTGGCCCTGAATATTTAGAGGCTCGGTGCAAATAAAAAATTAGGCCTAATTTATAAAATTGTATAAAAAAAAATCAGGTTAAATATTTATCAATTGAGATTCGATAATACTTGTTTTTTTAAAATGTCTTCTATAATTTTTTTTGAAAGGATTAGTTTGTTTGATATATTTAAAATGCTGAATTGTTCTTATGAAAAGACACTACCAGAAAACACACTATAGCCGATGGAATCAAGAAAAACAGACTGACGATTTTTTTTATCGTCGACTATATTGTAGTATAACCGACGACGAAAAAATGGGGTTGTCGACTATAGTTTTTGGTAGTCGGCCATTGTATTATAACCGACGATAAAAAAAATTCGTTGCTTTTGTCGGAAAGAAATCGTCTACTATAGTTTCGACTAAAGTCGACGACAATTTTAACTAAAGCTGATGACAGTATTATGTCATCGGCTAAATCATTCAAAAAAAATCGGTGAGAAAAACACAAAATACTCTGAAATCGTTGGGTGTTGTCGAAAGCAGTCCAAAATGAGTTCGTGAAGCTATATCCTGCTACATATATATAGGTACGTATAAATATGTGTGTTGATTATTGATTTTGAGTTGATCTTGAGTTGAGTTGAGTTGATTTTGTGTTGAATTTGATGAATATATATATAATTATACGTTAATTATTGATATATATAGTATGCGTGCGTGCGTGCGTGCGTGCGTGCGTGCGTGCGTGCGTGCGTGCGTGCGTGTGTGTTAATTTGTACTTAAGGAGTAGAAGAATTAATGTAATTTGTAGTTTAAAGATATACATATACATATAAAGATGAACTTTTAATTAGTGCAAGTATGTATATATATACACAGTTGGAATTTTCAGGATGGACAAGAGTTGGATTTACCTTCCAAAATGGGATCGAAGATATGACATTGGAATGTGAAGTTTTGTGGAATACGTGAAGGCTAATGCTAATGGGAATACAATTCATTATTGCTTGTGTACGAAATGTCAGTGTCGCAGCGATTTGTATTGTTTTTCTATTGATATAGTATGAGAGCACCTGAAAAAAAACGGGTTTTGGGATAAGTACTCATGTTGGATTTATCGCGATAAAACATCATCAGTGGGTCAACATGATCATGGGCAATTTCCTGAGAGGGCAAGTACATCCAATGATCTAACAACGAGGTTGCTCAACGATGTGTTTCCTTATAAGAGCAATGTATTTGCTCAAGTACAAGATATCCCTAACGTCGTTAGGAGTTTCCCTGCTATTCCCTAGAGCTGTCAACACTGCCAGTATTGACAAGTACAACAAGTTGATTACCTTCCAACAAACCCCGTTGTACAACGGGTGTAATAAGACTGTTCTTGAAATGGTCATGGGAGTAATGAAGGTCAAAGTGGAGAAAAAATTGAGTGTCAAGGTTGTTGATGATTATCTGGAGTTGACTGCTTCAACGCTACCCTCCGGTCATCGCCTGCCTACCACTCATCGTAATGTGTGACATATCCTGAAACATCTTGGCCTTACCTACATCAAAATCCATGCATGCAGATATGATTGCATTCTCTGGGGTAAATATCCTGAAGGGAATGATCTCGAAAACCTTGATGCTTGTCCGGTATATCACACGGATATGTATAAGTTGACTCCTGTAGGGAATAAGAAAGTTGTGAAGGTATTTCGGTATTTCCCGTTGATTGATAGGCTAGAACAGTTGTTCATGTCTTCACATACGGCCAAAGCTATGAGATGGCACGCTGAGAGAGATTTGCCTAATGATGATACCCTTATACACCCTGCTGACGGATAGGCTTGGAAGCACATGGTTAGAGAGTCTTCTCATTTTGCATCAGGGGTCCGAAATGTTTGGCTCGGGCTCTCATCTGACGGATTCAACCCTTTTAGCAACATGAGTCTTCAATATAGTATATGGCCAGTTATTTTGGTACCGTACAAGTTTCCTTGCTCCATGGATGTGCATGAAGAAGGAATACAATATGCTGACTATGTTAATTCCAGGGTCGGGTTATCTAGAAAAGTGTCTCGATGTGTATTTGAGACCCTTGATTGAGGATGTTAAGTACCTGAATAACGTTGGTCATCCCACTTATGAAAAGTATAAGCATGAGATGTTCTAGATGCATGTCATACTTGTTGGCACAATCAGTGATTTTTCTGCCCACGGGATGTTGTCGGGCAACATTACCAGGGGATACAAGGCTTGTCCAGAGTACATGACTGATGAGTGAGGCAACCTTCATTGCATGAATATTGTTCAGATGCATCACTGTTGCTAGCTTGGACTTGATCACCCATGGTGGGAGGATGGTAAGGCATTTAATGAGACTGTAGAATATGATGTACAACCCAAGAGATGGACGGAGGATGAAATTTTGGAAAGGCTGAATGAATACGATTTTGGGCAGCTCAGCAATCATCTTGATATAGTGACGGCAATACCTGACATACCCAGCAGGTATAAATTCTGGACACACAAAAGCATATTCTAGGAACTCATTTACTGGAGTAAGTTGCCAATCAGGCACTACCTAGATGTCATGCACATAGAAAAGAATGTGTGCAAAAGTGTGGTGGGCACAATGCTGAATTAGGAGAGGGAAATTAAAGATGGCGTTAAGGCATGGATTAATCTGAAAAGAATGGGTATACGAAAATATTTGTGGTTGAAAGAAGGGAAGAAAAAAAATGCCTCAAGCTCCTTACACAGTCAAGCCTAACCAGAAGAATGAAATTTTTAGGTGGATGAGTCATGTTAGGTATTCTTCAGGCTATGCAGAAAATATTGGTCGGTGCGTTAACTTCTGAGATAATAAGATGTACAGATTAAAGAGTCATAACTGCCATACACTGTTTCAACGTCTCTTCCCTATTTTCATTCGATCATACCTGCCCTGTCAAGTGGTGGAGTTGTTACTAGCATTGTCAAGATTCTATCGGAAATTATGCACTAGAGAAGTGAAAAAATCATACCTGAGAGAAATGGAACAAGATAACATCTTTATCGTGTGCAAATTTGAGAGGATATTTACCCTAAATTTTTTTGACATCATGCTTCACCTGATGATCCATTTTTCCGAACAATTGTTGCTTACTGGTCCAGTACACTACACTTGGATGTATCCCATGGAAAGGTACGATTCAACATCTGAAGATCAATTTATTTTTATATAAAATTATTTTTCAATAATCATAATATGCACTTTGCAACTTGATAGACAATTGGGGGGCTACAAAGACTATGTGTCTAATAAATCCACAAATGAAGGATGTATAGCTGAAATATATCTTGTGCATGAGTGCATAAAGTACACCAAGTTGTATTTAGAAGCGTTGGAGGACCCTCCACAACATACGCCGGTAGATGAACCATAGTTCAATCTTTTTATCATCTCCTCTGATGTTGAAGTTTATGGACAGTTGCCAAACTCGTACAAGTTGGAACCATATGAGCTAGTCATTGCCCATTGGTGGGTATTGATTAACTGTTGAATACTGGAAAGACATGCATCTTTACTATCCAAAAGTTGTCGATGATCTTGAGTACCACAATAGGGAGTTTGCAAACTATTTTGGCTTATGGGTACGTGTATATATATATATTTACTCCAATATATAATTCGCTATGTTCATATTTAAAGTTAATGGTTGCAATTATTTTTTCAGAAGAACTGTATACAATTTGATGGTCACCCAAACTGGTCACACGAATTAAATTTTTTGGCCATAAAACCGATAACTGCAAGAGTTTATCCGATGTGTAAGGTCAATGGTGTATAATTTATATGTGAACATAGAGACTGTAGACAGAGAACATAGAATTCTGGGGTAATAGTGCATGGTGGGCGGAATGGCATCGACCATTACGGTGTTCTCCCTTCAGTGGCTAAACTAATTTATGGGGAAGACATGATAGTGCACTTGTTTAAGTGTAGATGGTTTAATACTAATCCTTAAAACACAAGGACCGATCAGTACGGAATATTTTCGGTGAATACTGCTACAAGCTAGTATAAAGATGACCCTTTTGTTTTTACCACAACGGTCAAACAAGTATTTTATCTTGATGATCTGGTGCACAAAGACGCGTGGAAAGTAGTCAACCATGTTGTTCCTAGAAACATATACAGCTACACTTGGAGAGGTCGAAGATAATGAAGAAGATATTGTATACTAAGAGCCGAATGTAATTGATATTCCTGAATCCTTTACAATTCGCATGAATAATGTGATATCAGGTCGTGTGGTTCGATTTCGTGAGGAACATGTTAAACTAATTGACGTTAATCTAAATGAAGACAACAAATACTCCGGTGACGAGGAGAGACACATATTACTAGAAATTAACTCGGATAGCAAGGAAGACTCAAGCTATGATTTTGACAATGAGCCTTAATTAAACAGGAATTTGTTTTAAACTTGTTTTCACATGAGCCCAATTTTTTAAAGTATTTTCACACTTCTTAATATAGCGATGATTCTGATTATAAGTCTTAATTAGTTAAACAGGTATTTGTGCGAAACATGTTTCCACTTGATACTAATTTTTCAAACTATTTTCACACTATAGCTGACGACATTAATATATGTTGTCGGCTATACTATAGCTGACGATTTTATACATGAAGATCGTTGGCTATACTATTGCCGACGATATTATACATGAAGATCGTCGACTTTACTATAGCCGACGATATTATACATGAAGATCATCGGTTATAGTATAGCCGAGCAATTATAAAACCAGAACCACCCAGACCGCGCCATATTTTGCACCCAAACCTTAAAACTATCGTTGTTTGCCCAAAACGCCCACTGCCGCTTGCCCAAAATCATCGCCGCCGCCCCTAGCCGACTCTCTCTCTCTCTCTCTAATTTTTAGGTTATCTCTCTCTCTCTCTCTCAACACATATTATCTAGGGTAGTTTTGATTGTGATTTTGATATAGTTTAGGGTTTTGGATGTGTTGTGATTTTGATTTTGTGATGAAGTTATGGATGATTATGATTTTTTGTGTTTAGGATGATTATGGATGATCGAGGGAATTGATTATGTATTATTGAGTTATTGATGTTTGTTAATGGATTTTGATTGTGATATATGTGTTTGTGGTTATGTTAGTGATGATGATAGGATTGTGATTGAGGTTATGTTAGTGATGATATTAGTTAGTTTATATGTTAGCCTTGTGATTGTGGTATATGAATAATATTGCATATGCTTGAAAGTGTTGGATGCATGGTTGTATTATATTTGGTTAGATTCGTATTGGACGATTATATATAATTAGTATTGCATAAATGGTTAGATTGTTATTGGTAATGGATTATTGGTTATAGAGTGTGGTAGTGATGATGTATATGTCTTGAAGTAAGTGTGTTGTGGTATTGTTTAGATTTGTAATGTTGTCATATGGTTAAGTAGGAATGGTAATTGTAGATTATATGTTTTTGTATGATTTATGGGTGGTTTTTAATTGTAGGCATCATGAACTTGTTCGGCAATGGGAATAGGGGATCTCAGAAAGGAAACAGGTCTAGCGCTTACAGTTCTGGGTCTGCCTCTATCAATAATCCACACGCCACATTTGGGGGCCCTCAGTTGAACTCTCGACACCGTCAACTACGTCAGTAGACGCCGCAGCAGGATGTAGTGGCACACCCTCATCGACCACACAACATGAGGTAGCTCTTTAACGAAGACGACACCCCCATGCCCTCAACGGCCGTCTCTACGGGTCCCGCACCTTCGAGTGCATGTATGACTTCCATTACCCGGCATGCGCCTTCTCCCTCTACGATTCAAACTCATTCTACCTCTCATGCTGGTGCTTCAGGTACCTCATCGTCGGGGGTACCAAATGGACCGCCGACTATCCTCTTCATGCCTTCGAGCGTACCTGCCCTGCCTGATTTCGATGACAACAACAAGCTTATTCCAGAAGAGCTCCATTACATCCACCTGCAAGAAGCATACGTCTATGTGTCGTTTGATACACCTCTTTTAGTGCGAACAAACATATCGACGCTAGAATCGGGTAAATACCTTGGTTATTTAATTTGTGACTTATTAATAATTTGTCAATTAAATTGGGTGCTCATATATTAATCTTTTTACTTTGTCTTATGTGACAGACGCTGGAGGCAACAAAAAAAAAGACCAGAGGATGCATCACCGGCAAGTAACTTGAGAAGGACGTGAAGGATGGTGGGCTACTAGTCATAGAGACCAACCTTGATGGATCGGTGAAGTTGGGATAGAAGGCGGTGTAGAGGTACTCCGACCAAGTATGAAGTATCATACGGGACAGAGACAGCAGGAAGAGACTGAGAGATGGATTGCCGCCCAGCAGGCTCATATGTAGGAGATGCAAGCTAAGATGACTTCCTATTTTCAGGCAATGAATGCACAACTTCGGGCGCAAAGACTCTAAGTCCCGACCCTACCTTTGTTTTCGTCTGTCCAACGCCCTTTTGATGCTCCACATCAGCAAGATGATGGTAGTACCCCTTCTATTTTTCAGAACATAGATTTGGATAACCTTTACTTTATGTGTTTTTCGGGACAAGTAGGATATATCATACGCTTAAGTTTCATTATTAATTTGTGTTTGTTAGTGAATGTGTTTTGTTTCATTTTATGTGTTGTTGGCTATTGTGGAAATAAAATTATGGAATTAGCAGGTTCTGGATATAGAAATCTAGAATATGCAGTTTAGTTTTTTTCCAGTAATCAACAACATTAGCCGACGACTTTAGTCAAATTCTTCGGCTAAAGTGCTCACATAAACCGACGAGTTTTATACTATAGCCGACAACAGTTAAAACTATAGCCAACGATGGTCTTTCACAGTCGTCGACTATAGTATACCCGGGTCAACCATATTGACCGGACGGGGAAAGAGAAGTCGTCGGCAAAAGTTACAAACTTAAATCGACGACTTTTTCTATAGTCGGTTATTGTCCAAACTATAGTCGATGACGTGCACAATTGTCGTCGACTATAGTTTGGACGACGATATTCTCCTGACGACACTATAGCCGACGAATGTTTGTCGACATTTACTATAGCCGACGATAAAGACTAACAGGCCGACGATTTTTGGTCATCGGTTATAGTATATTTTCTGGTAGTGAGAAGATTAGAGTTCGAGAGATCGATCGAGAGAGAGAGAGAGAGAGAGAGAGAGAGAGAGTACCATAGTGACGATAGAGTCCATTACCATAGTGACGATACAGTCCATTTGCAATAATAAAAAGAAGAAGAATGAAGAAGTTGGTTAGCTGGAAGCCTACAAACGTAGGAAACTAAAAAGGAAAATGGTAGAGAAGAAGGCGGGATTCGAGGGAGAGACTTTTGTCACCGGTTGTGGAACTTCACAACTTCCTGTATTTATCACGCTTGATTCAAGCCGTCGGTTTCATCATGCCATATGCATGCTCTCCGTAGCACATTAGTCTTCAATTACTATGGGCACCCACCCCATCTTCATAGCAGCTGTAAATTACAGAAGCAATCCGCCGGCCCCCCATCACCTCACTACTCGCCGCCGCCCATCATCGACCGCCACCCACCACCTAAGAAGTGGTAAAGAAGTCTCAAACCATCACCACCTCCTCCGCCTTCAACATAGTCTCCGCCGAGGCCTCGCCTTTGAGTCTGGCGATCGATTCCCCAGAGATTTCTCTTATTGGAATGTCCACGATTTTGCTGGACACGTTGAGAATACATTTTTCCGGTTAAGCTATTCTGTTGTTGTTGTTTAGAGAAGACTTGCGAAATGTGGCTCGCAACACCGACACTCTGCTCTTAGTTTTCCTACTTGGATCAGGTATTGTTAGTTTCTGATGTGGTCACAGTTGCGTGTATTTGTAACTTGTTGAAAATAATAGTAATGTGAGATTGATGGTTAGTTGTGTTGTGTGTGTCTATGGTTGAGAGTTGGGACTGTCTTGGCATTTCTGATGGTGCCTATGCGATCATTTGGTCAGGATAATTGGAATATTGATGCTGCTATGATGGGTAGCTTTCTGTTATCGGAAGATTGTTAAAAACAACGAGGCTTCAAGTCGACTAATCTGATATGGAGAGCATGCATATAGCATGATGAAATCGATGACTTGAATCAAGTTCTGGAAAACACGCGGGGTTGTGAAGTTCCACAACCGATGTACAGAAGTGGTTTCGGGGATTCAAACCCACTTGTTTCAAGTCAAGCGGTGCTAGACTTTACCAACTCTACCATAACAACTTAGTTCAAATTGTCATATTTAAAGTATATATACAAAATCTTTGGGCTTTGGAGGCCCCCCAAAATTGAGGCCCTGTGCAGTTGCATTTATGGCACACCCCAAGGGCCCTCTAAGGATGATCGATGGTGACGAACCGATCCAAGAGCAACTCTGTCGACTCAGAATCAAAAAATGAGTCATGGATTACAGAACTATCTCCTCGCTAGTATGTCCTCGATCAATGTTCATTTTAAAGCTTCATAATTGAAAGATCAGTACTTATTGCTAGCTCGTGGCACTTGTTCTTATTTACTATATGCGCAAGTGGAAAGTCAACTCGGTCCCTGAAGAAAGGAAATTTAGCGTTAAAAGATTCACTGACAGGCTAGCATATAAATATTTGAGACTCGTATCTACTACATATTGTGCCGATCAAAGACTGGCTACTGCGAGGGAGACTAGCTAATTGACCTCGATAATTATATGGTATGATATTGATTTTGTTATTGATGAAGACAATTGATCGAGTAATAGTCAAATAGAACACAAAGTATTTGGAATTTTTTTTGATACATTGATCAATCTCAAATTGTGTATATATACAAGCATACATACAGTTTTAGTAGAAAACTACTTTATACCCAATCAATTACAGAATCTTACATAATTACAGAATATACACATCCTAAATATACTAGGAGTGTGACTCACTCCAACACTCATTCTCAAGTTGGAGCATACATGTCTTGAATGCCTAACTTGTCAAGTGAGTCACTGAAGGCTCTAGACGAAACTGTTTTGGCAAGGATGTCAGGTAACTGCTCCTCTGAATGAACAAATGGGAATAAAATAATACGAACATCTAGCTTCTCCTTGATGAAATGTCTATCAATTTTCATATGCTTCATCCGGTCATGTTGAACAAGATTATGTGCAATCTCAACTGCAGCAGTGTTGTCACAATAAACAGGGATTGGCTGTTTCTGCTTGAACCCATGTAACTCAGCAAATATTTCAACCATAATAGCTCACAAACACCTTGAGCCATGCCTCTATACTCAAATTCTACACAAGAATAAGCTACCATATTCTGCTTCGATCTTGCTCCTCCAAGTAACTAGATTTTCACCAACAAATGTAAAGTAGACAAAAGTAGAATGTCTTTCAATAATATTACCTACCTAGTCTGCATTAGTGTATCCAGTAGTCTCCAAATCTTTATGCTTACTGAATACAAGACCTTTGTTAGGGGCAGACTTCAAGTACCTCAAGATTCTCACCATAGCATTCATATGATCCTCACTATGATTATGCATATATTGGCTCACCACACTAACCGCATAAGCAAGATCAGGTCTAGTGTGTAAAAAGTAAATTAATTTTTCAACTAACCTCTGATATCGAGACTTGTCTGTAGGAATTTGATCATGATATTCTACATTCGATGGTTATGCTCTATAGGTGTATCAACTGGTTTACAATCAAGCATACTCGTTTCTGCTAACAAATCTAGCGCGTACTTCCTTTGACTTAACACGATACACTCCTTGTTCCGGGCTACCTCAATCCCCAAGAAATACTTCAAGTTCCTAAGGTCGTTCATCTCAATTTCAGAAGATAACTTAAAACTGGCAATTTCTTGATCTCATCGGTGTCATCACCTGTTAACATCAAGTCATCCAAATAAATAATCAAAGCAGTCCGCTTACCACTTTGGTGCTTCAGGAACAAAGTATGATCTGAATTACTCTGCCTATACTCAATCTTCTTCATAAAAGCTGTGAACCTTCCAAACTAAGCTCTTGGAGATTGTTTCAATCCATACAAAGACTTCTTTAATCTGTATATCACATTCTCACCTATAGAAGTACCATATCCCGAAGGGAGATCCATATAAATTTTTTCATTCAAATATCCATGAATAAAGGCACTATTCACATCAAACTATTGCAGGGGCCAATCCAAATTAGCTGCCAAAGACATAAGGACTCGAATGATGTTGATCTTTGCTACAGGAGAAAATGTCTCATCATAATCTACTCCATACTTCTGAGTGTATTCTTTTGCAACTAACCTTGTCTTATACTTATCAACTGTTCTATCTGCATTATGCTTCACGGTATAAACCCATCTACACCTTAGAATCTTCTTTCCAGGTGGTAATGGTACCAAGTTCTAAGTATCATTCTTGTTGAGAGCATCCATCTCAACCTCCATTGTTTTGGCCAACTTCTCCTCCTTAATTGCATCTTGCACTTTACTAGGAAGAGACATAGAAGATAATTGATTCACAAATTCTATATAGGACTTAGACAGTCTATAGATTGACACATAGCTAGCTACAGGGTTCTTGGCTTTGACTATCAAGAGAGGTTCATATTTCTTTCAAGGCTGATTACAAGTTGACCTAACAACTCTACCAGACTCAATACCAGACTCAGGTACACTAGAACTTGTCAAAGGAATAATACCACATACCTCAGGCGATGCCAGACCAGAAGAGACCGTTGATGGGGAGGGAGAGACTGAGCTTGCATGTACTTCTTCAACAACTGGTGGCTAATTACTAACTAATTCTCCTCATTTTGACGTGTCAGAAACATCTGCAACATGTTGTACACCTTCATAACTCGGAACATATCCATCAGCTTGGGAATTTTGACGTGTTGAACAACTTCTTTGACATGTCGAGACATTGCTTCAGGTTGATCTAGGATGCTACCTTCGACGTGTTGAGACTCATCTTCGACATGTCGAACACTGCTTTAAGCACTATCTTCGATGCAACGAGACTCTTTCTTGAAATGTCAAACAACACTTCTAAATGGAGTACTATCAACTATAATACTCACTTCTAGTGCCCTAAATTGGTCTTCATAGAACCCATTCTTCTCCTCCTCACTAAGAGTTGTTGTAGGAGAGAAATAACACAAGTCTTCGTTAAAGGTGATAAACATGGTAACATATAACGTCTGAGATGAATGATGGTAGCACTTGTATCCTTTCTGGTGAGTGTCATAGTCAACAAACACATACTTGAAAATACGAGCCTCTAACTTAGACCTTTGATTCGTATGAAGATAAATATATGCCACACACTTAAAGACACGAGCAAGAAGTTTGCTGAGAGATGGAATGACAACATGTTTAGGGAATATCTCAAATGGAACCTGGTTCTGAAGAGCTGCAAATGGTAGGCGATTGATAATGTGAGACACACACAATACCGCTTCTCCCCATAGATATTTAGGCATATTGATACTGAGTAAGAGAGCTCTTCCCATGTCCAAGAGGTGATGATTCTTTCCTTCAGAGACTTCATTCTGCTCCTGCGTCTGAGGACAAGTAGTTTGATGAATGATTTCATGTTGCTGAAAATAGTCTTAGAAAGAGTGGTTAACAAACTCTTCTCATTTGTCAGGTCAAAATATTTTCACACAAGTATTATACTGAATACATATGAGATTATGAAAAGCAGTAAAATCAGAAAACACATCTTCCTTCTTTTTTATCAACACAACCTATGTTAATCTTGTGAAGTCATCAATAAACAAAATAAAGTATTTCATTCCTGTCAATGTTGAATTTTTCGAAGGCCCCCATACATCAGAATGAATCAACTCAAACGATGCTGAACTAGAAGAAAAACCAGGAGAATAACAATACTTATGACTCTTAACAAAAACACAAGTTTCACAATGGAGAGTTTACTCCTTTATTCCCAAAAATAAAGATGGCATATACGTTTTCATAATTCCAAAAGATGGACGACCCAAACGACGATGTCCTTGCCATATTTCTTTCACTCTATCAGAACTCAAGGTCAAGACAACAATTGGTAACGGTGCTTGTGCTTTCTCGTTGTACATGCAATCCAAGTGGAACAGTTTCCCCCTCAGATCTCCCTTACTATTATTGTCTGAGATGACAGGATCTGAAAGATGGCATACATAGGAAAAAGGTTTACAAAGCATTTGTTTTGTGAGTTTAATTCAGAGACAGATAATACATGATAAGATAAAGAAGAACTTAGAGCACATTATATAACACAATCGTTGGATTAACTTGGATTCCTATACCTAAAACTGAGAAAGACATACTATTTGCATTATACTTTGGGGATGGGAGATGAAGACAGACACAAAAACAAAGACTTCTCAAATGTCATATAGTCAGACAAACCATAATCAATTATCCATGTATCACCACTAGTAAAGCTAGAGACTTTTAAAGCAATACCAATTTTACCTCCTCTCTTATGAGAACAAATACATGTAGTGAGATCTTGTCCTTCTATTCCATAGAAATCAGGTTCTTGAACCAATTGAACCGCAGCCTTGCTACTGTGACTCCAGTCGTAGGTGCCTCATTTACTTGCTTTATGAGGACATGAGTCTCTGTAGTGTCCAAACTCCTAACAACAGAAGCATTGTACCTTACTAAGATCTAGTCCACTAGCCGGTTGAATGCGAAGTTGATTGTCTTTGGGCTTCCAACCTAGTTGAGGCTTTGATTGTACTGTGAGACTTGAAACCTCCGTGTGAAGCTCCTTAGGTTGATTGGATTTATCTTTGTGAACATAGGCATATGATTGTTCCACAGTTGGTGGTGTGGCTTGTCATAGTAGCTCCCCTTAGTAGTAATTTTTTTTTGAATCCAACCCCTTCAGAAAGATATGGACATGCATCTTGTCTGTGGTCCTTTTATGTATGGCACTATAAAGGTCACATGCCATAAGTTTTGGATCCCTTTTATCAAGTTCTTGCTAAATAGCTTTCAGGTTTACGTATTATTCTGCAAGAGGTCTGGGTAGTTGTATAGGCTTGGTAAGTCAACTCATGTACTTTGGAAAATTCATTTTCATTATAATGTGGTTGCAACAACATCCTAGATGGCCTTTGGAGAAGAGTATCTAGAGAACAACATTATAATTGGTCTTGTCATAGCTAGATTTCAGAAGAGTCATCATCATATTGGAATTCATAGTATCCCAAAAAGTTTGTTCTTTTTCAGTATCTGCAGGTTGTAGTAGAGTGTCTGCCACATATGCTCACTTTATAACACCTCTTAGATGCACCTTCATCAATCTTAACCATAACTGATAATTGGTGTCATCCAATCACTACCACATTCGATACCATTGTTGGCGACTATAAGTCGCCGGCCTTGTTTTTTTTCCGCCGGAAATGACATTACCAGCGACAAGTCGCCGGTAATGATGTCGCCGGAAATTGCCCGCCGGAGATAGCATTGTCGGCGACCTATTTTCACGTCGTCGGTAATGTCCTTGACATTGCCGGCGACTTGTGTCGCCGGTAATGTCCAACTCATCATCGGCGACTCAAGTCGCCGGCAATGAAAGAGACATTACCGGCGACACAAGTCGCCGACAATGTGAAGGACGTCGCCGGCAATGTTTGCGCCGCCGTGGCCGGAATTTGAGGTCATTGCCGGCGACTTTGGTCCAAGTCGCCGGCAATGGTTGGAAAATTTTTAAAAAGAAAGCCTGTTCTGGATTGGGCCCAATTCCAGAACCTGCATTGAAAGACATAAATCGTACAAATACAACTTCAACAATACACACATATTTGTCCAACGTACAGTACAAATAGCAACGATATGAAAATAAACTACAACTACACGTCAGGGTCGAGGAACTTGCGGGTCAGGGTCGAAGAAATCCATGTAGTCATTGGAACTCCGGTGGCTACCCTGGTCTTGCTGTGGAGGTGACTGGTGCGGTGGTGGTGGTGGATAACTCGGGAACACAGGGACCGGGGGAGGTGTGGGGAGCGGTTGTCCGGTAGTCTGAGCCGCGTACATCGTCTGCATCCATGTGAACATTTGTGTCTGCTGCTGGACCATGAGTCAGTGTTGCTCGATCATCCCCCAATACTCGGCATCTCTGACTGCCTGCTGCTCGGCCATCTGCCTCATCTCCTCCATCTGCCTCCTTTGCTCCTCCAACTCCCTCTGCGTCCTCTGAAGCTCCGCTGCGAGGTTACGACTAGAAGTTGAACTTCTTGACCCGGTAGAGTATTCTGAAGTGTTCTTCAATACTCCTTCGCCCGCCGAGCCCATTCCCCTACAGTAGTAGGTATTCTTTCCAGTCCCGCACGCTTTTGCCATGATTTGAGCCGCTATAGGGCGATCAAGCGGATCGATCTGAGAGGCATACTGGGTCACTTCTTCCTCCGAGCAGTCAGGATGGTTGTTCCGAGCTATATTCATCGTCACTTCTGTGGTCGCCTCCTCTACTCTCGCCTAATTGAAAAGCGAATATGAATAACGTATTATTTAACAAAATAAATTAATATCAAAAAATAGTTTTATTAACACATGCATATGTGAAGTACAAAATACAGAGGCGAAAGACTTACCGCTTCTTCAGGGCACTGCGGATAGAACTTCTGATGAATATACATCAACGGGTTCACTTCTTGTTGTTGCTGTGCCTTACTCGACCAACTCAAATAGTTGAGTGAACCTGCATGATGGGCCCTGGTGTTTTTCAATCTATTCGCTCGGTTCGTCTTCGAAATCGCCTTGTTTGATAAACATATGTAAAAAAATTAGTAACTAACTATTTCAATGTGATACGATACATTAGGCTTGTAAGATATATTCAGGATGCATACCTTCGCTTTGGGGTGCTCGAAGTGGGCTATCAGCCACAACCACTAGTACTCCCTAAACCGGAATTCGCTAGGAGTAGAACCTCGGCCTAGCTCCTTGTATACAGTGTAATGTGAAGAAAGCTCGTTCTTCCACTCTTTATACCTATATTAACACAAGGAAAAAAAAGTTAGAGATATTAAAACACTTGATAAACAAAAATCTAACTCGATATATACTCAAATAACTCGACTACGATTTCCGACTACAATTTCCGACTACGATTTTCGACTACGTACGATTTCCGACACGATTTCCGACTACAATTTCCGACTACAATTTCCGACTATAATTAAAATACGTACATCATTTGACCACCAAGGATGATAATCGTAATCATCTTCATCACTTGAGTCTGACTCGGTTTCATAGGTAACCTCTGGCAATATGTGCCGCTCCTCGTCATCTGAATCAGCGTCAACTTCATATGGATTAACATCGAGAAATTCTGCTCTAGTAATTCGAACCACACTCCCAGATCTCACCTTATTAAGGCGAATCGTAGATGATTCCGGAATGTCAAAAGCGTTCGGCTCTTGGTATGCAGTAACTTCCTTATCATCTGCGGTCTCACCAAGTGTGGCAGCACTGTATATGTTTCTATGAGCAACATGGTTAACCACCTTCCACGGGACTTTGTTCAGAAGATCGTCAAGGTAAAACAGTTGTTTTACCGATGAGGCAAGAACGAAAGGGTCTTCTTCATACCAGCTAGTAGCAGTATTCACCGAAAATGTTCCGTACTGATCGGTCCTTGTGTTCTCTGGGCTAGTATAAAACCATCTACACTGAACAAGTGCACTTTCATACGGTTCCCATAAATTAGTTCAACAACTGAATGAAGGACACCGTAATAGTCAACGCCATCCTGCCCACCATGGACCATCACCCCACAATTCTGTGTTTTCAGTCGGTCGTCTCGATTTTCACATATAAATTTCACGCCATTGACCTGACACATCGAGTAAACTTTTGAAGCTATCGGTTTCATCGCCAGGACCCTCAATTCGTTTGACCACTTTGGGCAACCATTATTTGCTACATGGTTCATCTGAAAACGATAAGAAACCACACAAGAAATTATGAACATAGAAACCACAAAACCACGTACGTACACACATGCTATATAAGGATATATATATAAAAAATAGACATATACATATATACCCTTACCCATTGACCAAAGTAGTTTGCAAATGTCCTGTTGTGGTAATCAACATTTCCGGCAATAGCAGGGCAGTGAAGATGATAGTTTTTCCAATATTGTACTTCTTGACAGTTAATCAGTACCGACTAGTGGGCAATGGCTACCTCATTTCCATCCAACTTGTACGACTTTGGCAAGCTTCCCTGTACTACCACGTCATTGGAGATGATAGAAAGGTTGAACTGGGGTTCATCTATCGGCATCTGTTGTTGGGGGTCCTCAAGCGCTCCCAAATACACTTTGGTGTACGTTACACACTCGTGCGCAACATATGCTTCAGCGATACACCCTTCAGGTGCATATTTATTCTTTACATAGTCCTTGTAGGCTCCCAATTGTCTACATGTTAACAAGTGCATGTTAACTTACTTAAAAAATAAGAATTTTCATATAAAAATAGAGGCAAACCAAATGTATGAATCATTTGTACCTTTCCATGGGATACATCCAAGTGTAGTGTACTAGATCGGTAAGCAACAATTGTTCGGGAAGATGGATCATCAGGTGAGGCATGATGTCGAAAAAATTTGGGGGAAATATCCTCTCAAGCTTGCACATGATAAAAATGATGTCATCTTGCATCTCCCTAAGATCTGATTTTTAACTTCCCTGGTGCATAACTTCTGAAAGAATCTTGACAAGGCCACCAACGGCTTCACCACCTCTTTGGGCAGGTACCCTCGAATGAAAATAGGGAAAAGGCGTTGAAGCAGTACATGACAGTCATGACTCTTTAATCCGTACATCTTATTGTCCCGGAAGTTAACACACCTGCTTATATTTCCTGCATAGCCATAAGGATACCTGCATATATATATATATATATAGCCATAGGCAACAATTATATTTCTCGCATATATATAACCATGTTCCCATAAAAATTTAAGGCCAAATTCCTGCATAGCCATAAGAATATATACCTGACATAACTCAGCCACCGAAAAATTTCATGCTTATGCTTCGACTTTACGGTGTAAGGAGCTTGCAGCATTTTTCTCTTACCATCTCTTAACCACAAATATTTCCGCAGTCCCATAGCTTTCAGATCAATGCGTGCCTTAGGAATGTCTTTTGTTTTCCTCTCTAAGTTAAGAACTGTGCCCACACTACAAGAAAAGAGGACTTAGACGACGGAACAGTATTAGTTCCGTCGTCTAAGTGTTACTTAGACCTCGGAGATTTCTCCGTGGTCCAAGTAACACTTAGACGACGGAGATGTAATTCTCCGTCGTCTAAGTGTTACTTGGACCACGGAAAAATCTCCGAGGTCTAAGTAACACTTAGACGACGGATGTGAAGTTTCTCCGTCGTCTAGGTAAGCACCTGGACCTCGGAGACTTCTCCGTGGTCCAGGTTATCACCTGGACGACGGAGAATTACATCTCCGTCGTCTAAGTGTTACTTGGACCTCGGAGAAATCTCCGTGGTCCAAGTAACACTTAGACGACGGAGAATTACATCTCCGTCGTCTAAGTGTGACTTGGACCACGGAGAAGTGATCACCTGGACAACGGACCGACACGTCGTGGTGTAAGTTCCACTTAAACGACGTACCGACACCTCCGTCGTCTAAGTGAAGCATTATATATATAGGCCATGCCAAACTCTCTTAGCTTCGATCATTCCATTATATTTTCTCCCGTGGGGAATTTTTGAGATCGAAGGAGAAGGAGAAGGCCGGATTAGGCTAGGCCGGGGCTAGAAATTAATTAAAGGATCGGATCTCCGGTGTTCGATCACTAGCTAGCTTAATTAACTGCAGATATCGAGAAGGCCAGCAGGTACGTACGTAGGCAGTTAAAATTTGCATGATTAAATATATATATATTTAGGGAAACCGTACGTGCGTACATACATGCATGAATGTTAATTAGCTATATATACAGATTAAATTACGTACGTAATTTGATGGATCGATGTAGATCGAGTACGTATAATTAATGGTAAATTAATGGACTAATATATATATATGTAATAATTATTTAATTATAATATTTTGTAGCAGTATGGACAAGAGTTGGATGAAGTTAAAGAATAGATGTGATGTCCGGTATATGGATGGAATTAGCGAATTTGTGAATTTTGCGATAGAACATGGTCATGGAAAGAAGCGTTTCAGGTGTCCGTGCCAGAAATGTCTTAATTGTCAGTATGCGGAGGTTAATGTTATGGTGCAACACCTGTACGAAAATGGTATGATGTGGAGTTACACTACATGGAGCGAGCATGGTGAAGCAGTAGAGTTCAGCGCAGCAGACTTCAGCTCAGGGTACAGTTACCATGGTGCCTCATCCAGCGGCAGTGGTGCCGGACCCCCAGCTTGCAATCCAACTGTAGATTTGGTCCATGATGCGTTTCCGGGATTTAGTCATAGTGGACACCAACACCAAGACGGAGGTTACAGTACCACTCATGAGCATGATGACACATTCCCCGCTGCTAGCTTGGCCACTGACACCAGTGAGATGGATAAGTACAACCGGATGCTACTTGAAGCGCAGACCCCGGTGTTCCCTGGATGTCGAGAGAATGTGTTGCAATATGTGATGGAGCAAATGAAGATAAAAGTGAAGCACAAAATGTCAGTCAGTGCTTTTGACGAAATTCAGGAGCAAATATGTAAGTTGCTTCCTGATGATCACAATCTTCCTAAATCTCATTATAAGGTTAGAAATATCTTGAGCAGCCTCGGCCTAAAGTACAGGATAATTGACGCATGTCCGAATGATTGTGTGCTATTTTACAAAGAGTATAAAGATTTGGACTATTGTCCCGTATGTGGCCAGTGCAGATTCCAGGTGAATAGGAAGAGTTCGAAAAAGAGAATTCCTGTGAAAGTTGTTCGATATTTTCCCTTGATTCCCAGATTGCAGCGCCTGTACATGTCTCTACACACAGCAGAGGCGATGCGATGGTACGCAGAAAAGCGAATAGATGACGATGTCCTGCGACACGCCGCGGATGGGGAGGGTTTCAAACATTTCGACAGAGAATTCGGAAACTTTGCTGCAGAGGTTAGAAATGTTAGACTCGGCCTATCTACAGACGGATTCAATCCTTGGGGAAGTAATAGCTCCGCCGTAAGCACTTGGCCAGTAATTCTGATGCCGTACAACCTGCCTCCGTGGATGTGCATGAACAAGGAATTTAATTTCCTTACTGTACTAATTCCAGGTCCTAAATCTCCAGGGAAGTGCTTAGATGTCTACCTCAGACCTTTGATCGACGAGCTGAAACTGTTGTGGGAAAATGGAGTCCCAACTTATGACAAATTCACTGACACGATGTTCACGATGAGGGCTGCCGTAATGTGGACGATCAGCGATTTTCCAGCGTATGGGATGTTGGCAGCGTGCAGGACAAAAGGATATAATGGATGTCCTATATGTTTGGACGACGTGAACTCTAGTTGGCACGCAGGGAAGGTGTGTTACTTGGGTCACCGTAGATGGCTCCCTCACGACCACCCTTGGCGACAGGATGAAGCTCATTTCGACGGGACGGTAGAGAACAATCCTAAACCCCGTAGTTGGTCGGGCGAAGAGATTTTAGAGAGGTTGAGCTATTTCGACTTTGGTGTGTTGACTAACGACGCGGATGTAAAGAAATGCAATCCAATTCCTCCACATGATCTGAGCTATTGGGATCACAAGAGTATATTCTTTGAACTCCCTTACTGGTCGAAGTTGAAGCTGAGGAACAACTTGGACGCGATGCACATAGAAAAGAATGTGTGCGACAGCGTGGTGGGAACAATTCTCGGTATTAAGTTCAAGACTAAAGATACTCCCAAAGCGCGCAAAGATTTGGAATCAATGAATCTACGTCGTCCCTTGTGGTTGAGGAGGGATAGGAAAGGAGTGTACAACAAGATGCCAGCTGCACCGTACACAGTGAAGCCGACACTTAGACGTTCTGTATTTCACTGGTTTAAGGGCGTTCGTTATCCGGCCACGTATGCAGCTACTATAACTGGAGCAGTGGACGAGGTGCAACACAAGTTTGTTGGTCTAAAGACACATGACTATCACGTTATGCTGCAACGTCTGATTCCAGTGGTAATTCGACCATATTTGCCTCGCGACGTCGTAGAACCAATAGTGGCATTGTGCAGATGGTGGCAGAGGTTATGCGCCAGAGAATTAAAGAAGTCAGATGTCGTGGAATTGCAACAACAAATTGTGCACATCATTTGCAAACTAGAGAGGATTTTTCCTCCTGCTTTCTTCGACATAATGATTCACCTAATGATCCACCTGCCCGAGCAGGTTCTCATTTCTGGTCCGGTCCAGTACACTTGGATGTATCCTCAAGAAAGGTACGTACAACTAATTAATTATACAGGTTTTTCGATTCATAATTTGTTCCACTGGAGATTACTAGCTAGCTATATGCATGTACTTATTTTTATTGTACGTTTGATTAATTTTGTAGACAGCTTGGACAGTATAAGTCATTCGTCAAAAACAGGTCGGCTCCGGATGGCTCCATAGCAGAGACATACCTAATGCATGAGTGCGTTACTTACTGCAACAGGTACCTCAAAGATCCACCACCTCCAACTGCCTCCGATCCCAGTGCCCGCATCAATCTTTCTGTCGTCACCAATGTCGTCCGACCGTTTAGAGGAGTATTAAAGGAAACGTTAACACAGGAAGAACTTATTGAGGCACATTGGGTAGTGTTACGAGACTGTGACGAAGTTGAGCCGTACATGATGTCATACAGGGAGAGGCTTCAGGCGTTATATCCAGACAAGAGTTCGGCGTGGATTGAGAAAATGGTTAAGAAAAAGTTCCCCGATTATTTCTTCCAATGGGTACGTATTTAGTGATTTATATACATATTGAGATCATGCATGTTTAATTTGTAGAAAGTAAACCCTTACATTTTTCCATTTTCGCAGATGATTGATCTGCAAAAATCCGAAAACCACGGGGGGTGGTGGTCTTGGCCAAAGCACTTGCTAGCAGGGAAGCCGATTAAACACTATATTTATCCGGGATGTTTTGTGAACGGTGTGAAGTTCCATTCATTGGCGCGAGATGAAGGAAGAAGAACACAAAACAGTGGGATAGCGGTTGGGAAAGACCCTGATCTATATTACGGAATGATCGTCTATGTGGTTCAGCTATGTTACGGGAATGATGTCAACGTTTTCCTATTCAAGTGCAGATGGTTCAAGCGTACAAAGGAAGACCTGGGACTTTTATCAGTCGATACAAACTCAAGCTGGTATGAGGATGAGCCTTTCGCTCTCGCCACCTTAGTTAGGCAGGTGTTCTATCTCGACGATCCGAAAGCTGGTGACGGGTGGAAAATAGTGAACCAGATCTCTCATCGAGGAGTTTGGAATACAGAGACAATTGAAGGGACACCGGCGACGACTGAAGATGCTGCTGAACCAGACAGAGACATTCCTGCCTATCAAGAGCCTAATATTTCTGTCATCCGCTCCGACATAATGGACCTGGTTCAAGACGGTGAACGGTTACCCATGCCTGATGGTTGTACAGATCTAACTGAAGAAGAGATCATTGAGGTAGATGAAGAAGACGTGCAGGATGAGGACGATGACGACGACTCTGGTTATTCCTCGGACGATGTTGAGTACGATGAGGAGGATGAGCAATCGGATAACGGTGATGATGATGATGACGATTATGACGAAGAGTACGGTCACACGACGAGGATCATTACTTGGTAAACCCTAATTTATTATTGTAATATATATATATATGATCGATCGATGCATCGTAAAAAGGTGAAAGATTTCTATTATGTCGAGACTTTAAGATTCCTCGTCCAGCTTTGGTTGGTTTTATTGTTTTTAAATACTATATATATGATCGATCTCCGCCAGCTTAACTTCCTCAGATTTTAAGTCGACTTCTCTCTGTTTCAATTGAATGTCTTTGGACTGTTTTTCTAGTCCCGGCCCCTCTCTTTGCTTTCAACTTCATCGGTGTATTCTCTGATCTTATTAAAAGTAAGCTGAAGCTGCTCTACATTTCGCTCACGCAGCCCTTCAAACCCTAAATCCTAGACCCTAAATGTAGCAGATCGGATCGATCGATCATTTTTTTAGTTATATTCTTGAATGAGAATAATTGAACGAACATACAAATGACCGGGGACGACCTAAACCCTAAACCATACGGCCCTAACCCCTGAATTCAGGGTTTTTACACTTGGACGACGGAGACAGTCATTCTCCGTCGTCTAGGTACACACTAGGACGACGGAGAATGTCGTTTCCGTCGTCCAGATGACAAACCCGATACCCTAAACCCTAAGGACCCCTAACCCCTGAATTCAGGGTATATTCACCTGGACGACGGAGACAGTCGTATACCCTAAACCTAAGGACCCCTAACCCCTGAATTCAGGGTATATTCACCCTAAACCCTATACCCTAAACCTAAGGACCCCTAACCGAGAACGGAGAAATTAATTGCAGATTCACCTTTGGCGCCAAATCTCAATCTCATATAAAACCCTAGCTAAATCTTGGACCCTAAATCTAGCAGTTCGGATCGATCGATCAATTTTTTAATTATATTTTTGAATCAGAATAATTGAACGCACACACAAATGACCGGGGACGACCTAAACCGTAAACCCTAAGGCCCTAACCCCTGAATTCGGGGTTTTTACACTTGGACGACGGAGACAGGCATTATCCGTCGTCTAGGTACACACTTGGACGACGGAGACAGTCCTGCTCCGTCGTCCAAGTGACAAACCCTATACCCTAAACCCTAAGGACCCCTAACCCCTGAATTCAGGGTATATTCACCTGGACGACGGATACGACATTCTCCGTCGTCCAAGTAGACACCTGGACGACGGATATTAGCGTCTCCGTCGTCCAAGTGTCTACTTGGACGACGGAGAATGTCGTATCCGTCGTCCAGGTGTAAATTTCGTAATTTTTTCTAAGACAACGACCATCTAGACCATCTTCGAATGCGTATTCTTTTCGTCAAGACTTTAGAGTAGTATATTCTTGGTGTGTGAGCTTCGACGGTTCGAAAATCGGAGTTGCGAAATGTCCTGTATCCACGTTTCCGGTTTGTGAAATTCTCGGTTTTGCGGTTGACTGTGCCGATGAAACCCTTCCCGAACTTATTATTTCCTGGTCCTTTATAGTAATTATATATTATGTTACGACGAACATATCCAACGGTTGTTTTGTCCAAATTCAATTTCGTTAGTACTCTGCTGCAAATCAGCAACTACTCATGAACACTAAAGTCTTAAAGATTAGTCGATACTTAACAACTTTCAAAACGTAAAATTATTCGGCGGTTCAAATTTATCTGTTTATATATACGATGCGTTCATCGATATTGTACGACTATTTCACTCGAATGACAGATCGCTAAATTCCTAGCGAATTAATTTAAATATTTTTTTTGCATAATTTGAACCTAGACGACGGATACGGTAATTTTCCGTCGTCCAAGTGTTCACCTGGACGACGGAAAATTACCGTATCCGTCGTCTAGGTTCAAATTACCATGGCGGTTCGAATAATTTTTTATTATTTTTTCGATGTAAATATTGACTTGGACGACGGATATGTCGTTTTCCGTCGTCCAAGTCGAAATAACATGGCGGTTCGATTTGCCGCCTCAATTTTCGGCACCGCTTGAAATTCCACTTAGACGACGGAAAACACTGTCTCCGTCGTCTAAGTCAACATTTATGGCGGTGAAACGGCCCGCCCATTTATTTGGCGCCGGTTCGAAAAAATTTGACCATTCACTTAGACGACGGAAAACACTGTTTCCGTCGTCTAAGTGCACTTAGACGACGGAGAATAGTGCTCCGTCGTCTAAGTGAAACTGTATATAAGGAGGAGCACCCCCCCTCATTTTCTCATCATTCCATCTCCTCCTCTATACTCTCCTCTCCTCTCTCTCTCACTCCGGCGATCCTCCTCCGGCGACGCTCCGATGACCAATTTTCCGGCGTGGTTCCCCCTCTCCGACGACTCTACTCTTCCAATATTCCGGCGAAATTCCGACGAGGTAATAATTCGAAATTTTAACTCTTTAACAATTTTTTTATTTGTTTAATTATTTAAATTCTAAATACTTTTAATTTATTAGTTTTAAATAATAAATAGTTGTAATTATAATAATTATTTTCTTGTTATTATTATTATTTAGTAATCATTATTAGTTGTTAATTATTTGGTAATGAATAATTATTAGTTAAAATTAAATAATAGTAATAATAATAATTGATTATATTGGTAAATGAATAATTATTATTAAATGCATGATAAATAATAATTAATTGATAATTATATGTATTTTCTAGTAAATTGCATGGTAGTACGTGTTCGATTTAAATTTAGTACATAGGCTTGGTGTAATTAAGTCGCACTCTTTGGAATAGATGGCGCCTCTTTTCCTTGCTTATCTCCTTAACCCCTCGTGATGTGTGGATTTCATCACCGCACACCATAACCTAAGTGAAGTTATGGACACGAGGTTGAGGGCGGAGTTTGCAAAGGACTTGAGGGAGTGTAAATTTTCGAAAAATTGGCCGAATGTCGGACATGGTGTCTAGAAACGGGTTATGACTGGTGACAGGATTTGGACTAAGAAAGACTTTTGTCGAAATTAGTCCTGCCTCTCGCGTTATCTCTATCCCTAACTGGCCATGTTTTTCGATTTAACCAAGGCTGATTAATTGAAAATTTACACTTTATCGCGCGGGTCGCACGTCCATTGAACGACCGAAAATGCCAAGCTAGTGTACTCTATTTAAATCTTAAACGTACTTAATTAATTAGCGTAAATTCTCCGTCGTTGTAATTATTATAGTAAGTAGGTATTTTAACACCGTACGTACTCTTAGGTTTAAATGGCTCCGCCAAAGATCACATCCGGGAAGAAGAAAGCCCAACAGGAGTCAGAAGATGAGATGCTCCAAATGTTGGCGGCCCAAGTCGGTTGGGTTCAACCGCAGGTAGACGCCCTCAATCCGGGGCCTTCTGGGGAAATTCCCTCTGCCCCATTTCTCTCAAGCGGTGATGACGTCGACCCCTTTTCAACTCCGACGCCCGGTACCGCTTCAACGGGAAGTACTCAGGCGTCTTCGACGGCCGAGTCTATCATGTACAGCGCCCGCCGTAAGCAAAGGAGGGCCCCCACTGACCCCCAACCGAAAAAGACTCGGGGTCTCGTTAAAGGTGGAAAGGCGGAGAAAATTTGCAAGGCGACCGGGAGCAAGATCGCCTTGCCTTACGACGAATTCACCGGTGGCCCTCCCACACCTCAGCTAGCAAGTCTCTCGGCTCATAGCATTGGGTCGATTGTTCGTAACCGGGTTCGTATCACTGCCCCTACTTGGAGGGATGTGCCGGATTCGGAGAAGGCGAAAGTCTTTAAGGATCTTTCGGTACGTAATACGTACAATTTTAGTTATTATATACTATTTTTAATATTAGTTATATATAATTTTATAATATATACGATTATAATTTTCAATTTATTTCTGATAGGAACAATTTGCGGTGGATCCGGATCCGGCGATGTTGAGGCATATCAACCAAACCGCCAACAACATCTTCAAAGATTGGAAGTACAGGCTCCATCAGTACTTCCGAACTAACGGTCCCGTGCCTCCCCCCGAAGAGCTGCGTGGGGATAGAGAAGATGAGTGGGAGTGGTTGTGTAACCACTTTGCCGATGAGCAATTTCAGGTGTTAATTTACTTTTTTTATTTCAATTAAGATAATTGAATACTCTAAATTTTAGTTACTTATAAATTTTTTAATGATTTCATTATGTTGTCTAACAGAAATTCTCCGGTGTCAACAAAGCCAACCGGGGGAAGAAGGACAAGCACCATACTTCCGGCGCCAAGCAACTCATTCAAATTGCCAAGGAGCACAGGGATAAGGGCTCCAAACACCCTTATCTCGATGCAAGCGTAAGCGCGTACGTGACGCCTGGGCTCGATAATGAAGCGAGTCAACGCGGCGTAAGTCATATATATATATATATGTGTGCGCTAATAATTATAGTAATTATTATTTAAATATTATTTCATTATAATAAATTTATTATTCTTTTGTAGGCAAGAGTGATAGAGCGTGCGCAGGAAGAATTGGCTAACACTCAGCTTGCGTTCCCAGATGTGCCGCTAGAAGACCTGCCTCCTCTATCTGTGGAGAGCCAAATAGCAATTGCGGATGAGGTCTACGGTCGTAGAGCTGGCAAGGAGGTTAGGCACTTCGGGCCTAAGGTGGTTCGAGATTTGTCGACCTCTGAGTCATCATCTACGGGAGGTTCGGGGCGGCGGAGAAGTTCTCAAGCTGCGGCAGCCTATGAAGAGGCTCGAATCGCACGGGAGGAGAATATTGCCATGCGCCAAAGAATGGACCAGCAAGACGAGCGAATAGCCCAACTCATCGCCCTTATGCAACAAGCTCAAAGACAATGTCAACCTCCTCCGAACCCATTCCCCGACGACGACGACCCGGCTGGAGGCGGAGGACGAGGCGGCGCATCTGCTCCTCCAGTGTTTTAGCTAGCTAGTAGTTCATTATTTCGTTTCTTAATTTCCGCATTACGAACAATATTTTCATTTTTAATTATGGGTTTTTTCGATTATGTATGTACAAATTAATTTTAATTATTTTATTAATTTAGTGTATTTAATTAATTTAATTAATTTTTTTTCAATTAATATTAATAATATTTTTGAATTTAATTTTTTTTTTTAAATTAATTTTTCACTTCGACGACGGAGACATTAATCTCCGTCGTCTAAGTCCCTACATGGGCCACGGACGTTGTTAGCTTCTCCGTGGCCCAGGTGGTGACTTAGACGACGGAGATTAATGTCTCCGTCGTCTAGGTTACGACCTGGGCCACGGAGAAGCTAACAACGTCCGTGGCCCATGTGGGGACTTAGACGACGGAGATTAATGTCTCCGTCGTCTAAGTCCCCACCTGGGCCACGGAGATTGTTAGCTTCTCCGTGGCCCAGGTGGGGACTTAGACGACGGAGATTAATGTCTCCGTCGTCTAAGTCCCCACATGGGCCACGGACGTTCTCCGTGGTCCAAGTGAACTTGGACGACGGAGATTAAATTCTCCGTCGTCTAAGTACTTAGACGACAGCACTTGGAGCACGTACCTTGGACGACGGATTTTCCGTCGTCCAAGTACTTAGACGACGGAGATAGGTACTTAGACGACGGAGAATTTCCGTCGTCTAAGTCACTTTTTCTTGTAGTGCCACCACACTTTCACACACATTCTTCTCTATGTGCATGACATCTAGGTAGTGTCTGATAGGCAACCTGGGCCAGTAAGGGAGTTCCCAGAATATGCTCTTGTGTGTCCAAAACTTATACCTTTCGGGCTTGTCTGGAATTGACGCCACTATCTCAGGATGATTGCTCAGCTGGCCAAAATCATATTCATTCAATACTTCCAAAATTTCTTCCCCTGTCCATCGCCTGGGTGCCACACCTGTTTCCACAGTCCCATCAAACGCGTCTGGATCCTGCCTAAATGGGTGATCATATGGAAGCCAACAACGGTGACGCATCTGAACAATTTTACTGCAATGAGGACTGCAACAATCAACCGTCATGCACTCTGAACAAGCCCTGTAACCCCTGGTAACGTTGCCGGACAACATACCGCGGGCAGGAAAATCACTGATGGTGTCAACAAGCATGGCATGCATCTGGAACATCTCATTTTTGAACCTATCGTAAGTGGGGTGGCCACACTCACTCAGGTACTTAAGCTCCTCAATCAAAGGCCTCAAATACACATCGAGACACTTTCCTGGATAACCCAGGCCCGGAATTAACAGAGTGAGCATATTGTATTCCTTCTTCATGCACATCCATGGTGGAAGGTTGTACGGTACCAAAATAACTGGCCATATACTGTATTGAAGACTCATGTTGCCAAAAGGGTTGAATCCGTCAAATGAGAGCCCTAGCCAAACATTTCGGACCTCTGCTGCAACAAGATCAAACTCCTTGACCATGTGCTTCCAAGCCTCTCCGTCAGAAGGGTGTATAAGGGTGTCATCGTTAGGCAAATTCCTCTCATCCCACCATCTCATAGCTTCGGCCGTGAAAGCACACATGAACAACCGCTCCAGCCTATCAATAAGCGGGAAATATCGAAGTATCTTCACAGCTTTCTTGTTGCCTGCAGAAGTCAACTTATACCTTTCTGTAAAACATACCGGGCAGGCTTCAAGGTCTTCAAGATCTTTTCCCCAGAAGAGAATACAATCATATCTGCATGCATGGATTTTGATGTAGGAAAGCCCAAGATCTTTCAGGATATGTCGCACCTTATGATGAGTGGTAGGAAGACGATGACTGGGTGGCAGTAGCGAAGCAGTCCCACTTCAGCCAAGAATCAACAGCTTTGACAAACATTTTGTTCTCCATTTTGAGCTGCATCACTCCCATGACACTTTCAAGAACAGTCTTACTACAACCGTCGTACAACGGAGTCTGTTGCAATGCAATCAGGTTGTTGTACTTGTCCATACCGCTTGTGTTGACATGAGCTCCAGGTAATGGCTCGACTGGCTCAATATGGGGGAAACCCTCAACGACGGGAGGGACATTTGGTACTTCATCAGCAAATACACCGCTCTCATGAGGAAACATATCATTGATTAACATTGATGTTGGATCATAGGATGGACTGCCCCTCTCAGCAAAATGTCCATGATCATAGTGTGGATTGGCCCTCTCACCAAATTGTCCATGATCATGCGGACCCGCTAACGATGTTTCACCGTGATAAATCCAACAAGTGTACTTATCCCAAAACCCATATTTACTCAGGTGCTTCTGGACTTTATCAATGAGAAAACGAAATCGATCGCTGCGACACTTACATTCTTTACACAGGCAATAATGAAGTGTAGTGTCTCCACAATTAGGCTTCACAAAATTCACAAAACTCCTAATTCCCTGGTGATATCTCACATCCCATCTTTCGAGGCTCATCCAACTCTTGTCCATCCTGAAAATTCTAACAATATTACGTACTATATATATACACATTCACTACTAATTATAAAATAAATCATCATTAATTACATTCGAATTCATCCGATTAATTAACAAAAGTCGACCCATGCATGCATATAAATTAAAAATATATATATATATACCAACAATTCACAATTACAAATTAACATACCTGTATATATACATATATATAGACATATTAACAATTAATATTCACAAAATCATTTTATATCGATCCATACATATATATATACACAAATTAACATATTTTCATCGAAATAATCTCAAATCCACTCAAAATCAACAGTCAATCACTCGAAAGCAACAATATAGCCACTCTATTTGCGTATCAAACCAAGAATCGACGCGATATCTCAATTCAACTCTAAATCAACACATGCATATATATATATATATCGATCTAATTAAATCGATCAACACATATATATATATATATATACACATACACATATACGTATATATATACGTACATATATATATATATAGCTTCCCGAGTGATCGAGTTTTCGACGCGCGCCTTAATTTTGACAATACTGAAGGATCGATTTCAGAGCGTTTTCCTTCTTTCGATTTCACCGAATTTTTTTCGATCCAACTGCTGCGATCGATCTGCATCTAATATAAGCGGCGGGAAATGGAGTCATTGCCGGCGAAATTCCGGCGAAAAGTCGCCGGTAATGTGTCAAAACATTGTCGGCGACGGAGTAGGTCGCCGGTAATGTTTTGACACATTACCGGTGACGGAGCAAGTCGCCGGCAATGATGATCATTACCGGCGACTTTTCCGGTCGCCGGCCTTGTTTTTTCAAAAATCGCCGGTAATGAGTGATAATGTGGTAGTGAATTGCACTCCACATCCTATATTTCCAGTCTAAAGAGCCAACAATTGATCACCAGAAACTTCAAGTTGTTCAAAAATTGCAAGATCCATTGCAAACAGGTTCAGATGTCAGATCATATAACAAAATTGCCAGAAAAAAAAGAACTGGTTCAAGTAGCACTACAACATTTTTGCCCATTACCGGCGAGATCACCGGAGACAAGGCCGGCGACCGGAAAAGTCGCCGGTAATGTTCAACATTACCGGCGACTTAGCCCGTCGCCGGTAATGTCGCCGGAATCTCGCCGGTAATGTTGCAAAACATTACCGGCGACTCCAACCGTCGCCGGCAATGTCTAGGGAGACATTACCGGCGATTTTCCGGCGGGAATTTCGCCGGAAATGTCTCCCTAGACATTGCCGGCGACGGTTGGAGTCGCCGGTAATGTTTTGCAACATTACCGGCGAGATTCCGGCGTAAAGTCGCCGGTAATGTCTTCATTTCCGGCGACTTACTCCGTCGCCGACAATGTGTCTTATATTAGATGCCGGATCGGGCAGCTCGATCATTCAATCATTTTGAGCGAAAAAAATCCAGAGAAATCGAAAGAAGGAAAACGTACGCTCTGAAATCGATCATTCGGTATATTGTCAAAATTAAGGCGGGCGTCGAAAACTCGATCACTCGGGAAGCTATTTATATAGGTACGTAGGTGTATATATACGTATATGTGGTATATATATATGTGTGTGTGTGTGTGTTGATCAAATCCAATTCGTGAGATATATATATATATATATATATATATGAAATGTTGTTGATGTACGGTCACCGAAACGAGAAAACAGCTTGTAGTTAATCTTGTGTCTGAATCAATGACTGGTATTATCGTATTGTTATCGGAGCCAGGCTTAACAGAGCCTCCTCCTATATACCCAGTCAAATACGTTTTGAATTGAAAAAAGGAGAATACGTACTATCATCGAGTACTGAATCGAATTCAGAGATTAGATCGATATATATACATATGCATGCATGTGTTGATTTAATTAGAGTTGAATTGAGAGATCACGTCGATTATTAGTAGTGAATGTGTGTATATATATATAATTAATACGTAAAATTGTTAGAATTTTCAGGATGGACAAGAGTTGGATGAGCCTCGAAAGATGGGATGTCAGATATCACGAGGGAATTAGGAGTTTTGTGGATTTTGTGAAGGCTAATTGTGGAGACACTACACTTCATTATTGCCCGTGTAAAGAATGTAAGTGTTTCAGCGATCGATTTCGATTTCCCATTGATAAAGTCCAGAGGCACCTGAGTAAATACGGGTTTTGGGATAAGTACACTTGTTGGATTTATCACGGTGAAACATCGGTAGCGGGTCCGCATGATCATGGACAATTTGGTGAGAGGGCCAGTCCACGCTATGATTATGGAGATTTTGCTGAGAGGGGCAGTTCATCCTATGATCCAACATCGATGTTAATCAATGATATGTTTCCTCATGAGAGCGGTGTATTTGCTGATGAAGCACCAAATGTCCCTCCCGTCGTTGAGGGTTTCCCCCATATCGAGCCAGTCGAACCATTACCTGGAGGTCATGCCAACACAAGCGGTATGGACAAGTACAATAACCTGATTGCATTGCAACAGACTCCGTTGTACGACGGTTGTAGTAAGACTGTTCTTGAAAGTCTGATGGGAGTGATGCAGCTAAAAATGGAGAACAAAATGTCTGTCAAAGCTGTTGATTCTTGGTTGAAGTGGACTGCTTCGCTACTGCCACCCGGTCATCGTCTTCCTACCACTCATCATAAGGTGCGACATATCCTGAAAGATCTTGGGCTTTCCTACATCAAAATCCATGCATGCAGATATGATTGTATTCTCTTCTGGGGAAAAGATCTCGAAGACCTTGAAGCCTGCCCGGTATGTTTTACAGAAAGGTATAAGTTGACTCCTGCAGGCAACAAGAAAGCTGTGAAGATACTTCGATATTTCCCGCTTATTGATAGGCTGGAGCGGTTGTTCATGTGTGCTTTCACGGCCGAGGCAATGAGATGGTGGGCGGAGAGGAACTTGCTTGACGATGACACCCTTATACACCCTTCCGACGGAGAGGCTTGGAAGCACATGGTCAGGGAGTTTGATCATTTTGCAGCAGAGGTCCGAAATGTTTGGCTAGGGCTCTCATCTGACGGATTCAACCCTTTTGGCAACATGAGTCTTCAATACAGTATATGGCCAGTTATTTTGGTACCGTACAACCTTCCACCATGGATGTGCATGAAGAAGGAATACAATATGCTCACTCTGTTAATTCCGGGCCCGGGTTATCCAGGAAAGTGTCTCGATGTGTATTTGAGGCCTTTGATTGAGGAGCTTAAGTACCTGAGTGAGTGTGGCCACCCCACTTACGATAGGTTCAAAAAGGAGATGTTCAAGATGCATGCCATGCTTGTTGGCACCATCAGTGATTTTCCTGCCCGCGGTATGTTGTCGGGCAACGTTACCAGGGGTTACAGGGCTTGTTCAGAGTGCATGACGGTTGATTGTTGCAGTCCTCATTGCAGTAAAATTGTCTCGATGCGTCACCGTTGTTGGCTTCCATATGATCACCCATTTAGGCAGGATCCAGACGCGTTTGATGGGACTGTTGAAACTGGTGTGGCACCCAGGCGATGGACAGGGGACGAAATTTTGGAAGTGTTGAATGAATACGATTTTGGCCAGCTGAGCAATCATCCTGACATAGTGACGTCAATTCCAGACAAGCCCGAAAGGTATAAGTTTTGGACACACAAGAGCATATTCTGGGAACTCTCCTACTGGCCCAGGTTACTTATCAGACATTACCTAGATGTCATGCACATAGAGAAGAATGTGTGTGAAAGTGTGGTGGGCACAGTTCTTAACTTGGAGGGGAAAACAAAAGACATCCTTAAGGCACGCATTGATCTTAAAGCAATGGGTGTGCGGAAACATTTGTGGTTAAGAGATGGTAAGAGAAAAATGCCGCAAGCTCCGTACACCGTAAAGCCGAAGCATAAGCATGAAATTTTTCGGTGGCTGAGTAATGTCAGGTATATATTCTTATGGCTATGTATGAATTTGTCCTTAAATTTTTAGCGGAGTATATATGGTTATATGCGAGAAATATAATTGGTCCATATATATGGCTTCATCTATATATATATGCAGGTATCCTTATGGCTATGCAAGAAATATAAACAGGTGTGTTAATTTCCGGGACAATAAGATGTACGGATTAAAGAGTCATGACTGCCATGTACTGCTTCAACGCCTTTTCCCTATTTTCATTCGAGGGTACATGCCCAAAGAGGTGGTGGAGCCGTTGGTGGCCTTGTCAAGATTCTTTCAGAAGTTATGCACCAGGGAAGTTAAAAAAGCAGACCTGAGGGAGATGCAAGATGACATCATTTTTATCATGTGCAAGCTTGAGAGGATATTTCCCCCAAATTTTTTCGACATAATGCCGCACCTGATGATCCATCTTCCCGAACAATTGTTGCTTACCGGTCCCGTACACTACACTTGGATGTATCCCATGGAAAGGTACAAATGATTCATAAATTTGGTTTGCCTATGGTTTTTATATGTAATGACTTCTGGTTAAGTAAGTTAACATGCACTTGTTAACTTGTAGACAATTGGGAGCCTACAAGGACTATGTGAAGAATAAATATGCACCTGAAGGGTGTATCGCTGAAGCATATCTTGCGCACGAGTGTGTAACGTACACCAAAGTCTACCTCGAAAATGTAGAGGACCCCCAACAACATATGCCGATAGATGAACCCCAGTTCAACCTTTCTATCATCTCCAGTGACGTGGTAGTACAGGGAAGCTTGCCAAAGTCGTACAAGTTGGATGGAAATGAGGTAGCCATTGCCCACTGGTCGGTACTGATTAACTGTCAAGAAGTACAATATTGGAAAAACTATCATCTTCACTGCCCTGCTATTGCCGGAAATGTTGATTACCACAACAAGACATTTGCAAACTACTTTGGTCAATGGGTAAGTATATGTGTATATGTCTATTTTTATATATATATCCTTACATAGCATGTATGTATGTACGTGCTTTTGTGGTTTCAAGATGACATAATTTCTTCTGTACGTATTAATATATGGACGTTTTCAGATGAACCATGTAGCAGATGATGGTTGCCCAGAGTGGTCAAACGAATTGAGGGTCCTGGCGATGAAACCGATTGCTTCAAAAGTTTACTCGATGTGTCAGGTCAATGGCGTGAAATTTATATGTGAAAATCGAGACGACCGACTGAAAACACAGAATTGTGGGGTGATGGTCCATGGTGGGCAGGATGGCGTTGACTATTACGGTGTCCTTCATTCAGTTGTTGAACTAATTTATGGGAACCGCATGAAAGTGCACTTGTTCAAGTGTAGATGGTTTGATACTAGCCCGGAGAACACAAGGACCGATCAGTACGAAACATTTTCGGTGAATACTGCTACTACCTGGTATGAAGATGACCCTTTCGTTCTTGCCTCATCAGTAAAACAAGTGTTTTACCTGGACGATCTTCTTAACAAAGTCCCGTGGAAGGTGGTTAACCATGTTGCTCATAGAAACATATACAGTGCTGCCACACTTGGTGATACCGCAGATGATGAGGAAGTTACTGCATACCAAGAGCCGAACGCTTTTGACATTCCGGAATCATCTACGATTCGCCTTAATAATGTGAGATCTGGGAGTGTGGTTCGAATTACTGGAGCAGAACTTCTCGATGTTAATCCATATGAAGTTGACGCTGATTCAGATGACGAGGATCGGCACATATTGCCAGAGGTTACCTATGAAACCGAGTCAGACTCAAGTGATGAAGATGATTACGATTATCATCCTTAGTACGTTGGAAATTGTAGTCGGAAATTGTAGTCGGAAATCGTACGTAGTCGGAAAATGTAGCTAGTCTAAATTGTAGACGGAAATTGTAGTCGTTAATCGTACGTAGATGGAATTTGATAATCGAAAATGTAGTCGGAAAATGTAGTCGTTAATCGTACGTATACGGAAATCGTAGTACGTATACGGAAATCATTAATCGAAAATGTAGTCGGAAAATGTAGTCATTAATCGTACGTATACGGAAATTGATAATCGAAATTTTAGTCGGAAAATGTAGCCGGAAATCGTAGACGGAAAATGCATGTAGTCGTTAATCGTACGTATACGGAAATCGTAGTACGTATACGGAAATTGATAATCGAAATTTTAGTCGGAAAATGTAGCCGGAAATCGTGGACGGAAAATGTTGTCGGATATTCTTCGGGAAATAATGACATTACCAACGAGTTGAAGTCGTTGGTAATGACATTACCATCGAGTTATAAGCAACTCGTTGGTAATGACATTACCCACGAGTTAACTCGTCGTTGGTAATGTCATTACCAACGAGTTGCTTATAACTCGTTGGTAATGTCATTACCAACGAGTTAACTCGTTGGTAATGTCATTACCAACGAGTTGAAGTCGTTGGTAATGACATTACCAACGAGTTATAAGCAACTCGCCGGTAATGTTTTCTGGTTTCCCCCATATCGAGCCCGAGCCTTTCATTTCTCCTCCTCTCCCTCTCCTCCTCCTCTCCCTCTCCTCTCCCTCTCCTCCTCCCAAATCGGTCCGGTGAGTGTATGTGCTCCTCCTCCTCCTCTCCCACTCCTCCTCCTTATCCTCTACTCCTCCTCTCCCTCTCCTCCTCTCCACCGATCCCCTCTCCTCTCCTCCTCCGAAAATCTCCTCCTCCCCTCCTCCCCTCCTCTCCTCCCCTCACCATTGTAGGTGGAAATTCATGGCAGGTCCGATCCTCTCTCTCTCCCTCTCTCTCTCTCTCTCAATTTTTAATTATTTTTTTGCATGTGTATGTGTATGTGTATGTGTATGTGTATGTGTATGTGTATGTGTATGTGCATGTGTATGTGTATGTGTATGTGTAAATTAATTAGGGTGCTAAGTTGGAAATTAGGGTGATAAGTTCTAAATTAGCATGTATGTATATATGTGATGTATATATATATTTAGGTATGTGAATATGAAGTGATGTATATATATATGTGAAAATTATGTATAAATGTGGTTTGGATGAATATGTGATGTATATATATGTGGAAATTAAACCGGTTTAATTTGGATGAATATGTGATGGAAAATTAATTAGGGTTTGTGATTTGGATGAATATGTGATGGATAAATTTAATTAAGATGCATGATGTATATATATATACACATCGAATATGTATAGTCGTTAATTTAGGTGATATAGTTGTTAATTAATCGTATAAATGAAGGTGGAAATCGGGATCGGGACGGTTTAGAACCAGAACGGTTTTAAACCGGAACGGTTTGGAACCGGAACGGTTTGGAACCGGAACGGAAATTGTAACCGGAACCTTTATGTTACAAACGTTTCCGGTTACAAACAGTTCCGGTTTCAAACGGTTCCGGTTCCAAACCGTTCCGGTTCCGATTTGTTATAGAACCGAAACGGTTTGGAACCGGAACTGTTTGTAACCGGAACCGTTTGTAACATAACGGTTCCGGTTACAAACAGTTCCGGTTTCAAACGGTTCCGGTTCCACACCGTTCCGGTTCCGATTTGTTATTGAACCGAAACGGTTTGGAACCGAAACTTATTGTAACTGGAACCGTTATGTTACAAACGGTTCCGGTTCCAAACAGTTCCGGTTTCAAACGGTTCCGGTTCCGATTTGTTATAGAACCGAAATGGTTTGGAACCGGAACGGTTTGGAACCGGAACTGTTTTTAACAGTTCCGTTATGTTACAAACGGTTCCGGTTACAAACAGTTCCGGTTTCAAACGGTTCCGGTTCCACACCGTTCCGGTTCCGATTTGTTATTGAACCGAAACGGTTTGGAACCGGAACTTATTGTAACTGGAACCGTTATGTTACAAACGGTTCCGGTTCCAAACAGTTCCGGTTTCAAACGGTTCCGGTTCCAAACCGTTCCGGTTCCGATTTGTTATAGAACCGAAACGGTTTGGAACCGGAACTGTTTGTAACCGGAACCGTTATGTTACAAACGGTTCCGGTTACAAACAGTTCCGGTTTCAAACGGTTCCGGTTCCACACCGTTCCGGTTCCGATTTGTTATTGAACCGAATCCATGACTATTACGATGTCCAGGAGGTTTTGCGGCTAATTGGCTTCGGAGAGGTTCCCGAAATAGTGGAGGGAACAGTAGTCAAGCTTCCTCCTCGCCCGCAGTTAGCAACACGCCCAGTGGGCCAATGATGACTGCTCGCACGAGAGCCTTGCTAGAGGCGCGAGCTGAGGAGGAAGCTGCACGATCAAGAGCCGTGGAACCGGAATTCGAGGCTCGAGCCTCAGTCTCTAGACGCTCAATCAGCAGACGTCCCTCCGGTGGCAGAGCCTCAGACGAGCGACAGTCAACGGGGGCATCAGAAACTCCCTCAATCCGAATGCCCCATATTCGGATGGTGCCTACTCCCGTTTCACGGGAATCATCTGAGGCACATGGTGGTGCTGGCGCCTCATCGTCCAGGCCTCGTCTATCTCCGCCGTCCGGTCTCTTCCTACCCGACGAGATTCCTGTCATCCCTGAATTCGATGATAGGGGGATGCCTGTTTATATTGAAGGACGGCCGGATTTCCTGACCGTGGAGGAAGCGTATAACTTCCTCTCGTTCGACCCCGTGTATCTTTGGAGTGTGAGGTGCACCAACCAACAAACGGACGATGCAGGTAAATTTTATTTAACATCAGATTGATTAATTAATTATTACTTAAGACTTGCGATTGGTTCAATTAATGATATCAATTTGTTGACATTGTTTTATTAGGCAATTTCGTTAATGGGACTGGAAAACGGAAAGGGGCTAGAGGCACCTGCACCGGGAAGAGACTTGAGCAGGCCACCGGCGGAAGGAAAACGCCCATAAGGGCCAATGAGGATGGCGAGGTGATCGAGGCATTCGACACCACGCGCAAATATGTCAGCATGGCCGGTGCGATCGTGCGGGACAAGGTCCCAATGCTTTGGCCAGATTGGGAATCTGTGCCTATCTACGTGAAGATGCAAGTGCATAATGCACTCAGTGTGAGTAAAATCGTATTTTCATTACGTAAATTTTACATTTATTAATTAAGTCCACTTAAATATATAATTTTACCTTTTATATATTCATATTGCAGGTGTGGTTTGACGTGGATGAAGTTCTTATTCACACGTGGGTAGAGCGTCAACTACATAATCGGTGATGTGCTTCGACTTATTTGAATATATATCGAGTTAGATTTTTGTTTATCAACTGTTTTAATATCTCTAACTTTTTTTCCTTGTTTTAATATAGGTATAAAGAGTGGAAGAACGAGCTTTCTTCCCATTACACTGTATACAAGGAGCTAGGCCGAGGTTCTACCCCTAGCGAATTCCGGTTTAGGGAGTACGAGTGGCTGTGGCTGATAGCCCACTTCGAGCACCCCAAAGCTTAGGTATGCATCCTTAATATATCTTACAAGCCTAATGTATCGTATCAGATTGAAATAGTGTGAGATCTAATTTTTTTCCATATGTTTATCAAACAAGGCGATTTCGAAGACGAACCGGGCGAATAGATTGAAAAACACCAGGGCCCATCATGCAGGTTCACTGAACTACATGGGTTGGTCGACTAAGGCGCAGCAACAACAAGAAGTGAACCCCTTGGTGTATATTCATCAGAAGTTCTATCCGCAGTGCCCTGACGAAGCGGTAAGTCTTTCGCCTCTCCATGTGTTAATAAAACTATTTTTCGATATTAATAGATGTTGTTAGTTAATACGTTGTTCATTTTCGCTTTTCAATTAGGCGAGAGTGGAGGAGGCGACCGCAGAAGTGACCATGAGTATAGCTCGGACTAACCATCCTGACTGCTCCGAGGAAGAAGTCACCCAGTATGCCTCTCAGATCGATCCGCTTGATCCCCCGATAGCGGCTCAGATTATGGCAAAAGCGTGCGGGACTGGAAAGAATACCTACTACTGTAGGGGAATGGGCTCGGCGGGAGAAGGAGTATTGAAAACCACTTCACAATACTCTACCGGGTCAAGAAGTTCAACTTCTAGTCGTAACCTCGCAGCGGAGCTTCATAGGACGCAGAGGGAGTTGGAGGAGCAAAAGAGGCAGATGGCCGAGTACCAAATGCAGCAGACACAGGTGCAGGCTCAGATGTACACATGGATGCGGACGATGTACGAGGCTCAGACTACCGGACAACCGTTCCCCACACCTCCCCCGGTCCCGGTCCCGATCCCTCCGTTCCCTAGCTATCCACCACCACCACCGCACCAGTCAACGCCAGAGCAAGACCAAGGAAGCCACCGGAATTCAAATGAGTACATGGATTACTTCGACCCTGACCCGCAAGTTCCTGGACCCTGACCTGTAGTTGTAGTTAATTTTCGTATCGTCGTTGCTATTTGTACTGTACGTTGGACATTTATGTGTACAGTTGAACTTGTATGATTGTACGGTTTATGTCTTTCAATGCAGGTTCTGGAATTGGGCCCAATCCAGAACCGCGTTTTTTTTTCAAAATTTTTTCAGACATTGCCGGCGACATGGACCTCAGTCGCCGGCAATGTCACAAATTCCGGCCACGGCGGCGGAACCATTGCCGGCGACGGCGTCGCCGGTAATGTCGGAGACATCACCGGCGACGCCGTTTCCCGTCGCCGGCAATGTTAACACCGGCGGGAGATTTCCGGCGACGTCATTGCCGGCGACTCGTCGCCGGGAATGACATTTCCGGCGAAAAAAAAAGACAAGGCCGGCGACCTCCCGTCGCCGGTAATGTCTCCTTTTCTTGTAGTGTAGTCAGGCTTCGACGAGTCGATGACAGATTTCGACACGTCGAATAGAGTTTAGGTCAGGCAGTAGAATTCAGGTCAAGTCAGGTCAGATTCCCAGGATAAGCTCTGATGCTAAGTCAAATAGAATACAAGTGTTTGAGAAATTTTCTGATACAATGATCAATCCAGAATTGTGTATATATAAACATACTTACAATTCTAGTAAGAAACTACTTTATGCTTAATCAATTACAAAATTTTATATAATTATATAATAAATACATGTTAAATATACTAAAATGTCACTCATTCTAACAGTAATTATTGCATGATAATGTAATAAATATATAGAAGACTTATTGACCGACTTGCGAGCACCAGTATGCTTTGATTCGTGAAAATTAAAGACTCGATCAAACATTCAAAGGGGTTAGCTAGTCTTTGATCAGAAGCTCCCGATCGATCATCCAGACATGGCAGTTGGAAATAAGCTAGTTATCGGTTCCCTCATAGCAATCCTTGTTCTTCCGGTACTGGTCATCACAACCCAAGCATCTGTCATCACCTGCAACCAGTCATGCCCGAGCTTCAGACCTAACGACTTATCATACCCTTTTGGATTCTCACCTGGCTGTCAAATCCGCCTGAACTGCACCAAAATTGGAATCTTCATCGGTGACTTCCTGGTACAAGACATATACTCAAAGAGCATAAGAGTCAATCTCCAAAGCAGATGTGTCCGTCCTTTGCATACCCTCCGGCAACTCTACAGCAACCACCACGCCTCGACGCCCGAAATGCAATTCTGTTACGTAACTGCTTAGACGATCAGGCCTCAAGCAGTTGCGAGATTCCCAGCATATATGTCAAGGCCCGATTTCAGGCTCCGGCCGGCTGCAGTGCCAATACTAGTAGCCTCAGTTGCTACGCGGAGGCAATGAAAAACGCTACGTTTTTAGAGTACCAGAACGTGGAAAAACTGGGCTGTGTGTACCTCTTGTCATCCATGTACGCATCGGTACCGGTGTCACCATCGGTTAATTACTTGCAGGCGCCGACTACGTCGTTGGAGATGGAAGTCGTGGTGCTAGAGTGGTGGCTGGAAGGACCCTGCCGATGTGATAGTAATGCAAATTGTACGACAGTTGTGTTACCAAATGGGGGTGAAGAATACAGGTGCGACTGCAATGAAGGCTTCATCGGAGACGGCTTTGAGCCTGGCTTCGGCTGTCGAAAAGGTTAGTGTCGACACATATTTAGGACTTAGGTGCATGATACACCCAGATTGAAAACTCACTTGTTCAAATACTCATTTTACAAGTTTAAAGATCAATTCTGCAAGTTCACGTATGTTCTGTGTTAACACATATATATATATAGTAGAATTTCTCATATTTGATCTCTGTTAATAAATTCGCAAATTGACAATTTTTTTTTAAAAAAAATGTCCGTTTCTTAAATTATTTGAAAGATTTGAAAAAAAAAAATCCGTTGTTTTTACCTGACAAAATTATTTGCGAATTTTACATTTTTTTAATAAAAAAAATTATTTTTATTGGAGTTCCCTAAAACTCTTACTCTAAAAAAATTAAAAAAAAATTATTGCCGAATTTTTAAGGATTTTATTCATATTAAACTACCGAATTATACACGTACGTATTTTTAACGTATAATTCGCGTACCGCTTTTTATTAACCAGGTATTTGATTAACAGGGATTTAACATCTTTGCAGATCCAATTACGAACATAAACTGGATCAGCATCATTAGAATTGTAGTGCCAATCGTTGCTGCTCTGCTACTCATTACATCACTTTGCATCTATCTGAGAGCAAGGAAGACTAAGCATACTCACTTTAAAGGTATACATTCGAGTATGGTTCATATTTACTTTAATTAGATTCAAATAAGTTATATATGTTATAAAATATGTATTATAAGTATGTATCAAGCTATGAATCACAGTAATTATTACTATAACATAATTTAATGAAACTAAATAGCAGAGAATTAAATTCGAATTGAATGCTTTGTATGAAGTATGAGATCATAACAGAGAAAACAATTTGAATTCACTAACTTGTTTCTTGAGAGAGGCTTGCTTAACGCAATGTCCTAAGACAGAAATTCGTCCCTGCACTTCTGCTTGTGGAATCGTCTTGACGTCTGTCTCCCAGGATATAACTCTCAAATTCAAGGTGTTGCAGATTCCCTTGAATTCTATCTCGAACTTCAATATGTGGTTTTCTCTTGATAGTAAGGAAGATGTATTTCGAATTTTCAGTGATTTGATGCTGATCCTTCAAGCTTCTTTTATAGACGAATGACGCCTGTTTGGAGTTTTGAACAAAAGGTCGTCTTTGTTCCGTTTCGGCAGAACGTCGTCTTTGTTCGATGAACAATCACGTCTTTACGTAAATAAAGAATTTTAACTAAAGACGTCTTTGTTAAAATCTTCATAGCCCACTAGGCCTAAGGCCCAGTCTTTGATTACGTAAGGCCCAGTCTTTGATTATAAAAATAATCTTCATAGCCCACTAGGAGCCTTATAGCCCACTAGGAGCCCAAGGGAATTTTCCATGAACCCCATAGAAATTCCCTCACCCAAGCCCACTTCCATTTAATACCTAACATGGAGTATCCCTTATTAAGGGTAGGAGTCCTTATACATCTTCCATGTTTAGTCCCACAAAGTTCCAACAATATATGCAATGAGCTTCGTTAAATTATTGTTTCTCAGGGTTGTCAGGAGAAGATGGCATGACAACTGTAGATGCCTTGCAGTTCGACTTTGGCTCCATCAGAGCTGCCACTAATAACTTTTCTGAAGAAAATAAGCTTGGACGGAGTGGATTTGGTGCCGTTTACAAGGTAAGTAATTAAACATCAAATTATATATACTATTAGCAATTTACAATATGTGCCTGACTGAAGAATGAGACATGCATGTTTTCCAAAATCTACTAATTAATGCAGGGTAGGCTTTTGAATGAGGAGGATATAGTTGTGAAAAGGCTTTCCAAGGATTCTGCACAAGGAGATATGGAATTCAAAAATGAGGTCTTGTTGGTTGCCAAGCTGCAACACCGAAATTTAGTTAGGCTTCTTGGTTTCTGCCTGGAAGGATCTGAGAGACTTCTTGTCTATGAATATGTCCCAGACGCAAGTCTCGATCAATTCATATTCGCTACACGTACATACCAGATAATTTGCTTTTATTCCATCAAAAAAGATTAATTTGCATGAATGTGCAGGTCCAGTCAAGAGTGCACATTTGGATTGGGATAGTCGCTACAAAATAATAGTTGGCATTGTCGTAGAATTATTCATCGTGACCTCAAAGCTAGTAACATTTTGTTAGATGCAGAACTGAACCCCAAAATTGCAGATTTTGGCATGGCAAGGTTGTTCCTGCTTAATCAAACACAAGGTGAAACAAATCGAATTGTGGGCACCTAGTAAGTACAAATCCAGCTGGTTACATATCTTCTCAAATATATATGGCGGATAAATAATTAACCTTGCTGACTTATTCCTAGCTATATGGCTCCTGAGTATGTCATGCGTGGACAGTTTTCCATCGAGTCCGATGTCTATATATAGCTTTGGCGTTTTAGTTTTGGAGATAGTAAGTGGACAGAAAAATAGTTCTTTCCGTCATGAAGAAAATGTGGAGGATCTTCTGACCTATGTAAAGCAATAACTAAGTCTTTCCCATTCATTCCACATTAAGTGATCAAAGTCTAACGAAAACAAGGAAGTATGTCTGAAATTGTTTTTCTGCATTACTTACAGGCATGGAGAAGCTGGAAGGAAGGGTCAGCTGCTTCAAACCTATTAGATCACACTCTGAGGACTGGTTCAGGAACTGAAATAATGAAATGCATCCATATTGGATTACTATGTGTACAACCGAACATAGATGATAGGCCAACCATGGCCACTGTTATTCTGATTCTTACCAGCAACTCCCTCGCTCTTCCGGTACCCTCACAACCATCATTTCTAATGACAGCATCCTGCATGCCAGGGAGGATGGTGCCAGTTCGATCCAAGAGCAACTCTGTCCCGGTATCAGCAAATGAGGCTTCGATCACAGAACTATCTCCTCGCTAGTGCTCAATACGTATTCATTTTTGTGTCGACTAAAAGACATTACACGGTTAAATATTTGTAGCTTTAGGGGGTAAAGCATTCTCCCCACACAAGTTGCAAAAGTACTTGCTCTTCCCACCTGTATGATTTAATCACTGTACAAGTCTACAATAGGAAAGTTAAGGAGGATTCATTGTCAAGCATTAGAAAGAATTATTCTTCCATTCTGCAGCATATGATCTCCATATTGGGTTAGCTTTGTAAAGGTAGTCTATACATCTGGTTCCTCTTATTCTATCTGCCAAGAGCCTAAGATCATTGATCCTTCATGTCTTTGACAAAATAACAGTAACCGACTTCCATGTATACTGCAGTAATTAGGAAAATTTCTTTGATAATAATATTGTTGTACCATGCAGATCCCGCTACCGATGTATCTAAAAGGGATTTGCTTGGATAGGTTAGTCATTTATATAGGACTAGAATATAAACATGTTCTTCTTCCCTTTCTTTCCATCACTCTTAACTAAAAGCCAAAGCATCTTGAACCGCTGGTTCAATTCTGTATTGTCATATGCAGCACCACAACCCTTTACATTTGATGCAGCATGGTTTGTTGAATTCCGATGCTGTTGGGGAGATGAGATACTGAATGACTCGAAAACCTCTGGAGGTGCACCAATATCTGAAGCATTAAAGATATTCAAAGCACATCTTACAGTGATTGCAACTCGTCCAGAAATACAGTGCATCCTGGGCCTCCACTAGTTTCCTTGATGCACAAGAGTCCTCTTCATCCGTGACCTGATCCTCGCCTTTCTCCTTAAACTTTTCTTGAGACCACCTCATCACCTGCATTTTTAGATCTTTCTCCATCTCCCTTGTTATCAAATTACCATCTTCTTCTTGGTTTTGGTCATTTTCGGATAACTCTATGAGATCAGCACTGGAGGCATTACTTTTTCTGGTATGCTTTTCCTTCTCCACTTCGCAGAGGACTCTATTCATGTCACAGTTTTTCTGTACCCTCTTCACTTCAAGCTCAGCCTGACTCAAGGTATCTGTCATCTTTGCTATACATTCCCCAGCCATATGAAAACGCTGACTCACCATAGAAAGGTTGGCATGGCTTTCCCAAGCTGCTTCAAGACCTCGTACAGGTGACAAGAAAACTCGTCCAGTCAAGTAGCCTTCTCCTGATGCAAAGCCTCCTGCTCCTTCCACTTGCTCTCCCAGACCTCAGCCTCATGCTTCTGTTGACAAGCATCATTTATCAAATGATCCAGCTTGGACTCATAGTCCATCTTCATACTAGAATATTCCAGAACCTGTTGCTTCAGAGTGTCAATTAGTGCCTCCTGTTTGGCTGTGGTTTCCAAAAACTCTCTCCCTCTTTTCTCCAGCTCTGTGACACGAGCAATGGCTTCATCACGCTCCTGGAGATATCTCCACTTTCCCTTAGCCACATGGCAAAATGGAGGCATGACTGCATAATAAATTAATAATCAAGAGATCAGTCACAAAATTGTTCAAACCAACACAGAGATAGTACAGCACTGACACTCTCCGGTCAGGACAATCACTTACGGCAAGGGCATGGTGGGATAAGTTCTCTTTCAGACCACCATCAGCATACGCCTGCATAATCTTGGTATCAGCAGGGCCAAGTAGGTCCAGCAAAACACTTTCAGCAGCAGCTGGGTCTCCCAACATAGTGATAATCTAAGGAGAAACCGTTTTAATAGTCATAGATTGAACACAATCCACTTTGGACGTCATGTGACATAACAAAAAAGCATTGAATCTTATGTCCTTAAATGACCAGAATTTACAAGACATTGGAGATAAATTATATGATTGATGCCGTCAGAGTACTAATGCATATTAACTAATTAAAGAAAGCAGAGATGATTGGCTGAGAAGGGAAGATCTCAAGGTGGTTCTTCTAGAAATGAGTTTCAGATTTCTGTTTGTTGTTCAACAAGAGGTACATTCAGCAGTCACTTTTCAAAGAGATTCATAAAGCTTAGATTGTGTTCGAGCGCAAAATATCTCTCGCGGAGAGATCCTTCCGCGAAGCAGTTTCTTTTATGGGTTTGGATAGTTTTAACCGCAGGTACCGGTTTATCCTGTATCGTGTGCTTCGTATGCTGGCGTGCCACCGTTCTTCAATGGAATATGGACTGTTTACAATTGCCTGACTTCTTGGATAAGCGATTTAGACAGGGAGAGCACCAACCCTGTCTGAATAGGTCCTTCTCGCCTAGTAACCTAGAACTTTGGATATGTGTCTCTAGCAGAGCCTTCAAAATCGATGCTTCACACTCCCTTATCAGTTCAAAACAGAGCAACTTCTCCGACGATGTGTTGAGAACACTTGTTTCCTTAGAGTATCCAAACTCTCACTCAACAGGTAACAATCCCTTCAACTTTCCAGTAGCAATTTGCTTCCTTGGAATCGCAATACTCTCACTCGACAGGTAACAAGCACTTTGATCTTCTGGTTGCAAAGAAGATAGAATCCCGAAGATGAGATGTCTGTCTTAGGTGTACTTGCGTATAGCAAATGTATGTATTTGATCGGGGACCTTTTCCACAAAACTCTTACTTTCCTTATATACTTGCTTAAGAGTTGTCTTTCAATTCATTTGAACTTCTTCTGTTCTTGCTCTTTGAATCTCATTATAACTCTAACACCAGCATACAGATTATTAATCCTATAGAATCTTAATGCTATCACAACTCTTCTATCAAAGAAACCTATCTAAGATAATATAGGTATGATAGACATCCAAGCCACATGGAATCAGCTAATTAATGAATCACAGTTCTAATTGAACTCTACTTATTACACTCGGCCGCTCGCCAAGATTTCAGCCAATCTTGGGCCGCTCGCCAAGACTTCAGCCATTCAAGCCCAATATGAAATATTTATTTCAGGCCCAAACATTGCCCCTCAAGTCTTGAACTTGAATTACCTGAACAAGCTAAAAGACTTGAATATTACCGGACTGACGCGCTGTTAAACCAAACAGTAACATTACACCCAAGTGCCACGTTACACAACTTCTCCAAAAAGTTGCATCATTCGGCTGACGTAATATAAAAGCACTAGTCTACATCAACAAAATCTCATTCCCCAACGAGACCTTTTCACTTGCCTTGATCCTGCACTCTTAACCTTCTCAGTCAAAAGCTAAGACCTTACATTCTCGCCGCCGTTCATCTCTTCCGATCTAGAAAATGCCTCCACGTAAAAACATCTCCATCCCTCATGAAACCCATGACGCCAAGAAATTCTCGAAACACCTCAAGGCTGTCGCCAAACGACATAACCCAGAGACCATCGTTACCCTTTCTGTACACCTAAATGAAGGTACCGGCCTTCTTGGTCCTTTCCTGGATGTTTCAATTAATCCAGAGCTATTCAAAATCCTTCGCCATCCCATTTGTAAATCTTCCTTAATAGTCCAAGAGAATCCCAGGGCAGACCCAAAGGAATGGACAAGCAAAGACACCCTTTGTCTCATTGGGAGATGGCCGCACCTAACCGTAGAAGATCTCGCCTGGTACCGACACCGTCGCGAACAAAATATCAACCGGTGAGAAGCAGTTGGAATTACCCAGCTCATCGATTTGTGCTTTACTATCCCAGCTGGTGGCAACATAGCACCGTTCGCCACAACCATGTGCTTTTGGGATTGCACCACCAACTGTTTCCATTTCCTATGTGATGATGTGAGCATAACAATACTCGATTTGTATACCATATTTGGAGTCCCTGCATTTGCAAACCCCTGGTCGCTCAACCAACACCGTGGGACACCAGTACAAGCCTCCCTCAATCATCCTTCCTCCTACTCTTCCTAGGTAAAACATTTTGCACAAGAGAAAAAAGAAACAGACCAAGGAGGAATAGCCTTTCTGGAGTACTGGCTATTAACTATGAGGATTTGTGAAAAACAAACTGTATTTATCTTTCTGTTCTGTTGCTGATTTGTAATTTGTTTCTCATGTGGTATCAGAGCTTGAGGCCGCAAAGCCTTTGTATTCTTCTAAATGCATGTAATATTTTGTTTAAATCAAAGAGTTCCTTATATAAATTTATATTGATAAACTCAAATGTAGTTTGTACATTTCTTTGGCCACAGTAATTGGCTAACATGAACTCTTTTAACTTAGAAGAAATAAAAAATTAAAATTTGGCCTCAAATACAGGCTCTAACTAAAGATTTAGCCTTAAGTATAGGCTACTATGATATACATAATCCTTGTGTGTTGCCCCTGCAGTTTACTCATGCGAGTGAAAAGTATAAGCATGAATAAACTGGATTAAGCTACAGTTGGAGGATCTTCATACTCCTAGACTGGTTGTATGAACTTTTTAAGGAATCGACTATTTATAGGATTAGCGTGTATTGTACCATCTCGATCTCGTAAAAGAACTGCTCCTTTACCCAAAAGTCGATCGACAATGTATGGTCCATCCCATTTCTCTGACCATTTTCCTCGGCCTTCAGTCTTCTCGCCAACAGGCAAAATGACTAGTCAGACGAGTTCTCCTTCTACAAAACTCATGCCCCTGGTACATTAGTCATAGGCACGAACCACCTTTCATTTTTCAACACATAGACTATCATAAGCTTGTATTCTCGTCTCATCCAAGTCTTCATGCTCTTGCCACATTGCCTGTACATAATCTTCACCGATCAGACTGCGTTGTTCCATCACCCGTAAAGATTGAACGTTGATTTCTAAGGGCAAGACTGCATCATGGCCGAACATTAATGCATAAGGAGTGGTACCTGTGGGTGTCCTCTTACTTGTTCTCCAAGCCCACAGGGTGTTAAATAACTCTTCATGCCACAGTCTGCCATTGCTCGCAAGCATTCGTTTGAGGATATGGATAATGATTTTATTGCTTGCTTCAGCTTAACCATTGGATTGGGCATAGTATGGAGAATAGTGTAAAAAATGTATTCCAAGATCCTTCATAAGCTCATCGACTTCTCCATACATGAATGCTGCCCCACGGTCGGAAACAAAACTCTCAGGAATGCCAAACCGACAAATGATATCTTCAAATAAGAACTGGCGGATGGCCTTAGCTGACGATACCCTGAGAGGTCAAGCTTCAACCCATTTTGTGAAGAAATCAGTAGCCACTATGATGAATTTATGCCCGTCAGATGAATGAGGATGAATCATTCCTATTAAGTCCAAAGCCCATCCTCGAGCTGGCCAAGGCTTGATTATAGGCTGTAATGGTATTCTGGGCATATGGTTGATTGGACCATGTTTCTGGCATTCTTCATAACCCTTAGCGAACGTGATGCAATCTCTGAGCATTCCTGGCCAATAAAAGCCATGTTGTCTAAGTAACCATCTCATCTTAGAACCAGCTTGATGTGCCCCTGCTATCCCAAGATGGACCTCCCTCATTAATCGCTTAGCGTCACGTCCAAAGACACACCGTAAAAGTATGTCTTCCTTTCCTCTTCTATATAACTCATCGTCATTGAGTACATAATTAGGAGATAAAAAACGAATCCGCTTTTCTACAGGATTATTAGGATTCTGGAGATAAGAGATAATGTCCTGTCTCCAGTCCACATCAATGTGATCAAGTGTAGCAACGTACCACTGATTTTTATCTTCTTGGCGAGCAAAGAAAGATGGAAGGGTTCGCCGTTCAACCTTTAATATCTGTTCGCGTACTCCCTCTTGCAAGCTCACCCCTGTGGCAAGTTGAGCTCACTCGTTTGCTGCATAATTCCTCTCGCGAGGAACATGACTCAACTCCACCTCTGTAAACAACTTGAGCAAATCACAGGCTCGTTTAGCGTATGGTTCTAGGACTGGTCCAGCCTTATACTTGGTTTCAAGTTGTCTGATCACTAGTTGGGAGTCTCCAAATATATGCACATCATTGATCTCCATATCTAATAGAAGTTCTAATCCAATGATTAAAGCTTCATATTCTGCTTGATTATTTGTGCATCTGAAGTCCAACCTGAACGAATAAGAAAAAGTTTGGCCGCGTGGAGAAACTAATGCTACTCCTGCCCCAGCCATAGTACTCGTACTTGACTCATCAAAGTATAAACACCAAAGGGCCAAATCAATACGAGCAAGGTCCAATTCTGGCCCCTTGGTTATCCTCCATTGGATGATGAGCTAGAAAATCGGCCACTACTTGGCCTTTAACCGCCTTTTGTGGAACGTACTGCAAAGAAAACTCTGACAAAGCCAGAATCCACTTCCTAATGTGTCCCCGGAGAATGGGTCTGGACAACATATACTTCACCAAATCAGTTTGTGCTATGACACATGTGGCGAAGGAAAGCATGTAGTGCCTCAATCTACACCCTGAGAAATACAAGGCTAGGCACATTCTTTCCATTTGAGAGTATCTCGTTTCACACGCATTCAGGGTATGACTCAGATAGAAAATAGCACGTTCAGTTCCTGATGTGTCGTCCTGAGCTAATAGACTTCCAATAGAAAGGTCAGTAGATGAGATATACAGCTTAAGAGGAACCCCGAGCCTTGGAGGCACCAAGACTGGTGGGTTTGTTAAATATGCTTTGATGGTATCAAATGCCTCTTGGTGGATAGGCTCACATACAAAGTTTTTCTGATTTTGAAGCTTGACCAAAGTTGAGAATGGTTGTGTTTTCCCAGCAGCATTGGCAATGAACCGTCGTAAGAAATTGATTTGTCCCAATACACATTGTAGCTCCTTCTTACTCGTCCGGTATCTCAATCCCACACTGATGAACCAAAAATCCCTGCCTAAACTCCGAATACACATTTGGCTGGATTCATTTTCAGTTGATGTTGTCGCATCCTGAGAAACACTTGCCGTAAGTCTTCAAAATGATCGCTCCTGCATTTCGTTTTAACCACCACATCATCGATATATACTTCCATAGTCTTGCCAATAAGATCATGGAAGATCAAGTTTATTGCACGTTGGTAGGTTGCCCCTGCATTCTTGAGTCCAAATGGCATGTCTACGTACTCAAATACTCCTGCAAATCCTGGACATCGAAATACAGTTTTATGTCGATCTGATTCAGCCACTGGAATCTGATGATAGCCAGCAGTTCCATCCATGAATGTTAACATCTCATGGCGAGCCACTAAGTCCACCAGCAAATCTGTTATTGGCATTGGGTATGCATCCTTTGGAGTTGCATTGTTCAAGTCTCTGTAGTCAACACACACTCGCATTTTTCATTCTTTTTCTTGACTGGGACTATGTTGGATAGCCACTCATTATACTTGGCTACTCGTATGATCCCTGACTTGAGCATCTTCTCGACCTCTTCCTTGACTAGAATTGCAATTTTTGTATTCATCTGACGCATCTCTTGTTTCACGGGTTTCTTTCCTTCTATGATGGGTAAGTTGTGACAAACCAAATCTGGTGACAGTCCTAGCATGTCGTCATACTTTTCTGCAAAACAATCAGCGTATTCTTGTAGCAATTCAATGAGCTTGACTCATTCTTCAGGCTCTAGGAAGGTACTAATGGCCACAGAGATTGGCTCGTCATTTGTCCTAAGATTGATGTGTTCAATGGGATCCTTGACTTTAGGAGGTAAATCATCCAAGGCTGCTGGAGCTAATTTAATCTCTTCCTCCTCGTCAAAGTCATGCAAAATATCTTCATCCACATATTCCAATGCTAAAACTATTGGAACCTTCTCAAAGGCTTGACTCTCCAATAGAAATTTGTGAAAGCGCTCGTGTAAAGAGTAACAAGCCTCGATCTCTATGCTTGATAGAGACCCGATCATTGAGAAAGTTTGGATGGTAGCTTAATGGTGTAGGGTTTTCCACTATCTTGATTGACTTGAATTATACCCCACTGAGCTAGTTCAGAGGCCGTAACACCAACTGAGCGGCATTTGTTATCGACGCCACATACCTCCAATGGCCTAAGGTCACTGTGGTAATAACTGGCTTCTAATGAGTTAGCAGAAACAGAATATGGACGAGGATCAGCATCAACAATTTCTGCTTCACCAGACTCCATATTCCAGAGTAACACCTGCTGATGGAGGGACGAAGGTACACAATAGCTCATGTGGATCCAGTCACGCCCCAGAATTGCACTGTATGGAGCTATACATTCTGCTACAAAGAATGTATAAGTACCGGTGGCCAGACTGATGTGTACCTACAAAAAGACAATGCCCAAAGTCTTGGAAATGCTACCCTGAAAGTTTCTAACATTCAGTGAGGTCTCTTGGATAGCAGACTTGGGAATGCCTAATAAGGCCATTGCTTTGACGATGATGATGTTTACCGCTGCCCCTGAGTCCACTAAGAGTTTGTTTAATTGAATTCCTTGGACTTTTCCTGTAACATATAACGGCCGCATGTGCATGGCCATGTCTACAGTAGGCTTGGCGAACATCATCTGTTCCTTTGTTGATGATGAATCAGTCTCTGGTGTTTTGGCGGGGGCTAAATCTTCTTTCAGTTTTGGTTCATCTTCTGGTACCACCAAGTTGTTGACGCTTCCGCTTGTGATTGATTCATCCATTGATGCTGGTGGAGGCAAAGCATATTTAGAGTACAAGACAAACACCATGTTAACAGTGGTATCCTCCTCTTCGATATATTCGTTAGTTTCTTCATCTTCACCTTCACCGTAATTCAACAACTGCTTATCATCTTCACAGTTGTCACCCTCATCCTGTTTCCCCTCAGAGTTCAAAGTTGTAGTGAGCTTGAGAGAAGCAACATGTTGTAATTGATCCTCAGGTATAGGATCTATGGTTGCTGGCATGAGTAGTGTTGTATCATGCGCCTTTGGATGGGAAACGGGTTGTCGGACCTTCTTCTGTTCTTCTACAACTAAAGGTCTCGGTCTCCATTGCAAGACCTTGGGCTCGCCTGGAGTATTCTGCTTTTGAATGCTTTTCCCTTCCTTATGAGGTGTATGTAGCCCTATTGTTTTCATCGTGTCATCCTCAAAAGTGAGACGTCTTCTTACTGGCTTCCATTGTGTAGCTTCACAATGGTCCTCAGGAGTAGGTTCGGGCTGTTTTCCTTTAGACCCTAACTCTGGGTTACGGTCAAAGACACCTGGTCGTTGTGCTCTCATTTTGGGCTCACGAGACTTCTTCCTGAAAACCACTAATGAGTTTGCTGCAAGGGCATTCATTCGCCTTTGTAGCGTTTCTGGAGAACACACCAGTTCTTCTTCTTTGAGCATGCCTGCTTCATAAGCCTCTAATGCTCTTTTGGCTTCTCCAAAGCATCGTTGAAGATTTCTTCTTCTACTTGGAGTTACCTCAATGGTCTTTCCTTTCTCCCTCACGTACCATACATCCTCCTTTGTGATATTTCTTGATGCTGGAGGCACATATGGCCTTGCGAGCGCGTCAGGAACTTCTTATTCAGATTTCTTGACTGTACCGACCTATTCTGTTGCTCGCGAGCGTTTAGGAGTTGGAGTGTCCCTTTGTCTTGCTTGTTGAGGTTGATGGTCTGCTGATGCAAATAATTCTGGGAATGACTTAACTGCTTCAGCCGATTCCTCATAAGAGATCTTCAAACCACTTCTGAGTTTACAGTGAGCACAAAGGGCTACTGGCGACTCTGTTTTTGGGTCCACTTTGTCTTTTCCTTTGTTTGGTCTTGTTGTTTGCTTGTTGCGTGGACTCTTGCCAGTAGTTGGATGACTGTTGGGTTGTTTCCTTTTGTTGGATTTATCTTGTGTCAGTTCCAACATCTCAACTGTCACCTATAAGTCAGTCGTCAAGTTTGGCGAGGGTTCTTGATCTATCATTATTTCTCCTCATCAATCCACTGCTGTATCCTGAACTTCAAATCACGACAAGCACCCGTGGAATGGCGACCCCACCTGTTGTGGTATCGACAGTGGAAAAGACCCCTGACATCCTCAGGATGTGGGTCCGGAGTTCCCCAATTATCAGGAACCACTGCTATTCCTGCTTGGACTAGCTCTTCAAATATTTCCTCTTGCCTAGACACGTCGTGAGTAACCTCAGTCCGCTTAGGCCGGACAAATGCAATATTGCGTCTAGACCTCCGTCTTGACCTCTTCCTTTTATATGTTGGTTCAGTTTGATTGCACTGGGAAGAAGTTTCGATGGCAGGAAAAGTTGTGTCGGGAGGAGGTGATGCCCTATGAGGATATCATGGATGCCATTCTACCTCTCCCCTGTAGTTGATTTCAATCACCTCCCAGTTGATCAACCCTTGGATCTTATCTCTCAAGGCCGAACACCTTGCTGTTTGATGACCAAAGTGATTGTGAAATCTGCAAAAGTGCTAGGCTGGACCTTCATACCGTAATTGTCTGAGTTCATGAACCGGGTAGTAAAAGATCAAACCCATGTCTCTTAGCCTATCAAGGATCTCTTCCAACTTGTCACATTTGAAAGAATAGGCTAAAAAGACAGATTTATTCCAGTCCTCCACACCTCCAATGCAATGATCGGGTGATGACCACTCGATGTCAATCATATTTACTAAAGGCTTTAGGAAGGGTTTAGAATCCACTAATGCTGTTATCTTGGACGTTCCTTCCAGCTCTAGTCTTCCTTTGTTAATCCATTTCTGGATCTGGTCTTTGAGCTTGATGTAGTCTTTTGTAATGTGATTCCACGCTCCATGGAACTTGCAGTACTTTTTACCTTTCAACTGCTCAGCTGTAGGAAGCGGTCCAAAATTCGTTTTGACAGCACGCATACTGTATAGCTTGTCCAAGATCTCATGAGCCATATTGGCATTATAAATGTATGTCTCATACTCTGGCGTAGTAAAATCCACTGTTGAAAGTTTGATTGGACCCTTATTCTTCTGAAGCTTGCGGGGCTTTAGAACTTTACTCGTTGTTAAACCCATAGCACCCACTTGCTCGCCATCAGAGTCCGACTCTTGGTCGTCTACATCTTCAATATAAGCCACTGTTTTTGGCTTTAATCTATCATAAGACTTAGCATTGTACGTTCCCTTGGATTAGCGAGTCTATTTATTATTATATTCAGTTCCAGTTCAGTTTGTGCTTTCAATATTCAGTATATATTTTTGGAGGCTTGTTTCAATTAGTTGTTCATCGATTCATTGGTTACTCGGCTGATCCCCGAGTGGCTCCAGGGAAGTAGCAGCACTTACCCCCAGGCATTCACGTCGTCTTTGTGTCAGGAATCACCAGACGACTTTAGTGGCTCGAGGTCAGAGGACCCCAATCACTGCCTCCACCTGAGCACGATACTTGAGAAAGGTCAGGTGACCCCCTCGACGTATCCTTTTTGTACATTTTCAATATTCTTGAATCGCTATCAGAGTTGATGATTTTATTTACAGAAAGGCATAATGTAGATTCTACATTATATATTTTGAAGTTATTATTGTCCACTCACTCTAACGGTTATTATTTTATGTCTTTCCTAGGTTTTCTGTTTTCTCCACCCAGTTTGCAGTTGTTATCCTGTGATTGCACGTCGGAGACGAAGGCGCAGAGTTTATGTTACTGTACTCATCTAGTAGGTTCCTAGCTAAACCTGCTAGTCTTGTATAATACGATATTAGAAGTCACTCTGAATATTGTATAGAGTTTGACTTTGTTATGTCTTATTTCCCACATAGTTCTTGGATTTCTTATCACCTTCTGTAAACTATGTATACTTATAGTAAGCTTATATGTTGGTTGATTTGAGAAATCCGGTTGGGATTTGGTGCCCACGGTTCGCTTTTGAAGACATTTTAGAAGTGTGTTTTTCCTGCAAGTTTTTGGGTTTCTTGATTCTAGAAGAAATTCTAGCAAATTTTTTATTGACTCAGGTGTCGTTGGGGCTTAATTCCGGTTTAGGAAACTAAATCGGGATCGGGTCCTTTCAGACATAAAGAATATAGAATCGTTAGAGTGAGTGGATGAAAAATAAAGTTTCATAAGAAATAGTAAAACATAATTTTATACCTTTCACCGTCACACACACACACACACACACACACACATATTTATAGGAAAACGTAGCAAGTCAAAGTAAGTAACATAGCATAAGAGTGTGGAGGCGTGTGTAGCATAATCTTGGGTCGATTTTTTGTCATGACCTTCCCGAAGCACCTCGGTGATCAACCGAAGCACCTAATGCATCGATGCAGCATGCGTGGATAGAACGTGCATAAAAACATAAATTCATATCATGGGTGTCTCCATGTATAAACGTAAACGTATCATAGTTTATATACATATATATAGTCGTAAATGAAAACATGAACATAAAGTAGGCTCGCTAACGATAGTGAAAAATAAATGTCCATTCACATGGATTACCGGAAACGTAAGTCGATCCACTAACTTGATAAACGTACTTAGCGCTCATACGAAAATATAATCATAAAATAGATAAGGAACCCGAGGCGATTCATATCTTAAATACTCACATTCTATTTTCGATAACCGTGAATCGATAATCGGTCTCATCATTTATGTCGTGCCATTTGAACTCAAAGAAGATGAGCCTCAACTCGACACACGAAAATCGGCTGCACCGAAGGTGTCGAGTCGACTTAGCTCCTGAAAATAAGCTGAATTGTTAAAAAAGTGATTGTACGACACGAAACTACTGAAAAACTATTACGTACAAAATGGCTTAAAAACTTCTTGTGAAAAAAATTTGTGATATGGTCGTCGGAGCTCCGCTGCACACGGCGGCGCGTGGGGCCCACGCGCTACCACCTGCAATCCATACATCAATCGAAAGCTCATTTCAAGCCCAATAACATTCATCAAAGCCATATAGTCTGAATCCAGGAGAATCGACCCGAAATTACCTCAACAAATTAAGAAGTTTTGCCAGAATCAATGTCGACCGAACGCCGTGTCTAGGCTGAGTTACATAACGAGGTGGGTCACATTCGACTCTATAGATCATGGGCTTCAAAATCTCCAAGATGTCTCGGCCTGAAACGTTGACGGCGGCGGCGACGAAATTGAACCCAAGTCCTAAAATTCCTCTGATTTACTGGCTCGATGGAACGTGAATTGGGCACTGGCATGTTGGGGAATAGAAAGATGAGACAGAGGTGAGAATTTTGACATATAGGCCGACAAAAATTGTGGTCGGCCGGTGACTTTGTCGGTGACACGCATTACGGTGAGAGAGAACGAGGGAGAGAGAAACCAATCCAAAAACTCCCACCGGGTTAAAACCCAAAATTATCTACCTTCCCAAAATGTACGGTCGAGATTAAATCTCATAAGATCTAACGGCCCATAAGAATTTACCACTAATATATTTTCTTTTTAACCAACAAAACTGATAAATTTCTAAAATTCGTATAAATTAGCTCGAACCTCCATAAATTAAACTTAAAATACGCACGAGCTCGCAATAAAATCCTCTGTAACTCCCGTGATGAAAACAAGTTCAAAAATCATAACATATATAAAGTCAATTGTTAGTTGCGATGAATCTCAAAAAACATATCATATAGTGATTGGCTCGATAAGTAACTCGATTAACATAGATTAAGTCGCTAATTTAGATTCAAGTCATAACAGAAGTAGCAACAAGGGTTTGCTTTCTTGATCTCCAAGAAGTCATCGTGTTCCCCATGGTGAATACATAACCTATTTTGGAACTTCCTCTTTGCAGGTCATTGAGATACCCAACATCAGCAAATCTAACCAAGATATCACACAGTGTCTCTGATGGGACCACACTGAATTGAGATACAGTGCTAGCAACTAGAGCAACCTTCGACGAGTAAAGAGAACCACTCGACAAGTAAAAAATCTCAGAATCTAAAAGCTGCGTTTCAACCAATATTTTTCCCAAAATTTCAAGTTGTTCTCTAGTTTCTTTTTATGAAAAGAACAAGCCCAAGTTAATGGATCTCTTCAAGTACCTGAAGATGCGCTTTACACTAGTCTAATGACGTTGTATTGGTGCATAGCTGAACTTAGCTAACAAGTTCACAGAGAATGCAATATGTAGACGAGTGCATTGAGCTAAATACAACAAACCTCCAATAACACTAAGATACGATACCTCATCTCCTAAAAATTACTCATCATCATCTTTCGGACGGTACGGATCCTTATTGGGTTTCAGACTGCGAATAACCATTGGTGTGCTAAGAATGTGTGCTTTGTACATCGCCCTATTTGGACATAAGCAGACTGGTGAATAAGAATTCCACCAACTTGATATTTCATCTCCAAACCAAGACAAAATCAAGTCTTACCAAGGTCTATGATCTCAAACAAATTGTTCGTTTACTGAACACGCATCGGCGTAAGTTATACGGTAGGACTCGATTTTATCTCGGTTATACCTTGAAGAATAAATGTAGATAAAATAAACGTAATCTGAAAACTGTATCTTTATTCATTGATAGATGACTTTAAATACATGCATTACAATCTGTTACAATGAATATTCCTACAAATCGGGATCGAGAGAATATCTACTTCTATTCTAATTAGAACAAGACACACACTGTGATACCAGGAATATACTTTCCTTAAACACTAACTTGATATGTTTACCTTGTACCTAAAAAAGTATGTCCCATAAATATGTTTAAGTATGGATTTTTCATTTATTTGTTTCCTTATGATCCATTGATTTCAATGACACTACAATAAGATAGCATTTGCGACGAAATAATTTGCAACAACCAAAAAATTCTCATTATGTAAGAAAATGCGAGGAATTTGTGGTTGTCGCATATACCGTTTTATGTGACACCCAATTCCTCGCATTTGACCTATATAGTGACGAATTTTATAAGTAGTCGCATATAGTTTATGCGACAACTATAGATTCATCACATATTATGGATTTTGTGACAATTTTTATGAGTGGTTGCACTATTACATATGCGACGATAAAAACTTCCTCACATAATAGATTTAAGCGATAATCTTACAAGTTGTCACTTATTAATTAAGCGACAAATGAAAAAAAAATTCTCACATTAGATCAATATCAAGGATTTGTATGAGTCACAAATTATATTCTCACATTAGATAAATAAAAAAGATATGTAAGCGAGTAAATGTCTCGAAAACTTATTATGATTGATCGATTATGCTTAAACAAGTTCGTTCAAAGAACAAAACACTCAATTATATTCTTATCTACAAATTGATTCACTGAGGTAATTTAATTAGTCAAAAACATTAACAATTTTAAAATTAAAATAAAAACTCAAACATGATTTGTAGCATACAAGCTCATAATTATTACATATAGTCGATGTATCGAATAACATTAGTCAAAATAAGAATGTAATATTTATTATCATGAACCAACAAATCATATATCTATTCGTTTCTTTTTGTGCATCCCCATGTGACTAACTGTATGTCTTGACATAAACAATCTTTGTAATCTCGGCGTCAATGAAAAATAACTCATCACTTTTTTAGGAATCTTCTTCTTTACCTGGCCATCACTATTCTAATACCACCGCACATTACATACCAAACATCTATCTTTCTCTTGATGTTCCTTATAAAATAAGGCACAATCATTCTTGCAAACATGAATAGTTTCATACCTTCAGCCAAGACCTTTCAACATATTTTACATGCATGATATGTTTCTGGGACATAATTGGATTGAGGACACATCTTCTTCATCATTTTGACCAGCTTATTAACAGATTTATGTGTCCAAAGGCTTTCAAATTTCAACTGAATCAACTCCACAACGAATGTTAAAATTGAATATTATGAACCTGGATACAGTATATATAGTATAAGAGCCTCATAGATCTTCTGTGTTTTTACGACTAAACAAACTAAATCAGATTAATATCGAAAACAAAAACAAAACACAATAGTTTATAATGGTTCAACTAAAACTATAGCTTACGTCCACTTTGTGATCTCTTTTGAGAGATTCACTAGCACTCTAAAGAATTAGTCGATTAGAAGTACTTATTGTAGATCCCTCAAACTCTTCGACCTAATTATTCTCTCTCTATCACTGTTAGCTTTGGTTTTCTCTCTTTCTCTCTTACTTTAGAAAACCCCCAAGCAGCCCCCTATATATACATATAGACTGCCTATACAACCCAGGATATGGAATCCTAATCTTAATTAATAGACTTAACCTAATCCTAATCCTAATCTTAATTAATACACAAATCTTAAATAAACAAAGATAAACTAACTCTCCTACTACTTATAGAAAATCTAAACTAACTCCATTCCTTACTAGACATGAATTTTTACTCTTAATCATTTCCTAGATTTTATCAACGAGTCAAAACACAACAGTATAGTCTGAACTTGTTGCAGCTGCTTGTCATAGTTATTTGCATCTTCCCTATAAACATTACTAGTATCATCTAACCCAATTATATCTTCATACACGAATGCATCCTATCCATCACTCAAAACATTATTGTCCTCTTCTGCTGCATCACTGATATCTTCTATAAGAAATAGATCGTCCATCATCTCAAATACATCATTGTTGGGTTCAATGGTCGGCTCATGAATTGGAGAGCTAGGATGTGTTGGACTCTTCTGTTGAATCTGTTCTCTAAGATATATACATTGGTCATGCGCTATTGACATACCGTTTGATAATAGATGGATTTCAACTACTTCTGTTCGATAATAGATGGATTTCAACTACTTTGAAAGCGTGTGAATAACTATTAAGGCACTTCATGCATACATAAGATAACATGTTTTCCCAATTCACATATTAAGGAACTTCATCTTGCTTTGTCATTTGTGCTCCGTACATAAGTTATCACTCTTATTTCTTATTTCTATTATAAACTAGTATGCGTATTTCTAACCCTTAAAACTAGTAGCATTTGCCAAAATTAAATAACTACAGTAGAACTTCGATTGAAGAATATTTTATATAGGAAATAATCTCTTTATAGTGATAAAATATTTTGGTCCCAACTCGGGACCATTTATAAATTAGAATAATCTCTACATTGTAATAAGTTATAAGATTTTTTGGTCTCATATGTAGAAAAGTTACCTCTTTAAAGTAATAATTGCTAATAATATTAAAATATAATGTAATTTACTAAGAACTAAAATATATTTTTATAATATTTTGAGATAGTATTTAATTAAGTTTTATCGTTGTTATTGCTTCTTAAAATTTGAGTGTATGTAATAACTCATGATTATTTATAGGTTAGATTAGTTGCTATTATAAATAGATTATTTACTTCATTTTTTTATTTAATTTTTGAGTATAATTTTTATTGAACCTCTATTAAGGAATAACCTCTATATATAAATAAATTATGTCAATCCTAACAATATAACTATATAGAGGTTCTACTACAGCGTCTATCTTGCTTAATATAATGATGATTATAGTAGGTGATTATAGTATACATATCTATTGTAAAATTTAGAGGTTAAACCACCCATATAATTAGATCATTTAATTTTGAATCCATTGGTCCGTAAATTTGATTAGTAAGGTATGTATGTATTTTTTTTCCTAAGAGGCAGTATGTTTATTTATTGTAATATCTGAAATTTGATGAAGATTAAAACCATGTTATAGTTGGCATAAATAGATGACATCTCAAGTCACATATCTCATTTTATTTTATTTTCTCTGTCATATAGGGATAAGCATGAAAGCAATGAGATTTGTGTCAACAACAATGCTGAATATGAAAGTATAGATGATGACTATGTTTTGGTCAATGATGAAAATGATGATGAGGATCTCGTAGATGGTGACATGAACATGGATGATATAGAAAATGATATTGAAGAGCTTTAGTGGAATGTCCTCGATTAAAATTTATTTTTCTTTAATTATCCTTTTATTTTCTCTAGTATTCTTTTTTGGCAACCAGAATTTTATTTTTTAGTTGACATTTCGGTTTATTTTTGAGAATTTGTGGCTGTAATATATGCTATTTATTAATTGAATTGAATTTATCTATTTTAATTATCTTCTTGCTTAAATTTTTTTAGTTAAAATTTAAATCTCCATTAATAAATAAATGCGTCATTTTTTTTATTATGTACGTTTTATCAAGCACGATAAAATGAGTCTTATATAAAAAACTTTGAGTGACAAATACAATCCTCGCCTTTTATTTTTCACGATAAAAACCCAATTGAGAAACAAATTTATGTAGCAACGATTTAGACTCACTTATTCTCATATATGACTTATGCATTGCCTTGCATTTTATTATGTGTGGCGTATAACTCAACATCGCTTATTCTAAAATGCGAGACTTTGTCTTGTGTCGCAAAAAAGAATAACGACAAAATCTCTTCTTTGCATTTGATTTTCTATAAGAACCTGCAAATCATCCCATATAGGTATTAGCAACAAACTTGGTATCTCACTATATGAATCCATAACAAATTGAGAAGCATCATATATGATAAAGCCTCTCAAAATATTTAATGTGATGAACCAATATTTGTCACAAATTAAAATTTGCGACAAATACACTGATTCGTTGCATAAAGTCATTTACAACCCACATTATGTGATGATTCAAAGTTATGAATGAAAGTCATCACAAATTAAATTAAGCAACAAAAGAATATCTTTTGTGACAAATTCCGGTTTGTGTATTATTGTTGGTTATGACAGTCCAATCAATTGTATATATAAATCGGACTACTCTCAACTTCCTCTTCTTCTCCTTTTTCTTCAAAGAATTTCTGAAATTTCTCAACACATATTATTCAACAATCTAAAATTCTACATCAATCGATCCCAATTGAAAATTAGTACGGATCTTCATCGATACAAGTGAAGTAATGAACCTGTCACAGGCTTATAAGGTACTGGGTTTTACAAGCAAGGAAAGAAAAAGTAAAGCAAGCTTATAGAAGATTGGCACAAAAGTATCATCCTGACAATCACACCAACTCCTCCGACAGTGTGAAAAACGATGCCATCTGCAAATTCAGAGAGGCCCATGAGGCCTACAAAAACATCATCAACCCTAGCCATTCCAAGCACCAGTAACAACGTACACCAGAACCAGAACCAGCAGCGAAAGCAGAAGCAAAACAAACAACACCATTACGGCGGCTACGATTATTATGGACCCGTCTTCATACCCTATATGAATGAGGGTGAAAGGTATGTATACGTGTGTGTGTATATATATGTATATATTTTTTTCATCAAGTGCGAAGATTTACACTGAAATTTTATGTGAAGTTGTATTTTACAATAAAATCGAAAAATGTAATTCGATCATTGAAGTCAGTCATCTTTTAGATACATATGTAAGGATCGGGCATGCAAAATCTTAGCTCAATCAGAGATTGTTTAACCATTTGATTACCACATTCCAGAAATTTTGCATGTCTAATACTTGCATGAGTATCTAAAAGATAATTGACTTCAATGGTCGAATTATGTTTTTGATTTTGTGTAAAATGTAACTTCACATCGAAGTTTCAATATGAAGTTTCGCACTTAGTGAAAACTATATATATACATACATGCTCTATAGAAAAATTCTAAAATAAAGTGACTCTACCGCAGATTTTGTTCATTAATTTAATTATTAATACTATAAATCTCAACGATCAGCAGTTTAATTACTCAATTAGAAACCAAGATTGTTCGAGTACGTACGTAGTGCTCGGATGTTAATGCATGCTTTAATTGGTTCGTTGGTGTCTTTTTACATTTAATTTGCTCCATTACATAACCGTACCTAGCCTCTTAAATAAACTTTTCATCCTAAATTGTTTTCGATCTGAGAACTCTCTGTGACGACCCGGACCAGAATCAGAAGTATAATCAGCTTGATTCGTGAGTTACAGCGCAGTCGCGGATTTTCGACAGATAATGGAATCGCCAGAGTTCTTAACGACTAAATTATTGGCCGAGAATTGGAGCTGGGTCTCTTCTCGAGAGTCGTTCTATATGTGATTACGAATTCGTGGGCGGTTCCGGATCGTTATTTGGACGACCGAAGAATTAGTTATGAATATTTGAAGTTCGGATTTAAATGGTGGGCTACTTAACGACTAAATTACCGGACGAGAATTTGGTTTCGGCTTCTTCACGAAAGTTGTTTAGAATTTAATTTCGAGTTTGTGGGAACTTCCGGAGCATGATTTGGAGTTACGAGGAATTAGTTGCGAATTTTGCCGTTTGTTGATTATTTAGTCGATTTAATGTGTGTTGCTTTGAAGGGTTGACTTTTTATTCGGTTGGCCGATATGTTTGACTTCGGGTAATATTGGAAGAGTACGTCGAGGCGAGTTTGTGACCGCGAGAATTATCGGAATCGGAATTACGACGAGAAAGTTACGCGCGTTTCAAGTTTGCCGAAATGGATAAGCATGAGTTTCCTTTTTGGGAAAGGCTATAAATAGAAATTTCCATACTGGGCAAGTCAATACTTACTCTTTTGGGTGTTGACCGAGTTGACTGGGTCAACTCGGTGGTGTGTGGTGAGTTCGACGGCTTGTGGTGGCTCACGGCGGTGGGGTCTTTTCCGGCCACCCCAAGGCTTGGGGAAGGGTCCATTAGGTGCGCCTCGGCCTTCCCGTGGTGGTGTCGGCCACCGTTTGTGGCGTGGGTCGCCGGAATAGAAGGAATTTTCGGCCCAAAATTGGAGAAAATTAGGTGTATTCGGGTTCATGGTTTTTGGCCGAATTGAGCTACAACTTTGAGTGGGCTTTGAAGCTCTCATTCCCTTGATGCTTCCCTGTAAGTTTCGTGTTTCAATTCGATGTGTACAAGGAGAATTTTGGATTTGAAATTTGTGTGTTCATTCGGTTTTTCATGAAATTGACCATGTTAGAGTGAGAATTGGGCTTCGGTGCAGTTGACAAAGTTGCTCAGTGGGTGATTTTGCATGAATAGGGGTTTCTCCGCCGTGAAATTCTCCGGTCAACAGTGGCGCCGCCGTGGGCGGCGGTCAACGGCAGTCAACGGTCAACGGGTTGACTTTTTGACTTTCAGCAAGTCGCATGTCGTTTGACTCGAAATCGCGCTCCGATCGCAGTGGGGAGGTTCGTTTTTCGAGTTGAGCATCCGAACGTAAAGCGAGGTATTATGGTATACATATACGGATTTTCGACGATTCGTCGACTTTGGATTTCGTGTTTCCGAGAACGGTGGTTTCTCGTGGTTTGATTTGTATTGTCGGATTATGATTTTGAATATTGGACATTGTGAATATTCAGGGGTTCGTGATCGTTGTTTTGGCGATGGACTTTCCGCCGGATCACGGGTTAACGCGTATCGCGTTACGCCAGTCTGTGAGTGGACATCTTATTTTCACGGATTGATTGCGAGTCTTTTATATACGTTTTATGAACTTGAGCATGCAGCATGATTATGGTTTTACGAGCATGAGATTTCATACGAGATTATGATTATATGAGCATGTGTTTACGATTATACGATTATATTTATACGGATATACGTATACGAATATGCATACAATTATATGTTGTTTCATGCATTTGCATCGATTTGCTTGTGATTTGGTTTTCACAGAGTACAGTCTCAGTTACGTTGTTGTATCGATACACCTTGCCTCGTCGGCTGATCCCCGACGGAGGGCCGCCTGGAGGGGCGTTTCCCCAACCAGACCGGTGAGGGGCGTATTCCCCGGAACCGAGGCCATTTCTGGCTTAGAATCACGTGGTAGTCAAGGACTCCGTGGTTCAGACTGTACTAGCACGGAGGAGTCCATGAGTGACCCCGTGAGATTTTACTTGCATGCTCAGTACACTGGAGGAGTATGAGTTTTACCTCGTGTACTTGTTATTTTATTTACCGGACTCGCATATGTGATTTATACATATATATAAACTGGTGAAAGACATTTATTTTCGTCCACTCACTCTAACGTGTTTATTGTCTTTCCCCTGGGCTTTTCGGTTTCCGTGCCCAGTTTGCAGTTCAGGCTCTGGTGTCGCACGTCGTGGTCGGAGGCATAGTGCTCGAGCTACTTTGTTTCATCCAGTAGGTTTATTGTTCTACCTACTGTGGTATGCGTATACAATTATGTATTAGATGTCGCTCTGAGTTTCCTATTGAATACGCTATACGATTTTACACTGCATTTCAGTAAGTGTATATATATTTACTACTTTACTTTACTGTTGATATATTGAGAAATCCGGATGGGATTGGCGCCCACGGTTTGCTTTTTGTGGCATAGGATGAAGTGTATTTTCCGCGTGCAGGTAATGGTAATTTCACGTTAGTAACGAAACTCTGCCCAAATTTTGAAAAGTTTTTGTTGGTTCGCGTTTTCGAAGGGGTTTGATTCCGATTTAGGGAGCTAAATCGGGGTTGGGTCCTTTCACTCTCAACTCTAGTTTATATGTTGGCATATCGATCACATTATATAGTACATATTTTGAAAGGAATGTCGCGGGACTCACCGGAGAGAAATAAGGAGAAAGGCAATAATACACCTGTTTTTAGTTGGAGTATGGTTATGGCAGGAGGTTTATCATGTGCTGTTTTGAAAACAGCTACTGCTCCAGTCAAGCGTGTTAAACTACTACTACGGAAGGGAATTGTGGCAACGAATTTTACCATAATAAATGAATTTGAATATTGTAATAGATGTTCTTTGATTTTATATGAAAATTTCTTCGATCAAGCTTATGATACACTATGTAAGTGGATTATTATTATTATTATTATTATTATTATTATTATTATTATTATTATTATTATTATAAATAAAGACAGTGCAACAACCCTCAAACTTTGCTTCATGAAACAGTCGAGTACAGGGGGGACATATTACTTGAACCCCATATTGCAATGAGCCCGAATAGAGCACTCCGTATAATAACAGAACACCCTACGTACAAAAATTATATAACCAACAATGCACCATTTAGCAGAGAATACCACATAAGATACTCTATCCGCTTTCTTAAGATGGCAACAAAAGAAAGGATAACTTGCTTTCCCGTCGAAAGCGATTCATCATGATCCAATTTGTACCAGCCTTTCTACCATGTTGCCGAGGATAAGTCCCGACACTTTGTTTCAACCAGTAGGGGAAAGAGACCATTTGGGGGGGGGGGGGGAGGGGAGATGGAGGTGGAGCCTCAACCATCAGAGCTACCACTGATACTTGGTCGTCCATTCCTACGGACCGCTAGGACCAAAATAGATTGTTTCAATGGTACCTTCTCCATGAAAGTAGATGAAGAGAAGATCTGCTTTAACATCTTCGACGCAATGAGGCATCCTAGTGATAATGATTTGTATTCCTGTTTTTCTATTGATACATTTGATAATTTTATGCAGGAATTTATGCAACATTCAGTGAATGAGAATGAGGATGCGTTGAAGAAAGCGATTGAAGAATGGGGGAAGAAATCTGAAACCTCCCCATGTTCTAAAGTGTGGGATGAACTTGAGGATTTGATCACTCAAGTTCGATCCATGGATGAAGAAGAAGAAACAATGAGAATCAGCTCAGCTGAAGAGTTAGTGATGGGTGAAGAGTACGATGATGTTGTGGCAGCCCTTGAGTCATTGCCATACATAAGAGGTAATTCAAAATCTCTTCCTCTTCCTATTACTAATGACACGCTTCTTCCTTCTATTGTAATAGCACCAAAGCTTGAGCTCAAGCCTTTGCCTGAACATTTGAAGTACGCATTCCTTGGAACTGGTGAGACTTTACCAGTCATTTTATCTTCAAAACTAACCATGTTATAGGAAGAGAAGCTAGTCACTATACTCAGGGAGTACAAGGAGGCTATTGGCTGGACAATTGCAGACATTAAAAGATCGAATAGATCCAACATTGTGTACTCATAGGATATTCCTTGAAGATGGAGCAAAGCCAACGAGAGAACCACAATGAAGACTCAACCCACCTATGATGGATGTGGTGAAGACTGAGGTTATCAAACTTCTTGACGCAGGTATTATTTATGCAATATCTGATAGCAAGTGGGTGAGTCCTGTGCAGGTGGTGCCTAAGAAGTCAGGCATCACAGTAATTAAAAATGATGAGGATCTGCTGGTACCAAAGAGAGTTCAAACAGGATGGAGAGTCTGTATTGACTACCGCAGACTTAATGCCACAACCCGTAAGGATCATTTTCCTCTTCCTTTTATTGACCAAATGTTGGAATGTCTTGCAGGTCATGCGTATTATTGCTTTCTAGATGGTTATTCTGGCTACAACCAGATTGCCATTGACAGAGAAGACCAGGAGAAGACTACTTTCACGTGTCCCTTTGGCACGTTTGCTTATAGGAGGATGCCTTTTGGGTTGTGCAATGCACCAGCTACTTTTCAGAGATGCATGATGAGCATTTTTTCAGACATGGTGGAGAAGATCATCGAGGTATTCATGGATGATTTTTCTGTTTTTGGTGATTCTTTTAATACATGTTTGAATAATCTGTCCTTAGTTCTAGAAAGATGTGTGGAAAAGAACCTTGTGTTAAATTGGGAAAAATGCCATTTCATGGTTGAATAAGGTATTGTTTTGGGACATGTAATTTCTGAAAAAGGTATTGAGGTAGACAAAGCTAAGGTTGATGTTATACGTACCTTACCACCTCCCACAACTGTGAGAGAGGTGCGCTCTTTTCTTGGACATGCAGGTTTCTATCGCAGGTTTATCAAGGATTTCTCCAAGATAGCCCGACCTCTCAGTGCATTGCTCCAGAAGAGTGTGACGTTTAATTTTACTGAAGATTGTCTTGTTGCCTTTAACAAGCTCAAGGAGTTGTTGATCACCGCTCCAATCATCCAAGCACCAGACTGGAACCTTCCGTTCGAATTGATGTGTGATGCATCGAAATATGTTGTAGGTGCTGTGTTGGGACAGCGGGTCGAGAGGTTACCACATGTGATTTATTATGCTTCTCGAACCCTTAATGATGCTCAGTTAAACTATTCAACAACTGAGAAAGAACTTTTGGCTGTTGTCTTTGCTTTAGAGAAATTTAGATCTTACTTGTTAGGAACTAAACTGATTATTTTCTCTGACCATGCTGCATTGAGATATCTTATAACAAAGCAGGATGCAAAGCCGAGGCTGATCAGGTGGTTACTACTCCTTCAGGAGTTTGATGTGGAAATCAAAGATAAGAAAGGAACAGAGAATGTGGTTGCAGACCATTTGAGTCAGTTGACACATGGGTCCAATGCGGAGGAGGATAAACTCCCTTTGCATGAGAGTTTTCCGGATGAGCAACTATTTGCTATCCAGGATTCTGAGCCGTGGTATGCGGATATTGTCAATTACCAGGTTTCAAAACTGGTACCTACTGACTATACCCATGCTCAGAAGGACAAATTGAAGAAGGAGGCCAGATATTATGTGTGGGATGATCCATACTTATGGAAACATTGCCCAGATTCCATCATCAGAAGGTGCGTTCCCGAATCTGAAATTTATTCAATTCTTTCTTTTTGCCACTCACATGTAGGTGGAGGACATTTCGGGGGAAAGAAAACTGCACTCAAAGTGTTGGAATGTGGATTTTATTGGCCTAGCATCTTTAAGGATGCTCATGAATTCTACAAGGCATGTCCAAGATGCCAGATGACAGGTAACATAGGTCATAGGGATCAAATGTCTCAACAACCAATTTTGGTGGTTGAAATTTTCGATGTGTGGGGTATTGATTTCATGGGTCCTTTCCCTTCTTCTCATTCTAATGTGTACATACTTTTGGCAGTTGATTATGTGTCTAAGTGGGTGGAGGCAGTTGCCACCCGAACTAACGATTCTGCTGTTGTGCTTAAATTCTTAAAGTCCATATTTGCTAGATTTGGCACACCTAGGTACATCATTAGCGATGGAGGCTCTCATTTTTGCAATCGCACGTTTGCTGCGCTCTTGGGGAAATATAATGTTCAACACAAGGTGGCGACACCTTACCATCCTCAGACCAGTGGACAAGTGGAGGTGTCTAACCGTGAAATTAAGAAGATTCTAGAAAAGACCGTAGGCCCTACCAGGAAGGATTGGAGTAGGGATTAGATGAAGCTTTGTGGGCTTACCGTACAGCTTACAAAACACATATATGGATGTCTCCCTATAGGCTTGTTTTTGGCAAAGCTTGTCATCTGTCGGTCGAGCTTGAGCACAGAGCTTATTGGGCGGTCAAACAGTTCAATTTTGATATTGATGAGGCAGGGATTCACAGAAAATTGCAGCTGAATGAGCTGGCAGAAATCAGGAACGTACAATGCATATGAGTCCAGCAAGATTTACAAGGAAAAAGCTAAGGCTTTTCATGATCAAAATATCAGGAACATGACTTTGTGGTAGGACAAAAGGTCTTGGTATTCAACTCAAGGTTGAAACTGTTTTTAGGTAAGCTTCAGTCTAGATGGATTGGTCCATTTGTGGTCACTAATGTTTTCCCTAGTGGTGCTGTAGTTGTGAAAAGTGACAAAACAAGGAAAGTTTTCAAAGTCAATGGACATCGACTGAAGCCGTTTTATGAGTTGATGTTGGAGCACACCGTTGAGCAGGTACCTCTCGAGGATGTGCCACAGGATAAAGAGTGATACTTGATACTGTCTGGCTGAAGATGTTAAACTTACCGCTACTTGGGAGGCAACCCATGTGGATGGAGAAGCTTGGCTGCCAGATTTGAATTCTTATCCCTTCTCCTTTTCTTTATTTTTCTCCATGATAGTGTGATTTGTGATGTGTTATGTGTCTCATTCCATGATTTTTTGATGTATTGTATGTTTTAGTTTCGTCTTACATTGAGGACAATGCAAATTTCAAGTGTGGGGTGGGATTTATATCATATCCTTAGCGTCTATGTATAAATTTTTGTTTTTCGGTACTGTACAGTATGCTGTTTCGTGTTAATTATTTGACATAGTTTGAGGTCTCGTAAATTTTTGAAATTTTGCGAGAATGTTTTCATATGTGTCTAATTTTTTCTCTTAAAATTTCAGCTCATTCCACGGAGTGATTAATTCTGTATAATTCTGGCGAGTGGGGATGAGTCTGGCGAGTCTTGTTTTTCGGTGTTGTACAGTTTGCTGTTTTGTCTAATCTATTTACCATATCTAGAAGTCTCATAAATTTTTGAAATTTTGAGAGAATATTTTTACATATGTTTAGTTTTTTCTCTTAAAATTTAAACTTATTCCACTCTGACATTAATTCTATATAATTCTTGCGAGTGGAGCTGAGTCTGGCGAGCGGCAGTTTTCGGTACTGAGCAGTATCCTGTATCGTGTCATTTATTTTCTATAGCTTAGGATCTCTTAATTTTATGAAATTTCTCTTGAAGGTTTGTACATGTGTGTAGTTGATTCTCACAAAATTTCAGCCCATTAAGATGTGTGATTAAATTTTTAAAATTCTGGCGAGTGGAGTTGCGCAGTACAGGGAGTCTGGCGGGTTGCTCGCCAGAGGTTGGAATTTTTGAGTTTTTCTTTGTTTTCCTTGGGTATTTTAGTGTCTTAGTTGAAAAAAAAAATACAAAAGTAAAAAGTGTCAAGAAAATACCAAAAAGAAGAGTTTTAGGGTGCCCTTAACTAGTCCATGATGTGATTATATCTTCTGGAATTGTGACTGAAAGATGATCATGTTATTTGAAGTTTCTTTGGTTAATCTTGATATATGATGCATATGCGAATGTGTAGTGGATGTAGAAACGAGTTAACATGGTACATATTTTTGGCATGTTTAAACTTTGTTGAAATTCATTTAACCTGTGAGCGATTGAGCCTATATGTGATTACACATGCTTTCTTTATTGAGTGTCAATTGCTTGCCACAGATTAAGTTAATGGACTCTAGAGTTTACTAGAACTTGCTCTTGTACTTTTCAAAGCTTATTGTCAATACATGTTTTGATTGAGGAAATGATAAAGGCATTTAGGGGACACCACCATAGCCATATAAGCCTGTGTCCCGATTTTGTGTACGCAAGATGTGCACCCCTTAGTTAACCACTTTGAGCCTACATGTTTAAACTTTATGTCATCACCCACATATCTCTGACCTTAAACCTTAGAATAGTTATATGTTTACCCTTGTTCTAGGACTTGGTAGAGCTATACATGAGACAGGTGTGTGAAGACGGCGATAATGTCGAAAGGTGATGCAAAGAAACAAGTGTGGGGTATCAAGCTATTTGTGAAGAAAAAAAAGTAAAAGAAAGAAGAAAAAAAAGTGTGATGTCTAGCTTGATACCCGAGTTAACTGTTGATGAAAACAATGATGTGAAGGTCCAACAAGATGAAATTCGGCCACAAAAGTGAGAAAGTTCATGGTTGTAAAGCTTGAAGAAGTCTCTTATTTGGTGCTCTACTGGGTTCTGGAATTATATTTGAATTCCTTATCCATTTATTCTTTAACCTATGAGCCAAGCCCCATTACAACCCATGAAAGTCTTTTTGATTCTCAAGATAGCAGCCTTTGATCTGTGGAGATTAGTCACAAGAGTAAGCTTATGGTGTGGTCCATTTGGCAAGTAATTGAGTTGAGTGACTACCTTAGACATACTTTGAGAGAAACACTTTTGAGAGCATATCTAAGTGAGGTTGAATCTTGACAAGTTTGTTGCATGCTACAGCTTGATTTTCACCATGATTATGTCTTCGTCCTACATATTACATATGTGTCATACATTGAAATTAACTTTCGAAATTTTATGGAAAATAAATTTGGAGTCCTAATAATCTTGGTGTTACAGTTCTTGGAAGATTGCTGAGATAATTTTGTTAAGGGCATTAGAGTCGTTATCGTAGAGTCTTTGAGTTGTTTTAGATTTTTAGTTTAGTGTTTTGCTTGAGGACTAGCAATGTCTAAGTGTGGGGTATTTTGATAGTCGCATATTTATGCGTCTATTCGGTATTTAATTTGTTCCCTATGTTTAGTTTATTGTTATTAATAGAGTGATTTAATTATGCTTATTTGTTTTTAGGTATTTTGGAGATTAATGAAGAAAATGAGATTAAATAATATATTATGGCGAGAAAACCTTGGCGAGGAGGTTTTGTCTTTGTCAAGCAAGGTTGGTGAGAGACAGAAGTTGAAGTGGACTTGAAGTCTTGCACGTGCAATTCTGCTAGGCAATTAAAGAAGTCTATTTTTAATTGAATTGATTTGCTTGGCGAGGAACAGTAAGAAGAGTTGGCTTGGACTTGGACTTTGGGAGTCCATTTGCATATGGATTTATGTTTGCATGTGAGCTAGTTGCCAGGTTAAATTATCTAGCTAAATTATATATAGCTAGTGGCAGACTTGATGGGGGGCTATTATTCTATACTGTAATTTTTCCTCTTCTCTCAAAAACTTCTATGGCTTTCATGAAGAACTAACTCCATTGTTAATGGGCTGTTTTGAAGCCTCGTTCATGATATCTAGATTGTTTATGCACGTTAATTAAGTTTTGTTTTTGTTATTTGAATGAGGTTTCTTTGTTATTTATACAGTGATGATTCTTGATTATGTATGCTTTGAGTGCACGCTTAGTATGCATGTTTAGGAATCTAATTCTAAGAAAATTGATGGCTGTTGGTGATTATTACCTTCCTCAAGTTTCAATCGTAGAACCCATACATGCTTGGTATAAGAAACCCTAGGTCTGGTAAGACACGACCGTAGTGTACTTATGAAGCCTTATAGATTCTCAAACCCTTTCTAGATCGTAATGCTTTGCTCTTGGTAAATTCGAGTCCGTGACTTCGGGTTCTTTGAGGGATAGACAATGTTGATAAGCAAACCTTCAACATTGTAAACATAAGGATTGGGTAATAGGTTGTGTTCACAGCTCGGGACCTTCCTGGGAATCTTTCATTCATAACATCTGCATTGTTTAGTTAAGCATTTGTCGTCTAGATGGAGTGACGGTGGTAGATAACACTTCCCTTAACCTTCTTTATCATTGATTGTAAACTTTACTTATACTCTGTTTTTTGTTTCAGTTTCGTAATCTGTTTTACGGAAATTTATTCGATAACCAAACCAACTCTGATTACATTGAAATTTTGTGTGGTAGTCCACTACTGTGTCTGTAGTGTCCAGTATTAATTTCGTGATTTTAGGTTGAGTCTAGCTATTTTAATTAATTACGTTAGTACCCAGTGGTCGAGGCTGTTAGGATTCTGACTTTCACGTCTGTTTGTAGTTTAGAATATTGAGTCTCATTTTTCCCTGTGGATTGACCCCTATACTATTGTACTGCATTGAAAAGCATATTGAGTTCATTATTAGAGTAATTTTGAAGGTGGTTAAACACCGATCAGATACCTCAAGCGAATTTCCAGATTTTAGTTCTGATGGAGACCAGGGAGTTACTTCGGGTGTCAGACCTACACTGCCATTTGGGAAACCAGCATACCAGGACCGGGTTAGAAAGGACGATCAGCAGGACTATCTGGTCAAACTCGCCTTCACCGGATGACTCTATGGGAGAGTCGAGTATCTTCGGAGGTCATTCTTGGTACATTGAATGTTTTCAACTATGTCTTTTATACTTTGTTTTACCCGGAGGGTGACGCGTTCCTTTATATCGGTAAGATTCACTACAACAAGAAATGCATTTTACAAAGGCAACTTGTTGTTGCAAATAGTGAAAATGTTGTAGCAAATATTCTTTTACGAAGGCAAAATGAGTATTTGTGACAGCATTGTTTTCGTCGCAATAGGTGGGGAAGCAATTGTTAATAGCGATAGTTTTTACAATCATCTGTACCCATCTGCCACGACAAAATTTTACCATGACAAATATTTTCTTAGTTTTTCGTCACAAAAAAATTTGATTAACTGTAGTGTTGTTTGGTTTTTGCGACGGTAATTTGCCACCGCAAAAAAATAACTTTTGCAACGGCTCAATTACCGCCACCAAATGATATTTTGTCGTCGCCAAAAAGTTTCGACTTTTACCAAAGGTGTTGCGACGACAAAATTGTCATCGCAAATGAATAAATTATTAATAAAAAAATGATTCTGGTATACAAATCTGCAATACCATAATCATTTTTTCTCCTGATGTTCAGTACGTACAGTGATACAAGTAACACCATGAAACAACCCTGAAAATTCAGTACTTTACTAACTTGAAGAAAACTTCAAAATGAATAAAGATCCAGGTGAAAAATTCACCAACACATAACTATTTCAAGAAATCAACAATCCCTAGCTGCAACTTTTCTAAGTTTCTCTATCACTAGTTCACTTTGAAAGCCTGTTGTGTTCCTAAACTCTTTCAAGTTCATTTGAGGTTGTCATCACTCTTGACTTGGCTCAGCGCTCGTTTGCTGCTCAATTCATATTTGACATCAGTATACATTGGTTAGTATAGGGCACTGACACACCAATCCTATACATATTCAATCCAGTAAGCAGAAAATGAGTCAATTCAAATGTGATGACCAAAATATAGTTCCTAAACAATAGCTCAACTCACTTGATTCACGTCATTAATGAATGCTTCCATCTGCAAGAATGTATGTGCTTATCAATACTTGAAGTATGTACCCATTTAACATCATCTTAAGCAATTTTGCAAATGAAATTACATCAGGGAGAAGAATACCACTATATATGCCACTTATAATATGAAACTGAAACAAAAAGAGGTTCAACCGTGGAATAAATTTCGAGAAAGAATGACAGAGGACAACAAATCCTCAAAAAACCCTGGAGGAATCTAAAGTATTCGGACAGGAATTCGCAATCCAACTCAAATCCTTCAAAATAAACTCCCAAGAAAAGTTAGAAACATTGATAAAGTATATAAGCAAAGATACAGGGGTTAAAACTTTCATGTGAGATTTTAACTAATTGTGCCAACTCGAGATATAAGAAGAAGAAAATCTGGCTACTTTACGTTCCAAAATTTAATCGTCTTGTCATTAATAGATAGGAGAAACAGAGCACCATTGGTTGTTTGGCACCATCTTATTTGGGTGATTTTCTCATCTATTTCCAAATTCTTCAGATAATCAAACTGAGAAACAAATGTGTGCAATATGAGTATAAACAACTGAAAATATACAGCAGACATAAGTACATATAATGAATCAGTGACTGGTGATTACCTCAGGCTCATGGCTCTGAAACTCTGTTTTGTAACGAAACATAAGATGCTTATTGATTGAATAATCCATGCGCTCCAAATCCCTTTTGGAGCCACCATGCTACACATTACAGCATTCAAATATAAGTTGAAGTTGTAACAAACAAAACACTATGCTGCAAACACTAAAATAATACAAAAAAAGTCATGCAATGTGAAATAACACACATCTTTGTTATCTGTCCTCTCAAAAAGAACCACTCGGCCTCCTCTGTCGCCAGTAGCAAGATGGTCACTAGTTTTATCAAATTCAATAGCAGAAATGATGTCAACTGCAAAATGGAGTAACAAATTACAAGTTAAGCACGGAAAGATAAATTAAGCAAAATTAAAACCTAAGAACTAAAATCATTGATCAAACCGACATGAAGGGAAAATGACGCAAAAAAACACTAGTAACCTGAAAAGAGGAAGCAATATCAGCTTTCCCAACTGTACATTTTGATTGTGACATTGGGTTAGAAAGAGCCAAAATGGGAGGTTTATGTCCATTTCTTCCTGCAATTAGTAAAATGCAGTAAATGTAAGAATCCTATTAACTAAATAAGGCATCATTTTATATAACTGGGGTATTCTACCTCTTGCTTCTAAAATAGGAATGTGTTTCTCACCTAAGCTATATATTCTGCAAGCCCATGAGTCTGCAATATACAAACCACAAGATTCATATCAACCAAGAGTACCAAAATGCAAGATAATTAACTATCCTAGAGTTTAAACCACAATGTTCTTCCAAAATCATTTACAAACGCAATCATTTCAAAAAACATTTACTGACATAGCTTAAGCTTCTTTGGTGACCAATTAATACACACCAGGGCGTTCTAGTATTACAAAGATCATAGCAATATATGTTGTAGTTTGCAGACCCAAAGGCCAGCAAATTGCTAGAGTGAGTAGAGAACTGTACATACACTGCATACATTAGCAATGTTTCTATTTCTGATGGTGCCTACACAATTATAGGTTAGTTCTTGTTAATTTTTTCCTTCATAATGGTTAATATAAGTTCATTTCCTTAAAAAGAATGAATATAAATCAAGGAACATAAAAAATAAGAGAATTTGTGTCACCACAAACAATGCTGAAATAGACAAGTGATATCAACTTCAAAGCCCCTTCACCTCATCTAAAACCTAAACAATTACAAATGGGAACCCTAAGAACCATGATATAGCGGTGTTTCAAACACTACTTTGCAAATAAAAACTGTTGGAAAATGGTGGTTTTTCACCATTTTAAAGTGAAAATTTAAACAAAATAATTAAGTGTGTTGCACTTAATTTTGATGTGAGGGAAACATGGATTTGTATTCTCCTACAAGAGTACATAAAGATTATGTATTCATTTGTTTAAATTGGTTAAGTGGTGAATGAGAAATTGTCACCCAAAGATGGCTACTTGAAACAAAAGGAAGGAATGTGATCCCACATGGGAGAAATTAGAAATGTGGAAGTCTATATATGATTGCATCCTAGTATCCCTTGAGTAAATGAGTAGAGCGGTTCTCTCTCACGCGCGCAGGGGGGTGCAAATCTTGGATGAAATGAGTATGCGATATGGACTTGTGTGCGCCCACGTCCTGCGGACACGAATGTCGTTCCGATTTGGGCCAGGCCGCATGAGTTTCCTTTTGCACTCAGGAAAGACTTTTTGCATTCCTTAAGACCTTTCAACTTCTCCGGTTACACACTATTATTGGCCAGTTTATGGTGGGTTTTTCACTCATTAGTGGCCGGATTAAAGTTGCTTGGTTAAATGGTGTGTAACTCATAACTTTTTGGTTTCAAGCAATGATGATCAACCCATTCCCAATGTGTATAAATAGAGGCATTCCACACCCTCATTCTTCATCCCATCAGAAGTAATCTCCTCTTCTGATCACTTCTCTCCCTCTCTCAACTCAGAGCAAAATTTGGTGATAGAGAAAGGTATTCTTCAGTTCGAAGAGAAGTTCTTCTGCTGCGGTACAAAACTTGAAGTTGTTTTATCCTGGGAGAACAACGCCATACAAGCCTGTGGGCGGCGTAAAAGTTCTTAAGGAAAGCGTGTGATACACATGACTCAACTTAGTTCACATTCTTAACCTAAATTTGTTCTTAGTTCATATGTTTGAAATTTACTAATTATTTAATTAATATTTTTTTTATTTTATTTTATTTAATATCACTTACTTTTTCTACAAAAACAACCAAAACAAGCCTAACAAAAAAGGATACAGAATCAAAAAGGTATTTCTAACTCTAACACCAAGTAAATCTCAACCAATAGGTCTCTATGGCATAAATAAGCAAAGAATATACCACGCAACTTTGTAGTTTATCATGCAAAGGCAAAACAATATATATATGTACTTGCATACTATATGATAAGGATTACGACGACGATTACGATCACCACTACAACGATTATCAGCACCCACCAACACTGCAACACAAAATGAACATAAAGGTAAGGTTTAAATCTAAGAAAACATGTAAAAGATCATTAGCATCATATACATAAGGTTGTAACTTATAAGCAAGACTTCTATTCATTATTTTATTAAACAGGCAGATTTATACGAGGTCAAGCTTAAGAACAGTGATAGATAATCTTAGTCTTTGTCAACTATTTGTTAGTGATGTGATAATCATAAATCATAAGCCAACATCAAGGTGTCCTCAGCTGAACATGACAGACGTGAAATATTATCACTTACCCATGATGATCTCATTTTAACACCTTTGGAAGCCTTAACTAGCTGAGCTCTAGCTTGGTGACAAGGCGGGTAAACACCTCTCAAAGATACTCTATTGATAACCTGGATATATCAATGTAGTAAAATAAATAGGGGATATCGAACACAAGAAATTGGTGAAACTAAATACTAACACTAGACTACTATGCTGACAAACTCGACTACAGTACACTAATGACAACGTGAGCCTAAGCTATACAGACTCAAATACTACGAAATTTGGACACAATAAACTAGACACAGTGAAGGACTACCACACAAAATTTGAGGGTATTCGGAGTTGATTTAGTTACCAAACTGAATCGGCTAAGATACAGCTAATGCAGAAAATAAATGCTGAAAGTAAACTGCTAATGAATGCAATGGGTTTAAACTATATGATGAAAGAGTTAAGAGGAATGCAATCCACCACCGTTATTCCATCTATCTAATACATACTTAACCTAATGCACATATCCAATGAATGAAAGTTTCCAGGAAGAGTTGATCCTTACAACCACATCATATTACCTAATCCTTATGCCTATGCAGGTTTGTCATAGACCTCTCCTACATCTATCCCTCTATGAACCCATAGTCATGGACCCCAAGGTTTACAAAGAAAAAAGCATTAAACTCTAGAAAAGGTTTGAGAAGCTACAAGGGTTCACAAGTACACTATGGGCGTGTCTCGCTAGACTTATGGATTTCAATCTCCCGACAGTAAAATCGGCGTATCACTTTAGAGAATCCGGTGGAAGAAATTATCTTCAGTCGCCCGTATCTCATGAAACTAGAACCCTAGCATGCATACTAAGTTGGCCACCAAAGCAAACATACAAGAATTCATACGGTGAATCATTCAGAAAAAGAAACCTCATTCAAAGAATATGCAAAACTAGGTTAAAGTGTATGCATTAAAAAGACTTCATGTGCGGGGCTTTAAGCAGCCCCTTAACAAAAGAAAATTAGCTACTCATAGTCTTAAATAATAACAACAAAGAATTCATAAAAGATAAACAAAAGAAGGAGAAAGAATAACTCTTGGCGACGACGTGGTCGGGCTTTTCTTCATGCACAGAACTTCTTCTCCTACTCTTCTTTATTTTCTTCTCTCTTATTCTCTCTCTTGCCAGCCGTTCCTCGCCAAGTAGCTTCAACCTATATTATTTAATCTTCTTTTCTTCATTAATCTTCAAAATACCTAAAAACAAATAAACATAATTAATTTACTCAATTAATAACAATAAACTAAACATAGGGAACAAATTAAATACCAAATAGACGCATAAATATGCGACTATCAAAATACCCCACACTTAGACATTGCTAGTCCTCGAGCAATACACTAAATTAAGACTCTTAAAATACTCAAAGACTCTAACTACATAACTCTACCACCCTTAACAAATTGTCTCAGCAATCTTCCACAATTGTAACACCAAGATAGTATGATTCCAAATTTATATTCCACAAAGTTTCGAAAGTTAAATTCAATGTATGATACACATGTAATATGTAGGACGAAGACATAATCATGGTGAATGAAAAGCTGTAGCATGCGAGAAACGAGTCAAGATTCAACCTCACAGGTATATGCTCTCAAAAGTGTTTCTCTCAAAGTATGTCTAAGGTAATCACTCAACTCAATTACTTGCCAAATGGACCACAACATATGCTTACTCGTGTGACTAATCTCCACAGATCAAAGACTGTCATCTTGAGGATCAAAAGGACTTTCATGGGTTGTAATGGGACTTGGCTCATAGGTTAAAGAATAAATGGATACGAAATTCAAATATAATTCTAGAACCCAGTAAAGCATCAAATAAGAGACTTCTTCAAACTTTACAACCATGAACTTTCTCACTTTTGTGGCCGAATTTCATCTTGTTGGGCCTTCACATCATTGTTTTCATCAACAGTTAACTCGGGTATCAAGCTAGACATCACACTTTTTCTTTTCTTTTCATTCTTCCTGTTTTTTTCTTTTTTTTTCTTTAGGTTTTTACACACTAGCTTGATACCCACACTTATTTCTTTGCATCACCTTTCGACATTGTCGCCGTCTTCACATACCTGTCTCATGTATAGCTCTACCATGTCCTAGAACAAAAGTAAAGATATAACTATTCTAAGGTTTAAGGTCAGAGATATGTGGGTGATGACATAAAGTTTAAACATGTAGGCTCAAAGTGGTTAACTAAGGGGTGCACATCTTGTGTACACAAAATTAGGACACAGGCTTATATGGCAATGGTGGTGTCCCCTAAATGCATTTATCACTTCCTCAATCAAAACATGTATTGACTATAAGCTTTGAAAAGCACAAGAGCAAGTTCTAGTAATATCTAGAGTCTATTAACTTAATCTGTGGCAAGTAACTGACACTCAATAAAGAAAGCATGTGTATTCACATATAGGATCGATCACTCACAGGTTAAATGAATCTCAACAAAATTTAATCATGCCAAAAATCTATACCATGTTAACTCGTTTCTACATCCACTACACATTCGCATATGCATCATATATCAAGATTAATCATAGAAACTCAAATAACATGATAATATTTTAGTCACAATTACGGAAGATATAATCACATCATGGACTAGTTAAGGACACCTAAGACTCAAAACAAGAAACTCTTTTTATGTTGCTTTTCTTGACACTTTCTACTTTTGTATTTGGTTTTTCAAATAAGACACTAAAACACACAATAAAAACAAATAAAAAACTCAAAAATACCAAATTTTGGCGAGGAAGCCCTTCCACGACGAACTAGTCGTCGGAAAAGACCCCCTCAGGCTCGCCTGCGCACTCCACTTGCCAGATTTTTAAAAAATTAATCACGCAGTGAAATGAGCTAAAATTTTAAAGGCGTAAACTAGAAACATGTAACAAAATTCTCTAAAAAATTTAAGGGCATAAACTAGAAACATGTAAAAACATTCCCTCAAAATTTCAGAAATTTACGAGACCTCAAACTATGTCAAATAAATGACACAAAACAGCATACTGTACAGAACCGAAATAACGAAAAATCTAGACATAGACGCTAATGATATGATATAAATCCCACCCCACACTTGAAATTTGCATTTTCCTCAATGTAAGATAAAACTAAAACATACAATACATCAAACAAGCATGGAATGAGACACATAACACATCACAAATCACACTAAACATGAAGAAAAATAAAGAAAATGAGAAAGATAGAGAGTTAAGAAGTTCAAATCTGGTTTTCCACGCTTCTCAATCAACATGGGTTGCCTCCCAAGTAACGCTAAGTTTATTGTCTTCAGCCAGACAGCAAGTCACATCACTCCACACGAAGAGATGCGTCTCCAAGGGTTGCATCCTCAAAGACATGTTCCACAAATGACTCAAAGAATGGCTTGAGTCGATGTCCATTCACTTTAAATGTCTTCCCTGTTTTTGAACTTACAATCTCTATGGCACCATGAGGAAAAACATTAGTGATAACATAAGGTCCAGTCCATCTACTTTTTAGCTTATCTGAAAACAAGCGTAGACAACTACTAAAGAGTAAAACTTTTTGACCAACAACAAATTCTTTTCTCTTAATATTCCGGTCATGAAAAGCTTTAGTCTTTTCCTTGTAAATCCTGCTGGACTCATAGGAATTGTGCCTAATCTCATCAAGCTCATTCAGCTGCAACTTTCTATGCAAACCCGCATCATCTATGTCAAAATTGAACTTCTTGACAGCCCAATATGCATTGTGCTCCAATTCCACTAGAAGATGGCAAGCTTTCCCATACACCAACCTATAAGGAGACATTCCAATAGGTGTCTTATATGTTGTCCTGTAAGCCCACAACGCTTCATCAAGGCGTTGACTCCAATCTTTCCGGGCTGGTCCTACTGTCTTCTCAAGGATTTGCTTGATTTCCCTATTCGACACTTCCACTTGCCCACTGGTTTGAGGATGATAAGGTGTGGCCACCTTATGTGTTACACTGTACTTTCGGAGCAAAGCATCAAAAGTTCTGTTGCAAAAATGAGATCCTCCATCGCTGATAATGCATCTAGGTGTTCCAAATCTAGCAAAAATATCTTTCAGAAAATAAAGAACAACCTTGGCATCGTTAGTGCGGGTGGCTTTAGCTTCCACCCACTTGGAAACATAATCCACAGCGAGAAGAATATGCAAATAACCTTGAGAATTAGGGAATGGTCCCATAAAATCAATACCACACACATCAAATATTTCTACCACAAGAACAGGGTGTTGAGGCATTTGGTCCCTTGGGCCAATGTTACCTGTCATTTGGCATCTCTCACATGATTTGTACATGACATGGGCGTCATGAAACAAAGTTGGCCAATAAAATCCACTCTCAAGCACTTTGAGAGCGGTCTTCTTCCCTCCAAAGTGTCCACCACCTGCACGTGAGTGCCAAAAGATAGAATAGATTGAAATTCAGACTCGGGTACGCACATGCGGATAATGGCATCGATACAATGTTTCCAGAGGTATGGCTCATCCCATACGTAATACCTGGCTTCCTTGACCAGTTTGTATTTCTGAGCTCTACTGAAATTGGGTGGAATGTACTTACTCACCTTCTAGTTAACAATGTCGACATACCATGGCACCAAATCTTGGAGAACAAGGAGTTGTTCATCCGGAAAACTATCTCGGAGAGGAAGATTGTCCTCTTCTACGTTGGAACCATGGGTGAGTCTACTCAAGTGATCTGCCACCACATTCTCCAAACCCTTCTTGTCTTTGATCTCGATATCAAACTCCTGAAGTAAGAGCATCCATCGAATCAACTTAGGTTTGGCATCCTGTTTAGTCATCAAATATCTCAAAGCAGCATGGTCAGAAAATATGATAACTTTAGTTCCCAATAAATAAGATCTAAACTTTTCAAGAGCAAAAACCACTACTAAGAGCTCCTTCTCAGTAGTTGAATAGTTTAACTGTGCATCATTCAAAGTCCGGGAGGCGTAGTAGATGACATGTGGGAGTCTTTCCGGGCGTTGGCCTAGAACAGCATCAACAGTATAGTCTGAAGCGTCACACATTAGCTCAAATGGCAGACTCCAATCCGGTGCTTGGATAATGGGATCTGTAGTGAGCAACTCCTTGAGCTTATTGAATGCTTACAAGCACTCATCGGTGAAGTTGAAAGTTACATCTTTCTGGAGCAATGCACACAATGGTCTGGATATCTTAGAAAAATCCTTGATAAACCTGCGATAAAATCCTGCATGTCGAAGGAAAGATCTCACCTCCTTCACAGTAGAAGTGGGGGTAAGGTACGCACAATATCAACTTTAGCTTTATCAACCTCAATACCTCTAGTTGAAATAACATGTCCCAAAACTATACCCTGCTCCACCATAAAGTGGCATTTTTCCCAATTAAGTACAAGGTTAGTTTCTACACAACGTTCTAAAACCATAGCTAGATTATGAAGACATATGTCAAAAGAATCACCGAATACAGAGAAATCATCCATAAATACCTCAATGATCTTTTCAACCATGTCGGAAAAAATACTTACCATACACCTCTGAAATGCGGCTGGTGCATTGCATAAGCCAAATGGCATTCTTCTATAAGCCAAAGTTCCATAAGGACATGTGAAGGTGGTCTTCTCCTGGTCATCCTTATGTATGGCTATCTGGTTGTATCCTGAATAACCATCTAAAAAACAGTAATATGCATGACATGCCAACCTTTCCAACATCTGATCAATGAATGGGAGTGGAAAGTGATCTTTTCTTGTGGTGGCATTGAGCTTGCGGTAGTCAATACACACTCTCCATCCCATTTGGACTCTTTGAGGCACCAACACGTTCTCATCATTCTTTACCACTGTGATTCCTGAACGTTTGGGCACAACCTGCACAGGACTAATCCATTTGCTGTCAGAAATAGCATAAATAATACCTGCATCTCGAAGCTTAATTACTTCTTTCTTGACAACTTCCATAATGAGAGGATTGAGACGACGTTGAGCTTCCCTTGTTGGCTTAGCTCCCTCCTTCAGATGGATCCTGTGGGTACACAATGTTGAGCAGATGCCTTTGATATCAGCTACTGTCCATCCAATGGCGGCCTTGTATTCCTTAAGTACATTGAGCAACTTCTCCTCTTGTAGTGTTGAGATCTTGGAAGAGATGATAACTGGAAGTGTGTCATCCTTCCCTAAGAAAGCATACTTCAAATGCTCGGGAGGAAGTTTCAACTCTAAAGTGGGTGCCACCTGTATAGATGGAACAAGAACGTCATCAGAAATCAGAAGAGAAATGGGTTTAGAATATTTACCTTTCATACTTGGTAGGGATTTAAGTGCTTCTTCCATAGCATAATACTCATCTTCCATTTCAAGATCCTCAGCCGAAGCTATCTCAAAAATAGGTTCAAATTTCTTCTCCTCGCCAAACTCCAGTCCTTCCTCTCCAAGCTTCTTGACAAGCTCGCCAAGCTCCAGACCTGGAATGTCTTCTTTCCCAGATACCTCTATGACATTTCTCAAAGGATCCACTTCCAATAAATATTGAATGAATTCCTACACAAAACTCTCAAAAGTGTCAATTGAACAACATGAATAAGCATCATCACTATTTGGATGTTTGAGAGCTTCATAAATATTGAAGTGGATTTTCTCCTCAGCTACTTCCATACTCAATGATCCATCAAAACAATCTATCTTTGTACGCGCTGTTCTCAAGAACGGTCTTCCAAGAATCAATGGTATTTCTGATGGCATTGGCTCATGCTCCATCTCCAGCACAAAGAAATCTGCCGGGAATATCAAATCTCCCACCTGCACCAAAACATCCTCAATAATACCTTGAGGGTAACAGTTAGACCGATCAGTAAGTTTAATGGTGACACCTGTGGGAATAAGTTCTCCCATTTTCAACCTGTTATAAGCAGTGTATGACATTAAATTAATGGAAGCACCTAAATCAAGTAAAGCACCCGCAAACCTGTGATCACTAATGGTACATGGGATCGTAAAACGTCCTGGATCACCCAACTTAGGTGGAAGCTTTCTTTGAAGCACTGCAGATACTCTCTCTCTCCCAAAGCCACAGTCTCAATTCCATAGAATTTTCTCTTTGTTGTGCACAAATCTTTTAGGAATTTTGCATACTGTGGTATCTGTTTGATCACATCCAACAAGGGGATGTTTACTCCTACCTTTCTAAACACATCCAAGATCTCTTTCTCTTTGTCAACCTTCACCTGCTTCTTCAACCTACTAGGAAAAGGTAAATTAGGAATAATAGAAGGAGAAGGAGTAGAGGATACCTGGCCTGATTTTTGATTTGTCAGTTTTTCTGTTTCAGGTGCATTTTCAACGGCTCGAATTTGGGTTCCTGCAGAATCTTCTGACGACTTGTCCAACGGCTTGTAAGGGATAAGTTGTTCAAGCACAGGCTCCTCCCACTTTCTCTTTGTTGACTTGGGCAGTTCTTCCAACATATTCCCACTCTTCAGGGTCATGGCATGAGCTTCATATTTTGTGTTGAGATTGGGAAGAGTGTTACTAGGAAGACTTCCTTCCTTGACTTGAGCCATTGTTTGCTGCATTTGGCTCATTTCTCTCAAGCAAGTCAATTGCCTTTCCTTACTGCAGAGTTGTAGCCTTGAGTTCTTGAGCTGTGGCCTTGATATCTTGGCGAAAGGCATTATTCTCCTCCCGCTCTTTCTTGTTGTCAAACATCATTTGTTGCATCATGGCTTCCAAGGTAGAATTTCCTGATGATGTTTGAGCTTGAGCTTGTTGTTGCTGAGGCATATGCCTTTGGCCAAATTGCTACCCATCTCCTGTAGGCTGTCTTTGCTGAAATCCAGGTGGAACAATAGGAGGATTGAGCACATTGTTGCTCCTATAGCTCAACAGGTCTCTATTTCCACCATATGTGTTGGGTTGTCTTGGAAAGTAATTTGCTTCTTCCTCTTGATCAACCTCTTCATCTGCTCTGAACTTAGGACAATCTTCTGCTAGATGACTTGTAGCTGAACATAAAGTGCACACAACCTGAGCTGCAGCAACTGTTGTCTTCTTGCCCACTTTCAGACTACTAGCAATCAGAGCAATATCATTCTCCATAGAGCTTAATCTTTTTTCCATGGCTCCATTGATTGCCACTGCATTGAGAGACCTTCTACTTGCTCTCATGGATCTATCCCTTGACTGAAATTGCCTTGAATTTTCTGCTTGGTTATCAACAACTTCCTTGGCTTCAGCTCCAGTCATATTCCACCAATTTCCCCCACAAGCTGAATCAAGCTTTAACCTGTTAAAAGAATCAAGTCCTTCATAGAAGAACTCCATTTGAGTGTTGAGGTCAAACTTATGATGATGGCATTATCGAAGAAGACTCTTAAACTGGCTCCAGGCATCATGTAATTCATCACTGTCTTTCTGCCTGAATGTGCTAATTTGCTTCTTCAAGTTCTTGGTGCGTGAAGCAGAGTAGAACTCTTTCATAAATGCAGAGCACATCTTCTCCCATGTATCCATAGATAAAGGAGCTAAAGAATTATACCATGCTTTTGCTTGCTCCTTCAAAGAGAACGAAAACAAGAGGAGTTTCACAATATCCTCTTCCATATTAGTCAATCTCTGGATTCTGCACAATGCTGTAAACTCATTGAGATGGTCCTGGGGGTCTTCAGAAGGCGTTCCTCTGAAGTGTGGCAGATTCGATATAAGTGATGGGGGAATAGAATAAGCCCCCAGATTCTCTGGTAGTACGATCAGTGAATCTGCTGCACTTGTGCCCGGTATAAAGGACTTTCTTAGCGTGGTTGCATTTGCCATTCTTTTTGGTGATGGTGGTGGTGTTGGAATACTCTGTTCTTCCTCAAATTTAGATCCTGTATCAGAATGTATGTCTTGCTCAGGTTGACCACCACTGATCACATTCATGAACCGTTGTCCCTGTTTTTTCTGTTTTGCCTTGCTGAGTGTTCAATCTCTGGATCAAGTAATAATGGCAGCGCTTCTTGTGTACCTAGTACGCATACACAATTCTCCTACACACAGAAGAGACAGTAAGACTCAAAAGAAAAATAAAATAAAATAAAACAAAACTGAAAATTAAAGACTCTATTAGGACTTAGAATTAAGCAATTCCCCAGCAGCGGCGCCAAAATTTGACAAGGCGGGTAAACACCTCTCAAAGATACCCTATTGACAACCTGGATATATCAATGTAGTAAAATAAATAGGGGATATCGAACACAAGGAATTGGTGAAACTAAATCCTAACATTAGACTACTATGCTGACAAACTCGACTACAGTACACTAATGACAACGAGAGCCTAAGCTAGACAGACTCAAATACTACGAAATTTGGACACAATAAACTAGACACAGTGGTAGACTACCACACAAAATTTTAGGGTATTCGGAGTTAATATGGTTACCAAACTGAATCGGCTAAGCTACAGCTAATGCAGAAAATAAATGCTGAAAGTAAACTGCTAATGAATGCAATGGATTTAAACTATATGATGAAAGAGTTAAGAGGAATGCAATCCACCACCGCCATTACATCTATCTAACACATACTTAACCTAATGCACATATCCAATGAATAAAAGTTTCCAGGAAGATTTGATCGTTACAACCACATCCTATTACCTAATCCTTATGCCTATGCAGGTTTGTCATGGACCTCTCCTACGTCTATCCCTCTATGAACCCATAGTCATGGACCCCAAGGTTTACAAATAAAAAAGCATTAAACTCTAGAAAAGGTTTGAGAAGCTACAAGGGTTCACAAGTACACTATGGGCGTGTCTCGCTAGACCTATGGATTTCAATCTCCCGACAGTAAAATCGGCGTATCACTTTAGAGAATCTGGTGGAAGAAATTATCTTCAGTCGCCCGTATCTCATGAAACTAGAACCCTAGCATGCATACTAAGTTGGCCACCAAAGCAAACATACAAGAATTCATACGGTGAATCATTCAGAGAAAGAAACCTCATTCAAAGAATATGCAAAACTAGGTTAAAGTGTATGCATTAAAAAGATTTCATGTACGAGGCTTCAAGCAGCCCCTTAACAAAAGAAAATTAGCTACTCATAGTCTTAAATAATAACAACAAAGAATTCATAAAAGATAAACAAAAGAAGGAGAAAGAAGAACTCTTGGCGACGATGTGGTCGGACTTTTCTTCATGCACAGAACTTCTTCTCCTACTCTTCTTTATTTTCTTCTCTCTTATTCTCTCTTGCCAGACGTTTCTCGCCAAGTAGCTTCAAACTATATTATTTAATCTCCTTTTCTTCATTAATCTCCAAAATACCTAAAAACAAACAAACATAATTAATTCACTCAATTAATAACAATAAACTAAACATAGGGAACAAATTAAATACCAAATAGACGCATAAATATGCGACTATCACTTGGCATGTTGCAGTCGAAGAGTTGTCAATGTTGGAATGAATGTCATCAGTAATAATAATATATCATTATGCCAGATGTCGTAGATATCAGCAAGAAGCACCATGATTGCAAATTGCAAAGTGAAACTGATAAATCAATTGATGTTAATCTAAAACTTACCAATTACGACACCCTGCTCATGACAAGCAATCTGCTGCCACTTTGATCCTTCAAGAAATCTCCAGCTGCAACAACATTGACTCCAGATATGAGCTACCTGGTTCATGGCTGCGAGAGCTTCACTCCATAATGACCCACGCGACGACCTTGACCTCCGCGGAATTCACCATCTGCAACTTCCACTCTGCAGCGTTCACCTTCGAGAACGACCCACCGCTCCAATTAACCGTGGCATACACTTCAGCCTCCATGGTGTCCATCTCAACATCCATGACATTCCCTACTTCACGCAACCCATTCCGCAACGTTCACCCCTCCATGATGACTTTCTGCCCCGGAACTACCGCTCTGCAACCACGTCCAGTTACCTCGACCTCCCCGACGACAATCCCATGATCTCCTCCACAGCCTCCAAATGAAATGCCTAGAGCCGACCTCAGTCGATACCCTCCGCCTCCGCCGCCCTATCACCATGAATAAGAACACGAAGAGACAACGAGGTGAATAAGCGAATCGAGGGTGAGAGAGAGAGAGAAAGGCGACAAGTGTTTGTGAGAGACTGAGAGAGGTGAGCTCAACAAAGTGTAAACCTAACAAAGTAAACAAATGATTTTTTTCTTTTATTTTTTTTAAGGGTTTAGGGTTTAGAGATTAGGGTTTAGGGTTTAGTGTTTTAGATTTTGTTCATCTTTTTATATAGTGATATAGATATGAACCCCACGATAATGCATGTGAGGTAATTGTGATCAAATTATTTTTGACGAAACGGAAAATCGCATTTTATTCTTAAAGACAATATGGTCATGACAGTTCGATGCACAGATCGAGGTTAAATTCAACTCAAAAAATTTTAATTTTTTTACAACATGCATAGGTAAGTCCGATTATATCATCCAATAGTCACATTTTCAAAATAATTATTCATTAGTAATGTAGTTTCAAAAATATTTGTTTTTCCATATAACCGACAAATAATGTAATAGCACTAGTAATCATATGTGGAATTTAAGAAATACGAAAACCAAAAGGGTCGATAAAAATGTGTCCATATACATACATTAATCTCGTAATAAAGGGGATCTTGGGAAAAAATTAGCTTCATTGGAGTTCGTTTAGGTCAATGAGGTCAAATATGACCAATAGACTAAAATAATATTTTTGAAGAATATATCTCACTCCTCCATGGGGGGGGAGTAGCTAAATCGACTATTTTTGTCTCTCTTTTTTACATGATAAGATAGATATAAACCCCACGAGAATGCATATACAGAACTTGGTTTCAAATTAATTTTTTACGTAGTGAAAAATAGACTTTTATTCTAAATCACCTTAGGGTCACACGGTTCAATACACCGATCGAGGTAAAATTCAAATCCAACAGTTATAAGTTTTTAATAGCGTACTTAAAGTATACTAATCATCATATCCAACGGTCATTTGAAAGGACTCAACCCCGATTCAGTTACCTAAATCGGAATCGAACCCCTTCTGAAAATACGAACCAACAAAAAATTTTCAAAATTTCGGCAGAGTTTCGTTACTAGCGTGGAATTGCATAACCTGCACCCTGTAAACAACACTTCATCCTATGCCACAAAAGCCAAACCGTGGGCACCAATCCCATCCGGATTTCTCAACATCAATATATGAATCATAAACAGTAAATAGTACTGTAGTATATATATATATCCGAGAAAAATCAGTATAAACAAGTATCAGAATGTATCAGAGCGACCTCTAAAGTAAAATATATACAATATACACATCAGTAGGCGAAACAAGAACCTACTGGAAAGCACAGGTAACTCTGATCACTAGCCTCCAAACCGCGACGTGAAAACACCAAAACCTGAACTGCAACTGGGCACGGAAACTGAAAAGCCCAGGGGAAAGACAATAAACACGTTAGAGTGAGTGGACGAAAATAAATGTCTTTCACCAGTTGATATATATATATATAATAACATATGCGAGTCCAGGAATATAAAATGACAAGTACACGAGGTAAAACTCATACTCCTCCAGTGTACAGAGCATGCAAGTAAAAATCCCACGGGGCCACTCATGGACACGTTCGTGCTAGTACAGTCCGAATCACGGGATCCCAGACTCACACGTGATTCGAGCCAGAAAGGCCTCAGGTCAGGGTAACTGTTTCCACCCGGAAATGCCTCGGCACAAGAAACAGATAACTGTACCTACCCGGAAATACATCGGCACAAGGCACAGCGCCCCCCCTGGTAGGCACCCTCGGTGATCAGTCGGGGATGCGTGTGTATCAATACAACAACATGAACTACGACTGTACTCTATGAAAATCAAATCACAAATATCTCGATGCATGTACAGTAAACAGCATAAAATGCATATGCGTAACATAATCGTATATAACACATGCTCATAATAATCGTAATCTCGTAAATATGCTCATATCTGTTTATTCGTATACGTATATCCGTATATATATATATAATTGTAAACACATACTCATGTAATCCGAAATCTCATACGCATGCTCAAGTTCGAAAATCATATAAAAGGACTCGCAAACAATCCGTGAAAAGAAGTTGTCCACTCATAGATGAGCAAAATGCGCACTCGCGCTAAACTCGTGGTCCGGCGGAAGATCCCTCGCCTGAAGCACGATCACGATCCAGATCACGATCTCGATCTCCTGAATATTCACAAAAATATAACTGATCAATATCACAGTTCACAACCCTGTACTGAACCACGGAAACCAATCGTTCCCGGAAATATGCAATGCGGTACAAAATGTATAACGGAAATTCCGAAATCCCCACTCGAAACCTCAACTGAAAATCAGCTAACCAAATCGACCCAAAAACCTCTGGACGATGATCAGGGCGCGATTACGAGAAAAACGACATTAAAAATGTTAAAATCTGAAAAGTTGACTTTTTCCACCGGAGCGCCACCGTTGACCGCCGCCGCCGGCGGCGGCGCGCCGTCAACTGTGGAATTTCACGGCCAAAATTTCCAGAATTAAAGGCCATAACCAGGCGAACCACTTCCTCTTCTACCCCATCGTCCAATTCGAACCACAACCTCTCCAAATCACCACAAATCCGAACGGAAACACAATTCCGGTGACCCATCCGGTGACCCCCAAAACCTCCACCTCAAACCAAAACAACCACATAGGAAGCTTCACCTAAGCTAGGGGAACCAAAGCCCCAACATCTCCACCCTCGAAACTCGCCGGAGCCACCGTCACCATCACCGTCGAACAACCCCCATTCGGCCCGATTCGAACTCAATAAAAACACCATCAATTTACACCAAATCAATTACCATCACACTCGAAATCAAAGGAGGAAGCTAACTTTACCTTTCTTCAAGCCAAAGGTGGCCGGAAAACAGGTCGTCAGACGGCCAGCCCAATCGAGAAAGTTTTCCTATTTCGGTCAACGGGTCAACGGTTTCCAGAAACGGAAAGTCCAAGCCGGTCAACGAAAAACAGTATTTTCGGAAATTTTACGACTATTTTCGATATTTATACTCGCGCCTCGGGTCAATCGACGGTTCAAAATGAATATACGAAATGATTCGAATAAGCTCGAAACAATCGGATAAACTCGTCGGATACCGAAACTTCAAATAATCATAAAATATTCCTCGGTAATCGGAAAAATCTTCCGGAACCGCCCACGAGCTCGAAATCACGTACTCTACAATTTCCGTGAAGACACCCAACTCAAATTCTCGACCGAAAACATAGTCGCAAATCGAATCGGCAAACCACATTTACGACGTAAAACTGCGACTAAACTCAATCTCGAGAATCGTGCCGAATACACAACAGATTCTGGTTCGGGTCGTCACAAATCTACCCCCCTTAAAGAAATTTCGACCTCAAAATTTACGTACCTGTCAAGTGAACAGATGAGGATACTGCTCCCGCATACGCTGCTCGGTTTCCCAGGTGGCCTCCTCAACTGAGTGGTTCTGCCACAAGACCTTCACCAGCGGAATCACACGGTGCCTCAACTCCTGCTCACGACGATCAAGAATCTGCACAGGCTCCTCAACATACGATAAATCCTCCCTGATCGGCAACTGCTGTGGGGCTAACACATGTGAAGGATCTGAGATGTACGTCCGCAACATCGAAACATGGAAGACGTCATGCATACGAGCCATCTCAGCTGGTAACTCAAGTCTGTAAGCCACAGCTCCAACCCTCTCCGTAATCTCATACGGACCAATGTACCGCGGTCGAAGCTTGCCTCTTTTCCCGAAACGCACAACTCCCCTCCGCAGAGATAGTTTCAGGAAGACCCAATCACCAACCTCGAACTCTAAACTCTTCCTCCTCACATCTGCGTAACCCTTCTGACGATCCTAGGCAATCTTCAACCGATCCCGGATAACCTGTATATCCTCCATCGTGGTTTTCACCAAATCATGACCAATGAGCCAACGCTCGCCCACCTCACTCCAACACACTGGAGTGCGACACTGCTTCCCGTACAGGGCCTCGTACGGTGCCATCTCAATACTGGCCTGATAGCTGTTGTTGTAGGCGAACTCAATCAAGTGCAACTGCTGATCCCAGTTTCCGCGAAACTGCAACACACATAATCTCAGCATATCCTCAAGAGTCTGAATGGTTCGCTCGGACTGCCCGTCAGTCTGAGGATGAAAAGCTGTACTAAACCGCAACCTTGTACCCAAAGCTCGCTGCAACGCCTACCAAAACTCAGAAGTGAACTGACTATCTCGGTCAGAAACAATCGACACAGGTACACCATGCAAGCGAACAATCTCGGATAAGTACAACTTGGCCAATCTGCCCACTGAAATCTTCCCCGGAAGTGCAAGAAAGTGTGCGGATTTCGTCAGTCGATCAACAATAACCCAAATGCCAGTGTTTCCCACCGAAGTACGCGGCAACTGGTAGACGAAATCCATCGTAATGTGCTCCCACTTCCAAACCGGAATCTCAAGTGGTTGTAGTTTCCCTGCAGGTTTCTGCCTCTCTGCCTTTACCTGCTGACAGATCAAACATCGACTCATGTACGGGCAATCTCTCGCTTCATGTTGCGCCACCAATAGTACGTTCGGAGTGTACGAAACATCTTCGTACCTCCGGGATGCATCGCATACGCTGAACTGTGGGCCTCATCCAAAATCTCCTTCTTCAAGTCCTCGTCTCTGGGTACACATAACCTGCCTCTAAACAACAACGTACCGTCGTCGCTCAATCGGAACTCTGTAGGCACACCATTCCGTATCATGGTCTTCTTGCCTAGCAAGTAAGGATCTGAATCCTGTGCCTCTCGTACCTGATCAACTAGTACGGGTCAAACCTGAAAACTGGCCAACAAAGCTCCATCATCATCATACCCAAACACAGCACCAGTAGCTCGAAGCTCGGCTAACATCGATACTCTGGCCACACATATATGAAACAACGAGGCTCCATATTTTCGGCTAAGTGCATCTGCCACAACATTGGCCTTCCCTGGATGGTACTCAAACGTGCAATCGTAGTCGTTGATCAACTCCATCCATCGGCGCTGCCTCATGTTAAAATCTGGCTGCGTCTGCAAGTAGGTGAGACTCTTGTGGTCAGTGAAAATCTTACACTGAGCACCATACAGATAATGTCTCCAACTCTTCAACGCTAACACGATAGCGGCTAACTCCAAATCATGCGTCGGGTAGTTGGCCTCATGTGGTTTCAGCTGTTTGGAACCATATGCCACAACTCTACCATGCTGCATCAACACACAACCAAGTCCCAACTTCGATGCATCGCTGTACACAACAAACTCACCACTGTCGTCTGGCAATGTCAGAACCGGTGCGGTAGTCAATCTCTCCTTCAGAAGAAAATAACTCTCCTCACACGCATCAGAACACTCAAACTTGACGCCCTTCCTTGTCAATCTGGTCAGTGGTGTAGCTATCCGGGAGAAATCCTGTACAAACCGTCGATAATAACCTGCTAACCCCAAGAAACTCCGAATGTCTGGCACAGTAGTAGGTCTACTCCAGTTCAGCACGGCCTCGATCTTGTCAGGATCAACACTAACTCCCTCGGCCGAAATCACGTGGCCCAGAAACTTCACACTATCCAACCAGAACTCACACTTGCTAAACTTCGCGAACAACTGATGGTTCCGCAAAGTCCGCAACACTGCCCGCAAATGCTTCTTGTGCTGGCCCACACTCCTGGAATATATCAGGATATCGTCAATGAATACGATCACGAACTTGTCCAGGAACCGTCTGAACACCCGATTCATCAAGTCTATGAAAGCTGCGGGGGCATTGGTCAACCCAAACGGCATAACCAAAAACTCATAGTGCCCATACCGCGTCCTGAAAGCTGTCCTAGCGACATCGGAGTCTCGGATCCTCAACTGGTGATATCCGGATCGAAGGTCAATCTTCGAAAAGACTACAGCTCCCTTCAGCTGATCGAACAAGTCGTCAATCTGTGGCAACGGATACTTGTTCCTCACTGTAATCTGATTCAACTTCCGATAGTCGATGCACAAATGCATGGACTCATCCTTCTTCCGCACAAACAACACTGGAGCACCCCACGGAGAAACACTCGGTCGAATGAATCCTTTCTTTAACAACTCCTGGAGCTGAATTTGAAACTCCTTCAACTCCGTAGGCGCCATCCGGTACGGTGTCTGGGAAATCGGTCCAGTACCCGGCAATAACTCAATGGTAAAATCAATCTCCCGTACAGGGGGTATACCAGGTAACTCCGCTGGAAACACATCCGAAAACTCAGACACAACCTCAATACTACAAAGATCCGGCACTGCAGCTGTAGTGTCCACAACATGGGCTAAGTAAGCAACACAACCCTTCTTCATCAACTGATCCGCCCTCATCGCGGAAATCAAACACGGTAGTGAAGTGTTCTTCTTGCCACGGAACAGTATCTCAGGTAACCCTGGTCGACGAAACGCGACCTCCTTCCTGTGGCAGTCAAACATGGCCCAGTGCGACTCCAAAAAGTTCATACCCAAAATCAGATCAAAATCCACAATATCAAGCAGTAACAGATCTGCAGCTAATCCATGGCCATCAACAAACACCTCACAATCTCTGTAAACCCAACTGATGCTCACAACCTCACCTGACGGATACAACACTCTCCACAACCCCGGAAGTGGAGATGCAGGTACCGTGGCCAATGATGACAGTCTAAATGATATAAATGAATGTGTGGCACCTGGATCTAACAATGCAAGTACAGGAATACCAAATACATGTAACGTACCGATAACGATAACGACCTCCGGTGAAGCTCTGCCCTCTCGTAGAGTCATAGCATAAACTCTCGCCTGTTCGGCTGGTCGTCCTCGCTGGGGTTGTCCCTGCTGCCTACCCTGACCTGCAAACTGTGCTGGTCGCGCTCCCAAAGTGGCACCTCGCCCTCCTCCGGAACTCTGAGCCGCCTGTCCACCAACGGGCTGGGAACAATCCCTCGCAAAGTGACCCTCCTGGCCACAACGATAACAAAGGGTAGGAACTCGCTGACAAGAACCATAATGATATCTGTTGCAGAGGCGGCACAACGGGTACTCCCTCGGTACAGGAAACGTGCCACCAGTACGCCGAGGGTAACTAGAACCGCTAGAATCCTCACTAATCTGTGGTCGATCTCTCCTCCACCTCTGCCTCTGCCTCGATGCACTAGCTGGTGGTCGATAAGGTCGATAAGATCGACTACCTGAGGATGAAGCTGAGCCGGAAGTATCAGAACTCTGCCTCTTTGAAGGCCCCTGGCTCGATCCACCTTCCTCAAATCGTCTCGGCTGATACCTCTGCTGTCTCTCCTGCTCAATGTCCTCGCCCTGGAGAGCTGCACTAACAAACTCATCAAAGTTGTTCCTCGGCATCGTAGTCAAGGTCGCCTTGATGTTCAGATTCAATCCCAGCTCGAACCTACGACACTTGGCTTCCTCTGTAGCCACCATATCCCGCGCAAAACAAGACAAATGGGTAAACTGATCCCGATACTCAAGTACAGACAAACTGCCCTGCCTCAAGTTCGTGAACTCCTCGTACTTGCGCTGCTGGGTAGCCTGATTAAAATACCTCCGCATAAACAAATCACGAAATAATATCCACGGAGTATCAGCCGGAACTCTGTCGGTACTAACCCACCAAAAGTATGCATCACCCTCAAGTAAACCAACTGCGGCTACTGTCATCTGCTCAGGAGTAAACTGCAGACGCTCACAAACACGTTCAATCTGAACCAACCATGCCTCGCATATCTCTGGATCAACTGAACCCGAAAACACAGTAGCACCAGCTGTACGAGCCTTGACCACAGGGTCAAAACACTCTTCCAAACGCAGCACTCGCATCAGCAAGTCGCGCGTTCGGCGATCCTCATCAGGATCAACATCCCGATCAACATGGGGACCACGTCGAGGAGGCATCCTACTGATACAAAACAAGCATTAGGTACAAGCAGAAAGAACGTAATCATGAAACCGCAGATATTTGAGGACACACAACACCCGAAGTATTGATGAGTACCGTTGGCCAGTCGAGTCATCACTCCAGTCATGCTGTATCAACTCAAATACCCTAAGCGTCACAACTACAAGAGTCTACAGAATCTAACAACCTAAGGCTCTGATACCAAGCTGAAAGGACCCAACCCCGATTCAGTTACCTAAATCGGAATCGAACCCCTTCTGAAAATACGAACCAACAAAAAATTTTCAAAATTTCGGCAGAGTTTCGTTACTAGCGTGGAATTGCATAACCTGCACCCTGTAAACAACACTTCATCCTATGCCACAAAAGCCAAACCGTGGGCACCAATCCCATCCGGATTTCTCAACATCAATATATGAATCATAAACAGTAAATAGTACTGTAGTATATATATATATCCAAGAAAAATCAGTATAAACAAGTATCAGAATGTATCAGAGCGACCTCTAAAGTAAAATATATACAATATACACATCAGTAGGCGAAACAAGAACCTACTGGAAAGCACAGGTAACTCTGATCACTAGCCTCCAAACCGCGACGTGAAAACACCAAAACCTGAACTGCAACTGGGCACGGAAACTGAAAAGCCCAGGGGAAAGACAATAAACACGTTAGAGTGAGTGGACGAAAATAAATGTCTTTCACCAGTTGATATATATATATATATATAAAATAACATATGCGAGTCCAGGAATATAAAATGACAAGTACACGAGGTAAAACTCATACTCCTCCAGTGTACAGAGCATGCAAGTAAAAATCTCACGGGGCCACTCATGGACACGTCCGTGCTAGTACAGTCCAAATCACGGGATCCCAGACCCACACGTGATTCGAGCCAGAAAGGCCTCAGGTCAGGGTAACTGTTTCCACCCGGAAATGCCTCGGCACAAGAAACATATAACTGTACATACCCGGAAATACATCGGCACAAGGCACAGCGCCCCCCTGGTAGGCACCCTCGGTGATCAGCCGGGGATGCGTGTGTATCGATACAACAACATGAACTACGACTGTACTCTGTGAAAATCAAATCACAAATATCTCGATGCATGTACAGTAAACAGCATAAAATGCATATGCGTAACATAATCGTATATAACACATGCTCATAATAATCGTAATCTCGTAAATATGCTCATATCTGTTTATTCGTATACGTATATCCGTATATATATATATAATTGTAAACACATACTCATGTAATCCGAAATCTCATACGCATGTCAAGTTCGAAAATCATATAAAAGGACTCGCAAACAATCCGTGAAAAGAAGTTGTCCACTCACAGATGAGCAAAATGCGCACTCGCGCTAAACTCGTGGTCCGGCGGAAGATCCCTCGCCTGAAGCACGATCACGATCCAGATCACGATCTCGATCTCCTGAATATTCACAAAAATATAACTGATCAATATCACAGTTCACAACCCTGTACTGAACCACGGAAACCAATCGTTCCCGGAAATATGCAATGCGGTACAACATGTATAACGGAAATTCCGAAATCCCCACTCGAAACCTCAACTGAAAATCGGCTAACCAAATCGACCCAAAAACCTCTGGACGATGATCAGGGCGCGATTACGAGAAAAACGACATTAAAAATGTTAAAATCTGAAAAGTTGACTTTTTCCACCGGAGCGCCACCGTTGACCGCCGCCGCCGGCGGCGGCGCGCCGTCAACGGTGGAATTTCACGGCCAAAATTTCCAGAATTAAAGGCCATAACCAGGCGAACCACTTCCTCTTCTACCCCATCGTCCAATTCGAACCACAACCTCTCCAAATCACCACAAATCCGAACGGAAACACAATTCCGGTGACCCATCCGGTGACCCCCAAAACCTCCACCTCAAACCAAAACAACCACATAGGAAGCTTCACCTAAGCTAGGGGAACCGAAGCCCCAACATCTCCACCCTCGAAACTCGCCGGAGCCACCGTCACCATCACCGTCGAACAACCCCCATTCGGCCCGATTCGAACTCAATAAAAACACCATCAATTTACACCAAATCAATTACCATCACACTCGAAATCAAAGGAGGAAGCTAACTTTACCTTTCTTCAAGCCAAAGGTGGCCGGAAAACAGGTCGTCGGACGGCCAGCCCAATCGGGAAAGTTTTCCTATTTCGGTCAACGGGTCAACGGTTTCCAGAAATGGAAAGTCCAAGCCGGTCAACGAAAAACATTATTTTCAGAAATTTTACGACTATTTTCGATATTTATACTCGCGCCTCGGGTCAATCGACGGTCCAAAATGAATATACGAAATGATTCGGATAAGCTCGAAACAATCGGATAAACTCGTCGGATACCGAAACTTCAAATAATCATAAAATATTCCTCGGTAATCGGAAAAATCTTCCAGAACCGCCCACGAGCTCGAAATCACGTACTCTACAATTTTCGTGAAGACACCCAACTCAAATTCTCGACCGAAAACATAGTCATGAATCGAATCGGCAAACCACATTTACGACGTAAAACTGCGACTAAACTCAATCTCGAGAATCGTGCCGAATACACAACAGATTCTGGTTCGGGTCGTCACACATTTTTGCAAAAAAAAAAAATATTTGCAGGCAAAATTAATTTTACGACGGTGATGTTTTCCGTCGCAATTGATAAAACTTTTGTGACGGCGTATAAGTGTAGTCGCAATTGATGAAATCTTTTGAGACGGTTTCGGTTTGCCGTCGCAAAAAGCCTTCACATTCACGATGGTAATTTTTTGTCGTCATTGGTAGGTATTTGCGACGGCGTTGGATACCGTCGCAAAAAAGCGTAGCAAATTGAATTTTTCGTTGTAGTGGTTATGCTTGGCGAAGATGATTTAATTTTTTCCAGCTTTTTAAAATCCAGAGTTCTAACGATGCATGTTATCGAAAATTGTCGCGTTTCTTGGATTTCGTAGTACTCTGACCTTCTGATTAATTTTTATAAGTTGATGATCCGGTGTCAGAAGAATTACAATATCTACAGTAGTATAGCGTAGAAGAGTGCAACAATTTGATTAGTCAATTTGGGATGATATTTTGATAAACAAATTGCCATCCCAGTATTATTTTATTTTCAATAGACTTTTATTGTCGGCATATGTGTATATGTATTTATGGCATATGCCTAAATCCATTGGGTCTGTTAACTCGTGTCAGTAGTAGCTATGTAGATGTCCAGCCATATAAGTAAATCGTTGAAGTGCAGTTTTATAGACGGTTAGTTTTCAATTCGAGTATTTGAACTCCAAAAATGATCGAGCGAATTCTGAGATTCAGGTTACGCATTGATATTTTTCAGACTGTGGAAATATTGGATATTATTGACTTAACAGTGGCGACTATTCAGGAACTTCATATGGAATGCCAATTTTTTATCTCCAAATTCGTAGTAAATTACGATGTCAGTTTGACTTCCTCGTTCTCGCGCATAGATTTCGATTTATTTGAGGCTTACTGTGGATATATTCTTTTAAGCCTTTTTATATTGTAGATGTTTGTTGAGGCAGTATATTCTTGGGAGTTATAAATGGTGGAGATATATAGTTTGGCGATCATTATGATTCATGAAATCAGATAAATATTAGTGATTTATATTCATGTTATAGCTACGTTGATTTATGAGGAATCCAGACGGGATGTGGAGCCCATAGTTTATATTTTGAGATAAGGTTATTGAAATATTTTCATTATATAGATTTTTGGGTTCCACATTTTAGAAGAGATTATGCCCAATTTTCTATAAGAAATTTCAAATCTGTATAAGGTTGGAAGTTCATTGCAGATTGGCCAAGTACCCATATTTGTTATGATTTTACACTGGTTTGTTGGGTCCCCTGTTTGTGGTTTTGGTGGTTTTAATATCCACCTTATGGGTGAATGTCCGAGATTGGACATCTCAGTTATTTTTAGTGCAAGGTTCTAATGGCAATTTAGGTGCCGCTTCTGTGTTGGAACTGCACCACTACTCATGTAGTTATCTATGTGGGTCCCTGGTCTGAGCATTTTTGGGTAAGTCTGGCCAATTGGGTTTGAGTATGTTAGTAGAATTTGCCATTAGTTTTGGCACGGATACCAGAAGGTTCTAAACATTATGTTATCAAATTTGGATTATGTCACTCCTTATGTTATATTTATTTGGAGTAGTTATTATGCCGTCAGATTTGTTGGACAAGACTTGATGACAAAATGTTATCTTAGTAACAGAGTTATGGATCAAGCTAACAATTGTGGATATTCTTGTACGTTAGAAGGCACAGACTGGAGCAATAAGTATGGAAATTCGTCTGTTATACGCGTATGTGTAAATTTCAAGGACGAAATTTTTGTATGGGGGGTAGATTGTTACGACCCGGAATATATCACGCGATAATCAAAATTTATGCAGTTAGTCGCTAATTAATTACGTTAATCATCGATGGTAATTAGTCTTTACCGTTGGTAACTTTCACTGGCGTTTCGTCGATATTTTATCCACTATATTTTTCAAGAAATTTCTTTAGATAAATTCGTAGAGTTTGTCGAAACAAATTTGTGGCTATGTCAAGTGTTGAAATCGAAGTTACGACGAGCAAGTTATAGTCAATGAAAATTTTACGAAAATATCAAAAAACGCATTACCGTAAAATCGTGACTATATATAGGGGTTTTTGTTTTTTAGAAATTAAAAAAAATTCTATTTTGGGCAACCGGGTTGACCCCCGCGTTGACCCCTCTCTCGACTCGTTTCCTCGCCGTGAGATTTTCTCTTTGGCGGCGAGCCTCCAGCCGTGGGACTAGTGGAAAAATGTTGGGTTCCATCTCCTCTGTTGATTGGTGGCAATATCTCCAGCATTGGTGACCAGTGGAGGACGATTCGGGGCTGAGAAGTGGCGGTTCTGGGTTGTTTTCGACGGCGTTGGTGGTAGTGCACACGGCGGTGATGGAAGTCGTGACCATGGGGGTTTTAGAGCCCAAGTGACAGCGAGTTGATCGCGATGCGTCTCAGACTCAACCATGGCCGGACGCTGGTGAACGAAGGAAGTGAATTCCGGCGAGGGTTCAAAACTTCAATGGTTGATTTCATTATTTTTCGCTTTGATTTTGATTTTGAGTTGTACTACAATGTTGTTAGGCTTTTTGAGATGAAAGTTTTGATGTGTAGGTTGTTCAATTTGGAGCCGGTGGGATTCCGGCCGCCGCCGGCCGTGGTGAGGTTGGAATTTTCGATAAAATTTTATGTCGTTCCGCTCGTAATTTTGTGCCGAATGTAATGGTGAGGTTCTTGAATGGATCTAGACTTGATTAATTTAGACGTATATTTAATTGGATAATAATTTATTATTTTTACGATATTGGTTTAAATTCGAGTCGCTCGACATTTGAGATTTATGTTGCAACTCTAAAATTGATATATAATGAAGGAATGCAAGGAATTGAATTCGAAATTTGATTAAGTTCGTAATTAGTCAGAAAATACGTTATTCGAGAATACAAGATTCTCAACATTGTTGCTCGTCGGATTACGAGCTTAGCTATTCATTGTGAATATCAACGATTTGATATTAATTATAATCGTAGTTTCGGGATTACGAGTTAGCGGGTCGTGTCAGATGATTATTGCGCTGATTGGCATGTTTCGGCTTTATGAATATCCTGGCATAGTACTGTGAGTGGACGTTTATTTATTTTCACAGTTACTACGAGTTCATGTTTATATAGATTTATAGTCTCCTGTATTTTATTACAGTCAAGTTTGGAGGTATGTTTGTGATGGTTTTATTTTCAGCATCGATGCTTTGACTAGTCGGCTTATCACTGATTATTCGGGTGAGACTGGGTTAGGACAAACACCCTACCAACCCAGATCATCTTGGGTTAGGACAAACACCCCAGATGATCTCATCACCTTATATTTACAGTCATGGAGTCGATTCGGGTTAGGACAAACACCATAAGTGTCCACCTCCATATTTTGTTCAATTTATTATTTTTTGAACTCGCATGATTTCACAGAAATCAGAGAGAATGCACAAATAGACTATTATACCTTTTTTACTGATTGTGAGTTTTTTTTCCACTCACACTGATATTTTTATGTTTTTATCTGCCTTTTGCTCGGCCTTTCAGTTTTTCGTGCCCAAGTTGCAGTACTTCCACTGAGCTGGATTTTTATCCTCAGAGGCTTTGAGTCCATCGGATTATCATACCTTTCTGTAGGTTTCGGCCCACTAGCAGTGAATTTTCATATGTTTTATTCTACTCCTAGAAGTCGTTCTGAACACTAGTATTGTAAATATTTTTTAGTGTTGGTTGTGAATTGATAGTATTTCTAGATTATGAGTTTCAGTTGCTATATTATTGTTCCAGCATTTTAATTAATTTACTTTCCATACTTTATTGAGAAATCTAGATGGACATCGGTGGTCCACGACATTGTTTGAGGGAAATTTGAAGTGTAATTTTCTTGCAGGTTTCTGGTAGTCCACTTCGCAGAGGAAACTATGTCAAAAAATTTACAGAAATCCATAGTTTAAGTCTTGACATTAAGGCGTGATCCTAGATTACTAGTTAATATAGGGTTGCGTCCTTTCATGCATTTACCTCGATGCTCGATTTTAATTGGTCGTAGAATGATAGAACAATTGAAGGGAAGTTAGGAGAAGTTACCCTGATATTATATGTTGCTTTTAATATTATCCAGGTGTAATTTATGTATCCACAAATACTCCCTGTCCTTTTGCTTTTGAGCATACACATGTTCTAAAGGTGAAGAGATCATATATCTATTGAACATATTATTTTGAAACAGTTGCGATATTGCTAGAGTGAAGATACAAGTATAATTTGTTTCAGTTGAGAAATTTGTTCCAAACTTTGGTAATACTTTGAAACTTCAAGGGTTGCACCTAGAAAATTACTTTTGTAAAAGCACGAGAGTGAAATGTGATTTTTCATATACAATATTTAATTGATTCGAGTACATTATTCCTACTCACTTCTTCTATACCAACTTAGGTTTGAAACAATTTGTTGGTAAAAACGCTAGAAAGAAAAATGCAATATCTCCTTCGAAGTCATCTAAGATTCGATGCTGTTTTTTTTTTCTAGAAACATAAAAGATAAAATCACAATTTCTCATTCAAAGCCATTTTAGGTTAGAAGCGTTTTGTTTCTAGAAACATTAGAGAGAGAAATGTAATTTCTCCTTCGAGACATAGATTTGAAGTAGTTTCTTGTTAGAACTTGAATTTCTCCTTCGAGAGAGAGAACTTGAATTTCTCCTTCGAAGCCAAAAAGTTCGAAACAATTTCTTGCTATAATCACTCAAAGTCTTGTTAGATTTGGCATAGCATCATCGCCCCAAAACTCTATGGGCTCTTTTCTAATAAGTTTCTGTTTTTACTATCGATGAATAGTCGAGTACCTGAGTTCTAAATTAGTCAGGCCAAATTTAACTTGTCACTCGAGAAACTTATGAGGGAAATATAATTTCCGAGGCTTTATTTATCCTTGAAGCGAGGGCGGACCTCAATTACGTTAACGGATTAAGTAGATTTACATGAATACTCATCAAATTTTATTTTCCATTATCGAGACTCTCTTGTTAAAGGTTATAGGAGAATTTAATGAATTCTAACTTTGGTAAGTGAGTTATGCTACCATAGAGTTGAATTTTTATGTTACAAGAAGATAAATGTAGAATATATTCCATTGAATAGATTCCTTCGAGTGCTCTCGTCTAGTTTTGCCTCTTAGGGTAGTTTTGGAATGAGGCTCTCGTCTGGTTTTGCCTCTTAGGATAGTTTTGGAATGAGGACTTAGTATCTTGTTAGATATACCATTATTATTATATAGCATAAGGTATGCTTCCTTAAATCAAACGTAACATATACACACACTAGAAAACAATAAATATGCATACAGTAATAGATAAGTTCTATTCTCTCGTCACTCGAGGCAAACCCGTTCGAGGAAAAATTTTATATCTTTTGATAAAGAGATAAAATACAATAAAATGTCACTAGTTTTGCTTATGCTTCATGAGAACCTTATTCTTAGTCTACATAGAAAGGAAAATACAAAATAATAAACTACATACGTAATACTTTTTTAAGTTGTGTCGCATGTTGTCTTCAGATCTCTTGTTCTTCAAGTGTATCAAAACTCTAGCTTCATTTGCCCCCAACACCATTTACTTTGCACGGTCTTCACACCCTTGATTTGGTGTCATGACAAATTCTCCATATAAGGGATTGGGAACGTCTTCGCACCCTTTGCTGATTGACTGGTTCTGGGATGTAAGGCTCGACTTTCACAGACTTGCCTTGATCTCCAAACATGTTTGTCGAGTCTATACATGATGGCAATGAACCTGTCCTTCGAGGATTTTTTCTAGCACGATATGGTTCTAACACTGGTGGATTTCTCCTCGAGCGAGGGTTTCGCCCACTTGTTATCTTTTGACTATCTTCTTAATCTGAATTGATGACCACATTAATACGAGGACCCAAGCATTCAAGAACATCTCCTTGAAGACCAAGATGCAAGAGAACGTCTCCTTGAGACCCTAATCTTGTATGAATATCAGTGGGTAACGTATCGGTTTGGCGTCGCACACCACTATTACTTCTTCTCTGAAGGTGTCGATTCTCATGAGGAGTGTGTTCATTGTGTGCTGGTTCTTTCCCGAGCCTCATGTTCACAGGATGTGAATTTTCTCTAGAGATCTCTCTCGAACGGCTCATTCGCTTGAACTATTCTTTTATTCATACATTGTGAAGTAGCATGATCTCTTGGTTCATTACTAAGATAAGATCTTCTTAGTCTGCTAATCACTTGGATACATCTTGCACATGTTTGTGCAACATGTCATTTTATTTTGCCAACATACTTTGATTCTCCTTCGCCTGAGTAGTTTGCATAGGTATACTTTGAGATGTTGATGTCACGTTTGTCGCTATAAGATGTCGGTCAACATTAGAAATATAGGCAACGTCAATTACTGGTAATGACCCACCTGTAGGTGAGATTGTCTCGCGACTACTCCCATCTACGTTGCAATTTCTTGCATTCACGTTCGAACTTGTTCTAACAACTTGATTTCGTGTTCCAACCATGATTCAAGCATGCTGAAAATAAAAGTAAAAGATATCAAAATTAAAAAAAAAAGAACTCTATGTAGAACCACTTTGAGTACGTATAATTTTCATTTCTCAATAAAAGCACCAATTTGTGATAACGAATTTCACCATAATAAATAAACTGGAGTTTTTGTGATAGATGTTCTTCGATCTTACATAAAAATCCCTTCGATCGAGCTTATGATACACTCTGCAAGTGGATTATTATGGCAGAGTAAATGAACACTCTCCCTCTCTTGAATTTTACTTTTCCCTATTTATAGAGTTTACAAGTACCAGCTGATTTTACGGTTAACTTGCAGTTACCTCGAGGCTTGATTTTAATTGGTCAGAGAGTGATAGAAAGTTGAAGTGAAGATGGGAGTAGTTACTCTAATATTATTTGTTGCCTTTAATATTATCCAGGTGTAATTTATGTATCCACAATCTTCATCTTTCAATGAAAGCATCAATTTGTGGTAACAAATTTCACCACAATAAATGAACTTGAGTTTCTGTAATAGATGTCTTTCAAAAAAATTCATTCGATCGAGCTTATGATGCACTCTGTAAGTGAATTATAATGGCAAAGTACATGAACACTCTAGAGTTCCACCCCTTTTCACTTTTACGTTTCCCTATTTATAGAGTTCACAAGTAGCAGTTGATTTTACAGTTAACTTGTCTCAAGGCTTGATTTTAAATGGTCAAAGAGTGATAGAACAGCTGAAGGAAAGTTGAGAGAAATTACTCTGATAATATCTGGGAGAAGTAACTTTGATATTATCTATTGTCTTTAATATTATTCATATGTAATTTATGTATCCACGGCAGACAGCTTTGCGCGGACAATTAAGCAAAGACGTACTTACACTTGGGCTGCCCAACCCAAAATTTTGAAAATGTTATTTCGTGCCTTAACTTTAGTTCAAAATTTTAAAAAATAAAAATTAGTTCCACCCCAAATTTATATATCTAGCCCACCCAAAAATTGATCCACTCTAAAATTAACCCACATATTTTTATATTTAGCTATATTTTAATATTATTTATTGACTAAAATTTAGAAAATTCTTATAAACTCATTAGAAAATAGTTTTGGGGCATATATCTATACACCTTATTTCTCATTTTGGGTTACAACTCCCACGTACCTGACATCTCTCTTCTTTTTTCTAATTTATCAAACTAACGTACATCTTCTATTCAAGATTGAATGGTACAATTTGAGTAGTAAGTTATTCACTATTAGACTTATGTTGACAAATTTTCATCAAACGTTATTGTTAATTCTTGTAGTTAGTCTTTTTTATTTTCTTTTGGGCTAAGAATTCTTGTAGTTATTCAATTACTTGGTTGTTTGGTATATATTCAATTTAACATGTGGTTTGTAAGATAAAACAAATAAAAAGAAAACCATTTTGGGATAAAAAAAATTTAGCTCACACCAATTTAAAATCTTAGGTCTGCCATTGCAATTAAGGATGAAGATTTTGAGTCTCTTTAGAGAGGAAACAAAGCTAATGTTATCAGAGACCTTCCTATTCTAACCATAACCTTTTGTGTGTACGATTTTACAAAAGCATATTTTCTTATCTGTCGACAAAGTGACGACGTCACACTCGTTCGACGAGTGGTGGTACGTTATTTGCTACAAACCTAGCATCAAGTGTTGCCACCGGTGGGGCCGTGCCTTAGCTACATGTACCATGTATGCATTCCCTGGACTACGTAAGAACACTTTGGCAAATGACTGCATTGCCACAATGACTAGCTGATAACGCTAAAACTAAACATCAAATTAACACTCAATATCTAATTTAAAGCATAAAATTTAAAACTCTATAGGTATAGTATATTAAGCAAATAATGATCGTTCTAACCGGGGATTGAAATGTGCATGCAAAATTTGTGTGAAAGAAAAGGGGGGTGCAAAGAGTTGATTTTAATTACCTAAATTTTCTATCTAATTACTACATAAAACATCATAAACACAACAAGAATTATAGGACCTCAACATGTATCACTCATAGACAAGCAAACACACAAAAGACCCCTAAGACTCTAAATTATGTTATGACAAAAATAAACCTAGTTATTATTTACAGGTGATCATCACATCCCAATTAATCACGCAATTATACCTATATTCTAACCCATTATCTACAAATTTACAAATCCTAATTCCAATTACATGTTATGATAGTTGAATTAAAGTGCAATGACAGCATTTAAACACTCTAACTACATGAACATCGACTTGAATGAAGAGAGGGACTAAGTATATCATCTAGACTCAAACCGAAGCATTAAGTTTGACACATAACATGCAATCAAGAATAAAGACTCATAAACACATGAAAGATATATGGAATTCAAAAATTGTATAAAACTAAAATAAACATATAATCTCCAAGTTTACACACAAAGAAAAACAAAAACAAGAAGGACTACGGAGTAAAAATTTCATGTTTACACTTTTTGTTCTGTGATAGCACTGCAAACGCAAAGTGAAGATATGAAGCTTTGGTAGCGGAATGGATTTTTGAGTGGTGAAGACGGTGTAATTGAACCGGCCTTGAAGAACTTTGGTAGAGGAGGGTTTGTGAGGATTTTGGCAGCAAGATAGCTAGGATAAGAGATGATGATCATTAGGGTCGAGTATCTTGCTTATATAGGCATTACAAAATGGTTTTCCTCACAATATTAGGTTTTCCTACTCCACCCCGATAAATCTGACAGGTTGCAAATAATCACACTTTCTCAGAGCTGTAGATCTCCAAAAATTATAATTTTTGGCTTGTTGGAAAGAAAACTCAAAGAGCTTTACGACCGTAGGTCGATCGTTGTCTAACTCCTCCTGAGTTGTTCTAAGTTGTCTAGTGACTATTCTGCAAAGGTAGATTCTGCTTTCCTTATTTTGATAGATTTCCTTCTCTTTTTCAACTTGGGAATCCTATTCTTGCCAAATCTTGTTCTCCACGAATTTGAGTTGTCTTGGACTTAATCTTGGACCTCTTAAATGGTCTTCTAATTAGTTTGGCCCATCTTGCATTTGTTCTTCTTCCAAGAATCTTCCGGAAACTTCTTTCTCCTAGTCAACCTAAGAAGCATTTCCCTAGTCAACTAAAGACTTCTTTTTCTTCTCTATTTTTTCTTCTTGAATCTTCCTTTGGCCGAATGGCTCTCCATCTACTTTTTCATTTGTCACGTGATTTACATGTTTGTTGGCTCCTTTACTCCGTCTCTTTTGATCAACACCTGAAAATAATAAAATAAGTAAAAATTAATAATACTAAGTAAATAACATAGTAAAATATAGAAAATAACACATTAATTAATACGCTTAAATTACGTAAATTAGTAACCAGAAGAAATTTAAGGATCTGGTCGATGTCTACAGCAAAACCGGCATTGCAGGGACCTACAGAGGATTTAAGACCTCCATCGATCCAAGGCGCGCGCTGCCCTCTACCATGGTTTCTCTATTTTGGACTCTACGATTCTTGAGACCTCACCTCGCCGGTGAGAGTCTATTTTCTTGTTTCTTGCTTGGATGGGGAGTTGCCACCACTGTGGGGGTTTCGCTTCGTATCCCATTGACCCGGTGGTGAGGAGAAAGGACGATGATGACCTCCAACGCTCCAAAAAATGGACCATGGGCTACATTTCAAAGAATCGCGTATGAGGGTATTATTAGGTCTCTGTACGTACAAAGGTGCCGGAGTGAACATATTGCGAAGTGTTACAGGTGCTCTTGTGCTTGCTGTTTATGAACAGATATATAGATCGATCCGTAGTTCCGTACTATCTCTAAATTAAGATGGTGCGTGGTTGATGGCTTAATTACAAGTCAGTTTTTCTGTTTCTCGTCATATATATATGACACTAACAGGCTAAATGGTAAGGTACGTACGTACGTATATATTTTCATACGAGAGCGCATAGTAAAGTGCCTCTGATTTTGTCTCGATCCGCAACTACTATGTATCATAAGGGTTTAATAATTTCTTTAACGGTCTAACTTGTGCATGATTGAATTACTTTTCCATAAGGGGCCCTAATTATCAAAGACCATGATTAACGGTCCATTATTTCTATTATTCATGCTCAACCACTATCCAAAGGGGATCTGTTTGCTATGGCATTGAAGCTAGCCCGACATTATTTACTTTTTTTACTGGCTAGAAAAGACTTCACTGGTCCAAACCCACCCTAAAGCGTGTGTGTATATATATATATACACATATACAGGAAGTTTCCACTCAAGTAATACTTGAGTGGAAACTTTTTCAAATATATGACATTTTGTCAATTTTTTGATCATATTTTATCATCTTCATCGCCTAACTACTAAGTTTATATGAGTAGATCATTCTTGTAAATTGTCAGCCAAAATGATAATCGTTAAGATATCGAATTTGTTTAAATCAATGGACGGACCGAATCTATCAAACTTGAACCGTTTGTACTTATGAACTTCAATTGCAGTTTTGAATACTTTAACGATCACTATTTTGGCTGAAAATTTACATACTTGATCTACACATTATGACCTAAAATCTGAACGGTGAAGATGATAAAATATAACTGAAAAATTAATGTAAACGCTATATACCTGAAAATACTTCCGCTCAAGTACACCCGAGTAGAAAGCCTCCAATATATATGAAATTATGAACGGAAGGATAAGCCTGCCGAATTGACTGTCGGATACAGATATATGATATCTGAGTATGTTGAGTAGAACTGTGGAAGAGAGCGACACAAATAAAAGAAGGGTCCATTAATTGTTCTGTAAGGGTGATCAAAAAGCTATAGTCATAGACCAAGGGAGTGACTTCCCATCAATCCCATGTGCTGCTAGCTATCAGCAATCCCTGCTTCTTAACCTCCCTGCAAGGCTGCAACCCCCAACTCGTAGCCTCTCTTTCTCTCTTTGGCCCTTTCATAAAGGTTACTCTTGATTTCACAACCACATCTTAATCTCCTTCTATTTACTTGCACACTGTGGTCCTTGCATATAGATTGATTCTAGTGACTTGGTTTTGAAGCAAGTAACTGACATAATTAAGCACCAGTTGGTGATGAGTTTGATGTTCGTGGACAGTTAAGGAGTTGAACCCAAAACTCTCTTTTCTCTTTAGGCATTCTACATAATTCTTCATATGTGATAATTGACCTCTAAGCGGTCTAATGTGCATGATTAGCCTTGACTAACATATTGGTGAGTGCTTCGATCCTCACTGTAGTTAGTTAATATTCTGTCATATCAGCGAGTAATTTTCGATATCTTCCAAAAGATTGGCATATTCTTGTGAAGTAGTCATTTTGTCTTTGAATTAAGAGGTTAAGAATATATCATCGGAATTAGTAACCTACAAATCTGTTGGTGAGAGTACATTTGGCTTCCTGTGTTTGTACTCAAACATTTGATAGTTGAGGTTTCCAGGATGATGCCAATTAAGGATTAATTTATTGACATGCACTTTAGGTAGATGATCGGTTTACAACATTAATGTGCATCATGAACCTACTAGTCCGATCCATGTTAATAATAAGATAATTATTAATATATTATATATGTATATAAATGTCATTAGTTAAGGTATAAATATTTAAAATAAAAATGAAATTGACATCAAAGTTATTAAAATTATTAAAATAGTCCATACTCAAAGAAAAATATTATTAAGTGTATATTAAAATTAAAAATCACTCCATATTGTTAAACCATCCAATTACGTCCTCAATTTCTTCAACTTCAGATTAATGTTTACATTTTGTTTTGAGTTTTTGGAAGTTTTTATTTTTAGAAATTAGATTTTTTTAAAATATTTTTGTTAAAGTGAGACTGATTCGGGTTGATTAAGTGAGCAATTCGGGTTACTCGGCGATTAATCGGAGATTACTCGGAGATTACTTAGTTACCGCTCAGGAAAGGGGAGTAGGTCCAAAACGGTTCATTTTTTTACTGAATAGCGAATATTCGCTAAGTACTCAGCCGATTCGGGTAAGTTTTCGCACAGTGTGTAGCAATTGCATATAAACAGAGATGAACAGATACCATCTACTTCCATTTAACTATGTGAATAGTTAGTCTTGAATAATCATTGATGAGGTTAAAGTTGCAGAGAGGGTGAGTTAGTTAGGTAAATCCAAATTAGAAATGGAGCATAATTTGGTGGTTGTAGTTGCAGATGGGACAACAAAAGCAAGAAAAGAAAAAGTTCTTGCTTCCAAAAACATGTTTTTCTTCCTTCAGACTAATCCACAGTAGCTTTTTTCTGTAATCCTTGCTACTTCTCCATAGTCAATTCCCCTTATTCACGCCGCTCTCAATTTCAATTTTGTACTGTTTCTCTTCCTGTATTTGCTGCAACAAACAGAGCAGTAAACCATCCTTTCCCCACCTCCATATTGTTCTTGATCACCACTCTCACTTACACTTTTCATTTCTCTTTGGACCCTCAGAACATTACAATGTCTGAGCTTTCTTTCTCCTCCGGGAACCCCAAATTCTCTGGCATTGATCTCCTAGCTGACTTCTTCCATGTCTGCTTCTTCATTTTTTCACACCCTCTTTACTTTTCCTACTTCCTTTTTTTCTCACCATACCTCCTCAAGCTTATGGCTATGTTTGGTAATGCTTAACTTATAAGTTAAGGAACTTATTTAATAACTTTTGAAAATAGAAGTGTTTGGTAAATCAACTTATTTTCAACCAAGCTTTTGAGAAAAGTAGATTTCTTCACTATTTTGAAAAGCACCTCAATAGGTACTTCTAAAAATAAGCTTTTGTGTGAAAATACGGATGAACAGCAATTTTCAAATACCTTGCTTATTTTTTTCTTTTCAAGCTACTTATTTTCAGAAAAAGTATAAGCCAACTTTTCTAAAAAGAAAAGGATTGCCAAACGGAGCCTATGTCTTTCCTATTTCCTCTGTTCATCACCACTGCTCTGCTTGCCCTTGCTTACCTCACTGTCTCTCCCAATTCCACTCCTGATTTGCCCAAGCTCAAGTTGGGTACTTGTTGCCTTGACTACACTTACCAAACAGTTGTGGCAAGGTTACAGTACTCTGAGGAAAATCACAGTGATGGTGACGATCGAGAAGAGTTTCGATCTGTGGAGGAGCTTGAAGTGTATAAGATCATGTTTGACACATCTAACTTGGAAGTCGGAGAGAGCCCGGTTGAGGAAAGTTGCACAGAGCAAGCCTTTGATGCACCAATTGATGAAAGTTACAGTCTTGGAGGCAATGGTAGTATTGGTTATTTCTTGGAAGCTGCAAGTGCAATTTTGAAAGAAATCAGAGATAGCTCAGCAGAGGAAATGAGCTCAGAGCTAGTCTGTGATGCACCAGTTGATAAAAGATTGAGTATTGAAGGCAATGACACTACAGGTGATCTCTTGGAAGCTGGAAGTGCAACTCTGGATGAAGCTAGAGAAGAGCCAGTTGGGCTTATTTCTCATGCATTGGTTGGTGAAAGTTCCAATCTTGAAGTCAAAGGCACTATTAGTGGTAATATCTGGGAAGCAGCAAGTGCAATTTGGGATGAAAATAGAGAGATCCCAGATGAGAAAAACTGCTCAACAGATGCAGCATTTGATGAAAAATCTAGTCATGAAGTCATTGGCAGTAGTGGTTATTTCTTGGCGCATTCTTGTGCAAGTTTGGAAGAGAGCCCAGTTGAGAAGCATTCCTCCTCACAAGTCTCTGATGCACCACTTGATCAAAATTCAAGTCTTGAAGGTAAAGGCAGTACTGGTAATGTAGTATTGGAAGCACCAAATGTAATCTTGGAAGAGAAAGCAGTTGGGAAAGAGAAAGATGTCAAGCCACTAATCGCATACTTCAATAAAGTTGTTGAACAAGAAAAAGAAAAAGCTTCAATGAGGAGAGAATCCAAGGTTAAGGAGAAGCGTGATAATGATGGAGGAGGAGGGTTTAGATCCAAATCCATGGTGGTTAATTCTCAATTTCTAGGATCAAATATCGAAAGTCCTGGGGTGACAGCTATGGAGGACTCTCATCAAGTTTTGGGTCCTAGTCTTGGAAGCTTTGGTTCAATGAGAAAGGAAAAGGAGTGGAGGAGAACATTGGCATGCAAGCTTTTTGAGGAGAGGCATCAGAATGTGGATGGAGGAAGTGAAGGGATGGACATGCTTTGGGAGACATATGATGAGAAAGAATCAGATAAAGCTCTGCAGGGAATTAAGAGCAAGTCAAAGAAGCAGGGGAAGAAGAATAATAAGGTTGACCACACTAATGATGAAGAGGATGAAGATGATGATGAAGGATTGGATAATGTGCAACTGTGCTGCTTGCAGGCACTGAAATTTTCAGCAGGAAAGATGAATTTGGGGCATATGGGAAGGCCAAATCTTGTCAAGATTACAAAGGCGCTCAAGGGGTTTGGATGGTTGCACCACGTCAACAATAAGCAAAGCAAGAAAGGTTACCATTGATCTTGTTTGTTTCTTGCTTTGTTTTACTTGATTAATGCTATGTCTGTAGTGGAATTATGTGCATTGAGTAAGAATCATGCACCAGTAAATATGTCTTGCCACAAATGCCATGGTCTTCACCCTATAAGTATATTCATTCTGAAATAAGAATTTACCTTTCGGTTTCCATTCCTTAAATTTGTCACGACTTACTTCTAAGACAACATTATTCATCGCGTCTAGTGCTACTTTACCAAAACGGTCATGTATAAGAGATAGTCAACTCTCTGTATGCCTAACTCGCACCAAACTTAGTGAGTCCGGCATGATGGCACATCTAACTCGGATTTGGGTGCATAGATGATGGCATGACCAATGCTTCGATATTTCTCAAGTAAAGTTGCCTTAGTGTGTGTGAGAGCAGTGAAGAATATGAGACATGGTGCTTACTAAGTTAGTAGCATTGCTCTGTTTAATAATGGAGTCCCCCCTCAGTGTTGAAAAAAGTCACATGGCGTGCCGTGGTTGTTGTTCTTGTTTGCTAGACAACCAAATAAGAGTTTCACCCCGCAAACCACCGTACGTACGTAGTTTCAATTATCAAAGATGAATATGAAATCTGTGACTTTGGACATACCTTATATATACCGTACCTTGATGATGACCAAGCTGGGCACGACAATGACATTCAAGGCTTTCGAAAGTACTACATTAAACCGACACTATGCATCGTGAACTAAGACAGTGATTAATTGTGAATTGAAATGGAAGCTACGAGCAAGCTGTTAGATCCATGGATGAGGATATGAAAATCTAGCTCGGATTGTTGATTGTTTCCTTCCTTTTAATAATGCATGAAGAAACCTCTCTCGCTTATGTTAGATATGGAAAACATGTAAGATGGGTGAAATCGCATTTACGAAAACATGATATGGAAAGCATTTAAGATTGGTGAAATCGCATTTATGAAAGCATATTTAGTAGCTTAGACAGTAGTTTGTTACATTGTTCATTACAGAGAAGAGTTTGATACGTTATTTCTCGGCCCCTATGAGAGTAATTGTTCATTGCATATTTACATGCGTGACATTGTGAGACATTTTTTAAATTTTTTTTACCTAGGTTAATATGATAAATGTAGTCTACTACAGAGTGAAGATGTCAAAAGAACACACTATTTGTTACAGGGGGATTTTAATAAGCACCGCCAAGTCGGCAAGCAGTATTTGGGCAGGACCGCCCTATACTGTTCGTTTACGCCCACCCAATTACAGGGGGCTTGAAGGGTAAGTATGGGTTTCGGAGGATAATAATAGGGGCATTATAGGCATAATATTTTACAATGATGAATTTTGATTTGCTGGCCTTATTGGCCTTGCTAGGTGGATTCCCCACCGAAGTGCTGCTCCAAGTCGGCAGGCTCGGATCCGCGTTTTACAGTGCATAAATATCATTTGAATTAATTAAAACAAACGAACAAACAAACAAAATATAGATAGATAGATTGATTGATGGTGTTAGTTTCAGTACGAGTCCGAGTCTGAGTGAGAGAGTCTCCCACCACCACCACCGTAAAATGCCCAACCTACGACTCTCCGGAGCCACCGTCAGAGGAGGAGGAGGAGGAGCCATGCGAAGCTCGTCTCTCCGAGTATTGGCGCTCGCCGCCACAGCCTCCGTTGTCGTCTTCTTCTTCTTCTCGCTCTCGTTCCTCGCCACTTCCACAACCGACTCCTCTGATCTCGACACCTTGGTAAGCTTTTTCTACTCCAAATTCAAGTTTCAGATTATATAATAGTGGTTTCAAGTTCTCCGAATTGCATTTCCTGATCTGATTTCGTTACCGGTTTGGCAATGTGACCGGAATTCTGATTGTGTTTGTTGTTGATTCGGGGTTAGGTTCTCGATTCGGCGTTTGGATTGGGATCGACGAGAAGGTCCGTGCTGGCCCTAAAATCCGACCCGCTAAAGCCTCGGCTGGACCAGATCCGGAAGCAGGCGGAGGATCACCGAACCCTAGCGCTTGCTTACGCTAGCTACGCGCGGAAGCTCAAGCTCGAGAACGCCAAGCTGGTTCGGATCTTCGCTGATCTCTCTAGAAACTACTCGGATCTTATGAACAAGCCTTCTTATCGTGCTCTATTCGAGTCCGACGCGGTCTCGATTGACGAATCGGTGCTGCGGATGTTCGAGAAAGAAGTGAAGGAGCGGATCAAAGTCACAAGGCAAGTGATTGCCGAAGCCAAAGAGAGTTTCGATAATCAGCTCAAGATTCAGAAGCTCAAGGACACCATTTTCCAAGTGAACGAGCAGCTGACCAAGGCCAAGAAGCAAGGGGCCTTCTCAAGCTTGATTGCTGCCAAGTCGATCCCGAAGAGCCTGCATTGTGTTGCAATGCGGTTGATGGAGGAGCGGATTGCGCACCCCGAGAAGTATACGGATGAAAGGAAGCCGCGGCCACCAGAGTTGGATGACCCCAGGCTTTACCATTATGCTATATTTTCGGATAATGTAATAGCTGCGTCTGTGGTGGTGAATTCGGCCGTGAAGAACGCCAAGGAGCCGTGGAAGCATGTGTTCCATGTGGTGACTGATAAGATGAATCTTGGAGCAATGCAGGTTATGTTCAAGCTGAAGGAGTACAATGGGGCAAGAGTTGAAGTGAAGGCTGTGGAAGATTACAAGTTCTTGAATTCTTCGTATGTGCCGGTGCTTAAGCAACTAGAGAATGCCAAGTTGCAACAGTTTTACTTTGAGAATAAGCTTGAGAATGCAACTAAAGACACAACTAACATGAAGTTTAGGAACCCCAAGTATTTGTCTATATTGAACCACCTGAGGTTTTATTTGCCAGAAATGTACCCGACGTTGAATAGGATTCTATTTCTGGATGATGATATTGTGGTGCAAAAGGATTTAACTGGGTTGTGGGAAATTGATATGGATGGGAAGGTGAATGGGGCAGTTGAAACATGTTTCGGGTCCTTCCATCGTTATGCCCAGTACATGAATTTCTCGCACCCTTTGATTAAGGAGAAGTTTAATCCAAATGCGTGTGCATGGGCTTATGGAATGAACTTCTTTGATTTGGATGCTTGGAGAAGGGTGAACTGCACAGCTGATTATCATTACTGGCAGAACCTGGTAAGGGATGCTCTATTTTTCTGTGTCCTGTTTAGTGCAATTTCAATGTATATATGTAATATCTTGGTCATTTTCTGCTAATTATGGGGCATTTGTTGTGTTTTGTTGCTTTAAAAGTATGCGGTTGTTCGGTTTTCTTTAGAACTGATAACTAATGTGTCACTGAATCCAATGGAAACAGCCGATAAAGTTACAATATGCTTCGTCGATGTTATATATCATTGCTGAACGTCTTTCTGTTCCATGATTTCTTTGTAACGGTTTTGTTCTACTTGCTTTAATCTTTCATTGACAGTGCTGGATTGAGTAGCACTAACAATGGATGTTGATTCCCTTGCAGAATGAGAATCGTACCTTGTGGAAATTGGGGACTTTGCCCCCAGGTTTGATCACATTTTACTCAACAACAAAGCCACTGGACAAGTCATGGCATGTTCTGGGACTTGGCTACAATCCAAGCATCAGTATGGATGAGATCCGCAATGCTGCAGTGGTTCACTTCAATGGGAATATGAAGCCTTGGCTTGATATTGCCATGAACCAGTTCAAGCCAATCTGGGAAAAACATGTTGATTATGATTTAGAGTTTGTTCAAGGCTGCAACTTCGGGTTATGAATGAACAAGGGTTGCTGTAGTCACAAGAGCTGCCAATGCTAGTCCTGAAGCTAGTAAGCTATTATAACTCATTCGGTATTGTTGCGCCTTGCACATCCAAATTGTCTTATTAGGTATAGAGAAGTCGGCGTCAATCTAAGTGTAGCATACTTGTTTTCTATGTTAATCTTAGGTACTCCTTTTATTAGTGACCACACTTGAGCTTACATGTGCTGCTAAATTATTCAAATTGGTTATATTTATCACTAAACTTACCTTGTACTGTTTCTTGGACCTGAAGAATTGTAAACTCTGCATACTATTATTCCCAAACATAACCACTAAAGGCATCGATTGTATAATGCGTATTTGCTTGTTAAAGAAAATTTTCTGTCTGCTAGGGCGTATAACTTTTGTCTTGGACTTGCAAGCTACATTAATTGATGCAGTGATGTATGCATTGCTCCTAGTCGTTTGCCAATGCATGTTCATCTGCTCACTGCTTGTAAACCGAGTTCAAAATCAGTTAGACAATTGCTCGATTAACAATGTCAAATACAAAGCTGCATTTCTAAGCATCTTGAACAGCTCGTAAAAGTTCTCTATAACTATTATAGAAGATGAAAATATAAAATTTCTAAAATAAAGTTACCAAAACTCCAACAGCTCTTTTATATAATTTTTTAAACTTTAATAGTTTTCTATATAATTTAATAATTTTAATAAAAATTACATTTTTTATTAAGTTTATATTTAATTAAGCCAACTTCAACAGCTCTTTTATATAGTTTTTTAAACTTTAATAGTTTTCTCTATAATTTAATAATTCTAATATTGTTTAAGGAAATTATATTTTTGGAATCTCGGTGTATGTCTTGCCTTAAGTAGAGTAGATATAGAGATTTTCTCAATTCCTATTTGTATCAGATTGTAATATTTATTTAAAGACCATTTATCAGTGAATAAAGTACAGTTTCAATCTATTGCGTATTTTCTCTATTTTTCTCTTTCAACACGTTATCAACAACTTTTGAGTTGATAGCCAACCTAAACTCGGAAAAAAAATCCTAACCCCTAAACACTACAAGCTCCATTGCAGCCTCCTCCTTGCCGAAAAATCCTCCACTGTCGGACTCTCTCACGTCGTCGGAGCACCACTGTCGGAGCACCTCCACCATCGCCGGAATCCTATCTTAGCCGGATTTTGCTTTCTTACTCAAACTTCTTTTTAGCGAAGTTTTCATTCCGAGCATAATACCTTCGAGTTAAATTTTCTAAGTTATTCGATTTAGAATTATGTTGCAAAACTTAATTACCGCAACACCTTAGATCTAGGTCTAGATTTAGATTTAAATATCATGAAATTTATATATGCCTCTAGTTCCTATGGATTATTGCAAGTATGAGTGAGTGAAGGATTAATCCTCCTCCTCAAAGTTTAAAAAATAGTGACGGTCTTGGGAGAGACACAGTATACATAAAAAAAAGGGAAGTCAATAATTTGTGACTCTGAGTTAGTCACGGTTTTATGGTGTGTGATATGAAACCACCGGTTATCGCATCGATATTTGTGATCATACATCAATGGATCATGTTTTCTTATTCCCTAAACTTGATTAGTGATCGTAGTTTTTCGATCGGTAAACTAATTTCATCTCTTATCTTTTGTAGATGAGTTAGCCAGTGAGGCCAGAGTTCGACACTCTTGATCTTCAAGGAGCAGAATACCATAGGTGGGTCTCAGATGTGAAAAACACTCTCATCGGTAAAAGATTCACCAACACCATCAAACCACTACTATCAGGCACTCAAGCCGATGACGATACTATAGCCCGAAAAGCTCAAACTCTCATGTTTCTTCGGAGACATATTCATCATGCTTTAAGGAAGCAATACTTATTAAAGAACGACCCCGCGGATTTGTGGGTGACTCTGCAAGAATGTTTCAACAACGTGTATGACGCACAGCTTCCTCAATTACTTGAAAAATGGGATCAAATCCGGTTATTGGATTACTCAAAAATAAATTACTTTTATAAGGATATGCTAGAGCTGCAATATGAGCTAGCTATTTGTGGCGTGGAAAAGAATGATAAGGCTATGGTTGAGAAGTCATTGACTACCTTTCCTACCTCCATAGACACACTCTCTCACCAATATCGGATCGATTATGAGCAAAGGAGATTGAGATCATTTAGTGATCTCATGATTGTGTTGGCCAAGAAAGAACGGCATCAAGAGATTCTTCTCCACAATAATATTAGGCCAGCCAGTATAAAGAAAGTCTTAGAGGCTCATCATACTGGAAAGGCACGAAAAGATAAGTAGAACAATCGTTTGGAACCCTTTCAAACTCGTGGTGGTAGAGGTGGACGTGCTAGAGGTCATGGCAGAGGAGGAAATAGTCGGAATTTAACTTGGACCCGCCAAGACAACTCAAACAACAAGAATTCATTAAGTTCTGGTTCTAGGAACAATGGAAATTCTTCAAGGTCTGCTCCTACAAAGTCTAGCTCGGCACATTTTCTATATGTGTGGTTTGAGCAAGCATATGCACAAGCAGTGTTGTGCGCCTAAAGATGTCTAAAATGCCTACAAGAATGCAAGCAGTATTCGACTCATGAGACCAACTACACTACAGATGGAGAGATGGAAGATGATGGAGAAGCCAATCTAGTTGTAGATGATATCCCAAATGTGAACTTAGCGACTACAGATTTCGCCTAGATGATATATCTACAATGTAATCAAGTTTAGCATTGTATTTGACTTTATTTTTAGTCATGGTTATTTAAATAAGAACAATCTTTTAATGTTAGCAAAGCAATAAAAGTTCTTTCTTTTGGTATTTAAAAGTATTAAAAATGGTTATGTTCGTACATATTTCTTACCAGGTTCAAATTCTACAAAATTCTATGGCATTATGACACCAAAGTTTCATAAAAACGAGACAAAAGAAATGATGATTTGATTCTAGAGATTTTCCACCCATCGAGATTTTTCCTCGACCCGTCGATGGTATCACACTACTACAAAACTATAGACAGACAACACCACTGCAACAACAGATGCGTTGTTTTCTATTGCGTGATATGAAAATCAATTTTTTTTTTATAGAAACAACATATAGTTCTGCTGACTGTTGTTATAAGACCATTTAAACTACAAAATTTTGTTATCGAAAATGACTCTATCTGGGGACACGTTATAACAACAGAAATTATTTTGATCTGTTGTTTATATTTTGATATTTTTGATTCACACAATAGGAAAATAGATATGTTGTGTGATAAAGTGGTCTGATTTGAACCAAGTAATACTCAGACAACTGATTTCTATGTTATGTTGTGTGATAAATAGTGTAAAAATTTGTGCATTATTTTAAAATTACATATTGAGATGTATCTGTTGTCTGTTTACTGGGTTTTTAAGATTAGGTTTGACACTTTTGAATGAAAATGGGTGCGCAAACCCCCTCCTGAAAAGTCAAACATGGGTTAATTTTAACAAGGCGAAAGGGGCTTTGGACCAGTTGGAGAATAAGGAAGTTGTGCCACCGGAGAAGGAGGAAAAGAAGGAAGATGAGGGTGGTGATTCGGAAGAGGAACAGATTACCGAAGAGGTATGTTGCGTGTATTGTTATGGTTTTATTGTGTATTATGTTGGATATGGAGGATATGTTCAGAGCATTGTGAAATTAGGTAATAGCAAAGACTTTCTGCATGAACTCTGATTATACTAACTCAGACTGATATTTGATTGTGCTATCTCTTGTAACTCAAAATTCTAAGAGAAAAAGTCCAATCGTTACTAGTTTCAATAGATTAAGTGATCAAGTAAATTTAAAAGCATGATCTTTTTCCTTGTAACTATCTGTGCTTGAGGAATTTGAATAAAGTTTGTTGCAGTATGTCATTGATAATGACTTATATTGAGCTTAGGATAAAGTTTAGAATGTGAAGACACAGCTTTAGCTGATTGTTGCAGCTCTGCTATTCCTTGTTCTCTTTTTGTGGTGTTACTGGTGTTGGGTCGATATATTGTTAGCCACTCCCTTTTGTTGCACTGGTGTTGTCTATCGACCCTTCTGGTATTCTCGACACATGGATTTGGCTCAGTTGGTTAGCCTCTGCTTTCACGACCCACTATGCCTCGGACTCGAGTTCATCCTAATTTGAAGTCATATGAGGCGCTAGAGTTGAGAGACGGTAGATCGGATTACCTTGGGAAAGGTATCTTAAGGTGTGTTGTTTAATGTTTTAGTAATTAGATTTGTGAATTGTATGAAGTTTTTATTTCTGTTTTGTTTTTATTTATGATGTTAGAGCTGATGATCAGTGTCATTTGATGTAATTGCTGTAGTTTGTGGAGAATGTGTATGGCCTTGCGTTAATCAGAGAGGTAGTTTCTTTTACTAGATGTCTAGATTGAATTTCTATTTCATCAAGGGAAATCAGAGGCTTTTGATTAGGTTGTACCTATGATATGCTTAATGTTCTATGTAACTAGTTCTATTGAGTGCATTTGATTATTTGATCGAGCTAAGTTTGAAGCTGATGGTGCTTTCACTTCTCTAACATTTACAGTATTGATAAGTTTCTAACTTTGCTTCTTCTCGACTTCTTGTATGTTTCTTTATTTTCTAGTAGAGGATTGGTCAAGTGAACCTATGAATGTTAATGATTAAACTTGTATAGTTTCAAAGAGTCTTTCGATATTGATTGTTAAAGTTCTGACTGTAGTTTTATCTGATTATTTGAAGGATTTGAAGCACCTAACTTCAGGTATGCAGAAAACTCATAAACTCAATTTTGTAGATGTTGATCATGAATTCATGATAAAGCTCTATAAGTACATTTTCTAGTTTTGGTTTAGTTGTGATGATTGGTGAATTAACTACCTTTACTACATCAGGCAAGGTTGTCGCGGAGCTAACTTAGTTGTTTGGAGCATGCTTTGGCATTTGTTCTTGCAAACAGACTACAAAACCCAATGTTGTTTGCTACTCAGCTCATGGATATATTTTTCGATGTTATGATGCATGACAAAGACATTCAGAGATCAGTTCGGCTAGACGTGCAGGTGAAAATTAATTTCAGAGTTTGGATTCACAAAGAGATATGACTGTTGACTTTTTCTCTGTGCTCACTACTCAGTGATGAAACTTTGTTTTATATTTACTGCTTTCTCTCAGGCGTTTAAAGAACGTGACCCAGCTTGTTTGTCTTACTGTTCGGCTCTATTGTACCTCAAGGTTCTTATGCTCTTTACTCATCATACTAATGTAAATAAAGTGTCGTCAGTTTACTGAAGCTTATCTGTGATTTTCCCACTTTACTTTTTTGTAGGGTTACTATTCTTTGCAACTGTATCGAATAGCTCATGCGTTATGGACTCAAGGACGCAGAGTATTGGCTTTGGCATAACAAAGCCGAGTTAGTGAGGTAGATTTCTATTATATTCGGTTGATCCTTATTGAGCTTCAACACTTATTAGAAAGGTTTGTGGTTATATGGTATCTTTCTTACATTATTTATCATTTAACCCTCTAGGGGTTTGGAGTGGACATTCACCCTGGTAATTTTATATTGCTTGAGATTTGCTATGGAATTACATAATATAGTACAGAATGTGAATTTTTAGTGAGATCATAAGTAGTTAAAGATTTCTGCACACAGCTAAATTCTTCTGCTGATGGTGGTATCTGTCGGTACAATATGCTCTATCTATGATCTAAGGCTAACATTTACTGTACGTTCTCTTTGATGCTTTTAAAGGTGCAAAAATTGGTGAAGGAGTTCTGTTGGACCATGGTACAGGTGTGGTTATTGGTGAAACTGTTGTAATAGGAAACCGAGTATCATTGAGGCAGGTATGTCATTGTCAATAACTCAAGTTGTTTCCATATCACCTTCTAAACTGTATTTGTTGACAACCAAGAACTGTGTCCTTCACTAAATCAACAGGACTTTACGGGGAACCGGTAAAGATACTGGTGACCGTCATCCAAAAATAGGAGAAGGATCACTAATTGGAGCTAGTGCAACTATACTTAGGAATATAACAATAGGTCGAGGAGTAATGATGGCTGCTTGTTCCCTTGTGCTTAAACATGCCCCTCCACACGTGTGTGAATTGTGAAGTAATTTCTGATTCTCAGCTTGATATTACAGTCTTTCAAAAGTCACAATTGTTTTTTCTAGTTTTCAAGTATGGTGGCAGGAATACCAGCAAAGGTGATTGGATATGTAGATGAGAAGGATCCTTTGTTAACAATGAAACATGATTGGTGAATTAACTACCCTTACTACATCAGGCAACGTCACGGAACTAACTTAGACTCAAATTTTAGTGGCTCTTTGTAGGCTTTATAGGAAATCAGCTCTTGTAGATATCATTAGTTCCTGTGTCAGCAAGAGATATGTATTTCAGATGCTAGCTAGCTATTGTATGTTCCTTTTTGTACAAACAGATGCTTATGAATTGTGATGAATGACCCTATTGTATGTGCACCTTTTTGGTAGAAAATGAATTGATGAATAACCAAATACTTGCTTTTGTCTATTGTTGTTTTGATTTTCACACTTTAAAATATACACAAAAGTTGCAGTTCATTCATACCTCTTACAACATAATTCCACATTTTTTGTTGTTCCACACTTGCAATTCTTTCAAACCTTGTACAATAGAATTACACATTTTTTGTTGTTTCTTGCATCAAAAAACTTCATATACAAATAGACAATTGTAGATTTAGAAACTTTCCAACAACAGAAGATAAAATATATGTTGTTATTCTTGTTGGTCATTGACAAACACTAACTTCAAACATGATTAATATATGTGGTCTGAACAGACTTGAACCAACATATAAGGCCCAAAATGCATAATATTTTGGTTACTCACAGACAACATAAGTTATAAGTCGTTGCTGGAAACAATTTTTAACAACAAAAAATATCTGCTGTCTAAGATCTTAATAGTCAGCAAAGCAATAAACAACAAATATGAACATATTCAACAACAAAACACTTCTATTGTCTATCGACCATTTAGTGTAGTGTCACTCTGAACAGTTTTGCATTGTTCGACCCGTCGAAGATTTTCCTCGACCCTTCGATAAAGATATCGGAAGATCGATATTGGTTTCAGGTTTTATTCAACCCATCGAGGTACCCTTCGACCCGTCGAATGTTTGTCTCTATTACAATTTTTTCAAACTTTTGACCCGTCGAAAAATCATAATAGTTATCGAAAAATCAAAATTTATTTTGGGTTTCTTCGATCCATCGAGTGATTTTTCTCGACCCGTCAAAGATGCTACCGGGTTTGCTTATGTCATATAAGTACTCTTTACGGGTCACAACCCTTTGATAGATCTTTAAGTCTTTACTTAATTAAAGTGGTCAACAAGTTTTGAAAACTACTTAAATCAAATTCTTTTGTAGATGTTTGATGGCGAGATCGAGTGTCTAGCAGATAGTGAATCTACTCATACTATCCTGCGGAATAGGCAATTGTTTATTGATCTTGTGCCATATACATCATCAGTGATAACCATGTTTGGTTCCAGACCGGTTATACAAGGGCATGGTTCAGCACAATTCTTGTTACCACATGGTACTAAATTTCATATCACTGATGCTTTGTACGCGCCTAAGGCCAACCAAACATTGCTAAGTTTTAAGGACATAAGAGCCAACGGTTTACACTTGGAAACTCGTAGTGAGAATGGAAAAGAATTTCTATGCATAACTTCATAAGAGTGCAGTAGAAAGCACACATTTGAGAAGTTAGGGACAATTCGTAATTGATTATATCTTACTACAGTTTGGATCATTGAATCCAATATTGTCACACTGACTACTATGTGTGACACGACCTTATACAAGCTTTGGTACTTTCAACTGGGACACCCAGGTCGTGACATGATGATCAAAATATTGAAAAACTCTCATGGTCATCCATTTTTCAAAGGCAAGAAGCATGTGGAAGTTCCTAAAACCATCAGATTTGATGGAATGGATGAGACCAACGATCTCCATCTGATTTCAACACCAAGCTAGTGTTATTCCACAAGATCCTTTTATGACAATCTTTGATGCTCATTGTTATTTTTGTAAAGGTTTCTCATCGGCAAAGTTGCAGGCTAGACCCTTATTTGCGGTTGATGACATTAAAAATATTCTATTTTTACAGAGAATCCATGGTGATATTTGTGGACCTATCAAACTGGAATACGACAATTTAAATATTTTATGGTTTTGACTGATGCATCAACGCGATGGTCACATGTTGTTTTTCTATCAAACTGGAATGACAAATCTGGAGAAAAGATGAAGAAAGATAGAGAAAACATATGAAAACATTAAATTTTAAAAAATTATAGATGTATATACATTTTGAGTTTTCTATAGATATAGAGATTCTCTTTTATTTATTTTTCATTTTGTACAGAATACAAGAAACTTATAAAAGAGCAGTTGGAACTGAAAATTGGTGTTTTTCTCTAAAATAAATTTTTTTGTTAGCTTACAAGAACTGCTGGAGATGCTCTTAAATAGGATATAAAATCGTATTACTTACATAAACACGTCCGGCGTATTTTATTTTATTTTTAATTTGTATCATTTCCTCTTCTTTACCAGCATCAAATGTCCACTCAGAAGAAGGAACGAGAATAATTTTGATTTTCTGGAATAACCTGTGGGTGTTGACTTGGCTGTAGACAAACGAGGAGTCGAGGAATTGCTCTAAGGACGTTCCTTATTCGGAAAAAAAAAATGGAAGTAGAAGCTGATTCTGACATTTGGTTGGAGTCTAGGAACCCTCGGTATTTGGCGATATAAAAAAGGATCAAATTGAAAACAAGAATACCAATTTTATAGTTGTATACTAGTAACTAACATAAAAGATGCAGATACAGTCTTTGATTTTGAATAACACTAATTCTAACTTTCTCTGGAGGCATCAATCTGTGTTACTTTCTAGATCATCCGGTGTTCATATATAAACCAAGAAACTAATTAAATACAAAATCTATCTCAAAAAAGAAACAAAATACAAAACTAAACAATGGTATCAGCGCTCTGTTCTTTTTCTATAGTTGCATGTTCAGTCTTGGTCTTGTACCATGTATATGCTGCCATTCCTAGAGTTATCGAAGCCATGAATGAGACAATACCAATGAAAGCACGTATATACAGCTTCGGCGGCGCCATTATTTCAAGCCCTTTGAAGCAATTGGCAATGCCGAGAGCGATTCCACCATACCCAAGCAGGTAGTGGAAACCATTCCAATACTTTCTGTACTTGTGCTCTGGCTTAGGCCTGAAAAGAAACCCAACTCCCACCTGGAGAGCGAGGATAGTCATGAGTGAGATTCCAATGCACCTGTGACCTTGTTGCATGTTGTTGCCTATCATCTTCCCCGTCACAAAACCAGCTACTCCACCGGCGGCACCCAACATTTGATTGGAAATGTGGACATAAAACCACCATGGTGCATGTCCTTTAAAGTTTCTAGCCACGATGGCACCCGTCGGCAAAAGGAAACCCCAAGAGATGGCGTTTGTGAATCCATGAGATATCTTCAGCTTGGAGAATGGAGATTGTTGTGTACCGGTTGCTTCAACTTTTCCCGAAACAAAATCCAATGTCCCATAGGACCGCATGTTAGGGCCTGCAAGTGCATGCATTCTCGGTGCGTCATCAACCAAAGGACCTTCTTGCCAAACGTGACGCGCGGTGGTAGCATTGGTAGGGAGACCAATGGTGACAAAGATGGTGATCTCCTTGTTCTGGTACACCGCGGACAAGTTGTGCACTGGAAAGCTCAGGCTCCCAGGCTGCAGGCCAGTCATGTACCCCCCTATGGGCGATGAATAGGCAGCCATGCTTCCATCGGTTCTTCGAAAAGCAATGAAGGCTTGCGAACCCACCATGCGGTCGGAAGTAGGGTTTATTGCCCACGCCACCCATCTGGCTTCGCTGACTAGTGATGCTCTGTATGCAACGTCAACTGTACCGTTTGATGGGAAGTAGCTCCAGTAGATTGTGGCGTTTAGGACTGGGAGATCATTGCATGCTGCAAAGCTTTTGTGGTTGGGGAACTGGTGAGTTGAGCATGCTTCTTCTTGTTGTGCTAGGGCTGTGGACGATGAAAACGTGATGAGGAGTAGGAGTGCGAAAAAGAAGAGTGAGCGAACAGTCTTGGCCATATGGGGTCGAGTGTTCTCTGAGAGAGGTATGATTTGTGAATGAAAGGCCATGGTCCTTTTATAGAGAAGATCGATCAAAAGGACACCCATGTCCGAAACCAAAACAAATCGGGATTCTTTGTTTAGTGATACAATTGCAGTTTCCAAGTTTCTATTAGATATGATCACTAAACCCAAATGGACTAGGATTCCTGAGGATTGAAAGTGAACATATCCAAAACCCAAACCGATTCATCTCCCTCACCTTCTTCTCGTACCCACCTGCTCCAATCCCGCAAAAGCATTTTCCGATCAGAATGTCCCTGAACTACGCAAGTATCTGAGAGAACGATGTCAAGATCGGCTCACATGATCATAAGCTTATCGTATACGTACATTTTCGCACCTACTCTGAACCCTATTGATATCTCTTTTCCCTAGAATTTAACCAATGCGAATTAAATTAAATTCCAGAACCTGTCGATGATTTCATTCCGAGAATTCAGATTCTCTAATTGTACTTTAAGGTTTAAAATTTATGACCAGAGAATACCATCCTCGGACTTTGAGTAAAATAATAAGAGAAGCCTACAACATGAAGAGCACAGCTACCCAAAGACAAACTGCTAACTAACCTAAACTGACGCTTCCCAAATAAAGAGAATAGAAACCCACAAGCAGTTCCACAAGTACTTGCAGAAATCTAGGCCACTATCGAACCCAAGAGCAGAAAGCCGCAACCAAAAATTAGTCAAAGAAAATCCTATGATTTTACTAGGTGGTTCACATCCCCGAAAACATCTGAAACAGCCATTCTCAACATGCTATTGAACAACTTAACCGCGGACACACTCCCGAAAAGAAAAGAAGAAAAAAATAATTTTGTATCCACTAACCAACAGATTTCAAAGCCCGGATCTAAGCAGAAGCAAACACTCGAGGACCTGCAGTTTTGGCTGCCACATTAACAGCCGGCCCACCAGTGCGATTACCACGGCCACCATTCTCAGACCTCTGATATCCTTCACCTCCGCGGCCTGATGACCCTCCCCTACCAGTATTCCTGCCTCCAAATTCAGACTTCGAATTGAAATCACCTCGGCAATAACCTCTACCACTTCCATAGCCTCCACGTCCTCTGGGTCCATCATTTCGGTATCCATTAGGTCCATCATTCCTGAATCCACCATTAGGTCCATCATTCCTGAATCCATTAGGGCCTTCATTTCTGTATCCGCCTCCCCTTGCAGATGAAAACCGACCCCTATTCCCTGTATATAACAGCAAAAGAAGCATTATGAATAATAATAATGAAAAGGAGTTTATAGATATGTGTAATTCGTGGGAATTAAGTTCACTGCAAACAATAATACTGTACTAATGTGGTAATTAGTACCCAAGCCAATACATTAACAAGCTACCTCTCATCGTCATGAACCACATATAAAGTGAACCGACATGTAAAATATGACTGATGGAACCTTTTTCTTTTCCAGAATCTAACAGTAACATGTCAAATACAGCGTTTAAAAGACATTAACATGAGAGACTTGACCCATAGCACTGTTCACATTACGAAACCATGTAAATTTGAGCTCCGCAGCAACAGAAAATGTTTCCCTCAAATCTTACTTACCTCGACTTGTAGATCTCTTCTCCTCAACAACAACTTGGCGTCCATTAATCATGATGGGTGAAGCCTATAACACCAACAGAAATAACTCACACCCACACTTGAATATAATTTACATCGGCACAAGAAAATAAAGGAATCGATGCAAAGGCTAAAGCGCACTAAAATGTCAACATCATATTAACATCGGCACTAAAAGACTAAAATTTTAACAGCATTTATTTATCGTTATCATTTTTTCAAATACACCAAGCCAGCAGAGCATAAAAAAAACAATTCTGCAAATCAAAGAGTAAATTACCTCTAGTGCACTTTGTACAGCACTGGCAACCTCATATTCCACAAATCCAAAACCAAAGCCCTGTTGTGTTCAGGTGAAGGGATGATAAATAGTTAGTTATACAAGGATAACACTGACCAACAGATACTGGAAATTCATAAAGAACAAACCTTCTGGGCTCTAACTTGAATACCACCAGTCTTAATGGGTCCAAATTTTTTGAACTCAGCCTCTATTAAAGCAGGTGTGACATTTAATGGGAGACCTTTGATGTAGATAGAGTTCCCTTCAGCTGTTTACCAGACAAAGCGATAATAGCATGAGTTATTACCAAGCATAACAAGACAATGAACAAAAAAAATTGATATAGGAGCTAAATATCATCAATGAAATGCACACCTTCCGCCTCTAGTTGATTCCCATTTTCTTTAGGATTTGTGCCGGTAACTACTGTTTCGGAAACAGTGGCAGATGTTGGAGCTGCAATCACCTGATGTTCTTGGGGTTTCGCGACAGTTCTCACAGAAGCATGTACAGTAGCAGAAAATGGCTGAGCACTCTCCTTCATAACCTTAACCTGTAGCAAGTGGTTTACATAAGAACCCAGTATATGGACAAGAACAAGAAAAGATAAAGAGTTGTTCTTCCTCGAATTTTACTACCAAATTGGCCACAACTTGAAACAAAATCGTATCAGATACCGAGGGATGGCTTACAATTGAGGCATATGATTTCTTGGGTCCTTCTTCAGTTTTAGGATTGGATCCGGACACAACTGGTGCTGAACATACCGTTTCTGCCACCACTGGTACAGAATGTCCCGCTTCAGCCACCACTGGTGCGGACTGTCCAGCATTGGCCACCACAGATGCAGGTTGTTCAGGTTCCACCACCGTTTTTTCCAACTCGGTCACCACCTCTGACTCGATTTGAATTTCATTGACAACCTCAGGTACTGGCGTATCCTCTTCTACAATTTGAACTTCTCCACTCTCAGAGGCATTGCATACTTCCTCCTCAACTTTGCCTTCAGAAACAGCACTTACAGGATCAGACACATGATTGTCCTGCAAAGCAGAAGGATCTGCAAGACGATCACTTTAAACATCAAAAGGAGCAAACAGGCTCTGAGCCCTTTACATAAGAACCATCAGAATACATACCATGCTCTGAAGTCAGAGCAGCTTCAAAAGTAGCAAGATTGCCCTGGTCCTTGTTTTCAACAATGGGATCACCAACATACCTAAGAACATCATTCAAGACATAGAAGCCGCCTTTGTCTTGTGGTGCCAAGAAAAAGCTTTGGGTAAATTTCGCCTTTGAAAGGTCACGTCCAAGGAAAAACCCAGTAACCAGGACAAATACTCCCTTATTGAATGATTCTTGAGCATCCACAGTTATAAGACTTGCACTGAGTTTTCCGGTCTCAACAATCTTCTTGTTGATCAACTGCCCAATACAAAACCACATTGTCAAAATTTCATATGATTTTCCATTGGTTGTACATGATTATTCATATTGTTTGACCTGATACAAGAGTAACTAAAGAAAATATCAAATTTCCAATCTTCAGCATCCAAAATACTAGAGCAAAAAAAAAATACCCAGATAAAACCATAGATTCTCATGCGTGTATACAGAGAGAGGAAAAGACATTATTTTATATCTGAGCTTCCAGAAATGAAATCTATAGTTTTTCATAGTAAAACAACACAGTCAACACAGTCAAAGATATGAGTTAAACAATATCAAGGTCCAGGGCTCCAGGCAGGAAACTTCAATAGCATTGAGATAATTCTTAAACATGTACTTTGAATAAAATGATAGAATATAAATGCCATGAAAGAAGCTCACCTCCATGGTCGTTACAGTCTCCATATCCCCATGATTTTTAAATATAGGGCGACCGAATTTACTGTTATCTTGGTAAAACCGGTACACATGCTCAGGTGACTGCTCCAAGATATGATAGTACTGAAGAACAAATGCATTCCCCACCTGATTTGAGCCACGCGTTTCTCGGTTAGCAATCTCAAGCATACATATACAATGAATGAGCAACATTACAACTCCTGATAACGTCAACACATACCACATCGGCAGTAGGAGGCACTTGCTGCACGGGTGCCACCATTTCTGTTTGACCTCCACAAACCAAAACAATTAGAGGCAGTGAACACACAAATTCGCAGAAAAGAAGAAAACTCAATTCCAAAACTATTCCAAAATCTCGTGAGCTTCTCATACATAATTTAACCAATTTCGATATGAAAGAAACTTTTTCTCTGATTAACCAAATTATATAGCTGAAACAGCTCAAGTCCATAGACAAAAATCCGAAACATGTATTCAAGCGCAGATTTGAATACCAACCAAACATAGTGATATCAGATTTCAGTGAAACAAGGCGAGATCTGAGGGTACCAGTAAATTGAGATAAAATTGAATACCTGAAATGTGAGAGAGTTAAGAGTACACAGAGGAGAGAGAGTGTGTGTTTTACCTGTAAGAGTTGGTGGATCGGAAGTAGCGAGGTGAGAGAAGAGGAGAGGATTGGTGGTTTGAGAGTGGACGACTTCTCTCACCTCCTGATGAGGGGGTCTAGGGTTTTGCTGGATCTTCCAAGAGGCGCGAGAGCAGTTGTTGTTGCTTTGGGAGGAGAGAGAGAGAGAGAGAGAACAGACCAAGGGTTTTGGCTCTCTCTATATATATAATCACAAATTCCTTCGTTGGAAAATTCTCTATTTATTTATTTCCTTAATTTCTTTTTATTTTTTTCTTTTCCACAGGTTGTTAAGTTGTTTGGATTTTACGAAATAATTCATCGTATTTCAAATATGAAAAATAAAATAAAAAGATACGCGTGACAATCTTGGGTGTCATAGAACACACCATTAAATATAATCAAAGAATACATCGTAAATAGATTCATTGTTAAAATTTATCAAATTTGAACCAGAACTCAATAACAAACATGGCATACATCCACAAATGGGAAAAATATGCACGCAAGGAAGGTCGAATCAATTCTAAGAGGGCAACTTACTTTCGAAGTGTTGGAGATGTAAGATCTCACTTTAGAAAAATGTCAAATAAAAATAACGTATGAGTGGAGGTTAAACATTCAATGATATTAACAAAAAATTTAACACCTCAAAAATAATTCAAGTTGAGATAATATTGAGGCAAAATTACTTAAATGGTCATTCATTTTTATCCAAAACGACAGTTCGGTAACTATCGTATGTCATATGTCAAAATGGTCACTCCCGCTAACGTTTCATTCTCAAATTGGTTATTCGAGCTCAAACGTCCGTTAAAATTTGAAATTTTCGTTATTTTTTAGGGATATTTACGTCTTTTTGATATATTTCTTTTTTCTTTTCCTTTTTTTCTTTTAAAATACATTGGTACCCAGAAAAAATACATTGGTGTTCACCTTCTTCGTCGTCAGCTGCTTGATTGTGACTACCAAGATGAATTGAGATGGATGAGATGATTGAGACGATGTTGGGGTCTTAGGTGAATTGGATTGAATTTTGGGGTTAGGGTTTTGAATTGGATTTGGGGGTTAGGGTTTTGAATTGCAATTTAATCTCACTCTTCACTGAATCGAGAGTCCTCTACATGGTCCTTTCACCGTCGATGTTCACCGACCACGAGCTAGGGTCACACAGAGGCGTGCAAGCCTCAGCAGAAGAATGACACGAGGTCGAGCGTTGAGGTAGACAGATTAGGGAAGAACTGGTCCAATGGGACTCTGTAACTCTTCTCCTTCAACACCACCGCCGCGCACGGATCTCCTCCCGCCATCACAATCTCCCTTTTTCACTCTGCTCTCCTTCCTGCTTGAGCATGACGCCTCGAGCAGCTCAGCGATAGTGTACCAAGCTCCGTTGTTGCCCCTCGACCACGAGACAATCGCTCTCGAAAAAGCGGGTGCCGAAGGAGGATGAGTCCGATAAGGAGATGCCGGAGGCGATTTGGAGATTCCGGTGTGCGCGCGCGCACGCGTGAGAGAGAGAGAGAGAGAGAGAGAGAGAGAGAGAGAGAGAGATGCTGGCCCGAGATTCACTTCAGACCACTTCATTTTTGGATTTCATTCAATTTTTGGGTTTCAATTGAATTTTAGAATTCGTGTTTCAATTGATTAATGAATTTCTGGGTTTTCTTTTTCGTGATTGATCAATTCGTATTTCAATTGATTAATAGAATTCGTGATTGAATTTTAGGGTGGAGCTGCTATTGTGGTGGTGTCGTTCTTGAGGGGAGAGCGGTGGAGCTGCTTCTGGATCGACGCCAGGGAAGGCTGGGTTTTGCTGCAGCAGTTTGGGGTCGAGGGTGAAACGCGCTTAGAGAAGGCTTAGACGAGGGAAGCACAGGTCATGATTTAGAGGCGAGGGATGACGATTCGGAGACGACCAAACTTCCAGGTGTTTCCGGGGGGAGAGAGAGAGAGAGAGAGAGAGAGAGAGAGAGAGAGAGAGAGAGTAATGACATTATTGTAAATAAAAGAATGTAACGAATAGAAAGACAAATTTACCCCTTATAAGTCATATGTTCAACGTCCAAAATAGATGGAGTGACCAAATTGATAGACAAAGAACGAAGTTGAATGAGCTTTTTGACATATGTCATACGATAGTTATCGAACTGTCGTTTTGAACAAAGATGAATGACCATTTAAGCTATTTTTCCTAATATTGATAACATTAAAGAAGTCTACATGTCATGTTTGTCATTACTGACGAACATGTTAGAGGCGCAAGGGCACGACAAAGAAAAATTTGGCAGATGCCATGCATGGTATTAGAGGTGAATCCGAGGTCTATGGACTAGCCTTAGAAATAGCTGACTCTTGTGATAGTTGATGGAGATCGTCAGATCAGCTATTGTGGCAAGGAGTTTAAATTCTTGATTTATTCGTGCTCTTAAATAAAATGGCAATTTTCTCATTTTGTCTTGTTTATGATTTTCATAGCAGGCTAAAATTTTGTTGTTAAGCTTTTTGTTTAGCATGACATTGATCTAGTGGTTTGTTGCTCGCTCAGGTGGTCATTATAATTCTGTCATTCTTTTTTGATATTTCTGGAGGAAATGTCTATTATTGCTTTAAAAAAACTTTGTTTTGTAAATTTATATACTATATGTGTTTTATTGTTTTCATTTAGACAAAATAGTTTCAGTTGAAGGAGAATAATGGATAGACTGAAAATTATAACTCTTTTATTAATAGAATGCTATATATATGTTGATACAATTAGTTACAATAATTGTCCTCATAAAATAGAAATTTTTTGTATCTGTATCTAGATTAATCCGTATCTAATTAAGACAAGACACACCGGAAGTTACGGAGAATAAATCTTTTAAACACTCCCCCTTGTGTCGATGGCCTAATGAATGATGCATAACATGTTGCCTCACTAAGAACCTTGTCAAACAAACAAAAACCTTATGGGTAAAACAAAAGCTTTGCCGAATGGAAAAATAGTACAACACATCAACTACAAAAGCTAAAACATGTGACGTAGACTCCTCATGATGTCTATAGAAATATAACTCCCCCTGACTGTAAACTCAGTCATGGAGTTCAGATAACCTGCGCATACCAATACGGCTCACATGTTTCACAAATATAGATTTGGATAATGACTTGCTAAACAAGTCTGTAACATTATCTGCCGAACCAACCTGGTTCACATGGATAATCAATAGCCGTTGCTATTGCTGATTATAGGAGTACTTTGGCGAAATAAGTTAAGTATGACCACTCTTAATGTAATCCAACTTCATTTGTTCAATGTGAGCCACATTATCCTCAAAGATGCAAGTGGGAGTTGTCATAGTAGATGGTAATATACTAGACCCTCGAATATGATGAATGGCTTACCTAAGCCAAACACATTCTCTAACCGCTTCATGCAAAGCAATGATTTCTAAATGATTCGAGGAAGTAGCAGCAAGGGTTTGCTTAGTTGATCTCCAAGAAATCGTCGTGTTTCCAATAGTGAAAACATAACCAGTTTGTGAACGACCTTTGGGTGGGTCAGAGAGGTACCCAGAATCAGCAAATCCAACCAACACATCAACCGGTGTTTCGAAATAGGAGATAGTAGTAAAACTCTCACAACAGGTTTATCCTTCGATGGATCGAAGAACAACTCATTCGATAGATCAAGGGCATGATTCTGGTCCGACCCATGAGCATCCTTCGATGGATGGAGAAAAAAACTCGATGGATCGAAGGCTCTGAAATCTGAATGCTGCGATTCAACCATCCATTTTTTAGGAATTTCAAGCTTCTCTCTGTTTCCTTTGTAGGGAAAAAACAAGCCCAAATAAATGGTTACCTTAAAATACCAGAAGGTGTACTATACTCCATTCCAATAACTTCGCATTGGCACATACCGAGAGGGCAATGTCTGGATGCGTGCACCAAGCTATATTTTACCGAACTCTAACCACACCATGATATAGAATCTCATATCCAAAAGTTCTTTACCATCATCATTCCGATGAAATTTATTCTTTTGGGTTCCAAACTGCAAACAACCATTGGTGTGCTTAAGAGGGTGTGTTTTGTCCATTGCATAATCTAGACATAAGTATACTGGTGAATAAGAACTCAACCAACTCGATATTCCATCTCAAAATCAAGATTTAATCGAGTCCTACCAAGGTCTATCATCTCAAACAACTTGTTCATCTACTGAACACGCATGAGCATAACTTTTCATTCTTGTCTCTTTTCCCAATCAAGTAGTCACTAAGATGTGTATGCCACATCCTACTGGATTGCTTCAATCCACATAGTAAATGTCTCAATCTAATTACATAAGCACTCCGTGATTTAGAGTTACTTGAATTGGGTAGAACCATGTCGACTAACACTCTCATGTATATCTCTAAATTAAGATCCCTATAAAGATATATTACCACATCTATAAGTTGCATACTGAGTATTTTGGACACTACCAAACTGATAAGGTAGCATAAAGTAATGATGTCCATAACCAGAGAATCCATCTCCTCATAATCAATACTAGGGCGTTGAGAAAATCTTTGCGCCATAAGTCTAGCCTTATACTGCATGACTTCATTCTTCTCAATACGCTTTCGAACAAAGACTCATTTGTGTCTAACTGGCTTACCATTCAGTGGTTATAGCACTACCAAACCGAAAACTTGCCATTTGTAAGAGAGTCTAGTTTAGCCTAGATTGTAACTTTCCATATCGGTCAATTTGCTTTACTTTAACCGTTGAATATCTGCAACAAATCGATGTTCCACTTCATCGTCAGCAATTCCTGAGTGATAAAGTAAGTAAATGCATCATCAACAAACATGGGAGAACCATCCATAATACCACTAGCATTTGTTTAACTTGGTAAGATTTCTTTGTTTATTGACATCGTCTTTGACTCTGAGGCGTCCCCCAGTGTTTGTCAATGTCGACATTTAGACACAATTGCAGTCAGAACAATCTCATATGTTGATGATGAATGGTTGTGCCTTGATGACTTAGCTTTTCACGGGCAACTCATCAGTGGATTTTGACCGATGTTACACCCCTACTATGAGAAGGAGAAATGCTACATTCCCTAGGTGTTGCGTTAACTTACACAATTCCAGGGACTTTCAACCTTGTAGAATTTGCAGCGTGTATAACCGATCTCATCACTTTCATGATATCAGTAAAGGAGTTAGACATAGAATATACTACTTTCTGACGATTAAGAATACATTGCACTTCAATCTCACACTGAGATGTGCCGGGATCATGATGAGACATAGTGGGGACATACTACATCAATTTTTGACGTTTAATCAAAATGAAAACCATTCTTATCTCCCCATAACAGCAGGAATTATGTCTCATCAAAGTGACTATCTGTAAAACTAATAATAAAGAGATCTCCTGTCAAAGGTTCTAAATAGAAGACATTCGTTGGAGAATCATAACCAACATAAATACATAATTATCGTTGATGACCTATTCTTATATTCAGTGAAGGCGTAGTAGGCACATGTACTACACGACCAGAGATGCGTATGTGAGATATCAGGCTCATATCCAGTTACTAGCTGGTATGCACTATATGGTTGGCGATTTATAGGTATCAAGCGAATAAGCATAGATGCATGTACCACCATATATCCCCAAGAAAAATCGATAAATCAATATGCATTACCATTGTGCTGGCCACAAGCAATAACCGTTTGATTTCTGCCTTTGCTAAATCGTTCTATGAATGAACGTGGAGAACTGGGATGTTCAACTTCAATCCCAATTGACATGCAATAATCATCAAAATATTTTGACTCAAACTCTCCTACATGATCCAATCTAATAGACCTAATTAGATTGTCCGAGTGGTGAACCCAAAGCTTAATAATATGTGCTAAGAGTTTTGCAAATGTAGCGTTCCATGTGGATTGCAAAGACGTGTGACATATGTGTCAATACAGTAATCAAAACTATATATAAACGGTTTGCATACCAGTTTGATTAATCCATAAATATATTATTGGAATCGATGAATGATTGAAAGTTGTGTCTATAACAAAAGATCGGCATGCATGTAAATAACATTATAGACATAAACAAGCTTTGCAAAATGACCGATGTGCATTGGATTTTTTTTATAAGGACATCCGGTGAGATAAGGCACGACCCCACAATGGTACTTTACCAGGATTGTGATGTACTCGTCTTGGAGACTGAGCTAGGAATGATAGGAGTAGTCTCATCCTCCCCATCTAAACAAATGGATTTAGGTATTTTCACATGCTTCTTTGCTCTGAAGAACCGATGACCATGAGAATTTCTCAATATCTTGATCATCATAATGCAAAAGCTCATATGTGGCCAAGTCACACATAGTAATATAAGTGACTGTATTGGATTCAATGATCCTAACTGTAGTCAGATATAAACCCTACAAATCCTTATAAGCCTCTCCATATTGTGCAGTTGGCAACATTCTATGAAGATTGGACACAAAACTCTGTTCCATTCTCACAATATTATTCCAAGTAAAAACCGTTGGCACAAATGTTTTCAAATATGCGCAAGGTTTGAATGGCCATTAGGCACGCATACACTCAATCTCACCATCATATATCAACAAAATAATGTCAATCAATTCGTCTTTGAACCCAAGACATGGCGAACACTTTAAGTGAATATTTAAAGATTTCAAATAGTGTAAACTTTATTGAGTGCTGATATGGTATGATAACACCTAAAAACAAATGATGTATAACAACATCTGACCGGTCGAAATGACCTTTGGAGATTAAGTTCCATGGTATGATAAAAACCGATATAAAACCACATCTGGTGCAGAATTCCAGGTTTGTCATTTTAGACTAACAATTTTATGAAGGAAAATGTCAATTTTTTTCTAATACTTTTTCAATAAAACCGATGTAAAATACATCAAAAACACCACAATTTGGGTATAATTTTCGATGGATCGAAGTACAAATTTTTGATATCGAAAAACTCACAAACCAAACCTGAGGGATACCTTCAATGGATCGAAGAACAATCCCACGATGAATTGAAGAAAACTCAAAATAAAATTTAATTTTCCGATACTGATTTTCGATGGGTTGAAGAACTTGACATGAGACAATCGTTCGATGGATCAAAGAAGGAATCCTTGATGGATCGAAAATAGTAGTGTAAGAACCCGAGGATGACCTTCGATGGATTGAAGTACAAATTTTCAATAGATCGAAAATCTTAGAAACCGACTTGTGGGATACCTTTGATAGATTGAAGAACAAGTCCTCAATGGATCGAAGGCCCCCCGAGATCAAAACAACATCCTCTCATTTATGTCTCGTTTTTACTGTATCGTTGTGTCATTATGCCATATGTTAATGTAAACATCAAACCATACACTGGATTGGTATAAAAATAAAATTCTCAACACTTTCATATACTAAAAAATAGAAAAAAAATTCATTACATGCCAACTTTAAAAAATTACATCATAGATGTCTTATTCTAAAAATCATGACTTAAAACAAAGTCTCAAACCATGACTAAACCAAGTCAAAAACAAACCATGACTAAAACCAAGTCAGAAATAGAGCTAAACTTGATTACATAGAAAAAACTTGAGCCTAATACATAGACTACTAAAAAACTCACAGTCTCCAGACTTGCTTTTGTAGTGTCTGCTATTATAAGATTGATTTTACTGTAATCTTTCATCTCATAGTCTTCAAATGAAGTTAGTCTCATGTGCCAAATATGGTGTGTACTTTTTTTAGATATTTTGAATATCCTCGGGTGTACAACATTGTTTGTGCATGTGCTTGGTAGAATCACATCTATAACAAGATGACAAGTGCGAATTAGAAGCAGAATTTGAAGACTTTCTCCCATTCTTAGAACCGGAATGATTCTTGTTGGAGTCATGACTATTGTCTTGGTGAGTACAAGTCAAGACGACCTTTGCCTCATCCTCCTTTTCCACCAAGGTTACTATAAGGCTTAAAACGACAATTCATCTTATCCTTACGTGTCTTCCCACCAGTGTTGTACGACTCATGGATCATTTTAGTACCGTTTGGCCGAGCATTATTGATGAGAAGAATCTCGCAATACCGCTCTTTCTTGGCCAGCACAATCATGAGACCATCGAATGATCTTAGTCTTCCTTGCTCATAATCTGTGTAATATTGATAAGCCAGTGTGTCCATGAAAGTAGGAAATATGCTTAAAGACTTCTCAATCATAGCCAGATCGGTCTTTACAGTGCCACAAACATTCAACTCTAATTGTAGCTCCAACATAGCTTGGTTGAAAGCATCAATATTTGGATAATTCAATAACTGGATTGAATCTCATCTTTCTTGAAGTTCTCAAAGTTGTGCATTATGCACATTATTGAATCTATCTTGTAAAGTCACCCACAAAACTGCTGGGTTATTCTTTAACAAATATTATTTTTGTAGAGCTGGATGCATATGTCGCCTCAAAAACACGATGGCCTGAGCTTTGCGAGCTAGAGTTGGTGGCTCAGTACCAAGTGGTGGTGGTGGTGGTGGTTGGATTGTATCCATCATATTTATACTGAGAAACACATTCTCAACATCTGACACCCAACAATGGTATTCTGCTTCTTGAGGATCAAGGATACCAAATTCAGGCATTTCCGGCTCTATTAATGTCATCTACAAGAAAGATAAGAGATGTAATTAGTTTACCGATCAAAAAACTATGATCACTAATATCAAGTTTATAGAATAAGAATAGTTATCAATGATGTTTGGTCACAAAAATCGATTTTCAATAAACGGTGGCTCAAAATCACACCTAGAAACTGTGATGAACCATCACATAAGATCGATTTCCCTTTCTTTCTTTTCTTTTTCTAAACCATGACTCCCCTAGGACCGCCACTCATACTTTATGAATATAAGTCCATAAGAACTAGGGCATAGATATGTAATAAGCACAAATCACAATATCACAATCCTAAAATCTAGGGTTTTGCAGGAAGTAAGTTTTATTCCTAAATCTAGAGATTGACGGTATAGAAAATTTATCTCGATGATGTTATGCTCGGTATGAAAACTTTTGAAAATGTTTGAAGAATCACAAAAAATCTGGCAACGTGTTCCGACAAAGGAAGAATTCTGTCAAGGTAGGGAGTCCAGCAGGTGGAGGGTAGGGTATTTTTCTTTCTTCTCCTTTTCTTCTTTTCGGGAAGATTGACTTTCGTGTACTAAATCGGCCATAACTTACTCTAGACACATCCGAATCGAGATCTGAATGATTTTCTGGAAACTAGACATCTGGGACTTTTCACATATATGAAGATCTTTTTCTTGTTCACCCTGAGCTACTCGCAATCTTCTGTCTAATTTTGAAGATGTGCACAGGCTATGAGATTGAAGTGGTCAATCTCGAATTTAGGGATGGAAAAAAGTGATTCGGGGGTGGTAATTGTTGACTATCAACTCAGAGCGTGCTAGTAACGTGTTGAAGGAGAATAATAGATAAACTGAAAACTATAACTCCTTCATTGATAGAATGTCTTATATATAGGCTGATACAATCAGTTATAATAATTGTTCCTATAAAACGGGGATTCTCTGTATTTATATCTAAACTAATCCGTATCTAATTAGGATAAGACATACACCGGAAGTTACGGAGAAGAAATCTCCTTAAATAGTTTCGTAATTTAACATACAAAACATAATTTTGAAACTTCAAAATAAAATAAAATACCGTGTATCCGTTTCACAAAATTGTATTTGAAAATTAATTTTGTAAAACAACAACAGCCCTAGACCTTGATCTTACAAAATTGCTTTAAAAAATGGTTTATAAACTTGTTGAGGTAGTGAATACAAATATGATTGGTAGTACGGTCGCAACTTGCAAGATTTCATAATTGTTTGGCTTAATTGCCAATTTGTTATCCTAAGAATCAACTTAGTGTCAATTTGTTACCCTAAGATTTATAGAGTTGTCATTTTACTACCTTGTTGTCTAATTAGTTAAAATTCGTCAATTTATTCATCAAAATATAAACATTTGAAAGTACTTTAGTACTTGAAATCCCCTATTCTTGTTGTAAATATTATACTTATGTGGATATCTATGTAAATACTCAATATTGTGTACTTACAATATAAACTTTACCTCTATATATAGATGCCCAATGAGATGAATAATACACGACTATACACTTCCTCCTCCTCTATCTCTTTGTGTTCTCCTTTCTCTCTATCTCTCTTCTTCCCAGCTTTAACACATTATCACGCTTAGGTTACTAATTATTAGACGATCATGCTTATAAAAACTTAGCCCAATCGGAGATGATTTGACCATATTATTGCTATATTAAACTTTTAGGCTATATCAGATGTACTGTATGTATTAATCAAAAATTGATTGTGATGATCAAATTGCCAAATCATCTCCAATTAGTTAGGCTGATATTTTGCAAGCGTGATCCTCTAGTTTCACCAGTTGTCTCTAGCAAAATTCATGCATCCACAAGTGTTGCTGATAACGTGTTATTCATCATTAACTTTGTAGGAATCAAAGTGAAGAACATAGAGAAAAAATATGGGAGAAGGAAGTGAAGTGTCTTTCATCTCAAAAGCCTCCCTTATATAGATGTAGGGTTTACAGGAATAAGTCCATAGACTATTGTGATATTTCATGTAAGTCACTAACTTATAAATGGACAGCCAGATAAGAATTAATATTTACAACACTTCCCATTGGATGTCCATCAATAGGATGATGTTGGACGTACCTAGTGTTGCCTCATTAAAAATCTTGTCAGGTAACAAAAAACTCAGTGAGAAAAATAACCATATTCGAAGAAGAAAATAGTACAACACGCATATGTTCTAGGTAGCACATTTATGAGTGCTCCCCCTCAAAGAAAGCTCTTCCTGATCACTGCATGACAAATTTGATAACTCTAAAAACTATCTCAATCCAATGCTTTTGGTTAACTTCTAAAAGGTCAACTAGGTTATTATCAAACCAAATTTGTTAAATGTGTCATTGGTTAACTTTTAAAAGGTCAACCAGGTCGAATGAATGGCAAAACTAGAATTTGATTTCTTAATGAACACATATGGGCGTATTGGATCATTCACGTATCCTTCTTTTAGAAAATATGCATGTACACGATTATACCACATTCATCCATATTGCCTTAATCCATACAAGGATCGTCTCAGTTTAATCGAGTACATGCCACGTGGTTTAGTGGTTGCCTCAGACAACTCTAGTCCTTCTAGGACCCTTATGTTGGTGTCAGTGTTTAAATCTTCGTATAAGTATATAGTTACAACATCCATCAGTTGCATATCAAGTTTCTCAGAAACTGCCATACTTATTAGATGGCAGAATGTAATGACATCCATCATAGGAGAATATGTTTGATCATAATCTATCCCAGGCTTTTGTGAAAACCCTTGTGTGACAAGTCGCACGTTGTATCTTGTAACCTAATTTTCTCATTGCACTTTCTTACAAAAACCCATTTTTATCCAACCGATTTAACATTGGGTGGTGTTTGGACAACAGGTCCGAAAACATTGCCCTTTTCTAGAGACTTTAACTCTTCGTGGATTGCATTTTTCCATTTGAGCCAATCATATCTCTGTCTACATTCATCAACAAAACTAGGTTCAGTATCATCACTTTTTATGATTTCAATAGCTACTACGAATGAAAATATGTCATCTATGGTCATATCTTTATGATCCCACAATTCATTAGTGTAAACATAATTTATGAAAATTTCTTTATTTTTAGGTACCTGAGCCACTTTAGGGGCATGTGTATTACCAAAGTAATTTGGTTCTTTTGTAGTCACAAAATCATGAATTGCGGGTCGGACATTAGTGTCTTGCCCAAGAGTATTTTCAGAAGCAATGTCATCAGAATTCATATGTGTCTTTGTTTTTCTCTTTCTAGAGACTGAATCTTTTGAACCTATAGGTCTGCCACGCTTCAAGCGTGTAACATATAGCTTATTAGCCGCCACATTATTTTGTCCAACTTGGACGTCAATTCATGCAGAAGTCTGCTAGGATATGTGATCTTGTCACTTTTACTGTGTCAATAAATGCGTTAGGCATTGTATCAACAATGTTTTGAAGATGCAGAACCCTTTGTACCTCCTTTTCACTTTGTTTGGTATGAGGATTAAGATGAGACAGCGTAAGTACTACCCACGTTAATTCACGACATTTTTCAGGAACTTTCTTATCTCCCCCTTATTGTGGGAACATTGTCTCATCAAAATGACAATTTACAAACCGTGTATGAAACTTGTCACCCGTCAACGGTCTAATATATAGAATAATGGATGGTGATATAGATTGTCAATCATCGTTGATGGCCCATTTTTGAACATTTTGGCGGTTCAATAGGCACATAAGTAGCGCAACTAAAAATTCAAAGATGGGAGATGTTAGGCTGGCTCCCGGTAGCAAGTTGTAATAGGGAATACTAGTGGTTTCTTGTGGGCTTCAAACGAATTAATGTTGCCGCATGAAATATTGCATGTCCCCATGCATGAATAAGCAGCTTTGTTTTCATAAGCAAAGTGCACGCAATTATCTGAAGGTGCTTTATGAAAGCAGCCAAACCATTTTGAGTGGAACTGAATGTTCAACATGTATTCCCAAAGACATGCAATAATCATCAAATATCTGAGATATAAAATCACAATCATTATTTAGTCTGATGGACTTAATAGGATAGTCTGAAAATTGTGCTCATAACTTAATTTTTATCTAACCAAGAAGTTTGGCAAAAACCTCGTTGCGTTTAGACAAGAGGTAAACATTTGATCATCTTGTCGATGCACCAAAACCATAAAATATCTATATGGTCCGCAAGATGGTTGAATAGGACCACAGATGTTCCCTTGTATTCTTTTTAGAAAAGATGGGGATTCAGTGTCAACTTTTGCATAAAAGGGTTTAATGACCAATTTTTCTTAAGAGCAAGCTTGATGCTTGGCAAGATGATATTTTTTTATTATCAATAATGGATGCCCATTGGAGTTTATAATGATCCTACGCATCATGCTAGATCCAGGGTGACCTAAACGGTCATGTCAAAGCATAATTGTACGTTTGTCCTTGAACTTCTGGTTTATGACATGGTATGCCTCAATGGACTTAACGGTTGTATAGTACAAACCAGATGATAAGCCAACCAATATTTCCAATACGCACCTCCGGCTGTATTTATTGGAAATAATGCAAAGATATTCCATATATTTTTTCATTTGTGGTTTGAAGATGAAATCCATTTAAACTAATTAATATCCTTGAAACTTAGTAGATTCTTTTCTAGGAGAGTATAAAGTCTCTTTAATGGACAATTGGGTTCCATTTGAAAGACTAATGTGGGCTCTTCCGGAGACTTCAACCAAGTCTATAAGACATGATATAGTTGTCACATTAGTTTTATAAGGTAGTAAGGAGGAGAAATATTTTTGATCTCTAAGAATAGTATGTGTGGTGACACTGTCAGCAAGACATATATTTTCACAGGTGTGGTTTGTTGTTCCAGAGCACCTTAAATCTACGTGGGCAAATGACACTCAAGGAAAAAGGTGGTGGGAGTTATATTTTATATATTGAGTTATATTTTGTTGATCGTGTATTATCACTTTCTAACATTTGCGTTGCATATATAGGTACAAAGAGGACTTCCCACAAGCCATCTCTCAGATTGATCAATCTGATGTGATGGTAGGGGCGAGGATCACAGGTCACGCTTTCCCTCCACGAGGGAACAATCACTATTGTAGGGGTCTAGGACAGCAGGGAGATGGGGTCTTGAAGAACACTCCTGGTTTTTCACGCAAGTCGGCATCTTCCAAGGTTGCTCAGCTATAGGAGCAACTTCAGAGGCAGACGACGGAGCATCAAAGACAGATGGAAGCGATGGAGCATGCGAGATTAGCGCAGGAGGTTGAGACCCGTGCTTACGCGGCCGCTTAGTAGGCTCAGATGTCTTCCTGGTTTCAGGCGTTTTCTGCACAACTTCAGGCACAAGGACTCCTGCCCCCACCTCCGTTACCATCAATTCAGCTCCTTTTCGATGCTCCACAGACGCGGGAGGATCCGTAAGATGATGGTAGTACTCCATCTTTTTACCAGGACATAGATTTGGATAATAATTAGTTTAGGTGTTATGTGGGTTTAGTTTGAACACTTAACTTAGTTTAAGTGCTAAGTTTAAAATGTATATGCACTTAAGTTTCATTAATTTGTGTTTGTTGGTGAATATGTGTTTTGTTTTCATTTTATGTGTTATTGGCTATTGTGGAAATAAAATTGTGGAATTAGCCGATGACAATAGTCATAGTCATAAGGTTTTGGGAAAAGAAATCCAGAATCTACAATTTTTTTCTTCAGAAATCAGCAACTTTAGCCGACGACAATAGTCATAATCGTCGGTTAAAGTTTCATACTTTAGCCGACGATGTACAAAGACTTTAGCCGATGAAAATCTTTATCAATCGTCGGCTAAAGTTCAGTTCGGGTCAACCATTTTGACCAACGGGGAAGTTTTGGTTGACGATATTTCGTCGGCAAAAGTGTACAAAGTCGTCGACTAAAGTCCATACTTTAGCCGATGACTGCCATTATTGTCGTCGACTAAAGTATAATTGACGACACTTTAACTGACGAACGTTCGTCAATTTTTATTTTAACCGACGAAAACGTGTAATAGACAGACGAATTTTTTCATCGACTCAAATATTTTTTTTTAATAGTGATCCACTTATAAATCATTTTTTAATTATCAGTTTCCTGATATAAGATCTATGCTCTCCAATATGCCTCCTAACTTAAGCTTGCACTCTGGTCTCACATTTGTAATGGTCCAAAATACATAATCAATGAGCAACCCTAAGCATCGGAATCAGTGTGAAATAAAATATCAATCACAATTCGTAACTCCATATAATATGATTACATTATTCACATACCATATCGACAGTATGAGCCTTTTGTTGCGTGCATGCTGCCATCTCTGATTGATTTCCACAAACCAAAACAAAACCATTAGACGCATATAATTAAGGAAGAACATTCAATCCCAAAACCTCTTCCATCAAAACTTGTTAAGCTTCTCTTCCTTTCATACTTCAATTATTTTCAATATAAAATAGAATAAAGAGAAGATACAACATCAACCAAATTCCAAAGCTATACCAGTTCAAGAAAAAATAATTATAATGATCACTCAAATATGTCACAATCGACAATTTAATTACTGAAGTTTAAAAAATATCAAAAAGGTCATTGAACTTTAACTTTGTCTATCAATTTGATCATTTTGTCTATTTTAAACATTTTAATTTGTCAAATATTTTACTTATATAGATAGGATTATGAGAGAAATACATATAACATAAGTGAGAGAAGTATAAAAATTACAATGAAATAAGAAAAATTGACATTCTAAATAGATAAAGTGATCAATTTGATGATCAAACTTAAAATTCAATAATATTTTTTATATTTTTTAACTTCAATGATCAATCATTTAAATTATTTTCTTTAAACAAAAACCCAAAATATATATTGTAACAGATTTAACACCAAGTCAAGTCATAGTGACATCAAATATCTGGTACTCTGACTGTTCCAAAAAATTGAATAGGTTTAATGTGAGAGTGCGGAAAGGAGAGAGAGAATTACCTGTAAATGATGTGAATGAAGAGAAGAAGAATGGTGGGTTGTGGGGGACTTCTCTCACCTCCTGCATTTTATTATAACCACTCTCGCTCCTAGGATTTTGTCAGAGTTGCGGGAGAGCTGTTGTAGGTGTAGGCGGAGACTAGGAGAGTGTGAGAGAGAAGTCAGAGAACTAATCCCTCCTTATAAAAAATAAAAATAAAATAAGTTGAAATTGGCACGCTTTTTAACAAAGCACACATTATTTTTTCCCATTTTAAAACAAGTGGTGATTATATTCGAACATTCATGTTTACTAAATACACACTCTTATTTTTTAGAATATATTAAAATACATATTTATCCTCACCGTCTACAAATCTGGAGATAACTATACTCACCGTCTCACCCTAATTTTGCACTTCTACAGCAATCCGGTTCCAAAACACTAATGCCAAATTGATTTATGGAATCCATATCTCCCACTCTACACCTTGGATTTTATCAAGAATTTATGTGATTCGTATAAATTTATCGTGTATAAGCGTACTATTCTAGCTTCAATATCTTTTATTTTATTGGAGTGAGTCACACTTCTTATATATTTAGAAAATGTATATTCTGTAATTAAATAAGATTTTGTAATTGATTAGGTGTAAGTAGTTTCCTTCTAGAATTATAAATATGTTTGTAAATATACCCAATTTGAGATTGATCAATATATCTGAAAATTTTTCAAGTATTGTATTCTATTTGGCTCGGTATCAGAGCCAAGGTTCCTCATCCACATTATGTCTTCCCCGCCCTTCATGTCTTCGCTTTCGGCTTCAAGAGAGGTTACTGATGCCGGATTTGTCGACTCGTTCCATCCGAGAGGATCATCTGAATTTGTTGATTCATTCTCGTTTCGACCAAAAGAATCATCTGAATTTGTTGCACGTGCAAGTATAAGTAAGTTGCACATGAGGAGGCGTGTTGGAGAGGAAAGATCTCACATCAGAAAAGTGGCAAATACAAAATAACTTATAAGTGGATGGATTATACCCAATATTAACTGAGGCCTTTTGAATAAAACCCAACACCTTAAAGGTGGTTCAAGTTTGGACAATATCGGTTATATTGGGGGTCAACATGTCACACTTGTCGTAGTTTGACTAATCATCTGGATTTGTTGCATGTGCAAGCCTAAGTAGGTTGCATGTAAGGGGGCGTGTTGGAGAAGAAATATCCCACATCAGAAAATGGGCAAATAAAAGATAACTTATAAGTGGATGGACTGCACCTAATATTAACTGAGACTTTTTGTATAAAACCCAACACCTTAAAGGTAGTTCAAGTTTGGATAATATCGGTTATATTGGGGGTTCACATGTCACGCTTACCGCAGTTTAACTTGGTATCAGAGCCTAGGTTTGATCCTGGAAATCTTGAAGACCTGACCTTGTTTCGTTACGAATTTGTCCTTGTTCTTTGTCTGAATAGTCATGTCCTGTCCTATTCGACACGCTAAAAAAATCCCTCGACCTGTCGAAATCTATCTTGTTCGATTGGTTCCTTGATCTTGTTCACTTGTTTCTTGTCTTGTTCCCTTGTGAAGAATTTGTCACGACCTTAGATATTTTGTTGTTTGAAGAACCTGTTTTCTGTGGTATAGAGAGTCAAGACCACATGGAGGGTAATGTTTCTTTAACTGAGAAATATCAAGATAAAGTTGGTATTACTTTGAAAGTTTCTGACTTTACTGGTAGTGATACATGGATAATTGATTCTGGTGAGTATGATCATATGACATTTTATAAGTCCTTGTTTTCGAGTTTGTCATCTTCTCCTGTTTCTGAAGTGGCTAATGCAAATGGTGTGTCTTTTTTGATCTTAGGTATTAGCTCAATCCAAGTTACAACATCTCTTGTATTACATAATGTCATTTATGTTCTCTCTCTGTATCATTATCTGCAATCATTATCTGAATTGAATTCCCAAAATAAATGATTTGTCACATTTTATCCCATGCATGTAGTATTTTAGGATCTATGTACTCAGATAATAATAGACAAAAGAGATCAGAAGGAAAGACTGTTTCACTTGGATTGCATATACAGTGGGGAGACACGAACGCCATCAAGACTTGTTACCCTGACATTGAGTTCTAATCAAGTTAAAGAAATCTGGTTATGACATCGCCGACCATTTGGTGTTACGAAGAAATCTATGTCATCCTTGTTTTTGGGAATAAAGGAGTCTAGCCTCCATTGTGAAACTTGTACTTTTTCTAAGAGCCACAAATCTAGTTTATCTCCAAGCTCTCATTCCAATTCAGCTCCTCTTGAATTAACTTATTCAGATGTGTGGGGACCTTTAAAGAATTCTACTCTGTCAGGAATGAGATACTTTGTTTTGTTCATTGACGATTATAAAAAATTGACATATGTGGTATTGATGATAAAGAAGGATGTTGTATTTTCTGCATTTATTACGTTTCATAGCCTCATTCAAACTCACTATAATGCTTGTGTAAAGGTGTTCAGATTGGACAACGAAGGAGAATTTGTTAATCACCCTTTTAGGAAATATTTTCAAGAGCGTGGAATTGTTCATCAAACTACTTGTCCTCAAACACTTAAAAAAATAGAGTGTCTGAGAGGAAGAATCGCCATTTGTTGGATATGGGGTGAGCTCTCTTGTTGAGTGAAAATATGCCAAAGTATCTTTGGAGAGAAGCTATTTTCTGTGCCTCTCATCTCATCAACCGCTTACCATCTGCATCTTTTCATAATCATATTCCATTTGAGGTATTATCTAAACATGTTTCCATCCAATCTCTCAACAAACTTCATGCTCGTGTCTTTGGTTGTGTGACCTATGTTCATCTTCATAAGAATCAAAGATCTAAGTTAGAGGCTCATGCTCTCAAGTGTGTGTTTGTTGGCTATGGTTCTTACCAGAAAGGATACAAGTGCTACCATCCTCAATCTCAGAAGTTTTATGTCACCATGGATGCCACCTTTAGTGAAGACTTGTGTTACTTCTCTCCTACGACATCTTAGAGTGAGGAAGAGAAGAATGTATTTTATGATGACCAATTTGAAGAATCAGAAGTCCTTGTTACAGTTGAAAGTACCCTTACCAAAGCAGTTCTTCGAGTTGTCGAGGAGGGGCCTTAACCCATCAAAGGGGATACCCTGAAGCCTCCAACACAAGCTGTTGGACCCGTCGAAGAGAACACCCTGGATCTTCCAGCAGCAATTGTTCGACTCGTCAAAAGTGAAGTTTGACCAGTCGAAGACAATACCCTAAACCCTTTTGTAGTAGTTGTTCGACCCGTCGAAGGTGAGGTTCGACGCAATGAAAAATCCTAGGCTGACGAGCCTATTTTGACATCTGTCACAGTTTTTTAGAGTGTTCAATATGTCGATCAGTTGTTTGACACGTCGAAAGGAGGAAAATTAATCAGTAATCAGCCGCCATTTGTTGAAGATATACATGCAAGTCTAATCTTTCCCTCTTCATTAACGATCACTATTGACATGTCATCACCTGCGGTATGAAGTAGTCTTCCTTTGTCAAGTTCTAATGCACCTGAACTTAAGTCTAGAAGAGTCTTGCCTACTAGGTAAACTCATGCTCAACCTTCAAATAAATATGAACCCCTCTTGTCAGCTAATGACAAGTACCCTGTAGCTAATTATGTGTAAACCCATAGACTGTCTAAACCCTATGTAGCCTTTGTGAATCAATTATCTACTATGTCTCTTCCTAGTAAAGTGCAAGATGTAATGAAGGAGGAGAAGTGAGCCCAAGGCAATAAAGGTTGAGATGGATGTTCTCAATAAGAATGGTACTTGTGACTTGATACTTTTACCACCTAGAAAGAACACCATTGGGTGTAGATGAGTTTATACTGTGGAGCATAATGCGTATGGCTCAATTGATAGGTACAAGGCAAGGTTGTTGCAAAATGATATACTCATAAATATGGAGTGAATTATGATGAGACATTTGCATTAGTTGCAAAGATCAACACCATTCGAGTCCTCGTGTCCTTAACAGCTAATATGGATTGACTCTTACAACAGTTTAATGTGAAAAATAATTTTCTTCATGGAGATCTGAATGAAGAAATCTACATGGATCTTCCTTCATGAAATGGTACTTCTACAGGTGGGAAGATGGTGTGCAAACTGGGGAAGTCTTTATATGAATTGAAACAGTCTCCAAGAGCTTGGTTTAAGAGGTTCACAACTTTCATAAAGAAAATTGGGTATTGACAGCTAGAGCAATTATGATCATACCTTGTTCCTGAAACACCGGCAGAGTAAGTTGACTGTCTTGATTATTTATGTGGATGACATGGTTGTGACAGGTGATGACTTCGATAAGATCAAGAGGTTACAAGTTTAGTCGTCTTCAAAATTTGTGACAAATGATCTTGAGAACTTAAAGTATTTCTTGGGTATTGAGGTGGCACATAACAAGAATTGTATTATGCTAAGTCAAAAAAAATATGTTCTAGATCTGTTGCCCGAGACTGATATGTTTGATTGTAAACCGATTGATACACTTATTGAGCAGAATCATCAGATTGCAGAGTATACTAATCAAGTTCCTACATAGAAGTCTCGGTATCAGAGGTTAGTTGGGTGATTAATTTACTTATCTCACACTAGACCTGACCTTGCTTATGTTGTTAGTGTAGCGAGCCAGTTTATGCACAATCCTAGTGAGGATCACATGAATGCTGTAAAGTCTGCTCCTGGTAAAGGCCTTGTATTTCGTAAGCATGGAGATTGGGGACTAGTGGGTACACTGATGTAGACTGTGCATGTAATATTACTGGCTGACGTTCTACTTCTGGTTATTTTACATTTGTTGGTGGAAATCTAGTTACTTAGAAGAGTAAGAAGCGGAATGTGATGGATCATTCTAATGCAGAAGTTAAGTACAGAGGTATGACTCAAAGGGTTTATGAGTTATTATGGTTTCAAGTATTTGCTAAGAGATTTGGGTTTATGCCACTTTATTGTGACAGCATTGCTGCAATTGAGATTGCACATAATCTTGTTCAGCATGATCATGTAGAGATTGATAGACACTTCATCAATGAGAAGCTAGATGCCTGTAAAATCTCATTCCCATTTGTTCATTCATAGGAGAAATTAGCTGACATCTTTACCAAAGTTGTTTTGTTCAGGACCTTCAATGATACACTTGACAAGTTGGGCATTCGAGACTTGTATGCTCCAACTTGAGGAGTAGTGTTGGAGTGAGTCACACTCCTTATATATTTAGGAGGTGTATATTCTGTAATTAAGTAGGATTCTATAATTGATTAGGTGTAAATAGTTTTCTTCTAGAACTGCAAGTATGTTTGTATATATGCCCAATTCGGAATTGATCAATATATTAAAAAATTCTCCAAATATTGTGTTTTATTTGACTCATTCAAGCTTTTTCGTTGGGTGAAGTTACATAACAATTCCTTGACATCTTCGAAAGAAAATTTTATATAGCTAAGTGTTAGATAATCTCAGCTTTGAAATACAGAGATTATCAAATATATTTGTATATTTGATCGATTAGATTTCATCCAAAACTACATAATTTCAAACAAGACTTTTATGTCAAATTAAACTGGAGTGAGGAACTGAGGATTATGGCTACAACCTGAAGAAGCTTGGCAATGGAAGTTGTTGTTCATCAATCTCTTTTGGGTAATTAATCAAGAGGGACATAAGTGAAAGCTAGGATAAAAAGTTAGATATAAAAATTTTAGAGATGTATATTTAGAAAAGTATGCGTTTATTCATACTTCATATTTTAATATTTACACCTCCTCACATTTTTTGTCTATACTAGACTTCCTAACTTACCCTCATTGTTCTCATACAGCTCCTTTTCCAAAAACAAAAACAAAAAATCATTAAAAAGTATTATAATTCTCACCTCCATTTCTAAACAATATATCAACCATCTTTTCTAAGAACAACTTAATTCTGGAGTAATTTACCTATTGATGTGATGAATCTTCTCCAATCCTATTTAGGTTAGAGGGTTGAGATTTTCAAATGAAGAACAGGGATATATGGAATGACTATAAAAAACATACTCATGTAGATGTAAAACAAAATCGTGAAAGATCTGTCATTACAAAATCACTAGTAGACCTTACAAAAAAAATTCACTAGCAGTCCTTCAAAGGTCGAGATTGTTTAACAATAGTGCACCCAATCAAGAACTTGATCCATGTTGCACTCATTGTTAGGCAACGAAGGGGACACAACCGTGATCCAAAATTAATCTTTATTAATGCCACTCTCAAATAAAATTAATCAAGTTCGTTAAGAGATATAAAGGAAGGAAAACTCTGATATCTCTATTATGTAGCTACACAAAAATAATAGGTTTTATAAAGGGTAAAATTGGATTTATCATTTTACAGAAATGAGAGGAGGTGTAAATATTAAAATGGGAGGTGTGAATAGACGTACCCTTTAGAAAATAGGGATGTGCAAATAAAAAATTTCTTAAGCAAAAGTCTACTGAAAATACACACAAAACATAAAGAAGAGAAAAATGGTGCCAATTTCCCCATCTAAATAAAAAATAATAAACTGCATTTGTTTTTCCTTTAGAAGATGCTTAAATTTACAATTTTTTTGTTTGCATAATTTTAGCAATCACAAAATTAGAACATACTTGGTCTAAAAATAAGTTTGGAATGGTTGCACTTTTAAAACGATCATTATTTAAGCATTTGAGATTAGTGGAAGTGGCAAGACAGTGTGCCTCCTCAGCTCCCTCCTCACCACCTAAGTTCAAATCACTCTATTCTTAGCCTGCTATTTGATGCCTAGTGCCTAAAACATGGAGAATGGATTCATATTCTTAAGTTGTCCAAAGTGTTCTTATGGAACTGCCCCTCGATCATAAGAACATGACAAGAATGTCACAGGAGCCCTTAACTTTTTGGCATTGACACCATAAGAGCAACTCCAACCATTGTGTCAAAATCCAATGTGGCACTGGAACGGTAACTTATGGCTCAAATGAAAAGCATTTTGGTGTTTCCAACAGATATGTCAAAATCGACGTGGTTGACAATTTCAAACTCATATGTCAAATTTGACAGAGACGCCTCGTCTGTCAAATTTCTGTTTCTCTCTTATGTTCTCCCATGTCTCTCTTCTTGCCCCTTCTTCTTCTTTTTTCACTCCACTCTATCAAACCAAATGTTTAAAACAAATATGGTTGTCCAGTTTCAATGTCATGAAGATTAGGTCTGATCTGTAGGCTGTTACCAATGTGCGACTTCCTTGATATCTATGGATGAAATCAAGACCAAGCTCACCGCTGGGGCTTTGGTGATTATCTATGACGTCGAGATATATAGTTGCGTACACCATTTAGAAATCCAAAATTAGTCCATGGAAATCGATTAGAAGTTGTAATTTTTTTCTTTGAATTGGTAGGATTAGTAGATTCAATTATTTCATCATGATTGAATTTGTAAGTGTAGATATAACTACCAGAAAACTCATTTGGGCGACGAAATATGATAGAAATTTCGTCGTCTAAATAACACTTAAATGACAAAAAAAAGTGTCATCTAAGAGAAAAAAAATTCGCCGTTTAAGAAACACTTAGACAACGAAATCCATAATTCGTTGTCTAAGTGAAACTTAAAACAACGAAATTTTTTGTCGCCGTAGTATTCGTACTTAGATGATGAAATGGTTACCAATTCGTCGTCTAAGTCCATACCCTAACACTAACCCCTGACCCCTAAACCCTGACCCTAAACACTTAGATGACGAAATGTAACATTCGTCGTCTAAGATGAATTTTATTGCCTCCGATCAAAGAGCACAACCATGTATATCATCTGAAAATGCATATTTTTTTCGTTGAGGGCATAGAGTAAATAATTATTGGACTGAGTGTGGACGGTTCAAAATCGGAGTTATAAAGATTCATATATCAACGTTTCCATTTCGTTGAAATTTCGGCTTTATGTTTGACTACGCCGATAAAACCCTTAACGAACTTCATATTTACTGAAAATTTGTTCACTTACATATTATGTTATGATGAATGTATCCAAAGGTTATTTTATCTAAATTTAATTTCGTTATTATTGATGTGAAGTGAATAGAGACATACGAACACTTAAGTTATACAACATTAGTAGATATATAACAAGCTTTTAGTCTTAAATCCATTTTTTTATGTCAAATTTCAATTAATTTCTATTTAGCTCATAAATAAGTGTATACGACAAGACAAACACCCGTAACTTCGGAAACAGGTTTACGAATTATTTTTTACGATAGTTTTCGTCTTTTAACTATTTTTCGATAATCACTAAATACATTTGATCGAATCCTAAACTAATCCTAATTAGATTGAACTTTTTTTTACAATATTGTATAAATGTAATAGTTACATCTGACAGTTGATTTTTGATGATTTTTAAGCAGCTACCCAAAATTAATTTTCATATATATTTTTTTTTAAATCACTTAGGCGATGAAATTATATATTTTTGTCACGTAAGTGAAATTTATTTTATTTAAAATATAAAAAAAACACTTATGCGACGAAAAAATATTTTTTCGTCACCTAAGTGAAGTTTATTTTATTTTATTTTTTTTCCATATGTTTTTTTTAAATTCACTTAGGTGACGAAACTGTATATTTTTGTCGCCCAAGTCCAAAATTTTGGCAGTTTTTTTTTTCTGCCAATTTTTTTTTTCCAAAAATTAAAAATCACTTAGGCGACAAAACTTGTTGGTTTCGTCGCCTAATTTCAAATTTTTGGCGGTTATTTTTTCTCCCAATTTTTTCTTACTAAAAATTCAAATCACTTAGGCGACAAAATTTGTTGGTTTCGACGTTTAAGTGGTCGCCTAAAAAACATTGTTCATCTACTAATTTTCACAATCTCTCTCTCTCTCTCTCAAACCTTACACACCACCACGACCTCGCTACCACTATTACCATCACCACCACCACCACACAAACGCTGCCGCTGCCACCATCATCATTAAATTATTTATTAATTACAAATTTTGTATTAATTAATAATTAATAATTATTATGATTTAATTAATTTTTCATTTATTTTTGTTAAAAAAATACTTAGACGACGAAATATCCAGTTTCGTCGTCTAAGTTGTTTATTTAATTTTTTTATTATTTATTTTAATTAAAATCAACCACTTAGATGATGAAAAACTTCGTCGTCTTAGTGGATTATTTATTTCTCATTTATTTATTTTTTTAAAATTCGACACTTAGGTGACGAATAACCTAAAATTTAGTCATCTGAATGGTTTAACTTATGCGACGAATTGTTGATTTCGTTGTCTAAGTGTTCACTTTTTCAGTAACTTTTCTTCTTCTATGTTTAAAAACTTAGACGACAAAATTTGTTTCGTCGCCTAAGTACTTAGACTACGACTCTTAGACGACAAACCTTAGGCGACGAAAAAAGTCACTTAGGCGACAAAACTATTTCGTTGCTGATTCACATCTTTTCAAGCATTTAATTAAACACTTAATCAAACACGAATACAATTAAAACCCTTCTTTGTTGATGTAGCATTGATAAGTAGGGATCGTTCTTAACCGGGATTGAGGGTGCATGCATAACTATGCTAGGTTATAAAGGGGGGGGGGTGCAAAGTTGGTTTGTTTTCTATAATCTACGAAATTAAACAAGAAAAATGGTTAGAAACACATCAAGAAATCACAAGTTCTAACATGTTTAAACTCATAGATAAGCAAACAATCAAGAACACATAACCCTAAACATGTTTCTACACCGAAAATAAACACTAAACTATTATTTACATGTGATCGTCACATTTATTCAACCTAGCCGTTTACCTCATCCTTATTTGATCCCAACGAAATTCATAGCTCAAGTTAAAACATACGCACATGTATACATCGAAAGTAGGGAGCAACCAAATCGAGTTAACCACCTAAGTCCAATTTTATCTTTAATTAGTTCATTAAAACATGCGAGGATGAACTGGATATTCGAGTATCATCCTAACAAGCTCTAACGCATTAAGTGTTGGTATACTAGCATGCATATTCGAACCTAAGGCTATGAACACATGGAAGGTTTCAAACAAATCTGAAAATAAACATCTTACAACAAAACATAATCTCACTACACAAAGTTTGGAAAATTCCTTACAAAACCGAAACAAATTACAAGATATTGTTACACTTTTTGATCCGAGGGATATTCGCTCCGCAATCTCCAAGTGTAGCAGCTCCTTGATGGTTGATGAAGTCGCACGAACTCAAAGCCAAATCGAGCAAGAGAGGCCGCGGGTGAAGGTAGGTTTATTTGGAAGGTGGTGGAGATGGTGTTTCGGTTTCTTGAGAATTCTCTTGGCTAAGTGTGAGAGGAGGTGATGTAGAGACAGGGGTTCGGCTCTCTAAATGTGTGATTTCTTGATGTGTTTCTAACCATTTTTCTTGTTTAATTTCGTAGATTATAGAAAACAAACCAACTTTGCACCCCCCTTTATAACCTAGCATAGTTATGCATGCACCCTCAATCCCCGGTTAAGAACGATCCCTACTTATCAATGCTACATCAACAAAGAAGGGTTTTAATTGTATTCGTGTTTGATTAAGTGTTTAGTGTACTCGGGTAGAATTGTCAGCCTGTCTTGAAACGTCTTTTCCGGGAGTTCTAGAGCTCAGAAAATTCTGATTCTTGTTTCATTGGAAAGCTTATTCAAAGGGCTGTAAAATCAATATAATGAACGCCATATTTAGAGTTGAATTGAATTTACTACGGATTTTAGAAGTTAAGTGACCTGACTGCCCAGTTTTCTTCTTCTTCAAGGAAAATGAAATCTTTATATCTTCAAATCTTGCATTCCTTATTCCCTAATAATTCTTGGCCGAATATACCATATATTTTAACATATTTTGGCCCTCAAATCAGGTATTTATCTTCATGGAATATTCTTCCAAAATTCGTCCATTATATGCTCCATATATTCCGCCATATTTGCTCTTTCCTGGGTCGCGCAGGAGAAATGTCTTCATCTTTTTGTCCACCATTTTGGTATCCATTTCATTTAGCATTTGGTCTTCAATTCTTGACTTCATGTGGGAAAGCATTTTAGTAACCATTTGAAGACCATTCCTCGGACCATTTCTTCTCCGAAATTAGGAACTTTCTCCTTAGCACGCTTTTAGCTCCAAAACACCTCCTTTATTATTTTCTCTTTTATTTCTACCTAAAAGCATAAAGTAAGTAAGAAATGATAGTACTAAGGTCAAAACAAAGCTAAATGTAAAGAGAAAGACGTTAAGAATCAAGCATAAAATGCGTAGATCAGTTGCCTGAGTGTATTTTTCTTGTAGTGTATTATCCTCACTTGATTTTAATTCATGTGGATTTGGCCAAGGTTCAAATTAGAGATAAAAGTAGAAGCAAATACAAATTCATATTCTAACTAGCTTGACATCATTCGAACCATGAATTTCATAGCTTCTTCTATCCACGATGATAAGTTTACATCAATCTCTTTTTTGGTTTTCTATTTTTCTCTTTTGAAAAGCTCGAAAAAGTGATTGTGTTGGTTTTGATATGGAAGATATGAGGAGAAGATCGATATGTTAATTATCTGTTTAAGAGATGAGGAAGAACTGAAGAGGAAAATGTTTTTTATAACAGAGGGGAGCAGGTTTTGGGTAGCATAGAGGTTCAAAGAACATGAAAGAAAAAACACTTTGATGAGAAAAACTTACAGTAGAAACGGCATATCCATTGAAGCTTAAAACTAGCTAAATTGTCAAAAGTCCAGTCAGCTGTCAAATTTTATTTTGACAAATTTTTTGGCATCTCCATTGGAGTTTCTCTAAGGAATCAAACATGTATAATAAACCAATACCAAACACAACTTAACTGACCCAGCTCTATGTTCGACTCGATCCTACTCTAGGAATGATAACCATGATCGCCTTGGACATAAAGTTGTCACGTTTTCTTAGAAAATCAATAACAACATGAAAGGACAATACAAATATACATATGCCTCCTATTTTCCCGTATTACACTCATACTTAATCACCAGCTATGATCTAAGTAACTCTCACCTCAAGCACAAGAGTGAAGATCGGTGGGAGGCGAGACGAAACGATGATGAGGCCATAAGGAACGGACGCAAACATCACACTCACGTGTTGAGTTTATAACACTGCATAGAACACCTGAGCAAGGTGATAAGTGATCTGATCCCACATCGAAGCCTTAATGACACCACCAATCTCAACTACCTATTTGAGGTATCTAGATCCACATTAATGGTACACTTTCTTTTATATATTACGCCGTAACTTTTTTTATCTCATTATTTGCTTATGACTTAAGCATCAGATGGTTGAAGGTCGACACACCCAATCTCTCATTATCCAATGCTTATCTTAGCAGTAATGGAATAGACAGTATCATAAAGAGATCATCAGAAAGCAAGTCCAAACATACGAGAAAATCAACCCATCTCTATCTCAGAACTGCTAATAGTTCTTGGTAGAAACAACAAACAAGGAAGTTTCTCCATTACGGACCTCTATGGTGGGGATTTGATGAAGAATTTTGAATCAATGGTTAATAAGCATCAATTTTAGATTATATTTTGACAAAACAATCGTTAAATATATGAGTAGATTATTTTTTCAAAGTTTCAACTTAATCGAAAATCGTTAAAGAAAACATAATCACGATGGATTAATTATGAACATGAATGATTCAACTTTGACAATTTTGGTACGTTCTTTGATTTCCTCTTGTTCGACACCTTAATAATTTTCAAATTTAATAAATATTTATGTGAATGATTTACTTGTATATATGTAAATATATAACGGTTAATCTTCTAAAATATTGTCAGAATTCAAAAGTATGGATTTTAAGAAGGATACTCACCATAGAGGTTCTCAATGAAAAATTTCTCATACAAACAACCTCTTACAAAGAGCAGGGTAAGTTTGTAAGAACGTTATATATATAGGAGAAGTGGGTGGTTGGTGATGGATCCCAAATAAATGTGTGGCTTCACAATTGGGTCTATCTTTTTCCTATAATCAAGCTTCTCCCCTCCTCTCATGCTAATCATGTAAATCTAAACCTAATGCATGGTTAAGGATTTAATCCACCAAGGCACTTGGAGCCTCCAACCTTTAATTGGTTTGTTTGATAATGATGTGTTAAATACTATTAAAGTTGTGCCTATCCCCATTTTCCCTTAATCTGGTACTTTTGTTCGGGGACCATAAAAATATATCAAATCAACTTTAAATCTTTAGAATAATGAGGCTTATGAATATCAGTATGCTAATATTCTCAATAAAATGTGGACGTTAAAAATTCCAAACAAAATGAAAAATTTTAGTTGGCTTTTAGTTTGTCAGAGACTTAAAACTCAAGATAAGCTCTCTCGATTTATGTCAAATGTTTCCCTTTTATGTCCCATTTGTAGCGATAATATTGAAACCATCGATCATCTCTTCAAGGATTGTCCTACTGCTAATAATATTTAGAATCTTGCGGCTTTCTCTACTTCAAATAGTGCTCATCAAAATTTGCTGACTTGACTTTGGGCCTCATTATCAAAACCTAATGGTCAAGAACTTTTAGAAAATGCTTTGGCCATTAGTTATTATTTCTGGAAAGTCAGAAATAGGCTTGTCTTCCAAAATAAAACATTTACTCCGAATGAGGTCGTGTATGCTTCTACTACGATCATGAGACAGTTTCGTCAGGCTAATTATATAAACAGAAATTAAAAAATTTCTGCTCATAATATTAAATGGACTCTTCCCACTAATTCAACTTTAAAAATAAATTTTGATAGTTCTGTTACGACTTACGAACCACAATGTTGCGGCATAATTTATTATTTGGAACTCAGATTGCCACCCTATTATTGCGCATGCTAAGAATCTTGGCAGGATAAACATTCTTGTGGTTGAAAATATTGCGCTCCGAGATAGCCTGTATTATTTGTGTAATACATTTTCAGATGATCAAACCTCGGTCCGTCCATCATTAAAGGAGACTCCAAAACACTTATTGATGCCTTGAACGGTGTAACTGATGTTCCTTAGAGAGTGACCACCATTGTTGAAGTCATCAAGTGCATGGTGGATATATAACTTTCTGGGATCCGTCTTGAGACATGTATTTCGTGAAGCTAATTTCACGACTGATAGCTTAAGCTAAATTGGGGCTTCAATCTGTTGGTGCGCGACGATTTGGCATTATACTCTGCCCCAGATGCTGGCCATGCTTCTTCTCAGTTTGACTTATTTGGAGGTGACTGTTACCATGGCTTTGTTTTGTAGTTTTGTTGTTTACTCTTTTCCAATAAAAAAAAGTGATGAAAGCCGCAAGTCAGATTTAAATACAAGAACCTCTGCTCCTAACAAACAAAGGAAAGGGCTAGGAGATCGATAACTTTACAATGGCAGTACCAAAATTGTTAACTACCCCTATTTCTATTCCCCGTTGAATTCCGCCTAGAAAAAAAAAGGAAAAAAAAACCAGCAATTCCAAGGGCCACAACACGATCACGTTGATGTTCTTGTTCATCCAAAAGCAGACGGGATTACTGTGATGTGTCTCAAAGGCTGCGTAACGTCGGTGCCTCCGGCATGCTGCACAAACTCCGCCGGCGAGAATGTGCTTCCATGGCAGACGCACACGATGCTGATCTCCGACTTGGAGTATCTATACAAGAACCCGTGAATTGTCGTCCCATTCGGTCCATTTCCGGTCGTGGACACGTACGGCATTTGTGGCATTGAAGGGGTCTTCTCCGTCCTTTCACTGTACTGCCCGTGGGTTTTCGGAGGCTCCATCTTCGTTTCCTTCAATGGAGTAGTGGTAATAGTTGGCGGACAATCCTCCGTTGATAAAACGGGTTTCGGAGTCGGTTCTGCGGGTTGAGCCGATTTTTCATTACGTCGGGCTTTTGATTCGATTGGATGAGAGGTAGCAGTGTGGTCAGACTGGGCTTTGTGCACTTTTGCAATCGCACCATTAAAAAGGCTCGATTGGCTTCTCGTATCACTACTTCCACCACCTAAACAACATCAGAACGCATTTCGAAATTCAAAACAAAATTGACCCAAGAAAAAAAAAACACTAAGCTATATTATGTAAATTGTCTGTCTACCTTCATGAGAGGCTGTGCTGTAATGCTCCGAGATGGTGGAGGTGCTACAAATCGGAGACCCATTGCTCAACGACGCCGTTTTGACCACCTTTCCTCCTCCTCCTGCTGCGCCATTCTGCCCACTGTTGTTGCACCACCCGTTATTCCCCAAATTCTGATTAGCCAGAAAGGGCCTGAAGCCGCTGCCGCAGGAGGGAGCCCAACACGGCACCATGCAAGGATAAGCGAGCCCGTTGGTGTACGGCACGAACTGGACCGGCGCCGCGTACGGGTACTGCACCGGTTTAACCGGGTACCGCTCCATTTCGCCGTTGCTCAAATTCAAATTCACGTTTACCGAATTCTCACTGCCTTGAGACAATAAGATACTATTATTATTACTATTTGTCGTCGGCTCCGAACTCTTCTCTTTCTTCCTCGCCGGCGGGGAGGATTGTTGTTCTCCGACTTCCTGCGGCTCGCTCCTTCCTTCTCCTCCTCTGCTTCTCTTCTCTTCTCGCTTCCTCTTCGCCTCTTGTCTCCGCAGAGCCTGCACCTCCCGCTTCGTCTGCGGATCCGACGAAAAGCCAACCGCCGTCAACGTCGATCTCTCTACCGCCACCGTCTGGATTTCACCATCTCTCGGATCTACGCCGTTCAAATTCGACTCTTCCGATCTTCTGGAACCGCCACCGCCGATTGACAGGCCTAAATCCAGCTCAAGCTCGTCGTCTTTAATCCCTCGCTCAGAAACTTCCACCATTGTTGTACCTAGCTAATCAAATTCGAAGCTTTTTTGTTCTTTCAAAGGTGGTGGAGAGACTCGTAGTGGAAATGAAGGAAGAAGATTCGTTTGTTGTTGGTTTTAAAATCGAATAGGATTTGCTTTTGCAGATCTTTTGTAGGCAGAAGCGAGAAGCGAGGAAGTGCGCCACGTGTCGATGTTTGACAAGGGAAAAGGGCGGTTGGGAACATGTAGGTTGTTGTTTGCTGGGGGATATAATTAGCGCCACTAATCCTGATTATTCGCGGGCTAAAGCTTCCTAATTCGTTGATTTAGCGGGAAATAAAGTCCCTCTTTAAAAACCCACGGCCCACGCTCGGAGGTTAAGAATGCGCCACGTGCATGAAGAGCACAAGGAGATTGACACGTGTTGGAAGAAGAAAATATGTACCGGTCGGAGATGCGGAGGTGACAGAGCTCTGTCATGCTTTTAACAGCTTGGCAAAGGGTACGGATGCGAATCTCTGTTTTCACTCGACGGATCTCTAGGCTTGGAAGATACGTGGTGACTTTCCAGTTTTACCACGTGTGTTGTAGCTTGGAGTGGGCCTGGAGTGGAGATACGTGTTGTAGCTTGGAGTGGGCCTGGTTTCCATGAAGTACGGGAGAATGAGGAGCCGAAACGTGGCGAGCAATACCAACTGCAAAGCTCAGCAGGGTCAAGTTGCTGGCATGTAGCTTTTTGACGGGTCGACGGGTATTGAGGAACTGGGGACGGATACGTGGTGGCAAGCCAATGGATAAGATGGCATAATCTAACACGCGGAGGGGCTGGTGTGTGCTTTAAGCCTTTTATGGGAAGGAGGATGAGGTTTTGTGGCGCATAGATCGAGTATGAAAAGCAAAGTGACCGAAGCAACCGGTTGCAGGTACAATGCAGGGATGCCACGTGTCAGCATTTAGCGTTCATAGGCTGTGTGTTGCGTTGCCCATAACCCATGCCCTTTATTCTGAAGAGCGAAGAGTAACTCTTTTGGGGCACAATTTCTTCCTATCCAGCTATGTGTCCTTTTCTATTGTTGAAGGCTTTGAAGGTGGAGTCGTGCAGGTGAGCAAGTTAGAGCGGTTACATCAGGGCGTTTTTCAGCACGAGCAGTCTCTCTGGCCCGTCAAATTCATCGGCGACTGCTCGGCATGAGCAGTTCCACGAGCATGAATTGTTCGAGCGAGAACACGAGCAGAGCTGAGGCCACGGAGTGGGTGAGAGGAGGGGAGGCGGGCCCGACCGGCGAGCAGCACGAGCAAGGCGTGCAGCGGTACGTGCTGTCGTCAGCGACCTCTCGTTGACGAGCTCGGGAGCTGCTGCTCGTGCTGCAGCCGGTGCATATGCTCTTAGCTTGCCATTTGCTGTAGGACAATGTAGTCAGTTGTCTTTTCTAACACGAAAGACTCGAGAGCATTGTTGAGGCGAAATGCATCAAGCAACCAACATGAGTTGTAAACATGAGCATTGCTTCCCATGTTTAAGGGTACGGCTCACCTAGATAGAGTTTAGTGTGAACTAATTTTTTTCTTTGTAAAAAATAACAGGCCGTCAAGATAAAATAGTCATCATTTCTCTAACCGTAAAGTTATATTTATAGTTATTTTTAATTTAAAAACTAAATGTAGCTCAAATGATTTTGACTTCAACTGTAGTAAATCAATTTAAATACTTGAACCATTATATCAATTGTTGGATAGTGCGACCACTTTTTGGATGATGAGAGATATAACTTTGAAACTATTTTATCTCTCATTTGTAGTTAAATATAGTTACTCAAAATAGCTCAGAGTCAGCTTAACTTTAACTACTATGTTGGAGTAGATTTTAGCTATAATTTAAAAATTATAGAAATTATAACTTTTAACTACTCTATTTGAGAGATGCTTTTAGGTCAATTCATATTCAACCCTATTCATGTGAGAACCTTCACATGTTTAGGTTGCGGTTTTGGTCTGTGTCCCCTCCCCCCAACTTTCCCTTTGTAATTTTTTTTTGAAATAACCTTTGTACTTTTCTCTGCTATCAATTACTTTGGTTAAAGGGATTGGTGTTAGGCTCCTAATTATAGCAGTCGTTATCTCTCTCTGAATAAAGGTTGATGCCACGTACATAAATGTTATAGACGTGCTAGCATTGCCTAATTTTCTTTCGTTTATCTATACTATTATCAAGCCAAGACGTTTTGTTTCCTAATTTTATCAAAATGTACCCATATTACACTTTTTATTTAGGTTAACCTTAATTATTGAGAGATATTATAGTAAAAGAAAAATTAACAGAAAAATAAAAGAAAAAAAGAAAGAAAAAAAACAGCCCACTAACCTTTACAAAAAAACCCACTAATCTTTACAAGAAAACTGTAATATTCTTCTACCATTTTCTCTCACTTTTTTACCAGCATCCATAAATAATTGTCATATTCTATAATTTTTTTTCTCACTTTAACACTTGCAGTGATATTTTTCTTTTTGGGAAAATGAAAAAGATGTTCAGTTTAGACTTTCTCTTTTCTCAAAAACCCAATATAAGTTTTCCATCCCAAAGATGTCCATTCTGTTTTTAAGTTTATAACAGACCAGAATTTTCGTCATATTTACGTTATTTGCTACTTTTTTTTTTATCTCTTACGAGTACATAACTCATGTTAGTTTTATTTCACATATCTTTCTCTCTCTTCGTTTGAAAATCGCCTCCGTTGTGTTCGCCATTGTGTAACTTCTCGTCGCCGTCTTTTTTGCGTCTTGTCGAGCTGTTCTTTCTCTCCTTTGCCTTGTCAGTCTTCGTCGGCATTCATATTGTTCTTTGTAAGTAGGAAAATCTCTGCCAGGAAACCCTAAATTTTTATTTTTCTCTGTTCTAAGCAGTTTTCATGCTCTTTTTCGTGATTCGTATCTATGCTTTTTGTATTTTCGGTTGTTGTTGTTATCGTCATTTTTTTATGGTTTTCAGTTTGATTTTCAGTAATTTTTCACTTTTTTTTTATGATTTTTTGTAGAATGTATGTGATGTAGTGTGTTCAAAAGGCTATTTGTTTGTTATATTAGTTGTTGTTGTTATTGTGTTTGTGATAGAAGTTTTTTTTTTTTCTGGATATCTTTGAAGTATTTGTTTGAGTATCTGTTGAATTATCTGTCTTGATATCCTTTCAAATTTTTTGAAATGAATGTTGTTGTTGTTGATATTTTTCTAAGGTTTTCAGTTTAATTTTTGGTTGTTGTACTAGTTTGTTGTTGTTGTTGTACTAGTTTAATTTTTAAGTATCTGTCTGAGTATCTGTTTGGGTATCTGTCTGAGTATCTGTTGAATTATCTGTCTTGATATCTTTTCAAATTTTTTGAAATGAATGTTGTTGATGTTAACATTTTTCTAAGGTTTTCAGTTTGATTTTTGGTTGTTGTACTAGTTTGATGTTGTTGTTGTACTAGTTTGATTTTTAAGTATTTGTTTGGGTATCTTCTTGAGTATCTGTCTGGGTATCTAAGTCTATGTGTGTTGATCATTTGCAGTTATTCTATATTTAATGGGGAAACACAGTAGAGCACACCAAGATTCAGATATTGAATCTAAAAGAAGATCATCTAGGAAGAGATCAAAAAAGTATGTTGAATCTTCAGAATCTGATGGTCTTGCTTCTTTATCTTCTTCTTCTTCCGAGGAGAAGCAGGTTGTTTATATAAAAAAAAAGAGCAAGGGAAGAAGAGTGGCTTCTTCTTCATCTGGTCCTGCTGTTTCCGATGATCGTCTTATGAAGATTATCAAGGAAGCTCTAAAGAAGAAGAAGAAGAAGAAGAAGAAGAAGAAGAAGAAGAAGACGACTAAGGGTATCAAGAAGTAGGAGAAGAAGAAGAAGACTAAGGGTATCAAGAAGTAGGATATGAAGGTCAAGGGCAAGAAAAAAGTTAGAGTCTTCTGAATCAACTTCTTATAGTGATTCAGAGAGTAATAGTGATAACGAAGTACCTGTTAGACAACAATAGCAAGTAGTGGATGAGCCAGAATTTGTTCAGGTGGTGTAATGGACCTGGAAGTGTCATTTCCAGTACTATTTGCACTATTTCCAGAAGTTCATTGTTAAAAATTGAAATAAAATCAGCGATGATAAAAAGAAGAGGTTGAAGGATACACCATTTAATAAGTTAATTCGTGCATTCATTGATGGTGATATTGATCAACGGGACTGCTTGAAGTTTGATGATTCTATTGCTGTTATGGCTGACGCATACAAGAAGAAGAATATGGAGTTTCAGTTCCATCCAACGCGTGTTCACCATATCACTCCTGCTTTTGTCGGATCTGTGTTGGGTTTGAGCACGATTGGAAAACTAATTCCATTGAACGATAAGAATGTGAAGATTACAAAGTGGCTGCACTAGTACAAAAATTGCCTCAGACAACTGTGTTCACACAATTGAATGTTTTGAGTCCGCTGTCCCAAAGTGGAAACAACAGCGCCTTAGGTGCTTCAGTTGTTGGAATCTCCTTCCTTGCTGCTCACGGCTCTCACGTCGCTGCTCACTCCTCTCACGTCGCTGCTCACGGCTCTCACCTCGCTCCTCGCCAATCTCACCTTGCTCCTCACCGGTCTCACCTCGTCTCTCTCCTCACTGCTCACGGTTCTCACCTCGCTCCTCACCGATCTCACCTTGTTGCTCACCGCTATCAACGGTAAGGAAACACAGATCGCCGGTTTTTTATTTTTGTGTTATTCTTGAGCTGGGTCTTTATTGATACTATAAATCGTATTTGGTTTTAAAGTTTGTGTGGGTCGGTTCTGGTTTCATGAACTTGGGTTTTCAATTTAGGGTTTATGAGCTGTTTATGTTTATATGAGTTGTGTGGATAGATCTGAGGCCTTGAGCATTGGGATATGGATATTATTGGTTTGAATTTGGATTATGTTTGAAGAATAGTACTGGCTGTGTAGTCAACATTGAAGAAGTTCTGGTTCATACAGTAACATGTGAGCTTAGACTTTGTTATAATCCAGTCTTTGTTGACTGAGAAGATAGGGAGAATATATGACCAATATTCATGGAAATAATTGTAAGAATTATTCGAATTTTGCATTAAAAGGTACCATAATCATACGTGTTTGCAAATGGATTCCTTTGTGTTTCGTTCAAATTCATTATTCTGGTGGTGATTGAGAGATGATTACTCTATGTGACTTGTGGTCCTAAGATTCATGGTGTAATTCAAGTTGGATATATTCTAATTAGTTCTTCATACATACATACATTCTGATTCTCGAGTTGAATTTGATTTCAGATTCACTTTGGATAGCCCCAAGACCAGGTTTGAGAAGCGAGTTATTCTGCAAAGTCTAAGACTACAACCACCTCATAATTGTTTGAATGCTTTGAAGCACTTGAGCTTAGTCTAGCTTGATAGTGAAATGTATTGTTCCTTTTAATGTGTAAGTGCTTCTAATAGTGTGTAATGTGGATGATGACTGCAACAAAGATCCTGCATGTTGTTAAGAACAACACTTGCTACTTTGTACCCTACTGATATGCGATGCTGCTGCAGTACGTGGAGGTATCTACTGTTAGTGTATATTGGGAAAATGATAGAATTTGTATGTGTGATCCAGTAGTGTATATTAATATGATTGTTCCTTCTTTCAGGCACTTCACATTTTTCTAGATGGTCTGGGGATAGCTTGGGGTGCTATTCTGATCTCGGTGACATTGATTCTTCTGTTTGGTGAGGTGAGTTTTCTTAGAGTAGGATGATCGAGTCAGTACAAGAACTCGTATTTGGAGAACTACTCTAGAAAAAAAAACTTCCCCGAATCGCGAAAGCGGAAATTTCAAATGATGACAGTCGTGTCACAGTTGATCCATTCAAGATCATCATCACTTCCCAGAACCTTGTATGCTTTCATGTTCTTTTTGTTTCAATTTCTAGTCAACATGTGTTATATATATATATATATTACTTTGGGCTTTCAATGTGGCATGTAGATGTGATGATTTTGTTCTTTATGATGAAAATAATCTGTTGTTTAGCTGTAATTGTTCAGCTACTTGCTGACTCGGGTTTTTTTTTTTTTTTTGGCGATTTAAGGGAGAGGTTTGGAACCCAGCTTCATATAATTCTTCAGCTACTTGCTCTCCCATGTTCTTCCTTCCATTACATTCTTCATGCTCTTAAAGTTTATACTTTTGATGTAATATGTCTGTGCAAGTATATACCGTTTAGTGGAGATATTGTTTAGGTGCTCACACTTAGCCAAAACAAAACCGTTTTTATTTTCTCCGTTATGTGAATATTGTACGATTGACTGCACCCAGGAATGGGAGGCTGTTATCAACTGACTCTAATAAGTTTGATGAACCCTTCAAAGTCGAGGAAGCAGAGACTATGCAAGTCCCCCCTCCTCCAACTGAGAAGGTATTGTCTTTCTGCATATGCTATAAAATTGCTTGCCCATGTTCTTTTGCATTGGGTAATAAGCATCGTGTTTGAATTATTTTCAGGTCCCATTTGAACTTTTAGTTAAAAGACAGATTTTACGCTTGTTAGACCCAAGCCTTCAGTGCCTTCGTTTTGTTTACGAAGAACTGATTAAGGTGAGTAGTAGATGCATATATAGGTGGTACATGTATATGACATCATTACATGAGGATAATTGAAACTTTTAATGCAAATTAGTTGCACTTGTGAGGTGACTGAGTTGCAAAAATTCCTAGTATTGAGAAAGCGTTTGGATGAAGTCATGATTAAGTTTTTGTGCGATGGCGCAGCACCTGCTGAGAGCATGATAAAAAATCTTATTGATATGGAGGTTTGGTCTGGTTAACCTTTTCAACGCATTCTTATACGGCTACATGATTCAATATATTGATATTCTCTAATATAATTGCTCAAGAAGCCACTTACTCTGAGGCTGATTTGGACCTATGCTGACTGATCTCCTTTCTTTCATTCAAGTAGATTATATAAACACTTCACAGCCACGTTTTTTAGGTGGGAACAGAGTTGCTGAGCTTGCTATGCATCAGTTGAAATCAGCACAGGTACATGGTGGTTAAGATATGATATACCTTCCATATTACAACTTCCCAAGTAATTTTTGGTGAAGATAACATATAAAACTTTCATATACCGACAGTGTTTCAATGTATATAAGTTGGTGTGCAGATGCCAATTTCTATCATTTGGTATTGTGAAGGTGAGTATATAGATTCTCTGACTGGTGTCTAAATTGATTTTGGTCAGGAAAGAGCAAAGGCACAGGAGGAACGTAAGCTCAACATAGCAAAGTATAGACAATTCTTGGAATCTTGCAACTTCATTAAGTTTCTCTTTTAGTATGGTTCTCTTGTATTCATAAAAGTTTTCTTTTGCCATCAAAACTTATACATTTGGATATCATCTTCTCACTTAGGCAAGCAGCTAGTGGCGGAAACTTCAAGATCGCTTAGTGGCTGATGAATGTTGCTCACGTCTGAAAAAAATTGATGGTTTAGAGATTTTCCAGGTAGTTCTCGTAATGTAGCATATGATAGTTTAAACCTTGAAACTAGATTTTGTAGCTTATGTAACATATGGCCATAGGAATATGTTAGTTAATCTAGGAAATTAAGAGGAGTAGAGGAGGACACATAATGTCTTTTTCTATTTGACTTTGTTTTAAGTTATGTAATTGTATATGGGCAACTCCTTGATCTGGGGTTTTCTTGGAGAACAGGAAGAATTGAGAAAGGCTGAACGTAAAAATCGTGATGAGTTCTGCAAAATGATGGAAGAACATATTACTGCAGACACTCTTACAGTTGCGACTCACTGGCGTGATTACATTCTGAAGGTAAATCGACATTTCCTTTTCTAAAAGGATAAATTGGTTGAATGTGGTGAACATGCTTCAGTATTATCTCATCTATTTAATCATTTCTGCATTCTCTTTCATGAAATATACCTTCATCCTTTTTAGGTTAAAGATCTACCTGCATATAAAGCAGTGGCATCAAACACTTCAGGTTCAACTCTAATAGATTTATTTGAAGATATTGTTAAGGAGCTCGAGAAATAAGTAAGTTAAGTTGTACATGCCTTCCTATGTAATTATGGGTTGTATGGAATATGACCAATAAACCTAGCTTTGCATTCCATTCAAAACTATGTACAAGAGGATCTTAACTTCTTTGTGATAATTGCAATGTTTCAGTGGGTTAGAAGAGGGCAATTAGAGTACACAATGAAGGAGATTGACGTCGAGTGGGCAGAGTGGCCAAAGCAGGCAATAGTGTACTTGGATTAGTTTCAATACTAGCTTGTATGTTTATGTGGTTTAATTTTATATGGAAATCTTAGGTAGTTATTTATTCCATCATAGGAATTACAGAACAATTATGATGCCGTGGGTTTAGGCAGTTGGTTAGGCTAGGGTTTATGGACTTAATGTCATGCTTTTGGACAATTTATATTTTGCTATGGACAACATGTATTTTTCTACCTAGCTAGCTACTTAAGTTTGATGATGAGTACGTACGTATGTTGAGATCGTGTAGAAAGTGATTTGGATACATATGTGTACATGCAACTAAAGACAGACCAAATTAAAGTCTGTCTTATAACTCATGTATAGGCAACTAAAAACAGAACAAAATCTGTCTTGTAACTCATGTACATACAACTTAAAATAGATCAATTTCTGTTTTCTGAGTTATACTCATTGAAGGACAATTCAAACAACTGAAATGAAGTTGTTAGTTAGGAATTCACACAATAAAATGTTTTATGATCACCGTTGTCTCACTCAAACAAAATTGTTTAAAGATCAATCTAACAATAGATATCACTAACTCTAACAACAGATAATCAGATATTACTAACTCTAACAATAGATATCACTAAAAAAGCAACTACATACATACCAATATGACAACTAAATGTTTTAAACTTTGTCGTCAAAGTAAACTTCCTGCAACTTAATATATGTTCTTACTAATTACTTTAAACAACAAAATACTTAATGAAATTTAGTTGTTTAGAACAAACTGCAACATCAGATATTTTGTTGTCTTCCATCATGTCACACAACAAAATATTAGTTGTTTGATATAGTATGAAACATCAGATACGTCCTTAAATAGACACATTTTCAGACTTTTTAAACAACTGAATTAGAGTTGTTAGAATACATGAATCAAATGACCAATTTTTTGGTTGTGTGAGCTCGATTTAGACAACTGCTAGATATACAACAGATTTTTAGGTGCTTCAGACAACTGATTTCCACCGTTGTCTGAAGCACTTTTTGTACTAGTGTTATATGGCTTGTTTGGGGACGTTTCAATCAGTAAGAATCATATCAGCAGTATGTTGGAGAATACTTGGTGACAAAGATAGGGTTGACGACTATGTTCGTCTATTGGTTTTGCGTCTTTTGGCCTCTATTCTGTTTCCTAATTCCAAAGGAACTTTGGCGCTTGGCTTTGCAAACTGCATGTCCTGTATTGAAGGAATGAAGCAAAATGCTTGGGCAATTGTTGTCTATGATGACATGTTCTATGCATTGGACATTTATGCAAAGAACTTTATTTCAGAAGTAACCATAAAGAGGGAGGAAGCAAAGAAGCTGAAGAAAGAGAATGTAGAGAAGATGAATGAGTAGAAGGCAGTGAATGATGATGATGAAGATGAGAAAAAGTTTGATAGAAGCAATGCGATCAATATTGGTGGTTGCACCATTATTATTCTGGTACATTTTCTTGAGTATCTGTCTATATTTCTGTCTGAGTATTTGTCTTTTTATCTGTCCCTTATTGTTTCCTTATTATTTTTTGTATCAGATTTATCTTACTTCAATCCTTAACATTGTGAAACCGAGAGCTGGCAAGGAGGACTCAAAGATTGGCATCAGTGATATTATGGATAATTTCTGAAACATCAGAAAGGAAATGCTTAGGGTGAGTATCTAACTGTTGTTGTTGTATCTAACTGTTGTTGTTGTTGTTGTTGTTGTTGTTGTTCATAGTTGTCTTCTGGATAACTGTCTCCTGGTTATGTCTAAATAGCTGTCCGTGTATCTGTCTAAATAGTTGTCTGGGTATTTATCTAAATAGTTGTCTGTGTATCTATCTAAATAGCTGTCTGGATCTCTTTTTGACATGCGAATTATTTTTTGCATTCGAGGACCAAGAAAACTAAAGCTGATGGTGATATAGTTCCTGTCTTGGTAAATATCAATGATATGGCCAGGATGACTATGCTAAGTTTGAAGCCGAGTTGCATGCCAAGGATGTTCAGTTGAAGAAGAGTGGAGTATTTGGTGAGAAGTTGCAAGAAAGTATCATGCAGAAGGATCCGAAAATCTCAATCAAGGATTCTCAATATGAGGAATTGCAGAAAGCAAAAGTAGTCCTTAGGCATGTAGTTATTGTTTTGAAGAAAGATTTCATTTCTTTGAAGCAAGAAAATGCGGACTTGAAAGTAAATCAATTTGCTTCCAACAAAAAGGAACTTGTTAAGCTGCGAATGGAGCTTGCTGGTCAAAACAAGGAGAAGGAATACGTTGAGTTTAGATTGGGAGTTGTGGAAAGGGAGAATAAGTCTCTTAAGAATCAGTTATCAATTGTTGATGATTCTATGAATGTGATGGCATTATTTAAGGCAGAGAATGTGGATTCCCAGAACAAACTTGCTGCAACTAAGAGAAAAATGTGCTTGAGACAAGATCAATAGAGATAAAGGATGCTGCTGAAGCTGCGGGTCGAGTTGTTTTTGAAGAAAATATGATGTTGAAGAAGAACTTGAAAGAAGCACAATTGCAACTCAAGGAAACTCAAGGGAAGATACAAATTGCTGTAGAAGAAAATAGTTAGTTGCAGAAGCAAGTTAAAGATGGTGCTGCCAAAGCTTCTGCTGGAGTTGCTACTAGAGAGATTTCATTGTTGAAGAAGCAACTCAATGAAGCTCAACTTCAACTTGTTGCTCAAGGAAAGATACAAATTGCCCTTGAAGAAAATAGTAAGTTGCAGAAGCAAGTTGAAGATGGTGCTGAAGCACTTAAATCATCTCAAGCAGCGAATCAGGAGCTTTAGAGGAGATTGAATGCTTTGCAAAGTCAAAAGGAGGAGCTTGAGAAGGAAAAGAAAGAAGTTGAAGATGCAAAGCAGAAACTTGAGGTCATCAATCAGCAGCTTGTTGAAGATAATTAGAAGATGAAGAATGTTGCTACATTTACAAAAGCACTAGTTGGTACCGATTCTGAAATTTGAAAAGAATAGATCTCAATCATTTCATTTTGTATAATTTGCCTAATTTTAAGTAACTGAACAGAAGCCCCTACTTTTTGTGGGGTGATTTTCTTTTGCAGAAAACAGAAATATCTATTTATCTATCTATCTATCTGTTTGAGTATCTGTCTATATTTCTGTCTTTTTTAGGTATCTGTCTGGGTATCTGTTTTGAATATTTATGTGTTTTTCTCTGCACATGTAGTGTAATCTGTCTTTTGTTTTTCATTGAATCCTTTTTTCTTTTGTATCTCTGTTAGGAAATTTGTCAGAAATGAAGAAGAGTTTCCAATGGGGAGAGTCTGCACCATCTTTCAATATAGGGATTACCCATTCTCCTAGTCTAATGACATTGCATGTTACTACAGTTTTGTCTCCAGAGGTAGTGAAAACCTTGGTGACTCCTCTTCCTCCTGTTGGTGGTTCATCTCCTCGGTCAGCCTGCATGAATTTGATTTTCAAGAAACTTTCTTGGCCTGGTGTGAGACTTAACAGAGAAAACATTTATCTTTACTCGAATGTTAAGAGTTTAAATGATAAGTCCAGGAAGCCCTTGAAGATGGACGAGATCTACTGGTGTCTGCCTTATGATGAAGTCAAGCGAAAGCGCCAGATTGGAAGAGGGAACAAATTTTTTGATGTGGTGGAGGTAGTGCTGAGTGGAGAGTTTGTAATTGTCGAAGTATCTTCACCCTTGATAGTGAAATCACTCAAGAAGATTAGGTGCGAGCCGGGAAAAATCTGTGTGAGTTTGACTGATGAGCAGAAGTTGGCCGTACCGTTTCTTGAATGTGACGTTTTTTCAGTACATGGGAGAGCGCTACCAGAGTGAGTTTGTGAGGTACTGGATGAAAAATATCAAAGAAAAATCTCATCTCCCAGAAAAATCTCACAATGAATAATCAATGGCTTGCACTCCTGGAAGATCATCAAAGAAATCCCACTCCGACGCTTAAACCTTATCCTCTGCCCCAATCGAAGAGCTATCATCTTTGCCATAGGCACCCACTATGACCGAAGAGTTTGACCATATAAAGAAGATTCTGAAGATCAACTTTGAAACAAGTTTACAAGAAATCCATCATTTGGGATGGAGAGTTGATGGGATGATGAGGAAGATGGATAAGATTGTAGAGGCAACTAGGAAGGTTGATAAGGCGATGGCGATGGCGACGATCAAGGATGTGGAGGAGAAGATCGAAGGGCTTACAGATATTATGCTTAAGATGAAGGAAATGGAGGGGAACTGATGGGTTTTTATGTGATTATGTTTTAGTATTTGCATGTTAGGGTTTGTTATTTTTAGTTAGGTTTCAGTGTTTAGAGATTTGTGATCCATTTTGCTTACTAGAAAACGTCCATTTTTGTGTTGTTGGTTATGCATGTTTTAGGAGAAAGACTATGGGAAAGAATATTTTGTAATGACCTTGTTAATGGATGTGTGATCCCAGAATTGTGGGTCTCAAACAATGATTCGATTGGTGATAAAGAAAGAGAATTCTTGGTTCAGTTATCCACCTTAACGACAGAAAAAAGGATTGATCAAATTCTATTGAGTTTGACTTTTGTGTATCTAAAAGTTGTTCCTTGTTAAAAGACTATTGGACTGAGTATCTGCTTGAGAATCTGCGTATGTATCTGTTTGGATATCTGTATGCGTAATACTATTTTGTGTTGCTGTTGAATTTTTGAATTTGAGAACCAATGTATTAAGCCTATGAACTAAAGTGTTTGATTTGCACTCTCTAATCTCTTTTACAACACAAAACATACTCAAATTCGTGTGTATACTTGGTATTGAAACGTAGCAGTCATAAACCAACCAACTGACAAATACTTAAATAGCTACTTAGGTAGCGAATAAGACAGATACCCATTATTATTCAGAAACGACATGTCATTTTTTGTCGCGTCTGCTCATTTTGAACCAACTGGCAGATACTTATACAGATACTCTCACAGATATCTGAACATATACTCTAACTGATAGGCTTTGAAAATGACAAAATTGATGCTAAAAAAGATTCATTGATAATATGGAAAAAAAAATACAATAGTAAAAATTATAAAAATACATAATAAACAAGAATTCTTCCTCTTTAAAGCTTCCTCTTCTTGCTGCTGCTTGATCCATCAAATCCTGGAGGTGGGGGAGGCAACATCTCTAAGATTTGGCGAAGAAGTTGAAGGATTGCCTCATCATTCTCCTTGATGAGTTTCTGTGTTTCCTTGAAATTCTTGAGGTCATCCTCAAGGCCAGTCATCCTAGTGGATAATTTTTGCAACATAGTTGGAGGTAGTGAAGTTTCTTCTTGACCGCGACAACGGTGGTGTTTGTTTTTCTTGCCTTCCCTCACCATTTCTTCTATCATCTCTTCAACAGAGTCTTCAGATTCCTTCTTTGATTTTTCGGACTTGTTGTTCTTGGAGGTGTTGGCCATTTTTGGACTTGTGGTTTTAAATAGAAACAAAAGAGAGGGTAAAGAGAAATATTTTTATTTTTGTGAAGGAGTTATGTTCAGTACATTTTTATTTATAGAACATGAAATATTGTGTTAAGTGAGTGGTTGCGTCTTTTCTTTCTTGGATGAAGGGTTGTGTATTAATGTTGTTCAATGTGATTCTGCACGCTTGTTGGGAGGAGAGAGAGAGAGAGATAGTTGAAGCATTTTTTCGTAAAAATAGAAGGAAAATAAAAAGATGCGGGAATAAACCGTTTGAGCCTCAAAAGACATAGTGGTTTGTTATCTATAAATAAGATTGACTTCCCATGTTCTCCATAAAATTTTGTGTTTCATTATCAACACCTTCTGCTTAAGTCTTCTACTTCTCTCTAAGTTTTTTTTATCAACAGACAATACTATGACACCAAAGAAGAAAAACTCAAACAACTCAGACACCTCTGGTCATTCAACAGACGTTGATTTTGATCCATCAAAGTCCAAGTCCTCCTCCTCCTCCTCCTCTGAAGACTCTGTATTTGACCCTCCTCCCCCTGCTGCTAGATTTCTTGTAGATCTTGTTCCTGATTGCCCTCTTCAACCTTTGCTGAAGAAGATGGGTTGTATGAAGCGTCGTATGGATATGATGAAGGAGGAAATGGATTTGGTTCTTGCTGAACAAGACCAAATGCTTAATTTTCTTATGGGCATCACATCTCGTCTTCCACCAGGTTTTGGAGGGGGAAGCAGCAAGAAGGTTAAGATGTGAAGCATTTGATTTTCTTGTGTTTGTTATTAGTTGTTGTTTTTTGTTGTTTGTAATTAAACTTATATTATTAATGAAGTTTATGTTTCTGTATATTTGTTCTTCATTTTATGTTTTTGGCCATGGATTTGATGAATGAATGTGTGTATGAAGTGATTGAAATCATCATCCAGGTCCAAACAGCTACTCAAATAACTACACAGACAGATACCCAGACAACGATCCATGAATTTTTGTGAATCAATTCATTAATCTATGCAATACTATTTCTGTATCTTTTTGTTATTCAGTTTTATATTTTGAAATGAAATTTATGAATGATTATATGAAGCAACTGAATGATACAACATCATTAGACTGGTCAAGTTAGATACTTAGACAGCTATACTTGAATTTTAGGGCTGGGATCGGGTCGGGTCCCGACCCGAAATGTCAATCCCGAATCCCGACCCGACATACAAAATTCTGACACTTTTCATCCTGATCCTGACCCGATAATTGTCGGGATCCCGACGTCGGGATACCCGACAAAATCGGGAATATGTCGGGATTCCCGACAAAGTCCCGACTTTTGGGCCTCAATATTTGGGCCCAACTTTTGGGCAAAAATTTAGGGTTTAGGCAAAAATTGATGGTTTTTTTTATCATCCAAAATCATCCAAAATCATCCAAAATCTTTTCCAAAATCTTTTCCAAACATACATCATCATTACTAAGTCATAAAAAAATAGAAGTTAAAATTAAGTTACAAACCCAAAGATGTAATGCAAGTACTTATTACAAACCCAAACATTTTAAGAGTAGAAGTAAAAATGAAATATGCAATGCAAATACTTATTACAAACCCAAATGAAAGATGCAATGCAATTATGCAAGTACTTATTATTACAAGCCATGATCACACTTGAGCACTTGATGATGCACCTAGACGTCCTAGAGTGTGTGCATCTACAAACAACAAAGAAACATATTAGTCCAATTTAGAACAAGAATAAAGAATTAAAATAGACAATCACTAAACCAATTAAAGGGTAACTTACTTGTCACTTCTTCACAATCCTTGTAAAATTGAAGTTCTTCTTCCGTTGGCTCCTTGTATAAGTTGATTTCCTCCCCCCTAAGCCAATCACTACAACACACTAATGCCTCCACCATTTTGGGTTGCAATGACGCTCTAAATGGATCCACAACTCTCCTCCCAAGGCTAAAAGCACTCTCACTAGCAACGGTAGAAGAGGGGATTGCAAAGATATCTTTGGCAATCTTTGTAAGGATTGGAAATGTTGTTATATTCCCTTTCCACCACTCTAAGACATTGAAGGTTGGGTCCCATTTTATAAAAGGATCGGTTAAGTACTTATCCACTTCATTGGATATCTCCGCTTGATTTTGATCTTTCCTTAGTTGGGTTATTTGTAAATGTCGCTTGAGTTTAATGGGATCATCACCATACATTTCCATCAAGCCCCTTACTTCATCACCATCATAATTCCCACTAGGAGTCGCACAAGAAGAATTCCCTTTGTATGCATGATACAAGTCCAACAAACACTTCTCTAAATCTTTCATCACAACTTGTTTTTCACCAATATTCAATCCCATTTCCGATAAATGGAGCCCCATCATTTGAAATTTATAACGAGGGTCTAGAATATGACCTAGCATAACAAGCTTGTTCACATTGTCAATATTTCCCCAATACTTGTTAAATTTAGCCTTCATCGATGTAGCAACCTCTTGCAATATAGGATTGGTAATATCATCCATTGCCTCATTGATACTTGTTCCAATTGAAACAATGTCCTCCCAAACCAAGGTTGATGTAACGGTTTTGGTTGCACTAAGTCGCAATGTAGTATCATGAAACCTCTTTAGATAATGCACAAAGGCTTGTGCCTTATCCCAATCCACTTCATTGGGAGGCCCCATTCTCTTCACCCCATTTTCAACCTCTTCATTAAAATAAGCCCAAAATGGCACACTCTCATCCGCCATCCTAGCAAACACCTTCCTAAACTTGTATGCAATGGAAAGCATTGTATAGGTGGAATTCCACCTTGTAGGCACATCAAAAGGCACGGTTGACATTTTATCCATCTTCAATAGGATAGCACAAGTTCTAAATTGGTCCAACCTAGTGGATGAGGAGTGGATGTACTTCACACAATTTCTAATCGACTCAATCGACTTAGCAAGGTACTTCAACCCACTCTTGACAATTAAATTTATAATATGACAAGTACACCTCAAATGCAAGTACTTCCCATTAAACAAGAGAGTGCCCATATCCTCTAGCCTTTTCGCCATGTACGACACTGCTATATCATTCGAGGTAGCATTATCAACCGTAATGGTAAAGACTTTGTTTATCCCCCACTCATTCAAGCACTCCTCTAAAACCCCTCCTATGTCATCTCCCTTGTGAGAAGTGATCTTGGTGAAATTTATGATCCGTTTATGCAACTTCCAATCACTATCCAAGAAATGGGCCGTGACTACCATGTAGTTGATATTTTGGATCGAGGTCCAAGTATCGGTTGTGATACTTACCCTTTGATCACATATGACACTCTTTATCTTAGTCTTCTCCAATATAAACAAATCCCAAACAAGAAGTGCAACTTTCTTCCTATTTGGAATCTTAAACCGAGGTTGGGCCTCCTTCATCATCTCTACAAACCCCGCCCCTTCAACCACCCTAAACGGCATCTCATCTCTAACAACAAATTCCACAACCTTAGCTTCAAGCTTTTTTTGATTAAAGGTGTGGGGTACCAAAGCACTAGTCATAGAAGATTGCGTTAAGGTCGGTTGGGAACTATGGGTGGCCACATTATGAGGGTTTGCCTTGCATTTTTCAAGATGTTTTTTAATGCCATTATTCCCATGTTTCTTGGAATGGGCGGGAACTTCACCTTGGCAATAATTGCAAATTGCAACTGTTTGCAAGAACCCCGAAGCATCTTTCTTTGTAACCCTCTTAGCATGTTCCCACACCTCCGACCCTTTCCCCCTAACCCTTTTGCTTCCAACACTCACCTCTACTTCTTCCTCCTCATGATTGATTGGTGTATGGGATGGAGGTGGAGGTACGGTTTGGGGTGGAGGTACGGTGTGGGGTGGAGGTATTGTTTGGGGTTGAGTTGTGGAAATAGAGGCATCAAGTGATTGACCAATTTGATTTTTATCCATGTTCACCTAATAAATCATGCATCATGCAAGAACTAAGAAATAATGTAGTATTGTGTAGATACTCTTTATGTTCAAGAACACTAATCTGTTCCAAGTACCTATTGAATTGGTGCGACGTACAGTCCCTGCCAACAGATTATTTGAGACGTCCTTGCAATATACATAAAACCATATGATCAGACAAGGAACTCAAACATAGCATGATGTGAAGCACTGAATTTATACTGACTAGTGACTACTCACAAAATGCTCAACGTGCCCAAACGAACGAGGGCAATGACATCTACAGGTAGATCGCCAGTGAGCTTGTTGTTGTTTAATTTCCTACAAAAATGCAGGTTGGTACAAGATCAGTATAAAACCAAATCAATGGAAAAGTGCTCCACAGGTTATGCATAGGGATAAGATCCATATATATGAAGATTACAGGATTTGTAAAGAGGTCAAATTTCCAAGAGATGAAGGAATAACTCCAGAAAGATTATTCCGAAAGATCCTCCTGCCAATAGAAACAACATATCAATTCAAGGACTCAAGAATAGGAACACGTATATTGCTGTCTTAAAGTGTTAACTTGCATTTGAAAGCTAAAATTTGAACTTACAAATGATAAGCTATATATTTACTTACAAATATTTCAAGGAACGTAAGTGACCAAGAGTTTCTGGAATCGGTCCCGAGAGTTTGTTCTTGTACAAGTCCAAGCTGACTAGATGGACTAAGTGACTAATTTCTGGTGGAATGGAACCAACAAGTTTGTTCTCAAACACTTCCCTGCATTTGCATCAATTAATTAAAATGCAACTACTCGAATAAAATGATTCAATTTGCTGCTCTTTGAAGTTTCAGAGATAAAAAAAAATGATCTTACAAGTATTGGAGGTTGATCAAAACTGCAAGCTCAGGAACAAGAGGTCCTGAAAGTCCAGCATTGCCAAGGTCCCTTCACAGATACAGACCACACATTTCCACTCTTATACCAAACTGCCAATACACGTAAAACTAATATATCTACCTATAATAATCTCAAAACAATTTGTGCTTCTGAAGAACACTAACAACCTTGTAACACTGTTTTGGCTATTGCAAGTAACGTGAAACCAGGTGCATGGATTGACCAACGTCGGATCCCAGCTCTGAAGAACATTGTTCAAGAGTATAACAAGTGAGGATATTGACACAGAAATATGCTCTAGCTCATCAAGCTCCTAAAACATACTAGCACAACTGCACAACATGTATCTCTCTATTTAACTTAGGCTTTTGTAAACTATAAGGTCAACATGTTGTTGGTCTAAAACTGTGAGTAAAGTGAAAGGGATCCAGGTCCAACAGTTTTTCGTGTCTTGCTAAGCTCAACTATCAAAGACATGACTGGTAGAAACAGAAATCACAATATAGTTCAGTGAAACATACCCAAAGTTTCACACATGCGTCAACGATAACCGGAATCAGGCATATAAAAATGGTTAAATCCGATTGATCAACCTCAAACCCATAATGCTCCACAAAAATTTCTAACAAAGTCTGCCAACCAGACTCAGAATGATACCTGCAAGCATGGAGTGTTGTATGTCAGAGAAAATTATTAAGCATATAACTGAGTCACACAAAATGCATAAGATGATCACAGAAAAGAAATTTATTACACTTTGGAATAAAAGTATTTTTTCTGATAAACGAGTAAGAAGAGTTAATAAAGAATACTTTGGCTAATCAACTGATTCAACTCTAGAGCATGTGAATAAAGATAAGATAGAAAGATTTTCTGTCTCAAAATTGGACATGTAATTCTAGAGCATCAAGCCCATGTTCAAAACAAAGACGGATTCTCCAGTCAATTACTTACCATTTCCCTCACATTCGGTACACAATAAGCTATTTACTTTGACAGTACTCTTATTACCGTCATTTGTAGCCTGCAAGACAAAGCCAAATTGAATTTCCAAGAAAACAAAGGAAGTTCAAATACACAAATTATCAACCATTTTCAAGGAAGCTTTAGCTTCACATTACATGTCTATCATTCGATTCATTCCATACAGTCTCTTCTACACATATGCTTGCACTTATCAAAATCCAATAAATCTGTCTGCAAACTCTGCACTCTCAGTAATCTCAGTAAACAAAGTATTGGCTGGTATTGGTGGACTGTGTTGGCTTTGCAGGTAGCCTTGTTAAACAAGTTTGGTGGACTGTGTTTACATGCTACCTGCAAGAGATTTAACAACGCAATTCGTATACATGCATGCATCAAATACAAACTCCTACACACCTAAACAAGTTTGTGTCCTAAAGATGTTAACTTCAAAGTTACTTGCGCACAATTCACAAAACCCATTTGTTTTACACAATCTAACAGGGTCAATGCAATCCAATATTCTATTTATAACCCTAGAAAATTAATTTCACGAACGAATCGAATTGTTAACGGCAGAATCAATCAATCACAAGCTAGGAACGATTCAAAATTGGAAAGGGGAGCAAAGAAACGAACCAGGAAGTCCCAATCCGAGTTTGGAAATTGGCATGAGATCGAAGAGGGTGGCTTGAGTCGCTTGACGAAATTGAAACTGAGAGTGGATGAAGGAGAGCCTGAAGACGTCACCGCCGCCGATTTGCAGAGAGCCGATGAATGAGAGCTACGGGTGGGAAATTTTTGAGAAGAAATCGACGGAGAAGAAGAAGAAAACTGAATTGATTGAAGAAGAAAACTGAATTGATTAAAGGGTATTTATGTCGGGTCGGGACATTGTCGGGTTTCAATATTCAACCCCGATCCCGGTCCCGTTTTGTGTCGGGTCGGGACAAAACCCGAAATGTCGGGTCGGGTTTTTTCGGGTCGGGAAAAAGTCGGGTCGGGCGTGGGTCGGGCAGCGGGTCGGGTCGGGATTTCGGGGATTTTTCCCACCCCTGTTGAATTTTATTGAATCAATGCATTAACCTATGCAATAAAATATTGTTTTCCCCTTTTTTACGATGTAGTATAAAACACAAAAACAAGAGACCCGAAAACAACCTCAATTTTGTATTTGTATTTGTAACTAACAAGTTGTAGATCTAAAACTCGTATACAGATATCCAGAGAGATACTTAAATAGATATCCAAACAGACATTCAAACTTTTAGAAAATTATTCTGACAACATCTTTAATAATCCACACAGACTTGTATGTTCAATCGATAGGGTTGTTGCAGCTTCTTCTGTTGTGACAAGCTTGGTGACATCTTGAGCACTCTGTCGGTATTGTTTGTTTTTCTCCCTCCTTTCTCATTCTATTTTTCTTTGGTCTCCCCAGTTGTTTCTTTGTTAATAGAGGTCTGACGTTAGGTCCGTAATGTGACAAGTCCTGAAGTGATTTCTCAATGTTTGCCACTAGATTGAGTGTAAATGAGTAGGCTTGTCTGTAATACTAAACTTTGTACAAGTTGTTAACATAATTGTAAGGTTCTTTTCCTATCTCTTGAATGACAACAAAGGTATGAGAGCAGGGAAACCTCAATAACTGTCACTGTCCACATAAGTAGATCCATGTCTCCATGTTGACTGCACTATTGTATTTGTTAGCCTGAACTTCGTAGACAAGACCATTGGAGTTCATCACTCTCCAATGCATTCCTATATTAACTGTCTCAGTTAGTTTTCCTTCGATCCCATTGTAGTGTGTCATCTTCTAGATTCTTCTTTTTTGCTTGCAATCCTTTCCATCACCTTTCTTCTGGAAGAAGAGTAACGGAAAAAAGAAATGAAACAGTGCAATATACAGATATCCTAGAATTAATAGAATGAATCTAGTTGTAATGTAATAATAAATAAATATCCAGACAGCTACGCAGTCAGATACTCTAACAGATACTTAGACAGCTACCCATGAAATAATAGAATGAATCAGTTTGTAATGGATGACTTGATTTCATCAGCAAGATAGAAGACATGTAGTGTGCGGAGATGTACAATCCAACTGTTGAAGCACTCCGATATGTTGTTTGTCATTTCGTCATACCTATATCTTCTGAAGAATGTAGCACACCATTTTTCCTTTGGGAGATCCTTGAAGAATTCAGTTATCTCTGTATATCCACCTTCTAGCTTAAGTTGGTTAGAAAAGAATTCATATTGCCTTTTGTTTCTAGCATATGCACATTTCATAAAGAGTTCAGAAATTCTACCCTTCAAGTGCCCTCTGTAGTTGTCTTTGATGTAAGCAACCAAGTATCGAAAACAGTAGCCGTGCTCATCATTGGGGAACACATCTGGAAGAAAACTCATGATTCCATTACCACAATCTGAGAGGAATGTTATTTTCCTCCGAGTATTAGTTTCCTGGTTTATACTGTGTCTATCTATCTCATCGCTTAGGTTCATCAAGAACCACATCCAGTTGCTGTCATTTTCGGCATCAACTATGGAAAATGCAATTGGATAGAGTCCTAAAAAAGAACCAAAAAGGTGAGGTTCCTAGTTGTATAGTAAGTACTGAAGTGCAGTTTATAAACAAAAAATAGATATGCAAACAGATACTCAGTCAGCTACCTAGACAACTACCCTGACAGCTACTCATATAGTCTTTTCTTTCATTATCTTGATCTGCATCTTTTGTAGAGGCCCCCATGATCTCTCATTTGTATTTATTTTGAGAAAACTTGTTTCAACGAAAATCATTGGTCTGTAGTATTGAAATCCTTGCATGCAAGCACCGAATGACACAAAAAGGTGCTGAAACCTGTCTATTTTCGGATCAATATCGACAACTCTGGAGCCAGGATTTGTTTTCATAAATTCGTCTCGGAACCAGAGAAGGTTTGTGTAGGTTTCATCTTTGTTTCCATGCAATGAATTTATTGCTAATTCCTTGCCATAACACACCATCTTGTAAGGGACTTTAAGGCCAAAACTCTCTCTGATTTCTGTATGTAAGTCCTTGGCTCCCTTATTAAGATCAGTGCGCAGTTTGTCCTTAACGATTGAGCTGAGTATTGAATAAATGATAAGTTTCAAGCAATGAAGAACTCTTTAGTCAGATATTTCAACAGCTAGTGTTGTTAGAAAAAGGTCCATACCTGATAGTAGAAGATATCATCATCTCACTGGTTTATTTCCGAATTTTTTCTTTGCATGTATGCTTGCTGTTGATTTCAGTGATGTAAAATGATCCATTCGCCCGGTATAGTCTTGCCTTCACAAACTAGTTGCATTTATCGCGCCCTTTGTATCTAAAATGTACACTTACGCGTGTTGGCTCATTCTTCTCATATGTAAACTTGAATCTACTTTTAATTGAGTACTTTCTGACTTTCAGCCTGAATTTAGTTACACCACCTAAGAATTTCTGCCCTTTTTCTTGTATCAGTTTAGCTCATGGTTTTGTCAAGTAATTCTTTTCTCTTCTTCTCGAAAGCATCCAAAACTGACATCAACAATATTACTTATTTCCATGTAGCTATCCATCTGCACACACTACAACATTTTTGCCCATTACCGGCGAGATCACCGGAGACAAGGCCGGCGACCGGAAAAGTCGCCGGTAATGTTCAACATTACCGGCGACTTAGCCCGTCGCCGGTAATGTCGCCGGAATCTCGCCGGTAATGTTGCAAAACATTACCGGCGACTCCAACCGTCGCCGGCAATGTCTAGGGAGACATTACCGGCGATTTTCCGGCGGGAATTTCGCCGGTAATGTCTCCCTAGACATTGCCGGCGACGGTTGGAGTCGCCGGTAATGTTTTGCAACATTACCGGCGAGATTCCGGCGTAAAGTCGCCGGTAATGTCTTCATTTCCGGCGACTTACTCCGTCGCCGGCAATGTGTCTTATATTAGATGCCGGATCGGGCAGCTCGATCATTCAATCATTTTGAGCGAAAAAAATCCAAAGAAATCGAAAGAAGGAAAACGTACGCTCTGAAATCGATCATTCGGTATATTGTCAAAATTAAGGCGGGCGTCGAAAACTCGATCACTCGGGAAGCTATTTATATAGGTACGTAGGTGTATATATACGTATATGTGGTATATATATATGTGTGTGTGTGTGTGTTGATCAAATCCAATTCGTGAGATATATATATATATATATATATATATGAAATGTTGTTGATGTACGGTCACCGAAACGAGAAAACAGCTTGTAGTTAATCTTGTGTCTGAATCAATGACTGGTATTATCGTATTGTTATCGGAGCCAGGCTTAACAGAGCCTCCTCCTATATACCCAGTCAAATACGTTTTGAATTGAAAAAAGGAGAATACGTACTATCATCGAGTACTGAATCGAATTCAGAGATTAGATCGATATATATACATATGCATGCATGTGTTGATTTAATTAGAGTTGAATTGAGAGATCACGTCGATTATTAGTAGTGAATGTGTGTATATATATATAATTAATACGTAAAATTGTTAGAATTTTCAGGATGGACAAGAGTTGGATGAGCCTCGAAAGATGGGATGTCAGATATCACGAGGGAATTAGGAGTTTTGTGGATTTTGTGAAGGCTAATTGTGGAGACACTACACTTCATTATTGCCCATGTAAAGAATGTAAGTGTTTCAGCGATCGATTTCGATTTCCCATTGATAAAGTCCAGAGGCACCTGAGTAAATACGGGTTTTGGGATAAGTACACTTGTTGGATTTATCACGGTGAAACATCGGTAGCGGGTCCGCATGATCATGGACAATTTGGTGAGAGGGCCAGTCCACGCTATGATTATGGAGATTTTGCTGAGAGGGGCAGTTCATCCTATGATCCAACATCGATGTTAATCAATGATATGTTTCCTCATGAGAGCGGTGTATTTGCTGATGAAGCACCAAATGTCCCTCCCGTCGTTGAGGGTTTCCCCCATATCGAGCCAGTCGAACCATTACCTGGAGGTCATGCCAACACAAGCGGTATGGACAAGTACAATAACCTGATTGCATTGCAACAGACTCCGTTGTACGACGGTTGTAGTAAGACTGTTCTTGAAAGTCTGATGGGAGTGATGCAGCTAAAAATGGAGAACAAAATGTCTGTCAAAGCTGTTGATTCTTGGTTGAAGTGGACTGCTTCGCTACTGCCACCCGGTCATCGTCTTCCTACCACTCATCATAAGGTGCGACATATCCTGAAAGATCTTGGGCTTTCCTACATCAAAATCCATGCATGCAGATATGATTGTATTCTCTTCTGGGGAAAAGATCTGGAAGACCTTGAAGTCTGCCCGGTATGTTTTACAGAAAGGTATAAGTTGACTCCTGCAGGCAACAAGAAAGCTGTGAAGATACTTCGATATTTCCCGCTTATTGATAGGCTGGAGCGGTTGTTCATGTGTGCTTTCACGGCCGAGGCAATGAGATGGTGGGTTGAGAGGAACTTGCCTGACGATGACACCCTTATACACCCTTCCGACGGAGAGGCTTGGAAGCACATGGTCAGGGAGTTTGATCATTTTGCAGCAGAGGTCCGAAATGTTTGGCTAGGGCTCTCATCTGACGGATTCAACCCTTTTGGCAACATGAGTCTTCAATACAGTATATGGCCAGTTATTTTGGTACCGTACAACCTTCCACCATGGATGTGCATGAAGAAGGAATACAATATGCTCACTCTGTTAATTCCGGGCCCGGGTTATCCAGGAAAGTGTCTCGATGTGTATTTGAGGCCTTTGATTGAGGAGCTTAAGTACCTGAGTGAGTGTGGCCACCCCACTTACGATAGGTTCAAAAAGGAGATGTTCCAGATGCATGCCATGCTTGTTGGCACCATCAGTGATTTTCCTGCCCGCGGTATGTTGTCGGGCAACGTTACCAGGGGTTACAGGGCTTGTTCAGAGTGCATGACGGTTGATTGTTGCAGTCCTCATTGCAGTAAAATTGTCTCGATGCGTCACCGTTGTTGGCTTCCATATGATCACCCATTTAGGCAGGATCCAGACGCGTTTGATGAGACTGTTGAAACTGGTGTGGCACCCAGGCGATGGACAGAGGACGAAATTTTGGAAGTGTTGAATGAATACGATTTTGGCCAGCTGAGCAATCATCCTGACATAGTGGCGTCAATTCCAGACAAGCCCGAAAGGTATAAGTTTTGGACACACAAGAGCATATTCTGGGAACTCTCCTACTGGCCCAGGTTGCTTATCAGACATTACCTAGATGTCATGCACATAGAGAAGAATGTGTGTGAAAGTGTGGTTGGCACAGTTCTTAACTTGGAGGGGAAAACAAAAGACATCCCTAAGGCACGCATTGATCTTAAAGCAATGGGTGTGCGGAAACATTTGTGGTTAAGAGATGGTAAGAGAAAAATGCCGCAAGCTCCGTACACCGTAAAGCCGAAGCATAAGCATGAAATTTTTCGGTGGCTGAGTAATGTCAGGTATATATTCTTATGGCTATGTATGAATTTGTCCTTAAATTTTTAGCGGAGTATATATGGTTATATGCGAGAAATATAATTGGTCCATATATATGGCTTCATCTATATATATATGCAGGTATCCTTATGGCTATGCAGGAAATATAAGCAGGTGTGTTAACTTCCGGGACAATAAGATGTACGGATTAAAGAGTCATGACTGCCATGTACTGCTTCAACGCCTTTTCCCTATTTTCATTCGAGGGTACATGCCCAAAGAGGTGGTGGAGCCGTTGGTGGCCTTGTCAAGATTCTTTCAGAAGTTATGCACCAGGGAAGTTAAAAAAGCAGACCTGAGGGAGATGCAAGATGACATCATTTTTATCATGTGCAAGCTTGAGAGGATATTTCCCCCAAATTTTTTCGACATAATGCCGCACCTGATGATCCATCTTCCAGAACAATTGTTGCTTACCGGTCCCGTACACTACACTTAGATGTATCCCATGGAAAGGTACAAATGATTCATAAATTTGGTTTGCCTATGGTTTTTATATGTAATGACTTCTGGTTAAGTAAGTTAACATGCACTTGTTAACTTGTAGACAATTGGGAGCCTACAAGGACTATGTGAAGAATAAATATGCACCTGAAGGGTGTATCGCTGAAGCATATCTTGCGCACGAGTGTGTAACGTACACCAAAGTCTACCTCGAAAATGTAGAGGACCCCCAACAACATATGCCGATAGATGAACCCCAGTTCAACCTTTCTATCATCTCCAGTGACGTGGTAGTACAGGGAAGCTTGCCAAAGTCGTACAAGTTGGATGGAAATGAGGTAGCCATTGCCCACTGGTCGGTACTGATTAACTGTCAAGAAGTACAATATTGGAAAAACTATCATCTTCACTGCCCTGCTATTGCCGGAAATGTTGATTACCACAACAAGACGTTTGCAAACTACTTTGGTCAATGGGTAAGTATATGTGTATATGTCTATTTTTATATATATATCCTTACATAGCATGTATGTATGTACGTGCCTTTGTGGTTTCAAGATGACATAATTTCTTCTGTACGTATTAATATATGGACGTTTTCAGATGAACCATGTAGCAGATGATGGTTGCCCAGAGTGGTCAAACGAATTGAGGGTCCTGGCGATGAAACCGATTGCTTCAAAAGTTTACTCGATGTGTCAGGTCAATGGCGTGAAATTTATATGTGAAAATCGAGACGACCGACTGAAAACACAGAATTGTGGGGTGATGGTCCATGGTGGGCAGGATGGCGTTGACTATTACGGTGTCCTTCATTCAGTTGTTGAACTAATTTATGGGAACCGCATGAAAGTGCACTTGTTCAAGTGTAGATGGTTTGATACTAGCCCGGAGAACACAAGGACCGATCAGTACGGAACATTTTCGGTGAATACTGCTACTACCTGGTATGAAGATGACCCTTTCGTTCTTGCCTCATCAGTAAAACAAGTGTTTTACCTGGACGATCTTCTTAACAAAGTCCTGTGGAAGGTGGTTAACCATGTTGCTCATAGAAACATATACAGTGCTGCCACACTTGGTGATACCGCAGATGATGAGGAAGTTACTGCATACCAAGAGCCGAACGCTTTTGACATTCCGGAATCATCTACGATTCGCCTTAATAATGTGAGATCTGGGAGTGTGGTTCGAATTACTGGAGCAGAACTTCTCGATGTTAATCCATATGAAGTTGACGCTGATTCAGATGACGAGGAGCGGCACATATTGCCAGAGGTTACCTATGAAACCGAGTCAAACTCAAGTGATGAAGATGATTACGATTATCATCCTTAGTACGTTGGAAATTGTAGTCGGAAATTGTAGTCGGAAATCGTACGTAGTCGGAAAATGTAGCTAGTCTAAATTGTAGACGGAAATTGTAGTCGTTAATCGTACGTAGATGGAATTTGATAATCGAAAATGTAGTCGGAAAATGTAGTCGTTAATCGTACGTATACGGAAATTGATAATCGAAATTTTAGTCGGAAAATGTAGCCGGAAATCGTAGACGGAAAATGTAGTCGTTAATCGTACGTATACGGAAATCGTAGTACGTATACGGAAATCATTAATCGAAAATGTAGTCGGAAAATGTAGTCATTAATCGTACGTATACGGAAATTGATAATCGAAATTTTAGTCGGAAAATGTAGCCGGAAATCGTAGACGGAAAATGTTGTCGGATATTCTTCGGGAAATAATGACATTACCAACGAGTTGAAGTCGTTGGTAATGACATTACCAACGAGTTGAAGTCGTTGGTAATGACATTACCAACGAGTTATAAGCAACTCGTTGGTAATGACATTACCCACGTGTTAACTCGTCGTTGGTAATGTCATTACCAACGAGTTGCTTATAACTCGTTGGTAATGTCATTACCAACGAGTTGAAGTCGTTGGTAATGACATTACCAACGAGTTATAAGCAACTCGCCGGTAATGTTTTCTGGTTTCCCCCATATCGAGCCCGAGCCTTTCATTTCTCCTCCTCTCCCTCTCCTCCTCCTCTCCCTCTCCTCTCCCTCTCCTCTCCCTCTCCTCCTCCCAAATCGGTCCGGTGAGTGTATGTGCTCCTCCTCCTCCTCTCCCACTCCTCCTCCTTATCCTCTACTCCTCCTCTCCCTCTCCTCCTCTCCACCGATCCCCTCTCCTCTCCTCCTCCGAAAATCTCCTCCTCCCCTCCTCTCCTCCCCTCACCATTGTAGGTGGAAATTCATGGCAGGTCCGATCCTCTCTCTCTCCCTCTCTCTCTCTCTCTCAATTTTTAATTATTTTTTTGCATGTGTATGTGTATGTGTATGTGTATGTGTATGTGTATGTGTATGTGCATGTGTATGTGTATGTGTATGTGTAAATTAATTAGGGTGCTAAGTTGGAAATTAGGGTGATAAGTTCTAAATTAGCATGTATGTATATATGTGATGTATATATATATTTAGGTATGTGAATATGAAGTGATGTATATATATATGTGAAAATTATGTATAAATGTGGTTTGGATGAATATGTGATGTATATATATGTGGAAATTAAACCGGTTTAATTTGGATGAATATGTGATGGAAAATTAATTAGGGTTTGTGATTTGGATGAATATGTGATGGATAAATTTAATTAAGATGCATGATGTATATATATATACACATCGAATATGTATAGTCGTTAATTTAGGTGATATAGTTGTTAATTAATCGTATAAATGAAGGTGGAAATCGAGATCGGGACGGTTTAGAACCAGAACGGTTTTAAACCGGAACGGTTTGGAACCGGAACGGTTTGGAACCGGAACGGAAATTGTAACCGGAACCTTTATGTTACAAACGTTTCCGGTTACAAACAGTTCCGGTTTCAAACGGTTCCGGTTCCAAACCGTTCCGGTTCCGATTTGTTATAGAACCGAAACGGTTTGGAACCGGAACGGTTTGGAACCGGAACTGTTTGTAACCGGAACCGTTTGTAACATAACGGTTCCGGTTACAAACAGTTCCGGTTTCAAACGGTTCCGGTTCCACACCGTTCCGGTTCCGATTTGTTATTGAACCGAAACGGTTTGGAACCGGAACTTATTGTAACTGGAACCATTATGTTACAAACGGTTCCGGTTCCAAACAGTTTCGGTTTCAAACGGTTCCGGTTCCAAACCGTTCCGGTTCCGATTTGTTATAGAACCGAAACGGTTTGGAACCGGAACTGTTTGTAACCGGAACCGTTATGTTACAAACGGTTCCGGTTACAAACAGTTCCGGTTTCAAACGGTTCCGGTTCCACACCGTTCCGGTTCCGATTTGTTATTGAACCGAATCCATGACTATTACGATGTCCAGGAGGTTTTGCGGCTAATTGGCTTCGGAGAGGTTCCCGAAATAGTGGAGGGAACAGTAGTCAAGCTTCCTCCTCGCCCGCAGTTAGCAACACGCCCAGTGGGCCAATGATGACTGCTCGCACGAGAGCCTTGCTAGAGGCGCGAGCTGAGGAGGAAGCTGCACGATCAAGAGCCGTGGAACCGGAATTCGAGGCTCGAGCCTCAGTCTCTAGACGCTCAATCAGCAGACGTCCCTCCGGTGGCAGAGCCTCAGACGAGCGACAGTCAACGGGGGCATCAGAAACTCCCTCAATCCGAATGCCCCATATTCGGATGGTGCCTACTCCCGTTTCACGGGAATCATCTGAGGCACATGGTGGTGCTGGCGCCTCATCGTCCAGGCCTCGTCTATCTCCGCCGTCCGGTCTCTTCCTACCCGACGAGATTCCTGTCATCCCTGAATTCGATGATAGGGGGATGCCTGTTTATATTGAAGGACGGCCGGATTTCCTGACCGTGGAGGAAGCGTATAACTTCCTCCCGTTCGACCCCGTGTATCTTTGGAGTGTGAGGTGCACCAACCAACAAACGGACGATGCAGGTAAATTTTATTTAACATCAGATTGATTAATTAATTATTACTTAAGACTTGCGATTGGTTCAATTAATGATATCAATTTGTTGACATTGTTTTATTAGGCAATTTCGTTAATGGGACTGGAAAACGGAAAGGGGCTAGAGGCACCTGCACCGGGAAGAGACTTGAGCAGGCCACCGGCGGAAGGAAAACGCCCATAAGGGCCAATGAGGATGGCGAGGTGATCGAGGCATTCGACACCACGCGCAAATATGTCAGCATGGCCGGTGCGATCGTGCGGGACAAGGTCCCAATGCTTTGGCCAGATTGGGAATCTGTGCCTATCTACGTGAAGATGCAAGTGCATAATGCACTCAGTGTGAGTAAAATCGTATTTTCATTACGTAAATTTTACATTTATTAATTAAGTCCACTTAAATATATAATTTTACCTTTTATATATTCATATTGCAGATGTGGTTTGACGTGGATGAAGTTCTTATTCACACGTGGGTAGAGCGTCAACTACATAATCGGTGATGTGCTTCGACTTATTTGAATATATATCGAGTTAGATTTTTGTTTATCAACTGTTTTAATATCTCTAACTTTTTTTCCTTGTTTTAATATAGGTATAAAGAGTGGAAGAACGAGCTTTCTTCCCATTACACTGTATACAAGGAGCTAGGCCGAGGTTCTACCCCTAGCGAATTCCGGTTTAGGGAGTACGAGTGGCTGTGGCTGATAGCCCACTTCGAGCACCCCAAAGCTCAGGTATGCATCCTTAATATATCTTACAAGCCTAATGTATCGTATCAGATTGAAATAGTGTGAGATCTAATTTTTTTCCATATGTTTATCAAACAAGGCGATTTCGAAGACGAACCGGGCGAATAGATTGAAAAACACCAGGGCCCATCATGCAGGTTCACTCAACTACATGGGTTGGTCGACTAAGGCGCAGCAACAACAAGAAGTGAACCTCTTGGTGTATATTCATCAGAAGTTCTATCCGCAGTGCCCTGACGAAGCGGTAAGTCTTTCGCCTCTCCATGTGTTAATAAAACTATTTTTCGATATTAATAGATGTTGTTAGTTAATACGTTGTTCATTTTCGCTTTTCAATTAGGCGAGAGTGGAGGAGGCGACCGCAGAAGTGACCATGAGTATAGCTCGGACTAACCATCCTGACTGCTCCGAGGAAGAAGTCACCCAGTATGCCTCTCAGATCGATCCGCTTGATCCCCCGATAGCGGCTCAGATCATGGCAAAAGCGTGCGGGACTGGAAAGAATACCTACTACTGTAGGGGAATGGGCTCGGCGGGAGAAGGAGTATTGAAAACCACTTCACAATACTCTACCGGGTCAAGAAGTTCAACTTCTAGTCGTAACCTCGCAACGGAGCTTCATAGGACGCAGAGGGAGTTGGAGGAGCAAAAGAGGCAGATGGCCGAGTACCAAATGCAGCAGACACAGGTGCAGGCTCAGATGTACACATGGATGCGGACGATGTACGAGGCTCAGACTACCGGACAACCGTTCCCCACACCTCCCCCGGTCCCGGTCCCGGTCCCTCCGTTCCCTAGCTATCCACCACCACCACCGCACCAGTCAACGCCAGAGCAAGACCAAGGAAGCCACCGGAATTCAAATGAGTACATGGATTACTTCGACCCTGACCCGCATGTTCCTGGACCCTGACCTGTAGTTGTAGTTAATTTTCGTATCGTCGTTGCTATTTGTACTGTACGTTGGACATTTATGTGTACTGTTGAACTTGTATGATTGTACGGTTTATGTCTTTCAATGCAGGTTCTGGAATTGGGCCCAATCCAGAACCGCGTTTTTTTTTCAAAATTTTTTCAGACATTGCTGGCGACATGGACCTCAGTCGCCGGCAATGTCACAAATTCCGGCCACGGCGGCGGAACCATTGCCGGCGACGGCGTCGCCGGTAATGTCTTGACATTGCCGGCGACTTGAGTCGCCGGTGATGTCTCCGACATTACCGGCGACGCCGTTTCCTGTCGCCGACAATGTTAACACCGGCGGGAGATTTCCGGCGACGTCATTGCCGGCGACTCGTCGCCGGGAATGACATTTCCGGCGAAAAAAAAGACAAGGCCGGCGACCTCCCGTCGCCGGTAATGTCTCCTTTTCTTGTAGTGACATCCATCCCTGAGTTTTCATTCTGCGTGCTACGAACTGCAAATTGGTTGGAATTGATATTTGCTGTTTGCTGGAAAGAGGAAACATATACATGTTTAGCGTGCCATAATATGGAAACAGATATGCAAACAATTATTCAAATGAGTTTTTGGATGTTTTACCTCATTCATGTCAATGATTCTGATCTCAATATAGTATTTGTATGTCAAGATTCAGTTTTTGATTATTTTGAATCGTTGACGAACAATATCCACTATGTCAGTAAATGTGATATTAGCATTTAAAATATCCATCACACCGTCTCGTCCGTGAATATATTTCACAATGATTGGAGATGATGTTGTTGCCATTGAATATACTACAGATAGATACTCTAACAGAGAGTCAAACAGATACCTAGACAGATACTCAGACAGAGAGTCAGATAAATACATTAACAAATCTTTAGAACCAAAATCAGATCCAGACCTAATTAAGTAGACAATACTATCATGAAATCGAATAATACAATTACGAACGGAAACAGTTTCATGCAACATCAATTCAAATAATCTATCATATACAAAAATAGAATGAAATTGGATGTACAACAAGACTTAACATGTGAAATCATCAATTTAAATACAACAATCGCGCGCGCGCGCGCGCGCGCGCGCGCGCGAGAGAGAGAGAGAGAGAGAGAGAGAGAGAGAGAGAGAGAGAGAGAGAGAGAGAGAGAGAGAGAGAGAGAGAGAGAGAGAGTTTCTTTTCGTTCCCTGCAAAAACTGAGGAGGGAAGAGAGAGCTGCTTCTTTTAAAGAGGACATTTAAAATTCAAATTAGGAAGAAAGGGAAAAATTGGTAGAAAAAAAATGAGTTTTACAACTTATTGAGATTTTTTGGGAGAAAATGATGTCAACTGTTTTTTTTTTTTGGAAAAATATGTGTCATAAGTTAGAAATTTTTTACCTTCGTGTCATAATTTTTTTTTTCTTTCAAATCTTATCTGTTTTTGGACTTTTAAATAATAATTTTTATTTTATTCACACACATGGTGGGTTTGTGTTTAACTAGTTTGAAAAAAAACAAGATAAAGGTCTCCAATCCGAAATGTTGCTTAAAATCAATAAAATGTGTTCATGGATTCATGTTGACCGAGGGATGAAGACAACCAATATATTTGGTCACTCTAAATAGACGCTGTCCTGGGGTTGGAATCGAAGTACAAGAAACGATATCATACTAATTCCAAAACCATAAGACATAGATGAAACGTTTTGCGTACATGAACACTTTCCTCCATGCTACAAAATGTTTGTATATTGATCAAAGATCAAATAAAAAGAAAAAACAAATGTAGTGAGCGAGCACAATGTTCTCAGCTTTGAAGTCTAGACAGGCATCCTCATCATGAGCTGACCTTGCACATGACTGAAAAGAAACAGATACAGGTAAAACATGGTTTAGGCCAGTTTGCAAACATAAGAACCACATGTAACTGATGTCAGTACCAAGAGCTACAAATTGTTGTTTTTGATGTTTTCTTAAATATTTTATATAGGTAACTTGCGAAATTTTTAAGCAAAGTCAATTAAGACACATTGAGGCTTGGAGAACAAAACAGACCACCTCAGTCCCCCATCCTCTAAATTCTATAATACCATGTATTGTAAATTAAAAATTACCTCTTTATGTAGTAGTAACAAAAGTCAGCTAGGATGAATGTTTGAATCATCTCACATAGAAAAGCTGCCAAAATCCAGAAATAACCACTCCCGACTAAGAATATGTATCGCCCTTTAGTTTCATAGATCTGCATGGAAATCACAAAGTGTTGCCTTTAGTTACAATTCATGTCTAATGGTGATAGAAAATCCTTTGATTCTAAGTTTCATCAAATAAATGTATGATGTTGATCATTACTAACCATAATGATCCAATGAGCACAAGCAAAGAATCTTGAAATACCCAATGCAAACACATAATGAGATGTAAATGGTTCAATCATCTGCAAAACAAGTATGATCAGAAGAAATTAAAGGATCGAAATTATAGTTATTAGACAAGTTGTGAAAATAGCTATTAATCTGATTGAATCTGGATTTACCTTAGCATTCTGCATTAAACGAAGCTGCGGGAGCACTGAAACCGTTTCCATGTATCCACCAAATGCCCAAAGGATACGACTGATGCGATCATTTAGTGTGAATGGGTGGATGAACAGGGCAAGGATAGCAGCAGGCACAACCTGCAATTCAAATGGATCAATGTGATGAGGTATATCTGTATAAGCTATGAGGCATATAGCTAGGAATGGTAAGCACATGTTCAAGAGCAATGATAACAGAGGAGGGTTCTGTTTCAATCCGAGTAAGCAGGCCATTTTTGATAGTGTATTTCCCGACAAGGGTGTAACAAACCAGAGAAAGAGCAGGGTTCAAATGATGCATTGGATATACTCATATAGAAATTCTCTCTCATTTCATTTGCTCTTTATCTAGAGAGGCAACTAAATTCAGTCTTTGTAGCTATGTTTAACCTGTCCTTCAGCAATACAAACCCTATTACCCTAACATACCAAACTGCTGATAAATGATCATAGCTAGACAGTTATATGAACGTTCGGTATATATTCTACCTAGTCTGATCTATTTGATTAAAGTGCTACTGAAGTTCTTCCTAGAAATCTAGAATTGGATTGCATTGAGGATATGATTAGTGATGAACTGCTGCTGGGAATATGATTCCCAAGAACGTATACATTTACATTGCACAGTGCACAATACACATTATTGGTTAGAGGGAGACAAGTAAAAGTAGAAAACTGAATACATTGGGTGCTTCTATCAATGGCAAACAACTTTGATCAATGGCAAACAACAACAGCAAAAGATCAATCTTACCACAAAATATAAGCGAAAGTTGTCGAGTTCCTTGATGTAGGTTGATTTCAGTTTAAACCTTATCATATAAATGACCCACAGTGTAGATATGACAGTAGCAAAATCTAGTACAGTGTGTATATCGGCCTCCATGATGGTACTGCAGACCAGTCTGACTGCTACGAAAGCCGCTGTGAGTTCTTGTGTTTTCAGAGAAAGACCTGAATTGGCAATAAAAACCTCATTAACATAAATCTTCAACTACACAGACATGTTTCAGGACTACAACTGCTAGGCTGATTAAGTCAATAACCAAATTTCTATGAAAATGATTACCTATAGGTCTAAACATATCAAAATTGAATATTGTTAGGGGATGGTTTTGGTCTTAAGTGGTCGTATGAACTCTGCTCTACTGTTGGGCTCGCCAAATTATTCTACTTCACATTTCGCGTACCAAATAATGTGACAGTGATTATTAGTCTCGCCATTTATTCTGATGATATGTGTAATGACTATCATTTTGTAAAGAAACTTGGTGAGACCTCCAACATTAGTCTTGAAATCATCCATTTCTACACCAACTGATTACGAATATAGTTTGATTTTCATCGATTATTTCAATAGCGATCCCATAAATCATTTGACAATATAATGGATACGCATACATACATGAATACAGGGTACATGCAAACCAATACATTTTATGAGGCTATGATCATTTTATTAATCACACGAATTACAAGAGAGGACCAAGTCAGAGATAGATGTACCAGAGCATGTCTTCTGGGTTGTGAGCTTGTATATGAGAACGATGATCCCAAGAAAATGAACAGCTTCAGAGGCAATGAAAAAATGGTTGTGATTCCTGACCCAAAACTTCAATGCCACCAATCCACACAGCGCAAGCGAGGCTCCAAGAAAGATCTTGACTTTCATTGACTGACTCCTCACCCATTGGAACAGAACGTTCACCGAACTGTTCCTCCTCCTCCCCATCGTAGTCGGAATCTGAGAGAAAAAACCAAAGGAGGAGAGGGGGAGAGAGAGAGAGAGAGAGGATTACAAAACTGAAGCAAGAAGAATCTGTGTTGTGTTGTGTACTTTGTGTTGGGGTTGTTTGGAGATTAAAGAGAGTGTGAGCGTTTCGGCGAGCAATTGGACATGCAATTGGTCGCGTAATATGTGGCACTTAAATTGTTGGCACGAGAGGAGCCAATGGGGGACGCACGCGTGGAGTTTTGATTCGGGACAGTGGGTTTGGATTCCCGGAGTTAGTGTCTATGCCCTTTTACTTTGTAATGCAATCCTCGCTGACCCTGCATATTGATCCTTCCCTCATCTCATTCGTTAGGTCAACAACTTCAGTGATTCTTCGTCAAACAAAGAAAAAGGACCCGAAATGAATTTATTGGAAAAATACATACAAATATTCTAAGAAAAATGTTAAGCGGTTGTGAATTATTTTTAATATTTTTATTTCGGTGCGTCTATTCACACTTTTTTTTATACGTAAATTTCATTATATATATTTTGGATTTGAATATCTCGCGTTACCTCTCATTTCTCTATTCATATCTCTCTTATTTACAACTTAGAGCAGCTCCAACAATGTAACCTAAAATTTTCTCATTTTGTTTAAATATATAGCCGAAACTTATATTAGCTATGTTTTTTCAAAAATTTGTTCCTACAATGTTACTTATAATTTAGTTATATTTAAACGTATGGTTGATTTTGATTGGTTGATGAAAAATAGATAAATAATTTACTTTGCTATTAATTGGTTTTGCAACCTATAAAGAAATGATTTAATGATAATTATGACTTTTATATTACCTATAATTCATATTTTCGGTATAGAAATAAGGGATAAAAACGTGAAATTAGAGATTTCCTACTATAGTTAATGAGATAGAGATTTGCTGGAGTTGATTTAAAAGAAAAAATCTCATATTTATACTAAAAATGAATTATAGGACATCTGCTAGAGTTGCTCTTCCACTTCTAACCTATACCTACTAACTTCTATCAAATATTTTAATCGTTGGAAATTGATCAAAAAATGCACTAAAAATCATTTTGTATTTACATGTGAGCATCAACGATTGCCTTCTATGGTTCTACTTAATATAATATTGAAGACAATTCTCTTTTGTTTTCTTTTCTTTCCATGTACTTCAAAACATAGAAGTGACTTGCGTATAAGATCAACTGCTCAACTGCTCAACCCTTGAACCTAAGCTTCATAAGTGAAGCTTATGCATATCGACTTCTCTCATTGTCGATCGTACTCAGTCCTAACAAATATATAAACCAAAAGTGAGAAAAGATGAATCGATTGTGGATATTTATTCAGTTGTTCTTATATCAGTCTTCATCTAATTAAATCAATTTATCAATGCTCGAACCCAAGACGTTAAATATACAATGCTCGAACCCAGTTTTACATTCATACTAGTGCTTTTCCATATAGGAATATGACAGCAACGATTAAAATTGTTCATTTGTTTTTTTAGGGATAGAGTTGTAATAAAAAATGTCCAAAAAGTTAGTAGGTTCATATATATTAAAAAAGAAGCTGTGAATAGACGCACTATTTTCATTTTCTTATCTAATTCATTTTTTTGATGAGTTCTTATTTAATTCGTTCGCATTAGTTAATTTAAATATTGTTGAAAGAGAAAAAAATATACAGTAATAGTAATTATAATTGTAGACTGAAACTATATCTTTATTCATTGATAGATGACTTTAAATACAGACATTACAATCAATTACAATAAATATCCTGATTAATCAGGAATTGTTAGAATCTCTACTTCTAATCTAATTAGGACAAAACATACACTGGAAGATCAAAAATATACTTTTATTAAACACTCCCCCTTGTGTAGAGCTCCAAATGTATGATGCATAACTTGTTGCCTCACTAGAAATCTTGTCAAGTAAACAAAAACCTCATAAGTAAAACAAAGACTTGGTTGAAGGAAAAAATAGTACAACACATCAACTACAAATGATATGTGTAGACTCCCCCTGATGTCTACCACATTGTAACTCCCCCTGATTGGTAATTCAATCTTGGAGTTCAGAGAACTGTCGCATGCCAATGCACTTCACTTGTTTTACAAATGTAGATTTTAGAATTGACTTGATGAACAAGTACGCAGAACCAATCTAGCTCACATAGATATTCAAGAACTGTTGCTGTTGTTGATTGTAGTGACTTGGCAAAATGCAGTGGCAGAGCTAAAAATTTCGTACAGGTGGGGCAAATTTTCGGGGCATTTTTTCTACTCTCACTGGATAAGCATACTCTTCCTTCACCCAACTTATATCACACAAAGATTCACAAATTCATAAATAAAATAGAGTTTATACTAAAAAAAAACATAACCCCACATTCTTCACAAAGTAATCAAAGATAATTTGGCATCCGGTTAGTAATAATCAAAGGGAAAAAATCTATTTGACTTTGCAATTCTTTCAACCATATTCTCTCTCTAACAAAAACATAGCTCGACTAAAACCAACAAGGACAGCTTTGTCGTACTGCACCCGCTGGCACAGTGGCACACCATCGTCTACTACACCATTGCCTCCATTGAAGACTTCGATTTACTGCATTCTGATCGATTACCCAACCACATATTCCTCAAGTTCTATAGCTAATGTTATTAAAAGATTGATCATATCCAACCCGCTTAATATTTGTCCATATTGTAGGTAAACATCAATTCAATCATAGGATATATATAGCCTTTCTTATCGCCATAATTTCAGGTAGGAAATTTGCCCTACCTAGCCTAGTGCTGGCTCCGCCAGTGGCGAAATGTGTTTAGTAATGTAAGCCCTTAATGTAACCAACCTCATATGCTCAATGCAAGCTGCATTATTCTCAAAGATGCAGGTTGGTACTATCGAAGTATATAATAATCTACTAGACCCTCCAATATAGTCTATTACTAACCTAAGCCAGACACATTCTTTAACAGTTTAATGCAGAGCTATGATTTCATAATGATTCGAGGAAGTAACAACAAGGGTTTGCTTTGTCGAGCTCCAAGATATCGTCGTGTTCCCAATGGTGAAAACATAACTAGTTAGAGAATGTCCTATATAAGGGTCAGAGAGATACCCAACATTAGCAACTTCTACCAATACATCATTTGGTGTCTCAGAATAGGGAATTACACTGAAAGAAGGTTCAGCGTCAACTTTTGATTGGTCGAGGGTTTCCTTCGACGAGTCTATTGACTCTGGCAGATTCGTACAGGGAACATGGTTCAATGGGTCGAGATCCATGTTTGACGGGTCGAACTGTGCAAAATCAGAAAGTTGTGTTTCTGGCTCAATTCCTTTCACCAGAATTTCCAGTTTCTCTCTTGCTTCTTTGTAGGAAAAGAATAAGTCCAAGTCAATAGATCCATTCAAGTACATGAAAATGTGCATGTTTTACTCCTGATGCAAATGCTTGAGACTTCTCAGTTTCTTAACAGTTTATTTATAAATGTTATTAGTTAAGTTGAGTATAATTAGCATTGAATAATTCCTGATGTATTTTCCTTATAAAGAGTTAGTGGTAGTGTGACTTGAGAAGGCAGATTATGAATTAAAAGAACAGCAAAAGTCTTACTAGTTCTTAAGCATTGGCTTGGCCGTGTTGAGTGATTCTGCGATTAGCAACTTCGAGTGATTCTGCGATTAGCAACTTCGAGTGATTTTGTTGCCTCCTGGTTGAGCGATTCCCAGGTTATCCTCTCTCTCGAACTTAGTTATCTTTCTATCTTCATTTGTTCGGTCTTTGTGCAACATCAAGTTGGTATCAGAGGAGGCTGTTGTACGCCTGTGTATTCTTTATTCCCAGTGAACTTGAGACTAATAATATGGCGAGAGGGCAACGTAATCAACAAAGAACAACTTCTATTGAAGATGTCTACCTTCGTGATGAGATTCAAGAGCTGAGGAAATCAAATGAGGCTTTACGACGAACGATAGAAGAAGTTCTACGAAGACTTCCTACTCATGATCTGGAGGACAGAGAACCACCATTCCACATTTGCGAAGAGCGGGATGATTATGATGATGCTTCAAGCTCTAGGTATAGTGCCTCATTGTCTACTCTAGCCATGAATCGTATTGCTAGAGCCCTTGAAAACATGGACAAAAAAATATGTGTTGATGTCCCTGATTTTCATGGTAAAATGGACCCGAAGTTTATTCTGATTGGGTTGCTTCCCTAGAGGATTTATTTGAATGGAGGGAGATGGCAGAACAAAAGAAGGTGAAGTTTGTTGCTATAAAACTGAAAAGTCACACCTTAGCTTGGTGGCGAAAATATCAAAAGACTCGTGAACGAAGGGGAATTCAACCAGTTAGTACATGGGCGGGGATGAAGGTAAAACTCGATGAAAAATTCTTACCAATCGATTATTAACAAACTTTGTACCAAAAATTTCATCACCTTTGTCAAAAGCAAGATCAGAGCATTGTAGATTATACTGAAGAATTTTACAAGTATTTGAACATGCTTAATTTGCTTGAAACTGACAATCAATTGGTTGCAAGATACTTGAGTGGTCTAAAACCATGAATTCTTGATGAGATCTTGTTGCATCACCCAGACTCTCTGGAAGAATCCTACCAAATGGCTCTGAAAGTTGAAGAGAAACATAAAAGGGCTTCATTGAGACGTTTCCCCAAGTCTGCAACTACAAGTGGTTCAAAAGACAAGCAATGGGTTGTCCAAACAAGTGTAACATCTGGTGGAGGATCTAAAGAACCTGTAGGTGCTTCGCGTGGAAATTTTTTTCAAGGAGGTGATTCTCATCTTTTCAAGCATTTAATTAAACACTTAATCAAACACGAATACAATTAAAACCCTTCTTTGTAGATGTAGCATTGATAAGTAGGGATCGTTCTTAACCGGGGATTGAGGGTGCATGCATAACTATGCTAAGTTTAAATGGGGGTGCGAGATTTGTTTGTTTAATACCTACAAAATTAAAGACAAAAACGTGGCAATCATACACATAAAGAAACCCTAGGACTCTAACATGCTTCACTCATAGACAAGCAAACAATCAAGAACCCTAGAAACCCTAAACATGCATCATTGCCGAAAAAAACCTAAACTAGTTATTTACAAGTGATCATCACATACTAATTACCTAAGCCGATTACTTCTTCTTTAAACAAGTTCTACGAAATTCATAGCACAAATTAAAACACAAACACATGCTTACATCGAATTAGAGAGCAACCAAATCATCTAGTTAACTTCCTAACTCAATTTTATCTTGATTAATTCGGTGGAACATGCTAGGGTGAACCAAATCATCTAGTGTCATCCTAAACAAGTTTCAAAGCATTAAGATCATAGTAAGCTAGCATATATATTCGAATTCATACTAAGAACACATGGAAGAACTCATAAAAATCCAAAACAATCATCTTTACACTAAAACATGTTGTCTTTCTACAAAAAGTAAAGAAAACCAATACATAACCGAAATTTGATACAAGATGTCATGTTACACTTTTTGCTCCGAGGAATTCGTCTCTCCGCAAGCTCCAAGTATAGCATCCCCTTGTTGGCGTGAGGGAGGATACAAGTGTTCAAAGCCAAATCTAGCGTAAGAACACTTATGGGTGAAGGAGGGATGTTTTTGAGGTGGTGATGGTGGTGTTTCGGCTAAGGAGAAGAGTTCTTCGACTTTGTGTGAAAGGAGGTAGTGTTTGGACAGAGATTCGGCTCCTAGAATGTGTGATCATGAAACCCTAGTCGAGCCCTCATTTATATAGGCCAAGCAAAGCCTAGTTCGACTCCTTTTAGAACTCTAACTACACACCCGGGTAACCTGACCCTTCTCCACTAAAATAGGATTTTCGCTCGTTCTAGGACTCCAAATTGCTTGATTCCAGTTGCGTTGGAAACTAGACTTCTAGATCTTTCCAACCATATGCTAATCGCGTCTAGATTCATCCGGATCTGTCCACAGTGGCCTTTTGAAGTGGGCTGATCTGCACAGGCAGATTTCCTGATTTCTAGCTTTTGATCCATTTTCTTCTTTTGGGCTTCTTTGTGGGTGAATCTTGACATGATCTTGGACATTCTTGGACACATGAGCATGGTCTTGACCCATCTTAGTGATCTTTGATCCATTCTTTATAAATCGTGGCCCATTCTTCATCATCTTTCCTCCTCATTTTAGGAACTTCCTCCTTAGTAGGTTTTGAGCTCATTTCTGCCTCCTTTACGGATTCCTCCTTTATTTCTACCTACAAACATAAAGTAAGTTAAAAATATATTTACTAAGCACAAAACAAAGTTAAATATAGAGAGAAAGACATTAATAATCAAGCATAAAATGCGTAGATCAAATTCCCCCACACTTAGACTTTGCTAGTCCCTAGCAAATACAAATCAAAGCAACGGACTCGATAAAAGAAAAATAAAGGGAAACAAATAACAATGGGAAAAACGTCACACTTATATGTACAAAACACTTAGAAGTCTCAATGTTTCAAAGCCGCAAATTTTCATGTTATCATGTTTGAAAACGTAAGAGATACTAAGTAAAACAACACTAAGCCCTTAGTCAAAATTTGTCTCAGAAATTTCTTAATGTATATGGTAATGGAATTACATAACTTCAAATGATAACCAAGATATGATTCATGCAATGAACAAGTAAGACGTGGTGTAAACAATGGTGATGTTAAAGCTGTGCATGTTTCGAATAAAGTTCAAATCAACTCACATGGATGCACTCATCATATTTTCACTCAAAAATGGATAGAAATAATTGAAAACCTCATGAATGAAATACTTGCACAAATGAACCAAACCATATGCTTACTTATGCAACTTACTCAACAGATTAACTGCTACTCATCTTAAGGATCAAAAAGGACTTTCGAAGGGTTGTAATGGGGCAAGGCTAAGGCATTCGAAAATTTAGATAAGTGGTGGTTAAAAACGTTCCAAAGACTTAGTCGAAATATCACAAACTTTGTAAAACCAGACTCCTTCATCTTTTCCACGCCTCCATGGTCAATCTTCTATAAACAAGGGCCAAATTTCATTTTGTTGGACCCTAACTTCATTCTAAACTTCCCTTGAGCTTTGTGAACAGGACAAAGACCATGTTTTGCATTATTGGGCCTTCTTTTCGAAACAAACTCCAAACTCACAAGTACGGGGGACATTAATCCAAACTTAGACACTTAGAACCTATTGCCGGAGAGCTTTTTGATCTTTCTTTTGTTCTTGCTCTCTAAATTTTCTTCTGTTTCATTCGGCAATCACACATATTACAAGTCATTTGGACAAGTCTATCCCCATACATACATCCCTTAACATCTTCACGCCATCTTCTTTGTTTTAGTTTCAAAAACCCCACCAAGTCTTTTGAACAAGGGTATGGATAATCTACACTAAGTTAAAGTGTTTAGATTCATATGGCAATGAAAGAAAGGCATAATGTAGGTTCAAATGGGTTCATCTAAGGGTGTCGCAACTCGTGCGCACATAAGGGACTCATGGCAATTTGGCTAGTGGTGGTAAACCTAAATGCCTCTTATCATATCCAAAATCAGAGTATATGTCAACTATAAGCTTTGCAAATTCGACATGAGTAAGTTCTAGTAATCTCTAGTTCATTAAAATCTATGGCAAGTAACCAAATGATGCACATGCATAGTTTTGAGACTAATATGCATAAAATTCACTCAAAAGAAATGTATAGGCTCAAAACTCACGTTTAGGGTTCATATGACTTAAACTTATTCTCACATGCGAAATCTGTACCATGTTTAACTATCCATATCTACTACATGTCATGACACTCAAAATAACTCAATTAACACAAGAAATCATGAATGCAATGCCATATGTATGTTCAAATTCAGTCCATTTTCATCATAAACTAACTAAGGGCATCCTAAGACTCTGTAAAACACTAAGTTAAACAAAAAGACTCAAAAAATATACTAAGAATGACTCAAAAGTTTTAAAGTTTTTATTTTATTTTATTTTTTATTTTTTTTATTTTTTATTTTAGTGACTCAAATAAGTTGTAAACCCTTTCCCCCACACTTAAACTCTACATTGTCCTCAATGTACCAAAGTAAAAGTATAGAATCAAGTATGAAAGAGAGATCTATGAAAATTCTATCTAAGAAAATTAAAAAGTAACGACAAAAATTAAAAAGAGAGGGAAGAGAATGCAAATCTGGTTTGTAGACTCCTCCATTGGGTTGCCTCCCAACAAGCGCTTGTTTTTTAAAGTCTTACAGCCTAGACGTGATGCTTCAATTTTTCTCTAAGAATGGCCTAAATTTTGAGGGCATCTCCTCCACGTTTAGGTCCTTCAATTTAGGGGTAGCCATCCATAATTACCGCGTCGGTTTTGTTCATCTAAACAACCTCCTTCTCTTGCGTTTGCCTCCTTGTTGTGCATAACTTTTTCATATTTTGGCACTTGTTTGATGCACTCAAGGGCATAAGAAATTTCTCCAAGTTGGACTCGTCAGACCTACCTGAAAACAGTTCACGAGCAAACGTAGAATTAGCAACAACCAAATTTGAAGGAATAGGGTCATTACCTTTTGTTGGGGCAAGTTGATCAAACGAATGTGCCATTGTGGCCCTAGGTGCCACATTTTCAACCGAAGATGTGGTTGAACCTCTCTCAAAAAGAATGTGCACAAGTTAGTAAATTCATGTTACAAGTTAGAAATCGCAGAAAATGAGCACAGCTGCAAGAATAATTTATATAGAATTATTAGCATGTCAAAATGCAACGAAATTTTACGAGCAAGAACTAGACACATATATACAATATTTCGTAAATTTTCAGATTTTTCCGACACCTGCAGCTATGTCAAACAATTTTCACAAAACAGAAGAATGATAAGTCTCGAAAATTTTATGAACAAGTATATGTGATTAATCCTTTACAAGTTTATATGCACAAACACACAATTTCGACATAGTATTATGTCCAAGCATGTCCAAATTGAGTGCGCCTAAGATTTAAAGAGAGTACACGAAATTGGCCTTTAGATCTTTCAATGGACGTGCGACCCGCGCGATAAAGTGTACACTTTCAATCGAATGGCCTTGGTTCAATCGAAAAACATGGCCAGTTAGGGATAGAGATAACGCGAGAGGTAGGACTAATTTCGACAATACACCCCGAGGCTAACCGGGCCAATGGTATATACTCTATTGGTGTAAGTCTTTCTTAGATCCAGAACCTGTCACCAGTCATAACCCATTCTAGACACCATGTCCGACATTCAGCCAATCTTTCGAAAATTTACACTCCCTCAAGTCCTTTGTAGACTCCGCCCTCAACCTCATGTCCATAACTTCACTTAGGTTATGGTGTGCGGTGATGAAATCCACACATCATGAGGGGTTAAGGAGATAAACAAGGAAAAGAGGCGCCATCTATTCCAAAGAGTGCGACTTAATCAACCAAACTCATGTACTAAATTTAAATCAAAGACTACCTTTAAGGTGTACACATGGCTGTAAAAATACAATATGAACAAGTGTTAGTATAAAACTCGAAAATTTACAAGTATATATACACAAAATTTCACATATTTACAAAAAAAAAAAAAAAAAAAAAACACATGCAATTCCAGATTCTGCCAAACATGAGCACAGCAGCTTGTCGAATGTTTTTAGAATTATTGGCTCGGTCGACTGGGCTGAAATTTTTCAGGCACCAACTAGACACAAAACCAAACATTCCTGCAAAATTTCAGATTTTTGTGAGTCTTCTAGCTATGTCAAATAATTTACACAAAACATGGCAGTGCACAGTTCCGAAAACAGAAAAATATAAACATATTGTACAAGCATAATCACACAATTCTTTACAATCCCCGGCAACGGCGCCAAAATTGATTCTCATCTTTTCAAGCATTTAATTAAACACTTAATCAAACACGAATACAATTAAAACCCTTCTTTGTAGATGTAGCATTGATAAGTAGGGATCGTTCTTAACCGGGGATTGAGGGTGCATGCATAACTATGCTAAGTTTAAATGGGGGTGCGAGATTTGTTTGTTTAATACCTACAAAATTAAAGACAAAAACGTGGCAATCATACACATAAAGAAACCCTAGGACTCTAACATGCTTCACTCATAGACAAGCAAACAATCAAGAACCCTAGAAACCCTAAACATGCATCATTGCCGAAAAAAACCTAAACTAGTTATTTACAAGTGATCATCACATACTAATTACCTAAGCCGATTACTTCTTCTTTAAACAAGTTCTACGAAATTCATAGCACAAATTAAAACACAAACACATGCTTACATCGAATTAGAGAGCAACCAAATCATCTAGTTAACTTCCTAACTCAATTTTATCTTGATTAATTCGGTGGAACATGCTAGGGTGAACCAAATCATCTAGTGTCATCCTAAACAAGTTTCAAAGCATTAAGATCATAGTAAGCTAGCATATATATTCGAATTCATACTAAGAACACATGGAAGAACTCATAAAAATCCAAAACAATCATCTTTACACTAAAACATGTTGTCTTTCTACAAAAAGTAAAGAAAACCAATACATAACCGAAATTTGATACAAGATGTCATGTTACACTTTTTGCTCCGAGGAATTCGTCTCTCCGCAAGCTCCAAGTATAGCATCCCCTTGTTGGCGTGAGGGAGGACACAAGTGTTCAAAGCCAAATCTAGCGTAAGAACACTTATGGGTGAAGGAGGGATGTTTTTGAGGTGGTGATGGTGGTGTTTCGGCTAAGGAGAAGAGTTCTTCGACTTTGTGTGAAAGGAGGTAGTGTTTGGACAGAGATTCGGCTCCTAGAATGTGTGATCATGAAACCCTAGTCGAGCCCTCATTTATATAGGCCAAGCAAAGCCTAGTTCGACTCCTTTTAGAACTCTAACTACACACCCGGGTAACCTGACCCTTCTCCACTAAAATAGGATTTTCTCTCGTTCTAGGACTCCAAATTGCTTGATTCCAGTTGCGTTGGAAACTAGACTTCTTGATCTTTCCAACCATATGCTAATCGCGTCTAGATTCATCCGGATCTGTCCACAGTGGCCTTTTGAAGTGGGCTGATCTGCACAGGCAGATTTCCTGATTTCTAGCTTTTGATCCATTTTCTTCTTTTGGGCTTCTTTGTGGGTGAATCTTGACATGATCTTGGACATTCTTGGACACATGAGCATGATCTTGACCCATCTTAGTGATCTTTGATCCATTCTTTATAAATCGTGGCCCATTCTTCTTCATCTTTCCTCCTCATTTTAGGAACTTCCTCCTTAGTAGGTTTTGAGCTCATTTCTGCCTCCTTTACGGATTCCTCATTTATTTCTACCTACAAACATAAAGTAAGTTAAAAATATATTTACTAAGCACAAAACAAAGTTAAATATAGAGAGAAAGACATTAATAATCAAGCATAAAATGCGTAGATCAGGAGGAACTCGTGGAAGTACGTGTTTCTGCTGTGGTGAAGAAGGTCACAGGGCCTATGAATGCCCCGGTTAGAAGAGAGAGCATCGCTTGAATTTGATGGAAGAAGAGGAGGAGCTTGGAGAACCCATCTATGACAGGGAAACAGAAATTCTTGAAGAAGTATATGATCTTGATAGTGAGGCTGAGAGTCTTGTGATACAAAGAGTTTTGACAACACTAAAATCTGAGGAAGGCAATAGTTGGCTCCGCACCAACTCGTTTCACACTTTTTGTCTTGCTTATGGCAAAAAATGCTTGATGATAATTGATTCTGGCAGCTATAAAAATATGGTGGCCCAAGAAATGATTGATAAACTACAATTGAAATGTGAGGCATATCCAAAGCCTTGTAACATTTCTTGGTTCAAGAAAGAGGGAGACGTTCCTGTCACTCAAAGGTGCTTAATTAAATTCTCAATTGGCAAATACCAAGACCAAGTCTGGTGTGATGTGATGTCTTACCCATGGATGCTTGTCACATATTACTGGGCTGACCTTGGCAATATGATCGAAAGGTGCAACATGACGGTCACTATAATACTCACACTCTTGTTTTCAGAGTGAAATATGTCTTGAACCCTCTAAAGGATATTCCACCGAAGCCCACCAAAGCACCACTTACAAACCTTTTGACTCAAAGAGAATTTGAAGAATAATTCAAGGAGTCATTTATGGTATATGCTCTTTTTTCTCTCCCCGTACCAAGACAACTTGATACAAATGAAGAGATATCTGTTTGCATAAAAAAACTACTGAGTGAGTTTTCTGATATTACCCCGGATGAACTTCCAGACATGCTGCCTCCGATGCGAAATATTCAACATCGTATTGATCTAATTCCAGGAAGCACCTTGCCAAATCTGCCTCATTATTAGATGAGTCCAACTGAAAAAAGGGATTTATTTAAGAAAGCCTCAATCCTTGTGCCATCCCAGCACTCCTTACTCCAAGAAAAGATAACACATGGAGAATGTGTATTGACAGTAGGGCTATAAATAAGCCCTGCCAATGGGATATTGTTCTTCCCCATACTTAGTTTACTTATAACAGCTCAAAAATCGCTCTACGAAGAGAATTCTATTTGAAGTGGTGTATGGAAGCGTCCTTAGTCATGTTTTAGACCATATACCACTTCAAATGGACCCTTCCATACACCATTTCAAATGGAATTCGCATTAAGATTCATTTGTTCGGCTTTGTACTGTAACAACTCCATTCTAATGACGTTGCGTAGACGTAGACCTAAAATTAGTTAATAAGTTCACTGAGAAGGTAATGTCTGGACATGTGCACTAAGCTAATACACAAAACTCTAATAACACTAAGATATGGATCCTCCACTCCCAAAAGTTCCTCATAATTATCTTTCAGACGAAACAGATCATTTTTGGGTTCTAGACTGCGAGCAACCATTGATGTGCTAAGAGGGTGTATTTTGTCCATGTTAATTTGCATAAACATCTTTTGGACATAAGCATACTGATGAATAAGAATTCCACAAACTCGATGTTCCAACTTTAAATCGAGACAAGATTGAGTCCTACCAAGGTCTTTCATCTTAAACTCGGATTTCAAGTAGCCAACAGTCTCATTAATCTCATCAAGAGACCCAATGATATTCATATCATCTACATAGAATGCTACAATGTCAAATCCTAAACTTGTTCATTTAATTAACACGCATGGGCATAAATCATCATTCTTGTATCCTTTCCCAATTAAGTAGTCACTTAGACGTGTGTACTACATTCAACCGGATTGCTTTAATGCATATAGCGAACATCTCAATCTTATCACATGAGCGCTCTGTAATTTAGAGTTACTTGATTTGGGTAAAACTATGCCGTCTGACATTCTTATGTATATTTCTGAATGAAGATCCTTATAGAGATAGGTTATAACCATATACATAAGCTCCATACTCAGTTTTTTGGACACTACCATAATGACTAGGTAGCGAGAAGTAATGATGTCCATGACCGGAGAATACGTCTTCTCATAATCAATTCTAAGGCGTTAGGAAAATCCTTGCGCAACAAGTCTAGCTTTATACTACAAGACTTCATTCTTCTCATTTTGCTTATGAACAAAGACCAATTTTTGTCCAACTGGGCTAACATTCGTTGGACATAACACAATGGACTGAAAGCTTATTTTTTGAAAAGAGAGTCTAGTTCCACCTGGATTACATATTTCTATTTCGGCCAATCTACTCTAGATTGACAATCCGCAATAGAACGAAGTTCCACTTCATCGTCGTCAATGATTTCCTGAGCGACAAAATAAGCAAATGCATCATCAACTAACATAGAAGATCTATCCATAATAAAACCATTCCTCTCCCCCTAATGTCGAGAAGTATGTCTCATCAAAATGACAATTTGCAAATCTTGCTTTAAAGAGATCTCTTGTCAAAGTTTCTAAGTAGCGTACAATCGTTGGAGTTTCATAGCCAACATAAATACCTAATCGTCTATGAGGACCCATTTTTGTACGAGTGGAGGCACAATAGGCACATAGACCGTGCAATTAAAGATGCGTAAGTGTGAAATGTCAGGCTCATATCCAATTACCAACTGATACACACTAAATGGATGACGGGTAATGGGTCCGAAATGAATCAGCATGGCTACATGAAAAATTGTATATCCCCATGCAGAGATGGGTAAATTGTTGTGCATCACCAAAACCTGTGCCACTAGTTGTAATAGCTTGATATGTGCTTCTGCAAGATCGTTATGTGAATGAACATGGGGAATGAGATGTTCAATATCAATCCCAGCATACATGCAATAATCATCAAAAGACTTTGATGTGAACTCTTCTGTATTATCCAATTGATTAGACTTGATTGAGTGATCTGGGTGGTGATCTCGGAGCTTAATGATCTGAGTTGTGTCTACTACAAAAGAAGGCCGTGCTGTAACTTTGATAGTGAACAAGCTTTGTAGAATGAGTGATGTGCATTAGAGATTATCAAGAAGGAATCTGGTGGGATAACGCATGGCGCCTCAGCATAATTTGGCCTGTAGGGATTTTGATGTACTCATCTTGGAGACCAAGCTTGGATCGAGAGGAATTCTCTCTGCCTCTCTATCATTATCGATGGTATTTGGTATTTCCACATGCTTCTTTGCTCTAAAGAACAGATGACCATGTGAATTTTTCAATATCCTGATCATCATATCTCGACCGGGGTGACCCAGACGATAATGCCAAAGCTTATATAAGGTAGAGTCACACACAGTAGTGTGAGTAACTGCATTGGATTCAATAATCTGAATTGTTGTAAGATAAAAAGCACTACGAATGCTCATAAACTTCTCTAGAATGCACTTTTTTCCACATTCTATAGAAGTTACACATAAAATCTCTTTTCATTCTCATAGAATGTTTCCAAGTAAAAACCGTTGGCGCAAATGTCTTAAAACTTAACGAAGTTCGACTGGCCTTTGACAAGTTTAAGGCATCGGTGACATAAATTCGAGTGCCATGTGGCAACAAGAGTTGTGCAAAAACACGCCCTTGTATAACTCGAGCGTGCTGAACCAATCATGGTTGTCACTAAGGAACTATATGACATAAGATCCATAAAAAAACTGCATATTTCATAGAATAGTGTGGGTAGTACCACCATCTACTAAACACTCAATCTTGCCTTCAAACATCTACAAAAGAATATAAATTAATCAGTCTTTAAACTCAAGACATGGAAAATACTTAAAAAAATTTAAGGGATTGTGATCCCTGATAGAGTGCTTGATATGTCAAAGAAAAACTGATGTACAAAACAACTTAAAACACTGTTTATGTCTACAAACTTTGATGGGTTGAAGCAATTCTCGATGGGTCAAACTTGGTCGGAGTTGAGTCATAGCAATTCTCGACGAGTCAAAAAACGTGCAAAAATATGTTCTAGGCTAGAGTAATCGGGTCGACGGGTCGAAGGAAACCTTCAACGGGTCAAACCCACAGGAAACCGAGTTTTCCTATTTTTTCTTTCTTTCCTTTTTGTTATGTTTTTCGGTGTCATAATGCCATGAAATATTGTATATCATGAACCATTCATACATTATGAAGTAAAATAAAATTCCCAACACTTTCATATAATTGAAAAATAGAGAAATTTTATTACTTGCCAATTGAATTATATCAAAGATGTCTTATTCTAAAACGACTAAAATAAAGTTTGAAAAACATGACTAAACAAGCCAAAAAACTAAACTTTAAAAATTATATAGCAGAGATAACAACCTAATACATAGACTAAATCAAAATCCGAAGTCTCAAGACTCACGTTCTTGTTGTCTGCTACAGTGAGATTGATGTGAATGTCTTCTTCCTTCTCATAGTCTCCCCAACAAAGTTAGCCTCTTGTGCCAAGTATTTCTTGTGTCTCTTGTAGATATTTTGAATTTTCTTGCTTGCACGACATTGCTTGTGCATATGCTTAGTAGAGGCACATTTAAAACATGGATACTTTCCAGACGGAGCAAAGTGTGAAGAATTTCTTTCATTTTTAGAACCTGACTAGTTCTTGTTAGAGTTGACACCATGATGTCTGTGCCAAGTCAAGTTTTGGCTTTGGCCTCTACCATTGCCACACCCTTATCTCCCACCACGTGGAGCATGCCCTTCATGGTTGTAAAGTTTTGAGCGATTTTTCTTCTTTTTCTAACGTGTATTTCCTCTAGTGTTGTAATTCTCAGGTGTTTTCTTGGTCTCAGCGGGCCGTGAGTTTTTGTTAAGAGTTATCTCATGATGTTTCTCCTTTTTAGCTAGGATATTCATGAGATCAATGAAAGTTTTATTCATACTCAAGTTGGTACTGATGAGCAAGTATACTTATAGAAGAAGAAATTATGTTCAACGACTTCTCGATCATGTCTTGTCAACCCCACAAAAACTAAACTCAGATTGGAGATTCAACATAGCTTGGTTGTAAATATCAACCTTTGGATAATCCCACAAACGGATGGTTTCACATGTCTTAGTAAACTATGGAAGCTGTGCATCATGCGCATTGTTGAAGTGTTGCTTCAGAATGTCTCATAAATCCTTGGGATCAGTTTTATTTAAATACTGCTTCTTGAGTGATGGATGGATGTGACACATCAAAAACATGAGGGCCCGAGATTTAATTTCCTCACTTGGGGCGACTGCATTCGGGTCTATAGGTGGGAAGATGGTGTATCTTTTACTGATGACAGCCCCAAATTAACACGTAATTCAAATTGAATCCTACATGACTCGTATTAGGATGACTCGTACCAAAAATTTGATACAAGTAACCCCAATACGAGTAACCCAAAACTTGCACTATGAATCTGAACTATGAAAATGGAAGCTATAAACTGTCATGCCTCGTATCCTGGACGATCACAACTTCAGTTAACTAACTTGCAAACTGGACATTTTAAAACGAAAAGCTCAGGGAAACACAATTTTAAAACATTAGAGTGAGTAGATGAAAATAAATTGAACTAAAAACTGGTATATAACTGTGCTCCCACCGACATAAGTAATAAAATATTAAGTGAGTCTGTAAAATCTCGAAAATGTAAATGATACATTGAGAAGCTCATTGTTTTACTCCATTCTAATGACGTTACATAGACGCAGAGCTGAATCAAGTTAATAAGTTCACTGAGAAGATAATGTCTGGACGTGTGCACTGAGGTAATACAAGAAAACTTCAATAGCACTAAGATATTAAACCTCGGCTCCCAAAAGTTCCTCGTCATAATATTTCGGACGAAAAAAAATAATCTTTTTTGGGTTCCAGACTACGAGCAACCATTGATGTGCTAAGATGGTCTGCTTTGTCCATGTTAAATCGCATGAGTATCTTTTAGACATAAGTAGAATGGTGAATTATGATTCCACCAACTCGATGTTCTAGCTCTAAACCAAGGCAAAATTGAGTCATTTCAAGGTCTTTCATCTAAAACTCGGATTTCATGTAGCCAATTGTCTCATTAGTCTCATTAACTCGAATTTCATGTAGCCAATTGAACGACCCGATGATGTTCATGTCATCGACATAGACTGCTACAATGGCAAATCCTAAACTTCTTCTTTAAATGAACGCACATGGGCATAACTCATCATTATTACATCCCTTCCCAATCAAGTAGTCACTTAGACGTGTGTATCATATTCAACCAGATTGCTTCAATCCTCAATCTTATCACATGAGCACTCTATGGTTTAGAGTTATTTGATTTGGGTAAAACTATGTCGTCTAGAACTCTCATGTATATCTATGAATCAAGATCCCCATAAAACTATGTTGTAACCAAATACATAAGCTCCATACTCACTTTTATGGACACTGCCAAATTGACTAGGTAGCGGAAAGTAGTGATGTGCATGAACAAAGAATACGTCTCATTAAAAAAAATACCAGAGCGTTGAGAAATTCCTTGCACCATAAGTCTATCTTTATACCATAAGACTTAATTCTTCTCATTGTGTTTCCAAACATAGACCCTTTTATATCCAACCGACTTAACATTCGGTGGGCATTGGACTACCAGACCGAAAACTTGCCTTTTTCTAAGAGAGTATAGTTCGTCTTGATTGTAACTTTCCATTTCAGCCAATTTGCTCTATGTTGATAATCTGCAACAAACCAAAGTTCCATTTCATTGTCGTAAATGATTTCTTGAGCGTCGGAATAAGCAAATGCATCATCACAGTTTTTAATTTTTAGTATAGCGTCAAATAGACTCTAACCTATGTTGCATGTCCTTTCCTTCTATCAAATTCTCTTTATCTGAGTTATGGGTGATGCTCTTCCCCTGAGATTGAGTAATCGAGACTTGTAGCTCATCGATGTTAATATCATTTTGGTCTTCGATCATCCATGCAAGGGAAATAAAGAATGGAAACTGGTATCCTTTTCATGGTAAGCATTTTGGTACATTCATTTGTGAGTTTGACTAGCATTGATTAATTGGTATATTGTGTTGTTAAATTTGATCACGATTGATGATTTTACTTTTTGGTGTTATCAGCGGTCGTCAGAGTTCATTGTCCATTGCAACGTCGTGGTGCTTCTTAGTTCCATTTGCGATGATGATTCTTGCTATGAAACCAGCTTGGATGCTCTACTATTGGAAGCATTCAAATAACTTGGGTAGCAGTAGAGAGTTTAGTGTGAAATTGAGAGACTTCGGTTGAGTTGGAACTTCAGGAATGGCTTGAAGAACATCTGGTGATTTTCAAATGAAATCAAGTAAATTGTGGAATTTTTCATGGCTTTGAATATTGAGTTGGTTCTTTTTAGAAATCTTGATTGAGTGAGAAGCTTTGGTGGTGTTGGCCTAGGAAAGCAAGTGGATTTCAAAGTGACGATCTTCTAGGTAAGGGACTCTAAACTTGCCTTAGATAGCGATTTTATAAAAAGAAATGTATTTTCTTGATGCATGATAACAATGTTTTCAATGCAATTGAGTTTTCGTTTGATGGCTTGAGAGTGAGAGGAGCATAACAATTTCCTGGGACTTCGATACCTTAAACCACCGGAGGGGTTATATGGACTCAAAAGTGTCTGGCATCCTTTGAGGTATGGCACAACTTCTAGGTCATACGGCATGAGTGAACACTCTCTCTACACCTCACCAAGTAGATGATATTAATCGTGGTAAGATGGTAATTGGCATAGAGTCCGGTCATCAGGTTTGAGTTTTCTCTATGGGTCGTACTATGGTTTTATAAACTGCATGAATTGTGGTTTTGAGTATTTTACCATATGCATCAGTTTTTCATTTACTTACCGGCAGCCATGATTTTATTTGTGTTCACACCTAGCTGGGATACAACCCTTTTGAGCAGCAAGGATGAAAACTTATATAACAGTTTTGGTTGCAGGTACTGTGTACAAAGACGAGACAATTGGATGATGCTGGTGTGGTTTGACTTTTCTTGTATCTCGTATACCATTGATGGAGTTAGATACGCGTGACAGGTTTACTTGTTTTATTTCTTTTTGCTTGATTTCTTTATCGAGTATAGCTTGTTTGTATATATCTTCTCTTGTTAGTTTGTTTGTAAAATTCTTCTCTTGTCAATTATTCAGACTTTGGCTTGAACCAGATTACTATTCGATTATTATTTTGGCACTTGTATTTGTTTCTAAAGTAATTCACTTTATGGTTTTCTTTATTTTCACCTCATTTTCAATAAACGCTTACACAAAATAAATTCTTATCTACTTTACAGATAAGTTTTACTTTCTCATTTTAACTTGCAGGTTCTTAGGATTTGAGCCAAGAATCTTAGCTTCAGTTTTAGGGACACGCGACATTGTAATGTGCTCGATTTGATGAGGTGCAATTTTGGACGTTACAGAGTCAGGCATCGAATCTGTTACATTTGGAAGATCGAGAATATGCTGCACTTCTATCTCTCTAAGAGATCTGCGGGGATCATGATGATACATAGTGGGGTTTAACCAAGTCAATTCCTGACGTTCAATTGAAATAAAACCATTCATCTCTCTCCCTAACGGGGAGAAGTATGTTTCATCAAAGTGACAATATGCAAATATAGTAGTAAAGAGATGTCCTGCCAATGGTTCTAAATAGCGAACAATCGTTAGAGCTTCATAACCAACATAGATACCTAATCGTCTAAGATTACCTATTTTTGTATGCAATAGAGGTGTAATAGGTACTTATATCGCACAATCAAATGTGCGTAGATGTGAAATGTTAGGCTCATATCTAGTTACTAACAGGTTCGCACTGAGTGGATGGTGTGCTACTGAAAGGACCCGACTCCGATTTAGTTGCCTAAACCGAAATCAAACCCCTTCGAAAACACGACCTCAAATTTTTTTGCCAGAGTTTACTTTGAAATACGTGAACCAATCTTAGAACATGCAAAGAAATACACTTCGAATATTCCACAAAAGCCAAACCGTGGGGCTCCGTTCCCCATCCGGATTTCTCAACAACACATATATAATAAACTCAAAAGTTTACAAGAAATTCAGAATCATTCAGGAGTAAACTCAACTGAAAACAAACATGAGTATTTAGAGCGACGCCTATGTACAACATTTACAACAAGTAGGTCAAGCAAGAAACCTACATAAATTGAAGAGTAATCCGAACTCTATGCCTCCACAGTCGATGCACAACACAGGAACCCAAATTGCAAACTGGGCAAAGGAAAACGAAAAGCCCAGGGGAAAGGCAAATAAAATCGTTAGAGTGAGTGGACGAAAATAAACATATGCCTTTCACCATTATATAATCATAAAATGATGCGAGTTCATAAGTACATAAAAGTCGCCACTCTGGCGGATTTCCCTGCCAGAGTAGCAAGTCGGGTGAATCTCTCAAACCCGATGGTGATAAACTAGGCGAATCTCTCAAGCCTAGTCGGCATATCAAGCGAATCTCTCAAGCCTGATAGATGGACTACCAGTGATCAGCCGCGTAGCCAATGCATCGATACTAAATAAATAAATGCCATCAACAATAAAATAAACATTATTTTTAGAACGATAAATAATCTGAACATAGTACTGGAAACAAATACTGAAATCAAAAACTCGCTACAACAATGTAAATAAATGTTCACTAACAGAGCAAAGCTAGCCCTGAGGTCCGGCAGAAGATCCCTCGTCAAACGCTCGATCTAGATCACCTGAATAACAAGGATATGATCAATACATAAAAATCACAACATACGGAGCTAATACATCGAGATCCTTGCATTCTCGGAAGACGTACCGCTCAAAATATCGACGAGGATTAAAAAATTCACAAAATATACCCAATTAACCCTCGTCCCAAAATATAATACTCAAATCAACCCCAAAACCTCAAGACTACGCTCGAGACGCGATTACGAGAAAACGGTATAAAACTCCCCAAAATTCCAAAAAGTCAACCTTTCACCTGAGTTCCACCGTTGACCGCCGCCTTCGGCAGCGGCGCGGCGTCAACGGTGAGATTTTCATGCGGGGAAAGCCCAGAACTCTACTCCTCCTCAAGCCCAACAACTTTTCCTTCTACACCAACCTCCAATTCGAAACACACTGGCCGAAATCGTGCTCGAAACCCACGGCCTCCATGGATTCCGGCGTGATTCCGACGAGCTCCAAACGGCATCTAATTCCAAAATTCTTTCACCCAAAAGCATCTATAGGTTGATGGGAGCAAAACCCCCAACCCCAGCGACCCCAAAACATGCCGGAAACCACTACTCGAATCCGGCAAAAACTCAAAACTTCACCGAGCTCGTTATCCCTCAAAATTCCATCAATTCTCACAAAATCAACTGCAAAACCATAGGAAATCACGAGAGGATTCTAACCATACCAAGATTGTGGCCGGAATCGGAGGGTCGGATGGCGGCAGTTCACGGTCACGGTGGAGCTCCGTCAACGTGGTCAAACATGGTCAACGACGGTCAAACTTCCCAAATGTGACTTTTCGACAATTTTACGACTATTCCGATATTTATATGCTCGGCCCGAGATGATCAACGATCCAAAACGAATCGAAACCAAAACGGATAAACACGACTAAATCCAACGGTCAGAAATATTCATAACTTATTCCTCGTAATTCGGAATAATCCTTCGAAAACTTCTACGACCTCGAAAACACTGAAAGGACCCAATCCCGATTCAGTTACCTAAATCGGAACCGAACCCCTTCTGAAAATACGAACCAACAAAAACTTTTCAAAATTTCGGTAGAGTTTCGTTACTAACGTGGAATTGCATAAACCTGCACCCTGAAAATAACACTTCATCCTATGCCACAAAAGCCAAACCGTGGGCACCAATCCCATCCGGATTTCTCAACATCAATATATGAATCATAAACAGTAAACAGTACTGTAGTATATATATATATCCGAGAAAATCCGTAAAAACAAGTATCAGAATGTATCAGAGCGACCTCTAGTGTAAAATATATACAATATACACATCAGTAGGCGAAACAAGAACCTACTGGAAAACACAGGTAGCTCAGATCACTAGCCTCCAAACCGCGACGTGAAAACACCAAAACCTGAACTGCAACTGGGCACGGAAACCGAAAAGCCCAGGGGAAAGACATAAAACTCGTTAGAGTGAGTGGACGAAAATAAATGTCTTTCACCAGTTGATATATATATAAAATAACATATGCGAGTCCAGGTAATTAAAATAACAAGTACACGAGGTAAAACTCATACTCCTCCAGTGTACTGAGCATGCAAGTAAAAATCCCACGGGGTCACTCATGGACACCTCCGTGCTAGTACAGTCCGAATCACGGGATCCCAGACCCACACGTGATTCTAAGCCATAAATGGCCTCGGTTCCGGGGAAACGCCCCTCACCGGTCAGGTCGGGGTAATGCCCTTCCTAGCGGCCTTCCATCGGGGATCAGCCGATGAGGCAAGTGTATCGATACAAGAACGTAACTGAGACTGTACTCTATGTAAACCAAATCATAAACATTTCGATGCAAATGCATGAAATAGCATATAAGTGTATGTATAATCGTATACATATATTCGTATATGTATAATCGTAAAACACATGCTCATGAAAGGACCCAATCCCGATTCAGTTACCTAAACCGAAATCAAACCCTTTCGAAAATACGAACCAACAAAATTTTTTCAAAATTTCGGCAGAGTTTCGTTACTAACGTAGAATTGCTTAAACCTGCACCCTGAAAATAACACTTCATCCTATGCCACAAAAGCCAAACCGTGGGCACCAATCCCATCCGGATTTCTCAACATCAATATAATCAATAAACAGTAAACATACTGTACTATGTATATATGTATATCTGAGAAAATCCGTATAAACAAGTATCAGAATGTATCAGAGCGACCTCTAGTAACATATATACAACATATACACATCAGTAGGCGAAACAAGAACCTACTGGAAAGCACAGGTAACTCTGATCACTAGCCTCCAAACCGCGACGTGAAAACACCAAAACCTGAACTGCAACTGGGCACGGAAACCGAAAAGCCCAGGGGAAAGACAATAAACACGTTAGAGTGAGTGGACGAAAATAAATGTCTTTCACCAAGTAATATATACGTATAAAAATCATATGCGAGTCAAATGCATAAGTAAAGAAAAGGTACACGAGGGAGACTCCAACTCCTCACGCGTCCGGGTACACGAGGGAGACTCCAACTCCTCACGCGTACAGAGCATGCAATATAAAATTGCGGAATCACTCATGGACTACCACGCGATAGCACAGTCTCACGGGATCCCAGACCCACACGTGATTCCTAGCCAGAAATGCCTCGGGTCAGGATATCTGTCCCCCCCGGAGCGTACTCGGGGATTAGCCGAGAAGCCAATGTGTATCAATACCACAACATATACTGAGACTGTACTCTGTGTAAACCAAATCATAAATCTTTTCTATGCACATGCTTAAAACATAATATGTACCTATATGTATATATTCGTATACGTATATTCGTATAAGCATAATCATAAAACACATGCTCGTAAAATCATAATCAACCTGCATGCTCAAGTTCGTAAATCATAAATAAGGACTCGCAATCAATCCGTGAAAATAAAGTGTCCACTCACAGACTTTCGAATCGCGCACACGCGCTACACTCGTGGTCCGGCGGAAGATCCCTCGCTTGAAGCACGATCACTATCCAGATCTCGATCTCGATCTCCTGAATATATTCATAAAACATAACCGATCAAAATCATAGTTCTCAACACTGTACTGATGCACGGAAACCAACCGTTCCCGGAAATACGAAATGCAGTGCAAAATGAATTACGGAAATCCCAAAATCCCAACTCGAAATCTCGACTGAAAATCGGCTAATCAAATCAACCCAAAAACCTCTGTACGATAACCAGGGCGTGATTACGAGAAAAACGACACTAATTTCATCAAAATCTGAAAAAAGTCAACTCCTCCGCCGTTGACCGCCGCAGGCGGCGGCGGCGCGCCGTCAACGGCGAAATTCAACGGCGGAGAACTTCCAGTTCTCAAGATCACGATCAGCCCGACACATTTCTTAACTGGCTCCCAGACCAATTCCCACTTCATCCTTACCAAAACCCCTCGAAACCAAACGGAATCCCAGATTCCGGCCACCCATTCGGATCCAACAAAAACTCAACCCAAACCTTAATCGATCACATGGTTAGACTCCCCAGGACAAGGGGAGTCGAACCCCCTTATCCACCACCACCGTCGTCCACCGGAGGACTTCCTTCCGATACCGGCGACAAACCCAAATCGGCCCTACTTCGAAGCCCCCCAAAACGTGATTAATTCACACAAACTCAAACATGAAATGAAAGAGGAGCTCAAGGTGAGTCGAAATGTACCCTCGGCCTAGTCGGAGATGGCCGGAAAAATCGGGTTTGCCGGCGAGTCAAACGGGTCGTCCACCACCTTCACGGATCAACAGTAGGTTTCCAAATTTGGAAAGTCAACCAAAAGTCAAAGCTTAGTCAAAGTTCACAATGAAGTTTCCGACTAATTCACGACTATTTTTCGACTTTTCGATATTTATACTCGTCCCTCGGGTCGATCGACGATTCGAAATGGATAACCCTCACGATTCGGATAAACACGAAACAATCGGATAAACTCGTCGGAAACCGAAACTTCAAATAATCATAAAATATTCCTCGGTTATCGGAAAAATCTTCCGGAACCGCCCACGAGCTCGAAATCACGTACTATACAATTTCCGTGAAGATACCCAACTCAAATTCTCGACCAAAAACAAAGTCGCGAATCGAATCGGCAAACCACTTAATATCGCAAAACTGCGACTAAACTCAAATCTCGAAAATCGTGCCAAACGCACCTCTGATTCTGGTTCGGGTCGTCACAGCTCATGTAATCCGAAATCTCAATATGCATGCTCAAGTTCGTAAATCATATAAAAGACTCGCAAGAATTCTGTGAAAAGAAATTGTCCACTCACAGGTGAGCAAAACGCGCACTCGCGCTAATCTCGAGGACCGGCGGAAGATCCCTCGCCAGAAGCACGGTCACGATCTCGATCTCGATCTCCTGAATATTCACAAAATATAACTAATCAATAACATAGTCCACAACCCTGTACTGAATCACGGAACCTAACCGTTCCCGGAAATATGCAATGCAGTACAAAATGAATAACGGAAATTCCGAAATCCCCACTCGAAACCTCGACTGAAAATCGGCTAACCAAATCAACCCGAAAACCTCTGGACGATAATCAGGGCACGATTTCGAGAAAAACGACACTAATTTCATCAAAATCCAAAAAGTCAACTTTTGGCCGGAGCGCCGCCGTTGACCGCCGCCGGCGGCGGCGGCGCGCCGTCAACGGTGGAATTCCACGGCCAAAACTTCCAGAATTCAAGGTCACAACCATACGAACCACTTTCTCAACTACCACGAAGACCAATTCACACTGGAACCCAACCAATTTCTCATGAACCCGAACGGAAAACATATCTCCGGTGACCTCATCGGAGCACCCCAAAAACTCTTCAAATCCCAAAATCACTCATCCCAGGAGCATCACCTAAGCTAGGGGAACCGAAACCCTAACAACTCCACCCTCGAAACTCACCGGAACCACCGTCACCATCACCGTCGAACTACCACATTTTGGCCCGATTCGAACTCGATGAAAACACCATCAATTTTTACCAAACCAAACACTAAACCACTCGAAATCAAGAGGGGAAGAAAACCTTACCCTTCGTTTGGCCGGAGGTGGCCGGAAAATAGGTCATCGGACGGCAACACCCAATCGGGAAACCTTTCCTTTTTCGGTCAACGGGTCAACTTACTATTTTTGGAAAGTCAACGGTCCGGTCAAATTTCAACAGTGTTTTACGACTAATTCTTGACTATTCCGATATTTATACTCGCGCCTCGAGTCGATCGACGATTCGAAATGGATAACCATCACGATTCGGATAAACACGAAACAATCGAATAAACTCGTTGGAAACCAAAACTTCAAATAATCATAAAATATTCCTCGGTTATCGAAAAAATCTTCCAGAACCGCCTACGAGCTCAAAATCACGTACTCTACAATTTCCGTGAAGACACTCAAATCAAATTCTCGACCGAAAACATAGTCGCGAATAAAGTCGACGAACCACACAATATCGTAAAACTGCGACTATGACCAAATCTCGAGAATCGTGCCGAATACGTAACTGATTCTGGTTCGGGTCGTCACAAACACGTACACTAAAATTCTCGTGAAGGAACTCATATCAAATTCTCGCCCGATAATTTAGTCGTAAACAGATCTGCCACATCGACTAATTACGATAAACTGCGATTATTCGTGAAACTCGCGAATCAAGACAATTTACATACCATTTCTGATTCGGGTCGTTACAAATCTACCCCCCTAACAAAAATTTCGCCCTCGAAATTTACATACATGCTAGCTGAAAAGGTAGGGATACTGATCTCGCATGTGTTGTTTTGTCTCCCAAGTAGCTTCTTCAACAGAATGGTTCTGCCACAATACCTTCACAAGTGGAATGGCTCGGTGTCGTAACTCCTAGACTTTCTGATCAAGAATCTGAACTGGTTCCTCCACGTAGGTCAAGTCCTCCCGAATAGGAAGCTGATATGGTGTCAACACATGGGAGGGATTGGAAATGTACTTCCGCAACATGGATACATGAAACACTTCGTGGACCCTAGTCATCTCGGAAGGTAATGCCAATCTGTATGCCACTGCACCAACTCGCTCAGTGATCTCATAAGGGCCTACATATCGCGGACGAATTTTACCGCACTTCTCGAAACGAATAACACCCTTCCAAGGAGAAAGTTTCAAGAAGACCCAATCACCAACCTCAAACTTGAGATCCTTACGTCGCACATCCGCATAAATTTTCTGTCGATCCTAAGCAGCCCTCAATCTGTCCCGAATGATCTGAACGTTTTCCAGGGTACTCTTTACCAAATCAGGGCCAAGAAGCCATTTCTCGCCGATTTCACTCCAACACAATAGAGTTCGACACTGTTTGTCGTACAACGCCTCGTAAGGTGCCGTACCAATGCTAGCTTGATAGCTGTTGTTGTACGCAAACCCAATCAAATGAAGTTGCTGATCTCAATTCCCTTTGAAATGCAAAACACAAGATCGCAACATATCCTTCAGAGTCTGAATAGTCATCTCCGATTGACCATCTAACTGAGGATGAAAAACTGTGCTGAAATGTAGTCTAGTCCCCATTGCCTTTTGCAATGCTCGCCAAAACTCGGAAGTGAACTGACTATCCTGATCAGAAACTATAGACACAGGTACACCATGCAATCTCACAACCTCTTTCAAGTACAGCTTTGCAAATCTGCTCAAGCGAAGCTTTCCTGGAAGTGCTAGGAAATGAGCTGATTTCGTAAGGCGATCCATAATCACCCAAATACCAGTACTGCCACCCTAAGTATGAGGTAACTGATACACAAAATCCATAGTGATATGCTCCAATTTCCACACTGGAATCTCCAACGGTTGCAATTTACCTGCCAGTTTCTGACGTTCCGCCTTCACTTGCTGACAAATCAGGCATCTGCTCACATACATTGCTATTTCTCTCTTCATGTTTCACCACCAATAATAAGCTTTCAGTGTCCGGAACATCTTTGTACTACCTGGATGCATAGCATATGCAGAACAATGGGCTTCGTCGAGTATTTCCTTCTTCAAATCCTCATTTCTGGGCACATATAATCTTCCTCTGAACATCAAAGTGCCATCACTTCTCATCCGAAACTCGGTCAGTACACTATTCTGAATCAAATTCTTCTTTCTTAGCAGATAGGCATCAGAATCTTGACCCTCAAGAACTCGAGCAAGTAGTACCGGACGAACTTGGAAACTGGCCAACAATGCTCCATCATCATTCCACTCCAACTCTGATCCCGTTGCTCGTAATTCTGTCAAAAGTGACACTCTAGCAACCCATACATGGAAGAGAGAAGCACCATGTTTCTGACTGAGAGCATCAGCAATCACATTAGAATCCCTGGATGATACTCGAAAGTGCAATTGTAATCGTTGATCAGCTCCATCCATCTCCGCTGCCTCATATTCAAATCCGGCTGTGTACGCGAGTAGATAAGACTTTTGTGATCGGTGTAGATCTTGCATTGTGCCCCATACAAGTAATGTCTCCAACTCTTCAGTGCTAACACAATGGCAGCTAACTCTAAATCATGTGTAGGATAGTTAACTTCGTGTGGTTTCAACTGTCTCGAACCATATGACACCACCTTTCCATGCTGCATCAAAACACAACCCATGCCTAGCTTCGAAGAATCCCTGTACACCACAAACTCACCACTATCGTCAGGTAGAGTCAACACCGGTGCAGTAGTCAACCTTTCCTTCAAAGTCAAGTAGCTTTCCTCGCAAGCATCTCACCATTCAAACTTGACCCCTTTCTTCGTCAAACGGGTAAGCGGTGTCGCTATCCGTGAAAAGTCCTGCACGAATCGACGATAGTAGCTTGCTAAGCTTAAGAAACTTCGTATCTCTGCCACGTCAGTAGGTCTGCTCCAATTCAGCACCGCATCAATCTTATCAGGATCCATGCTGACTCCCTCAGCTGATATCACGTGGCCCAAATTTTTTTACACTGTCTAGCCAATTCACATTTATTGAACTTGGCATACAATTGAGTGTCTCGTAAAGTCTGCAAGACTGCATGCAAATTCTTCTTGTGTTGCCCCACACTCCTGGAATAAATCAGGATGTCGTCGATGAATACAATGACGAACTTATCCAGATAACGTCTGAAGATCCGATTTATCTGGTCCATGAAAGCAGCTGGTGCATTGGTCAACCCAAATGGCATAACAAGGAAATCATAATGCCCATAATGTGATCGAAACGCCGTCTTGTCCACATCGGACTCCCGAATCCGCAACTGATGATACCTAGACCTGAGATCAATCTTTGAGAAGACTGAAGCTCTTTTCAGCTGGTCGAACAAATCATCAATCTGTGGAAGCGGATACTTATTCTTCACCGTAACCTGATTTAACTTCTGATAAACGATACATAGCCTCATCGAACCATCCTTCTTCCTCACAAACAACACTGGAGAACTCAAGGTGAAACACTAGGTCGAATGAAGCCTTTCTCAATCAGCTCCTGAAGTTGACTCTGTAATTCCCTCAACTCCGCTAGTGCCATACGATAGGGTGTTTGTGAAATAGGTTCGGTACCCGGAAGTAACTCGATGGTGAAATCAATATCCCTGACTGGAGGAACACCAGGTAAGTCCTCGGGAAACACATCTGGATACTCGCAAACCACCGAAATATCACCAATGTCTGGTACATAAACACTCGTATCAACCACATGTGCAAGATAAGTCTCACAACCCTTCCTCATCATCCGATCAGCCTTCATTGCTGAAATCAAACAAGGCAAAGTAGTATTCTTTTCACCCCGAAACAAGATTTCTGGCATGCCAGGACTTCTGAAAACAACCTCCTTCTTGTGACAATCAAGAATAGCCCAATGGTTCTACAAGAAATCCATACCCAGAATCACGTCAAAATCCACAATATCCAGCAGAATCAAATCCACGGCAAACCCATAACCTCCGATTAAAATCGCACAATCTCTATATACCCACCCGACACACACAACCTCGCCAGATGGATACAACACTTGCCACATACTAGGGAGTGGAGATGCAAGTATAGTAACCAATGATGCTAGTCTATATGACATGAATGAATGCGTAGCCCCTGGATCTAGTAAAGTAAGAACTGGATGACCGAAAATATACAACGTACCGATGATAATCTCTAGAGAAGCTCTGCCCTCACGTAGAGACATGGCATGAACTCGAGCCTGTCCAGCTGGCCATCCACGCTGGCCACGATTCTGCTGACTACCCTGTCCAGAAGACTGTGTTGCACGATCTCCGGAAGTAGTACCCTGATCTCAATCAACACTTTGATTCGCAACACCACCAAAAGTACCATGCTGAGGACACTCCCTCGTATAGTGACCTACCTAGCCATAACGGTAACAAGTAGAGGGACCATATTGACACTGACCAAAGTGATGTCTGTGGCAGTTGTTACACAATGGAGTTTCCCTCTGTGTAGCTGGTGTGCTAAAGAAAGGTCGAGGATAACTCGAGCCACTAGTACTCACACTCGACTGCTGTCTCTGTGGTCGACTCCTCCTTCATCTATGACTCTGCCTAGCAGTGCTGGTAGGATATCTGTAAGGTCCACTACCCGAAGATGATGCCGATCCAGAAGTACCTAAACTCAGCCTCTTTGAAGCACCCTGGCTAGGTCCACCCTCTTCAAAGAGACGCGTCTGAAACCGCATATGTTTTTCCCTCTCAATGTCCTCACCTCTGAGTGCAGCACTAACAGATTCATCAAAGTTATCCCGAGGCATAAAGGTCAAAGTCCCCTTGATATTCAGATTCAGACCCAACTCAAACCTCCTGTACTTTTCTTCCTCTGATGCCACCATATCACGTGTAAACCGAGATAAACGAGTGAACTTATCCCGATACTCAAGCATTAATATACTCCCCTGCTTCAGGTTGGTAAACTCCTCATATTTCCGCTCCTGAGTAGCTGGATTGATATACCAACGCATGAACATCTCTTTAAACATCGTCCAAGGAGTATCAATATGAACCCTGCCTGTACCAACCCACCAGAAGTAAGCATCTGACTCAAGCAAACCCACTGCAGCTACTATTTTTTGTTCAGGAGTAAAATGCAGGCGCTCACAAACACGCTTAACCTGAACCACCCAAGCTTCACATACTTCAGGATCAGGGGAACCAGAGAAAACAGTTGCTCCCGTGGCCTTAGCCACTGGATCAATACGTTCCTCCAAATGCAATACTCGCATAAGCAAGTCATGCATACGTTGATCCTCATCAGGATCCCTAGTCCGTTCAGCACGGACTCCATGTCGAGGAGGCATCCTAAGGATAAAAGACATTAATCACAAGACAGAAAGGATGTAATCATGGAACTTCAAACGTTTGAAAACATACAACACTATAGAGCATTGATGATTATCCATCGGCCGGTCGGGTCATCACTCCGGAAATGTTGTAAATTCTCAAATGTCCTTAGTAACATAAGTACAAGAGTCTACAGAACCTAAAACCTAATGCTCTGATACCAACTGAAAGGACCCGACTCCGATTTAGTTGCCTAAATCAAAATCAAACCCCTTCGAAAACACGACCTCAAATTTTTTTGCCGGAGTTTACTTTGAAATACGTGAACCAATCTTAGAACCTACAAAGAAACACACTTCAAATATTCCACAAAAACCAAACCGTGGGGCTCCGTTCCCCATCCGGATTTCTCAACAACACATATATATTAACTCAAAGGTTTACAAGAAATCCAGAATCATTCAGGAGTAAACTCAACTGAAAACAAACATAAGTATTCAGAGCGACGCCTATGTACAACATTTACAACAAGTAGGTCAAGCAAGAAACCTACAGAAACTGAAGAGTAATCCAAACTCTATGCCTCCAAAGTCGACGCGCAACACAGGAACCCAAACTGCAAACTGGGCAAAGGAAAACGAAAAGCCTAGGGGAAAGGCAAATAAAATAGTTAGAGTGAGTGGACGAAAATAAACATATGCCTTTCACCATTATGTAATCATAAAATGATGCGAGTTCATAAGTACATAAAAATCGCCACTTCGGCGGATTTCCCTGCCAGAGTAGCAAGTCGGGTGAATCTCTCAAACTCAATGGTGATAAACTAGGCGAATCTCTCAAGCCTAATCGGCATATCAAGCGAATCTCTCAAGCCTAATAGATGGACTACCGGTGATCAGCTGCATAGCCAATGCATCGATGCTAAATAAATAAATGCCATCACCAATAAAATAAACAATATTTTTTAAACGATAAATAATCTGAACATAGTACTGGAAACAAATACTGAAATCAAGAACTCACTGCAACAGTTTAAATAAATGTCCACTCACAGAGCAAAGCTGGCCTTGAGGTCCGGCGAAAAATCCCTCGCCAAACGCTCGATCTCGATCACCTGAATAACAGGGATACGATAAATACATAAAAAAACCACAACATACAGAGTTAATACGTCGAGAACCCTGCGTTCTCGGAAGACGTACCGCTCGAAATATCGACGAGGATTACAAAACTCATAAAATATACCCAATTAACCCTCGTCCCAAAATATAATACTCATATCAAACCAAAAAGCTCAAGACTACGCTCGGGACACGATTACGAGCAAAACAGTATAAAACTCCCCAAAATTCCAAAAAGTCAACCCTTTGCCGGAGCTCTGCCGTTGGCAGTCGCCGCCGCCGGCGACGCGGCGTCAACGGTGAGATTTTCCGGCGGGGAAAACCCAGAACTCTACTCTTCCTCAAGCCCAACAACTTTTCCTTCTACACCAACCTCCAATTCGAAACACACCGGCCGGAATTGAGCCTGAAACCCACGTCCTCCATGGATTCCGGCGTGATTCCGGCGAGCTCCAAACGGCATCTAATTGAAAGGAGCCAATCCCGATTCAGTTACCTAAACCGGAATCAAACCCTTTCGAAAATACGAACCAACAAAAATTTTTCAAAATTTCGGCAGAGTTTCGTTACTAATGTGGAATTGCCATAACCTGCACCCAGAAATTAACACTTCGTCCTATGCCACAAAAGCCAAACCGTGGGCACCAATCCCATCCGGATTTCTCAACATCAATATAATCAATAACAGTAAACAAACTGTACTATGTATATATGTATATCCGAGAAAATCCGTATAACGAGTATCAGAATGTATCAGAGCGACCTCTAAAGTAAAATATATACAATATACACATCAGTAGGCGAAACAAGAACCTACTGGAAAGCACAGGTAACTCTGATCACTAGCCTCCAAACCGCGACGTGAAACACCAAACCTGAACTGCAACTGGGCACGGAAACCGAAAAGCCCAGGGGAAAGACAATAAACACGTTAGAGTGAGTGGACGAAAATAAATGTCTTTCACCAGTTGATATATATGTTAAAAATAACATATGCGAGTCCAGGTAAATAAAAATAACAAGTACACGAGGTAAAACCATAATCCTCCAGCGTACTGAGCATGCAAGTATAAATCCCACGGGGTCACTCATGGACACACACCGTGCTAGTACAGTCCGAATCACGAGGTCCTTAGTCCCCGTGATTCTAAGCCAGAAATGGCCTCGGTTCCGGGGAAACGCCCCTCACCGGTCAGGTCGGGATAACGACGTCCCTCCTGGCGGCCTACCATCGGGGATCAGCCGAGAGGCAAGTGTATCGATACAACAACGTAACTGAGACTGTACTCTGTGAAAACCAAATCATAAACAATTCTATGCAAATGCATGAAACAACATATAATTGTATGCATCTTCGTATACGTATATCCGTATAAGTATAATCATATATTCGTAAAAACACATGCTCATGTAATCCGAAATCTCATACGCATGCTCAAGTTCGAAAATCATATAAAAGAAATTGTCCACTCACAGGTGAGCAAAACGCGCACTCGCGCTAATCTCGTGGTCCGGCGGAAGATCCCTCGCCTGAAGCACGATCACGATCCCGATCTCGATCTCCTGAATATTCACAAAAACATAACTGATCAAAATCATAGTTCTCAACCCTGTACTGATGCACGGAAACCAACTGTTCCCGGAAATATACAATGCGGTACAAAATGTATAACGGAAATTCGGAAATCTCCACTCGAAACTTCGACTGAAAATCGGATAATCAAATCAACCCGAAAACCTCTGTACGATAACCAGGGCGTGATTACGAGAAAAATGACATTAAAATTGTCGAAATCTGAAAAGTTGACTTTTCTCGCCAGAGCGCAGCCGTTGACCACAGTTGATCGCCGCCGTCGCCGGCGGCGCGCCGTCAACCGTGAAATCCCACGACGAGATTCTCCAGATTTCAAGGTCTTAATGAGCTGAATCTGTTTCTCTTCTTCCACAAAGCCCAATGCCGAACGGAACCCCTTCAATTCTAGCCCGAAACAGATCGAAATATTCATTCCGGTGACCTAATCAGAGTACCCCAAAATCTCAACTACAGCCCAATTCACGCATACCAATAGACTCAGAGGAGCAAGGGGAGTCGAACCCCCCTCACCACCGCCACCGTGGCTCGCCGGAACCACCCAAACCATCAACGGCGATCAACCCGAATCGGCCCCAATTCGGACCCATAGAAAACCTAACCAATTTCAACAAACTCAAGTATGAATCAACTCGAAATTGAAAGGGGAAGCTAACCATACCCTTGCCGAAGTCGGAGGTGGCCGGAATCTAGGTCGTCGGACGGCACAGCTCAAAGAGGAAACTTTCCTCTTCGGTCAAACAAGTCACTTGCTATTTTTGGAAAGTCAACGGCCGGTCAACGCGAAACAGTATTTTTCGACAATTTACGACTATTTTCGATATTTATACTCGCGCCTCGGGTCGATCTACGGTCCAAAATGAATATACGAAACTATTCAGATAAGCTCGAAACAATCGGATAAACTCGTCGAACACCGAAACTTCAAATAATCATAAAATATTCCTCGGTTATCAGAAAAATCTTCCGGAACTACCCATGAACTCGAAATCACGTACTCTACAATTTCTGTGAAGACACCCAACTCAAATTCTCGACCGAAAACAAAGTCGCGAATCGAATCGGCAAACCACATTTACGACACAAAACTACGACTAAACTCAAACTCGTGAATCGTGCCGAATACGCAACTGATTCTGGTTCGGGTCGTCACACTAATTCCAAAATTCTTCCACCCAAAAGCATCTATAGGTTGAGGGGAGCAAAACCCCCAACCCCAACGACCCCAAAACATGCCGGAAACCACCACCAGAATCTGGCAAAAACTCAAAACTCCATCAATTCTCACAAAATCAACTACAAAACCATAGGAAATCACGAGAGGATTCTAACCATACCAAGATTGTGGCCAGAGGTGGCCGGAATCGGCGGGTCGGATGGCGGCAGTTCACGGTCATGGTGGAGCTCCGTCAACACTGTCAAACATGGTCAACGACGGTCAAACTTCTCAAATGTGACTTTTCGACAATTTTCGACTATTCCGATATTTATACGCTCGGTCCGAGATGATCAACGGTTCAAAACGAATCGAAACCAAAACGGATAAACACGACTAAATCCAACCGTTGGAAATATTCATAATTTATTCCTCGTAATTCGGAATGATCCTTCGGAAACTCCTACGAGCTCGAAATCACGTACACTACAATTCTAGTGAAGGAAATCATATCAAATTCTCGCCCAATAATTTAGTCATAAACAGATCTGCCATATCGACTAATTACGATAAACTGTGATTATTCGTGAAACTCGCGAATCAAGCCAATTTACATACCATTTCTGATTCGGGTCGTTACATCTACTGGTGTGAAATGAATAAGCATAGCTACATGTAACACTGTATAGCCCCACATATATACAAGAAAAATTGGTGTGCATCACCAAAGCCTGAGCCACAAGCAGTAACCACTTGATATGTGCATCTGCAAGACCGTTATGTGAATGAACATGCGGAACGAGATGTTCAACTTCAATCCCAACAAAAATGCAGTAATAATCAAAAGACACTGATGTAAACTCTCCTGCATTATCCAATTGAATAGACTTGATTGAGTGGTCTGAGTGGTGAGCCCGAAGCTTAATGCTCTGACATAGAGTTTTGCAAATGCGGCATTCTTTGTAGATAGCAAAGCAACTTGTGATCAACACATCGATGCATCGACAAAAACCATGAAGTATTTAAATAGTCTACATTCAGGTTTGATATGTCCACAAATGTCTCCTTGGATGCATTGTAAGAATGGAAAGTTCTAAGTTGTGTCTACATGAAAGGACCTAACCCCGATTTAGTTTCCTAAACCGGAATCAAACCCCTTCTGAAAACACGAACTTTCAAAAACCAAAGAAATTTCGGCAGAGTTACACTATATCGCAAAGTTACCATTAACCTGCACCCGAAAATACACTTCATCCTATGCCACAAAAGCCAAACCGTGGGCACCAATCCCATCCGGATTTCTCAAAAACATATCATAATATAAAGCAATAAGTAAAACTGTAACTTTACAAAAATCTGAGAAAATCATATGAAAATATAAACATCAGAGTATTTAGAGCGACTTTTAGTATATATACATAAATACATAACAGTAGGTCAAACAAGAAACCTACTGAGAAGGAAAAGTAGCTCGAATACTAAGCCTCCAAACTTAACGTGCGATACCAGAATCTGAATTGCAAACTGGGCATTGAAAACAAAGAGCTCAGGGAAAGACATATAAATCATTAGAGTGAGTGGACGAAAATAAATGTCTTTCGCCAAATAATATATGTTATAAAAACATATGTGAGTCTAGATACATAAAATCAAACGGTACACGAGGGAGACTCTAACTCCTCACGCGTACAAAGCATGCATCGAAAATCCCGCGGGGTCACTCATGGACACATCCGCGCTAGTACAGTCCGAATCACGAGATCCCAGACCCACACGTGATTCTAGCCAGAAAGGCCTCAGGTCAGGGTATCTGCACCCCCTGCCCCCCCCCCCCCCCGGTAAACATCCTCGGGGATCAGCTGGGATGCTAGGTGTATCGATACAACAATATATACTAAGACTATACTCTGTGTAAACCAAATCATAAATAGTTTCATGCAAATGTATAAAGCATATTGGTAATATATAATTATAAAAGTATATTCGTCGATGCATATTCGTAAATGTATAATCGTAAAGCACATGCTCGTATAAATCATAATCACATACGCATGCTAATGCTCGTAAAACGTATAATAAAGACTCGCAACCAATCAGTGAAAAGAAATGTGTCCACTCACAGACAAGCACAGCGCGCAAACGCGCTAATCCCGAGATCCGACGGAAGATCCCTCGCCAAGAATACGATCTCGATCTCCTGGATAATCATAAAATATCACTGATCAAAAGCACAATTCAGTACTCTGAACCACACCTCGGAAACCAACAATTTCCGAAAATATATAACTCGGATATCAAGAAAATCGTCAAAAATCCCATATATACTCCATATAAACCCTCGACATAAAATCCACCACCCAAATCAACTCGAAAACCTCATGGCGATGATCGGGGCACGATTACGAGTAAAACGGCATAAAACTTTCCAAAATCTAAAAAGTCAACGCGTCGCCGGAGCTCCGCCGTTGATCGCCGCCGCCGCTGGCGGCGCGCCATCACCAGAGAGATTTTCCGGCTAGGAAAACCCATAATTCATCTCCTCCTCGAGCCCAACCTTTTTCCCCAAAGGGTCACCACCGTCCAGCCACCACCGTGGCTGGAAATCGCCTCGAAAGCCACCAAAACTCAAACCGGCCGGAAAATTTATTCGACAAAATTCTCCACCGTGAAGCCACCTCGGCCTCCCAAATTCAAGGGGTTTCATCCCAAGCTCGAACCCAACCATTTCCACCCAAAATCCCCATCGGAAAAACAGCAGGAAAGCCCTCCACCATTAAACCCGATTCCGGCCAACTTCACGTTCAAAATCAACCAACCAAAACACCTCCAAACATCACAATACATACCTCAAATGAAAGGATATGCCCTAAGCTTCAAAACCATACCTTTATTTCCGGCAACCGTGCCGATTTTTGGCAGCCACCACGACAGTGAGTCATGGCTCAGTGAGTCAACACGAGTTGACTTGGTCAACTCGGCCAGATTCAGTCAACTCGGTCAAACAGCCCATTAACTTTTCGATAACTTTACGACTATTCGGCTATTTATACGTCGCGAATCAATTTTATCCGCAATTCGGATAACTCTAACTCAAACGGATAAACACGACTAACTCGACGATAATTTCAAATATTCTTTTTATATTCCTCGATTATCCGAAAAATCCTTGGAAAGCTCATACGGACTCGAAATCAGATTCTCTACATTTCCTATAAACAAACCCAAATCAAATTCATGTCCGAAAATTAAGTCGTGATCAAAGTTGCAAGATTAATTACGATAAACCTGAATTACTCATGAAACTCGCAGATTAAGACGATTACTATACCAATTCCAGTTCGGGTTGTCACACTACAACAAAAGAAGGTCGTGCATGTAACTATGTTAATGAACAAGCTTTGGAAAATGAATGGTGTGCATCAGAGATTGCCACGAAGGAATCTGGTGGGATAATGCAAGACACCTCAGCAGTATGTCGCCAGAATTGTGCTGCACTCATCTCGGAGACCGAGAGGAGTAATCTCAGCCCCTCCATCTAAATCGATAGTTTTAGGTATTCCCACATGCTTCTTTGCTCTAAAGAACGAATGTCTATGTGAATTTTTCAATATCTTGATCATCATAGCTTGACCTGGGTAACTCATGCGATAATGCCAAAGCTTGTATGAGGTCAAGTCACACCTAGTTGTAAGAGTGGCTGCATTGGTTTCAATGATGCAAACTGTGGTAAGATATAAACTACTACGAAAGCTCATAAACTTCTCTAGAATGCGCTTCTGCCACATTCTACGGAGGTTACACACAAAAATTCTTTTTCATTCTCATAGTGTGTTTTCAAGTATAAACCATTGGTGTGAATGTCCTTAAAACTTAGCAATATTCGATTAGCCTTTGGCACGTATAAGGAATCAGTGACATAAGTTTTAGTACTATGTGGCAATAAGAATTATGCTGAACTATGTCCTAGTATTCGACGCTGAACCAAGCATTGTTGTCATTGAAGAACTATATGACATAAGATTCATAAACAATTGCATATTCCACATAATAGTATGGATAGTGCTACTATCTGCTAAACTCTCAATCTCGACTTCATACATCACAAAATAATGTGAATCAATCAGTCTTTGAACTCAAGACATGACGAATACTTTAAGTGAATACTTATAGATTTTGAAATGGTTGTGACCCTTATAGAGTGCTTGACATGGTAAGGCAAAACTGATGTACAATCAACATCAAAATAACACCAATTTTGGTGACATGCATCGACGGATCGAAGAGAATTTCGACAGGTGAAAAATGTTCAAGTTCGAGTCAAGGGTGCTAGGCACGACGGGTTGAGGCACTCTCGACAGGCCGAGAGTGCTCTATGTCGAGTTCAGGGGACTATCTTCAAAGAGTTGAAGAAAACATGGCAAAATTTTTGACAGTTCGAAAAAATTCCAAAACTGTTCCCACCTGATGGGTTCAACAGGTTAAAACCTATAGAAACTCGAATTTACACCTTTTTCCGTTTTGTACTATTTTTTGGTGTCATATTGCCATCGATTATTATATATCACAAATCATTCATGCATTATGGAGTAAAATAACATTCTCAACACTTTCAAATGACCAAAAATAAAGAAATTTTTATAACTTGCCAACACAATTACATCAAAAATATCTTATTCCCAAAAATGACTAAAACAAAGTTTGACAAACATGACTTAACAAGTCAATGACAACTAAACTTGATTACATAGAAGAAATAACAGATTAATACGTAGATTAATATTAATCCAAAGTCTCAAGACTTGGTTTCTTGTCATATGCTACAATGAGATTGACATCACAGTCTTCTTTTATCTCAAAGTCTCCCTCAGCAAAGTTCACCTCTTGTAGATGTTTTGGATTTCCTTACCTGCACAATATTGCTTGTGTACATAATATAGCCATATTTAAAACATGTATACTTGCAGGATGGAGCAGAGTGTGAAGAATTTCCATCATGCTTGAAACCGGAACCTGACTGGTTCTTATTTAAAGCACTGGGACAGGCGTTCTGATGATGCCAAGTCAAAATTTGACTTTGGCCTCTACCACGTCCTTTGCCACGGCCTCCTTTCCTACCTGATATGACGGAAACATGCATCAAATAAACACTTAACACATAATTCAACCATATGCAATTTAAAACCCTATAGATGTAGTATTTTGAGCAAGTAGGGATCGTTCTAACCGGGGATTGAAGGGTGCATGCAATTTTTGTGGTGTCTAAAGGGGGGTATAAAAGAGTTGATTTTAATGTCCTAAATTTTCTATCTAATTACTAACTAAAAACGTCAATCACATAGCAAGTATTCCTAGGACTCTATCATGCATCAACTCATAGACAAGCAAACACATAAGAAAATCCCAAAAACCCTTACCATATTTTCGACAAAAACCTAATTAATTATTTACATGTGATCATCCCATCCTACCCACATGCAGATTATACAGCTCTAATCCTCCCATCATCTTCGAAATTTACAAACCTTAATTCCAATTACATGTTATGGTTTTCTTTATCTTTTAATCAAAGTGCAATGAACAGCATATAAACACCTTAACTAAATCATCGATTTGATAAAAGTAGGGACTAACATATTCCGTGAACAGCACTGCAAACATCTTAGTGATCCTAACCTCTACCCACCGAAGCCTTATGCCCAACACATAACACATAAAAGAAACTAAGATTCATAAACACATGGAACACGTATGGAATTCATAAAGTGTATAAAACCAAAATAACCATTCATTCACCGAGTTTTTACACAAATAAATACAAAGATAAAGGAGACTACGGAGTAAAGAGTTCATGTTATACTTTTAGTTCCGTGAACAGCACTGCAAACTTCAAGAGCAAGACGACCCTTTGATAGAGTTGGTACCGATTTTTAGGAGGTGGTGATGGTGTAGTCGACCTTGGCTCTGGAGATCTTTGTGGTGGAGAATGTTTGAAGACTTTGGCAGCTTGAGAGCGTAAAATAGGTGATGATCTGTTTTGAGGCCGAGCCTCTTGTATTTATAAGCTCACAAGAATCATTCTCCTCCTAGAATAAGGTTTCCTTCTATTTTCGGGCAGATCTGGCAGTCTGTAAAGATTTGCACTTTCCCGGAGTTATACATATCCGAATTGCGTGATTCTTGCGGCATTGGAAAGATCATTCCGAGAGCTATAAAATATCTTCATTAATCACCTCAATCGGAGTTGATATGAAATTTATAAAGCTTGTCGAAGTTGGCCCATCTGCACAGGCAGATTCTGCTTTCCTTATTCTTCATGATTTCCTTCTTCTTTTGACTTTGGGAAACATTTTCTTACCAAAACTTGATCTCCACGAAATTGGCTGATTGGATCTTTATATTTGGGCTATCTAAATGGTCTTCTAATTAATTGGACCCATTTTCATTTGTTCTTCTTCAAGATCCTTCTGGAAGCTTTCAAATCCTAGTCAACATAGGAAAGGTTTTTTCTAGTCAACAAATGATTTCTTTTTCTCCTCAATTTTTCTCCTTTCTTCCTTGGAATTTCGAACCAATTTCATTTCTCCATTATTTATTGCGTTTTGCGTGCTTGTAGACTCCTTTACTCCGTCTCTTTTGGTCAACACCTGAAATTAACAAAATAAGTTAAAACTAATAAAACTAAGCAATTATCAAAGTAAAAATGTAGAGAAAATATGTTAATTAATACGCCTAAAATACGTAGATCACTACCATAGTTGTAAGACTTATAATGAATGCTCTTTTTTCCTTAAGGGCCTTCCATCTAGTGTTGTAATTCTCAGGTGTGTTCTTGGTCCCAACGGGCCTTGAGTTACTGTTGAGAATTATCTTATGATGTCTCTCCTTTTGGGCTAGGATATCATGAGATCACTGAATATTATGTTCTTTCTTGCTTGTACTCGAGCCAGTACTGATGAGCTAATATACTCATGGAAGAAGGAAAGATATTTAGAGACTTCTCAATCATATTCTGATCAGTCTTGTCAAACCCACGGAAACTAAGCTCAGACTGTAGCTCTAACATAGCTTAGCTATATGAATTAACCTTGGGATAATCCAATAACCGGATGGTTTCCCATCACTATGTCAATTTTGGAAGCTGTTCGGCATACACATTGTTGAAGCGTTGCTTCAGAACATCCCATAAATTCTTGAGATCAATTTTCTTTGGATATTGGTTCTTTAGAATTGGATAAAAGGCATGAGCTTTAATCTCAACAGTTGGGGCAGCCACACCTAGCTCGGTTGGTGTGTTGATGGTGCTGGTGAATTTCTTTCTGATAAAGGTGTTCTCTACATCAGAGATCCAACGATGATACTCTTTTCTATTGGTATCAAGGATGTCAAAGTCAGACCTAGCTAACTCAGTTGAAGTCATCTACAAAAGAGACAACGGAGATAATTAGTAACGATCAAAACCACAATTACTAAATATCAAGTTTAGGGAATAAGAAAGTGATCTAAGAAGTATAGTCACAATAATTGATGTTCGATAAACGGGGGCTTCATACCACACCCAGAAACCGTAACAATCATAATCAGTCACTTATATCGATCTTCTTTTCTTTGTTTTCTTTTCAATATACAATGATTGTAACTCCCCAAACTGCACCTCATCAATTTAGGGTCATCACAGTTCTACGAGTTCATGAAAATATAAGTAAAAACCTAACTTAACACTTTAAAGAGTCGCAAGGAAAAAAGTCTAAAACAAATCATACAATTTGCAAAGCGAAAATGTTTATTTTTTAAAAATGAAGTGAAACCGTCAAACATAATGAAACTATTTCACTCAAATCCAATTTCTAAACAACTTCATAAGAAGTTATTGAAGAGTAAATATAACTCAATCAAATAGAAGATTACCAAGTTCAGAAATAGAACATAGAAACAATTAGGAAACAAAGATACAAGTTTGAAACTTGATGACTATCATTTGAACAAGGAACACAAGGCTTCAGCACACCCAAAACCTTAATCATTTGTCCCATTTTACTACCGGATTAAGAGACATTGCCGGCGACTTTAAGTCGCCGGCCTTGTTTTTTTTCTCGCCGGAATTGTCATTACCGGCGATAAGTCGCCGGCAATGCCGTCGCCGGAAATAGCCCGCCGGAGATAGCATTGCCGGCGACGGAGTTTCACGTCGCCGGTAATGTCCTAAACATCACCGACGACTTGAGTCATCGGTGATGTTTAGGACATTACCGGCGACTCAAGTCGCCGGCAATGTCAGCGCCGCCGTGGCCAGAATTTGAAGACATTGCCGGCGACTTAGGTCCATGTCGCCGGCAATGCTTGGAAAAATTTTGAAAAAAAAACCCGGTTCTGGATTGGGCCCAATTCCAGAACCTGCATTGAAAGACATAAACCGTACAATCATACAAGTTCAACAGTACACATAAATGTCCAACGTACAGTACAAATAGTAACGATACGAAAATTAACTACAACTACATGTCAGGGTCGAGGAACTTGCGGGTCAGGGTCGAAGAAATCCATGTAGTCATTTGAACTCCAGTGGCTACCCTGGTCTTGCTGTGGCGGGGACTGGTGCGGTGGTGGTGGTGGATAACTAGGGAACACAGGGTGCGGGGGAGGTGTAGGGAACGGTTGTCCGGTAGTCTGAGCCTCGTACATCGTCCGCATCCATGTGAACATCTGTGTCTGCTGCTGGACCATGTGTTGGTACTCGACATCTCTGATTGCCTGCTGCTCGGCTATCTACCTCTTTTGCTCCTCCAACTCCCTCCGCGTCCTCTGAAGCTCTGCTGCGAGGTTACGACTAGAAGCTGAACTTCTTGACCCGGTAGAGTATTCTGAAGTGTTCTTCAATACTCCTTCGCCCGCCGAGCCCATTCCCCTACAGTAGTAGGTATTCTTTCCAGTCCCGCACGCTTTTGCCATGATCTGAGCCGCTATAGGGCGATCAAGCGGATCGATCTGAGAGGCATACTGGGTGACTTCTTCCTCGGAGCAGTCAGGATGGTTAGTCCGAGCTATATTCATGGTCACTTCTGTGGTCGCCTCCTCCACTCTCGCCTAATTGAAAAGCGAAAATGAATAACGTATTATCTAACAAAATAAATTAATATCGAAAAATAGTTTTATTAACACATGGAGAGGCGAAAGACTTACCGCTTGTTCAGGGCACTGCGGATAGAACTTCTGATGAATATACACCAATGGGTTCACTTCTTGTTGTTGTTGCGCCTTAGTCAACCAACCCAAATAGTTGAGTGAACCTGCATGATGGGCCCTGGTGTTTTTCAATCTATTCGCCCGGTTCGTCTTCGAAATCGCCTTGTTTGATAAACATATGAAAAAAAATTAGTAACTAACTATTTCAATGTAATACGATACATTAGGCTTGTAAGATATATTCAGGATGCATACCTGAGCTTTGGGGTGCTCGAAGTGGGCTATCAGCCATAGCCACTCGTACTCCCTAAACCGGAATTCGCTAGGGGTAGAACCTCGGCCTAGCTCCTTGTATACAGTGTAATGGGAAGAAATCTCGTTCTTCCACTCATCTTTATACCTATATTAACACCAGGAAAAAAAAGTTAGAGATATTAAAACACTTGATAAACAAAAATCTAACTCGATATATACTCAAATAACTCGAAGCACATCACCTCATATGTAGTTGACGCTCTACCCACGTGTGAATAAGAACTTCATCCACGTCAAACCACACCTGCAATATGAATATATAAACGGTAAAATTATATATTTATTCGGACTTAATTAATAAATGTAAAATTTACGTAATGAAAATACGATTTAACTCACACTTAGTGCATTATGCACTTGCATCTTCACGTAGATAGGCACAGATTCCCAATCTGGCCAAAGCATTGGGACCTTGTCCTGCACGATCGCCCCGGCCATGATGACATATTTTCGCGTGGTGTCAAATGCCTCGATCACCTCGCCATCCTCATTGGCCCTAATAGGCGTTTTCCTTCCCCCGGTGGCCTGCTCAAGTCTGTTCCCGGTGTAGGTGCCTCTAGCCCCTTTCCGTTTTCCAGTCCCATTAACGAAATTGCCTAATAATACAATGTCAACAAATTGATATCATTAATTGAACCTATCGTAAGTCTTAAGTAATAATTAAGTAATCAATCTGATGTTAAATAAAATTTACCTGCATCGTCCGTTTGTTGGTTGGTGCACCTCACACTCCAAAGATACACGGGGTCGAACGGGATGAAGTTGTACGCTTCCTCCACGCTCAGGAACTCCGGCCGTCCTTCAACATAAATAGGCATCCCCCTATCATTGAATTCAGGGATCACAGGAATCTCATCGGGTAGGAAGAGACCGGACGGCGGAGATAGACGAGGCCTGGACGATGAGGCGCCAGCACCATCTGCCTCAGATGATTCCCGTGAAACGGGAGTAGGGACCGGGCGAATAGGGGGCATTCGGATGGAGGGAGTTTCTGATGCCCCCGTTGACTGTCGCTCGTTTGAGGGTCTGCTGACGGAAGGACGTCTACTGACTGAGCGTCTACTGACTGAGGCTCGAGGCTCGACTTCCGGTTGCACGGCTGCAAATCGTGCAGCTTCCTCCTCTGCTCGCGCAGCTAGCAAGGCTTGTGTGCGAGCATTCATCATTGGCCCACTGCGCGTGTTTCTAACTGCGGCTAAGGAGGAAGCTTGACTACTGCTCCCTCCACTATTTCGGGAACCTCTCCGTTTGATGCCTGGAAGCCAATTTGCCGCAAAACCTCTTGGACACGGTAATAGTCATGGATTCGGTTCTATAACAAATCGGAACCGGAACAAAATGTAACCGGAACCGGGCGGAACCGGAACCGTTTGAACCCAGAACCGTTTGGAACTGGAACCGTTTGGAACTGGAACCGTTCGGTTTCAAACGGTTCCGGTTACAAACAGTTTCGGTTCCAAACGGTTCCGGTTCCACGTGGTTCCGGTTTAAAACCGTTCTGGTTCCAAACCGTTCCGATTCCGATTTTTCACCTTAATTTATACGTTAAATTAACAACTATATCACCTTAATCCAAACACGTTAAAACCACGCACCCTAATTAATTTCCCACATTTTTCACACATATATATACATCATGCATCTTAATTTAATTTAATTTTCATATATATATATATACATCACATATTCATCCAAATCACACACCCTAATTAATTTTCCACATTTTTCAAACATTACCGGTATATATATACATTGCATATAAATTAATCCAAATCACCCTAATTAAATTTAATTTCCACATACATATATATATACATTGCCACATACGTACATACGTATATATATATATATATGCACAAAAATAAATAAAAATTGAGAGAGAGAGAGAGAGGGAGAAAGAGAGAGAGGGAGAGAGAGTGAGCTTGCATGCACCTGCCATGGTGGAGCTCGAGCTGATTTTCCGGCGACGGAGGTGAGGGGAGGAGGTAGAGGAGGAGGGGAGGAGGAGAGGAGGAGGGGAGGAGAGGAAATTTCAATTTGAAATGGGGTTTTTTAGTGTGGAGAGAGGAGAAGGGAGAGGAGGTGAGGGGAGGGGAGAGGGGAGGAGAGGAAGAGAGATTTGAGGAGAGGGATGCGGCCGGAACAATTTGGGAGGAGGAGAGGAGGAGTTTTAGGGTTTGAGATAGTGAGAAATGAGGGAGAGCTCGAGCTGGGTTCGACCATATTCAGTTGACATTGCCGGCTAGTTACTTGCAACTCGTTGGTAATGTCATTACCAAGGAGTTTTCAGATCAATGCGTGCCTTATGGTAGTGAAGATCAAAGTAGTTTGCAAACGTCCTGTTGTGGTAATCAACATTTCCGGCAATAGCAGGGCAGTGAAGATGATAGTTTTTCCAATATTGTACTTCTTCACAGTTAATCAGTACCGACCAGTGGGCAATGGCTACCTCATTTCCATCCAACTTGTACGACTTTGGCAAGCTTCCCTGTACTACCACGTCATTAGAGATGATAGAAAGGTTGAACTGGGGTTCATCTATCGGCATCTGTTTTTGGGGGTCCTCAAGCTCTCCCAAATACACTTTGGTGTACGTTACACACTCGTGCGCAATATATGCTTCAGCGATACACCCTTCAGGTGCATATTTATTCTTCACATAGTCCTTGTAGGCTCCCAATTGTCTACAAGTACATAAGTGCATGTTAACTTACGTAAAAAATAAGAATTTACATATAAAATTAGAGGCAAACCAAATGTATGAATCATTTGTACCTTTCCATGGGATACATCCAAGTGTAGTGTACAGGACCGGTAAGCAACAATTGTTCGGGAAGATGGATCATCAGGTGAGGGATGATGTCGAAAAAATTTGGGGGAAATATCCTCTCAAGCTTGCACATGATAAAAATGATGTCATCTTGCATCTCCCTGAGATCTGATTTTTTAACTTCCCTGGTGCATAACTTCTGAAAGAATCTTGACAAGGCCACCAACGGCTCCACCACCTCTTTGGGCAGGTACCCTCGAATGAAAATAGGGAAAAGGCGTTGAAGCAGTACATGGCAGTCATGACTCTTTAATCCGTACATCTTATTGTCCCGGAAGTTAACACACCTGCATATATTTCCTGCATAGCCATAAGGATACCTGCATATATATATATATATATATATATATATATATAGCCATAGGCAACAATTATAGTTCTCGCATATAACCATAATCCAGTAAAAATTTAAGGCCAAATTCCTGCATAGCAGAAGAATATATACCTGACATTACTCAACCACTGAAAAATTTCATGCTTATGCTTCGGCTTTACGGTGTAAGGAGCTTGCGGCATTTTTCTCTTACCATCTCTTAACCACAAATGTTTCCGCAGTCCCATAGCTTTCAGATCAATGCGTGCCTTAGGGATGTCTTTTGTTTTCCCCTCCAAGTTAAGAACTGTGCCCACCACACTTTCACACACATTCTTCTCTATGTGCATGACATCTAGGTAGTGTCTGATAGGCAACCTGGGCCAGTAGGGGAGTTCCCAAAATATGCTCTTGTGTGTCCAAAACTTATACCTTTCGGGCTTGTCTGGAATTGACGCCACTATGTCAGGATGATTGCTCAGCTGGCCAAAATCATATTCATTCAACACTTCCAAAATTTCTTCCTCTGTCCATCGCCTGGGTGCCACATCTGTTTCCACAGTCCCATCAAACGCGTCTGGATCCTGCCTAAATGGGTGATCATATGGAAGCCAACAACGGTGACGCATCTGAACAATTTTACTGCAATGAGGACTGCAACAATCAACCGTCATGCACTCTGAACAAGCCCTGTAACCCTTGGTTACGTTGCCCGACAACATACCGCGGGCAGGAAAATCACTGATGGTGCCAACAAGCATGGCATACATCTGGAACATCTCCTTTTTGAACCTATCGTAAGTGGGGTGGCCACACTCACTCAGGTACTTAAGCTCCTCAATCAAAGGCCTCAAATACACATCGAGACACTTTCCTGGATAACCCGGGCCCGGAATTAACAGAGTGAGCATATTGTATTCCTTCTTCATGCACATCCATGGTGGAAGGTTGTACGGTACCAAAATAACTGGCCATATACTGTATTGAAGACTCATGTTGCCAAAAGGGTTGAATCCGTCAGATGAGAGCCCTAGCCAAACATTTCGGACCTCTGCTGCAAAATGATCAAACTCCCTGACCATGTGCTTCCAAGCCTCTCCGTCGGAAGGGTGTATAAGGGTGTCATCGTCAGGCAAATTCCTCTCAGCCCACCATCTCATTGCTTCGGCCATGAAAGCACACATGAACAACCGCTCCAGCCTATCAATAAGCGGGAAATATCGAAGTATCTTCACAGCTTTCTTGTTGCCTGCAGGAGTCAACTTATACCTTTCTGTAAAACATACCGGGCAGGCTTCAAGGTCTTCCAGATCTTTTCCCCAGAAGAGTATACAATCATATCTGCATGCATGGATTTTGATGTAGGAAAGCCCAAGATCTTTCAGGATATGTCGCACCTTATGATGAGTGGTAGGAAGACGATGAGCGGGTGGCAGTAGCGAAGCAGTCCACTTCAGCCAAGAATCAACAGCTTTGACAGACATTTTGTTCTCCATTTTCAGCTGCATCACTCCCATCACACTTTCAAGAACAGTCTTACCACAACCGTCGTACAACGGAGTCTGTTGCAATGCAATCAGGTTGTTGTACTTGTCCATACCGCTTGTGTTGACATGAGCTCCAGGTAATGGCTTGATTGCCTCAATATGGGGGAAACCCTCAACGACGGGAGGGACATTTGGTGCTTCATCAGCAAATACACCGCTCTCATGAGGAAACATATCATTGATTAACATCGATGTTGGATCATAGGATGGACTGCCTCTCTCAGCAAAATCTCTATGATCATAGCGTGGACTGGCCCTCTCACCAAATTGTCCATGATCATGCGGACCCGCTAACGATGTTTCACCGTGATAAATCCAACAAGTGTACTTATCCCAAAACCCGTATTTACTCAGGTGCTTCTGGACTTTATCAATGGGAAAACGAAATCGATCGCTGCGACACTTACATTCTTTACACGGGCAATAATGAAGTGTAGTGTCTCCACAATTAGCCTTCACAAAATTCACAAAACTCCTAATTCCCTGGTGATATCTCACATCCCATCTTTCGAGGCTCATCCAACTCTTGTCCATCCTGAAAATTCTAACAATTTTACGTATTATATATACACATATTCACTACTAATAATTGACGCGATATCTCAATTCAACTCTAATTAAATCAACACATGCATGCAAATATATATATATATATCGATCTAATCTCTGAATTCGATTCAGTACTCGATGATGGTATTCTTCTTTTTTTAGTTCAGTATTTGACTAGGTAGGAGGCTCTCTTAAGCCTGACTCCGATAGCACTACGATAATACCAGTCGTTGATTCAGACACAAGATAAGATTAACTACAAGCAGTTTTCTCGTTTCGGTGACATCAACAACATTTCATATCTCACAAATTGGACAATTGAAAGGAGCCAATCCCAATTTAGTTACCTAAACCGGAATCAAACCCTTTCGAAAATACGAACCAACAAAAAATTTTCAAAATTTCGGCAGAGTTTCGTTACTAACGTGGAATTGCCATAACCTGCACCCAGAAATTAACACTTCGTCCTATGCCACAAAAGCCAAACCGTGGGCACCAATCTCATCCGGATTTCTCAACATCAATATAATCAATAACAGTAAACAAACTGTACTATGTATATATGTATATCCGAGAAAATCCGTATAACGAGTATCAGAATGTATCAGAGCGACCTCTAAAGTAAAATATATACAATATACACATCAGTAGGCGAAACAAGAACCTACTGGAAAGCACAGGTAACTCTGATCACTAGCCTCCAAACCGCGACGTGAAACACCAAACCTGAACTGCAACTGGGCACGGAAACCGAAAAGCCCAGGGGAAAGACAATAAACACGTTAGAGTGAGTGGACGAAAATAAATGTCTTTCACCAGTTGATATATATGTTTAAAATAACATATGCGAGTCCAGGTAAATAAAATATAACAAGTACACGAGGTAAAACCATAATCCTCCAGCGTACTGAGCATGCAAGTATAAATCCCACGGGGTCACTCATGGACACACACCGTGCTAGTACAGTCCGAATCACGAGGTCCTTAGTCCCCGTGATTCTAAGCCAGAAATGGCCTCGGTTCCGGGGAAACGCCCCTCACCGGTCAGGTCGGGATAACGACGTCCCTCCTGGCGGCCTACCATCGGGGATCAGCCGAGAGGCAAGTGTATCGATACAACAATGTAACTGAGACTGTACTCTGTGAAAACCAAATCACAAACAATTCTATGCAAATGCATGAAACAACATATAATTGTATGCATATTCGTATACGTATATCCGTATAAGTATAATCGTATATTCGTAACAACAAATGCTCATGTAATCCGAAATCTCATACGCATGCTCACGTTCGAAAATCATATAAAAGACTCGCAAGAATTTCCGTGAAAAGAAATTGTCCACTCACAGGTGAGCAAAACGCGCACTCGCGCTAATCTCGTGGTCCGGCGGAAGATCCCTCGCCTGAAGCAAGATCACGATCCCGATCTCGATCTCCTGAATATTCACAAAAATATAACTGATCAAAATCATAGTTCTCAACCCTGTACTGATGCACGGAAACCAACTGTTCCCGGAAATATACAATGCGGTACAAAATGTATAACGGAAATTCCGAAATCCCCACTCGAAACTTCGACTAAAAATCGGCTAATCAAATCATCCCGAAAATCTCTGTACGATAACCAGGGTGTGATTACGATAAAAATGACATTAAAATTTTCGAAATCTGAAAAGTTGACTTTTCCTCGCCGTTGACCACCGTTGACCGCCGCGGCCGACGGCAGCACACCGTCAACCGTGAAATCCCACGGCGAGATTCTCCAGATCACGAGTTCTCATCCATGCGAGTCATTTCCTCAACTACCTCGAAACCCAATTCTGCCTGGAACCCAGTCAATTCCAGCCCGAAACCCGATCGGAAAATCTCCCCGGTGACCTAATCGGACCTCCATGAATCCTCCACCAAATCTCAAAATAAACACATGAACACCATCACTAGACCAAGGGGAGTCGAACCCCTAACCTTATAGCCACCGAGGCTCGCCGGAGGACCACCCCCCGTCACCGGCGAACCAACCCAGTTTGGCCCGACTCGAAACCCATCAAACCTTAATCAATTTTCCTCAAACCACAACCAAACCTACTCGAAATCAAGAGAGGAAGCTAACTGTACCTTTCAATCGATCGAAGGTGGCCGGAAAAATGGTCGTCAGACGGCAAGCCAAAAACGGAAAGCTCTCCCCCCACGGGTCAACGGTCAACTTTCCCAAAATGGAAAGTCAAAGTCTGGTCAACGCCCGAAATGAAATTCTCGACTATTTCTCGACTATTTTTCGACTTTTCGATATTTATACTCGAGCCTCGGGTCGATCGACGGTCCAAAATGAATATACGAAATGATTCGGATAAGCTCGAAACAATCGGATAAACTCGTCGGAACCCGAAACTTCAAATAATTATAAAATATTCCTCGATTATCGGAAAAATCGTCCGGAACCGCCCACGAACTCGGAATCACGTACTCTACATTATCCGTGAAGACACCCAACTCAAATTCTCGACCAAAAATAAAGTCGCGAATCGAATCGGCAAACCACATTTACGACACAAAACTGCGACTAAACTCAAACTCGTGAATCGTGCCGAATACGCAACTGATTCTGGTTCGGGTCGTCACAACAATACCGAATACATACATACATTTCATACACGTACCTATATATATATAGCTTCCCGAGTGATCGAGTTTTCGACGCGCGCCTTAATTTTGACAATACTGAACGAATGATCGATTTCAGAGCGTTTTCCTTCTTTCGATTTCACCGGATTTTTTTCGATCCAAATGAATGAGCTGCTGCGATCGGTAATATAAGAGGCATTGCCGAAAATTCATTAAATCGCCGGAAATGGAGACATTACCGGCGACTTTTCGCCAGAATTTCGCCGGTAATGCTTCAAAACATTACCGGCAACCTCCTCTGTCGCCGGCAATGTCAAGCCAAGCATTTCCGGCAATTTTCCCCCCGGAATTTCGCCGACAATGTTTGGCTTGACATTGCCGGCGACGGAGGAGGTCGCCGGTAATGTTTTGAAACATTACCGGCGAAATTCCGGCGACATTACCGGCGACGGAGTAAGTCGCCGGTAATGATGAACATTACCGGCGACTTTTCCGGTCGCCGGCCTTGTTTTTGGAAATCTCGCCGATAATGTTGCAAAACGTGGTAGTGTTTCCAATGCATAGTACCTGCATACAAAACTGTTGTAGGAGTGAGATTTCGTCTACGCTGCTCAACAAGGCTATACCAAACTAGGTTTAAAAATCATACTTAAAACATTTATATAAAAGTGATGGCCATCGATCAAGTATAAGAAAAACGATATTGATATAGTAGAAGAAATCCACATAGAAAAACTTATTGTGATAATTACAAACCTGATGACCAGTTCCTATGCCCAACTACTACCTTACGAGATATCTAATCTCATCAAATAAGCAAGGTGTAGCGAGAATGTCCATGTATATCGTATCGCCTAAAGATACTGCCACACCACAAAGGATGTCAAACACTACTCCGTCCATACATCCCCTATTGAGGTTTAGGGGATCGACACCCAAAGTAGTCGTTATGCTTCATTCACTCTCAAGTCATCATCTCAAGGTAACACATCAAAAATTGATTTTATTGTAGTATATATTTATTGCAATATCATACTTTAAAGTCACTAACAAGGCAAGTCCACAATCCTTACCTGGAATGCCGAAGCCTTTCCTTGCACGTCGTCTGAGACCATCATTCATCTGATCTTTGTTACTTTGGGTGTTCAGAGTCCTATTCTCGAAAACTTTATCAATCCTTGTCATGGTTGACAAGCAAATATATAACTCCATGCATACCAAGGTACAACTCATGTCCACCAAATCTTGCTAACGGAAGGATAGCACACCATGTTAATTGCCAAACACTCATGAATTGATCTGTTTTTAATGCAAGTATGATGCATTCTCCTATACTACCAAAAATACACAGAACGACTTAGACGACGAAAAATGATATTCGTCATCCAAGAAATACTTTAAACGAGGGATTACATAATACGTCGTCTAAGTGTGTACTTAGACGACGAATATTAGGTTTTGTCTTCTAAGATATCCACTAAGATGACATATAATATTTTTTGTTGTCTAAGTATGACATACCTTGACGACGAAAATAGTTCCATCGTCTAAGTGATCACTAAGACGAAAAATTATGTTAATCGCCATCTTAAATTTAATAACATAGACGGTGAAAACGCTATCCGTTGTCTAGGTACACACTTAGATGATAAAATATAGGTTTCATCGTCTAAGTTATCACTTCGACGATGAAACTATTTTGGCGTCTAAGTGTGTACCTAGACGATGAAAATTTACACTTAGGCGACGTATTATTTTGTCGTCTAAGTAAACTCAAATATTAGATTCGTTTTCCAGCTCGGCTATATCTCATTCTCATCGTCTCTCAACTTCTCTCTCTCCCTCCTCACTCAATACCCACCTCCGATCCTGGCCGACCAAAATTAGTCAAATATTGGTTTTCGACCCCCGGAGTTATAGTTACCTACTTATCTCCTTATCAGTGAATGTATTAACTTGTTTCTCTTGATTAATTTTTTTGAATTTTATACCGTATGCGATAACTCTAGAAACATGCATTAAATATTAACACAAAGTAGACACTTAACACATAATTCACACGTATCCAATTTAAACCCTTTTTGTGTAGATGTAGCATTGATAAATATGGTATCGTTCTAAACCGAGGATTGAAGGGTGCATGCAATAATTTTGTGTAAGAAAAGGGGGTATAAAAGTTGATTAATTATCTAATTACTTACCTAAAAATGTCAAAACACATAGCAAAGAAAATCTAGGACCCTAACATGCATCGACTCATAGACAAGCAAAACACATACAAAGAATCCAAAAAAACCCTTACCATATTTCGACAAAAATAAAACCTAAGCTAAATATTTACAAGTGATCATCTTATTTAACCTAGCCAATTTTCTCTACCTAATTAAGTTACCTATGAAATTCATGCTCAAGATTTCATAATTAACATGCCATGTGGTTTAAAGCTTAACGCTTTAATAACTAAAAATCATTGAATAAATTCTAGGCGAGAGGCTTAACGCAATCATCCTACACTACCCAACACATTAAGAACTAAACATAACATGCTTTAAAAAAAATCAAAAACATAAACACATGGAAGATAAACTCAAATAAGTATTAAAAATCCAAATAAACACACCAAAAACCAATGTCAAACAAGAAGAAAACAAGAACAAAAGATGACTACGAATTAAAGGTTTCATGGTTACACTTTTTGAAATCACGCTTAACGCTACAAACTCTAAGGTGTAGATGATTTCAAGGATGGAGATTCTCACCTGTATGGACTTAATGTATGCAAGTGATCCGAGAAGATGATGGACGATAGTGTAGTCGGCTTTGCACTCGGCCTTAGTGTTTGAGAGAGAGGTTTGGAGAGTATTTCTGGGAAGAACTTAGGCTAATAATAGATGATCCCAATTATGATCGAGCCTCTTGTATATATAGGCCTTACAAGAATGATTTTCCTCCTAAAATAAGGTTTCCTTCCATTCTCAGGTAAATCTGGAAGTCTTCAAAGAATTGCACTTTTCTAGAGTTGTAGACCTCTAAAAATTATGATTTTTGGTTCATTAGAAAGAAGACTCAAAGAGTTTTCCATCCATAGGTTAACGCCATCTAACTCCTCCTGAGATATTCCCAGTCATCGTTCGAAGTTGGCTAACCTGCACAGACAGATTATTCTTTTCTTATTCTTCATGATTTCTTTCTCCTAGTCAACTTGGGAATCATTTTCTTTCCATAACTTGTTCTCCATGAAATTGGCTGACTTGGTATTCAAGTTTAGACTTTTCAAATGGTCTTCTAATTAATTTGGTCCATTTTTATTTGTTCTTCTTCAAGATCCTTCATGAAGCTTGCAAATCCTAGTTAACGTAGGAAATGTTTTCCTAGTCAACTAATGATTTCTTTTTCTCTTCAATTTTCTTCTTTCTTCCTTGGAAATTTCGAACCAATTTCTTCTCTCCAATATTTGTTATGTTTTGCGTGTTTGTAGACTCCTTTACTCCGTCTCTTTTGGTCAACATCTGAAATTAACAAAATATATTACAACTAATAATACTAAGTAATTAACAAGGCACAAATATAGAAAAATGTATATTAATAAATATGCGTAAAATACGTAGATCAGTATGTAATTACATACGGTGATTAATTTTTTCGGTGACCTATTCCGGCGAATATATAGTTTTCGGCGACCTTAGCTTAATTACTTGTTTTATTGCATTGTTAATCTAATTGGTTAGTTAATTAGTATTTTTAATTTGGTTAATTAGTTAAAACATGTTAGATTAAGTTAATTAGTTTTTTATTTATTAAGCTAATGGTTTAAGCTAGGTAGTTAAGCTTAATTAATTGCATGTATGTTTAATATATTTTTTAATTATGCTAATTGTAAACCTAATTGTTTAATAAGGTAAGTGTATATATGTATAAGTAATTGTTTAGCTAGTTGTTTAATATATGTTAGAATAATTTGTTGAAACATTATATATATAATATGTAAATGCATTTATATAAAGTTAATAATAAAATATAATATTAGTTAGATTAATTATAGTATAAGATTGATTATATCATATATATGTATATGCTACTTAATTAATTGTGTTATGTAATTTGATAATATATATGTATATATAGTATATTAGATTAATTAATTATTGGTTGAAAAATTATATAATATGATAATTATTAAGTTACGCAAAAATATGGATAAGAGTTGGATACAGTTGGCGAATAGAAGTGATGTGCGGTATATGTACGGAATCAAAGAGTTAGTGTTTTTGGCACTGGAACATGGTCAGGGAAAGAAGTGTTACAGGTGTCCGTGTAGAAAATGTCTTAACCATTAGGTTGTGGAGGTTAATGTGATGTCTCAACACCTGTATGACCACGGTATGATGTGGAGTTACACTACGTAGAGTACGTAAGCACGGTGAAGTAGTAGACTTCATATCAGGACCAGACTTCGGCTCAGGGTACAGTTACCATGGTGCCTTATCCAGCGGTAGTGGCGCCCCTTCTTAGAACCCAATTGTGGATTTGGTCCATGATACTTTTCCGGGATTTAGTCATGATGGACGCCATCACGAAGAGGGAGGTTACGGTACCAATCATGAGGACATAGTCCCCGGTGCAAGCTTGGCCAGTGACTCTACTAAGATGGATAAGTACAACATGATGCTACTTGAAGCCCAAATCTCAGTGTACCCTGGATGTCCAAAGAATGTGTTACGATATATAATGGAGGAAATTCAGATAAAAGTGAAGAAAAAAATTTCAGACCGTGCTTTTGATGAAATGTAGGAGCATATATGTAAGTTGCTTCCTGATCATCACAAACTTCTAGAAACTCATTATAAGGTTAGAAAGATTTTGAGCAGGCTCGGCCTAAAGTACAAGAAAATTGATACCTGCATAAATGATTGTGTATTATTATATAAAGAGTATGCATATTCGGACTACTATCCTATATGCAACCAGTGCTGATATGTGAATCAGAATATGACGAGTTCGAAGAAGTAAATTCCTGTGAAAGTGCTTCACTATTTTTCGTTGATTCCCAAATTATAGCGTATATGCATGTCTCTATACACAACAGAGACGATGAGATGGTACGCAGAATAGCGAATAGATGAAGATGTGCTCAGACAAGTGGCAGATGGGGAGGTTTTTAAACATTTCGATAGGGAATTTCAAGACTTTACAGCAAATGTTCGAAATGTTAGACTCGGACTTCTTACAAAATAGCATTACCGTCAGCACTTAGCCAGTTATTCTCATGTCGTATAACCTGCCTCCGTAGATGTGCATGAACAAGGAATTTAATTTCCTTACTCTGCTAATTCGAGGTCCTAAGTCTCCAAAAAAAATGTTTAGATGTGTACCTCAGACCATTGATCGACGAACTGAAACTGTTGTGGAAAAATGGAGTCCCAACTTAAGACAAGTTTGCTGACACGATGCTCATGATGAGAGCAGCCGTAATGTGGATAAGTTTACTAACACGATGTTCATGATGAGAGCAGCCGTAATGTGGACACTCAATGATTTTCCTGCATATGGGATGTTGGTATCTTGCACAACCAGAGGATACAATGGTTGTCCTATCTATTTGGACGACATCAACTCCAGTTGGCACGGGGAGAATGTGTGTTACCTTGGTCATCATAGATGGCTTCCTTATGATTACCGGTGGCTACATGATAATGATCATTTCGACGGGATGGTAGAGAATAATCCTAAGCCCCGACAGTGGTTTGGCAAACAGATTTTTGAGAGGTTAAACAACTTTTATTTTTGTGTTTTGACCAATGAAAAAGATGCAAAGAAACTCAATCCACACCCTCCAAATGATCTTAGCTATTGGCATCTCATGAGTATTTTATTTGAACTGCCTTATTGGTCGAAATTGAAACTCAAGAACAACCTAGATGCCATGCACATAGAAAAGAATGCGTGTGACAACGTGGTGGGAACAATTTTTGGTATTAAGTTCAAGACTAAAGATACTCCCAAACTACAAAAAGATCTGGAATCTATGAATTTACGCCGTCCCTTGTGGTTGAGGAGGGATAGAAGAGGATTGTACAACAAGACGCCAGATACACCTTACATAGTGAAAGCGACACTGAGGGGTTCTATATTCAGTTGGTTTAAAAATGTTCGTTATCCATCTACTTATGCAGCGAATATATTTGGAGTAGTCGACGTTGAGCAACACAAGTTCATTTGCCTAAAGACTCATGACTATCATGTTATACTGCAGCATCTAATTCCAGTGGTAATTTGTCCTTATTTGCCGAAAGACGTTGTTGAACCAATAGTAACATTGTGTAGATGGTGACATATGTTATGTGGTAGAGAGTTGAAGAAGTCAAATATGCTCAAACTATAATATGAAATTGTACACATCCTTTGCAAATTAGAGATAATTTTTCCTCCTTCTTTCTTTGACATCATGATTCACCTCATAATCCACCTACCCGAACATGTGATGTTTTCTAGTCCGGTCTACTACACTTGGATGTATCCTCAAAAAAGGTACGTACAATTATTTATATCGATTTTTCATTATTTTCATATCTTTTTTGTGTTTCTACTATTCTTCAAATAATTAATTGTATGATTTTGCAGACAACTCGAATAGTATAAAGGATTCGACAAAAATAAATTTGCTTCAGATGGCTCTATAGCAGAGACATACCTAATGAATTAGTGTGTTACCTACTATAACAGGTACCTCAAGAATCCAGTCCAGACCACCACCTCCAATCCAAATGCCCCAAACAATGTTTCACTTGTCACAGATGTTGTATGACCATTTAGAGGAGTATTAAATGAAAGATTAACTAAAGAAGAACTTGTCGAAGCATGTTGGGTAGTGTTGCGAGACTGTGATGAGATCAAACCATACATGAAGCTCTACAGGGAGAGAATTTAGGCAATGATGGGTAGTATTGCGAGATTGTGCCCACGGTAAATTTGAATGACATTTGGTGTTTGCTTATGCGAAGTGTTTTGCCTTAGTTTGTGCATATAGGTTTTTGGTTTTCTTTATTTTTAGGGGAAACTATGACAAATTTTTGGTAGACATTATATACACATTCAGAGATACTCTTCACATTTTTGCAGACGATTGATCTAGAAATATATGGTAACCATGAGGTAGTGGTCATGGGAAAAATACTTGTTGGTCCATAAGTCGGTTCAACACTATATTTACCCCGCCTGTTTGTGAACGGTGTAACGTTTCATTCATTGACCCAAGATGAAGGAAGAAGAGCACAAAACAGTGGGATCGCGGTTAGGGATATCAATTATGGGGTTCTTGTTAAGGTCGTTAAGCTACTGTACGAAAATGATATCCATGTTTTTCTATTCAAGTGTAAATGGCTCAAACGTACCAAGGAAGATCTGTGCCTTTTATCATTCGATACAAACTCAAGCTGGTATGAGGATAAGTCATTTTCTCTTGCCACCTTTGATAGGCAGGTGTTCTATCAGGGTGATCTGAAAGCTAGTGAAGATTGGAAAATAGTACACCATATGTCTCACTGAGGAATATGGAGTGTCACAACACTTAAAGGGACATCACCAATTGACATTGAAGCGCATAGAGACGATACATATCAAGAGCTTAATACTTTTATCATCCCCGACATAAGCGAACTGATTTGGTCTGATGAACGCTTACATATGCCTGATGGCGCCACAGATCTTACTCAAGAGGAGATTAGAGAGTTAGAGAAGAATGCTCCTGAAGAAGAGTTGGAGGATGACAACGACGACGTCGAATACGATTAAGACGATTGAGATTATGATGATGAGGATGAGGATTCAATTGATAGTAAAGAAGATGATTCAAACGATGATAATTATGAGGATGTGGATTAGTATATATGAGGATTAATTATATGTAATTGATTAATTAATTAAGGTATTCAAATTCAAATTATAATATTTAAAAGAGGTCTATATTGTTTAGAGTGGACATACGTACATATAAACGTTTGTATTAGTTATGTATAATAAGAATCCAAAAAGTATGGACAAATTAAATGCAAGATCTTCTTTTTTGAATTCTCACACATATAAAGGGATTAAGTAGCCGCACCAGCGAGAGAGCAACCCTAGAGAGAAGAGAGTGTGAGAGGGAATGCCTGCAAAACATGGTCTTCGATCTCGAACATGAGATTTGTTCTTTAGGGCTTTCAGGAAGAAGGGCTACATCCCACTCTCGACTTACTTGAATGACTATGACCGCATCGGTGACTTCGTTGACGTCAAGGTCAATGGTGTCATCCACAAGGGAGGGTACTAGGTTTACATTTGCTTGGCTTTGTGGTCAATGATCTCATGGGAGGGTACTACGTTTACATTAGCTTGCCTTTGTTTGCTATCTAGATTATTTTTCAGACTTCTCTTTAGTTTGTCATCTGATATATTTTGAGATATTTTTATTTGCCGAAAATAGTCTTCATCTTAGGACCAGAGACTTGTTCTCTAGGGCTTTTAGGAAGAAGGGTTACATCCCCATGCATCCCATATGATGTGGTCAATGATCTCAAGGGAGGGTACTAGGTTTACATTTTCTTGGCTTTTTTTGATATCCGGATTAATTGACTTCTCTTTAGTTTGTCAGTAGATTGAAAACTTTTGGTTATCTTTTTATTTGCAGCAATAGATCGAACTACGTACGTTAGTAAGTACACATTAATCTAAGATCAATTTTTAGTATAAAAATGTAAGATTATTTTTTCGTATAAAATGACATCTTAGACGACAAACATGGATACTTTGATCATCTAAGTTTCACTTAGACGACGGAATTACATATGTTCGTCGTAACAGAACTACTCAGACGATGAAGATAGATTCGTTTCGTCGTCTAGGTAAACCCTAGACCCTAAACCATAAACCTGTTTTCCTAATCCCTTTACCCTAAACCCTAAAACTCTTAGATAATGAACGTTCTATGTTTTGTCGTCTAAGTCAAACTTGGACTACGAAAATTACTACTTTTTTCGTCTAAGTAGGTTTTCAAACCTCCACCAGTAAACTATTTTTGGACTACAGGTGTTGACTGTTCGAATCTTGGAATTACGAAAATTCATAAAATAATAAACTTTTCCGTTTAGGTCAAATTAATCGATTTTATGCATGGTTAATTACATCGATCAAACCCTTGACGAAATTCATATTGAATGAAAATTCATCTACTTACATATTAAATAGTGATGAATATATCTAACGGTTATTTTGTCCAAATTCGATTTCGTTAATATGGATGTAGAGTATAGACAGACATACGAACACATAAGTTATTCGACATTAGTAGATGACTAACAAGTATTAACTCGTCAATATAGAATCATGACGTCAAATTTCAATTAATTTAAATATAATTGATATATAAAATTTCGACGTATTACTAAATGTTTGTCACGTTGAAAACTGTGTTACGATTATTAATATTTATGATCGTTTTCATCTTTTAAACTTTTGTTGATATTCACAAAATTGTATCAAGAATACCGAGCTCTACTGAATTGGCAACAATTTTTTTATAAAATATTATATAAATGTAATGATTACATCTAACGGCTAATTTCTTCATATTTTTAAGCAGGTAGCCAAAATTAATTTTTAAATAAATTATCTCAAACAAAATTAAATAAAATATCGCTAAGGATGAGCACCGTCTTAAAGTTCCTCGAGGCGATGAGAATGCAAAATTCTGAGGATTGTTGTCCCCTCTCCCCCCCTCCTAGGTCTGATGACGACGCTCCGAGCAGCGGCGGGGAATCAACAGGATATCCACTCCTAGTTTCGGTTTAGTTTTGTTTAATTATGTATTATTTCGATCGATGTAAGTACACTTTTTATATTTAATGAATATAATATTAATTTAATTAATATTTAATTATATATTTTAAATTTATTTAATATTTTATTCATTTAATTAATATTTAGTATTTCTAATTCTGAAACAAAAAAAATTAAAATTGAACTTAGACGACGAAACATCCTTGTTTCGTTGCCTTGGTTTACACCTTAGACGACGAATATTGATTTTTGTCGTTTAAGTTGTTGAACCTAGACGACGAATTGTTGGGACGACTTAGACGCCGAATGTGGTTCATCTTATAAGTGAACATACTTAGACGACGAAGATCAATGTTCGTCGTCTAAGGTGTAACCAAGACGACGAACTCATTAGTGGTTCGGAGGTACAATTTTTCGACGTCTAAATACTTAGGGGATGGAATATGTTTTGTCGCCTAAGTAGCAACTTAGACGACGAAACAAATTTATTTCATCGTTTAAACAATTATACTACGATTGTTAGACGACAAAACTTAGACAACAAATCTGTTTCGTTGCCTAAATGTATTTTTCTGGTACTGCAGGTATCACCTTCCCTGACAAAGAAGCCGCGTCCAGTTAACTTAGTTTATTTAGCCCACTTTGTCAATTTGTAATGAGCATGACAAGTGACGAAATCAAACATATGTTAGTATATATATGCTGCACTACAATACCAGCCATATATACCTAGTATCCTTAATTAGTACTCCTCAAACTTGCAGCACAAAAGAGATTCCTCATGTCGTGATATCAACTCATGTATGCTATGTTTGGAATCACAAGTACTTTGATTGTGGCCTACCTTTATTAGCTGCAAAGCCACTCGATGCTTTTACATTATCTTCTCAGAATGCAGAGAAGCACTTCTAGCTAGGCAGCAGGCTAGCCTCTGCTTGAATTGATTGAGCCTAGGTGATGGCTCTTCATCTTCTTCTCTTGAATTGACATGCAGACTAAGAAAGAACCAATTTCCATTCATCATCGAATAGGTGATTCAATTACACTGGAATGTAAAGCATGATGGAGGAAGCAGCTTTCTGACCTTGCATGGATGATCAGAGACTCGACGTGAAGTAACCTTAACGACCTACGCTTCTAGATTGTTCAATCCCAGTAGAAGAACAATGATCCAGAACTCATATTCATGGAATTTGATAGAGGAAAATGACATGCAACTCAAGTTAGAGCGAATTTGATGTCTTACCAAAACAGAAACTCCAACGAACAGTCATTAAATTTTCCTTGATTCAGATTGATTGCACCATTAGATCATCACAAAATTTGAATAAGATGTTAAAGACACAATTCTGAGAAACTTCCATGAAGAAACGAAAGGCAACTGAGCTCTCTAACGCAGATGACGGAAGTGATGTGTGTGAAGAAAATTGTAGCTTACCAATGCTTCTATTACTTCCAGATCGGTATGCGCTATTTGTTTTTCATTCTGTCCAATGGGGAAAACGGCAAGATTATATTCCAACAACAAGGATCAGCATTGTGCCCCCTTTCCACTAATTATTATTATTTTAGTTTCATACTAACTTAACTTCTGATAGTCAAAACAAATAATTTGAAGAAGCATACTCTCATACTCATGACAATAAATACTTCAATTTCGGTCAAAATGCAGATTTGACTTCCTCGAAATTTCAAAAATATCTTCGACGTGTCTTCAATCGTTAACGAGATTTCATTTTTTCCGATTTACTTGGAAATTAAATCCTTCAAATTTTTTCGGGTCTTATAATGACTCATGCAGAACTGTCACTAATCTAATTTTTTTTAGTAAAGAAGTGATGAAATCCCCTCTTCTCAAATTATAATTCCACATTAATAATTTAAAGCAATAAATAACCTAAATCTAGGGTGCTGCAGAAAGTAAGTTTTAATTCTAGATGTAGGGTGTTGCGAAAATTAAGTATTTCAATCTAATCTCTAAATTGAGGATGTTAGAAAACTTACCTCGATTGGTGTTATGGTTGGAATTGGTAAAGATGGATGACAAGGAGGTTAAGCTCGTCTGACGCAAGATTTGGGTAGTCGAGCAATTTTGGCGATCTGGAGAAGATGCTTTTAGGTGGTGTTGTACAGGGGTGAGGTTAGCTACTTTCGGCGATCGAATGTGATAATGGGTGACGGTGGTGATCGGCCGTGGATGTTGAGGTGTTTAGGTTTAGGATTTGTTTTTTGTGTGGTGATGGCTGGCTATCAACTAAGAGTTGTTGATAACGTGTTAAAGGATAAATGATACACATTAATTGTAGACTAAAACTAGATCTTTATTCTTTGATAGATGACCTTAAATACAGACATTATCATCAATTACAATAAATGTCCCAGTAAATCAAAAATTGCTAGAATATCTATTCCTAATCTAATTATGATAAGACATGAATATACTTTCCTTAAACAAATAGCTAATTCTTATAGACAATGCTAGTTAAAAAAATCAAAAATGAAAAAAAAATGAGAACCACCCTAACTCTGTTAGGGTTAGGACATGGAGAGCCGTCATCCATCTGGGTTGGTCTTGCTCTCAAATGGGATGACTTCGTCATCAATTTTCGACAACGAGGGTGTCACACAAACAAGGTGTGAATGAGGTTTTGCATCGATGTCGATGTGGGAGCTGCACAACCGGGTTTTTAATGTCAGAGGTTTTCCATTGGTTCTCATCTGTTAGAGATCAATGATCCCTGTGGTATGTGTTTTAGACCGGGACGAATGCGGATGTGAGCATTGAGACCACCATGGGCGAGGCCGATTTAAGGGACTAGTCGAGGAGACCATGTTCGCTGGTTGTCGTTAAAAACAGGTTGTGGTTAAAAGTTTTGGGACGAACTCTGATGGTGGTGATGGTGGTATTACCCGGTCGGTCTTGTGATAAGGTTTGTAGGTGCTTCCACAATCAATGGTGTTGAGGCCGATGAGTGGCTGCCTGATGTCACTGGTGCCTGGCTGAGAGCTCACGACGACGACTTTGCTCGTGCAAGGGCTTGGTTGGGTTTTGGCCATTCTATGTATATTGGTCTTGGGCTAGTTAGTCCAGTGTACTAGTTGGGCTAGTATTTAGAAAACTATATTGACGACTTCGGAGGATTCTATTCTGGAGTTGCCAATACAGGTTTGATTTAATATCACCTAACTCTAGCTCAGATCTTCTGCTTTCTTAAGTTCTCGGGATTTGGTTTAGAGTTTTGGATGGATTTCATTTCTTAAAAAGGTAACCATACTTAGAAAGTATTTCTTTTGTCATCCCCTTGAGAGGCGAATGCTGTATTTTTTGGTTGTTGATCAATGAAGTGTTGGTATTTAAATAAACTAAAAAAAATTCTAATTCATGTAAACCTCTTTTCAAGTTTATTTTTAGATTATTTTGCACTCTTTGAAGTGAGGTCAAGCGAAGATTTGTAGCACCGTGGATATACACTGTACTGTACATGATAAAGATTCTTGACCTTCTAATCTCTCTTACCCATTTTTAAGATTGTTTTGCCCATACTATTGCAGTCCATGCTGAAGTTTATAGAACATTGGATGTTGATATAACTGACATACAAATGATTCAAAACTATACATTAACAAAATAAAACAATAAAGAGATTATTGTTGTAGACGAATATTTGATAGACTGAAAACTATAACTCTTTCATTGATATAATATCTGATATATAGGCTGACATAATCTGTTACAGTCAGTGTCCCTATGAAAGGACCTGACCCTGATTTAGCTGTCTAAACCAGAATAAGGCCCTAACGACTTTACTAACCTTAATTTCTACTCACTAACTCAAAACTGAAGTGGAGATCCATAACTCAAGCGTCACAAAATAAAGAAATTTTTCTACATATTTGTTCACTACTAAAATATAAAATATAAATAACTGTTTTTGGCATCAGAGCACCTAGACAATTTAAATTGACTATGCAAACTAAAATACTAACTCGCAGGATCAACCTTGGATCCTACGGTGGATACTTCTATGCCATGAACTGTGTGTGTGCCCGATCTCAGCTGAAACTCTGCAACCTGGGTGGTTGAAAACGAAAGGCCCAGGGAAATGCAAAGAAGATAATAAAAACTGTTAGAGTGAGTGAACAAAAAGTAAAGGTTCCTATTAAAATGAAAAACATAACTAGAATGCCTTTCACTATAGAATATACGTAAAATAATGCCAGCCTAAAAATGTACATGCCCAGGTCATGTGTTTGTCCTAACCCTCTTGAATATTGTGTGATGTGTGGAGGCAGTGACTTGAGTCAATTATCCACAAGCCACAAGAATACCCAGGTCAGGTGTTTGTCAGAACCCTCCCGGGTGCTAAGTAAATCACGGATAAGTTCCCTTGCCCTCTCGGAGCATCTCGGGAATCTGCCAAGAAGCCAGTGCATCGATGCAACAATTGTGACTATTATCTGTGTAAAACAATATGTTGTATGCCTCCAAACTAATGCATAACTGTAAGAATGCATAACTGAAAAATGCATAACTGTAAATGCATAATTGTAGACTCGCAAAATAACAGTGAAAATAAAGTGTCCACTCACCAAGATCGTAAGAAATCTAATAGTCGATTTACTAACTTGTAATTCGTACATAGCGTTCCTAAACCAATCAAAGATCTAGTTTAATTAATATAGTATTCTAATCGAATACAAATAGATCATATAAGGAATCTGATACGATTTGTATCCCCAATACTCACATTCCACTACTCCACCACATCGTTATAATCCCAAGCTCCATAGAAATGTGGGCATCGACTCGACACACAATGAAAGATCGCGACAAAGGTGTCAAGTCACATCCGAATCCTAAACATACATAGAAACATTACACAAGTTCCCAAAATGTATGAAACTACTCAAAAACTAATAGAAATCAACTAGCAAAACTTTTAGTGAAAAATTGCTCTTTGGGGTTGCCGGAGCTCCACCGCACACGGCGACGCGTAGGGCCCACGCGCCACTACCAGTGGCGGCTAGAATCTGATCGGCTCCCACTCAATCAACTTGAACATATAAACGTTCATCTCAACAAGCCCAACAACATTGCAGAATAACCCAAAGTCAAAAACTTGCCAGAAAACGTTGAAATCTACCTTTGAAATTCGAAACCCTCGCTGGAAAATCTAGTTAGTCGGTCGTCGTTGTTAGGCCACGGTGTGACCTGAGACCAGTTATGTTCGACTCATGGCAGTGCAGGATTTAAAACCCCCAACCTTGCGCCAGCCAATTCCGGCCGTAGCGCCCCCTCTGTCATCGACGGAATCGAGCTGAAACCCTTGGGGAATTGGAAGAGGAATCCAAGGCAAAGATTTTAACACCAAGGATGACCAATTTGGTGGTCGGCCGGTGGTGGTTCGTCGACGTCAACCTTCACGGGGAGAAAGGAATCAAAGAGAGAGAAAAACAAAGGGTTTGACCACGTGTTGACCCCGTCTTGACCAAAAAGGAAAGCCCCTGACTTTCCAAAATCAAAATGTGGGCATTTATACCTCGAAAATTATCAAAATGTAAAAATTTACGACAAACTCCAATTAGCCATAACTTTCTTGTGTAACTCCAAATTTATCATTTAACATGTCCACAGACTCGGCTCAAAGAGCTCAAAAATAATTTCCTTTACAACTTCCAAAAAGATTATGAGTCCAAAATCAAAACCTATACAAAGTCAATTTTAGTGGTGAAAAATTTCGATAAATGTATCATAAAGTGATTAATTTGATAAAACTCGACTAACGAAGATTAAGTCACTAATTAAAGGTTTGGGTCGTTACACCCTATAAAACAGGGATTCTCTCTATCTCTACCTAGACTAAATCATATCTAACTAGGACAAGACACATACCGGAAGTTACAGAGAATAAATCTCCTTAAACACTCCCCCTTGTGTTGATGGTCTCAAGAATGATGCATAATCTATTGCCTCACTAAAAACCTCGCTAAGCAAACAAAAATCTCATGGGTAAAACAAAAGTTTGGTCTAAGAGAAAAAGAGTACAACGCATTAACTACAAATGCTACTACATGTGACGTAGACTCCCCCTGATGTCTACAGAAATGTAACTCCCTCTGATTGTAAACTCAGTCATGGAGTTCAGATAACCTGCGCATACTAATCTCACATGTTTCACAAATGTAGATTTGGGTAGTGACTTGGTAAACAATTCTGCAGCATTATCCACCAAACCAACCTAGCTCACATGGATATTTAACAACTGTTGTTGTTGCCGATTGAAGAAATTTTTTGACAATGTATGCTTTGTATTATCACCTTTAATGTAACTCAACTTCATCTGTTCAATATATGCTGCATTATCTTCAAAGATGCAAGTGAGAGATGTTGTAGTAGATGGTAATCCCTTATTCCCTCGAATATGATGAATGACTGACTTAAGCCAGACACATTCTCTAACCGCTTCATGCAAATCAATGATTTCTGAATGATTCGAGGAAGTAGCAACAAGAGTTTTCTTAGTTGATCTCTACGAAATTGCCATATTTCTCATAGTAAAAACATAACCAGTCAGTGAACGACTTTTATGTGGGTCAGAGAGGTACCCAGCATCAGCAAATTTCCTATTGGGACATACAATAAAATGAAAGACAAGAAGTATGGTCCCTATCAGATTTTGCAGAAAATCAATGGCAACGCCTATGCTGTCAATCTACCGATTGACATGAGTATATCCTCCACATTTAATGTGGCATATCTGTATGAATACCATCCTCCAGATGGCATTGATTCTTCTGAAGGCAACTCGGGGGCGAGTTTTTCTCAAGCAGGGGAGAATAAAGGAGGGTGTTAAGGGGTTGTTTACATTTACAACACTTTATTGCTTTCAATAAGTAAAGGACTCTTCAGAGTCTCTTAGTTAGTTTGTTTTCTTAAGTAGTTATTCACTATCATATTGAGTGTTAAGACTTGTGATTCTTGCTTAGGAGTTTATAAGGGTGGTCTGTACCCTTATTCGGGAGCCTCGGTTTTATTAATCCAAACACCTAAGTTTCTCTCTTTGAGAGCTTCTTACTTTCTTTGTGGATTCAAGGGTTTACCTAGGTGAATACGTAGTTATTCAACTAGTTTGTCTGTTCTACTTCATTTTGTCTGACTGAATGAAGAATTCGTTCTTATTTTTCTGGACGAAAAATCTCCGAACTCATTCTCTACTTCTCTATATTGGAAAAAGTATAGGGGTTGGCTTAGGAGATTAGAATCAACTATGACCTCTTTTTTATTTTAATAAAATATTTATTTAAAGACAACAATGGCGTATAGGTTATTAATGTATAATGAAGATTTCAAAATCTTCTTTGCATTAGTTGTGTGTGAACTGAGAAGTCATTGTCTTGAAAGTTTGACTTCCTTAAAAAAAAAGGATGGTTCTTTGCTACCCATGCAAGGACAGCCTTTCCTTCCCACTTCTCTTCCAATTAGAAAAGACATGTATGTGGCTCTTTAAATTTATACAAACACCCATGCTTCATCTTTGTCTCCGACGTCGAAGGAACTTTCTGGCAAGGAAATCTTCATGCGCCAAGCAAGTGGCTTTAAATGTTCCAACCATTAAAAACCCATTATTTCGGCCAAGATGTTTTGTACGTGGAAATTGGGGGATCGAGGAAGCAAGAAATCTGGATTTTTTTGGGTGGGTTCTGGGTTTTGTGGGTTTGAGCTTCAACCTTGGCTCCTTTATACCTCACAAGCATTTGAGGCAAGGTACCCAACCATTTGAAGAAATTATTCTTCATTTCTATATGTGTTGTGTTTGACCGAACTGAATTGATCAACAACTCACTGCTATATCTCCATGAGTATCAGCATATCAGCCATAACCCTTCTCTTCTTTGTTTACAAATTACAAAGGCCAGATGTCTTAATTTGATTGGCCCAAATGAATAATGGGTAGCAGTGGCTGCCCAGCCATGCGCATTCAAGAATCATCCTTAAAAAAATTATCTGGGCTATAACTCACTAACTTTCTAATTTTATATATATAACCTATGCTATTTGACAAAATAAAAAAAAGTCTCTGGTTGTAGCCCATAGAAGACTCTACTATCATCGGTCCCCGTGGACGCTGAAGAGTGGTGCAATCCAATTTTTTGATATTTGACTGCGCTATTCAGGTTTGTTTATCTAGGATTTTGTGATTCACATTTTATTCTAGTATAGTGATGCTTTAAGGCTTCTCTTTTTTGGGCTAAGTTATCTGATGAAAATCTGTATTGCTATCGCATTTTCTTAGTGGATTTGATCGACCTTCTAAAAAAATGACCCTAAAATATTATGCCTAGAGGCAGATTAATGACCCCCAAACCTGATAAATAGGATAGGTACTCAAGCTTAACATACACAAAGTTATTTAGTAGCTCGAATCAATGTTCATAAAAAGGGTGCTTAGGCAGAAAAAAATCAATAAAAAAACCCAAAATTTGGAGGTGGGTGGACAATTTGGGCAGAAATTAGGCGATCTGCCTAGCAATTAGGCAGTACTTAGGCGTGCCTAGGCGTTTTTTTTATCAATTTTTTTTTGCTCTAACCTTTGATTCACAAGCTTGTTTACGCTGAGAGTTCGATTGCTGATTGGGGGTTTGAGTGGAAGGCACGTGCTTGAGATGGAGGATAACTCAATCATTGATTTGATATATGGATTTTGATTTTCTTGTTGGTGAGGTTGATTTGGTTCCATGGTTTTCTTTCTGCAAATTTTCTGGGTATATATATGAAGATATAGTCCTTCAAAATAGAACTTCTTATTTAACTAAACACCCACCGACTTTTTTTTCAACCACTTAATTTTGTAATTTTTGTTGAAATGAGAAGCAGGCTTTTCTAATAAGTTTTTGCAGCCTACTTATTACCAAACTGAGCCAAAGTGTTTTGAATTTTTTTGATGACATTTCTTCATAATTTTTTCTCTATTATTCATATTATAATATATCATATAAATATATATAATTAAATATATATATAAAACAATCCTCCTAATTATCGATTAAATTCCGCCTAGACTGCTAGGCGTTACGCAGTAGCTCCATCGCCTAATTTTGCCTAGCGCCTTTTTGAACATTGACTCGGATTTTAGCAAAAGCCTCCCTATGGGTAACCCGGAAATTATAGTCAATGAAGATTTGATCTTGTAATAACCGAATTCCATCCACCAAAAAATGCATATGGCCCCGATTGACAGAGTAAATTCAAGGGCTATTAATTAGTGGATTGGCTACTGAGAAACTGAATGAAGATGGAGAAGGCATGGTTCCACATTGAAAGAAGAATGGAAGCGGATAGATAGCATCATGACGGTGATTAACTGAAGGGTCTAGGTCGATGATGAGATGAGATGATATGATCGTATATTAATATCTTGGAATCAAAATATTGAAACGATGAAGTAGAAGAGTGAGTGAATGAGTGAGCTGGGGGAAGGCAAACGACATGAATACATAAAAGTTCGGAAAAAATGAAGTATGGTACCTGACCTATTTCTTCCCTATAAATATTAAACCTAAGTTTTTAAAACTATCAATATGGTACCCAATCTTTCAAAACCTTATTTAATGTGATACCTCCGTCACTAAATCCGTCGGCTTGTTGACATGGAATAGCCATTGATTTGAGGGGTAAATTGGTCATTTTGTATTTAATGCACTCATCTCTCCGTTAAAGCTGCTTGGACTGTTCGAGCTCCCCTCTGGGCTATGGAACATTGTATTTCCTGATGAGTTCATCCTCGGGCTATCCCCCGAGACTCCCCTAGCCTACTGATCGCCGCTAGCACCGAAGTCTATTTCGCCACCGTCGCCGAAATGCATGGGGCTCTGACCCGCCAGGGCTTGATCCGCTGCTCGTTGCTTGATTTCTCAAATCTTAACGGCGGTTTGCTTGCATCAGCCTCGAGTTGCGCTATACCCAATACCATATATAGCCACGGTCGAATACAACAAAACCCAAAATCCAAGCCAATGAATTAGTCATAAAGATCAAAACTTTCCTACCCAAATGGACCAACAACAGAATTAACAAGATTAGGTCCAACTTAGTTGGCATCCAAACTTACAAACTGAGCAGCAATCCTCTCAGACCTTTTATTAAGTAATCTATATGATCTTCACGCTGAAGTTCCAACTTTTCAAATCAAACAACCCAAATTGAATAGATTTAATTGAAATTAAGGAAACCATAGAGTTGATTTGAGATTGGAATTGGGAGTTTGTTTGTTTTGCTTACATTAGGATTTTGGCGGGGAAGATCGGCGAGGGCCTAGTATCAATGAAAGACATGAGACTCCACCATCCATTAGTTGTGATGAGTCTTCATAGCCGCTGGAAACTCCATCGTCATCGTCAACTTCTAAGCTAAACACATCATTTTGACTTCACTTGATCAACAATAAAAGGAAAAACTAATTGGAGAAAAAAAAGAGAGAATATTATGGTCTTTTTAACCTGAATTTTTATTTAAAAAAATTATCCCACGTTAGCAATCTGATGACTATTTGACGGACTTAGTGATAGATGTATTACATTGATAAAATTTTGAAAGGTCAGGTATCATATTGATAGTTTTGAAAGGTTAGGTACCATATTTATAGGGCAGAAAGAGGTCAGGTACCATACATGTATTTTTCCCTAAATGTTTATGGACAAAATCAAAATCTCACTTGGTTAGACATTAGTCAACGCTAGTAACTTTAGTATAGTGTTTTTGTTGTTGTTGTTGAAACTATGTTGTAATAGTGATAGAAAGACATGGCAAGATGTGAAGCTCCAATATATTAAACAGTAGTAACGTATATACTGTCAAATTATGTTTTTGTATCGTGAATACAAGTTGTACAAAATTATTGTGCTAATAAGGATGATTATTATGATCAGATGAGATTATGGTAATGATTATTTTGTCTTTGTATCTCATTTGTTTACGTAAAGAAGATTGCATCAAAACTCCTCGGCCTGAATAATACATACACAACTAACCGGCAGTCCTAGCTCTAAATTAGAAAAGAAAACTAATTAAAGAAAATACTACTCGTTAAAATGCTAAGCTCAACCATAGTCGAGATTACTTACATATTTCAAGGACACAATGAAAGACACAAGAAAGGAGATGAACATACTGCTGAGCACTCAATTATGGTAGGTATTTCATTCCCATGAATTATGAAGTCCCAAAGAGATGCAAACAACCTCTGGTACTAACAGTACATGACCTAGAATCCAAGAAAAGAGGACCATAAACGTAATTAGCTAAACTGAAAACCTAGAACAAGAAAATCCAACAACACAACACACAAAGATGAGGCCAATAGCCTCCGGCCCTAACTGCTCTCCCAGCCAACAGTAGAACAACCACCACCAGAGTACCTCCACAACCTTCATATTCAAACCTCCTCCCTGCATCGGCCAGAGCAGTCACTCGAGACCCCAAATCGTCGTCCAAGACCAAACCCCCTCATTCCACCTGATCAAAGATGATTGCCTGAGCTTCCAATCTGTAGCAACACACCACCCTCTAAACACCAACTCGAAACCAATGTGAGAAAGAACTGCAAAACTGTCGTGAAGAAGCCCTAACTACTATAAATCATTGCTTCTTGCCACCCTACCGCGCCATCACGCCACCAAAGACTAGAAAAAACCTGTGAGAGTGAGCCAAAGAGCTCAAACCCCACACCAACTACTAGGGCATGGTTCCCCGTCTGACAACAACCACAAGTCGAGGCCCGGTCAACGACCAACCTAGCCAGGCCGCCACAGGACAGAGGGAGGAGTAGCAGAACCCTAACTGTTGCAAAACATCTTTTGGTATTTTTATGTTAAAGTTGTTAACTGTTCTTCAATGTATGTTATTAATCTATCAAATCTCTATCCAAATTTACTATATATTAAACTTGAGACATCAAATGTACTATTCATTTCATGCCCGAAATCACTTTTTTGCCCTTTATTCTGTGCATTTTTACAATAAATACCACTATCATTTCACGAATTTTTCTTACATGTCTCTCTTTTCTCTCTCTCGCTTTCATCACAAACCAGAACTTACAACCATCGCCGGCGAGCAGCAAGATCATAGAAAGGTCATTGTCTTGAGGAATCAATTAATGTTAACTCTCAATCTGTATTTATTCCTTTTCTGCCTTAACACATGCATGATATTGATGTTTGTTGTATCAGAGGCAGATGTTAGAGGACCCAAGCCCAACAGCCGCTGGGCAAGAATTAAGTTGATCACATGCAATTATTTTTTCTGCTGGGTAGAAATTCAGCCCAAATAGTCAAAGCCAACCAAAACTTAAAACCTCTAGCCTATCAAGTTGAAGCATGTCACTTCAACAAAACAATAATAATAATAAAAAAGAGAGAAACGCTCAAACATTCCTATATGTCATTGATTGATAAAAAATAAAGTTGATACCACACCTTTCCTCAATGTGACAGCTCCTCATATATTTTATTATTATTTTCATAAGGATAAAACTAATATTTACCCTGATATGAGTCTTGTTATTTGTCAACATATACATATATTCATTATACATGTCTAAAATCACAACATACATGTTTTGTTAAATTCATCATAAGTTATATTCAAAATATCAATTAACTAATCATAAAAAAGGTTTTATGAACTTTTTTTCGTTGTTTTCAACATAAAATTGTGTGTATATATATAAATAGTTTTTGGTTTCAATCTCGCATATTCAATTTTTTTTCATAAATTCACCTTTGCATGTCTCCACACTCATAGATTATGAATTTTTTTTCCGCCACCTAAGTTTCGAACTCAAGATCCACCACTGTCATCAATCTACTCAGCTTCTTTCAGATTTCTACTTATTCTCTTGTTCTTTAGCAGAGTTTTTTGGTAGTTTTCTATCTTTATTTTGTACTGTTTGCAGAGGAGATTGATTTTGATTTGTTGGAATATTTCGACTCTGTCAATTTTTCTCAGAATTCGTTTGTTAATTTTCTTGGATTTCGTTGTTTTTGTCTATGTAGTTGTGTAGATTTCATTACGTAGTTTGCTTGGGTTCGATGGATTTCATTTTATTTTGGAAAATGCAACTTGCACTCCTCCAGTTTCCATACTGGATTTCTGGGTTTTGTTGTACTGGAAGGCTTGAAGCTTGATCTTGAGTGTTGGAAGTTTGGTTTCAATGACATTATTATTGAATGTTGGCATGTTCTCTGATGTACTAATATTTTTTTAATTGTTTCGACAGTAACTAAGAAGGAGATTGGGTTGTGTTTGTTTGTGTGTGTTCGCCAAGGGAGTAAGGCAAACACTTTTTGCAACTCACATATTTTGCTTTTAATGTTGTTTTGCAATACTCTAATTGTCATCAAGGCAAATAACATAAATGAATACCTGCTGGCCAGTAGCTTTGTACATATGGTGAATAACACATAGCTGATTCTAAGCCATGATAGTTTCATTTTTGTATAATCTAAGATGTCATAGGAAGTAGGAATTGCTGAGAAATATGTTAGCGCGCATGTCATTTTCTCTCTCTTTCTGTATTTGTTTCAGTATGCTATAAGTATATATTGATTTACAGTCGAAACATATTCTTTACTATCATTTTAATGTTTCCGTGTCATTTGGTTAGTGTTGCGGAGTTGAATTTGAATGACTGGTTGTGGGATAGAAGTATTTCATCAATGATACGAAGGGTTAAACAAAGTAGTGCATGACTGTTGAATGTGATCTAGAATGAGTGCATCGTCTATAAATATCATCTACTCTACATTGTTTAGTTTGGTGATTAGTTATTGCTGTGTTCCACATACTTATTCATAATATTACCATGTTTTATTTCAACAAAAAAAAAGAGCTAAATGTCTCATATTTTTTAAGTTTGCAGTGTATATCTGTATGTTTTAAATGATTGTGAATTTGAATCTTGATAGAAAATTCCTTTGTCTACAGAGAAGGAAGAGATGTTAGAACATCAACATCAACTTCAAAGTTCAAACTAACGAGAGAACAAGAAGAAGGAGCTTCACATTTTTTGGACAAATACGTAACTTTTTATGGGTTTGTATCAATTTCTGATTTGAATATTGGCAGCAAAATAGCTTTACGGTGCTAAATATGTTGAAGCACTACATGAAAGCCTAATTGTCGATCTGCCAACATTTATCAGTATATTGATGAACAAATGACAACAGTTTCTTCATTATTTTGCAAAACCCTATCTTTTCTTATAGAATTACATATAGTTTAGGTGAATGATCAATGAAATTACCTTCTTTTTTTCTTCTTCTAATTTTAGGCAATAAATTACCTGCATCTCGCGAGTGGGGTTTTGATCTAGTCGGTTCTATAAACTAGGGTTGTTAATCGGTACATTCGGTTCGGTTATTAGGCTTAACCAAAAACCGAACCAAATTTTTTTATCGGTTTAGTTCGCTTCGGTTATCTTGGTATTTTTTAATGGAAAACCGATTAGAACCGGTTCGTTTCGATTCAGTATTTTTTTTTTCAATAAAAAAAATTACATTTTTTACAATCCAAACGGGTACTTTCTTCACTTTCAAAAATGATCGAAACTTCATTTTTTTTTTCTTTCCAACTCTTGTTTGCCAAATATAACTACTTAACTAGTCACAAATTACACATTCATTCAAAGTTTCAAACCATAGCAAATACTTACAGAAACTTTACATCACAAATTCAAAGTTTCAAACATAAACCAAAGTCCACAATTTAAGTTTAAAATAGTCTACAGTCCATCCAAATAAAAATACAATCCAAATATCACATAAAAACACTCGATTCTCAAGCCATACTCAACTTGTCCACGATTCTCACCTTCTTAGCTCGGGCTTTCCTTTGGCAACTTAGAATTCCTTTTCTTAAATCTACAAGAAAACTAATAATCATTGTTAAGTATCAAACTATGGTACATATCAAATAGGCAAATAATACTTCCATATGGGATAAATAGGGATACCCAACGACATATCCAATAACATCAAGCTTGATTGGCACTTGTAGGAGGTCTCATATTTGATGAAGTCGAACAAGATTCCATATGAAGTTCTACGTAACAACAAAAGATAGAGAAACCATTAAAATGCATAATAAAAAAGCAAACCTACAAAATAACAAACTAAACCATATTCAATAAAATAGTACCTTCCATTGCAGTATCACAAAGCTCCATATCACCAACCGTTGGGTCTTCATTTAAGGCAACATAAGTACCTGTTAGCCAATTTTGTGTACAAATCAAAGCATCCACCATCTTTGGACTCAACGAACTACAGAATGGATTGATGACAATTCTAAAGGGCAACTCATCAATGACTTATCTTAACACAAGCCATAGTGATTTGATGTTGAGTACTAGCTACAGCAGCCAATTGACACTTCTCCCTAAAAACAAGAAATTTCTGATTCTTTTTCTTGTTAACTTCAATATTAGGGGGATACTTTTTACAGTGACAGAGGTGATTTCTAAGCCCAGATGTACTATTTGACCCTGAATCAGCCATAATTTTCCTATTACAATAATTACACACCCTCTTATATTTTTCATCCTCAATAATTATTTCAATATGATCCCAAGCATCTAACCTTTATCTCTCCTTCTTGGCTAACAGTCTTTGCTCATCGGTCATTTGAACAATTCCAGCATCATCTCTTGATCCTCCTCCATCTTTCTCCAAATCAATAACATGAGGAGCTGCATTGGAACCATTTGTTGGCAATCGAGAACTTTGAGTTGATTTTGGTGTGGACGAGTCAGTAACATGGGGTTGCATAGAGTAAAAAAAATATAACAAAAAAGATTAGTATATAACTTTTCACAAATAGGCTGCATGTTTGTAATTACAGGTTGAAGGTTGAAGTTAAAGAACAAACCAGTGATTGAGATTGAGATGATGAAGTCGTCGTTTGAATTTTACCACGTTTAGTTGCTAACTACAAAGAATCCCGGGTCCTCTTCATTTTCTTCTTCTGTAAATCACAAGTCACAAACATTTCAATTTATAAACATCATTACATCAACAAGTCACAGCCTTACAATCAATGTTTTAAAGCTCAAAACTTAGCATTTAGCAACACAACTCACAGCACACTGAGCACAGAGCCACAGATTCAACTCATTCAAGTCATTCAACAATCAACACTACCAATCCAGTGAATATTGTATATGAATTCACTAACAAATTCTTCTAATTATTCTGGTGATTACGATAAGAGCTTCAGTCCATAGAACACTCAGATATAATAAGAGCTTCAATCCATAGAGTACTTCAATCTAGGGTTTTTCGAAGTACTTGATAGTGATAAGTAATAAGATAAGACGCTGGACGTGACATGGTCGTCGATCTGGACAGCGGAGAGCCGGAGATTGAATGCGGATTGCGAAATTGGGTGTGAGGGTTTGGAGATTACAATGTGGGGTGTCAAACGAGAGAGATAAGCCAAGATTTTTGCCGGCGGGATTGTGCCATGGTCGGCCTGTGGATTATGCTGAGGTCGGCGACGAGTTTGTCGACGATGAGGGTTTGACTAAAGGCAGAGAGGGAATGAGGGCTGCACTGTGAGGACTGAGGAGTGAGAGTGTGAGGGCTGAGGGCTGCGCACCAAAACACAATTGAGATTTTAGGGTAAACTGAAAGGACCCAATCCCGATTCAGTTACCTAAACCGGAATCAAACCCTTTCGAAAATACGAATCAACAAAAAAAAAAATTTCAAAATTTCGGCAGAGTTTCGTTACTAGCGTGGAATTGCCATAACCTGCACCTAGAAATTAACACTTCGTCCTATGCCACAAAAGCCAAACCGTGGGCACCAATCCCATCCGGATTTCTCAACATCAATATAATCAATAACAGTAATCAAACTGTACTATGTATATATGTATATCCGAGAAAATCCGTATAAACATGTATCAGAATGTATCAGAGCGACCTCTAGTGTAAAACATATACAACATATACATCAGTAGGCGAAACAAGAACCTACTGGAAAACACAGGTAGCTCAGATCACTAGCCTCCAAACTGCGACGTGAAACACCAAACCTGAACTGAAAACTGGGCACGGAAACCGAAAAGCCCAGGGGAAAGACAATAAACACGTTAGAGTGAGTGGACGAAAATAAATGTCTTTCACCAAGTAATATATACGTATAAAATCATATGCGAGTCAAATGCATGAAAATCAAATGGTACGTGAGGAGACGCTGACTACCACTCACGTACAGAGCATGCAATGTAAAACATATCGCGGAGACTCTCGTGGGCTTCCACGCGATAGCATAGTCTGAATCACGGGATCCCAGACCCACACGTGATCCTAGCCAGAAAGGCCTCGGGTCAGGATATCTGTCCCCCCCGGAGCGTACTCGGGGATCAGCCGAGAAGCCAATGTGTATCGATACCACAACATATACTGAGACTGTACTCTGTGTAAACCAAATCATAAATCTTTTCTATGCACATGCTTAAACATAATATGTACGTATGAATATATTCGTATACGTATATTCGTATATGCATAATTGTAAAACACATGCTCGTAAAATCATAATCAATCTGCATGCTCAAGTTCGTAAATCATTTATAAAAGACTCGCAATCAATCCGTGAAAAGAAATGTCCACTCACAGACTCGCGTAACGCGCACTCGCGCTAAACTCGTGGTCCGGCGGAAGATCCCTCGCCTGAAGCACGACCACGATCCAGATCTCGATCTCGATCTCCTGAATGTTCACAAAACATACTGATCAATATCATAGTTCTCAACCCTGTACTGAATCACGGAAACCAACCCTTCCCGGAAATGTGAAATGCAGTATAAAATGAATTACAGAAATCCCGAAATCCCCACTCGAAATCTCGTCTGAAAATCGGCTAATCAAATCGACCCAAAAACCTCTGGACAATGATCAGGGCGCGATTACGAGAAAAATGACATTAATTTTACCCAAATCTGAAAAAGTCAACTCCTCCGCCGTTGACCACCGTTGACCGCCGCCGCCGACGGCGGCGCGCCGTCAACAGTGAGATTTACCGGCGGAGAACTTCCAGTTCTCAAGATCTCGATCAGTCAAACACATTTCATAACTAGCTCCCAGGCCAATTCCCACTCCTTCCTTACCAAAACCCCTCGAAACAGAACGGAATCCCAGATTCCGGCCACCACTCGGGTTCAACGGAAACTCACACAATAGCCCAAACAAAGTACACGGTTAGACTCCCAAGGACAAGGGGAGTCGAACCCCCTTATCCTTCACCACCATCGTCCACCGGAGGACCTCCTCCCGATACCGGCGACGAACCTAAATCGGTCACACTTCGAAACCCTCCAAAACGTGATAAATTCCCAACAAAACATACATGAAACGAAAGAGGAGCTCAAGGTGAGTCAAATTATACCCTCTGCCTGACCGGAGATAGCCGAAAAAGTCGGGTTGGCCGACGAGCTGAACCGGGTCTCCTCCTCCTTCACGGGTCAACGGTAAGATTTCCCAATTTAGAAAGTCAACAGGTGGTCAATGCTTGGTCAAAGTTCAAACTGCCATTTTCGATTATTCTTCGACTATTTTCGTTATTTATACTCGAGCCTCGGATCGATCAACGATTCGAAATGGATAACCATCACGACTCGGATAAGCTCGAAACAATCGGATAATCTCATCGGAATCCAAAACTTCAAATAATCATAAAATATTCCTCGGTTATCGGAAAAATCTTCCGGAACAGCCCACGAGCTCGAAATCACGTACTCTACAATTTTCGTGAAGACACTCAACTCAAATTCTCGACTGAAAATATAGTCACGAATCGAATCGGCAAACCACATACACGACAATAAACTGCGACTAAACTCAACCTCGAGAATCGTGCCGAATACACAACTGATTCTGGTTCGGGTCGTCACATAAACGAAAAAAAAACCACAAAATGACTTCGTTTAGTCCAATTCGGTAAATTCGGTCCAGTTCGGTTCGGATTTTTTTCGGTTCAATGTTTTTTCGATTTCGATTTTTTTCGATTACGGATCGGCTTTGCCTCGATTTTTTTTCGATCTTCGATTCGAAAGCCACAACCCTACTATAAACAACTTAAATATCTTGTCTTTGTATCTGGATTGAGGAAACAGAGAAGTTGACATTAATAAACCCTAGAACGCAGCAATTGGGCCTGTACCAAATAAAAACAAATTGGGCCAAGACAAAAACTGTGACAAAAGGGTCCAATAATATCCAGCTTTTTCTTCGACAAGAAAAATCCTCGTACAGAGTTAGAAAAAAATTTACAATATAATCCTTTATTTTTATTTTATTTATAATTTAATTATTATTATTTAAAATATTTTTGTCAACTTAAATTTAATAAAGCCTTTCGACTTTGTTTTATAACAGTAGAGATATTATTTTTTGGTTCTAGGTTTTCCAGCAACAACTTCCTTCCTCTGGTCCTCACTACTCTCATTGTTCTTCTAATCCTGCAAATTAAACATTTGTATTAGCAATTCAATCCCTCAGCGTCGCGCGGATCCTTGTAATAAATTGGAATCGACGAAGCAGATTAACAGTTTGGAAAGTCCGAGAAAAACATCATGGCTTCCAATTTCTGGACCTCGTCTCACTAGTATGTTTCCGAACACCAAATTTTTGTCTTTATATTTGTTGTGTTTGTAATTCTGAGTTTGTGTTCGTTATGTTGTAGCAAACAGCTTTGGGACCAGGAAGATGTGGATGTTGTGCTCCCACTTGATAAAGAGAAGGGCATCACTCTTGAAGACTTCAAGCTCATAAAGATGCACATGGCCAATTGTAACCTCCCCTTTTTCTCTCATTTTCCTCTAATACTATTATGTTTTCTGTTACTCCTGTGATTTGGGTTTTATCTCTTTTTGCTTTGGTTTCTGCTTATCTTTGATTTCATATGACTATCCAATCGAGGTTTTGTAATTTGATTGATAGGATCAAAATCTCAGTGAAATGTAGTGATAGCTGAATTTAAAACATGTTTAATTGGGAGTCCTTGTATACCAATGTAAAGGTTTGTGAGGACTCGATCGTGATTCCCCAACTGAGAAATGATAGCTGCCCTCTGAACATAATCGATCCAGTTAATTAAATTATGACTATCGGTTCCTTCTTATTGTTACTATATCATGTACTTGTATGTGTTGGTGCTATACTAGTATTAGAGTTTCCGCCTTACAACATACAAAGTTCTTTACTTTGATGATATCCCTTGTTGATGGTAATTCTACTTTGAGATAGATGTTATTCAAATATGTAATATTATCAAAATACATAATGAATCATTGTAACATCGCGTTTCTGATACTCTGAAGATTGACATAATAACTTGTCTTCTGTATATTTGATTGATTATGGACTAATTTGTTTGATTTCTCTTTCCCGTTTTCAGATATATCCAAAGTGGCTCAACACGTGAAAGTGAGACAAAGGTTCAACTAATAGCTTCCTCTTCTTAAAAGTGCTTAGGATTCATTTGATCCATTTCTGCTTACTGATATGGTATTCTTTTTCCTGGTGAATTTCTCAGGGTTGTAGCTACTGCAGTTACATATATGAGACGTGTGTATACCAGGTATATTAACCAAATAACCGATGGTGGGACAAAATAGCCCAGTCACTGGCCAGCTGTTCATGGTGGATATTTGGTCTTATAATAGTAGTACTGAGTTTGTTAATTTCTAAAACCTGCATTTCGTATCTTTTAAGTTCATCACTTTCTATAAGCCAAGTCACATTCTGGATTCAATAATTCAGCATGCACTTTCATTTTAATCATGGAATTTTAATTAAGTCGTGAACTAGTTATAGGTATTGAGCATGGCCCAATCATGATAATTGTATTGTTTTTACTTTGTCATCTGTATACTGAACAATTATTAACCAATGTTGCTAAGATGTAATTCTGGACATTCCTTTTCATAGAATTGTAATTTTGTCCCACAAAACATAACAAATTAAGCGTACATATGTATGTGCAACCTTTCTTGTCTGTTAGAACAGTTACTCATTCACACGCTGTTAAGATGTGTATTTAGAATTCCTTATCATATCCGTGGAGTAAAGTATGAGAAAGGCACTTGCATACATAGGGGTGATCATCTTATGTGTATACGGCTGCATCAAACTTATTTGTCTCACTCATCATTACGTACAAGTATTGAAAATTTCTTCTTTGTCCTTTGGTTGGAATCTGTCAGTGGGAGACTACGAAGTCTAGATTTAATTTTCTTGCCAAATGTAACTTCTATTACTTGTTTCAGGAAGACTATGTCTGAATATGATCCACGTCTTGTGGCTCCAACCTGCTTATACCTGGCATCAAAAGCAGAAGAAAGCACAGTTCAGGCTAAACTGCTTGTATTTTACATCAAAAAATTATGTAATCACCTGTTACTGAACATAATAGATGACTTATCCAGCCTTGGTTATTATTTACTTGTTAGGATTCTAAAAATGCTGTGATGGATTTACACTCTTGGTTTTCTCTACAGATTCTGATGAAAAATATAGGTATGAAATCAAAGACATTCTTGAAATGGAGATGAAGATTCTAGAAGCTCTCAACTATTACCTAGTTATATACCATCCTTACCGCTCTTTGTCTCAGTAAGCATTCTGTCTCGCGAGTTTGATGTGTCACATAGGTTGTAGAGAATTTCTTTCTGATTATGTTCGTACTACATATTATTAATGTGGGGCAGATCAGCAGTACAAATTACTTTAGATGGCTGAGATTAGACATGCCATGGTGTAAAGTTTTTGTTGTTAGTTTTGCTATTTTGTTTCGAACAATTAAGGAACTTCTCTGCACCCATTGATTTTCCCAATTGTTTTCTCTTGCTCACTCCATTGTTTTACGTGTGAATCTTAAATGAGTATTTGGTTTCAGATTCATCACAGGAGCTGGTATATATTTAGATTTATAGCATATATGTGCATATCCAACTATTAGCTGTTATATTCTAGACTGTGCACCTAAAACTGTTGAGTGTGATACTCTCGATGCCCCAAATGATATTATAGGCTGATAGGATCTCTCTCCCCTCTTCTCAATTCTCTTATAAGTTGTACACCATTTATCTCCAGGCTACTTCAGGATGCTGGCTTGAATGAGATAAATATGACACAAGTAACTTGGTACGAGTGCAATTTATCAATTGATTAATTTCTAAATTGTATTTGTTGGTAAACAGTTCTCAAATTTTTTAAAAGATGTTTGAACATAAAACAACTTAACAGTTTGATACATACAGGGGAATTGTAAATGACACATACAAGATGGACCTTGCACTTGTACATCCTCCACACCTTATAGCACTAGCTTGCATATACATTGCTAGTGTACTCAGAGATAAGGATACCACTGCATGGTTTGAGGAGCTCCGTGTCGATATGAATGTGGTGAGTTTTCCAGTCGAACATTAGATGACTTCTAATCCGTCCATGTTGGTTATGATTAAAAAGAGAACACACCACTTAATCCATGGACATTGCCTACTCGCCTCAAAGTGGATAGGGAGAGGCTTTTGATGCTTTATATTTTCACTTGCCACCTTAAAAACTATAAAGGGTTTTAATGCAAAAGTTTCATGCATATGGATTCTGCTATATGACCTAAATGAAATATTTTCTTCTTGTTCCTTCTGCTGTCATGTGTTAGATTTTTGTTCATGCCCTGGGATAAACTCTAATCATAATTTTACAGGTGAAAAACATATCAATGGAAATATTAGATTTTTATGAAAACCACAGAGTGAGCGCAGAAGACAGGTTTAATGCTGCTCTCAACAAGCTACCCTCTAGAGCATAAGTCGCTGGCAATAGCTTTCCTGCTTGTCATATTGTAAAGCTGCCCGAGAAATCACTAATGATCGATGACGAGCGTACAAGGGTCATTGTTCTTGTAGTTGTACTAGTATAACTCTCATTCTATGTTTCATGGTGTGACCCCTTCAGGTGACCAATATTTAAACAGATCCTTGTATTATAGGTTCCCAAGAATCTGATTGTACCATTATTGCCTTATTTCCCACTTGGATGACCAAATTCAGGTTGCAATGGGTTCAACCATAGAAAGAAAATTGAATCATAATTTTTTTATCACTTCCAAGTCTTAGATCATGAATTTTTCCTCATACCTAGCCAGGAGATGTCCTAGTTATGTGATAAGGCAGAATGCAGCTTCAGAGATAAGGCTCTCGTATTGTGACAAGGCAAAATGCAGCTTCAGAAATCTACATTTACACCAAGTTCATTACAAGCTGAGATTAAGTGCTGTTGAAAAAAACTTAAAATGATTTACTAAGGCGTTACAAAGGTTTCAGTAGATAACTAAAATATTCTTGAAACAATCATACATTATCTTTCAAAAGGAAAATAGCTCATAGTTTCGTTAAAAGTGTCGTAGACTCCTAGTTATGTTTGGAAAGAGCGTACGTAATCTTTTGATCTCAAACACCTAGCTATCTAGTAGTATTATCAGGTAACTCTGGAACTTTATTGTAATGGAAACAGAACTTTAATTTGGTTGCCGATGCAGTGGCTAAATATCAAGTTAGCTAATAAAGGATGATCAACTTATATTGAGGAAACCTGTGTAAATTTACAGGTACAACTGTACAAGTCTTGTTACACTAGACATCTGTGTAAGGCGATCCATGCTCCAACTATAAAACCTACTAGCTAGTCCATTTCTGTGCTTCCTTCTATTTGATATTACCAAGTAAATATGGAGACTCCTAATCGGCTAATCCTACATGTGATATTTGCAACCAGGAACCTGCAAGTATACACCATGTCATCGATTTCTTCCACTCCATGGTAATCATCATAGGTAGAGTGGAACAACATAGGGTAGTTAACAAAGTAGTCTTGTTTCCGTGCAGCTCGATGTTGTGTTTGGTGCATTTTGGAGCCAAAGATTATGTCGAAAACATTGGTCTGATGGTGTTAGCATGCAGAGAGTAATTGAAGATGATGAAGTTGTAAAAGTAATAGATGATATGAAAGAGACTAAGAGAGATTTTTTTTTCTTAAGCATTAACGTGCAGGCCATTCATTCATTGGCATTATGCAGAATATAAGCAGTAAGCCTTAAGGTAAGGTACAGGTACACAACACAACACAACCCAGCATTTATCTAACTACTTAAAAAGTTAATTATGATTACATCAAACGAAAAATCATATCTTCATCATCCCATCCCATCCTGTAGTAGTACTCCAGCATCGTCATCGTCATCGTCATCGTCATCGTCAGGTAAGACGAAAACTCTCTGGATCATAACCGTCATCGTCAGGTAAGACGAAAACTCTCTGGATCATAACTCTTCAAAATGTTTTCAAGCCTATCTATATTGAGGTGTATCCTCGAACGGTAGATCTCTGAGAAGCCGTAAGCCATTCCACAACATCCACCTACTTCAACCACGATTCTTTTCAAAGCATAGACCTTTACCGGATCGGAGGCCACGGCATCGAATTGGGATTTTGCTGATTGCAGGACCGCGTACAGCTTGGAGGAGGCCATGAGAGAGAGAGAGAGAGAGAATGGAACTGGGATTGATTTTCTGATATGAAGAGAGATTGTTACAGAAAAGAAGAGTAGAAAAGAAGAGTTGGAGTTATTTATACTAGATAAGCTAATCACTAAGTGGACACGTGTATTATATATCCTAACAGTAGCTTAACCAAGTAATGATACAACTAATCAAAACAACTTAACAGCCCTATATGATTAAGAGCCCTCCTCAGCTTAATCGTGGTGAAACAAAGCATCCAGCTGCTTTAAAAATTAATAAGCTGCATATCAACCAATTTCTTTAGCAAAGAGACTTGTCAAATGTGCCTTTGAAGACACACACAGAGCATATGCATATGCAATCTTCAATTGTTTTAGTATGCACTCCATGTGTTGTGCTCAACCAAGGAAATTATGTGTCCATATTGTTGATACATTTAAAATGTCTCTTCACCAATTTAGAATATCTCTTCACCAATTTCTTTAGTTTGCTCTCTTCCAAATATTTCCCTGCTTCTTCTCTGATGTGCCTGTTAAATTCAGTACCACATCCTAGTCGTTCGTTAAATGTATCTTCAGAAACTACAAATGATCCATCAGCCTTTGATTCCAATACATGTTGTTTGTCATTATTGTGCTTGCTAATGACTTCAATGTTATCATGAACGATGTCAAGAGAGTAAAACCCCACTCTGGATTGCACAATGAGATTAACATCACCATTTGTCTGCATCTTCTCAACAAAGGCTGAAGCTCCAGATTTGGCTTCAGTTCTCAAATTTTTGATCAGGTCCTCTGCTTGTTTAGAATCTCCAGTTTATTTAATATCTTCATTATGTTGTTCCTGTTCTGCTTATGTTTCATCATCAACCTTTGTTGGTTTGATAATCCCATGTTTACTGCTAGTAAGGATGTGATGCTCATCCACAATGGCATCAGTGAGTCCAACTATACACTGAGCTTGGTCTTATGGCAGAGATGCATGTTTTCATGAAGAGTCATTACTAGAAGGAAGAGTAGTATCAATGTTGCTCAGAGAATGATTAGTTGCAATAGAATCAATAGTCCCCGAAACCAAAGAATCACTCAAGAAAATCATGAAACTAGAAATTCCAGTACCCAAATTTGCAACAAATGTCTCATTATGTAAAAGAATGGTATGATCTGCAGCAGATGTCTTATTCTATAAAGGAATGGTACGATTATGCGTCATAATAGAAGTGGTGTGAAAAGCTTTATGGACAAAGTGTAATGATGAACTTGGAAGGGCAGTAATGCTTGAACATGCATGTGATGACGATCAGATGTTGGGTTGAGGAATAGGCAAGGCAAACTATGACTGCAACTATCTTGAAGGTGGCTGCTTTGATCGACTCATTGCATTCCCAAAATGTAATGGTTTCTAGATTGCATAAGGAAAAGAGGCTTCATCAAATAGAACTTTCCTTGAGATAATGTATTTCCCAGGATGAGGTTCAAAGCAAAGATATCCCTTGTAGACACTTGCAAAACCAATGAAGACACATCTGATGCTCTTAGGATGTAGCTTATTAGACCAACTTGATGTCAAAATAGGATAATGCATAGCCAAAGACATGCAAAATATCTATATCTGGAATCTTTCCATATAACTTCTCGAAAGGAGATTGCATATTCAACAAATGAATAGGCATCCTGTTAATGAGATAGAGTGTCATGGCATAAGAAAAATACCATAACAAGTCTGGAAGAAAAGTAGTGTGAAGCAATGCGGTTGCTGTTTATCTGACATGCTGACTAATGCTCTGTGAAACACTATTATGTTTCGGAGAAGAGGAAGAAAACAACTGATAAACAATGCCCTTATCTCGTAAAAATTGCTTGAAAAGTTTGGTAGAATACTCTCCTTCTCCATCCGTACACAAAACTTTAACAGAAGCCGAGAATTGATTTTGAGAAAAGGCACACAATGACGGAAAATAGGCAATGACTTCTGATTTTTCCTTCATTGGAAACATCCAACTATATTGTGTGCAATCATTTATAAAGAGGACAAAGTACTTGTAACCATCAATATCCAAGTATGGAGAGGGTCCCCATATAGTTGAGTGAATCAAAGCCAAAGGGATTGTACTCTTGGACTGTGAGGAATCGAAGGTAAGTTTCTGAAAATTTCCTAACAAACATGCTTCATAGTCTAATTCTGCTGAAGATTGACTCACCATCTTACACTTACTCAACATACTATGCATTATAGCATTAGAGGGATGACCAAGGCACTTATGCCATAAATTTTGTTCCACACTTATCCCAAATGATGCAGACTGAGGGATTGTGGTGGCTTGTGTAGCTACAAACATTGCATTCAGAGCATGCTTAAGAGAAAAGCCTCTAATGCCATTCAGAAAACTGCCAACATCACCATTGTCAATTCCAAAAGTATTGCCTTCTAGCCTGCTCTAAGTGACACATTTAGATCCATTAGCATCTAACTTCATGTTAAGAATGGAGCTAATATTCTGAGTAAAAATTGAAGAACCCATTGTTGTTTTTCTTCTTTTATTCCAACTTATATATCTACGAATATACCTTAAGTAGCAAACAATATCACAATTCTTGAATCCAAAAAAATACCCAATGAAATGGAAGCAACCTCAGAAGAGCTCAATTATATCCATATGTAGCAGAGCAGCTCCCCACATTCTAGGGTTTCAACACAGGAAAAAAATTGCAGATTTGATAGCAGAAACTCAATTTCAATTGAATTGACCACAAGCGAGTCTTTATATCATAGAATCGAAGCTTCTATTAGAATATGAGCCAATCGAATAATTGCATAGAAAAGTGTATAGATTTCACTATAACAGATGTGAAGAGAGTCTGAAGAAAAGCTTAGCTGATCGAATAAAAGAGACTAGAGGTAGCTGTGAGGTTGATGTTGATGATTGAAAGATGTTGCAATGGCTGTGATGATGTTTTGTAGGCACCGAATCGGAAAACCTAGGCTCGTGAAACCATGTTAGCTTTGGGAGTTGCAGAGAGTAATTGATGACGATGAAGTTGTAAAAGTAATAGATGTATTGATATGAAGAGAGATTGTTACAAAAAAGAAGAGTCGGAGCTATTTATACTAGATAAGTTAATTACTAAATAAGTAGATACGTGTACTATATATCTTAATAGTAGCTTAACCAACTAATGTTACAACTAATCAAAACAATTTAATGGCCCTATATAGTTAACAGATGGCACATTGTGGTGTAACACTTGCGGCAAGTATGAGGTCTTGGAAAATCTTTTTACATAATTTTCTTTGTTTTTCTCCCTACAATAATATATATTCAAATAAAGTGATTGTGTCTTCGTATGAGTACGTACATGATTGGAATTAATTTTAACTAGACATACTACTTTTTACCATAAATCGGAAAATCTCACATATAAAACAAAATTTATACTCGTACCGTTAAAATAGAACCTTTAAAACTTTTAGGTCTCATATTTATCCTATAAATTCATAAGTCGGATTTTCGGAACTTAATAATTAGTTTAGAAATAGAAGAATTGATGTGTACGTAAATAGTTCACTATAAATCAAGGAGTTGGTTTAAGTATACCATGTTTCTCATCTATGCAGTCACATATATACCTGGGTTTGTAATTCTCTGCATCTCATTTTTATCAACAAACAGAATAGGAACGGTTTTGTCCACCTTGAGATTTAAACTTCTATAGAATGCAAACACACTTTCAACAATGGCGTTGCATTCCTCTCGATTCATGATCACTGTAAAAGAGCAATCTGAGCAAAGTTTTCTACCATCACCAAGGTTCATAGATCCTGTTTCTCCATCTTTCTACATGCCAGCAACCAATGAGCAAGCTCGATACGCAAGAAAATTGAAAGACTAGCTGATACTAGGGATTAAAACAAACAATGACAATACAGTCAAATTTCGAGAATTTAATACTCGATTAATTAATATTTTTAATAAAATAATTTTTTTTGTCGGTCCCAATTTAGAGATTTGAATATTAATTTAATATTTGATTAATAGTTTAGTTAAATTAATAAATTTTGTCAGTCCCGAAGTTATTAGTTTATTGAGGTTTTACTGTACAGTTAAATCTCTATAAACTAATAATCTCGGGACTGACAAAATCTATTAATTTAGCGAGATATTAATTAATTGATAAAATAATAATTTATTTGTCAGTTAATAACTTATTAATTTAAAAAACTACTATTGTTGTATCTTGTTCAATATATATCATTTTTAGGGCTCCCCTCCTATATGTTAATACATAGATACAATACATTTAGATGGTTTACTAATCGCACATAGACAACTTAGCAAAACAAGGATACTGACATTGTGAAATTTTTTTACTTATTTTACAATGACAGTACTTTTTTAATAAAGTAGTCTACTTTGTGTTAGTAAACTATTCAATTTTAGTTTACTTGTTTCACGATGTTAGTCTACTTATTTTGCAAAGCTGACTACGTGCGATTAGTAAACTATCTAACTTTATCGTATTGATGCTTTAACGCATGAAAAAATTTGCCCATTTTTTAATTTGTCACTACAAGAAAAATGCACTTAGACCACGGAACCTTAAATGTTCCGTGGTCCAAGTGGAACTTGGACGACGAAAACACACTTCTCCGTCGACCAAGTGGCCACTTGGACCGCGGACCGACATGCCGTGGTCCGAGTGGCCACTTGGACCGCGGAGAAATTCTCCGTCGTCCTTGTAAGCAATAGGATGATGGAGAAGTGCCTAATCCGTCCTCTAAGTGAAAATTTAAACGACGGACCAACACTCCGTCGTCTAAGTGAAGCATTATATATATATATCCATGCCAAACTCTCTTCCTCTCCGCTCACTCGTCTCAACTTCATCTCCATGCATATATATGTCGATCGATCATTCAATTAATTTTCTCTCTTGATCGATCAGACTCTAGCTAGCTCCGATCCTCACACGTACGTATATGGCACATGCGCATGCAAATTCTAGCAAGCTAGCACTATATCCGAGCATCGATTCACCATATATCGGAGAATGCTAGGTACCTACGTACGTAGTTAATTTCCCAACACCATTTAACGTTTATATTTATATAATTAATTTTACGTTTGATTGATTGCATTGTTAATAATTAGTACGTTTTAATATATATTTAATTTATAGTTAAGTTAAGTAATTGAGTATATATATTAGTTAATTAATATTGACCAGTACGTACGTAGTACGTATATATATGCATGGATGTTTAAAAATTTGGTTAATACTTACTTAAAATGTACATGTATGTTAGACATCTTTCCGTAATTAATTGATGTAGATTGAGTACATATATATATTCACCAATAATTAATAAAGGTAATTATTGAAGGTAATTAATTAATAATTTAATTTAATATATTAATTAAGGTAGTTGAAAATTTGTGTATATATATATAATAGTTTCATATATAATTACTAGCTTGAAAATCTATATATATATATAGAATAGTTGACTAACATGATAATTAATTGTTAAAATTCATAGAAGTATGGACAAAAGTTGGATGAAGTTGCAGAATAGAAGTGAGGTCCGGTAAGTTACCATGGTGCCTCATCCAGTGGCAGTGGTGTCGGCCCCCCTGCTTGGAACCCAACTGCAGATTTGGTCCATGATGCGTTTTCGGGATTTAGTCATGGTGGACACCAACACCAAGAGGGAGGTTACAATACCACTCATGAGCATGATGACACATTCTCCGCTGCTAGCTTGGCCACTGACATTAGTGAGATGGATAAGTACAACATGATGCTACTTGAAGCGCAGACTCCGGTATACCCTGAATGTCGAGAGAATGTGTTGCAATATGTGATGGATCAAATGAAGATAAAAGTGAACTACAAAATGTCAGTCAGTGCTTTTGACGAAATTCAGGAGTAAATATGTAAGTTGCTTCCTGATGATCACAATCTTCCTAAATTCCATTATAAGGTTAGAAATATCTTGAGCAGCCTCGGCCTAAAATACAGGATAATTGACGCATGTCCGAATGATTGTGTGCTATTTTCGATAGAGAATTTGGAGACTTTGCCGCAAAGGTTAGAAATGTTAGACTCGGACTATCTACAGACGAATTCAATCCTTGGGGTAGTAATAGCTCCGTCGTCAGCACTTGGCCAGTTATTGTGATGCCGTACAACTTGCCTCCATGGATGTGCATAAACAAGGAATTTAATTTCCTTACTCTGCTAATTCCAGGTCATAAATCTCTGGGGAAGTGCTTAGATGTCTACCTCAGACCTTTGATTGACGAGCTGAAACTGTTGTGGCAAAATGGAGTCCCAACTTATGACAAATTCACTGACACAATGTTCACGATGAGGGCTGTCATAATGTGGACGATCAACGATTTTCCAGCGTATGGGATGTTGGCAGCATGCAGGACAAAAGGATATAATGTATGTCCTATATGTTTGGATGACGTGAACTCTAGTTGGCACGCGGGGAATGTGTGTTACTAGGGTCACCGTAGATGGCTTCCTCACGACCACCCGTGGCGACATGATGAACCTCATTTCGACGGGACGGTAGAGAACAATCCTAAACCCCGTAGTTGGTCAGGCGAAGAGATTTTAGAGAGGTTGAGCTATTTCGACTATGGTGTGTTGACCAATGATGCAGATGTAAAGAAATGTAATCCAATACCTCCACATGATCTCAGGTATTGGCATCACAAGAGTATATTCTTTGAACTCCCTTACTGGTCGAAGTTGAAGCTGAGGAACAACTTGGACGCGATGCACATAGAAAAGAATGTGTGCGACAGCGTGGTGGGAACAATTCTCGGTATTAAGTTCAAGACTAAAGATACTCCCAAAGCGCGCAAAGATCTATAATCAATGAATCTACGTCGTCCCTTGTGGTTGAGGAGGGATATTAGAGGAGTGTACAACAAGATGCCAACTTCACATTACACAGTGAAGCTGACACTTAGACGTTCTGTATTTCACTGGTTAAGAGCGTTCGTTATCCGGCTACGTATGCAGCTACTATAATTGAAGCAGTGGACGAGGTGCAACACAAGTTTGTTGGTCTAAAAACATATGACTATCACGTTATGTTGCAACGTCTAATTTTAGTGGTAATTCGACCATATTTGCCTCGTAACGTCGTAGAACCAATAGTGGCTTTGTGCAGATGGTGGCAGATGTTATGCGCCAGAGAATTAAAGAAGTCAGATGTGGTGGAACTGCAACAATAAATTGTACACATCATTTGCAAACTAGAGATGATTTTTCCCCCTGCTTTCTTTGACATCATGATTCACCTAATGATCCACCTACCCCGAGCAGGTGCTCATTTCTGGTTCGGTCCAGTACACTTGGATGTATCCTCAAGAAATGTACGTATACCTAATTAATTATACAGGTTTTTCGATTTATAATTTGTTCCACTGGAGATTACTAGCTATATGTACTTATTCTTATTGTACAATGTATTAATTGAACGTTTGATTTTGTAGAAAGCTTGGACAGTATAAATGATTCGTCAAAAATAGGTCGTCCTCGGATGGCTCCATAGTTGAGACATAACTAATGCATGAGTGTGTTACTTACTGCAACAAGTACCTCAAAGATCCACCACCTCCCACTACCTCCGATCTCAGTGCCCGCATCAATCTTTCTGTCGTCACAAATGTCGTACGTTCGTTTAGAGGAGTATTAAAGGAATCGTTAACATGAGAAGAACTTATTGAGGCACATTGGGTAGTGTTGCGAGACTATGACGAAGTTGAGCCGTACATGATGTCATACAGGGAGAGGCTTCAGGAGTTAAATTCAGACAAGAGTTCGACTTGGTTTGAGAAAATGGTTAAGAAGAAGTTCCTTGATTATTTCTTCCAATGGTTACATACGTACGTATGTCTCGGTATTTAGTTTATATACATATCAATCATATTTGTAGAAAGTAAACCCTTTAATTTTCCCATTTTCGCAGATGATTGATCTACAAAAATCCAAAAACCATGGGGTGGGGGGTGGTGGTCTTGGCCAAAGCATTTGCTAGCAGGGAAGCTGATTAAACACTATATTTACCCTGGATGTTTTGTGAACGGTGTAAAGTTTCATTCATTGGCTCGAGATGGAGGAAGAAGAACACAAAACAGTGGAGTAGCGGATGGGAAAGACAATGATCTATATTACGGGGCTATTATATAGGTCGTTCAGCTATGTTACGGGAATGATGTCAACGTTTTCCTATTCAAATGCAAATGGTTCAAGCGTACAAAGGAGGACCTCAGACTTTTATCAGTCGATACAAACTCAAGCAAATATGAGGCTGAGCCTTTCGCTCTCGCCACCTTAGTTAGGCAGGTGTTCTATCTCGATGATCCGAAAGCTGGTGAAGGGTGAAAAATAGTGAACCATATCTCTCATCGAGGAATATGGAATACTACAATAATTGAAGGGACACCAGTGACTGAAGATGCTGCTGAACCGGAAAGAGGCATTCCTGCCTATCAAGAGCCTAATATTTCTGTCATTCGCTCCGACATAATGGACCTGGTTCAAGATGGTGAACGTTTACCCATGCCTTATGGTTGTATAGATCTAACTGAAGATGAGATTATTGATGCAATTAATGAGGTAGATGAAGAAGACACGCATGATGAGGACGAGGACGAGGACTCAAATTATTCGTCGGACGATATTGAGTATGATGAAAAGGAGGAGCAATCGGATAACGGGGATGAGGATGATGACTACTATGACGAAGAGTACAATATAACGACGAGAAATATTAATTGGTAATTAATTATTGTAATATATGATGCATCATCGATCAATTAATTAATATATATTATGAGGAGGAGTACGTATGTACAACTATTAATTTTGTACTTAATTAATTTAATAATTAATTACATAGCGTGGTCGGTTCGACCGACGAAAATTAAAATTAATTAAATTAATTTATCCATCCGGAGGATCGGATCGATCGAATCACATTAATTAATTATATTAATTTTCACGACTATTAAAATGGGGACGAAAAAATGACTTTTCGTAGTCCATACTAAGGTAATTAAACACAATACTACTTAATTAATTATACATATATATATAAAATCCTAAATCCTAAAAATAGTACGTACTTAGACGACGCAAAAGGGTCAACCCGTCGTCTAATTATACCCCAAACCCTAAACCCTAAGGCCCCAACCCTAAATTAAGGGAATTTTTACTTGGAAGACGCAAAAGAGTGTTTACGTTGTCCAAGTTCAAATTTCGTAATTTTATCTAAGACAACGACCATCTAGACCATATCCCAATGCATATTCTTTTTGTCAAGACCATAGAGTAAATAATTCTTGGAGTGTGAGCTTCGACGGTTCCGAAATAGGAGTTACGAATTGTCGTGTATCCACGTTTCCAACTTGTCAAAATTTCGGTTTTGCGGTTGACAGTGCCGATGAAACCCTTCACGAACTTACTATTTTCTAAAAATTATTCTAATTATATATTGTCTTACGGCGAATGTATCCAACGGTTGTTTTGTCCAAATTCAATTTCGTTAATATCGATATGCAATAAGCTTATACTTAATAACACTTAAGTTATAAAGATTAGTAGATACTTAACAAGTTTAAAGACGTAAGATTATTCGTCGTCTTAAATTCAATTGTTTATATATACGATTCTTTAATCGATATTTTACGAATATTTCATTCGAACGACAAATCGGAAAAATCCTTGCGAATTATTTTTAAAAATTAATTTTACGTAAATTTCACCTGAACCACGGAGACAGACAATCTCCGTCGTCTATGTTGAAAAACATGGCCGTTCAATTTCCACTGCCAAATTTTTGGGGAACGGTTCAAATTTCACCTGGACGACGGAGATGGGTATTTCCGTCGTCTAAGTGAAATTTGAAACGCTCCCAAAAATTAAAGCAGTTAACTCCCACCCCGCCAAATTAATTGGGCGCCGGTTCAAAAATTGAAACGTTTCACTTAGACGATGGAAACGGATGTTTTCCGTCATCTAAGTGTACTTGGACGACGAAGAACAATGCTCCGTCGTCTAAGTGAAACTCTATAAAAAGCAACAAGCTAGGCCAAGCCTTTTTCCTCATCCTATTCTCAATCAAATCATCCCTCTCTTCACTCTCTCTCTCTCTCTCACTCTCTCTCAAAAATCCGGCCTCCCTCCTCCGGCGACCAAAAATCCGGCGACTTTACGGCGACATTCCGGCGACTCCCTCCTTCCTCCGGCGACTCATCTTATAGGTAATATTTTAAATTTTTAACATAATTATAATTTAATTAATAAATTGGTAAATTGGTAAAAATAATATATTAGTAATATTTGGTAATAATAATTAATATTAGTTAGTAAATGAATAATTATTATTGTAAAGGCATGGTAAATAATAATTAATTATTGCAATTAAATATTGTTTTAATTAATATTATAATTGGTAATTATTATTGCATGTAATTATAATTCACTACAAGAAAACAGCACTTAGACCATGGAAACGTAATTGTTCCGTGGTCCAAGTAACACTTAGACGACGGAGACTTCTCCGTCGTCCAAGTACAACCTGGACGACGGAGAATACCATTTCCGTCGTCCAGGTGATCACCTGGACGACGGTGAAGACTCCGAGGTCCAGGTGGTGACCTGGACGACGGAGATGGTAGTCTCCGTCGTCCAGGTGATCACCTGGACCTTGGAGACTTCTCCGTTGTCCAGGTAATCACCTGGACGACGGAGAATACCTTCTCCATCGTCCAGGTCACCACCTGGACAACGGACCGACATGCCGTGGTCCGAGTAACTTCTACTTAGACGACGTACCGACACCTCCGTCGTCTAAGTGAAGCATTATATAAGCCCAATGCCAAACTCTCTTCGAATCATTCCATCATCCTCTGTCCCGTGGAAAATTTTAAAGATCGAAGAAGAAGGAGAAGGGAGAAGGAGAAGGAGAAGGATCAGGATATTAGGATCTCCGCTGACTAGCTAGCTAGCTTAATTAACTGATATCGAGAAGGCCAGCAGGTACGTACGTAGTTAAAATTTGCTTAATATATATTTAGTGAAAACGTACATTCATGCATGGATGTTAGCTATATATACAGATTAAATTACGTACGTAATTGATGGATCGATGTAGATCGAGTACGTATAATTAAGCGTAAATTAATGGACTAATATATATATGTAATAATTAATTAATTATAATATTTTGTAGCAGTATGGACAAGAGTTGGATGAAGTTGAAGAATAGATGTGATGTCCGGTATATGGATGGAATTAGCAAATTTGTGAATTTTGCGATAGAACATGGTCAGGGAAAGAAGCGTTTCAGGTGTCCGTGCCAGAAATGTCTTAATTGTCAGTATGTGGAGGTTAATGTTATGGTGCAACACCTGTATGAAAATGGTATGATGTGGAGTTACACTACATGGAGCGAGCATGGTGAAGCAGTAGAGTTCAGCGCAGCAGACTTCAGCTCAGGGTACAGTTACCATGGTGCCTCATCCAGCGGCAGTGGTGCTGGACCCCCAGCTTGCAACCCAACTGCAGATTTGGTCCATGATGCGTTTCCGGGATGTAGTCATGGTGGACACCAACACCAAGACGGAGGTTACAGTACCACTAATGAGCATATGACACATTCCCCGCTGCTAGCTTGGCCACTGACACCAGTGAGATGGATAAGTACAACCGGATGCTACTTGAAGCGCAGACCCCGGTGTTCCCTGGATGTCGAGAGAATGTGTTGCAATATGTGATGGAGCAAATGAAGATAAAAGTGAAGCACAAAATGTCAGTGAGTGCTTTTGACAAAATTCAGGAGCAAATATGTAAGTTGCTTCCTGATGATCACAATCTTCCTAAATCTCATTATAAGGTTAGAAATATCTTGAGCAGCCTCGGCCTAAAGTACAGGATAATTGACGCATGTCCGAATGATTGTGTGCTATTTTACAAAGAGTATAAAGATTTGGACTATTGTCCCGTATGTGGCCAGTGCAGATTGCAGGTGAATAGGAAGAGTTCGAAAAAGAGAATTCTTGTGAAAGTTGTTTGATATTTTCCCTGGATTCCCAGATTGCAGCGCCTGTACATGTCTCTACACACAGCAGAGGCGATGCGATGGTACGTAGAAAAGCGAATAGATGACGATGTCTTGCGACACGCCGCGGATGGGGAAGGTTTCAAACATTTCGACAGAGAATTTGGAGACTTGGCTGCAGAGGTTAGAAATGTTAGACTCGGCCTATCTACAGACAGATTCAATCCTTGGGGAAGTAATAGCTCCGCCGTCAGCACTTGGCCAGTTATTCTGATGTCGTACAACTTGCCTCCGTGGATGTGCATGAACAAGGAATTTAATTTCCTTACTTTACTAATTCCAGGTCCTAAATCTTCAGGGAAATGCTTAGATGTCTACCTCAGACCTTTGATCGACGAACTGAAACTGTTGTGGGAAAATGGAGTCCCAACTTATGACAAATTCACTGACACGATGTTCACAATGAGGGCTGCCATAATGTGGACGATTAGCGATTTTTCCGCGTATAGGATGTTGGCAGCCTGCAGGACAAAAGGATATAATGGATGTCCTATATGTTAGGACGACATGAACTCTAGTTGGCACGCGGGGAATGTGTGTTACTTGGGTCATCGTAGATGGCTTCCTCACGACCACCCGTGGCGACATGATGAAACTCATTTCGACGGGACGGTAGAGAACAATCCTAAACCCCGTAGTTGGTCGGGCGAAGAGATTTTAGAGAGGTTGAGCTATTTCGACTTTGGTGTGTTGACCAATGACGCGGATGTAAAGAAATGCAATCCAATTCATCCACATGATCTGAGCTATTGGGATCACAAGAGTATATTATTTGAACTTCCTTACTGGTCGAAGTTGAAGCTGAGGAACAACTTGGACGCGATGCACATAGAAAAGAATGTGTGCGACAGCGTGGTGGGAACAATTCTCGGTATTAAGTTCAAGACTAAAGATACTCCCAAAGCGCGCAAAGATCTGGAATCAATGAATCTACGTCGTCCCTTGTGGTTGAGGAGGGATAGGAGAGGAGTGTACAACAAGATGCCAGCTGCACCTTACACAGTGAAGCCGACACTTAGACGTTTTGTATTTCACTAGTTTAAGGGCGTTCGTTATCCGGCTACGTATGCAGCTACTATAACTGGAGCAGTGGACGAGGTGCAACACAAGTTTGTTGGTCTAAAGACACATGACTATCACGTTATGCTGCAACGTCTGATTCTAGTGGTAATTCGACCATACTTGCCTCGTGACGTCGTAGAACCAATAGTGGCATTGTGCAGATGGTGGCAGAGATTATGCGCCAGAGAATTAAAGAAGTCAGATGTGGTGGAATTGCAACAACAAATTGTGCACATCATTTGCAAACTAGAGAGGATTTGTTCCCTTGCTTTCTTTGACATCATGATTCACCTAATGATCCACCTGCCCGAGCAGGTGCTCATTTCTGGTCCGGTCCAGCACACTTGGATGTATCCTCAAGAAAGGTACGTACAACTAATTAATTATATAGGTTTTTTGATTCATAATTTGTTCCACTGGAGATTACTAGGTAGCTATATGTACTTATTCTTATTGTACGTACGTTTGATTTTGTAGACAGATTGGACAGTATAAGTCATTCGTCAAAAACAAGTCGGCCCCGGATGGCTCCATAGCAGAGACATACCTAATGCATGAGTGTGTTACTTACTGCAAAAAGTACCTCAAAGATCCACCACCTCCCACTGCCTCCGATCGCAGTGCCCGCATCAATCTTTCTGTCGTCACCAATGTCGTCCGACCGTTTAGAGGAGTATTAAAGGAATCGTTAACACGGGAAGAACTTATTGAGGCACATTGGGTAGTGTTGCGAGACTGTGACGAAGTTGAGCCGTACATGATGTCATACAAGGAGAGGCTTCAGGCGTTAAATCAAAACAAGAGTTCGGTGTGGATTGAGAAAATGGTTAAGAAAAAGTTTCCCGATTATTTCTTCCAATGGGTACGTACGTACGTCTCAGTATTTAATTAGTAATTTATATACATATCGATCATGTTTGTAGAAAGTAAACCCTTATATTAATTTGCCCTTTTTCGCATATGATTGACCTGCAAAAATCTGAAAACCACGGGGGGTGGTGGTCATGGCCAAAGCACTTGCTAGTAGGGAAGCCGATTAAACACTATATTTATCCCGGATGTTTTGTGAACAGTGTAAAGTTCCATTCATTGGCCCGAGATGAAGGAAGAAGAACACAAAACAGTGGGGTAGCGGTTGGAAAAGACAATGATCTATATTACGGGGCTATTGTATATGTGGTTTAGCTATGTTACGGGAATGATGTCAACGTTTTCCTATTCAAGTGCAGATGGTTCAAGCCTACAAAGGAAGACCTGGGACTATTATCAGTCGATACAAACTCAAGCTGGTATGAGGATGAGCCTTTCGCTCTCGCCACCTTAGTTCGGCAGGTGTTTTATCTCGACGATCCGAAAGCCGGTGAAGGGTGGAAAATAGTGAACCATATCTCTCATCGAGGAATATGGAATACAGAGACAATTGAAGGGACACCGGCGACGACTGAAGATGCTGCTGAACCAGAAAGAGACATTCCTGCCTATCAAGAGCCTAATATTTCTGTCATCCGCTCCGATATAATGGACCTGGTTCAAGATGGTGAACGGTTACCCATGCCTGATGGTTATACAGATCTAACTGAAGATGTGATTATCGATGCCATTAATGAAGAAGATGAAGAAGACGAGCAGGATGAGGACGCAGACGAGGACTCATGTTATTCGTCGGACGATGTTGAGTATGATGAGGAGGATGAGCAATCGGATACCGGGGACGAGGATGATGAGGATTATGATGATGACTACTTAACTAAGACGAGAAAAATTAATTGGTAATTAATTTATGTAATTATTGTAATAAATGATCGAAGCATCATCGATCAATAATTAATATAAATATTATAAGGAGGATGGAGAATGTATATATGTACGTATATCTTCGACTTTTTGTACTTAATTAATTAATTAATTACACGCGTCCATGCTAGATCATATCGGATCGACCGACGTACGTAAACTAAATTAAATTAATTAATTAATCCGAATTATATATCCTGGACAACGGAGAAATTAATTGCAGACTGTCGCCTTTTGGGTATTTTGGCTATCTCCCTAAATCCTCGACCCTAAATCTAGCAAATCGGATCGATCGATCATTTTTTTAATTATATTCTTGAATCAGAATAATTGAACGGACACACAAATGACCGGGGACGACCTAAACCCTAAGGCCCTAACCCCTGAATTCAGGGTTTGTACACTTGGACGACGGAGATGTTCATTCTCCGTCGTCCAGGTACTCACTCGGACGACGGAGAAGGGAATTTGCGTCGTCCAAGTGAAAAACCCTAAACCCTTAACCCTAAGGCCCCTAACCCCTGAATTTAGGGTCTCTGCACCTGGACGACGGAGATGAGCTTCTCCGTCTTCCAGGTTAGTACCTGGACGATGGAGAAACTCATCACCGTCGTCCAGGTGCAGAGACCCTAAACCCTAACCCTAAGGCCCCTAACCCCTGAATTCAGGGTCTCTGCACCTGGACGACGGAGAAGTCATCTCCGTCGTCCAGGTGCAGATTTCGTAATTTTTTCTAAGACAACGACCATCTAGACCTTCTTCCAATGCATATTCTTTTCGTCAAGACTTTAGAGTAAACAATTCTTGGTGTGTGAGCTTCGACGGTTCAAAAATCGGAGTTGCGAAATGTCTTGTATCCACGTTTCCGGTTTGTGAAATTCTCGGTTTTGCGGTTGACTGTGCCGATGAAACCCTTCCCGAACTTATTATTTTCTGGTCCTTTATTGTAATTATATATTATGTTACGACGAACATATCCAACGGTTGTTTTGTCCAAATTCAATTTCGTTAATACTCTGCTACAAATGAGCCTATACTCATGAACACTTCAGTCGTAAAGATTAGTCGATACTTAACAACTTTCAAGACGTAAAATTATTCGTCGGTTCAAATTTAACAGTTCATATATACGATGCGTTCATCGATATTGTACGACGATTTCACTCGAATGACAGATCGCTAAATTCATAGCGAATTAATTTTTTAAATTTTTTTTACGTAATTTGAACCTGGACGACGGAGAATGACCATCTTCGTCGTCCAGGTTCAAATTACCATGGCGGTTCGAATTTATTTTTTTATTTTTTTTCATGTTAATTGCACTTGGACGACGGAGATGGTCATTCTCCGTCGTCCAAGTTACACCTGGACGACGGAGAATGACCATCTCCGTCGTCCAAGTTGAAAATAATGGCAGTTCAATGTGCCGCCTCAATTTTCGGCACCGCTTAAATTTTCACTTAGACGACGGAGAATCAATTCTCCGTCGTCTAAGTCCAAATTTATGGCGGGTGAAACGTCCCGCCCATTAATTACGCGCCGCTTCGAAAAAATTTAACGCTTCACTTAGACGACGGAAAATCATGTTTCCGTCGTCCAAGTGCACTTAGACGACGGAAAATAGGTCTCCGTCGTCTAAGTGAACGCCTATATATAAAACAGCACCCCCCCCCCTTTTCTCATTCCATCTCCTCTCCTCTCCTCTCCTCTTCTCTCCTCCGGCCTTCCTCCTCCGGCGACGCTCCGGCGACTGAAATTCCGGCGTGGTTCCCCCTCTCCGACGACTCTACTCTTCCGATATTCTGGCGACATTCCGACGAGGTAATAATTCTATTTTTTACCTCTTTAACATTTTTTTATTTAATTAATTATTTAATTTCTAAATAGTTTTAATTAATTAGTTTTAAATAATTAATAGTTGTAATTATAATAATTATTTAGTTGTTATTATTAATATTTAGTAATCATTATTAGTTGTTAATTATTTGGTAATGAATAATTATTAGTTAAAATTAAATAATAGTAATAATAATAATTATTGTTAATAATAATTAATTATATTGGTAAATGAATTATTATTATTAAATGCATGATAAATAATAATTCATTAGTGTCATTATTTATTGTTTTAATTAATTGATAATTACGTGTATTTTCTAGTAAATTGCATGGTAGTACGTCTTCGATTTAAATTTAGTACATAGACTTGGTTTATTAAGTCGCACTCTTTGGAATAGATGACGCCTCTTTTCCTAGCTTATCTCCTTAACCCCTCGTGATGTGTGGATTTCATCACCCCACACCATAACCTAAGTGAAGTTATGGACACGAAGTTGAGGGCGGAGTTTGCAAAGGACTTGAGGGACTGTAAATTTTCGAAAAATTGGCCGAATGTCGGACATGGTGTCTAGAAACGGGTTATGACTGGTGACAGGTTTTGGATCTAAGAAAGACGACACCAATAGAGTATATACCATTCATTTGGTTAGCCTCGGGGTGTTTTGTCGAAATTAGTCCTGCCTCTCGCGTTATCTCTATCCCTAACTGGCCATGTTTTTCGATTTAACCAAGGTTGATTAATTGAAAATTTACACTTTATCGCGCGGGTCGCACGTCCATTAAACGACCGAAAAAGCCAAGCTAGTGTACTCTATTTAAATCTTAACCGTACTTAATTAGCGTAAATTTTGCACTTGTAATTATTATGGTAAGTAGGTATTTTAACAACGTACTCCTAGGTTTAAATGGCTCCATCCGGCAAGAAGAAAGCCCAACAGGAGGCAGAAGATGCCATGCTCCGCCGCTTGGCGGACCAAGTCGGTTGGGTTCAACAGGAGGGCAACGACGCCCTCAATCTGGACCCTTCATTTGGTTCGGAGGCAACGCCTTCTGGGGAAATTCTTGCTGCCCCATTTATCTCCAGTGGTGATGACGTCGACCCCTTTTCAACTCCGACGCCCGGTACCGGTTCAACGGCAAGTACTCAGGCGTCCTCGACCGCTGAATCTATCATGTACAGCGCCCGGCGTAAGCAAATGAGGACCCCCACTGACCCAGAACCGAAAAGGACTCGTGGTCTCGTTAAAGAGGGCAAAGCGGAGAAAATTTGCAAGGCGACCGGGAAAAAGATCGACTTGCCCTACGACGAATTCACCGGTGGCCCTCCCACAGCTCAGCTAGCAAGTCTCTCGGCGCATAGCATAGGGTCAATTGTTCGTAGCCGGGTTCGTCTCACTGCCCCTACTTGGAAGGAGGTGCCGGATGATGAGAAGGCGAAAGTCTTTAAGAACTTTCGGTACGTAATACGTACAATTTTAGTTATTATATAATATTGTTAATATTAGTTATAATTTCATAATATATACGATTATAATTTTCTATTTATTTCTGATATGAACAATTTGCGGTGGATCCGACACCGGCGATGTTGAGGCATATCAACCAAACCGCCAACTCCATCTACAAAGATTGGAAGTACAGGCTCCATCAGTACTTCGAAAATATCGGTCCCGCGCCTGCCCCCGTAGAGCTGCGTGGGGATAGAGAAGATGAGTGGCAGTGGTTGTGTAACCACTTTGCCGATGAAGAATTTAAGGTGTTAATTTACTTTTTTTATTTCAATTAAGATAATTGAATTATTTAAATTTTAGTTACTTATTAATTTTTTAATGATTTAATTATGTTGTCTAACAGCAATTCTTCGGTGTCAACAAAGCCAACCGGGGGAAGAAGGACAAACACCATACTTCCGGCGCCAAGCAACTCATTCAAATAGCCAAGGAGCACAGGGATAAGGGCTCCAAACACCCTTATCTCGATGCAAGCATAAGCGCGTACCTGACGCCTGGGCTCGATAATGAAGCGAGTCAATGCGGCGTAAGTGATATATATATATATATATATATATGTGTGCTTTTAATTATAGTAATTATTATTTAAATATTATTTCATTATAATAAATTAATTATTCTTTTGTAGGCAAGGGTGATAGAGCGTGCGCAGGAAGAATTGGCTAACATTCAGCTTGCGTTCCCAGATGTGCCGCCGGAAGACCTGCCTCCTCTATCCATGGAGAGCCAAATTGCAATCGCAGATGAGGTCTACGGTCGTAGAGCTGGCAAGGAGGTTAGGCACTTCGGACCTAAGGTGGTTCGAGATTTATCGACGACCTCCGACTCATCATCTACGGGAGGTTCGGGGCGGCGGAGAAGGACTCAGGCTGCGGCCGTCGAAGCAGCCATTCAAGAGGCTCGACTGGCACGAGAGGAGAATCAATCCATGCGTCAAAGACTTGATGAGCAACAAGCACAAATAGCCCAACTCATCGCCCTCATGTAACAATCTCGAGAAGAATGTCAACCTCCTCCGAACCCATACCGCGACGACGACGACCCGGTTGGAGGCGGGGGACGCGGCGGCGCATCTGCTCCTCCAGTGTGTTAATTAGCTAGTAGTTTATTAATTATCTCGTTTCGTTCCGCATTCCGAACAATATTTTAATTTTTATGGGTTTTTTGGATGTGTATGTACAAATTAATTTTAATTATTTAATTAAGTAATATTAAAAATTTAGTTTATTTAATTAATTAATTTTAACATTTTTCATTATTTAAATTCAATTAATAATAAATTAAATTAATAATATTTAATTACAATTTAATTTTTTAAAAAAAATTAAATAAGCACTTGGACGATGGAGATTAAGTTCTCCGTCGTCCAAGTGCTTACCTGGGCCACGGAGATTGTTAGCTTCTCCTTGGCCCAGGTGAGCACCTGGACGACGGAGATTAAGTTCTCCGTCTTCCAAGTGCTCACATGGGCCACGGAGATTGTCTGCGGTCCAAGTGAACTTGGACGACGGAGAACTTAATCTCCGTCGTCTAAGTGCTTGGACGACAGCACTTGGAGTACGGACCTTGGACGACGGAGGTTCCGTTGTCTAAGTACTTAGACGACGGAAAAACGCACTTAGACGACGGAATTGATCCGTCGTCTAAGTGCGTTTTTCTTGTAGTGATTTGTAAATATTGTTGTAATATTGTAAATTTGTAGTAAATATGGTAAATTAGTGAATTATTAAAAATAATAAATTGGTAATTATGAAAATTTTGTAGTAAATTGGTAGTCTTTGATTTAAATTTAGTACATAAGTTTGGTTTATTAAGTCGCAATCTTTGGAATAGATGGCGCCTCATTTTCTAGCTTATCTCCTTAACCCCTCGTGATGTGTGGATTTCATCGCCGCACACCATAACTTAAGTGAAGTTATGGAAACGAGGTTGATGGCGGAGTTTGCAAAGGACTTGAGTGAGCGTAAATTTTCGAAAGATTGGCTGAATGTCGGACATGGTGTCTAGAAACGGGTCATGACTGTTGACAGGTTTTGGATCTAAGAAAGACTAACACCAATAGAGTATATACCATTGATTTGGTTAGCCTCGGGGTGTTTTGTCGAAATTAGTCATGCCTCTAGCGTTATCTCTATCCCTAAATGGCCATGTTTTTCGATTGAACCAAGGCTGATTGATTGCAAGTTTATACTTTATCGCGCGCGTCACACGTCCATTGAACAACTCAAACACCAAGTTAGTGTATTCTCTTTAAATCTTAGGCGCACTCAATACTTGTAAATAATTATCGTAAATTTTTATATATAATTGTTATGGTATAATATTTTAACAACTCCTATGTTAAAATGACCCCGTCGGGAAAGAAAAAGGCCCAAAAAGAGGCTGAAGATGCCATACTCTGATGCTTGGCAGAGCAAGTCGGTTGGGATTTAGAGGAGTACAACGACGCCCCTCCTCCGGACCCTTCAGCTGGTCCTTCGACAACGCCCACTGGGGAAATTACCGCTGCCCCACTTATCCCGACCGGTGATGACGCCCATTCCGGTGATGACTTCCATGGCAGAAAGTGCTCAGGCGTCGTCGGCCTCTTCAGAATCTATCCTCTACTGAGCGCGGCGCAAGCTCAAAAGGGCCCTGACAGGCCATCAACCCAAAAGGACTCGCGGTCTCGTCAAAGAAGGAAAATCCAAGAAATTGTTCAAGGTAACCGGGCAAAAGATCTAGTTGTTGTACGACGAATTCACCGATGGCCCTCCCACATCTCAGCTAGCTAGTCTCTCAGCGCACAGCATCAGGTCAATCCTTCGCAACAGGGTTCGTATGATTGCCCAACAGAAATTCTCCAACATCAACAAGACCAACCGGGGGAAGAAGGAAAAACATCATACCTCCGGCTCCAAGCAGATGATCCAAATAGCCAAGGAGCACAGAGATAAGGGTTCGTATAGGGTGACCGGGCAAAAGATCTAGTTGTCGTACGACGAATTCACCGATGACCCTCCCATATCTCATGTAGCTAGTCTCTCAGCACACAGTATCGGGTCAATCCTTCGCAACAGGGTTCGTATGATTGCCCAACAGAAATTCTCCAACATCAACAAGACCAACCGGGGTAAGAAGGAAAAACATCATACCTCCGGCTCCAAGCAGATGATCCAAATAGCCAAGGAGCACAGAGATAAGGGCTCCAAACACCCTTATTTGGATGCTAGCGTCAGCGCGTACGTGACACCTGGGCTCGAGAATGAAGTGAGTCAATACGGCGTAAGTGCTATTTATTGATTTTTAATTAGCGTAGTTATTATTTAATTATTATTTATTAAATTTTCGTATAAATTTAAAATTATTTAATTTTTTTTTTCAGGCGAGGTTAGGAGAACGGGCGCAACAGGAATTGGCTAACACGTAGCTTGCACAACTGGATTTGTCGCCGGAATACCTGCCTCCTCTATCTATAGAGAGCCAAATTGCAATCGCCGATGAGGTATACGGTCATCGAGCTGGCAAGGAGGTTAGGGGGATGGGACGCAAGGTCTAGTGAGATTTGTCCTCCGACTCATCTATGGGATGTTCGGGGAGGAAAAGTACTCAGGTTGCGGCCGTCCAAGCAGCCATTGAAGAGGCGTGACTCGCACGGGAGGAAAATCAATCTATGCGTCAGAGGCTTGATCAGCAAGAAGCGCAGATAGCCCAACTCGTCGCCCTCATGGAAAATCAAGCTCGACGACAGTGTCAACCTCCTCTGAACCCATACCCCGACGACGACGACACGGCAGGAGGCGGGAGACTCGGCGGCGCATCTGCTCCTCTAGTATTTTAGTAGTTTGCATGTATTCTAGCTATATATGTAGTTTATCATATCGTTTTTTCCGATTCCGAATGATTTAATTTCATGTATGTACAAATTTTTATTATTTAAGTAACAATTTATTATTTTAATTAATTTATAAATATTTATTTATTTGAATGAGAATTTAGTATTTTATTTAAATAATTAATATTTTAATTTAAATTAAAATTTTAATTAAAAAAATTAATAATCACTTGGATTACAGAGAAAGTATTTTCCGTAGTCTAAGTGAAAACTTAGACGACGGAAATATGCACCATATCCGCGGTCTAAGTGTTCACTTAGACTACGGAAATTACTTTCTCCATGGTCTAAGTCATCACTTAGACCGCGCAAAAAGTCCGCGGTCTAAGTGATGACTTAGACCACGGAGAAAGTAATTTCCATGGTCCAAGTGGGACTTAGACCGCGGAAAAAGTCCGCGGTATAAGTTCTACTTGGACCGCGCAAACCTCATTTTCTATCGTCTAAGTATCTGGACGACGGTACTTGGAGGACGTAACCTACTCCACGGAAGTTCCGTCGTCTAAGTACTTAGACTACGAAAAAGCTCACATAGACAACGGAAACGGTCCGCCGTTTAGGTGAGTTTTTCTTGTAGTGTGTTGTGATACATTATTAAATATGTTATGAGAAAACAACACCAAAAACTCATACCATATTAAAAAAAGTATAAGATGAAGTTCAATGTGACATTAATTTTAAGAAGCAATAAGTTATATTCTTTATGAAGTCATGATAAATGAATAATTAATTATATGTATTAAGTAATTATTAATTTATATATTATATGAGGTCTATATGAATTCTTAAATTTTTATTATTTTATAAATTTAGCGAATTATTAATTTAAAACGTTGTTCTCAAGTTAATACAGACAAAAAATATTATTTTAACAAAATTATTAATTAATCGAATATTAAACTATCGAGATTCTACTGAATTTATCATCTTCCGCGAGGCTAAAAAAGTTGTTAATGAGGCAGGCCTCAAAACTACGCTGAATCATTTCGTTAAGAAAGGAACTCTCCAACCTCCCACATCTCGCTCAAAGTCAAGGTACTGGTGCTGGAAATTGAGGCATGCACTACCAAATTGTTGTAATAACCGATATATATTACCCCTGCAAGGCTGCTACAATTAATCAGGGCAAAAGCCATATGATCCACTAGAATCTAGACTATTCCGTTTCATATAATATTATTATTATTTTATTTCCAAAGGGAGTGAGATGATTAACTTATTACTCTTTTGATGAATACCTAAATTTTGTTTTCATTATTGTCTATTTCCTTATATGCAAAGAATAACGTACGCGTATTATCTAAAAAATGGCCCTTGAGAGAGCCAAGAGCCAATTGACTGATCGTGTTGGATCGGAGGGGTTGGAAATTGTAAATTAAAATATGACAAGATGTACTAAAACTTAAATGAAAAAAATACTATTCATAATTGTACCGAAGTTTTTTTATGAATAAAACCAAACACTTTATAGGTGTTTAAGTTGGGATAATATCGATACAATATTGGACATAATATGTCACATTTGTCGTAATTCAACTTGGTATCCGAGTCACACACGCCGCGAACTTGAGACTTGGGCACACCACACGCATACGGTTGACACATCCACACGCACACCAAAGACAATGGTTTACAACCATTCACCAAGATTTCGATGTGAATTCCGAACTTGGTATGGCACGTGCTAACTTCGTGGTTCGAGATTACACGTGAGGGGGGTGTTGGATTGTAGATCCCACATTGAAATATGACAAGAGAAACTACAACTTAAATGAAGAAGCACTATTCTTAATTGTACTAAAATTTTTGTGTTGATAAAATCCAATACCTTAAAGGTGGTTAAGTTGTGACAATATCGGTACAATGACAGACTCTACATGTCACGTTTGTTGTAATTTAACTTTGTATCAGAGCCACACCCCCACACCACAGCCGCGACACCCGCGAACTTGAGACCTGGGCACACCACACGCATATAGCCAGCACACCCACACGTACACCGCACACAACCGGCACATCCACACGCACACCAAGTACAATGGTTTACACCCGTTCACTAAGATTTTGATGTGAATTCCGAACTTAGTGGGGCACGTGCTAACCTCGTAGTTCGAGGTTACACGTGAGGGGAGGTGTTGGATTGGAGATCCCGCATTGAAATATGACAAGAGAAACTACAACTTAAATGAAGAAACACTATTCTTAATTATACCGAGGTCTTTTATGGATAAAATTCAACACCTTAAAGGTGGTTAAGTTGGGACAATATCGGTACAATAATGGACTCTACATGTCACGTTTGACATAATTCAACTGATCGACCCCCCAATCTCTTCCTCTTTACAAACCCTACAACATTCCCTTCAGTGGCCACATCAAATTCTGGCGTATTTCGCCGGAATTCCACTCGAAAGCCGGCGGGTCCAAAACCCGGCCAGAATCTTCTCGACGTTCAAACGCCGGCTACGGCGGTCCACGAGGTTAAGGGGTTTCGACTCCTGGGATAAAACCCAGTTGAACCCACCCCACGCCACCACCGGAGAGTGGCCGGAGCGCCGCCACCGACGACGTCCAAGGGTACCGCCCCAAAAACCCATTCGGCTTGCCTCAAATCGTACCTAAAAGTCTCAAATGATCATACTAAGCCACTCATGGGCAAGAGGAGAAGAAAATCCATACCTCATTCGCCTGAAAAGGTGGTCGGACGATGAAGTTTCCGGCGGGTCAAGGAAACGGGTCGGCAAACTGGGTCGGGTTAAAGGGTGGGTCAACACCAGGTCAACACCCAAACTGACTTTCTAAATCGGGTAACCCGACCAAATTCGGAAACTTGCTAATTATAGAGAAAGCTCCTCAAACGATCGACGACTATTCTTCGACTATATCGCGAGCGTACGTTCACTAATTAATCGATAAAAACAATTTTCTTTTCGATTAATTCATTACGACACTTTCCGATAAACATCGCGATAGTTATCCGAAAACAAAAACTTCCAAAAATCATAACAAATAACTCGTAAATTAGAAAAAAATTCCCGAAAATTCTCACGAGCTTAAAATTAAATATTCTACAACTCTTGTGAAGGAAATCAAGTCAAATTCTCGCCCGATAAAAAGGTCACTAATAACCCACGTGGTACAACTAATTCGCAAATAATATTGTCTCGTGCTAAATAATACATGAACTTTGGTTTGGGTTGTTACAAATTAGAACAAGACACACACCTGAATACCAGAAATATAATTCTCTTCCCTCATCAACATAGACTGCTACAATGGCAAATCTTGAACTTGTTCTCTTAATGAACACACATGAGCATAAATCATCTTTCTTGTGTCCATTTCCAATCAAGTATCACTGAGACGTGTGTATCACATTCTATTGAGTTGTTTCAATCCATATAGTGAACACTTCAATCTAATCAGATGAGCACTCCGTGTTATAGAGTTACTTGAATTGGGTATGATCACGCCTTCCACCACTTTCATTTATATCTCGGAATCAAGGTTCCCATAGAGATATGTTGTCACCACATCTATCAGCTACATGTTTAGTTTTTCGGACACAACCAAACTGATAAGATATCAAAAGTAATGATGTCCATAACTGGAGAGTATGTCTCCTCATAATCAATGCCAGAACATTGAGAGAATCTTTGCACCACAAGTCTAGATTTATACTGCATGACTTCATTCTTCTCATTACGCTTCTGAACAAAGACTCATTTATGTCCAACCGGCTTCACATTTGGTGGACATAGCACTACCGGACCAAATATCTTCCTTTCTTTAGAGAGTCTAGTTCGGTCTGCATTGCTTCTTTCCATTTTGGCCAATCCACTCTCCGCTGAAATTCACCACCTGTGTGAGGTTCCACTTCATCGTCGTCAACTACCTTGGATATTCTATCCATAAAAATGTGTGCATCATTGTATTTTAGTGAGATTTCACCGTTCTCTAACATCACATATGAGTCAAAAACATCCTCCAGAAATTTCATTTGTGATTCTAGGACATGACTAAAGTCAGGAAAAATCTCATGTATGAGATTCACAATGTTGATGATGAAAGGATCATTTTGTTCCTGGATGGCTTATTTTTTTCACCAACAGCTCATCTATAGATTTTCTTGGTCTCCCCCTTTTCTTGGTGGGAGCTGAGGCTAATGCTGCTCCATGCACATGGGCAAGAAGCACGTTACTCTACCCTGGAGTTGCTTTAAACCGCTCCTTGGGAACTTCTAACCTTGTAGGAACATTTGCAGCAGGAATGTGTGATCTTGTCACTTTGGCAATATCAGTGAAGGAATGAGGCATCGAATCTATTACCTTTTGAAGATCAAGTATATGTTGCACTTCAATCTCACTTTGAGATGTGCATGGATCTTCTTGAAACATAGTGGGAGGAGCTTTCCACGTCAATTCCTGACATTCAACCGGAATTGAGGCATTCATATCTCCCCCTAATATTAGGAAGTATGTTTCTTCAAAGTGACAATGTGCAAATCTTGCAATAAAGAGATCTCCTATTGAAGGTTCTAAGTAATGGACGATTGTTGGAGATTCATAACAACCATATATTCCTAATCGACGTTGAGGATTCATTTTAGTGCGTTGTGGTGACGTAATTGGCACATACATTGCATAACTAAATAGACGTAGAAACGAAATGTTAGGCTCATATCCAGTTATCAACTGGTACGCATTAAATGGTTGGCGTGCTATAGGTCTCAAGCGAAGAAGCATTGCTGCATGTAATACTGCATATCCCCAAGAAGATACTGGCAAATTGGTATGCATAACCATTGCTCTGGTCACAAGCTGCAGCCACTTGATTTATGTCTCTGCTAAACCATTCTAAGAATGAACATGAGGGACAGGATGTTCAACCTCAATCTTAATCGACATACAGTAATCATCAAAAGTCTTTGATGTGAATTCTCATGCATTATCCAATCTAATTGACTTGATTGGATTGTCCGGGTAGTGAGCCCGAAGCTTAATAATCTGTGCAAGGAGTTTTGCAAATGTAGCATTCCGTTTGGATACCAAAGAAATGTGTGACCATCGCGTTGATGGATCTACCAAAACCATAAAAAAAATTAAATGGTCCGCATTCCGGTTTGATAAATGCACAAAAATTTGCATGGATTCTCTGTAAGAATGATATATTTTCAATGTTGTTAACCGCAAATGAGGGTCTAGCCTGCAACTTTGCCAATGAGCAAGCTTTGTAAAACATCGATCAGCATCAGAGATTTCCATAAAGGAATCTTGTGGAATAACGCTAGGTGTTGAAATCGGATAGAGATTAGCAATCTCATCCACTCCATCAAATCCGATAGTTTTGGGGATTTCCACATGCTTCTTGCCTTTAAAAAATGGATGACCATGAGAGTTTTTAAATATTTTGATCATCATGTCATGACCTGGGTGTCTCATTCAAAAAATGTCAAAGCTTGTATGAGGCTGTGTCACACACAGTAGTAAGTGTGACAACATTGAATCCAATAATCTGAACTGTAGTAAGATATAATCCACTACAGATTACATCTAACTTCTCCAAGGTGCTCTTTCTGCTGCACTCATATGAAGTTATGCATAAGAACTCTTTTTCATTCTCACTATGACTTTCCAAGTGTAAACCGTTGGCTCTTATGTTCTTAAAACTTAGCAAGGATTGGGTTGGCCTTAGGCGCGTACAATGCATCAGTAATATGAATTATTGTTCCATGTGGTAGAAAAAATTATGCTGAACAATGCCTTTGTATAACTGGCACGGAACCAATCATGGTTGTCACTAATAATGTATATGGCACAAGCTCAATAAATAATTGCCTATTCCGCAGTATAGTGTGAGTAATACTACTATCTGCTAGACATTCGATCTCGCCTTCAAACACCTATAAAAGAATTTGAATTAATTACTCTTCAAGACTTGTTGACCACTTTAAGCAAAGACTTAAAGATTTATCAAAGGGTTGTGACTCTTAAAGAGTGCTGATATGACATAAGCAAACTGATATACAATACATCAAAAACACCATTCCCAAGTAGCATCTTCAACGGGTCGAAGGAACCCAAAATATTTTGATTTTCCGATAACTATGTTGTCAACGAATCGAGGATGATTTTCGACGGGTCGAGAGTTGGAAAATTTTATCACAGAGGCAAACATTTGACGAGTCAAGGCAAGCCATCGACTGGTCGAAGGAAACCTAAAACTAATATCGATTTTTCGATATCTTTCTCGACGGGTTGATGAAAATTCTCAACGGGTCAAGTTTGTGACAATATGGAGACAGAGTCATGCATTCGACAGGTCGAGATTATGTTCGACGGGTCGAAGAGTGCAAAAAAATCGTTCTAGAGTGAAAAATCTCTAGAATCAAATCATCCTTTCTTTTGTCTCGTTTTTATGATACTTTGGTGTCATAATGCCATAGGGTTTTGTAGAAATTGAATCTTGTAAGCAATATGTATGAACATAACCATTCTTAATACTTTCAAATACCGAAAGAAAGAACTTTTATTGTTTTGCCAACATCAAAAGATTGTTCTTATTTAATAACCATGACCAAAAATAAAGTCAAATACAATGCTAAACTGGATTACATAGTAGAGATATCGACTAGCAAAAAATCTATAGTCGCTAGGTTTACATTGGGGATATCTTCTACAACTAGATGGGCTTCACCGCCATCGTCCGTCTTTTCATCCGCAGTATAGTTGGACTCATGAGCCAGGTACTTCTTGCATCTCTTGTAGGCATTCTGGACATCTTTGGGCACGACATTGCCTATGCATGTGCTTGCTTGAACTACACCTATAGCAAGGTGCTGAGCTATATGTCGAAGGAGCAAACTTTGAAGAATTTTCATTGTTCTTGGAACCAGAACTAGATGGATTCTTGTTCGAGTTGTCTTGGCAAGTCTAAGTCAAATTTCAACTATTTCCTTATCTGCCACGACCTCTACCACGTCTTCATCTACCACCACGAGTTTGATAAGAGTCCTAACGATTATTCTGCTTATCTTTTCGTGTCTTTTCAGTATGATGAGCCTTATAGACTTTCTTTGTACCGGTTGGCCTGGCATTGTTATGGAGAAGAATCTTCTGGTATCATTCTTTCTTGGTCAGCACACTTATGAGATCACTGAATGATCTCAATCTCCCTTGCTTATAATCAATCTGAAATTGGTGAGCAAGTGTGTCCATGGATGTAGGAAATGTAGTCAACAAATTTTCAACCATGGCCTTGTCGTTCTTGACAACGCCATAAATGGCAATCTCAGACTGTAGCTCCAGCATATCCTGATAGAAATCATTGATTTTGGGATAATCCAATAAATGGATTTAGTCCCATTTTTCAAGCAATTCAGGAGAAACATAAGAGCAGGATGAATCAACGTCATGCATATTATTAAACCGTTCATGTAAAGTCACTCACAAATCCGCGAGGTCGTCCTTTAACAAGTATTGCTTCCGTAGAGAAAGATGAATATGTCTCCAGAGAAACATAAGAGCTTGAGCTTTGCGGGTGATGGTGTCATCATTGGCTTGAGTGCCAGGTAGTAGTGGTTAGATCATATCCAAGAGTCTTTTACCGATGAGAGTATTCCTCATATCTGAGACCCATGTATGGTACTCTTCTCCTTGAAGATCAAAGATGTCAAATTCTGGCCTTGATGACTCAGTCATCTACAAAAAGACAAGAGATGAAATTAGTTTACTGATCGAAAAACCACGATCACTAATCATGTTTAGGGAATAAGAAAGCATGATCCATTGATATATGGTCACGAATATCGAAGTGATAACCGGTGGTTTCATACCACACCCCATAAAACAGTGACTGACTCAAAGTCATAAAATATCAACTTCCCTTTTTTTCATGTATATCGTGACTCCCCCAGGACCGTCACTATTGTTTAAACTTTGAGGCAGAAGATTTAATCCTTCACTCACTTATACCTGCAATAATTCATAGGAACTAGAGACATATATAAAATTCACGGTATTTAAACATAGATCTAGAATGTTGCGGTAATTAAGTTTTGCAACCTAATTCTAAATAGAATAACTTTGAAAATTTACCTCAAGGGTATTATGCTCGGAATGAAAACTTCGTTGAAAAAGCAGTTTGAAGCGAAAAACAAAATCCGGCAATGGGAGGGATTCCAGCGACGGTGAAGATTCTCCGACGGTGGTGCTCCGGCGACATAAAGGTGGTCGGCGGCAGTGATGACTTCGTACAAGGGAGGATGCTAGCGGTGGAGAATTATAGTGTTTAGGTTTTTTGTTTTTTTGGGTTTGGGTTGGTGGCTATCAACTCAAGAACTGTTAATAACATGTTGAAGAAGAAAAGTAGAGAAGATACGCAAGTGATAAATTTGAAACTGTGATTTTATTCATTGATATATGGTTTTATATATGCATTACAATCTAATACAAATTCACATCGCTATATATCAGAGATTGAGAGAATATCTACTTCTATTCTAGTCAGAACAAGACATGTACTGGAATACTAAGAATATAATTCCCTTCAACAAATCATACATTACCACACACATTAGAAAAATTCTAGGGTGAAGTGCATCTACCTAAATTAAATTCAATAATTTTGTTGTTGTTGTTCTATAATAAGACCATTTTTGTGTAATTTTGTTCAATTTTTTGTAAGTATACAAACGAGCACATTTTTATTAACTTGAGAACAAATCGTTATCAATATTATAATTTAATTCAATAGTTTGTAAATAGTACAAAAAGTATTCGTAATTTTTTTTTAAATATAAAAAATTCTTGTTTAATAAATTGTAATTTTGTTATACTTATAAATAAGATATTAATATAGATCTACACATCAGGGAAATTCTACATTATCTTTTAAAAGGGAAATATCTCTCAGTTTCGCTAGACGGTCCTAGGACTCCTAGTTATTTTGGAAATGGAGCACGTAATATTTTGATCTCTGTCAAACTCCTATCTAGCTACTTACAGATAATATATTGATATAGCTAGCCAGTGGTATCACAATATCGGATAACTCTGGAACTGTGGTGTTAATTACCGATGCAGTCGCTAAATTTTAACTTAGCTAACAAAGGATGACCCGCTATTATATATTTTCTTTTATAATTTGGATGGACACAAAACTCTTTCAAAAGATCGAGCAAACCTAGAGTGGATTTTTGGTCACGTCTCTAGTTAAGGTCTGAACATCACTCCCTTTAAAATTTAACACTTATTAGGATTACAATTAATGGTAAACTATGGTTAACTATATAATTTTTTATTATTTTATTTGGTGAATATTTAGGTATAAAGTTATAAATAGCATCGTCGGGAGAGAATCTAACAAAATCATATTTTTCTCTTTCTAATTTATTGAAAAATTCTCCTAATTCTAGGAAGAGATATAAATTAAACCAATCAATATTCATTCTTCTTGTCAGAATATTAATTAAATAGTAAAACAAATAAAAAAATGTACAGAACCTCGAAGGTCTAAACCCGGAAGAATATATTAAATCGGAAGAAAAATACCCAGAAGAACATGCAAGTACAAAAAAAACGAACACAATCAGATTAAAGTAAGAAAAATAAAAAGAAATTGAACTAACAAAAATAAATAGAGATTATCAATTAAAACGTGTTAATTAATGAAAAAAATTAAGATTAATAAAGGAAAAAAAATACCATAACATCATGAAACCATCAACCATAGAACTGCAAATTAGGTTTTTTCCTAAACTATAGTGTTTTTTTTTGTTTCTTCCTCCTTTTTGACGTGAAGGAGAAAAATTAGGAGGAGATATAATTATCTCTAGGATTTTCTCCCCTCACTGAAAAATTTAATTTTTAAATTGTTAAAAAAGATAAAATGAAATTATAGATAATCATGGTTTAACATTAGTTATAAATTCTAATAGGTGTCAGATTTTAAGAGGAGTGTGATGCTCACACCTTAACTAGGGGGTGTGAGCAAAAAGGCACTCGCAAGCCTGTGTGTTTATGTACAGGTATAAGTCTTGTTAAACTAAACATCTATGTTTAAGGAATTCCATGTTCCAACTATATAGCTTACTAGCTAGTCGTTAGTCGTTAATTTGCTTCCTGTTTGTACCGAGATCCGAGCGGATACTGGCAAAACAACCGGTGATGAATAATGAGTGGGATGTGGTGTTGGCATGTATCTCTTGTGTTGAGCTGCTAAGATGGGAATGAGCGCCATAAGTGAAGGGGGGGGGGGGGGGGGGGGGTTGCCCACCTAACACACTTTGATGCTTGAGTAAGGATAAGTAGGAATTGGATGAGCATTAATTGAGAGTGATTTCAATAAGTGATTCAGATTACCCATATTAATGATAATTAATGTATTATATACTTATCTGGTAACGCATTGTTTCCTTTTTCTCCAATGTGGGACTCGACCTGCTTCTATCCTGTTTCGCTTCACTTATCTTTTGATTCTCACTTTTTGCAAGTGCGTACGAGGCGGGCAAGAAGCTTACGCTTATGCCAACAAGTCCCCCAAGTCCCCATTGTTAAGATCATTCATGAATGGGGAGTTGAATAGATTCGCCCACTTCGTACACATTTGGTTTCATCTGCCAAGCTGTTGGGCGTACCCTATAGTCTCCATCAACTCCATAGGAAAGAATGGTCCGCTCACAATATGAAAGAAATTCCATATAATCGAAAGATTGGATTGTGTAACGTAGATAAGTGCAACACTTTTGTGAGACTGCACCTTTGCGTAGACGCGTGCTTCAGAGTAGCATCCTAGTTTTCATCTGAGCGGGTCGCTCAAAAGTAAAGATATGAACCACTCGAACCGAACAAGAAGTGTCACTTGTTGGTGAGTATGTAGTATCATATTGCATTTACTTCATAGAGTAGCGTGGTGAGGGACATCACACATGATGATTAGTCATAGGGTCCGCTCAAACTAGTGCATTTGTTAAGTGCCCAAGAACAAGATGGTGTGGCTATTGGAAGAGAGATATTTCTCTGCTCAAAAGTAATGGGCGGATACCATGTTATGTAAACCAAGGAGAATCTATATGTCATTGTGCGCCTGAAACATACTGGACACATGTAATATAATTATGGTGACATAAAAAGAAAGAATAGAGCGTCGTGTACCTTTATTAAGATGACATGTTCAATTATGACTTTGTGGGAAGCAATGCAACTTGGTTCATCTTTCTAAATGAAGGGTCGCACTAATGAATCCAAGGGCCAAGATTGAGCCACATGTAAGGCTCTGTTCACTCAAAGGTTTCATGCTAAAACATATAAAAGGGGGGAAAGATTGGTTTGCCATTCATTTCATCAGTTGCCACCGAAAAATAGCTTTTACAGAGAGAGAGAGAGAGAGAGAGAGAGAGAGAGAGGGGGGGCGGGGGGGGGGGAGAGGGCGAGGGAGGGAGAGGGAGGGGGAGAGGGAGAGGGAGAGGGAGAGAGAGAGAGAGAGAGAGAGAGAGAGAAGAGGAAGCTTCAATAGAGAGGAAAAAAATAGGAGAACGAATCCAGATCTAGATCCAGATCCAAGTTCAGAGAAACAAATTGAGTAAGCTTTCTTATTTGTACGATTCTGTGCTTTAGCAAAAGTATGCAAATTAAGTGTGTTTCGTACTGGGTAAGTTTTGTATTGGGTATTGTTGGGATATGGATGTAGTATTATTTTCTACAAATTGGGGATGTGTCTGAGAGTAAATTAATTCCAAACGAGATTTGTAAACTTCAAAAATGTGTGGAGATTTTTGCGATTTGTGGTGGGACTAATACTGGGTTGGTTTTTAGGGTAAGAAATTTGTGTTTGATATGAATGGTTAGAAAAAATAGAAGAACAGAAGCATTGTGTCTGTGGTAAAAGACATGAACTAAAAAACTAAAACAAATCACATTTAATCGAATTGGAGTGGAAGTTTTGAAATCCGAAGTGTTGGTGGGGAGGGGAAGGAAGTGTTGGTGCATGTAAAGTAGGCGTCTAATTTATGTGTACCTTTATTTTTGGACGCCTAAGAGACGATATGGGGACAAGTGCAGAAGAAGTGATAGAGATTTCTAGTGGCAAATATAGAATAGTAAACGGGAGAAAACGGCGCCTAAAGGAGAAAATTTCTTTCATAGAAATAGGCTTAGGGCTTTTAGAGGTTGACTCATATAGTGAGAGTGTATCGTCACCATCGTCTAATTTGATGCCTAGTTTTAGTAATGTAGTACCGCTTATGCGTGGAGATGACCTTAATGCGCCTCTGCTTTTATTATCAGCCCCACCCAGAATGGAGGATGCTTTCATCGATGCGTGCATGGCCTCTGAACCTAGGTGGGCAGTGCAACGAAGAGTTGATTCAGAAGCGGGGGCGTCAACAAGCTGGGCAAGACGAGAATGAATGCCTGAGCCAGGCAAAAGGATGAAGCAGACGGTTGTGAAGTGGAGGGATGGGAAGTAGGCGGGTGATGTTCCTCCAACAGAAAGAACTTTGACAGCCGCACTCCCTAAAATTTGGGACGGGAGAGCCGTGCTTATATCATCTGAGTGATAGGACTGAAGCGCAAGAACCAGTGAGCACATTAATAGATAGAGGCCTTACGACAGAACTACAGGATTCCCCCCAACGTCATTTTGAGGCGCCTGAAAGATGGTGAATCGATGGTGCACCCCCCGGAAGGGTTTATATGCATAAAGAATTACCACTTTAGACATGGGTTGGTTCTACTGTTACACCCATATATGAAAATATGTTGGCTAGGCTGAATGTGTCGATAGGGCAATATGGTCCGCTCATCATTAAGCTTTTGCAAGCCTTCCATACGGTGTTTAAACTATCTGGGCTTAGGCATCCCACAATAGTAGAGATAATATCCATTTGTGAGCTGGGATACTCCAGTAGGGTGGGGGATAAGGGCACGACCACGTTTACACATAGGGGTAAGTCGTGATTTTTTACCCATATGTTCATGTCTGCGCCTGTCTAAAGGAGAGGAGCCGTATTAGTGGGCAAGGAATGGGAATTCAGGGTGGCTATGAGCCAAGAGGCCAAAACAAATATGCGACGAGGGTCCCCTTAGCTTTCCAAGCAATAGGTATATGTTATAAAAGGTGTGAGTTAAGTCTTTTGTGTGCTCCACCTGCATGTGTTTAATATGTCCGTCTATTTTGCAGTTCAGCGAAACTTTCCTCGTTGCCGAGAAGAGAAGCAACGTCTGAAAAAGATTACATACGCCTAGGGAAACAAACAAGACTATTGCTCACTCACCACGTTGAATCACTGGGATCTGTTGGAGTGAATAGGATTAAGTCGCCGTCCAGGTAATTTAGCGGATTGAGTGAGGTTATCGATACTTTGTATAATTTTTCTTGTAGTAATTTAATTGAGGTGGGTGGCAATATGTGTAGTTAAAGTCCCTAAGGCCTCAACAACCAAAAAGATGGACAGACTTGGCAATGAGCTAAAGCAGCTGGTGATGCAAGCGCTAAGGGCCGAAAAAGCTCAAGCCATGGAGGACGGCGATTTTGAGGAGAGGGAAATACCTCAGACCAAGTCTATGCCAGAAGAGGCCGCTCAACGAGATCCCATGCTGATCATGACTAATGTTTTTTCGGGTGAAGCTTGCTGTTGAAGAAGACGGCGACTTGGGAAATAAGAATGAAGGGGTCGATCTAGAAGACGACCGGGTGACCAAGGAAGGGAAGAGTTTCCAGCGCTCAAGCGCGCTTGAACAGAGAGAGCTTGAGAAAAAACTGGTCTTTGAGAGGAGGCAAGTAGAGAGGAAGAAAGCAAGGATTGATGAGAAACTACGGAAGAAAACTAAGAAACTACACTCCCGCTCATCACACTCCGAGACCCGCCTAACTACGTTGGCACGACATGAAGATGTCGAAGACTTGGATGATTAGAATGTGCATACCTTTCAACCACTCCTCCGCTTATGGGGGACGTCCATGGCCCAGCCAAGTCTTGCTGTAAAGGGTATTACAACTATTCATTCTGGATATGTCAAGCGGGTGGCTGAAGTAATTTACTGTGGATAAGACAATGTCCACCAAGTGCAAACGTGCTCAACCAAGCTTAGGGAGAAACTAGGGGCGATCCTATCGAGCATATCCGAACGGGCCACAGGCTCTACCTCGCTCTGGAAAATGAAGGAAGCAAAAGTTTCTAGGTTAAGATGGCGGCCCTGCGCATGCAATATGACAAGCACCTAGGTGAGATGAAGAAGGCGAAGGATGTGGAGAAGCACTTGGAGAAGAAGCTGAAGAAAGCGAAGCTGCAAGTGGAGAGATTGAAGGCGGAGAAGAAGGTTGCCGAAGAAGATGCAGGAGAAGCGAACAAGGAGAAGAAGAAGGCGGAGCAGATGCTGAATGAGCTGAGTAAGCACCAGAGATTGAACGAGCGGAGTGGAGAGAGATGAAATAGAAGCTTGAGGAAGAAATTAAGGTGTTGTCATCTTGTATTAAAGAGTTGCAAGATCTGGTGCCAAGCGAGGAACATATGGAGCAGATAAAGACTGAAGCCGTAGAAGCATTCAAGGCTGGGGAGGGTCAAGTAGAAAAGAAGAAAGTATGGGCGGAAGTGCAGGCTGTTTTTTTTGAGCAAATGATGAACTACAAGATTTGTAGATTGTCACTTAGATGAGACATACTTCCCGACGTTAGGGGGAGGAAGGAATGTATCAATTCCGATTCAACGTCAAGAATTGATGTGGTTTAATCTCACTATGTATCATTATGATCTTCGCACATCTCAGAGTGAGATAGAAGTGTAAAGAATACTTGATCTTCAGAAAGTAACAGACTCTATGCCTGACTCCTTTACTGATATCGCTAAAGTGACGAGATCAGATATACCTACTGCAAATGTTCCTGTAAGGTTGGAAATCATGAAAAATGGATTGGTTAGAACCAACACCGGGCAAGAAAATATTCCTCCTGCCCATGTGGAAGGTATTGCATCGACCTTGGCTCCCACCAGGAAAAGGGGGAGACCAAGAAAATCCACTGATGAGCTGTAGGTTAAAAGGCAGGCCATCAAGGCACAAAATGATCAATTCATCATCAATATTATGAATCTTTCACATGAGATTGTCTCTTACTACAATTATGTTCTTGAATCATAATTGACATGTCTGGGGGATGCCCCAGAACCTTTTGTGATGTCAGAGAGCAAAGAAATCTCACTCAGAACAAATGATGTGCACGTTCTTATGGATAGAACTTCCATGTAAGTTAATGATGAATTTTCTTATTCTATTGCTCAGGAGATCATAGACGATGATGAAGTGGAAACTCGCTCTATTGTGAATTGTCAACGACGAGCAGATTGGCCGAATTGGAAGGTAGTAATCCAGGCCGAACTGGACTCTCTGAATAAAAGGCAGGTTTTCGATCTGGTAGTGCTATGCTTACCGAATGTTAAGCCGGTAGGACATAAATGGGTCTTTTTCGGAAGAGTAATGAGAAGAATGAGGTCTTGCGTTATAAAGCTAGACTTGTGGCGCAAGGTTTCTCTCAACGTCATAGAATTGATTATGAGGAGGCATATTCTCTGGTCATGGACATCATCACCTTCCGCTACCTGATAAGTTTGGTAGTACCCGAGAAACTAAACATGCAGCTTATGGATATAGTTACTGCATTTCTCTAGGAGGATCTTAATTCAGAGATATACATGAAAGTGTCGGATGACATTATTATACCCAAATCAAACAACTCTAAACCACGGAGTGCTCATGTAATCAGATTAAGACGTTCACTCTATGGATTGAAATAATCCGGTAGGATGTGGTATACACGTCTTAGTGACTACTTGATTGAGATGTTCACTATATGTATATGATATGAACATCATCGAGACTCTTAATGAGATTAATGAAATTGTTAGCTACTTGAAATCTGAATTTGAGATGAAAGACATTGGTAGGACTCAATTTTGTCTCGGATTAGAGATGAAACATCAAGTTGGTGGAATCCTTATTCATTAGTCTTCTTATGTCCAAAAGATGCTCAGGCGATTTAAAAAGCACACCCTGTTAGCATGTCAATGGTTTTTTGCAGTCTAGACTCCAAGAATGATCTATTTCGTCCACTAGACGATGATGAGGAGATCTTGGGAGTTGAAATTTCATATCTTAGTGTTATTGGAGCTTTGTTATATCTAGCTCAGTGCACGAGTCTAGATATTGTCTTCTCAGAGAACTTGTTGGCTAGATTTAACTTTGTGCCTACGCAATGTCATTGGAATGGAGTAAAACAAATCTTCAAGTACTTGAAGGGTTCCTTTGACTTGGGTTTATTCTTCCCTTACAAAGAATACAAAGAGAAGCTTGAAAGTCCCAAAAAAGGGATGGTTGAATTGCAACATGCAGGTTCTAGGCTATTCGGCCTATTGAGTAGATATCTCGACCCATTGAAGGTAGTGAACTGTGATAACCCGAATACGTCCTTGGACCCATTGAGGAATGGTTTCGACCCATCAAAACCGGTATCCTAGATGGACCAGAAGCACTTGTTCAACCCGGCAAGCGAGGACTTCAACCCATTGAATTCCTCCCTTGATGCGAGCAATTTTACTACAGTCCCCTATTCTGAAACACCGGTTGATGTGTTGGTCAGATTTACTGATGTTGGATATCTCTCTGACCCACACAAAGGTCGTTCACAGACTAGTTATGTTTTCACCATGGAAAACACGGCTATTTCTTGAAGATCAACTAAGCAAAACCTTATTGATACTTCCTTGAATCATTCAGAAATTATTGCTTTGCATGAAGCAGTTATAAAATGTGTCTAGCTTAGGTCAGTCATTCATCACATTCGAGTGTCTAGTGAATTACCATCTACTATGACAGCTCCCACTTATATCTTTGAGGATAATGCGGCATGCATTGAACAGATAAAGTTAGGTTACATTAAGGCTGACCGTACAAAGCATATATCGCCGAATTCTTCTTCAATCAACAACAATAGAAGCTGTTGAATATCCATGTGAGCCAAGTTTGTTCGACGGATAATTCTGCGGATTTGTTTACTAAGTTATTACCAAAATCTACATTTGTGAAACATGTGAGACGCTTTGGGTTCCGTAGGTTATCTTAACTCCATGACAAAGTTTACAGTCAGTGAGAGTCTACGTCACATGTAATAGCCTTTGCAGTTGATGCGTTGTACTCTTTTTCCCTTAGACCAAGCTTTTGTTTTACCCATGAGATTTTTGTTTGCTTGGCGAGGTTTTTAGTGAGACAACATGTCATGCATCACTCTTAAGGCCATCGACACAAGGGAGAGTGTTTAAAGAGATTTTTCATAACTTTCTATGTGTGTCTTGTCCTAGTCAGATACGATTTAGTCTAGATAGAGATATATCGAATCCCTATTTTATAGGGACAGTTATTATAACAGATTGTAGAATTACAGTTTTCAGTCTATCAAATATTCTCCTTCAATACTCTAATTTGGAGCGACAAGAACCCAAAGATTACCTCATTCCTTTTTTCTTTGATATGAATCATATGATAGTAAACTCCTTAAAACCCTCAAGTTAAATTACAACATGATTGAATTATTGTTATTAATCTGATACATTTATATGTATGCAAACGATTTGTAAAGGTCAATAACACACAAATAATTAAGACTATGAAAATATTAACATCAAATCCATTACGGTCATTATGCATACTCACAACGTACACTTTCAAACTAAAGTTTACAAAACACCTAAACTTAACTTTAAACTTAACTTTTGTTACTCAAAATAATTGTCACAGCATAATTTACCAATCACTTAACAACTTATTCTTACCGCAGCTTATTCTCATTACACAACTGTCCCGAGCTGGACCTAAATATTTACGTCCCAGTAAAATATATGATGGCATTGTGAGTGGTAAACTGAATGGATTTCCACCAAAATTGTTTTGTGGCAAGGAAAAGCCAAACGGCAACTTTTCTTAGAAAGACAGAAAGTCGATTTTGAGGACCGGTTTTCTCGGAGGAAATTGCTTGGGCGACTTTAGGGTATTGGATTTTGTCCGGCGGCCCTCGACTCAGCGAAGGCCTCTGGGCTCGTCGACGCTGCATAGGTGCAACCGGACGGGAATTTTGGTGTTGTTGGATGGGCGACAGTGGTTGGAGGTGCCGCTTTGGGTTCTGTTTTGCGTTGTCCTGGATTTGGAGGAGGATCTTGATCTATCGTGAGCTGCGATTTGTTTGGTGGCGAGGTGCTGGTTTTCTTTGATCGAACATGGGCCTAGGTCGAGCGTCGGTTCCGACGAAGGAAGTTATCTGTCGCCATGGTGCGCCTGAGTGTCGGGTCACTGTGCAGATGGAGATCGTGCTTCCATGGTCTCTGTTGCTAGAAGGTAGAGGAATGGCGACGGTTTGGTTTGTTGAGAGGCCTGGCCCTTGGTAAGTCGGAGAAAATCGAGGGAGGTGGTGCAGCGACGATGCGCGGATTTGGGCAGTAGCAAGGATGATGACGGTGAATCTCTCAAGTTTGGGCTGGGCTGACAGTCTGCAGAGGTTCTATGATGTTGGGCTGCTCTTTTTTTGGCCTTCAGTTTTGTTTGAGTTTTATTGGTTTAGGTTAGGCTTTCGTTTAGGTTTTGTTTGTCCCAACTCTTTCTAGCTAGGGTTTTGGTATTGTGGTCAGGTTGTGGAGCCATGCATATGACGTTTCTCTCTAGAACAAGGTGGTCTATAATCAATGTTGTCAAGTTATTAAGTGATGGTGATTTTTCCTTGCACATCGTGTCGATGTTTTGGGACACGGTGTTGAAGAGGGTGAATTAATTCATTGTAGCGTTGGTGGCAAGGTTGTACAATGATATCCAGAATTGTTTGCCTAATGATGTAGCTTATTTTGGGCATTTAATATACTTAGGGATTGGACTCGAATGGCTCTGTTCGTTCATTCGTTATGACGAATCCCTTAGGTCTTGGTGTAGGTACCTTGGCCAAATGTTTTATGATGTAATCGTGATCAATAAAAGGTTTCTTTCTCAAAAAAAAGAAAAATGACAACTTTTATGTATCATACTCCCAATTAGAGGGGTAGTTAGCATATGGTGAGGGGTGTCAAATGACACTCCTCAACTTTTGGATATTAATTCATTATGTAATTAATTTTATATAATTATTAGTTATTTAACACAATAAAACTCATTTTAACACGGTTAAAAATTTGAAAAAATATATATATCATAGTCTATTTTGTAGTGTTGACTAATCGAATTAATTCATAAACTCATTAAGAGAAAGAAAATACTCAAAATAGTGGTATATAATGAAGCAATTAGTAACTTTTTAAAGCTTTACTAGCTTATTAGTTATAATGTAATGTTTACTTCTTTTTTTGAACAAGTAATGTTTACTTTTTTACTACACTAATCTATACTATTTATTAAGAGAACTGAGTTTGTTTCCCAAAATTTTCCATTCTTCTCAAAAAATCCTTTTTTCTTTAGTTAGATTTAAACTATCAAGGTTATTATAGTAAGTAAGAATATAATATCAAAAATAAAAATTATCAGGAAAACCTATTTTTCATCCATTCTCCTCTTATTTTTCTCTACAGATACTCCTCTCTTTAAAACCTCCTCTTTAGAAACTGATTTTGTACGATTAAATAGAGAAACTAACTTTACACATGCATAGCATGTGTTGCAACCTCTAGTTTGTTTATTAAGTTTGGTGAAAATAAAATAATTTTTTTTTTCTAATGTGCATTATGAGTCTTATGTTGTTGTTTTCTAAGGACTTTGATATAAATAATCGAGTCTAATTGTTATTTTCTAATTTAACAAGTGAGATTCCTGGCTATGTCTCTCCCGATTTACTTTCCCGATTTACTTTACGTTTAAGCAAATACGCTGGTTCTTTTGTAGGTTGGGTCTATGTTAATGCCATATATTCATTGCTAAGGAATCAGTACACTTACTCATTACAATGCCAAAATCTTACACCAAGATCTAACTAAACAAATCCTATACATCCACAAGTACATGCGCAACATTAACAAAGATTTATTATAAGAAAGAGTTATAACCTTTGACGGACCACAAGTCCACAAGTATAGAATAAATAGAACTTTGCAATATTTCCTATATAATATTTATGAGTTTTATTGTACGGATTCTTGTTTATTGTTTTGGGTCACTGTTTGGAATTGTTCAAAGTATGCCAATCGTGTGGCTCTCTCTTATATATTGTTCAGCGATCTCTTTCTCTCTCAAATTTGAGACGTTGATCTCTCATCTCAATCTCACTCCCTCACCCCAAATTTTGGCATCGTCGACCTCTACTCGACAAGCTGGGGCCAAGCTCAAACCAAGTCGATTCACACCATGTCGACATGGGAGCGATCTTAGTACTCTTCCTTTCTCTCATCAACTATGTGATGCTATTTGGGTTTCCTCTTCCCTTTCAATTCAGAATAGTTTGTTACAGATTTCTCCGACGTTCATCGACCGACCCACTATGTTGCACCATCCATTGTCGCTGACTAAGTAAGATTTGTTTTGTCTTTCACCACTTCAACAAACCCAAACCCAGAAATCTTTGGTGTAGTTTTGATCCGTTGAATTGATTTTTGGTGTATATATGTATTGGGTAGTGATTGTTGTTTATTGTGAAGGTGAGGCATCACCCACTCATTACTTTGTTACAATACCTTTTTATACCTTGAATAATTACTTCCTCTGGAATCAGAATACTCCTTTTTCTAATTATGCACGATAGACCTTTGAATCTCTTCACCAGTCTCTTCCAAAAAAAAACACGTCTAAGCTTTAACTTATGTTGTACAGTGAAGGGATAGATCCTAGATCAAGTTCCTGGCTACAGATATGGTATAGTGAAAAGGCATGACAACTTGATCAAGATGTATTAATTAAGAATACCAATTCATTTTGCAGGTGTTACTTTCTAGCTGGATGTTATCTTATTTGTTTCTCTTGCTGGATTCTTTGCCTTCGGACGAAAAAACTTGAAATGACAAAGAACATCCAAAGGCCTAACAAAGAAATCCAAAACATTTGCCCAAGGTACTGATCTATGCCAATCACTTCTACCTTCCGAATTTCAGTAGATACTAGCCATGTTGAGAAACTGATAAGGTTTTTTGAAATTGGCTTGACTTAATTGAATTGTTTGTCCAAAATTTTGAGTGGTTTATAGTTGAGGTGGTCAAATGTGTTTGCATCTTGAATCAGGAGAGTTTCAATTACGGTTGTGCCGATGTGATCATGTTTATATGATAAAATTATATATATAATAGTGTTAGTAATCATAAGTAACAGATTTAGTATCACAATTCAGGTGAAGATTACAGTATGTGTCTGTGTTTGTGTGTTTTTCTGTATACGTACATGTTTCCCTCGGTCATCTACAACCTCCACATCCATCCTCAAAGATAAAACCCTACCTCTCATCCCAAGCTCTTATTTGTTTATTGCGATCTCTGATTTGTACTCTTCTTTTCTTAATCTGTTAGTTGCATTTGTGTGTTGAATTTTTCAATTTTTAGTTTCATCGATGGGGTTTTACTGCAGGCCCTCAAGTCAATGGACCCAGTACTCAGACTGAAGAGGACAAATCAGAGATCACAATAAACTCAATATAGCTTCAAAGTTTTGTGCTTTTGTTTTTCTTTAGATGATATGATTCAAAGCATTGTGTTGGAAGCTCCTTGGTTTAAATCGTGTGAGAGACTGTACGCATATATAAGTTGTGGTGCTTTTCCTGAAGTTGAAATTGTCAAACTGGCTCACATTCTGCAGAGACAAGATAAATGTGTGTTTTTTATGAGTACCCGTTTGGAAATTTTAGTTCCTTTTAGCTTGGTGTTAGTATGTTGATGTGAGTAATGTTGATGATTTGGTTCTAGGTTTGTGAAGATGGTGATGTGCAAATGAGGACTCAGGGTATGCACAATTAAGATGACCGGTTCTACTAGATCGGCTTCGCCCACGGTAAATTTTCCAAATATACTTTAGATTTACTGTAGTAGATAGTAATATTCAGCATGTATGATTTGATATAATGTTCATTCTCTGTTTGATCTATGTGCTACATTTTGTTGATTTATAAAAAAAACTGTTGATAATTTTGTGAGTGACGAGCTATTTAGATATCTAATTTAGGCAATGTGTTTTTGAAATAGTTAGCTAAGACTTTCGATGAAAATCAATTGGTTTGCTCAACATCAGCCGAAAGAGCTCTTCGTGCTGCATCTCCATTAGTTACACCCAGAACAACACTGAGGACTGTGACTTCGATGCCACCGTTGGATCCTCCTAGCATTAATAGGGAAAAAGAGAACATGTAATGACAATTTTTTAATTTTTTAAAATTATGTAATTATTGAAGGTCCTCTGTATAAAAGGAATAGGATGATGATAATGTGTATCATTTATGATAATGATTTTCTCATTTATAGTTTAACGTAGTCGACTATAGTTTGGGGTCATGATTTGTATTGTATCTTTATTTCCAGAGCAAGTACTTCTAATCAGCAAGGATTTTGATAATTCTGTAATTTGTGTAAACATTAGTAGAAAATTATATGATTAGGTGTTATTTGAAAATAATGGATGGACTTGAATTGCAGATTCTTATCCGATATAGGATTAACAAAGCAAAAGATTCGAGAGATCTATGTGATGTTTCTGCACTGCATTATGAGGTATGAAAAGTCGGTTTCATACTTTCATTTGAGATTTCTTCTTTGGCATCCTAAATTGTAATTTTTCACATTTATTTTATTGAAAAAATAAGGCTATAGTTTGTTATTTCATTGAACATGTATTATGAGTAATTCTTTTATTGCAGCTCGAAATGTTACAAGAAGAGAAAGAAAATATTCTTGAGAAAGTGCAATTTCCCACTTGACTGCTCTTTGCTTGGTAATTACTTTAGTTTAACTTATTTGAAACTTATTACAATATGGACATATAGCTCCATCGTGAAGAAGAGAGATGTGAGGAAGTAGAAGCCAGAATCAAGGAACTTGAAAAGAAGGTTGCTACACTTGGAGAAGCTGTGTTAATGGAAGCCAAACTTTTAAGCATGTATACTTAAGCTGTATGACTTTCTTGCATGCTTTAAATCTTGATCAGGTGTCTTTGTTGATAGTACTTATCCTTTGTAGGAAAGAAGCCGTTTTGAGAAAGAAAGAGGTAACTGAGGAAACTTGAAATGATTCATAGGGAACTCCATGAAAACATCTATTTTCTAGAAAAAGAACACTCCTAAGAAGGCTTCTTCATTTTTATAGGCTGCTCTCAAAGATTTAAAACAGCCAAAGGGTAGAGTGGCTACAAAGGTTGCAGCTCTTCACTCTGAAGTGGAGGTAATGGTGCTATGATCCCCTTATTTATCAGCCTATATAGAAATCTGCTAAATTTGAATCATAACAGGATGTTGTTTGAATCATCAGAAAGTAAAAATAGCTATTATGCAACAACTTCATAGAGCTGAATTTGAAGTCAAAGCTCTTCGATCCATGACTCCGAAAATGGTGCTGACTTAGAAAGAGATGGTAATGCATATGCGTACCTACATGGAGCCTATTAGTAGCCTTTTAAGATTTGATTTATATATCCACTTTTCGGGGAGGAGTAGTTCTGAAGCGATGTTGGTTAGCAAGGAACGGGGTTTGGCTGCAAATAATGGTATGCAATTGTTCTTAAGAGGCCTAACCATATAACCCAAATCATTTTTCATCAAGAAAAAAATGGTTAATACTTAAAAAAATTACGTTAATAGCTAACCAGACAATATAAAGAAAGTAACTACCTTATGATTGTCGGAAAAGGTCAATTTATTTTATCACGAGCTTATGATGTTATAGTTTTCTTAAGTGAATGCACTATAAAGTGGAACTATATTGTTGTGTGATTGGGATTGACTTACAGTTGTAGATGTAATGCCGATGGTTTTGGACGTGTCGATGATGTCATCAAAGTCGTGTCAAACGTCAAATTGGTACCTAATCTCGGCTCTTACAAAAGCTAAATATGAAGTTTTGGATTAAACTCAGAGGACCCACCGGCTTTTACCTAACCTCGGCTTTTAACCAGCACAGTCAGTACTTCTACCAACAGATTTTGTGCCATTTCAAGTTGTTTATTAATAAACTTCAAATTTTACAACAGAGAATAGGCCATAGTGCATTGGTTTTCTTTCTGTGGCTTCAAGCTTGATCAATAGATGAAGCTGATAAAACTAATCAAGCCTCCTTGATATCTTTTTACATGATCATTTGGAAGGTATCCCATTGACCAGTTTCTCACTCTATTGGTCATGTATATATACACATTTAAGTTAAACGAATTGACCAAGTGTTATAAATTTAAATTTTATGCAGCTGTTCTAAGTCGAGTGAATTTTAAGCAGTTGTTCTAAGTTGAGTATTACTCATTCCCTTTTTAGGCTGAGAAGAATTGAGTATTTGATAATTTGGATTTGTATAGAAGGAATCTAAGTTTAGTTTACATGTGAATGTAAATTTTTTTTTCACATTGTGCAGGTTGTAATGGAAGTGACTGAGTAGGAGGAAAGCGCAAGTATGTACGCTACTCTACCACGGAGGCTTACAAGAAGAAATTTGAAGGTTGTTGCATTAGTCCAAAGATGAAAACAAAGTCGAGATATTTTTTTTTAATGTGTAATAAGACTGTTGTTTGTAACCTAAACTTTCATCATTCAATCTATTTTAGTACTATTTTCTTTGTTATATAGTTCTCTAAGAGATATTTTCTACAATTGTAAATGTAATTGATCAGTATTAAGTTACATATGTTATAAAATTCATTGTGATGATGTTTATTATTGTCATACTACAAAAAAAATATGAGTTCAATTCAGTGTTATCGCTGTTATGTTTTTCATTAATTTACTGTCTCAAATAATATATTTTTTATGTTAGCAAATATCTCTTTATAACACTTCCCAAAATATACTATCTCAAATAGTATATTTTGTTATGTTACCCAGTTCCCTAGTATATGAATATAGAGGAGGAGCATCATTACCAAAGGTCCTTCTTCCTAGGGGTTGGCAATGGACAGGCCGACCCGGAATTTTTTGAAATTTTGAAGCCCATAGGCCGCCCATGGGCTTTTTAGGCCTCGGGCTTTTAGGGCCGGATCGAGCTAAACCCATAAAGCCGGGCCGGGTCAGGTTTTTTTTTGTATTAAATGAAAAAACTTAAAATTAAGAGTGCTTAATTATCAACTATATTAACAATTATATATACTAAATAATATATAACCCTCAAAAATTGATATTTAGTATATAAATGAATGATATTAAGGTAAATTAAAGAATTTAAAGGTTAATATTGATAAAATAATCTATATTATATACAATTGATGAGCTCACAGACTTGGCCTTACAGGCCAGACCAGGCGGATCTCTACGGGTCTTGACAGGTTAAGCTTTTTTGGGGCCCATAAGTTTTGGGACTCCGGCCCGAGCCCAACCTTATACCCATGAGGTTGGACTTTTTCGGGCCTAAATTCAGACTGGGCCAGACTTGAACTTGTAAGACTACCCACAAACTTTTGAGACTTATGGGTCAAATAACCCTGATTCTTCCTTACCAAAGTGGTAGAGATCCGGGATATGCTGTGGGTGGTTGGAGAGTTAAAAATGCCTTCGTTTTTTGGTAGCAATGGTGGTGGATTGGTATGTGATTGGTACCACTCTAGAGTCCCATAACCCCATTTGGCCATTTGGTTTCTTCCGACTTCCATAAGCGTCAAATAAAATGTTTCCCATCACTGCCCTACATTGATAGTTATATTACTTATATACGAGAGAACAAGAGAACCAAACCACAGCAGACACACAACAACTCAAAAACAACAGGGATAACGAAACCCTGTGGTTACCACCGACCCAGGTCTTCTTTCTTCTCCTCCTCCTCCTCAGGTCCCGTACAAATCTACACACCCACCCCTGAATTGGGTCCCACATTCCGATGAGAGATTTCTCAAGGAAGATCCACACATTTCAATAACATCTGCAGCCCTACGTTTCGTTTCCACATCCCTTTTTCCTTTCCAAGTTTTTGAAGCCTCAGCCTCCCTCTCCCTTTAAGGCCCTTCTCCACTTTCATATTCTCCATAAGCCAAAGATTTGGTTTTTATCTTCAAAGGTTGCACCTTTAGACATAGAGTGGTTTCAATCTCCTGTAAAGTTGGGGTCTTTGGAATCCTTTGGCTTGAATTGGGAATTGGGCTGGTGCTGTTTTTTGGATTTTGGGGTCTGTCAATGGGCGCTTTGGACGAGGGACATTTCTGTTCGGAGCTTGAGAATGGAGTGAAGCTGGGTTGTCATGAGCTCAGTATTGATGGTGAACTTGGGACAATAGCCATTGAAGATGCTGTCAAAGTTCTCATGCATGGTCTTGGTGAAGATGTGAACAGAGAAGGGTTGAAGAAGACGCCTCTGCGTGTTGCAAAAGCCCTTGGAGAAGGAACCAGCGGTAACTCACTGTTCTCTCAACCATTGTTTGGCAGACTTTATTAAACTGGTCGAGAAAGATTGTGTTATTTTCTTCCGTTTGTTTGGTACTTAATCTAACTGTCTTGTGGTATTTGGGGCAGCTTTTGATTATCTATTGTTAATAGCTAATTACCATTGTTGAGAATTTTGGGTAGTTAGTTTGGTGTGTATTTTATTTAATTTGTCATGACTTGAATACTCTTAACTTTCTATATCAATGTGGGCTCAAACTAATTGCATGTATTTATGTTTGTTTGAATGAAAAATTTGTAGTCTTAGATGATGACAATAGTGTGTATGCTTTCAGAAGTTCATTATTAATTATTGAAGATAGTGTTCTTGTTTTTGAGTAGGATTGCCAGATAGATAACACACTATACACATACTATCGAAGAAACAAACACACACACACACACACACACACACACACTATACTATACACAAAACAAAATGCTTAACCCTCTGCAACTTAATGCCCTCGTAAATAGCTTCAAAAACTAGAAGTAGCAGTTTGCTGGAAATATCAATCCACATTTTAACTCTGTAACTTCAAATGATGGATGTGATTTGAATATTTTGCAACCAAACTGTGTATGATATATCTGTAGTTAGATGAAGATCTCGGATGCACCCAACTTTCCTAGTTCCATTTCATCATCTTTATCAAAAGCATCAAGAATGGCTTATGTGTGTCACCTGGTAGAGTTGACTATTTATTGTAATTGTAGCCTGTATGAGGTTCAGGTCTTCATTGTTGTATGAGATTTGATTTTATCAGCTAGTTAATTGGCTTGGATTGTATGTTTTTGAAGTTGATTCTACATAGCACTGGGCCTGTTTCTTATTCATTCATATATTTCTTTCGAACTGAAAAAGTATGGTGGTTTTTTTTAAATTGTTTTGCATGACAATAAACCAGGGCATACACTAATTTAAAATCATTTTCTTTTGTTCAAGGTTATAGACAAAAGGTGAAGGAAATTGTGCAAGGTGCTTTATTTCCTGAAGCTGGTCTGGAGAATGCAGTTGGTCATGCTGGAGGAGCTGGAGGACTAGTGGTTGTTCGAGATCTTGACTTCTTCTCCTATTGTGAGTCTTGTATGCTACCATTCCAGGTCAAATGTCATGTGGGTTATGTTCCTTCTGGTCAGCGAGTTGTGGGCTTAAGCAAGCTCTCTCGAGTAGCTGATGTGTTTGCAAAGCGTCTGCAAGAGCCTCAGCGTCTAGCAGATGAGGTGTGTTCAGCCCTGCACCATGGCATCAAGCCAGCAGGTGTTGCTGTCATGCTCCAGTGTTCACACATTCATTTCCCAAATTTGGAATCAGCTTTTCTTGTCTCAAACCACCAAGGATGGGTAAAGTTGCTGGTCAGTTCAGGTTCCGGAGTTTTTGAAAACGAAAATGCCGATACTTGGACTGATTTTTTTAGTCTTCTGAAATTCAGAGGCATAAATGTGGAGAAACTCTGCACAAGAGACTCAAGCGATTGGTGTCCATCTCGATCTTCAATCACTGCTAATGCTGTCTCCAAGGCCGAATCAGCCAATCAGGTAATGGTCACTGCAGTAGCTTCCATTCTTAGGTCACTGGGTGAAGACCCATCAAGAAAGGAGCTTGTCGGAACACCTGCTCGTTTTGTGAAGTGGTTGATGACCTTCCAAAATTGTAATTTGGATATGAAGCTGAATGGGTTTGTTTCTGCTAGGGTGGATCCAGATATCTGCAGAGAAAAGCAAATGCACTCGGAGCTCAGCTTGTCTCTGTGGTCACAGTGTGAGCATCATTTGCTTCCCTTTTATGGTGTCGTGCATATAGGATATTTACGCACAGAGGGATCCAATCCTATTGGAAAATCTCTCTTGCAATCAATCGTTTGTTTCTATGGCTTCAAACTCCAGGTGCAGGAAAGACTTACGCGGCAGATAGCGGAGACTGTGGCATCACTTTCAGGTGGAGATGTGATTGTAGTTGTGGAGGCTAACCACACATGTATGATCTCGAGAGGGATTGAGAAGTTCGGAAGTAGCACAGCTACAATTGCAGTACTGGGTCATTTCTCCACTGACCCAGCTGCAAGGGCCAAGTTTTTGCAGAGCCTTCCAAACACTGCCATTTCAGGACCGTGATCCCAGTTCATCTATTAATTATCTATTCTTTTCAAGTCAGTTCTTTGCCTCGTTTTTGCTGCTAGCCATGGTGGTTGCTCGTTATGATCTTGTCAAAGGATGGCCTGTAGCCAATTTGGGCGTCACCTCAATTTTGTCTTGGTGTATGGAAGTTTCGACTAAAAGGTGCAAAATGCCCAATGGTCAGGTAACAAGGGTTCTAAAGTTTTGTTTTGTTTTCATCCATCGTCTGTAGCATTATACCCTTGCAAGATTCCAAGGCTCGAAGATTGTTTCGAAGATTGTTTCTTTTTCCCTTTACTGGAATACGAATGATATATTGATAGTACCAAGCATATTGATAATTCAATACCAAAAAAGCTTCAGTCTGTTATATATTGATAGTACCAAGCATATTGATAATTGAAAAAAGCTTCAGTTTGTTACCTGAGATGTCCCTTTGCAACTCCAATTGTGTCGGCCGTCGCCCATGGCAAAATCGCATGTATTCACCTCGTTCAATTATCTTGACGTAAAAATGTCCAGGAGGCTTGAACGATGGACTTTGCAGTACCATAGGCATTTCAACAGCTTAATGTTGATCTGCTAGTGTTAAGGAAACACTACTGAACAAATATATACATGAAGTAAGAAGGAAATTTGCCTGAGCTCAAAGATGCTCGTACATATGCAAAACCACATAAACTTAAAATCAGAGAGTTTCAAACTACTGCTAGGAGCGGATCATAAGACATCACCACACTGCAACGAAATTCTGTACAACTCTGAATTCCCGTCTAAACATTCTAGATAGATGTAGTCACTCATCTAGATACATATGCCGAATTTTATTCCAATCAATATGCATCTGAGACTCTTCATCTAGATTACATGCGGCAGATTTTACTCCAATCAAGCTTTGTCTTAAAGTTTTCAACTTTGGTCATAATTTTCTCAACTTCTGCTTGCATTCGTAGCAAAGGACCATAATGAAGTGGATATGAAGGTGTATGGTCAGGAGGAAGATGTGCTTGGGGAGACGAGGGCAAAGAGCCATCCTGAATACTTTCTTTGCCCCAACGAGTTATCCATATCAGCAGAAGGGACTGAAGGAGGAGAAGGAGTTGAAGAATCCCCAATGAAAGAATGAATTAAAGAGATTGAAGGGGACGAAGTGCCATGCTGAGTAAGAATCTCGGATGAAGGGGAACAGTCATGCTGGACATGGCCTCCAAGAGAAGTGCAGTGCTGAACATGCTCTTGCGGTAAAGGATCTTGATGATTATGTTCTTGGGACAAAGATTCTTTCCAAATGTGTTCTTCAGGCAAAGCGTCCTTCTGAATGTGTTCTTGGGGCAAGGGTTCTGTCTGAATGAATTCTTCCGGCAAAGAGCCATGGTCATGCTCAACATTCGCTTGGAGCAAAGACATTGTTGAATATGCGCCTGGGAAGGCTGACAATGCTGATTAAATGGTCAAGGTGGGGGACCCTGCTGCATATGTGCATGATAATGACACATACACCATATGTTGATGGAAGATCCAAGAAGCATCAACAGGAGCATCCATGGTAGTAATGATTTCTTCTGAACCTGCATCTAATAGATCACAATCAGTAGAAGTAGAATCAGATATCATTCAATCAGTTTTCTCTTCTTCTCCAAAAGTCAAAACACACAGGCCATTCCCATTGAGTTGTTTTTTTCTTTCTCCTTTTTTCATGATCTAACCAAGTCCGCCAATGTAAAAAAAACAGAGAGGAAGAATAGGAAGGCAATCTTTAATATATAAACTGGTGCTACTGCATGGGTTTAAAACATCATAAAGCTAGAGATATTACAAATTAACCTATTTGGCATCCATAAGCTGACTGTTATATTTGTTTTTAAGTTCTAGCATAGAATGTGATTAGTAAAACAAGAAGAATGTACCTTCTTTTTATGAGGAAGGTTCTTCTCAGCATGTTCAAGTGAATAGCCCAACATTTCAATTATTGTGCACTCATTTACAGGATCACTGCTTTCTGCTAGCACAAAGAAATGAGTTCCATTTAATATTACTGCATTTGTGTTGATATGGTAAAGTAGAGATCAATAAATACATGGCTCACCTGGAATGTCAAAAATTTGAGTTGTAGGTGGAATACCCAATAGTTCTCCTAAATGGACACGAATAGGAGCACGCTCGTCATTTGAAAGTAGATCACCATGAGTGACAACACCAGCAGGTTTATCATCTACCAAAACATCAAAAAGACAAAAAAAACACCCTAAGTTCAATTTTCCACATCCTATGAGAAATGATTGAAGCAATATGTATGGTAAGACTGAGTCATGAAAAATTACCAACATCCTTATACCTTTAAAAGCTAAGTATGGGCTGTTGAACATGGAAACAATCATTTGGGTGTATCGAGTATCTTCATCGTTTTCACTTTCCAGCGCTTTCAGAACTGAAATGCCATTAACAGCAAATATGAGAAAGTTAATCTTCCTGATCTCACTGGAAAGATAATTATTGTCTTGAGCTTTGCACATCATCACTGTACTCAAACTTTGACAGTCCGACTCCCCGGTAACAATTTTGAAAGATTACAGTAAGTAAAAGTAAGACAAATTCTTAAACCATAACGAACTATCCAGACTCGAGAATTGAAATTCAAACCTGGTAGCTAGCTGCCCATGACGAACACCATTTTCCATCCAATGCTTTAGCACTTCTATGTTTTCAGCTGAGTCTCCAGACAAACTACGAGTATCATAGATGCAAAATGAAATTGAACCTCTAGGTATCATATATTCCTGGAGGAAAAGGGTTCCATCACCGACAGATGAATTGTCTGGCACAAGGAAACAAACTTTGTAAAGATAAATAAATAGCGCAAGTCCATGCATTGTGCATTTGTGCAGCAAGATAGTATCTCTTCAAATTTTACAAAAAAAACCATACATGAAACTTGTGCTCTTTCGGATGCAAACTTGTCTTCTTCAAGCACCTTTGATATTCTGTTTACAAGACTACTCTTTCCAGATCCTTTTGGACCAACCAACAACAAAGTTGTCGTCTTTGGCACATCATAGTCCCTCCTTTTCATGGCACCAGCAGTCTCAATCCAAGCCCCAGGGGTGTATCTGTAAAACTCAAGTGGCCACATCAGTTCAATCAACAATCCTAACAGTCTGACCGTCATTGGCATTTGAAGTCTATAAACAGGAGATATCTAGCTTACATGTGCAAGTCCCCAACAACATGAATTAAAAATTATAGCAATTTAAATTAATCTCAAAATGTTATTCTACTACAGCTACCCATACTGAAACAACCATGCTTCCACTGGATATTCTATAAGCCGATCTTTGACACTGAAATTTCACATAATCGTATACAATCCAAAGACAATACTAAAGATTATGTTGCATAAGGACATGAAGTTTTCTGTTCCACCTAAACTGAATGATTAAGCAAATGATACACCTCAATATTTTGGTCTTGGCCTCTTTTGAATGTTTGCTTCGAATCCAGGACATCTCACTAGTAACTTCCCCATAAACTTTTTGCCTCATCATCTCCTTGGCTTTGAGATCACGCAGTCTGCCATAGTCTCCAAAGTTCGACCCACTCTCACTTTGTTGATCCTCCGCACCATCCATCCTCAGTCCCCATGCCAACATTACTTGTGCTTCATCCAAAAACCACAACCATTTCACATTCAGTATTTGACACAAATTTTCAACCAACCCAATACCCGTTTTTACCAGTACAACGCTAAAAATGAAAAATTGAAACATGGACTTAAAGCTAAAACTTGATCAAATGATTCATAACAATTTCATTATGTTTTTCTAGGTAACCAAGCAAAAGTGAAGTATCTTAGAAACCTGGGAAGTAGAGATGAAAGAAGCTGGGAATCCTGGTCCAGCGAGGAGTCTTCTTTCCCCTTTATTGTATCTTCATGTTTGATCAGAGACTCTGTCACAAACCCAATAAATTCAAAGCTCAAAAAGATGCCAACTTTGGGCACCCAAAAACTGAAAGGAAAAAATCATAAACAGAGAGTAACCCACTTACCAGTACCAGGCGGAATGGTTAGACCGCCACCCATGTTGCAAGTTGCAGAAAGCAGAGCTCGACCGGCGTTGTGGTTCCTCTGTTCTCAGAAGAAGAATTGGTTTTTTATATTCTCTCTTTAACTTGTGAGTACAGTATTTGAGCGACTAAAGGAAAAGGTGTCACGGTTTCAACCAAAACAAGACTCGATGCCTGCCAGCCACGTGCCCCAATGCCCTTAATTTGCTTTTGAGTACTCTTTTGTAGCGCGATTGTTTGCCCTGTTAGAATCGGATTCCGAGATCAAAATCCCCTGCTCTGTTTTTGATATATCAAGAGGCAGAGGAGCTTGGCTCGATTGTGGTGCATTGAATTCACATGTTTATGTTAAAATGTCAGTGCATGATGAGCATAAATAAACACGTTGTATAGTCGGTTTGTCAAAGGTTTCAAGAAATCAACTCAGGCCATCTGAATGCTGAGTTGCTGATCATCAATCTTTACTTAATCAGCTCACATAGATAAACAACTCTTCCAGGTGTATATTCTGAAATTCATAGCCGAAGAGAACTGAACAAAAAAGCCCTGGTAGGAGGAAGAAATGCATTGCTCGAAATATATATACTACATGTTCATGGTACAGTGACACTATACGCGGCCACTCAATCAAGCTTTGCATTGACAAATCAAATAAGTTACAGCCCCATGTCAAGGTCAAGTGCCTGTTTAAAGACATGATTCATCAGTGGCAATGACTTTGAGGGAAGTGAGAAGACATGGTCAATAATGGACCATCAACAATGTTAGACTGCAAAGATGGTACAGAGAACCCTGCTGATTGGGGAGCTCTGACTGACGGATGTTGTATTGAACTGCAAGAAAGCAGGTGGAGAAATGCAGATCTCATATTAATCAATACTCCAGAGTGTTGTGTTATATAATCAGTACTCTGAATTAATTAGATTCTGTTGGAAAACCGAAAGACAGGTATTCTAAAAAGCAAGAGGCATACAAAAATTTTGCACTAGGAAGTTTGTACGATAAGCGAAAAAATTACTCTTTTAGGGGACTTGAATTAACCTGAATGACAAAGAAAATGAAGGCTCAACTGCGGCACAAATTCCACCTTGATCAGGAGGCATTAGAGACCACAAAACTGGAGAGCAGTAACAACAACACATCAGTTACGCTAAAAGGCATCCAAGAGAAGGCAAACGGTTTCTTCTTGTTGAGATAAAAGGCAAACATGAAAATTATTTTTACTGAAATTAGCCTCAAGTAAAAGGACAATGTATTTACAAGTATTTACTCTTCTTCTTGTCTCCTCCAACTTAACTTAATCCCAATTACATTCTCCTTTTACTCTAGGCTTATTATAGTCAAAATAAATTTGTTGACCAAAAATCCAGATATCGGAGGCTATAAAAGCAAGAAGGAAACAGCCTTTTCTTTTCAGATATTATAATACCTTGCAAATGTAGAAACGACTATTAAGCTTCTTATCTTTCCTAATTAAGTCAGGCTTGCTAATATAAAAGAAACAATTTTAGGAAAAGGCTTCAAATGAATACCAGACTGTCTAGAATGGTCCTCCAAACCAGAGCAATATAATGCATCCTGCATAATGAAATCACCACAATTCAAACCAGTCAATTAAAATTTTGGATCTACTGCTCCGAGCAAATCATGACACAATACCATCATTCGGAAAGATGACAAAGCAAATTATTTCTGGTACAGAAGTTCCTTTAGAAATGAAAAATTACTCACCCTTTCATTATGATGAGATACATCGTGAACCACATCTGCACAACACAATTACATAGCCAGATGAATATAGCTCTCTGAGAACAACTAAAAATGCATGCGGAACTCGAGAGTGAAAGAATCTATAAAAAGAGTGGCAAGTCTGCACAATTCAATCATGACAATTCTAAGATCAAGAAAAAATGTTTCTTTAAGAGATAAGACTCCAACACAGAGCTTAGAAATGAAGTAGGTTCCAATATATGGATGCCAGCCTGATCCTTGGAGGATGAGAGACAGCTAAAACAGAAGCTATGAATGAGACAAGCCTGAACTGAGCAGATTGCAATCAAATAAAATAATTGTGCAATTATTTGTTTATTCATCAATGCCAGATGTAAGCTAACGTCAAAGTCTGGATAACAATACTTACCAAAGTCTGGAACACTAGGCTTCACAGCCAACGTCAAGCCAAGAAAGCAGTCCTCAGGGTCAGCACCAAAGTCCGACAATTTTAACTCAAGGGTTGGCTTTGCTCCTGTGAAATAATAATTAAGAATAATGATGCAGTTAAGCCCAAAATATAGTGAGGAACAGAAGAATATAAACAATAGATACTACGGGATAGGGAGAACTTACCTGTGTTACTTAGCTTCAGGTCAAGTGGATCATGGAGTGTACGAGGAATCCAAACGACCTAATACCAATTTTGAATAAGTTATAAATATATAACATGGCATTTCCACTATATAGGAGAAGAATAGAATACTTGAGATAATATATTACGTGGAAAAAGGGATGTTTTAATGATTCTTCTGCAGTTGGCCTCTTTGATGGGTCCCATGAGCATAGTTGCTAGATACAGTCAAAAGAGAATGCAAAGCCATTATACAAATCGTCATAGTAATTATTCAACGAAACCAATAGCTCAAACAACTCTTACTGTGATCAAATCAATAGCCTCTGGGCTTGCATTTGGAATGATATCAGAGAGGCTTGCAGGTGATATCTATTTACAAAACTGATATAATGAGTGAAAGCCGAGTAAGTTTGAAAGCACAAGTAACAGATCTTTGCAAAAGCTTACCTTCTCAACATTTAGAATGCCAAATAATCGTGATGTATTTGTCCCTTCAGGGAAGATAGTCAAGTCAGGCATACCCAGTACACAACATATCTTGAACAGCTGATCGATTTCACTGTCCAATAGTGGAAAGGGAAAAAAAATGTTCTGTAAGATGTAGTGAGAGGTTCTCCAAGGTTTACTATACTCAAGGTAAAAAGTTTAAGCAGCAAAGTGCTTGTCAATTGATCAGAACTGGTTAATGCATCACATGCAGCAGGCAACGAGCAAAAAAACAATAGATGATCAAACCAAAGAGATGAATTAGTACAAAGTTTCAAGAGAGCGAGATCCATTTTGACCAGTTGTAAATTACAAATATTTGACCAGAAATTGCTGGAATTCTGGCAGGTTTTGCACTTGGTGTTGCAAATATGTACAGTCAGTATTCCTAACACAACTAGGATCTTACTAGGATATTGTCTGAAGACACTAAATGAGAAAATATAAATTGAGGTCAGGTTCCAAATTAGAAATAATACTCGGCAAACCAATCAAATAATAATTATATTCCACTTTGAATCAATTTCACTAAATGCTGAGACACTAAATGCACAGCCAGGTTTCAAATAGATAAAGCAGATAATTTCCATACCAACAATAGAGTTATTTATAAGTATGTGAAGCATAATTATCTTTTACAATATTTTCTCATAAATGTAAACAATAAAGGTGGGAATAAGCTAATCACCTTTCGCCAGGAAAAATTGGGGACAAAGTGAAAAGCTCAGCTAGGATTGCACCTGCTGCCCACATGTCTGCAAATAATTTATTCATAATCATCATCACTCGAAGAATAACAAATCAAGAGATATTGAACTCGACAAGGAGGAAAAGCCTAATCATAACGCAACACCTCTCATACTCTCATAACCCCAAAATTTTCGACAAAGGAGAGCAATAAAAAGAAAGCAGGAAGGGGGGTTGTAATTTTCATGCTTACCAACTGCAGGAGTGTATGACTTAGCCTGCAATAGGACTTCCGGTGCTCGATACCTACAAAGGCCCACCACACAGTGGAAAAACTATTAGGCTGCATATCCCTAGACACGTGCAAACAAAAGAAGTAGCATTCACGTGCAAACATGCACTCGCCATATGCATGGGCATGTTCTAGATAAATAAAATACAGCTTAAGATGGATGCATGGTATACACCTATTTCCCAGTGGCCCTTACACATAAATAAAGAAGCTCAATGTGTATAAAGTTACATGACTGAAAATTACTCACCACCGTGTGGAAACATATTCGGTATAAGGGGGCGTTGATGATACTTCTCTAGCCAATCCAAAATCGGCAACTTTAAGAACATCATTTGTCACCAGCAAATTCTCTTCAAGGAGAAAACAATATCAGATTCTGAACATACAAAAGTGATCTTTTAAACTACATAGATGCTCAAAAGCACATCTCTGATAGTATGTCGTACCTGGTTTGAGATCTCGGTGAAAGTATCCTCTATTATGCATGTGATTTAATCCATGCAGCATTTGAGAAATAAAACTCCTAATCTCATCTTCTGGAAAAGGTCCTCGTTGTTCTTTCATTATTTCGTACAAATTATGTTTCTGTAAACATGAAATTTAGAATCACTCATGACAGGGATGAAATGAATTCAATAAGCTGGGGTTCATCCAACTTCCACATTAGGCCATGATACAATTTTGATTGAGATGAAAGTCATAACTGAAACAAATATAGATAACATGTCAATGACATGTGAAATCTCCCTCACCATGTATTCAAAAATAAGGAACACCTCATTGTTTTCCCTAACCGCCTCCTTCAACTTTATGATATTCGGATGATTTAATTTACGAAGGACCTGTACAAAGCATTTTTACATGTATCACTGACATCAACATGAGGGTACATCTATTGAGGGTACAACTATTGAATCATGCACTCTGACTAAAGTCTACCTTAATCTCTCGTAATCTCCAATATTCTTCCCAGAAAAAGAACTTTCTCTTCATTTTCTTGACAGCAACCTAGAAAAACAAAATAAAGCATCAAAATTATTATGTAAGTCTGAAACCCTAAATGATAATTCTATCTAGAAGTAACTATAAGTTTAATTCCATCTTCTGAGTCAGTAGAGGTTAAAATTATTACCAATAATTATTCTACTATCCAACCAAAGGTTAGCGAGACTTACACCTAAGTTATATAAATATTGTTAGATGTATTAGTTTCTTTTGTAAGGAGAAACATACAATTTCATTAGTTCTCCAATCACAAGCTTTATATACACTACCGCAAGTGCCATCCCCAAGCTCCTCCAAAATTTTGTATCTGGACAAACAAGTCAAACATATTACACTGGATCACAGAAATAAAAAAATAAAAAAACTATCATATTAAGCTCAATGAACTGTGAATCACTTGCCTTTCCATTTGAAATTTTGCAACAGATAATAGTCAACAATATTTCAGTGAAATTTAAACATTCTCCAAATTGTGGTGTCTATGCTGTCGAAACAGTTCTCGTCGTTAGCTTTTAGGCATGATACACTGCTAGACTCTAGTATCAAGCATTGGATATCATCAAGAATCCACTTGTCACTTTTGGGGCGATTCAAAATCACCAGGAAATTGATCAACATTTTGTGATCAAAGACGTGAAGCTCCAAAGACCAAGCATTAAACTTGATGCTGAAATGTCAGTCCATGTTCTCTACATATACTTTATATTAAGCTGCACACAAAATCCGGGGCTATTGAGCTGCAGTTGATGATAAAGGCAAAAACTTGATGAGTAGAACTTTTAACAAAACAGTCTATGGCAGTATGAATTATGAAGTAAAAGGAAAATGATATGTGTTGATTAGCTACAGCTACCTACTGTCTGGTTTCTTTAAAAACACAAACAATGCTTGGTCACCACTCAAACGCAGAGAAAACAACACCAAACAGTCCTTGGTCTCCCAAACCAAAACTCAGACCTACCATAATATCTAATTTGGCTAGGCATAGCAAACTTGAGCCAATCCAATGCTATTACAAAAACACTGCAGTTCTACCTTATTAAACATCGAACTATAAATTGATTAAAGATAGAAAATTTACAAACACACAGCCCCATCAATTCAAGCTTTAAACATGAAAATGCATACTTTATCAGATAACCAACTCCAAATACAGTAAAAAGAATCAAAATTTAGATAACAGAAACATCAACTGCACACCATCAACCTGGCCCAACAGAAATTGAGAAACAAAGAAACAAACAAAGCCCAGAATTCGGTTTCTTATAATTTTCTGAATTCTCATCCCCTGAGTTTCTTAAGAACCAAACAGAGCCTAGACTGAGAACCCAACTCTACATTAATCGGTTAAAAGTTTTAGAAACAAACAAACTCAAAGTCATCAAATTGAAAATAATTGGGAAGAGACTGAAATACTCACAATTTGAGGCTGAATTGAGAAGACCAGAGATGCAGATCAACAATGCATAATCACTTTTCTTCAATAAACCAGAAAATAATTGTGTATAATTCTAGTAGAGGAACAAAGATTTAAAAAAGATGGGAAATTTGGATGCTGGTGAAGCCATGAGCGTCATAAGAAGATACCGCATAAAATAAGAAGCAAAGAGAAAACAAGAAAGAAGAAGAAGATACCAAGCCAGGGAAATTAATATAGTATTTCTTTTTGTAATGATTTTATGGTTTAAATGTCTCTATTCACACTTTTTAATTTGCTATACACACATCTTCTTTTTATTTTCACATCAAACATCCATTTTTTCTTTTATGATTTCTTACTATACCTCCAAATTTTCTTAATTTTCTAAACACTTTATCAAGGCCGACTCGAATTTCTACCCAAAATCTTTGAGAATAGTTACACGATTGATATTTAATCTAATAATCATGTTCCTTCATCAATTTTCTTGAACATCTTTCGCACAATCGCACAAATTTATTTAACCAACAAAGAATATAACATCTAGTTACATATCATAATTAATGTATTTGTTTTTTTTTTCTGAATACTCAACCCAGAAGCTCTAAGTACGTATGTAGCCTTATTTTTCTTATCAAAAAAGCAGTTTTGTTTGATAAACTGAATTTTCTCATGCCTCCCGAGTTGAGCTCTATTTTCAGATGCAATACAAGAGATTGGCATATCTCAAGTATATAGGAAGAGAAAGTAGATGAGATTTGAAAGACTTATTTCTCCTACATCCATAAGAATACGAAACATTATTGTTAATTATACTGCATAATCACCATTGGCCGCTGATCAATATTGAAGGTTTTGTTCATCCCAATTATAGAAGTTGTATGAATAATTTGGAGATGTTGTATGGAGAAGAAGACTGCACAGTATTCACAGTATTTTTTTTTACAAAAGGATAAAATTAAAATTATAAAAGTTCAAAAAAAAAGTTGGAAATATAAATATCGAAAATGGAGGTGTGAATAGACGCAACATTTATCTTTTCGTTATACTATTTAAAACAAAAAATAGAAAATGTTTTGGTATGGTGGGCAATGGAGGTGGTCCCAATTGCTTATTTATTATATTTTAGTATTTTTATTTGTCAAAAATAATTTATGACTTGTTTGAGACTATTCCAAAGCAAACTTTAACTACGACAAGTGGTTCAGTGGAAACATTGAGTCCCGCCACTAGAACGTTTGATATGGAATCTCCATGTCATGTGTTCGAACGCTAGCGGCGTCAAAATATGTTTGCTGAATTATAAACGTGGTCAGGCACTGTGCTGCAATGCACAGTTGAACCATTTCACATGGACCGAGGGATTTGTCCTAGACCTAGGAAGTTTTTGGGCTCCAGGTACTAGATCCTAGGCGGCGGAAGTGGATCGCTTGTTCTTGTGGGATACGACCAAGTCACCTCCGGCTTAAAGGAGGGTCAAATCTATTTGTTACCGCCTTGCAGGTTCCTGTTGTGGTCTTCACGTTATGCACTGGGCCAGCGATGGTGGCCGAAAGAGGACACAATTCCGGCAAGTAGTAGTACCACACTGGACAATGAGATTCCAGCAGGGTTCGGTGGTTTGCAACAATGGCGACGGGTCATATCCAAGGCTACTTGGCTGCGCTGCATCTGTTTGGGCCGAGTCCAACAACATGGATGGTTAGTGTTGTGGGCCTTTGTTTATTGGCATGATGGATGATGAACCTCTCAACTTGGGTCAGAATTCAAGGAGGGCATCTACTATATGTCAGCCTTTTGTGCTTCATTTGGGCTTTTTCCGTGGGACCTGTGGGACTTCGGACTCTAATAGAGAATATGTCTAGCTAATTAAAAAGTGGTTCACATAAAATTTGACAGTTACAAATTTAGTCCAGGGCTTTTATGCTTTTCCATATTTTCTAGTATAAAGATGCGATAAGACTTTTCTTTGTCGTGCTGGATAATCCGATAGAGTTCTATATTATTATTACATTTTCTTAGTGAATTTTTAATCAACCTCCTAAAAAAACAATTCCAAGGAGGCTTACAAAGTGCTTTTATACAATTGTTTATTTTTACATCTTCAAAACACTTTTAGACTAGGAAGCACATGTTAGTGCTTCTCAAATGGTCGACGACTAACGAACTACAGAAGTGCAGATTAATTTGATAGACAGCTATATGATATTAACTTCGTTTAAATACCAACTTCCTTTTTCATCCTTTCTCTAATTTCATGAAAAAATAGTGATTTCATGTCATGAAAATGGAGTCTAAATGACCAATATGATATGGAGAACACCATGAGCTGACAGATTTATAGATACTGTGTATGTGTGTGTGGCTTATACACAGCCTTCTGAGTTCTGATATTTGATTAACTGCCTGCTAAAATTGGCAATTCAAAGCATAATACAACACTCAGCCTCCACAATAATCTTTCTGGTAGCATGACCATCTATGCTCTTAGCCCAAGCTTCTTCAACCTTGGTCAGAGGATACTCCTTGGAGTCGATCACTATCTTGAGCTTACCTTCTCTCACCAGGTTAACAAGATAATCTAGGTTCTCAGCCTTCGGAGCTAAGAGAAATGGCACTAGTTGCTTCTTGGAAAAGGTATGTTTTCCTACAGCAAAACTCATCACTGCATTGAGGCCGGGGGTGATATCGATAACCTTACCATTTGAGCTCAAATTGGCTTCAAAAGTCGACCACGGAATGCCTGTTGCACAGTGGATCACAACGTCATACTTCGGTCCAGAGGGAATTTTCAGAGTTGCTCCTTCGGGAGTCTTGTAGTCAAGAACTTCATCACCCCCTAAGCTCTTGACAAATTTAATGTTGCGTGCACCACAAGTGGTTGTCACACGAGTAGAATTTTGGTTCAGGGATAATTCGTTGTTCTTTCATTCATCCCAGTATGGGGTTAATATAGATGTACAATTGGTATCCTAATAGGAAAAGAAATGATATTTACATTCCCATTCCATAATTACATTCCCGTTTCACCTATACACATTTAATTCTAATTACAAGAGAATATTTTCAGTAATTCTTTCCAACACTCCCCCTCAAGTTGGAGCATAGATGTCAATCATACCCAACTTGTCGATCCATCCAAAAAATGCATGATGTGGCAAACCTTTAGTGGGCATGTCTGCTAACTGTTCTTCAGACGTTACATATGGGAAGCAAATGTTCTTTTTATCGAGATGGTCTCTAATGAAGTGTCGATCAATCTCCACATGCTTGGTTCTATCGTGTTGAACAGAATTATGGGCAATTTCAATTGTAGCAGTATTGTCACAATGCAGATCCATGGCTTTATGGAGCTTGAAACCTAGCTCCTTCAATACATTTCAAATCCATAGTAGTTCACATACCCCATTTGCCATTCCTCGGTATTCAGCCTCAGCACTAGAACGGGCAATCACATTTTGTTTCTTACTACGCCAGGTTACTAAGCTTCCTCCAATAAATGTGAAGTACCCAAATGTAGATGCCCTATTTGTTTTGTCACCTGCCCAGTCTGTATCAGAATAGCCTGTGACACCAAACTCTCCATTCTTGGAAAATAGTAGACCATTTCCAGGTGAAGATTTCAAGTACCTAAGTATTCGCATCACTGCCTCCATATGTTCTTCACTCAAATCATGCATGCACTGACTAACAACACTAACAGCATACACAATATCTGGACGAGTATGTGAAAGGTAAATTAGTCTCCCTACTAATCTTTTATACCTGCCTTTGTTCATCGGCACCTGACCAGGATACAACTCTAGTTTGTGATTCATCTCAATAGGAGTTTTAGCAGGTTTACAATCCAGCATTTCTGTTTCAGTAAGAAGATCAAGCACATACTTCCGTTGAGACAAAATGATTCCCAACTTGAATCTTGCAACTTCAATTCCCAAGAAATATTTCAGTGGACCCAAATCCTTCATCTCAAATTCTTGGGATAACCGCTTCTTTAAATCCTCCATCTCAGCTGGATCATCACCTGTAACAACCATGTCATCAACATATACAATCAGAGCAGTAATCTTACCACCCTTGCGTTTAATGAACAAGGTATGATCAGAGTTGCTTTGCCGATATCCAAACTTCTTCATTGCTCCAGAAAATCTCCCAAACCACGCTCTAGGAGATTGTTTCAATCCATACAGTGACTTCTTCAATCTACAGACTTTTCTAACATCACATGGCTTACAGGTAACACCCAGAGGAATATCCATGTACACCTCTTCTTCTAAATCTCCGTTCAGGAAAGCATTCTTCACATCAAATTGGTGTCATGGCCAGTCATGACGCGCTGCTAAGGCTATGAGGATACGTACAGTACTGATCTTTGCTACGGGAGCAAATGTCTCCTGATAGTCGACTCTATATCGCTGAGTATAACCTTTTACAACCAGACGAGCTTTATATCGATCAATGCTTCCATCTGCATTCAGCTTCACTGTAAATACCCATCTACATCCAACAGTCTTCTTTCCAGGTGGTGCAGAAACAGTGTCCCACGTTTCATTTTTTTGTAAAGCCTTCAGTTCTTCATTCATGACCTGCCTCCATTTTGGATCTGCCAAAGCATCCTGTACATTACTAAGAATAGATACTGTAGATAATTCACTAACAACAAGTGCATGTGTTCCAGTCAACCTGTGGTGAGATACAAAGGCAGTAATATGATATTTGGCTTTGGCTTCCATAGTTGGCTCATATTGCTTCTTTGGAACCCCCCTCGTATCTCGTTGAGATCTCCTTGGAGCAACCTCTACAGTGTCTGATTCAATATTATCAATACATACCTCATGTGAGATGTTCCGGGAAGGTTCTTCAGTTTATGGAGTAGAATGGAGATCTTCATGAGGCACTGCTTCAGAAAAGGTTTGATCTTCAGGTAGTGATGTTTCAGCTTCAGTTCTCGACCCATCAAAAATATCCTTCGATCCATCAAAGGTCCTTCCCAGGTTCGTTACTTCTGTAGTCCTCGATGGATCGAGAATTTCATTCGATCCATCAAAGGGTGCCCTTGGGTTCATCTCTCCTCCAGTCTTCGATGGATCGAGAATTTTCTTCGATCCATCGAAAGAGGGTCTCGGGTTTGCTCCTGAATTTCCAGCTTCAAAACTTCTCTCCAAGTTTTCTACTTCTTCAAATTCTGGTAGATTCAGAGATTTTCCTTCATGTATACTTCTCTCCCCCTGAAGGGAAGATGCTGAAACTCCCCCTGAATAATATGGTTCAGATTCACGAAATGCGATATCCAAATAAATATGCATCTTGTAATGGAGCGGGTCATAACAACGATAACCTTTTTGAAATTCAGCATACCCAACAAAAATGCACTTAGCAGCACATGGATCAAGCTTTCCCCTCAGTTGTTTGTTGATATGAACATACACAGTACACCCAAAAACTCTTGGCTCCAAATTTGGGAAGGATGGCACATTGAGCAACTGATGTAACTTTTGATACGGATTTTGAAACTCAATGACACGGGAAGGAGTGCGATTAATTAAGTATGCAGCAGAACGAACAGCTTCTCCCCACAAGTTCGATTTCACATTCATGCCAAAGAGAGAGGCCCGAACAACTTCCATGATCTGTCTATTCTTCCTTTCAGCTAATCCATTTTGTTGGGGAGTGTAAGCAATGGAAGTCTGGTGTCGAATCTCATGAGTACTTAAGTATGTTGTCATTTCACCATTCACATATTCGCCACCATTGTCAGACCGAAGAACCCGAATTTGCTGCTGATACTGGGTTGCCACCATCTTGTGAAATTCAGTAAATCTATGAAACACATCGCTTTTATACTTCATTAAGGAGACCCAAGTCATTTTGGTGCATTCATCAATAAAAGTCACAAAATACCTAAAGCCAGAGCGGGTGGGAACTTAGGCAGGACCCCAAACATCCGAATGAATTTTCATAAAAGGGACAGAACATTTGAATAAACTTGGCGAATAAGTACTACGGTGACTCTTGGCAAACTCACATATTTCACACTGAAAGTCTGATGTATTTACACGTGAAAAGAGTTGAGGTTGAAGCTTCTGTAGATATTGAAAATTCACATGACCCAAACGATGGTGTCATAATCATACATCTTCCTTAGCTTTATCCAAACTGATGGTATTATTCGCCAGTCCCGATAATTTCAATTGTTGTGCTCCACCGTTTGTCAGATCAAGATAATATAATTTCTCCTTTCGAATGCCATAACCAAGAATTTTTCTAGTCACAAGATCTTGAAGGATACAAAAGTCTGGATAGAAAGTGACAGAACATCCAAGTGCTGTAGTTATCTGACTAACAAATAGAAGGTTATAGGCAAGAGAGGGAACAACGAGAACAGAGTCTATTGACAAATTATCAGATATCTTGACAGAACCTTCACCAATAATAGGAGATGGAGAACCATTAACAGTAGACACAACGTGTTGAGGGGATGGATTAATGGTCTGTACCAGACTGGGGGTGTTCGTCATGTGATCAGTTGCACCAGTATCAATGATCCAGGTAGGAGTAGAAGATGACGCAGAGAAGGATGATGCATTACTTTTCATCCCTGATTCAACTATATGAGTAGAAGTAATTGATGATCCACGCGATATCTTCATATTTTAAACAATAAGGTTTGTAAGATTCAAGATTTCAAGGGTTCAAGGGTTTTAATTCAGGGATTTCATGTACAACGGAAGAAATAATTCAGTGGTGATAATTTAGGGTTTTTCAGTGGTGATGGAAATTCAGGGGTTTTCAACTTCAATTCGGGGTTTCACGGTTCAGGATTTCGATTCCGAGAGTATTCAGAGTTTTGCGCTTTGATACCAAGTAGAATTTTGGTTCAGGGATAATTCGTTGTTCCTTCATTCATCCAAGTATGGGGTTAATATAGATGTACAATTGGTATCCTAATAGGAAATGAAAGGATATTTACATTCCCATTCCATAATTACATTCTCGTTTCACCTATACACATTTAATTCTAATTACAAGAGAATATCAAGAGAATTTTTTCAGTAATTCTTTCCAACAACATGAGTGTTCCCAAGCTTTGCTAACTGAACTGCATAATGACCTACACCGCCTGAGGCGACTGTGATCAGAATGTTTGCTTGTTGACCGCTTCCATCAAGCTTGACTCCAGCGGAGTTGATGAGGGCCTGGTGAGCTGTGAGACCAGCCACGGGTAATCCTACCGCAGTGGCTGCTGAGACTTCGGATGGCCTTGCAACAGTCAAGCTGTCCTTTGTCACGGTAAGCTCAGCTAGCCCACCCCCTACCTATCATTCACCAAGAACAGCAATTGACAAAATGAGTAATCACCAACTTCTGCACGATGCTGAACCATCATTTCTATCACCTGGTTTGCAATTTAGAACATAATGTTTATTGAACTTAACAGCTTAGTGATCAACCTGTGATAGTTTTGTGTTAAAGTTTCTTCAACACAGGCCATACTTGCGTAGCTCTAATATTTTGAGTGCAATGGTCAAAATGAACATATGTCCATAGAAACTTACAAGAGGGTTAACCATAGCTACGACTTTTTCATCGGCTTTGAAATTTTTGACTTCTGGTCCGACCTCTACTGCTTCTCCTGCCACATCAGTGCCTATTCCAACATACTACATGTTCAGTACACAGAACTACTGGCGGAGAAACACCAACTGGAATCATAACGACAGAACTACTAGTGGAGAAACACCAACTGGAATCATAACGCTGTAAAACTGATATAAAATTATCAAAAAACAGAATGCTACACGCCTATAACTGGAAATTTGATCCAACTGATTTAGAACATTTCATTATCTCTGTTCAAGAAAAATCTGGTTAAAATTCGTATGATTTCTAAAATGAAGCAAAATGTAAAGGTATAACCGTATGAACATGGGAACTCATCCCCTACGTACATAAGGGTGTTGAAATAAATACCGGGAATGTGTGGGAACTTGCGAGGCAACAAAGGCCAAAGCATGCCTTTTTGCACTTTCCAATCAAATGGGTTTAGACTCGCTGCCTCCAATTTCAGCAAGACCTCATCCTTATTCGGAATCGGAATTGGAACTTCAACATGCTGCACCAACCAACCAAATTCTATTATACCCAAAAAGCCAAAAGATCGACTTGTACTCATCATATACTCTAGTTCAATGCTCAATTATCTACATTCAAGCACTCCTACATAGACAAATTGACTGGACTCCTGAAACTCATTCAAGATCACACATGGTATTAAAAATTCAAATTATGACATGCCCCATTTCTAAATGCATATGATTTTGAATTGTCCTAAATGGTTACTATTCATTAGGATCACCAAGACTACCCGGAAATTATTCTAGAAAGTTTCAAGAGAAAACTGAAGAAAATGAGGAGGACTAGGCTAAACCTCGAGGCCAGAGGGTCCTCCGCCATAGCCATTGTACTGAAGCGTATGCATGAGCTTTTTCGCCATGATCAGCTTCACTTCTCAGAACAACTTAGGGAATCTTCAACAGATATCCCAAAGCTATAATTTTTTGAAAATTAACAGAATTTTAGCTAAAATAGCTTCCAATAGCAACCCTATAGCCAAGTCAATTTTAGCTTCCCGAAATAATCTCTAGCTACTTTTAACAATTTAGAAGAGAGAATATAGCTTGAAGTTAAAATCCCTCAACGTTCAATTTTTCAGTTAAACGTCCCAAATTTTCAGAATAAGGATTCTCCACCTCTTTAAAGAACAGACGCGTTCCACTTCTCCACTCTTCTGATGCGTCGTGCGTCTTCTATTCTGGTATGTATTCTTTGTTCTCTTTCTTGATTTTTTTCACTCTATTGCCCAATTTTATTTATCTGGAATGAATTTGCTAGCAGTTGTATTCACATTCAATTCAAACTAGTGATGATTGATGCTCAATTTCTTGCTATTTGAATGAATATCGTTTAGCCCACTCGATATTGTTATCTCTCTTTGTTTGTCGCCTGCAAACTTTGGAATTCATGAGCGAGGTTTTTGATAAATTATAATCATCCCACTTATTTGGTTACTTCATGTACAGGGTGTTCTCTTCTTTGATCATATGCTAACGGAGTTCTTTGGAGTTCTTTGAAGCATCTCTGAACAGCTACAGGTTATTAACCAACAATGATACTTCCAAATCTCTTATCTCATTATAGGCTTTGAACTAATTGAAACTAAAAGCTTCCCGTTTTCTTTCTTTTAGTGTATGAGGATCTATATTCTTTTAGGGAGACTTTTTTTCTTTAGATATGTTTTATTGTTGATGTTTGCCTAAATGAAATATTCTACTAAAGATGGCATTAATCGACTTATCCACCATCACCTAATCTGCTTCATGAAGATAAGAACTTTCACCATCATGAAAGATAATGTTGTTGAATTGATAGAGTACGAACGACTACAACTTGTATAAAATTGAAATCGGATAGTAGCTAATACTCCTAGTAGACATTGGATCTCAATTAAACTTTACTGAACAATGTTTGTTATTGGTGGAATTCAAACGATAACTATAGTCTCATTCTTATCCATGTCGGTCAAGAAAACGAATACAAGAGTATATGATCGTGCATGTGCTAGTTGAAGAAGCTAAGTTATGATTATAATGCTAATATATGACGTATATGCATATCTAATTGCTTGTTTCTGAGCTTGGTGGAGGTTATGAATTGGTATTTCACATATATTATTTTAGAAGTATCATGCTATGTAGCAATGGAACAGATTTCAATTGAATATGCCTATTGTTGTTAATGTTCCCAAGTATTTATCTTATGCAGAATGGAATCTGGAAATAATTTTTCCTACACTGAACTCCTTAACCAAGGGTTGATACCTAATGTTGTGTTTCCTATCAATGATGATGACCTGGCAAATGGTTATATGTATGAAGAGCCTATTGTGATGTCTGATACTCAAGATGGATCTTCCTCGAAGAGGACATCATCCAGAGCTGCCAATTACTCAGTTCAAGAAGATCTTCTTTTAGTATCTTCTTGGCTAAATGTTGGTCTTGATCCCATATATGGAAACGACCAAAAAAGTGATAGATATTGGGAAGCCATCTGGGAGCATTTTCATAACAATAAGAACTTTGAAAGTGAAAGACAAAGGACTTCTTTGCAACATCGTTGGACGTCAATTCAAGCATCTGTTAACAAATTTTGTGGATTCTATGAACAAGTTCAATATCAACAAAAGAGTGGGGAGAATGAGAGCGACAAGGTAATCGAAGTAGGTATATATATGTTTTCAATATGAAGTAGTTTAATTCCATTTTATATTGTTATGAATTTTTTGTTATATACTTGCAGATCCAATGAGCCAAACAAATGTACAAGAACAAATACAATAAAGCATTTACACAGGAACACAGTTGGAATGTGATGAAGCGCCATCCAAAATGGCTTTCTCAGTATGGTAGTAAGGCTAAAGTAACTACAAAAATGAGGAGATCTATAAACTCAGAGAAAGTGAATGGTACAATAAATTCAGAAGAAGGCAATGGTGCAACTATTCAGCCATCAACCATGGATCATCCAATTGGCCAAAAGCAGGCAAAAGACTTGTTGAAGACAGAAAAGGTTAACTAAAGTTTGACTTCAGAATTGCAACAACTTAGGGAACTCAAAGCACGAGAAATCGAGAAGAAAGAAGAGAGTTTTCAGTTGTTGTTATCTCAAGATCAGGAGATAATCAATCTGAAGGCAAAGAAGGAGCAAACAAAAGAACAAAGAGATGATGATAGGATAATGTTGATGGATCTTACTACCCTAAATCCAGTGCAAGCAGAATATATCAAAGATCGTCAACAAGAAATCATGGCAAAAAGGGCTAGAATACATCCAAGTAAAACTACATCTTATGCACCTTACGATTAGCTTGCCATTTCTGATATGTTGTCTGCTTGGCATTTGTGGTCTTTATGTTTGAATGAATTTGGACTTTAAATTGTTCGTACTTAAGTTTCATTGTTTAGGTACTGATTTTATGATATAAATGATGATTAGTTTCATTATTTAATAAATGGAAGGTGAAAAGTATGGTGAACAACTGATGGATGTTTAGTTCCAATTCCTTTCATCTTATTGGATGCTCTAATATAGTTACGTACGTATATAAAAACTCTTAGTTGAGGTTATGGATCGATGGAAAAGCATGCATATGTGAAAGGATTCGACTCCGATTTAGTTGCCTAAACCGAAATCAAATCCCTTCGAAAACATGACCTTAAAATTTTTTTTGCCAGAGTTTACTTTGAAATACGTGATCCAAAATTAGAACCTACAAAGAGAATCACTCTTCAAATATTCCACAAAAGCCAAACCGCGGGGCTCCGTTCCCCATCCGGATTTCTCGACATCATATACAACAATAAACCACAAGGTTTATAAGAAATTCAGAAAATATTTAGGAGTAAACTTAACTGAAAAACATAACATAAGTATTCAGAGCGACGCTTATACACATCATATACAACCAGTAGGTCGAATTGAGAACATACGTACACGAGCTGAAGTGTGACTTGAACTCTACGCCTCCACCGTCGACATGCAACCCCGGAATTCAAACTGCAAACTGGGCAAAAGAAACCGAAAAGCCCAGGGGAAGGCAAATGAAATCGTTAGAGTGAGTGGACGAAAATAATAATATGCATTTTCACCAATATAAACATGAAATCATGATGCGAGTCTAAAATCATCAAACACAGGTAAGGTGGTTATCATAACCGACCTGGATACCGAATAAAATGTGGAGGCCGTAACTCGAGTACATTTTCCTCAAAGTTACAATCCTGCTTAACCAAGTAAGGGGCTTGTCATAACCTTCCTGGGAGTCATATAATCACGGGTCAGACGTTTGTCATAACCCCCCCCCCTCCCCCCCGGAGCATCTCAGGGATCAGCCGAGAAGCCAATGCATCGATGCATCCATATATCCATAATCCATGTAAAACAAATCATATATGTGCCTCCAAGTAAAAATACATAATCATAATTGCATACTCGTAAAATGCATAACATAAAATGCATAATCAAGACTCGCAAATCGACAGTGAAAATCAAAGTGTCCACTCACAGTACGAAGCTAACTCTGAGATCCAGCGGAAGATCCCTCACCAAACACTTAATCACGATCACCTGAACAATAGGAATATGATCAATACATAAAAAATTCCAACATACGGAGCTAATACGTCAAGAACCCCGCGTTCTCGAAAGACGTATCGCTCGAAATATCGACGAGGATAGCAAAATTCTCAAAATACACCCAAACAACCCTCGTCCCAAATTAGAACACTCAAATTGACTCAAAAACCTCACCATTGAGTTTGGCACCCGAAAACAAGTGAAACGACATAAAACTTGCCAAAAATCTCACATCATCGGAGCTTCGCCGCGCACGGTGGCGCGTGGGGCCGCCGCCCATCGGAATCCGACCAGCCCAGAAATCTTCAACATATACATCAGTTTGAAGATTTAGTCATTTTCAACAACTTTATAGTTCAAAGTTAAGCCCAATTTTAACCTGAAAAGGTCCAAAACTCACTATGAAGTTTGAAAACCTTGCCGGAATTTAATTTCTCCGATCGGCCACCACCGAGCACAGCAAGGGCGAGATCACTTGAGATAGACCCACCATCCCAAGTGCTACAAAACCCTCACAAGGTCGACCCCCATCGCCGCCGTCTCCGCCACCTCCGTCGCCGGCGAATTCGGCCGGAGTTCCCCAAACTTCATCACGTCGTATCTTCTTCATCCGGCAACCAAATTCGATGATCCATCTATCAAAAGAAAGAGGAGCTTGAGCCCAACAAATTCCATGAAGGAACCACGGCCAAATATTGCCGGAATAGAGCTCACCAATGCCGAGAAGGTCACGGCCCAAACGGGTCAGTTTTGACCCTCGGGTCAACGCGGTCAACCCCCAAATTTCCCAAAATGGAAACTTTCCATTTATATCTCGTATTTATACCGTATACATTCCATATACATACATGCCCAAATCAACGGTTCAAAACAAATCTGATCAAAATCGGACGGTCACGATTAAATTAACATTCACCAACCGACTTCAAAACTCGATAAAACATTGCTCGCTTAACCAAAAAATTCCCCGAAAATTCCTACGAGCTCAAAATAAAATCCTCTACAATTTCTACGAAGGAACACAAACCCACGAGTACGATTAATTTACAATAATCACGGCTCGAACCAATATGTGCACATTCCACGGTTCGGGTCGTTACAATATTTCATATACTTTGTATGTAAATTACATAATCATATATATAGCTCTATCTTGCTGCTTGATCTGATTGATCACTCAATATGTTCTACTACGTGAACATAACACATGTTAAGTTATGAATCAAGGAGATATAATACCGTATAGTGTCCGTTTTGTGGTGTTATGGTCTTTGTTGAACTGAATTTGGATCAGTATGTAATTTCTGTGATATGTTATGGTGCTGCAAGTTTTGAATTTATCGTTGGTAAAGGAAGTGATCGAATCCTTGATGATGGGGTCACTTCGTTATTGTTTCTACCGAATTACGCGCTGGACGTAATCTGGCAGAAGCAAGTACGAGTACTCCTTCTCCTTCTTGTTCGTTCGAACGTTGGGGATGTTCGGATGGTCGGGTGCTTCCTCTCCTTTCGGGTATGCGGGTACGCGTGTTCGGGTATGGCTGTTAGAAGAATACAACAACAAACGGACAGTCAGGGGTCGAGACGGGGTGGCCCGCCTTCAACGCTCCGATGCCTAAGTTAGATGATGTATTGGATATGACAGTCAAGCGAACGTGCGTGTGAATAGTGTGTAGTGTTTAATGAGATAGGATCAGATGTCGTTACCTGTAATAAATACCTTATATATATAGGTGGTTGAGATCGTTGTTCACTTGTGCTCTTCGATGTGGGACTGGTCTGGTTCTGCTGATGTGTGGTCCGCACATTCGGACTTGCGCCCCACGAGCGCGTGTGCGCTCGGATGAGGTCGGTCTGGTGAGTAAAGTTGAAGCCTTCCTGGTGGTCTTCCGGTCGGTCGGGTAGGTGTTGATTTCCTGCTTTAAGCGGATAAGTATTTTAATCGGACAACTAATGCTATACAAACAAGTCCCCCAAGTCCCCAAGTCAAAGAGAACTTTCTTGACTGGGGAGTTGAAAAAGGGTTCGTGCGATTAAACAAAAATACTTATCCGGTTGAGCTGTGGTGCGTGGTCATGTAACCCCCAAGTCCCCCAACTCTCCAGTCAAGGAAGGGCTCGCATGACGGAGTGGGTGCCTGGGCGTCCGATCTTGTACCTGTTTGTGTGGGTCTGTACCTGTGGGCCCGGCGTCCAAACGAGTCTTGCTGTTTGGAGCCGCGCGCCCGTGGAGTGTTGCCTGGTAAAACATTTATAGGGGCAATCATAGATATATAGTTTATGCAAATGTGTGAATGTATGGTATGATGCATGAATGTATGGTATGATGTTGTGAATGTATGCGAATGTTTTTCGTAACACCAGCGTTGGGATGCCGTGGTGCACCGCGTATGTCAACGGGGATGCCGTCGCGTACGGTGTAACGTCAACGGTGGGATCAAGACCGCGACGTACAAGTAACGCGCACGGAGGGGACGGACCGCGTACCCGTGCCGTTCTTCGGATTAGCAAGCCCAGAGAGCAGGCGGACCGCATGCCTCTGTCAGGACAGCCGGCTTGCAATAGCGCCCGGTGAGGGCGTACCCTAGCTCGCGACACTCATCGGTCTCGGATCGCGCAAGGAGGGGACGGACCGCACGCCCTTGCCGTCCGAGTCGGCGAGTCGATCGTTAACGTTGCGCTCACACGGAGGGGCAACACCCCACGCCCGTGCCGCCCATCGACTTAGCACACCCAAAGAGGAGTTGGCCCCATGCCTCTGTCATGACAGCCGGCTTGCGCTTCGATCGTGTAACGGTGCGCTCACGGAGAGGACGGACCCCACACCCGTGCCGCCCATCGGTCTCAGCGCGCGCAAAGAGGGGGCGGACCCCATGCCTCTGCCGCCTGACCCGACTTGCTTTCTAACGTTTACGCGTACGGAGAGGAAGAAACCCCATGCCCATACGGCGTAAGTTCTTCATTCGGCGCGCGTCCGAAAAGGGAACTCGGACGTTCACCCTCTTTTCGGGGCGCCCGAATGGTGTTGTACTAACCTGATGGTATCGTGTGGGCGCATGGGCGTGTGGGAGTTACTTGCGCCAGCCCGGGGGGGGGGGGGAGGAGTGACGTGACTTACCTTGGGTGCGGTGATTCTGTCTGACGAAGTGTTCTTTGAGGTGACATTCCTTTTGACTTCTCCTTGGGAACCGTTGTGTAATAAATGCTAGCTGTCGTAATTAATGCCGGCGTGGCCTGGGCATTAAATGCTGGTGTCGTCATAACTGCTCGAAGGGCAGACGTCACACGCGTGGGAGTGTGGGTTGGTGCATGGGCGCCACGTGTCGATCTGTTGGAGACCGTGTTAGGGTTTGAAAACCAAGGCGGGAAGCTGAAGAGTTGGCGCGGTTACTTAGGAGGGCAAGTAAATCGCCCTGGGCCACGTGTCGTGATCCGACGGTGGACACGCGAAAATGGACGGCTGGCGTTCGTTCGCGTGTTCGTCTGATCAGTATAAATAAGGCTCTGGTCTTCTTCGTCTTCATCACTTTCAGATTTTACCGAAACGCTGCCGAAATCACTCTGCAACCTGCCTCCCTGATTTTTGTGTTCGTGCTCTCTTCTTGCCGGAATACGTGCTCGACGTGCAACCTTCAATCCACAAAAACTCAATCTGGTGAGGCTCTCGTCCCTTCTGTTTTTGTTCTGTTTGTTGTTTGTGTTGTTTTTCTTGCTTTTTCTGGGTTCTGAACTCAAGAACAGGGCATGTTCTTGAGTGGTGGTGGTTTTGATTTGTTTCTGGGTAGTTTGGTGGGTTTTTGGTGTTTCTGCTAGGGAATTTTTTGCTAAGTGTGGGTTTTTCGCGTGCGTGCGGCTAGGAATGGAGCCAGTAGAGATATCAAGCGGGCAATCACGCGAGCGCATGTACATAGAGGGGGTGGGGTGGATTAGTTGTAGGTCATGTACGAGCGTGTCGAGTACGTCGTCGTACGAGTCTGTGTTGAGTGTGACGCCCCTTTGATGTATTCCTAATACCTCTCCCGTGGTGCAGTCAATGGATGCCAGGCAGGCGCGCGCCAACGCAGGATTGGAAAGCTCGTCGGGGTTGTCGGGCGGGTACTCGGGTGGTTCTGATCCGTGGGGTGAGGAGAGCGTGCAGGGGGGAGAATCCGTCCCTCAGTTTGCGGAAGGTGGGCCCGTACACTGGGTGCTACCAGACGGGATGTCGGTTCAAGAGCCGGAGCGCACGCCGTCCGTATCGGAGATGGCCAGATGGGCGCGCAACTACCATATCCCGGGCTCCGTGCATCTGCGGATACCTGGCAAGGGCGATACGTTTACCCGTCCTCCGCCCGGGCACGTATGCCTGAGCGAATTTCATCTCAAGGCCGGGATCAAGCTGCCACTGCATCCGTTCTTTCAATATATGTTGGCGCTGCTGAGGATCTCTCTCGGCCAATACGGGCCCACGCTCACCCGCACGCTCGTGGCAATGTTCAACATCTTCCGGGTGAGCGGGATGGATCAGCCGACGCGGGCGGAGTTCCTCCATTTCTTCCGTCTTCGGTACTCTACGCGCCAGAGGGACTCGGGGACCTTCACGGTGGAGCCCCGCGTGAAGTGGTGGTTGGTGGACCCGCCAAGCTCTTCAACCTCCAGGCGTACGATCAACTATTTGGTGGGGGGTGACTGGGAGTTCGGCGCCTTCCCGCCTGAGTATGCCGCCAACGCTGACCAGATTGATCGAGTCCCCCAGGCCTTCCATCTACTTGACCTGAACGAGTATCCGCTTACGCCTGCCGAGGAGGCCAGGGTAGCCCGCCTAAAGTTTGTTTTTGACCCGGCGCCCGAGTCAAGATATTTCTGGGCAGCGTCTCGCCAAGCCGCCTGGTCCGTGGGTCATGTAGTTTGTTGGTAGGAGTAGGAGTGGATTTTGCTAACTGTTTTCTTCTGTCGCTGACCTTCCGTTTGTGTGTCTTGCAGTAAAAATGATGAAGTCCAAGGCCACAGATAAGGACGAGGCGCTCAAGCGCCGTATGGCCGCAATGCTGGAGACTGCCGCGAAGGTCCGCAAGGTGGCAGATGACGGGCTCGGTGGGCTCGTGCTGGGGGAGACCACTCAACCGAAGATTCCAATCCCCCACGTGGCTGATTTTGCCCAGCCCATACAGGCGGATGCTCCTCGCCCGCCCCCAGGGAATGTCGTTGGCCCCAAGGCTCAAGCGCGAGCGGAGCGTGAGCAGCAGCACCGCGAGAAGCGGCAAGGGGAGCGTGACCAGCGCTGGTCCGACCGGGATGATCTGCGGGATAGGCGGGAGGCTTCTCGTATGCCTCAGTCATCGGCTCGTACTCCTGTCACTCCTCAGTCGTCCAGCCGTCCGCCAAGTCCCCCACGGGTGTCCAGGCAGGGGGGTACTGGTGAGCCTCCATTGAAGCAGCCGAGGACGGATAGTCCGTTTGCCTTCTGTGCACCGTTAATGGAGGCCGTCGAGCTCGGGGTGAAGTCCGTCACTGGGCTGATACCGCAGGCGGCGGCTGCTGGTCCGGATGAGATGGACAGGGCGTACAACCTCTGCACAGTGATGCAATATAAGCTCTTCCAGGCGCGCGAGCGTTATGCCAACGAACGGTACTCGAATGGGATGAATGAGGAGATGCACAAGCTTGCCGAGGAAAACAAGAGGCTCCTGCACGGTCAGTCCAAGGCGGATGAGCTGGCGGATCGTCTGCGGCGCGAAGTCCGGGGGGCGGCGGAGCGAGAGGCGCTGCATAAGGCCGAGCGTGACACTGCCCTGGTTGCGCTGGAAGAGGCAAAGGCTGAGGCGGCCAACCAGGTGGCGGAGATGGAGTCCCGCCTGATGGAGGCTGAGCACCAGGCCTGGACGAAAGAGCGCGTCCATCAAGCCCAAGCGGAGGCGGTTGCCGTCTTCAAGAATTCCTCGGAGTTCCAGGAGTTGGTGGCCGCTGAGGCTGATGTCCAGGTGGCTGAGTTCCAGGAAGTGGTATCGCCCTTCCTGGACTTGGTGCGCTACCGGGCCTTCCTGTAGGAGCAGGCGGGTAAGGCTTCCGCACAGCCAAGTCAAGAGCCGGTGGTGGAGCAGACTGTGGAGGTGGCGGCCGAGGAAGTGGCAACCGAGCGAGCGGCGGGTGGAGCAGGTGGTGGATCAGTAGAGTAGCTTTTCTTTTGCTTTGTAGTGTAGTAATTTTTTGTAATCGGGCCTTCCTGCCTTTGATTTCCGCCTGAAGTTTTTGTAATAGAGCGGATGAATGAAGTTTATTTTCCTTTCGTTCGTGTGCCTTGTTTTTTTTATGATTTTTGTTTGGCATCTTTTGAGCAACTCACGCGAACGCGCGCTTGCTCTTTAAATGGAATTTTGACCAAGTATTACAGCTTTGCGAGTAGCCTATCCCCAGTCCCCCGAGTACTTGGGCGGGCGGGCTAAGGACAAGCAAACGCAACAATAATTGTTACACTTAAAGAAATGAAAGTACAACATAGCTAATTTTAATGAAAGTACTTCCTCAAGTGTTGGATGTTCCACGGGTGCCGCAGTCGTTGACCCTGCATGTTCCTGAGGTAGAAAGTGCTGGCGCTTATCACCTCGTCCACGATGTACGGGCATTCCCACAATGGGCGAAGCGCCTTCACCTTCGGTTGGATCGCCTTCATCACCCAGTCCCCCAGTTGGATTGGGCGAGCCCGTATGCGCTGATTGTATAATCGCGCGATCCTCTGCTTGTTCGCGGCATTGTGGAGGTGCGCCATGTCTCTTCGTTCCTCCAACAGGTCGTTGTTGAGCCTCAACCCTTCGATGTTCGTGCGTGGATCGTACCCCTCGATCCGTGGGCTCTGATGGGTAATCTCTAGGGGTAGCACGGCTTCTGTTCCGAACGTCAGGCTGAACGGGGTTTCGCCCGTGGAAGCGTTGGCGGTCGTTTGGATGGACCACAGAATTTCTGGGACGACCTCGGGCCAACGCCCGTAACCCACATCCCCAGGTTCAATATCTTCAATTTTCTTTTTGATACCAGCCTTGATGATTTTGTTCGCTGCTTCCACTTGCCCGTTTGTCTGGGGGTGCGCTGGTGAGGCGAAGATGAGATCCGTCCCCTGGCGCTTGCAAAAGGCTATGAGCCTGGGGTTGTTGAACTGCGGCCCGTTGTCCGTTATGATGCTGATCGGCGTCCCATATCGACAGAAGAGGAAATGCCAGAGGAAGCGCTCCACCTTCTCCGTGGTGATCTTCGCCATTGGTTGGGCCTCAATGAACTTCGTATGGTAGTCGATGATGACGATCAGATACCTATACTGCCCTTTCGACTTCGGAAGTTCTCCGATCAGGTCCAGTCCCCACTGTGCGAATGGAACGGGTGACAGGAGGATGGACAGCGGGACGGCGGGCGTGTGGTGGTGGTGTGCGTGCAGCTGGCACTGGTGACACTTGTTCTTCAGCGCCGTGGCGTCCGCGTGGATGGTGGGCCACCAAAAGCCGGATCGAAGGGCCTTGTGTGCGATCGACCTGGCGCCCGCATGATGGCTGCACGTGCCCGAGTGGATTTCTTTTAGGATCAGGTTGCCTTTTGTTGGAGTGACGTATTTGAGACTTGCCCAAGTCCTCCCCTATCGGTACAGTGCGCCATCCCGTACGCTGAAGTTGGCCGCCCGTGCGACAATGGTTCTGGCCTCCCGCTTGTCTTCTGGTAGCTCCCCCTGGTCTTGTAAGCGACGAGCACGTCCATGTAGCTATGCTCGTGTGGTTCGATTGCCAGAATCTGCTCCGTTCCTGAGATGCTCGGTCGTCGCAGTACTTCGACGATGCGTTGTCCTGGTCCTGTGTGCACGGGTGCCGTGGCCAATCGGGTCAGTTTGTTCGCTTTCGCATTGAACCCTCGGTGTATATGGTTGATGTTGACGTATTTGAATCCCTTGAGTAGCGCTTTCACGTGCTTCAGATAGGCGATCATGGACTCCCCATTCGCCTGGAATTCTCCTTCGACCTGGCTCACCACCAATTGTGAGTCACTGAATATGTTGAGGTCGGGCGCCTCCGAATTCTTGGCCAGTTGCAGGCCCGCAATGAGCGCCTCGTACTCGGCCTCATTGTTGGTTGTCTTGAATTCGAACTTGAGGGCGTACTCCGCGTTTACCCATCCCGGTCCGATCAGGATGATCTCGGTGCCGCTCACCTTCTTTGTGCACGAACCATCGACGTAGAGGTTCCACTCCGACAACGGTCGCTCCTTGACCTCCGAATTGTCGGACGCCTCTACCGTCGGGTCGTCGGGCGTTTGGACCGGCACCCCCTCTATCTCCGTGTATTCGGCAATAAAGTCCGCCACTGCCTGTCCTTTGATTGCCGTGCGGGGTTTGTACTGGAGGTTGAATTCACTGAGTTCGATAGCCCACTTCGCCAGGCGGCCGCTGTGGTCGGGCGATTGAAGTATTTGGCGCAAGGGCACGTTGGTGAGGATGTGGATGCTGTGCGCCTGGAAGTATGGCCTCAACCGTCAGGCGGCGGTAACGAGCGCGAGCGCCATCTTCTCGATTGTTGGATATCGGGTCTCAGCGCCTGTCATGCCCTTCCCTGAGAAGAAAACGGGCAACTCCGTGCAGTCCTCCCTGCGGACGAGGGCAGAACTGACGGCCGTGAGGGAAGCGGCTAGGTAGATGTACAAAACTTCTCCTCGGATGGGCCTGGAGAGGAGCGGTATGGACGCCAAGTATTCCTTGATCTGAAGGAAAGATGCCTCACATTCGGGCGTCCACACAACTTAGCGCTTGTTCGTCGTTCGTAGGGCTTTAAAGAACGGGGCACATCTGTCCGAGTAGCGGGATATGAATCGATTCAGGGACGCGAGCTTGCCCGTGAGGCTCTGCAGGTCCACTCTCTTGACTGGCGGCTTCATGTCGATGATGGCCTTTACCTTGGCGGGCGCGGCTTCGTTCCCCTGTTGGCTGACAATGTACCCAAGGAATTTGCTGTTGGTGACCCCGAACGTGCACTTGGCGGGGTTCAACCTTATGCCGTTCTTGATGAGGACGTCGAGCACAGTCCCCGAGTTCTGGACGTGGTCGACCGCCTGGACGCTCTTCACCAGTATGTCATCCACGTACACGTCCACAATGTTGCCAATCAGGCCATGAAACATCGCGTTCATGAGCCTCTGGTACGTGGAGCCAACATTCTTCAACCCGAATGGCATGCCGATGTAGCAATACAGGCCCTTGTCCGTGACAAACGTCGTCGCCTCCTGGTCTTCGGAGTCCATGAAGATCTGGTTGTAGCCCGAATACGTGTCCATCATCGACAGGAGCTCATGCCCTGCTGTCGCATCCACCAGCTGATCGATCCTTGGCAGGGGGAAGCTGTCCTTCGGGCACGCCTTGTTGAGATCGCTGTAATCGATGCACATCCTCCACTTCTTGTTGCTCTTCTGCACCATCACAGCGTTGGAAATCCATTTTGGATAATACACCTTGCGGATGAACCCGATTCCCAGCAATCGGTCCACCTCCTCGTGCATTGCCGCGTAATGCTCCGCTTTATACGCTCGCCTCTTCTGCTTTATTGCCCGGGCGCCGGCGCTGATGCTCAGCCTGTGGGATATGATGCTCGTGTTGATCCCGGGCATGTCCTTGTATGACCACGCGAACACTTCCTGCTTCTTCTTCAGCAGCGCGATCAGCCGTTCGGCTATCGCGGGAGCCAGCGATGCTCCGATCTGGACCGTTCTCTCCGGGTGTTCGGAGGATAGCTGGATCATCCTCAGCTCTTCGCGCTCTGGGACGGGCCACACGGCCATCAGCCCGTCGCGCGGGTCATCTGGCACTTCTGATCTTGGCGCGGGTTCCAGGGTGAGGACCTCCTGCCTGTCCTGGGGTTTCGCCGCCTCCTCGCCGTTGTATCCCCGGACGTATCCGACTCCGTGCTCGGTTGGGAATCGTCCCAAGAGCATGTGTCCCGCGATGATCATCTTTAGCTTGCAGATCCTTGGCATCCCGAGTATGGCGTTGTAGGGGAAGGGGGTGTCCATGACTATGAAGTCCGTCCGGACCTCGCTGCGCGGGGAGTCGGGCGCGCCAATTCCAACCCGGATGCTGTCACTCCCAATCGGATATGATGTTTCACCCGTGAAGCTGGCGACGCACTCATGATCCTGCGTCATTTTGCGCGCGGGCCTTCCGAGCACCGTGTATGCGTCAAAATAGATCACGTTCACGGACGCCTCATTGTCAATCAGCACCCTCTTCATGAGGAATCGGTCGATGATCGCGTCGATCACGAATGGCAGGGTGCTGTCTTTCGGGCTTCTCTCCCCGTCTTCTGCTGTGAAGCTGATGGCGGGCTCTTCCTTCCTTCCTACCTTGGGCTCTCTTCCTGCCCCAATCGCCAGTACCTCCCTGCTCGAGCGATCGGGCGATGATGCTCCCTCCTTGCGTTTGCCCCCGGATATCGTGCTGATAGTCCCACGGGTCCCAGTAATCGTCTCGCGCTGTCGGGCTTCCACCCCAGGAGGGGTGACCCGGTCGTCCCTCCTCATGTCTTCGAGGGCCTTCTTTAGCATGATGCAATGGTTGGTGTGGTGGGTGGCGGCGTTGTGGTATTCGCACCAGATGCTCGGAATTCGGCCGACCGGGGCCATTGCTACCGTCATGTTGTTCGGTGGCGGAATCCGGTGCCGGTGCAGGCGGAGCAGTTGCTCGTTTGACTGCTGGTCGACCGCACAGACCTCCTGTCCAGCCGGTCGATAGCGCGGTGCCGGCGGTAGGCGGGCTCCCTGTGACGCCGATCCCCGCGCCTGGTTGTAGTTGTTGCCCTGGTAACTGCGGAAGAAAGGCCTCTGGTGATTTTGCCTCTGCGCGTCCCGGTTCCTCTTATGCCCTCCGGTAGGCTCCCCTCCGTCATCTGAGGGTCGTCGTGGCTGAGCGTTCTCCTCCGGTCTGTTGGTGCTAGACTCGGAGGCGGACCCGTACACCCGCGTTTCCACCAACGCTTTCTGCACGACCAGGTCCATGATCTCGTCGTAGTCAAGATGTTTATTCCTCACTAGCTTCTCTACGAACGGGGTGGCGAGCAGGTTGTCCATTAGGGCTACCTTGGCTACCCGCTTATTAATGTAGCTCGACAGGCTCTCATCCATCCCCTGGCGGACCTTGAGGAGGATGCCCGCGGTGTTGTATTTTCCCTGGAGCCGGTAGCGCTTCTGGAAGCTCTCCGCCAGCTCGAGGAACGAATGTATGGAGCCTGGCGGGATCTCGTAGAACCATCTCCGTGCCTCCTCCGCCAGCGTTTCCTGGAATAGGAAACATAGGGTTGGGTCCGAATATCGGGTTCCGTCCGTGGTGGATCGAAAATCGTCTACATGCGCGCGGGGATCCCCGCTCCCGTCGAACCGAGCAATCTTCGTTGTCTTTGCATGGGGGTCCCTTCCCCTCTCCAGTATATGCGTCGAGAACGGGCTGACCCGGGGGGCGAACGTCCCGCCCTGTCCGGCCGGCTTGTCCTTGCGCAGGCGCGAGACCTCCTTCGCCAGTTCCTCCATCATCTGGAGGATCAGGGTGTTGTTCGTTGGGGGCACCGATTCCTCCACTGGTGAGGGCGCTCGGGTTGCCCGGGCGCTGATCCTACCGAATGAGCGTCATTCCTCGCTAGTAGTTTCCTGGGTCCCCTCGTGTTGCTCCTGCTGCTGGCTAACAAGCGCGTCCAGCCTCTCCTCCAACCTCTGGCGGAATCGGCGCTCCTCTGCCCTCTTGAGCGCCGCCTCTCGTAATTCTTGGACCAGGCTGGTGACACGTTCCTCGCTGTTGTTCCTTTCGAGCTCCAGTACATGCCGCTCCCGTGTGTCTGGCGGCGTCTCCCCGACGGGCGTGGTGCTGTCGTTAGTCTCCGGGTTGAGCATGTGGACTTTTGGTTTTTGTGGTGTTTATATGAGGTTTGTTATTTGTAAGCTTCCCACAGACGGCGCCAACTGTTTCTACCGAATTATGCGCGGGACGTAATCTGGCAGAAGCAAGTACGAGTACTCCTTCTCCTTCTTGTTCGTCCGAACGTTGGGGCTGTTCGGATGGTCGGGCGCTTCCTCTCCTTTCGGGTATGCGGGTACGCGTGTTCGGGTATGGCTGTTAGAAGAATACAACAACAAACGGACAGTCAGGGGTCGAGATGGGGTGGCCCGCCTTCAACGCTCCGATGCCTAAGTTAGATGATGTATTGGATATGACAGTCAAGCGAACGTGCGTGCGAATAGTGTGTAGTGTTTAATGAGATAGGATCAAATGTCGTTACCTGTAATAAATACCTTATATATATAGGTGGTTGAGATCGTTGCTCACTTGTGCTCTACAATGTGGGACTGGTCTGGTTCTGCTCATGCGTGGTCCGTACATTCGGACTTGCGCCCCACGGGCGCGTGCGCGCTCGGATGAGGTCGGTCTGGTGAGTAAAGTTGAAGCCTTCCTGGTGGTCTTCCGGTCGGTCGGGTAGGTGTTGATTTCCTGCTTTAAGTGGATAAGTATTTTAATCGGACAACTAATGCTATACAAACAGTTATTGCAATCAGATGATAAAGGAAGTCCTCAACCAGTAATGATATCATCTACTTATTGGGAATAAGCATCTTATCAAATAATATGAAAGTTACATGCCTTGAGAACCGATTCTTCGGTATTTTTATCTTTCAAACAAGAACGTTTGAATTGAAATTAGTGGGATATGAGCTATACAATCCTTATTTATTTTCCAATAAATCAAAAGAAATTTCACAATAAAATCAAGTTAAAGTTGCACAATAAAGGATAAGCAAATTAAAAGCGAAACAACTTAGATATCATTTTAATTGCCAAACAAAAGTCACAGATGATCTATAAGATCACGCATAAGGTCAGAATGAGCTTGTTTGTCTGTCATACGACGATGATTTGCAAGGAACTCCAACATTGAAGGTGTACGATCACGCGACACTGTCACCATGGTGGACTTTTATCATAATCAGAGTTCTCATAATCTTTCCATAATGTATCCAAGTTTTGATTGTTATTTCGTTCGTCTTCAATGATCATGTTATGCATAATAATGCAAGTTGTCGTAATATCCTTTAAGTCCTCTTGATTCCAAAAGCGTGCTGGTCTTCATATAATTGCAAAACGTGCTTGTAGCACTCCAAATGCTCGCTCAACATCTTTTTGATATGCCTCTTGAAGTTTAGCAAAATGCTCCTGTTTTTTTCCTTGTGGAGATGGAATTGTTTTCACAAATGTCAGCCACTATGGATATATTTCATCAGCTAAATAATATCCCATGTTGTACGGTTTTTTGTTGACCTCAAACTCCACCTTAGGACCACATCCTTCACAAAGTCGGCAAATACAGAAGACCGATCTAACACATTGATGTCATTATGAGATCCTAGGAGTCCAAAAAATGCATGTCATATCCAAAGATCATATGAAACTACAACTTCCAAAATAATGGTTGGTTCATGGCAGTGACCTGATACATACCATGCCATACTTTTGGACAATTCTTCCATGCCCAATACATACAGTCAATACTTCCTAACATTCCTGGGAAGCCACGATATGCGCCTTTAGTAAGTAGTCTCTTGATATCGTTGTCATCCGGTGATCTCAAATATTCATCACCGAAAACTTCAACAACTGCCCTTACAGATCTTTTGAGGCTTTCCGTAGTTGTACTTTCGCCAATTTTCAAATATTCATCAACATTATCTGCTGGCACACCATAGGCAATGAGTCTAATTGTAGCAGTTATCTTTTGGAGGGATGACAAACCAAGAACTCCAACAGAATTCTCTTTTGAACAAAATAGAAATCATGGCATATCACCCCATCATAGATACGCATAAACAGAGGTCATTTCATACGATACCTTCGTCGAAAAAGAAGAAGTGGGGTAAACAGGATTATCTGCAAAGTTGTCTGCACACAATAAACGATCTGCTAAAATCCTTGGACAAGGAATGATAGCATGACCTACAAAAGACATAACCTGAGTAATTTATTCTTATATATTCCTACAAATTATAAATCATCTTATATCTAACTCATATGTTGTACGTTCATCCTCCTAACCAGTAACCACTTTAATATATAATATAGCTAACGATTAAGTATCAAACAATATGCATCTAATCTTCCTTCAATACAATAAATAAAACTCACACTTCATTCGATTTACCGAAATCATGAAAATAAGTTGTTGGGTTTTACGATAAAATTACAAATACCTTTAATCAATCCTCAACGATGCGATCTCTCATCTTTCATAGATTACTCTAAGTGTGAGTAAAATTTCTTCATACTCATCATCTGATGAATCCTCATTCAAGATCATATTATGTAGACGACGTCTACGCGACATAACCAGGTAAAAAAATTGAAGTAAATTGAAAAGTAGATGTGAATTTTTCGGGTACGTGAAGGAATTTGTGCTTGGACTTCAGGAAGCAAGCTATGTATGTAAGGCATTATATTTAATTGGATTATATAGAAGCTTGATGATATGGTGTGTATGATTACAAACTCTATCTAACAGATTTGAAAACTAGCTTACGAACTTGAAATTCCATTACGTACATTTGAAAACTAGCTTACGTACTTGAAAACTAGCTGTTGTAAGTTTAAATTTCAAAAAGTATTTAATTTTACTTTAAAAGAACTAAAACTGCTGAATGAAAAGTTAAATACACACAGTTAAATTTAGTTTTCTATGCAATTTAACTATAACTTTTAATTATATGAACCAATCCTCCATTATCACACGCGTGTGGATTGACTGGTTTAGCCCCACGTATATATCATGGAGCAAACTCATATACACCTTATATGAGAGAATCGGATTTACCAGAACAGTAGTAAAACGGTAAATGTCTCTGCCTTGTATTCTACTCTTGTAAAACTAACTCGTACACCATCTGTTCATAATTTGTGACGAATTTTAGAGACATCCGAAATCCAAACCTCAAACCATTTACAGCATTGAAACCATTTACCACACATTACTTGGTTCTTACACACACACACACACACTATCAATTCGGTACTTTGGCGAGCTAGAATAAGTACATAGGTGTTTACATACATCAGTACATTACCAACATGTATATCTGACTATTTAAGTCTCGATAATGATCTTCCCAGTAGCATGGCCATCAATACTCTTAGCCCAAGCATCTTCGGCCTTGCTCAGAGGATACTTTGAATCGATCAGTGTCTTGGGCTTACCATCCTTCACCAAATTCACAAGATAATCCAGATTCTCAGCCTTGGCATTCATGAGCAGCGGTACCAGCTTCTTCTTGGAGAAAGTGAGATTCTTGAGAGCGAAAGTGAGCATGGCACTTGGACCGGGAGTAATACCTATAACCTTGCCTGCTGGACTCAAATTCGGCTCAAAAGTGGACCAAGGAATTCCGGTTGAACAATGGATCACAGCATCATATTTTCAACCAGATGGGCTATTCAGAGCTGCCCCTTCAGAAGTTTTGTAGTCGATAACCTCGTCAGCTCCTAAGCTCTTGACAAAATCAATGTTACGAGCTCCACAAGTGGATGTGACATGAGTGTTCCCGAGCTTTGCTAGTTGGACAACATAGTGAACCACCAGAGGCAGCGGTAACCAATATGTTCTTCTCCGGACCAGTACCATCAAGCTTGACTCCTATTGCTTGGGAGAGACACTGATGAGCTGTGAGGGAAGCAATTGGGAGGCCTGCAGCTTCGGAAGTTGAAACTTCAGGTGGCCTCGTGACTGTCATACTCTCACTTGCAATTGCATACTCAGCAAATCCACCTCCACTATTAATCATAAACATGTCAACAGACATGAAGTGAGACATAGATGAAATTAGCACTAAACAATACACTATTACCAAACCAATAGAAACACAATGAGCACTTACCGGGCTAACATATGCCACAACTTTGTCACTGTTCGAGAGATTTATCTCCTGAACCTTTTGACTATTGATTAGTCTAAGGCTAAATAAATTTCTCTTACCCGCAAGTATTCAAGATCAAATTATAGTATTTATAAGGAAGTCGAGTATCAAACCCACGAGGATTGACTACTTAAACTCCTTACCTTGACTCGATTAAGCACATGAAATCACGGATTAAGTAGACACAAGACATGACACTAAAACTAAAGCAAGATGTGAAAGTGTATCTCATAAGATAAAGTCCTTTGAAAACTTAACATTGTAAGGGATGGTTGAACTATGATGAATGAAAAACGATTGAAAGGTTGTTTAACTAATTAAATTAAGTGAAAACATAAAGTAAAACAAAAAAAAAATGTAAATGTTTAGTCTGCTAAAGATGTCGCCATTAGCCAACTCAATATAACAATATATATCCAAGTTATGAGTTTAGTTTGATTCACACGTAATTGTCTAATTCGTGATCTTTTGAAGTCACCATTGATTGTAAACCGAATCTCCTAGGTCATTAGGGCACTAGAAGTGTTCCGGTCCAACATTCAAATATAAAACAAACTAAAATTAGAATGCAACTCAACTACAAATGGTATCATAATCATACCACATGTCTAATGAGTTCAATATATGTTCACTTATGATGAATGTGAAAGACTTTCCTTCCTAAGTCCCTATATGACACCAATGAAATGCTATCAACGGTGCCTTAACGGTTAACACTTAAAAGATTCCAAAAAACAAGACACTAAACTGAAAATAGAATATTCTCCAATTGTTGCTCTAGTGTTGTTGTATCAACAAAGCAATTATAATCAAATTACTCCGTAATTTCGCAAGCATATATAAAACCCCACTACATATGATAATATGAAGATGCAAAATTAGAGTACCAGGTATGAAGGGGAATTTGCGGGGTAGAATCGGACGCAGAGCGCCTTTCTGAATTCTCCAATCAGCTGGATTGATGCTAGCAGCTTCCAATTTCAGCAAAACCTCACCTTTCTTCGGAGTAGGAATTGGAACCTCAACATGCTGCACCAACCAAACAACCACTCAATCAAATCGAATTACTCGTTCAATTTCAACTCTGCTACATGTTTCCTATAGATTATTTTATTGCTAATATAAATTGATGTGATAAAATTCAAAATATATTGCAGATCAATAATAGTTTTCATGACCACTAGAGAACATGTTGACTTTTTTGAGGGATCATAAAAATTGTGTCGGTACAACAACCAAACCAGACGAGAGAGATAGAGGACAAGGAGAAAACGAACCTTGAGACCAGAAGGTCCTCCGCCATAAGCGTCGTACTGAACCGCTTGCATAAGCTTCGCTGCCATTCACAGATTCGAGAGAAAGTGTGTGTCTGCGTTGTAAGCATCTAGATTTCCGGAGTGCGTCTTCGAATTTTATCGTAGCTCCACGTACAAGTTTCGCACCGTCAAACAATTCAATTGACGTAAATAGCCCGGGATATTATCCTAGTGATATTTAACTTGTTTATTCTTTTTATCCATTGGAGCAGTAGAGTGATGGTGCTGCTTTGGTCAATGAACCGCTTTGGGTAAAATAAGAAAAAGAAAGGAAAATTCGGTCCTCTAAACTTTTAATTATTGTGTCTTTTTTTATATAGAAATAGATTGAACTGATAAGTTACAAAGGAAAATTTCGATTTATTAAAAAAAAAGTTTCATATAGTATCTATACTATAAAGTGTTCAGTACATGTCTATCATTGACATAATTAGACGTAAAAAAATGATTAGAAAAAATATGGGTCCCACTTCTTATCTAATTATGGATCATAAACTACAACAACATTTGTTGCTCTTCAACCCGCTTCTTCATGAGAGCAGCTGGAGTCAATGCCACCATTCCCCTTGAGATCAACTCTACTTGCATAGGATGACGCTGAACATGTCCATAACTGAAACCTGGTTGCCATAATCGAAACAAAAAGTGCACAACACTCCACCAAGTCAAGGTGGTCTAATACACCGCATCAGAGAACCAACACATGAGAAAGGCCCAATATCCCTCCATTTTGAGAGGGGCCCAAATGTGCTCCCTAAAGCACATTTGAAACCCTACTCTTACACAGTCCACAGTAGACCACAGCAGTCGCCACCATCCACCAAATTCCGTTAGCGTTGTGCAGGGCGGCCACCAAGTCATCGTCGTCGCCGCTTGGTCGTTGCCAATTTGGATTCGACACCTCGATCCCCACCCCTCCACCACCCGCGACGCCCAATCCGACAGTCCAAAACGAACAAGATGAACGAGAGGGACACTGCTCTCTCTCTCTCTCTCTCGGCCAGGCCACCGACGATTTAGTCTTGTTGGCCTCTCTTATGGCACTACCATCCACGATAGTCTTCACCCGAATCCACCTTGAGCCCACCGTCGCTCTCTTCCTCCTTTGAGTGGACCTCAACTCGGCCACCTCCTACCTCCATTCACTCTCACCTATAGCATTGCTCCCAACCAGGTCACTAGCCAAGGTCTCCACCATTTTAGCCACCATTGCTGGGCCAACACCGTGCTGATCCCCCCAAACAACCCAAGACTCAACATACTCAACAATTCCGACGTCGACCAGAACCAACGCCATACCACTCCTAGCGTTAGACTAAGTTTTTCGGCCGTAGCAAGGGAAACGTGGATTTCCTTAAAATGAGTCATAAACTCAAAGAGATTAGAGAGAGATTAGATGAGATTAACAAGGAAAAGAACTACTCTGCTATTTCCTTCTTCTAGGTCTATTTTAGACTCCATTGTAACAAAAAAAAATTAAGAAAAAAAAACATTTTTATTATTTTTATTTAATTGTTGTTTAGGAAAAGGGATAATAATAGAGATCCTGAGAATTCTTGATTATTCGGAACATTGATTAGATTGATTTTAATGACTGTATTTAACATCCCCTTATCAATGAATAAATTGACAGTTGATTACAATTCTATTATTGTATACTCTCTAGCCTTCAACACGTTATCACCAAGTTCTGAGTTGATAGTCATCACCAGAGAAGAAGAAGAAGAAAAAACCTAACCCTTAAACACCAACACCGTTGATCACCACCGACTGTCGGCCACCACCACCGTCGTCAGTAACCATTAGCCTCCTGCATCACCATCGCTCCTCCGTGCGCGACGCTTGCATCTCAAACGCACGAAGCATCTTCTCCAACGCCAAAATTGCTTGACTTCCCAAGTCTCACGTCAGGAGAGAGTTACCACCTCTTCGTCAACAAAACATATATGTAGCTTCACCAATTATTGCTCCAATCGAGTTAAATTTTCTAACATTATACTTTATATATTAGGTCGATGAACTTAATTTTTGCAATACCCTAGAAATTAGGTTAATTATCGCTTTGATATTATCATGTGAATCGAGAGAAAGGGATCTCATCACCCATTTAATCAAAGAGTTTGACTAGTGAAGGTCCTGGGCGAGTCACAGTTATAAAAAAAGTTAAATAGAAATCAATTATACGTGATTAATTATAAATATCACCATTTGTGGTATGAATCCATCGTTTATCAAGCATTGATTTTTGTGACCATACATCTTGGATCACATTCTTCCTAAACTTGATATTAGTGATCGTGGTTTCGATACTACTTATCTCCCTTATCTATTTTATAGATGATTGAGTTGGCTAGGCCAGAGTAGGAATCACTATTTAGCCTCAAAGCCTCGAGCCTCGTGTTAGCCCACCTGGCCAGGCCTCATGTCAGGGCAGGTTTGCCTAGCCTTATAAAAATTAGGGTAGGGCTTGGGCCATGTAAGTGAATCCCGACTGGTCCTTCAGCCCAACCTTTTTTAGCCTTAGAGGCCAAGTCTAGCCTCGAAAGCCCAACTCAGATTGGCCATTTTTATTTAAAAAGACATGAATTATATGATTATTATCATATTTTCTTTTTTTCTTCATAATTTTTCTTTTATTCTCCTCACTCTTCTCAACTTACAAGCATATTTTCAAAAAAATATTATATATTAATAATTGTAATACCTCAAACCTTTTAAATATTATTTTTTTCTTTTTTTTAATTTAAGGCTCATCTTGGTCTGGCCCAGCCTCTTTAGCCTCTTTGGCCTAGCCTTAATGGGCGGGTTAGGACTTCCGAATTGTGGCATTAGCCCGACCCGACCTCGTTCTCTTTGACTTTTGACCAAGTCCAGACCAGTCCAGCCCTAAGCCTTAAATATAGAGGCGATGCCGGTCCAGCCCAGCCCATGGTGATCCCTAGGCCAGAGTTTGACATCCCTGACCATAATGGAAAAGGGTATCATCGATCTTCATTGGAAAGAAATTCACCTGTACCATCTAGCCACCAATTGAGCTCAATGTGGCCGTCCCAAGTGCTGAGAATCCTGAGACTAAAGATCAAGTCTTCATGTTTTAGTGGGGTCATATCCATCTAATTCTCAAGAAGCAGTGCTTAAAAAAGACAAATCCCCAAGGATTTATGGGGCATTCTGAAGCAACTCTTCAACAATGTGTATGATGCACAACTTCTAAAATTGACAAAGAGATGGGAAACCATCCATTTATTGGATTATCCAAAAATTGATGCTTATAACTAAGCTATGTTGGAAATTCAATCCGAGCTTAGTTTCTGTGGGGTTGAAAAGATTGATCAAGATATAATCGAGGAGTCTTTTAATACCTTTCCTTCATCCATGAGTATACTTGCTCATCAGTACTGGATTGAGTACGAACAAGGAAGAATAAAAACTTTCAGTGATCTCATGAATATCCTTGCTAAAAAGGAGATACATTATAAGATAATTATTAACAACAACTTACGGCCCACTGGGACAAAGAAAACTCCTGAAAATTACAACATTGGAGGAAAGACATGTAAGAAAAAGAAGAACAATCGCTCAGAATTTTACAACCGTGGAGGGCATACTTCATGTCGTGGGAGAGGAGGTCATGATAATGGTAGAAGCCAAAGCCGAAACCTAACTTGGCACAAAGATTAAGGCGCCAACTCCAACAAGAACCAGTTAGGTTCCAAGAATGAAAAAAAAATCACACTCTGCTTCGTCTGGAAAGTATCTATGTTTTAAATATGGCTATACTAAGAATATGCACAAGCAATGACGTGCAGGCAAAGAAATTAAAAATATCTAAAAAAGGCACAAGAAATACTTGGCCGAAGAGGTTAAGTTTGCTAAAGAAGACTATGAGATGGAAGAAGACGTTGACATTATGACGACCCGACCTTTTTCGAATATTGTAAAAATCAATAAATAAATAGGTAAATTGAGGAAGTACTCAATCCAAAATTGACTTCGACTTATTTAGTCGAAGAACCCATCCGAAAAACCCGTTACGATGAATATAACGATATAAAACATACCAAATTTCTCCAACGGCCGCACCTCCACTGGTGGCGACACCTGTAACCATACCAATACGAACCTAAAAACATATGACTCGACAAGTTTCTGAAAAAAAAATTCCTGCCACACGTCGCCACAAGCGGCGCGTGAAGCCCACGCGCCCATCGGCGACCACCGTTGACGGTGGAAAATGACATACCGTTGGAAAGATCTCAATGTGCCCGATAAACTATTTCAAAGAAACCTAAGAAGATTCCAACTTGTTTGGCCAGAATCGAGCCAGAAACCTTTCAGATGGAACATCTTCCTTGCGCCGATTCTCCGTTGTTGAGCCACGACGTGACTCGAGGCCTACCTCAAACGACTCAGGAGGATGAGATGAGCAAAACTCCTCTATTCTTGGGGGATTAACCGCCGACAACCACCGACCACGACAGAGGCCGAACGAAATCGAAGCAAATCAATTCGATTTCCCCAAGTTAAAACCTACAAACCATAAATCCAATACAGTTAGGACATCAAGACAAGTGGATTTATACCATAAACGTGGCCGGAGAAGTCGTCGGCGATGGAGAATGAATATACCCAAAACCCTAGAACTTTGTTCCATTCAATTCTCCATCAACAAGTATCAAATCACCAAATCAACAAGAGGAGAAGGAAAAAGAAGGAAAGGCGATTTGATTCCAACCGAAATCATTTTCAAAGATGGGCTAAATGGCGTTGCACCGCCAGCGGAAATTTCACCGTGATTCTGGGTCGCCAGACGCTGTCAATGCAGGTCAACTCTGGTTGACCCAAAATGGAAAGTTCCTACTTTCCTTTTCTAGGAAATTCCTATTTTGTACCTGAACATTTAGGGTAATATAATTTCGTCAAACTTCCGTTAATCGTAACTTATACGTCGTAACTCCATTTTTGACATTTCTCGCGTCTGCAAACTCATCTTGACAAATTCTATGACTTTCACTAAAGTCAACCAACTTTGTCAATCCAATAAAAAGTCAACCAATAACGCTCGACTATTTACCGACAATGAAATCATTTATCGCACCAAGTAAATCGGAAGAAGAAATACTTTTAAATATTATCAATTATATAGAAAGGTAAGCTTAGGCTCGGGTCGGGTCGTCCCTGGAAATTGAAGAACTGAGACCAAACCAAAGAATTTTTTTTCGGGTTGGGTTTTGATGTTAACTAGAGAGAACCGAAGTGAAACCGAACTTATGAACTTCGGGTCCGTTTTCTCAGTTTTTCGGGATTCAAATATGAGTATTTCTGGTCATGTTTCTAGTTGAACCAAATCTCTTTGATTCTTTTTTATCGAACATTCAAGCCTCATCCATTCATCATACAAAGCCAAACCCTAATTTTACAGATATCAAAATTGATTAAGGACCTGAGTTGGGGGTTTTGTTTGCAACTCTATGAAGGAAATAACTTTATCGAAGAGAGGCGAGGATTATTGGGTTGTTTAAGTAACTATCTGATTGGGTTTGATGATTTGAGATTTTGAGTGAAGGGAAGTCGATTTTGGGTTGGAGACTAAGAACTCGGCAGAGCAACAAAACCAAAAATGAGATCTCGAGATGGCGGTGACTCGACAAGATCAATGGGTGGGCAGCAACTCAATGAGATTAAGAGAGACCAAAGGGTTGAGGTGCCAAACTGCCAAAGAAATGCAGGTTATGTTCTAGAATTAGGATTCTTTTTCTTCCCATTATATATGTGGGATTAGGTGCATTGAGACCTATGTTAATAACGTAGGCTCTCTCGAACAAACGAATAGCATTACGACACATAGCAAAATCGGTTAACTTGGTTAAAGTATGTTGTTCTTATGTGAAACCAAACCCAAACCGAACCAGTCTTACTTTGGTTCGATTCAATAGAAAACTAACATTTCAGGCAAACAACCAACCCGAATCGACCGGTTCCAGTTTAGTTCAGTTCGGTTCATCGATTTTTCGGGTTTTCCGCCCAGCCTATAAAAAGGTCGGGGGATTACATACATCAATCTTACTATAGAAGACAACAAGAACACGCGAGACTCCGAATTTTGATTTAGTAGTCTACGTATTAGGTTGTTATCTCTGTCAGGTTATTTTTTATGTTTTGTTTTTGGCTTGTTTAGCCATGTTTTTCATACTTTATTTTAGTCGTTTTGGAATAAGACATCTTTGATGTAATTCAATTGGCAAGTATAATAAAATTTCTCTATTTTTTTATTATATGAAATTGTTGAGAATTTTATTTTACTTCACAATGCATGAACGGTTCGTGATATACAATATTCCATGGCACTATGACACCGAAAATCAGAAAAAAAAAGAAAAAACGAGGAAAACTCGGTTTCCTATGGGTTCGACCCGTCGTCTTGATTACCTTAGAACATTTTGGTTGTTTTTCAACCCGTCGAAAATGTTCCTTGACACGTTGAGCCAGATTCCCTAGACTCAATTCTGACCAAGTCCGACCCGTCGAGAATTTCTTCGACATGTTGAAGCTTGTAGACAAAAACGTTGTTTTAATGTTGTTTTGTACATCAATTTTGCTTTTCCATGTCAAGGACTCATCAGGGGTCACAATCCCTTGAAATTCTTTAAGTATTCGTTAAAGTGTTAAGCATTTCTTGAGTTCAAAGACGGATTTATTTTACATTTTTTTGTAGATATCTAAAAGTGAGATTGAGTGTATAGAAGATAGTGGTACTACCCATACTATTCTACGGAATGGACAATTATTTATGGATCTTATGTCATATAGTTCCTCAGTGAAAACCATGATTGGTTCTGCACTGATTATATAAGGGCGTGGTTCTGCACAATTTTTGTTGCCACATGGCACTCGAATTTATATCATTGATGACTTATGAGCTCCAAAAACCAATCAAACATTGCTAAGTTTTACAGACAATAGCGCAAACGATTTTCAATTGGAAATATAATGTGAGAATGAAAAAGAGTTTTTATGTATAACCTACGTAGAATGTGGAAGAAAATGCACTGTGGAGAAGTTTATGAGCATTCAGATCATTGAATCTAACGTAGTTACTCACACTACTGTGTGTGACTCTGCTTCATATTAACTTTGACATTATTGTCTGGGTTACCCTGGTCGAGAAAAATTAACATGGTCATCCGTACTTTAATGCAAAGAAGCATGTGGGAATACCAAATACCATCAGTAATGATGGAGGGGCTGAGATTACTCATCTTGGTCTAGGCACGGTCTCCAAGACGAATGCAACACAATCCTTGCCAAATAGTGCTGAGGCGCCGTGCGTTATTCCACAAGATTCTTTTGTGGCAATCTCTGATGCACACCGCTCGTTCTCCAAAGCTTTTTCACTAATAAAGTTACAAGCACAAACTTATTTTGTTGTAGACACAAATGAGAACAATACATTCTTACAACGATTCAAGATGATATTTATGGACATATCAAACCTGAATGCAGACCTGATCATTTAAATACTTTATGGTTTTGGTAAATGCATCGATGCACTGGTCATACATCCATTTGCTATCTACAAGGAATGTTGCATTTGCTAAACTCCTAGCTTAGATCATTAAGCTCCAGGATCACCAGCCACCCGGATCACCTAATCAAGTCTATTTGATTGGATAATGCAGGCGAGTTGACATCAAAGTTTTTTGATGATTATTGTATGTCTGTTGGGATTGATAATGAATATCTCGTTCCCCATTTTCATTCACAGATTAGTCTTGCAGATGCATGTATAAAGCAGTTACAGCTTGTGGCACAGGTTTGGTGATGCATACCAATTTACCCGTCTTTGCATGGGGATATGCAATTTTGCATACAGCTATGCTTATTCATTTCAGACCCATTATCCACCAACCACTTAGTGTGTACCGATTGGTAGCTGGATATGAGCCTGGCATTTCATACTTGCGCATCTTTGGTTGCGCGGTCTATGTGTCTATTACACCTCCACTTTGTCTTTGATAGACGATTAGGTATTTATGTTAGGTATTAAGCTCCAACGCTATTTAGAACCTTTGTGAGAGATCTCTTTACTGCCAGATTTGCAGATTGTCACTTTGATGAGACATACTTTCCAACATTAGGGGAGAGAGGAATGGTTATATTCCACTTGAATGTCAGGAATTGACGTGATTTGTCCCCACCATGTCTCCTCACTATCCCTACACATCTTAAAGTGAGATAGAAGTATGACGTATTCTGGATCTTTCGAAGGTGGCTGATTCGATGTCCAACTCTTTTTCCGATATTGTAAAAGTGACGAGATCAAATATACCTGCTGCAAATGTTCCTGCAAGGTTTGAAGTCACTAGAAGTGGGCAAGTTAACGCCACTCTTGGGAAAGGTAGTGTTTCTCCTACCCATTGTGGAGGTATTGCATTGGCCTCGGCTCCCACCTGAAAGAATAGGAGACCAAGAAAATCCACAGATGAGCCTCCGGGTGAAAAGGCATGTCATCCAGGCATAAAATGATCCATTTGTCATCAATTATGAATTCTTCACATGAGGTTGTTGCTTACTATAGTCATGTGCTAGAATCACAATTGACAACACTTGGAGATGCTTCAGTGTCAATGGTGATGTCAGAGAACAATGAAATATCACTAAGTAACATAAGTGCACGCGTTATTATGGATAAATCTTCCATGTTAGTTGATAATGCATTTTCTTATTTCGTCGCTCAGGAAATCATTGAAGACGATGAAGTGGAACCTTAATCTGTTGCAGATTGTTAACGTAGAGTAGATTGGCAGAAATGGAAAGATGTGATCCAGGTTGAACTAGACTCTCTTAGAAAAAGACAAGTTTTCGGTCTGTTGTGCTATGCCCACCGAATGTTAAGCCATTTGGACATAAATGGGTCTTTTTTTGGAAGCGAAATGAGAAGAATGAAGTTTTGCGGTATTAAACTAGACTTGTGTCGCAAGAATTTTCTCAACGCCTTAGAATTGATTATGAGGAAATGTATTCTTCGGTCATAGACATCATTACTTTCCGCTACTTAGTCAGTTTGGTAGTGTCTACAAAACTGAGTATACAGCTTATGGATGTGATTACAGCATATCTTTATAGGGATCTTGATTCACAGATATACATGAGAGTGCCAGACGTCATAGATTTACCCAAATCAAGTAACTATAAACTACGGAGTGCTCATGTGATAAGATTAAGACGTTCACTATATGGATTGAAGTAATCCGGTCGAATGTGGTACATACATCTAAGTGACTACTTGATTAGGAAGAGATATAATAATGATGAGTTATGCTCATGCTCGTTCATTAAAAGAACAGGTTCAGGATTCGCCATTGTAGCAGTCTATGTCGATGACATGAACATCATCGGGTCTCTTGATGAGATTAATGAGACAGTTGGCTACTTGAAATCCGAGTTTGAGATGAAAGACCTTAGAATGACTCAATTTTGTTTCGTTTAGAGCTAGAACTTTGAGTAGGTGGAATCCTTATTCACCAATATGCTTATGTTCAAAAGATGGTCAAATGATTTAATATGGAAAAAACACACCCTCTTAGCACACCAATAGTTGTTTGCAGTATGGAACCTAAAGATGATCTATTTCGTCTAAAAGATGATGAGGAAATTTTGGGAGCTGAGATTCCATATCTCAGTGTAATTGGAGCTTTGTTATATTTAGCTCAGCGTACACGTCTAGACATTACTTTCTTAGTAAACTTATTAGCTAGATTTAGCTATGCATCTACGCAACGTCATTGGAATGGTATAAAACATATCTTCAGGTACTTGAAGGGGTCTATTGACTTAGGCTTATTCTTTCCCTACAAAGAAACAAGAGAGAAACTGAAAATTTCGGTAAATGGAGTGCTTGAAACGCAACTCTTGGAGTGCTTCAATCTCTTCATTCTCTTGGATTCTGAGGTCAATCTCTTCATACTCTGATGTGTTATGCACAATGTTAAAAAAAACGGTAATCGGACACGAATCGTTATGGTACTGATTATTGTGTAGCCGATTACTCGGTGATTAATCGGGATTAATCGGAATCGGTATTTTATTTATTTATTAAATAATATTATAATTATTAATATATTTAAAAAAAATCTAAAAGATCATTAGCATCTCCAACGATACCCTATTTCACAAATAAAGTCAAATTTTAACTTTTCTTACGCAAACTATCACTCCAACGGGTACTCTAAAGCAAAGTTAAATGTAACTTTGAGTTATATTTTGAAGTTATATTTAACAAAAGTGGAGAGAGAAAATGACTTGAAGTCATATTCTCCATCTTTCAGTTTTTATTGTTTTAACATTCAATTTAGTCTAGTTTAACTTTTAAGTAATTTTTTTACTACCTCACAAGTTATATATATCGTCTAACTATATTTAACTTTTAGACAATTTTAACTTTAGAATTTAAAACTCCACCATTGGAGAAGGTAAAATGATTAAGTCAAAAAAAATATTAGGAAAGTGATCAAAATTGAACACATAGTTCAATATTAAAATAATAAACATAACAAAATACATTTCAAATAAGAAAATCACTCCGAGCCAAATCTTCCTTGAAAAAAAAATATTGGGTTTTGGGTTGTTATTTTAAAATTTTGATTTCTCATTAAAAAAAATATCTGGCTGTTTAGGCAGTGTAACACACCGATTAATCGGTCTCTATACAGTTCACTGTGTAGGAGGCCGTTCAGGCCTTAATCTACACAGTTTCTTACCGATTACTGATTACACACCGATTAATCGGCCGTGTAGACTGTGTTTTCGAACATTGGTTATGCATAATTTGTTGTATCACTAAAAATCTTATCAAATAAACAAAAACCTCATGGACAAAACAAATATTGGTTGAAGGTAAAAAGAGTACAAAACATCAAGTACAAATGATACTAGAGTGAGATGAATATGGCAAAACCAGATTTGCACTTTGATTGAAGATGCAGTACGTTTTAACGAAGGCCCAAGAGAATGAAGAGATTGAAGAGGCTGAACAATTAGACCCGATGATATCCCCATTTACAATATTGAATGATGTACAAATTAAATCAACGTAAAGACACGCACATCCGAGTATCCCTTGTTCTATGAAACATGGAACTTTTACATTATGCACCACATTATGTACACCTTATCTACTTACGGCTCAACAATGATCTTCCCAGTAGCATGGCCATCGATGCTCTTAGCCCAAGCATCTTCAGCCTTACTCAAAGGATGCCTCGAGTCGATCACTGTCTTCAGTTTTCCTTCCTTCACCAAGTTTACAAGATAAGCCAAGTTGTTTCCCCCGGGATACAACATTAGTGGCACCAGCTTGTTCTTGGAGAAAGTTGGCGTTTTTATAAGACAACCAGAGAATGTACTTGGACTAGGAGTGATGTCTATGACCTTCCCTTTTGCACTTAAATTTGGCTCAAAAGTCGACCAAGGAATGCCAGTTGTGCAGTGGATCACGGCATCATATTTGCGGCCAGACGGGCTCTTGAGAGCTTCCCCATCAGGGGTCTTGTAGTCAAGAACCTCATCTGCCCCTAAGCTCTTCACTAACGCCATGTTGCGAGCTCCACAGGTAGCAGTAACATGAGCATTTCCTAGCTTTGCTAGTTGAACTGCATAGTGACCGACTCCACCAAAGGCAGCAGTGACCAATATGTTCTTTTGCTTCTGGGAAGTTCCGTCGAGCTTGATCCCTGCAGCTTGGGTGACAGCCTGGTGTGCTGTGAGGCCGGCAATAGGTAAGCCTGCAGCTTCAGCTGCGCTAACTTCAGGCGGTCTAGCGACCATCAGTCTCTGATTAGAGACAGCAAATTGAGCCAACGCACCTCCATACTACAATATGCATCAGCAACAACCAAGTGAGGTTTTTATCAGATTTTTCTAAGCGTAACATAAGTCCTTATGTTTAAGAAAGATAGAAATTGTATGCACGTACAAGTGGGTTGAGCATTATCACAACTTTGTCTCCTACTTTGAACTTTTTGACTGCTACTCTAACCTCTATAATCTCTCCAGACACGTCTGTTACTGTTGTAAACATTGTCATCAAGCAGAGTTAAAAATCAACCGAGCAGCATAGAAGATTTCATAATATTGAACCAAGCAAGTCATACGCCTCATTGTCAAGCTAAGAAAGATGTCATCTATGCATTCTAATTTCTAAATGTACAAGCCACTTCAGAGTTCAGAACCTAACCAATTCACCTGACGAGAATCAATACTGAGAACAATTTGACTAACAACTTAGATGCCTACTGGCCACTCTATGAATACCCCGGGTAGCTATTACAAACTTAGTTATTCTCAGGCAGAAATTCAAGGAAGTTTAACAAGAACAAGAGATAGTATATACTAGGTTGCTGCCCGCCCCTTGGGGCAGTGTCACTATAATTGTTTCAGCAGATAATAAATCTTGAATGAAAACTATAGATGAGATGAAATAGGTTTGGAGAGAGTTTTGGATATACGAAAAACAATGATCTATTTATAGTATGAATCCAAGTGATCAAAGATGCATTGAAATGATATGACTATGAGAACAGAAGACCAGTGTCCTCTTTATAGGCCATTTGAAAAAAAAAAATTGCCCGTTGTAACTATCTAATTCTTTTTTTTTTATAAACAGAATCACTTTGTGCAGTGGATTATACTCTTGTTCTTGTTCTCCAAATGGTGTTCTTCGCATCGTGACTACGCAAATCAAAACTAAGTTAAGGTCGGTTTAAATTACACCTCAAAACCATTACAATTTCATTTTCGGATTCAACTTCTGCAATCGATTACGAATTAATGAGAAAAATGACTGCGTACCGGAGAGAGCGAGAACCCTAGGCCTAGTCATGACTGTGGCTTCTATAGTGGTTATTTGAGCTTCAATGTACTTCTTCTTCTGAAATAGGAAAGATGCCAACTTTTTTTCAAAAATTTTCTTTCTGAGATTTACTTCTACGATGAAAACAGGTTGAAATAAACAGGTTTGAAGCAAATTTTGTACTTCATTGAGAATAAGATGCTCTTATATATAGAGCAAATTTATAGTCATTCCTCCGTTCATTCTCTACATATCTTACCATATTTAAGAACATACATATGAAATCAAATATTGCAACAGTTTGAAGTATTATTATAATCCTCCATTCCCAATCTTTCAAGGTGATTGACAACCTCTACATGAGCTGAAACCGAGCTCAAGAAATTAATCAATCCCACAGTTTAGTTGGAAACCAAAATTTACAAAACCCAAATCCCATATAGCAAAGCTCATTGTATTCAACTGAACGGAAGAAACTAAAAATGCAAGAAAAATAATTTGCACATTTGAAATATGATTGATTGTTCCCTGTGAATTCAGAAGCCAAATTAGTCTTAGTAAATATATAAAGGAAGTAAAGTCAGAATATATATAGGAAGGAAAACACCAAAAACAATGGAAAAAAGGCAAACTTTAATCTTCTTTACATTCCTTCATACAGCTTGCTTATGTTAATATCAGATGGAGCACTGTTGTCTTTGGACAAATACTAAACTTTAAATGGTACATATAAAATACTATCCATGCAAGAAATTAAAATGGTTCCTAGACCAAAGGCTTAGTTCATGCAATTAAGCTTAATTTGGCAAGTGAATGTATCTTTCCAAAGGACACTGGAGCATAAACTGTAAAACAAACTTCTTGCATGCAAATCTTAAATGGTACAGTGGTGAACAGAGGATGTCCACAGCTTTCATTACACTTCTCGTTGGTGATTTTTACTGATTCTTTCTGGGCCATGACAGTGTAGAATTCACAATTGTAACAAAGACCCAAACTTTAATAATTCAAGATATGAAACTGACCCAATTGAAGTACTTGCTCGGACTGGTTTCGAATAGCGATTTTCACTGGAGCTAACAACACAGAAGGTGAGTCCACTTTTAGCTGGAAAACGCAGAAGATAAAACATTGTATTAGCTTAAACAAAAGGACAATCACCACCTAATTTCCTTTGTAAAAGCAACAGCTTTCTTTTGCAAGTGAAAGACTGGCCATAGAGACTCATGAAGAGTCATCATAGAAGAAAAAGGGAAAATAGTAACTTTCAGAAACCCAAAAATAGCTATAAAAAAAAACTTAAACATGGAATTTGTTTCAATCTTATATCAGATTTCAATCACTACCACGCTGAGTTGGTGAGCACCCAACACGTTTTAAACTCCAGCAATCTTAACCTAAAATTCCTCAAAGACTTTCTGATAAGAAATTAAACAGCAAACATATGCTATAATAGCTATATCACTGTAGCACCGTAACTAGATCAGAAATCAGGACCCACACTATATTACCATAAACAAAATGGCGACAATCTTAGATCCAAAACCAGAACCCACACTATATCATCGTAAGCAAACAAAATGGAAGGAAATCAATGCGTAATGACCTAACCTCAATCGATTGTAAAGTCGACCGCGAGAACAAAGACCACAGAGGAGTGAGAGAGAGCTAGAGCGAGATTGAGATAGGACCTGGATAGAACCGATGGGAGGAGAAGGGAGAAAAGATCCCCGGTGAACATCGATCTCACTTTGACATACACAACAATAACCTAAAACATATCCATTTTATAGGATTCAATCTTACTGTGACATACTCATCAAAAGATCTTGTGGGTTATATGCATCTCATCATCATAGCTTTTAGGTGACTCATCAAAAGAAATAATCACCACGACAAACCAAAAACTTCAAATAACAAAATCACAAATCAAACAAAAGAATAGAAAGCAAGAACAATCAGATTTCGTTTTCTTATTACCTCACGCAACAGTCCGTGGAGTCAACATGAAATTACCATGTACCCAAATACCTAGATTATAGCAAGTACAAAATACGAACAAACACCAAATCACCACCATCCAATCTAACATATCTCCTAACAGACTCTTCATTAAGCACCAGAAACATTGACCAAGAATTGGTACCTTGTAATAGCAAAAGTCCAAACCAGGAACAAAACTTTATACACTGTTGAAATTAGGAGATCCAATCACTGTAAAATAAAACACTTTTGTTAAATATAGAATCCTGAAACCAAATATCCAAAGGTCATGCAACAAAGGAGTAACTATATCCTCAACAAAACCTGCTCCCAAAATTAATTGATTTACTTGCAAACCAATTCAAAAATCCAATATATCCTTTTAGAAAATCAAACCAATCATATTTAGATGTAAACATTGCAGATCAACTGGCCAAAACACCCAAACTTAAAAAATCATTCACATGGGCTGCGAGGCCAACCTCAAAAACCATGTCAAATTCATACACAAAGGAATTGCTGAGAGACCAAAATTGGTCAATGTACAAATTTTGACAGCAAAGAACTGTCAGGCCTCAAAGTAAAAAATAAAATTTCTTATTCTTATAACATAGATCTGTACATTGACTAATAATAAACAATCTAGATCCAATCATAAAACAGTTCGTTTTGTACACCACCTGAGACATAGGATATGAGAAGATAGCTTTCCATATATGCTTACATTTGGTGTGTATAGAAAAACACAGATTATCAAGCAAAGCAGTGAAGAGAGAGAGTGGGTAGAGTGAGTATCAACAAACAAAGTGTTGGCTTCAGCTTCAATCCTAAAACAAATTATGACAAAACATGCATTAGTCTGGTTTGAGACCTTTTTAATGCAATCAAATATCTAAATTTGGGGATGCAGGCGTGCTGGATTTGAGTTTTTGTATTAGCAACCTCAACAAAATCTTTCTAAAAAAAGAAACAAATCAAACCTAATTATCTTCTTATAAACCACAACTCGGTCTTGATATTAGATCACAAATTCGTTTAACAAATTTTTTCTATCAGTTAATCATAGCAGCATCAAAACAACAATCAAACGATAGCAACATCTCTCACTGATAATCTGATATGTACTTAGAGTTCTTTTACATAGTAAATCCCAAGACCAACTATAGCTTTTACATAGTAAATCCCAAAATGCAAAGCCTGTGTCCCAATTGAAACTATCATTTATTGTTGTGCTTTACACCAATAGCTTGTGTATACAAAGTTTAAATTTTTTAGTATTCCATCAGTCTGTAGTTAATTTATAAGAGGGGAAAATTAAGGAAATAAAAAAAAACGGACGAAAGCTGGTTTAGGGTCAAACCTGGTCTTAGATGAAAGCTAGCACGAACCAAAATCGTAAGATCGACTGCGATTGAAGCCGCGTTAGTGGATCTGATTGATCGAACGAACTCCAAGGAAATAGGCGTTGTTAGCCGTAGACGGAGAGTCACAGAAGTGGGCGAGGATCCCTGGAGAGAAATAGAGAGAGATAGAAAGTGGGAGGATCGTTAGAGAGAGAGAGAGGAGTCCAGATAGATCTAAAACAGTGATCCAAAAATAGTTACCATCCAAAACATTGATCTGAAAATAATGAGATTGAGAGATTGATCTAAACCCCAATATTTAAAGCAACAATAGATTCAAAACAGTCTTGCATTGCATGATATCATCAGCTCACCTCAACAAAAACAACCAAATATTGTTGCGTAGACTTCAATTCCAGCTAGAAAAAATTTACACAGCTACTTAAAATGAGATTCCAATCTGATACAAACCATTAGTGCATCATCATGAACTGCAGTGCTAAAAAAACAAAAAATGAACTCAATTCTTATGAATTCCTACCAAAACAGATAAGTGAACGCTGTCAAAAGAAAGAAAAGAAAAAAACAATAAAATTTGCCTCATCAAGGACTTTAGGAAATTGTTCTACACAGTTCATAGACCAATAACTTAAAAATCAAAGGGGCATCTTTATTGATATTCAACAGTAGAACAAATAATTGGATAACGAAAATATCTTAGCAGGCTAATGTATAAAGGATCTACGGAGACAAACAAAAAGCTTATCTCACTTTTCATAAAATGGAAATTAGAAGATTTATACTTGAAAATGCAATTGAAAGAACACTAATCAAATTGGTATCAAATGTGACGGATCAAGAAGAAGAAAAAAAAATATTTCAGCCTACACCATTTTTTCAACAGCAAACAAAAATCTAGGTTCGTATCCAATCATCAAAATTTCTTAATCACTTCACAAATGATGGAGAAGAATCAGAGAAATTGAGCCCAAAAATCAGATATGTTGTCCGACACAACCTCAAACCAATATTGAATTCACAATTCCAGTCGAAATGGAAAGGCTTCAATTAAAACTAACTACGTACTCTGCAAGGATGGTGCTGCATCACGGAATTGAACGGCGACATCTTGGAGATGAAAACCCAAAAGTTTTTATCACAAAACTATCAACTACGAAACCTAAATAGATGATGACGAAGAGAATGAATTGGATCTCTGAGAAACAGACTTACCGAGGCCAGGCAAGCAAAATCAGTTGAGGGAGGTGAGAGAGGTATTACCGATGTAGAGAAGCGATCAGAGAGCGAGAGAGGTAAGATAAGCCCGAGACTCACTGGTTCGACTGGGACTTGCTCTTAATTCCTGTAGTTTCAAGATCGGATCATATGAAATTAAAGCGAGAGAGTTGGAAATCAGATTACAACTGGCGGTGAGCCTAATTTAGAAACGTCGATTCGAAGTAGTCGAGTCTCACTGGTTCGACCGAGAGAGAAAGACTGAGATCGAGACAAGAGATCACAAATTTGAGAGAGAAATAGATCGTTGAACAGTTTGTGTATGAGAGAGAAAGTGATCGGGTATGTGAGGAATCGGTGATGGTGCGACAGAGCCGCACATTTCACATGCTCGTGAACAGTAACGGAAAGTATGAACAGTACCCATGAACAGAAGTAGTGCTTCATAGTTTGCATACACTTCTCAACCGGACAACAACTGAACCACCTCCGTTAACTTCTGAGAACCTCGCTATGACATCATGACAATACATGATTTTGTTCTCAAACAAAAGAGAAAAGATAGAGACACATGTATATTGATTAATAATTATGAATCATCCATAATTGTAATCCGATATTAATTACAGAAATGGGTCATAAAACTCTCATACTAGGGAGGTATCAATGTTCTGGGTAATCGAATTTTAATCCTCAGTCCAAATTCACTGTTCAAAATCAATAATTTGACTAACAAAATATCTTCTCATTTCTTATATGAGTGACCTCCGATTTCTATGTTGGACTCTTTCTACTTTAAAACTCATCAAGTTCACCAATAATTATTTGACATAAAGAGTCTAACATATCTATATATGGCAACAAACATTGACATAGAAATCAGAAAGTGCAACTTACCTCAACAAATAGACATTCTCTTCTCCTCAGATCCTAATGAATAAAATAGAAAGAATAAAATCAGCCATCATCCAACAAATCTTAATCATAATAGAAAAATGTAACTGCTTCAACCCTACAAAGATCCCTAAAATTTGTTTGACTAATTCTCAAATGCCAGTAACTGATAAAGGTAACAGGTAAAATTGAACTCACCAATCATTCCTTGACTACTTCTCAAATTTCAGTAACCAGTATCTACAAATCAAAACAGTAAACAAAACAGAGAGCATCACAGGAAAAAAATAGAAGAAAATAAATCCAACTTTGCAAATATCAAAAAAGATAAAATTAGCCATTGTCCTAAAAAATCAGCAATGCCTAAAATAGTTGTTTTTACATACCATTTCTATATACCATTTTCCAAAACGGATAATATAGCTTTCTAAGTTCTAACAAACAACCCTCTTGACATTTCACCTTCCTAACGATTATATTTGAATTATATGACAAATGAAAATTTGATTTCAACACTAATTAGCATAACCAAGTAACAGCTCACAACAAAATCACCAAATCAATCAAAATATAGTGAAAAAAAATGAATCTTCGAAACCTTAGCTCCAACCCCAAATGTACATCTTCCAAATAGAGCTAGAAATCAACCAATCCAGCAAAAACTATGAATTGGATAAAAATCAGAGCACCGAGAATCGACGACCCAAATCGATATGATTGAAACCAGAAACCTGAAATCTACCAAGCTTACATTCAGAACTCCTAATCCTCAATTGCTAAGCTTCGCCTTCACAAATCAAGTCACACCCTAAACCCTCCAGCTAAAAATACCACCCTTCTTTAACTCTTTTATTTGCAACAACAACAACCTCACAAAATATATTGCATCGTTCTCTAGCAACTTGGGTCTCTTTTATTTTATTTCATACTGTGATAAAAGCTATCTCCCAAGTCAATGCAAATGTATACTTATACATGGCTAGATTTTTTCTGTATGGTAGTTTATTGCATCAAAGAAAGAGTTTGACTTATTGGGAAGAATCTAACCCTCAAATGAGACTGATATTCTAAAGTCAATATCAGTTGTTTTCAAGCTCATTTGAGTTCTTCACAAAACAAAACAGGGCTGATCATGACTACCTTTGTGGTTTTACTTGTTTAGATACCGATTAGTAGGCAAAGAGGTATGAGAGAGAGATTGATTAGCGATCAAAAGCGATCAAGTATTAATACCCAAAACAGATCAAAAATCGCAAAAGAGAAAAGGAGAGGGGGTGCCCAATCAAGAAATACTCGATCAAAAATTACAAAAGAGAAAAGGAGAGGCTGCAAGCAAACCTGGATTCAGTAGAGTGACAGATGCGAGGATCGTCGGAGAGAGTTGCGTCGAGATCGGAGAGCGAGAGATGTGATAGTTGAGAGAGAGAGAGAGAGAGAGAGATAAAGATCGAGGCTTTGAGAAAGATCTAAGACTGATCTGTTTGGGTAAGTGGAGGACTGAGATTTGGTGCGGTCGTCGGAGAGAGAGAGAGAGATCGTGATCGAATAAGTTTTTGGAAAGCAGAAGACAGAGAGGAAGGTATCAGATCGATCGACTGCAAGAGAGAGAGGCTGAGAGAAAATGACAGAGACGACAAAAAGAGAGGGGTTAGTGGAACCCTTCGCACGCCCCGCACGCAGAAAATCTTCAGACGAAAATGCCCCATTTGAACAGTAAAAATAACAGTGAAATCTGCTTCAGAATTGTTAGATAGTAAATATGGCATTGAGCCATATGTTCAGATGACAAAGAGACACAACAGTATCACAGGGAAAACAGAACTACGTGGTATATGAGGAAATTTGTACGGAAAAAGAGGGACGGAGCTGGCCTTTCTGAATTTTCCAATCAACCGGATTTAGGCTAGCTGCCTCCAATTTCGGCAAAACCTCATTTTTAAATGGAATTGGGATTGGAACCTCAACATGCTGCAACAAAAATAGATTCACAATCGAGTCAGCGTCAACACTTTCTCCATTATTGTATATATCAATCTAAAGATATCAGCAGCTCAGCACAAGCAACTTCAATATCAAGTCTACACCAACGAATCTCTCCACAACTTCAACTCAACCATGCAGCACATTCTATTTGCCTTAGTTAGGGGATATCAATCTTGTAACCCATATTTTGATGCAATCAAGGCCTACAAATTATCAACCAGAGATAGGCAAATTGCAGTAAGATTGTCTCAAATCAGTCTAAAAAACCCAGCTCTTCTTATATAGGTCTTGTATCAAGTCATCTCATTCAAATTTATAAAGCTAAGAACTTGTCTTGGGTTTCAAGGTTCAACAATGTTCACATATTCAGTCACACTCACACACTAAGTGGTCTACTTACAAAATAGCATTGTTAAAAGATATGGAGCAGAGATAAAGAAAGAACCTTCAAAGCAGAAGTTCCTCCACCATAGATGTCATACTGAACCGCATGCATAAGCTTTTCCGACAGGGCGGCCCGGAAATACCCAAAGACAGAAACTTCGGAGAGAAAGAGAGGACAGATGCGAGGTTTTCTGAAATGGGTTTTTGAGTTTTATAGTGCCTGGACACACAAGTAAATTACAAACACCCACGACACATTTCATTGTTTTCCAATAGATACAGACCATATTAGAGATCAACTTGTACTTTATTCTAAAAGGACTTAGAAAACAAGAAAGCAATGTTTGGTAAACTAGAACTCAAATACTGAACACAGAAGATTTGGGAGCTGTAAAGCTTGTATTATTCAATGTTGAGATGCGGCTTTTATACAGCCTTTACAAACAGGAATGATCACAAAGTGTATTCACGATTTACATGATCTATATGGTGGCTAAAATTAAGGAAGAACAACTCAAAACTAATCTGCACCCTACAAACCAGGGTTTATTCAACAAACTAAAAAATAAAGGAATCTGTTAAGACTAATTAGTCATCTAGCAACTAAAAAAGTACCTAACAATTCCTCCCTTAAACTGAACTGCAAAACATGCAATCAATTTACCTCCTGACCGATGCACACTCCAAGATGATCTCTCATCAAAAAAACATGTCTAACTTTAATGGCTTTGTCATAATATCAGCTAATTGGTCTTTAGTACCAAAGTGCTCCAAATTAATTGCACCATCTCTTCTTAAGTCTCGAAGAAAATGGAATCCAATGTCGATATGCTTACTTCTACCATATATAACAAGATTCATCGAAAGCTTAATTGCAGAATTATTATCACACAGAATGGTGCACTTATTTTGATTGAGACCAAGTTTCACAAGCACTCTTTGCATCCAAACACTTTGACAGGCACACAAAGCAGCAGCTATAAACTCTGCCTCAGTTGTTGAGAGTGTCACAACTGGTTGTTTCTTGGAACTCCATGCCACAGCTCCAGAACTCAGCTTAAAGATATAGCCTGAAGTGCTCTTGCGATCCTCAAGGTCTCCTGCATAATCACTGTCAGAGAAACCAACCAAGTTCTCATCACCTCCTTTCTTGTACAGTATCCCTATCTCAGTTGTTCCTCTCAAGTACCTAAAGATCCTTTTAACAATAGCTTGATGTAATTCAGTCGGTGCCTCCATAAACGGCTTATCAAACTCACCACATACATAAGATCAGGCCTAGTGATAGTCAAATACATGAGACAGCCTACCATTTGCTTGTAAGTGGTGGAATAAACCCTTTTACCTCCTTCATCTTTCACAAGTCTGCAGCCAGGCAGAATGGGATTTGTCACACAATTGCAATCCTCAATTCTGAACCTTTCAAGTATCTCATTAGCATACTTTCTTTGACTTATGAAAATCCCAGCTGAACTCTGCATTACCTCTACTCCCAGAAAGTACTTCATTTTTCCAAGATCAGACATTTCAAACTCTTGCTTCATTGACCTCTTGAACTCCTCAAACATTCTTTCATCATTCCCATTAAAAATGAGATCGTCTACATACAAGCTGACTATAAGAATCCTTCCATCTTTCTCATTCTTTGTAAAAAGGGTGTGCTCACTTAAACACCTTTCGAACCCTTGATGAAATAGGCTTCAATTTTGCTGAACCAAGCTCGTGGAGCTTGTTTGAGCCCATACAATGCCTTCTTCAATCGATAAACTTTGTTCTCATCACCCTTGACTTCAAAACCTTGTGGCTGCTCAATGAAGACTTCATTAGTAATCTCGCCATGCCAGAAAGAACTTTTAATATCAAGTTGGTAGACCATCCAATCTCTGCTTGTTGCAAGTGCAAGTATCATTCTAATAGTGTCCCAACGAGCAACAAGAGCAAATAGCTCAGTATAATCGATGCCAGCTTGTTGTGTGTACCCCTTTGCCCCGAGCCTAGCTTTGTATTTGTCCACTTCTCCTTTCTCATTCAGCTTTGTCTTGAAGACCCACTTCACACCTATCTTATTAGCTCCTCTTGGCAGCTCAGTCAACTCCCATGTACCATTTCTTTCAATAGCTTGAATTTCCAAGTCCATAGCTTCTCTCCAGGCTCCATTTTTGACAGCATCTTCGAAACTTGCTGGATCACTTGATCATGTGAACATAACAAGCTGCTGCATTTCTTCTTCCTCAGACAGACCCTCACCGCTTACGTAGTCCTTCATCCACACTGGTTCCCTTCTGATCTTCCCTTGAATTGGACTTGTTACATCAGTTGGTGGAGAAGAACCTGAGTCGGTACCTTCACCTTGTTCAGTCTGCACTTCCCTTCTATTGTCACCTCCTTCTTCATCTACCCACTCTCTAGAGTATCACAGCGAAATTCTTCAATTTTTTTCTCCCAGCTCCACTTCTCTTCTTCTTCAAACACAATATCACGGCTTATAACATTCTTCTTTGACTCTGGATTATACATTCTATAGGCTTAAGATTCTTCACTCACACCAAAAAACACTCACTTGAAGCTCTTGTTGTTAAGTTTCTTTCTTTAGACATTTGGTATATGGACATGTCCAATGCAACCAAACACTTTGAAGTACTCCACAGATTGCTTGAGTCCACTCCATGCTTTTTCAGGTGTTTTATCTTTCACTGCTGAGGTAGGACATCGGTTGAGAACATGTACAACCCAAATTGCAGCTTCTGGCCAAAACTCCTTGGGAACTTCCTTATCACTCAACAAGCATCGCACCATGTTCAATAAGGTTCGGTTCTTTCTCTCTGCAACCCCATTTTGTTGTGGGGAGAAGGCTGCAGAGAGTTGGCTACTAATCCCATTTGAACCACAATAATTGTTGAACTCCATTGAGGTGAACTCCCCACCTTGGCTAGTACGTAAGCAACGAATATAATTCCTTGATTCTTTCTCTACCATGCTTTTAAAGTTTTTAAACATAGTAAATGCCTCTGACTTAGCATGCAAATAATAAGCCCACATCTTGCGACTATAATCATCTATGAAAGTGATTATGTACCTCTTTTGAGTGTTTGATTCAGGAGTAATCGGACTACAAATGTCTGAGTGCACAAGCTGCAATGGTTGAGAGGCTATCCACAAGCTTTTCTTTGGGAAAGGATCACAATGCTGCTTACCAATGGCACAATCAGTGCATATCTTGGAAGAAGCTTTGAGAATCGGCAACCCCTTTACTAGCTTTCCATATGCTAAAGTTCTCTGACCTTTCATGTTCAGATGTCCAAACCTCCGATGCCATAGATGAGTTGTTGTGTCTTCAGATGTCATTTTAAAATAAGCTTGTCTTGGAGTATGATTTGGTGTAGCAAGCAACACAAACATTCTATTTGCTGACATGTTTGTTTGCATAATTAAACCTCTCATTGGGTGATAAATCTTGCAGACACCATGGTGAATCAAAAGAGCCACATCCTTTTCTTGAAGTTGTCAAATACTAATCAAATTATTCTGGAGCTCAGGAATGTAAAATACCTCAGTAATCACCTGAGTTGTTCTATGAACTCGAATCTTGATGTTTCCCCATGACATCCATTTTTGAATTGTTTCCGAGCTTGACCGTCTGCCTAAAGGACTCATCGAACTCAATAAACCACTTTTTGTCTCCACTCATGTGATTATTACAACCCGAGTCCAAGAACCACACCTCCTCTGTCTTGGAATTATGCATCTCGACATAGGACATAAGTAACATCTCTTCATCTAACTCAGCATAGTTAGCATTCTTGTCCCAACTAGGACATTCATATTGAAAATGTCCCAACTTGTGGTACTTGTAGCATTCGATGAGTACTTTGTTGAAACCTTGATTACCTCTGCCTCGTCCTCTACCCCTGGATGCTTCATGTCCTCTTCCTCTTCCTCCAGCGCTGTCTTCAGAGGAGACTTTGAGGGCCTGCTCTTCACTTTCATGTCCCTTGATCCTTTATTCATGAACTAATAAGATGTTTTGTAACTCATCGATTATTAGAGTGTCCAAATCATTAGATTCTTCCACTAAACAAATGACATGATCAAACTTAGAAGTCACAGAACGCAAGATCTTTTCAGCGATCACTGTCTTCTCCATCTTCTCACCCAACATCTTCATTTTGTTGGCAATGATCAGAATTCGTGCAAAGTACTCATCAACTCCTTCACCTTCCTTCATCTTCAGAGCTTCAAAGTCTCTCCTTAGGGCTTGCAATTGAGCTCTTTTGACCCTAGAAGTTCATTGATACTTCATCTTCATGGAGTCCCATATTTGTTTTGCTGTATCTTTCACAAGAATGGTCTCCATTATAGTTCGATCAATGGCTTGGAACAAATAATTCTTCACATTGAGGTCATTCAACTTCTACTCTTCTACCTGCTTCCTTCGATCTTCAATCTACGTGCGTTGGGTTTCAGTTAGTTGTGTTCTCTCCACAACTGCCAAGTAGGTTGCTTTGGTTCTTCAATCTCGGCTAATATGTCATGCTCAATCAATCCCCAAATTTGCTTGGATAGGAGAAAGTTTTCCATCATCATTGCCCAATGATCATAGTATCCTTCAAACTTTGGAGCCGGTGTGTAACTCCCTTCATCTGCCATGCTTCCTCTCTTACTCATGCTTTCTAGTTCTCTCTCACTCTCTCTTTTTCTCTAAATTAGGCCTTTTGATGAGGCTCTAATACCACTGGTTGCTAAACTAGAACTCAAAAACTAAACATAAAAGATTTGGGAGCTGTAAAGCTTGTATTATTCAATGCTGAGATGCATCTTTTATACAGCCTTTACAAACAGGAATGATCACAAAATGCATCCATGATTTACATAATCTATATCGTGGCTAAAATTAAGAAAGAACAATTCAAAACTAATCTGCACCCTACAAACCAAGGTTTATTCAACAAACTGAAAACTAAAAGAATCTGTTACGACTAATTAGTCATCTAGCAACTAAAAAAGTACCTAACAAGCAATCCAACTTGTTTTCTGATCTTATAAGTTGCAATAGTTAAATCCATGATGACAAAAGAAAAGATGACTATAGGCCAGGCTTGGCTTTGTGCCTCTGTCAAGTGAAGATGCAAAGAGTGAACAAGAGGAACATGGATAAGACTTGGGTTTAGGACTTGCTAATGATACTGGCAACAAAAACTGGAGGAGTAACCCCTTCAGCTATGCTCTAACATACCTTTTAGAAAATCAAATCCACGAATTTATGTATGAACAAAACAGTAAAAATGTTTCCACTAGTACTTACGTGATACTTGAATTAGCGTGATATAACAAGGAAAATTCTCCATTGAGAACCTTTATAATGAGGACTTGGTGAGTACCTTCTCATTAAACCCACTTATTCTTTATATTTTGACGAATCCATCGTTGGTTAGATAGATAATGATGAGTAGATCACTCATGCAAAATTTCACAAAAATTAAAAAATCGTTAAGTCATTCATAATCAAGATTTATCACTTACGAACATGAACGGTGTATGTTTGACAGTTTTAGTTCATCCATTGATTTGATCTTGTTCGATACCTTAACGATTTTCAATTTGAATGAAAATTTGTATAAATAATTTACTCATCAATATCTAAACATTTAATGGTTAAATTTGTAAAAATGTTATCGAGAAATGACTTTTACGATAATTTTATGAAATATACTCATCAAGTCTTCATTATAAGAGTTCTTGTTGGAAAAGTTCCCGAATATAACAGAGGCAAAGCACATACAAATCTTATAGAGAGAAATCTAAGAGAAAATGGTGATACAAATCTTGCAAAAATCCAAGATTCCAAGAAAGTGCAATTTAACTAAAAATTGTTAAAGGAAAGAAGATATGCATTCATGCTGATTGATATCAAGAGAGCAAATTGTGGATTGTATCATGTCACTGAGATTGTAGAGTGATTGTAGGATCGTGATACTGTACATAATTACATTCCTAGAATAGCTTTGTAGATGGCTATATGTATCAGCAAGACTGTACGATTTACTCACTCAATACAGAACTTTTCATATTTATCTTTGTTCATGGTATCAGAGCACCAATCCTGGTGTCTCTAACCCATCACAACCTTCCGCAACAAACAAACACTACCAAAATCCACCATGGTTGAAATCATCCAACCCACAGAACCCAACAACAATGAAACCAACGAAAACAAATCGAGTTCTTCATCAACCACATTGGAGGGACAATTACCTGACCCTTTGGTTTTACACCATTCTGATACACCAGGGCTCAAACTGGTAGACACCCTACTTGATGGACACAACTATGGAGAATGGAGCCGTGCGATGCGCCTCAGCCTAAGCGCCAAAAACAAGATTGGATTGGTCGATGGCACCATCAGGCCATTTCCTGTCACACATCCCAGATATCCCATGTGGAGGCGCTGCAATGACATGGTCTTGACCTGGATCCTCCATTCAATTCAGCCTAACATCGCCCGCAGTGTAATCTTTTCAGATTCGGCAGCAGCTGTATGGAGTGACCTCGAAGACAGATTTTCGCAGGGAAACGATACTAGAATATATGAGATTCAACAAGAGATCGCTGGATGCCAACAAGGTTCTCAATCTGTATCTTCCCACTACACAAGACTCAAGGCTCTTTGGGATGAGCTTGACTCTCATCAGGATCCTATCATATGCAGCTGTGATGGTGCTAAGACTTTGGCACAACGGCAGGAAAAGGAAAAGGTTATGCAATTCCTAATGGGGCTGAATGACTCTTACTCTACAATTCGAGGTTCAATCCTGATGATGAGTCCCCTCCCGGACACAAGAAAAGTTCATGGCCTCATTCTTCATCATGAGAGACAGATGGAAGCGGCAAACCGTCGGGAACCACCACCGATCTCCCATGCTATGCAGGTAGCACGCCCAGCTGCGTCAAAGCCTTCATCTTCCTATCGAAAGCCCCTGTTTTGCACTTACTGTGAGGAAGATAATCATCTTGTGGATCGCTGCTATTTCCTCAAAGGATTTCCATTAGGACATAAATGGCATGGAAAGAACGTGAAGCCTAGAAAAGGGAAGCATGCCGCCAAAAATGTTGAATTCAAGGCTGCCAACAATGTTGAATTCAAGGACTCATCAGAAGACTGCTACACTTTCACAGCCAAAGAGTATCAAGAGTACCAGACCATACTCGAAGAAAAGAAGGGTAAAAATCAATCATTTGCAAATGTGACAGGTATATTCACACCTAGCTGTAATCATATTGACAATGATGCACATTCAACCTTATATTGGCTTGTGGATAGTGGGGCAACTGATCACGTCTCGCACCTAGCACCTACTCACAATAAACATAAGGCATCTGATAACTTTGTTGGCCTACCAAATGGGGATCGTGTCACTATAGAGCATGTTGGGTCATTTCAGTTATCACCAGATTTGCCTCTTGATGGAGTTTTACATGTGCCTAGATTTAGAGTAAATTTGATATCTGTGAGTAAGCTGACTCGAGCGTTGAAATGTATTGTGACATTTTACCCGGATTTTTGTGTTGTGCAGGACGTGGATACGAGGAGGACGATTGGCCTGGGCAAGCATGTTAATGTTCTCTACTACCTCACACCAACCCAAAACCCACATCTTGTCAACCACATCATCCGTACCTCTACCCTTTGGCACCAACGTCTTGGACACCCATCAGATGCTCCCTTCCACCATCTCTCTCAAGTCTTTCCGGATATTATCTTTAGTTCCCATAAGCATGTTTGTGAAATTTACCCTTTCGCTAAACAAACTCGATTGTCTTTTGGTTCAAGTTCAATAAAAACAAATGCACTGTTTGATTTGATCCATTGTGATATTTGGGGACCCCACAAAACTCATACATACTCTGGGGCACGTTATTTCTTAACAATTGTCGATGACTTTACCCGCTTCACTTGGGTGCATCTTATGAGTCTTAAATCAAATACTCAATCTTTGTTAAAATCTTTTTTCACTTGGGTTAAAACTCAATTTGATAGAGACATTAAGATTCTACGTGCCGATAATGGGGGAGAATTCACCTCCAATTCCATGCGTTCCTTCCTTTCTGAACGCGGTACCATTTTTCAACACTCATGCGCTCACACCCCACAACAAAATGGGGTTGTTGAGCGCAAACATCGCCATCTTCTCAATGTAGCCCGTGCTTTACGCTTTCAAGCCAATCTTCCATTGCGTTTTTGGGGGGAAAGTGTCCAAACAGCATGTTACCTTATCAATCGTCTACCCACACCTCTTCTTTCTCACAAATCTCCATATGAACTTTTACATAACAAATCACCAAGTTATTCTGATCTTCGGGTTTTTGGTTGCCTTTGCTATGCCACTAATCTCACCCCCACCAACAAATTTGATCATCGTGCACGTCGTTGCCTTTTCATTGGCTATCCCCTTGGACAGAAGGGGTATCGACTTTATGATCTTGAAGGAAAGAAGTTTTTCCCCTCTCGGGATGTCATTTTCCATGAAAATATCCTGCCTCTCACCAAACTCCCCTTAGAAGATCAAGATGACTACCCAGTTTTACCTGCTTCTATCGATCCACCTCATCCACCAGACCCCAGACCATTACCTGAGCCCGATCCATCTCAGCCTTCCCAAGATTCTACATCTGATCCCACATCCAAACCACCATTGAAGATCTACACCAGACAATGCAAACACCCGTCGATGTCATCATCGGTACCGCCGGCAGACCCATCGCCGGTGCCCAACCCAGCACCATCATCGGCGTCCCCACCTGCGCTGGAGACCCAACCCGAGCCAGTTCCGCCCACCCAGCCTGACCCAGCCTCCATTCCAGCTTCGTCGGATCCCTTCCCACAGCCACTATCTCCATCGGCACCTTCCCAGTCTCCAATGGCATCACCACCACCACCACCTCCACCACCACCACCTCTGAATCCTATCCCCGCTCCCGGCCCCGTCCTTCGTCGTTCCTCCCGCACTTCCCAGCTCCCTCCCTACCTTCACGATTTCAAGACCTATCATGCTACTCTCCTGGGCCCTGACGCCTCCTCTTTCCCGTCCGGCACTCGGTACCCGCTCCATCGGTCCGTTTCTTATTCTGGGCTTTCTGATCATTATCGTACCTTTGTGCATAACATCTCTCGTTTGGTCGAGCCAGCTACTTATGACCAGGCTCGCCATGATCCACAATGGGTTGCTGCAATGGGTTGCTGCAATGGCTTCTGAAATTGAGGCCCTTGAGAACAATAACACTTGGTCCCTGGTTACCCTGCCTCCTGGCCAGCGCCCTATTGGCTGCAAATGGGTTTTCAAGCTCAAGTATCATGCTGATGGAACCTTGGAGCGCTACAAAGCTCGGCTCGTTGCTAAGGACTTCACCGAGCGTGAAGGCATCGACTACAAAGATACGTTTGCCCCTGTTGCTAAGTTAATCACCGTGCGCTGCTTGCTGGCCATTGCTGCAGTTCGGGATTGGCCCTTGCACCAGATGGACGTGCAGAACGCTTTTTTACACGGCGACCTCCATGAGGCAGTCTACATGCATCTTCCTCCTGGTTATCGTCGACAGGGGGAGAATGTTGTTTGTCGACTCAACAAATCACTCTATGGACTCAAGCAAGCATCACGCAGCTGGTTTCGCCGCTTCTCTTGTGCAATTCAGGAAATTGGTTTTCAACAGTCAAGGGCCGATTACTCACTCTTTACACAGGTTCGTGGAAACTCAATTACTATAGTCCTACTGTATGTGGATGATATGGTTATTACAGGCAACAATGAACAAGCCATCAATGATCTCAAAGTGTTCATGCATAGCTGTTTCAAGATTAAAGATCTTGGCTTACTCAAATACTTCCTTGGAATTGAGATAGCACGTTCTAAAGCTGGAATCACAGTGTGTCAACGAAAGTACACGTTGGACATTTTGGAAGAAGCCGGGTTACTAGGAACCAAACCAGCAGCTGTTCCTATGGAGCCTGATTTGGTGTTGACAGACTCTGGTAGTGAAGCTCTCAAGGACCCTACTAGATACAGACAACTAGTTGGGAAGCTAATATATCTCACAATCAGCCGGCCGGAGATTACGTACTCTGTGAACACACTCAGTCAGTTCATGCAGGAACCCAAATTGCACCATCTCAAGGCTGCCCAACGACTTCTGCAATACTTAAAGGCAGCTCCAGGACAAGGTATATTATATCCATCAGACAATTCGCTTGAGTTGATTGGTTACTGTGATGCGGATTGGGCACGATGTCCGTCTACACGTAGGTCAGTGACCGGCTATTGTATCTTTCTTGGAGAATCACTTGTGTCTTGGAAAAGTAAAAAGCAAGCAACCGTGTCACGATCGTCAGCTGAAGTCGAGTATCGATCAATGGCTGCAGCTGCTTGTGAGTTGACCTGGTTGAGATATTTGTTGAAAGACCTGCGTGTTTCACATCCCCAACCAGCTAGGCTGTTTTGTGATAACCAGGCAGCCTTACACATTGCAGCAAACCCGGTCTATCACGAGCGTACGAAGCATATTGAACTAGATTGCCACACGGTTCGTGAAAGGATAGAAAGAGGGGAAGTCAAAACAGCATACGTGCCTACTGGTAGTCAGATTGCAGACATATTCACCAAGCCATTACGAGCACCAGCATTTCACACGCACCTCAACAAGTTGAGTGTAATTGATATCCACACTCCAACTTGAGGGGGAGTGTTAAAGGAAAGAAGATATGCATTCATGTTGATTGATATCAAGAGAGCAAATTGTGGATTGTATCATGTCACTGAGATTGTAGAGTGATTGTAGGATCGTGATACTGTACATAATTACATTCCTAGAATAGCTTTGTAGATGGCTATATGTATCAGCAAGACTGTACGATTTACTCACTCAATACAGAACTTTTCATATTTATCTTTGTTCAAAAATGGCAAGCTCAAGTATGGATATCTCATATGCATGAATGTTCTTGCAATATATAACTACAAACCATGAAGATTGAGCAGGAGAGTGTGAATGATTGTCATAATGGCATTCATCTGCATTAGCTTTCTTCAGATAGTGCAATTCTCACAGCTGCATTCCGGAAAACGGGATGCATCCTCACACATCCCTTTTGTTCACTCTCCAAAAGCATGCTACAATCCTTCAGGTACCTGACCACAGATGCTGCTAATTCTTTGGCTTCATCGATTGTGTCGGCATCTCGAAACAATCATTTCCTGATGGCATGCTTGAACAAGTCTTCTATTAAGCGACAGAGCAAAAAGCATGACTTGGAACTGTCATCTTTCAAGCAATCATAGCTTCTTTTTCTAGTATCGAATGCATCATCAAAGTCATCACGGTCGGCAGCCTGCGACTTGGCTGCCTTTTCCCATTCCACCATGCCTTTATCTTGAAGTCTCCTTGCAACTGTTGCAAGTGCAATTGGGAGACCAGCACATCATCTAGCAACTTGCCTCGCTACATTGTTGAAATTGGCTGATATGGGATGTGTTACTACATTCTTCACAAACAAGGCCCAAGAATCTTCTTCTAAGAGGATATTGAGGCGGATCATTTCTTCACACTTCATGACATGGCAGATATTCCCTATCCTTGTGGTGAGTAGGACTTTGGACTTGCATCTTTGTAGCTCATTTTTGCTGGGAATACCTATGGTCGGCATATGTATTCTCTCCCATATGTCGTCCAGAATTATTAGAAGCTTACGTCTTCTCAAAATCTCCTTCCTCAATCTAAATGCTCTTCCAGTTTCTGTCTCCTCCTCTAGTTTTACCCCCAACAGTTCTGCTAATGTGCCTTGAATTTTTCTAACATTAGGCATTTGGGATACAGCAGCCATAATCACAAGAAGAAAAATCCTGTTATCTCTTACTTGAGCGCTGACATGTTTTACCATGGCTGTCTTGCCCACGCCTCCCATTCCATAAACCCTAATGACAGCGACCTCCGCACCCTCTAGAGCTTTCATTACCATACGCACGGCTTGTCTTGTTGCTTCAAATACTTCAAAATCCCCCGTGTTTATTTGAATGGGTTGTACTTTACTGTATACAAATTCAACAATTGTTTTGACAGGAACAATAGAGTGAGATATTCATCTATGTAAGAGCAACCATACAATTAGGCATAAGTATAAGTTTTGTTACTCCATCGTTAGCTTCATACTTGTAGTTATTTGTATGCCACCCAGACAAATTGGTCACTCTTTCTAAAGCATCTATCCACTGTTGCATCTTGCTTCTGTGTAGCCTAAAGCTCTTACACTCAATGATAACGTCTTCCAAATTCATAATCAGATATCCATCAGTAGGATCAACGTGATAAAAAAAGAGGTAAAATTCTGTTGTTGTCTCCCATGAATTGACAATTCACAGTCGGTTCTTCCAAACACCGAGAAGAAGAAGCATAACTATGTGAGAGAACAACAATTGCAAACCTTGATTTTTCAATCGCCATCAGGGAACTGGGAGAAATAACTGCCCCTATTTCAAGATCATGGTCATTCACAAATGTTTGAATTCCTCTTCTGTTTTGCAGTTGATCGTATAATTTGAAGGGAGATCTTTGGACATACTTCCACCACGGGTATCAGTTTCTTCAAAAATTGTACTATCTTTGAGACTTGCACAATTTTAACATTTTCATTAGAATTTGTACCACCACCAAGATCACCATAAGCAGTTATAACATTAGTCAAACTTGCCCACTGCGCTCTTGGCTCACCTTATCTTCGAATCATGTACTTAGGATTTAGTTGATAAATGGTCGCGTACGCATTTTTATCTAAACTTGTACCAAAATCATCAACAATTGAATTACCAACTTCTTCAGTAAACTTTATCCGTTGCTCTCTTTGCGCTTGACGTTCTAGACTTTCTCGATACAGATACTTACATTTTTGTTGCGAAATGGCCGAGTTCGCTTTTTCATCAAAACTTGAACCAAGATCATCAACGCTTTTATTACTTTCAGAAAAACTTCTACCAAAAATGTCCACAGTATCAGTGTTTCTCCACAACCTAATTATCATTTTGGAATAAAAAGATAAGTGTCACAATATTAATGAAATATGAAAGTGTATTTTATTCATAGCAGATGGTTATGTACTTATGTTAATGCTTAGAAATATAGGAGTGCACCTATAGTGTGTGGGACACTTGTCAAAATCTAAGCTGTATTGAACTTAAATGAATAATGCATGAGAGAACCTAGACCGTAAATTACTCTCTTACACATTTTTGTACTACATATTGAAGAATTACTCAGAAATCTAGGATGCATTCTAAAAACTTTCTTGGCCCTTAGAATATGGCTAAAGAAGGAAATATTTGAAGACTTTATACCGGTTTGACCGATTGGCGTTTTGACTGCTTTCAATGTGGTAGAAAGGCCACTAGTCATTAATTAGTAGAGGGAGCCAAGGAGGCTTTCACACCTTGCATGTGGGATGACGCGTGGTGAGTTTGTTTCAGTCTAGGAAAAATAGTGTGTACTCCCCAAGTCCGGAGTTTGGCTCCGGAGGTTGTAACAGGCTATTATCATACAAGGGTAACAGGTTATATTTACAAAGTAACAGCGTAGTAAGTAACATAATTTAACTTGGTGGATAGGAACATACCTTTCCTTTAGAATGCTATAATGTTGAATATCATTGACTCGGAGTTGCTTCGGGACGTAGAAGATAGAATGCAATGGTAAAAACTGGGGGCAGTCCTGTGTATAGAAGAATACCAATGAAGGAATCTCTATATCCAATGTATCATCTCCGCTAATATGATGCAAGCATCTAAGCCATGGAAGATTTTCCAAGATCAAGTTCTTCAAATTTGGAAACATGACGTTTTCGTACTCTGTTGCCTTGCTTCCTTCTACAACTCTCTCCAGGTTCAAGCAAGAATATACTCAAAGGTCTTCCAATAGTGAAAGACACTTGGCTACATTGAATGTAAAGAGACTTTTCAGCTTGTTGCACTAGCTAACTGCCAAAGTCTTAAGATTATGGAAGACAATCTCACCACTTGGCTTAGGATAATGACCATTCCAAATCCTCCTGTGGTTCGGTAGATAAGACAATCTCACCTCTTGCAATTTTTCACAGATAGTTTCTCCAGATCCAAACACATATTCCAATTTATTCATTTCTTCACAAACAAGTTTTTCCAGGCGGTGCAGCCTCTCCGACAAACATGAGTTTAAAAGTGCATTCACCAATTTATGAGACCTCCGCACAATCAATAACGTGAGACTACATAGTGATCCCGACGGTAGTTCACCAACGCATAACGCCCTAATGTTCACCTCATACAGATGCAACTCTTTTAACTTCTTGAATGCAGGTGCGCATGTATACCTTGAATTTACACACATCAACTCTCCCAAGTGCCCATGGCACCCATATACAACGAGATACTTCGACTCCTGTAATCTCCCATTATAATACTCCACAAGAATGTTCAATCTCTTGCAATTTATGTACTGTAGTTTGTCTACTTTCTTTGTCACTACATCGATAAACCAATATGGTAAGGTACGAATTGTTGTGCTAAGAGTCAAAATTCTTGAATCAACACAAGAGAAGTGTGGCCTCCAAGTGGATTCTCTTACTTCCAAGTCCCCACTGATACATATATCAAAATGATCCCAGCTTGGTTTGACCTCGACAGTTTCAGGTAAGCTTTTCACATCCGATAGGGAAACCTTCAAATTGGTCAAAAATGGCAAGCTAGTTAACTCGCTAAAGCAAACATTAGCTTCTTCTCCAGCCTCCTCAACTTTGCTCGCCCAGTCATCAAAATTACATTGCATGTACAATTCCTCTAATTCTATCAAATCTGATATAACTTTAGATGTGATTTTAACTATCCGGGAATCAGTGATGTCCAACATCCTTAGGTTGGCCAAACATCCTATTTCTTTTGGGATTTCCTGAGCACAACATTCTCTCAGTCTAAGAATTTCAAGCTTCTTAAGTTTTTCGAGCAGGGATATGCCCACAAACTTGTCGCAAGAATCTAAATACAAAGTGTGGAGGTTGTTTAGGAGACCAAATGATCAGGGTAGTGCAGAGATACTAGTTTTTCTGAGATCTAAGACCCTTGATTCATTCAGACTTTGAAAAAAAGAATCTGGGATCTCATTCACAACTGGATTGTGTTGTAGTAATATTATCTGGAGTTTCAAACCTACCAACTTCTTTGGAAACTTGGAGATTTTGTTCATCATCAATGAGATTCCGCAGTAGCCTATGCGTGCATTAATCTTCGGCCACTTACTTAATTTACAACCAGCTTCAACCAAAACGCAATGGCCATCCTCAGATAATGAAATTGATATGGCAACATTCCTGATGACATCATGCATCCTTACACATCCCTTACGGTTAGAACCCAAAAGCAAGCTAGAAGAAGCAAGGTACCGGACCACCGTTTGGCAAATGGCTTTGGCTTCTTGAAGTGTGTTGTATTCTTGAAACAATCCTTTCCCAATCCCATATTTCATCAGGTCTTCAACTTGGATATCATAGTCTTCTGGGAACAGACAACAAAGTAAGAAGCATGACTTCTCATCTTCATATCTCGAGTAATCATAGCTTAGCTTTATACATTTGAACACACCATTTTCAGGGTTGCTAGGTTGAGACAACTTTAATTGATGAGCTGCTTCATAACATTCATCCATTGCTCTGTCTCTAAGTGCCCTCGCAGTTGCTACCAAGGCGATTGGTAGACCAACGCAATCTTTGCTACATTCCTTGCTAGATTATCAAAAGTGGTCAACTTTTAAAAGATATTCTTGTTGTTAAGTGAAGATCTTACCTTGATTTTACAGCTCAAAACAGCTCATTATTAGCTCATTATTAGCTGTCCAAACACTCTTTTCCAGCTGTCATTTTCTGTCCTGATTTGTACTGATTCATAAGCTACTTTTCCTCCTACGTTTGTAATCTATCAAATCAATACAATTCTGTGCAGCTTTTCTTTTATCTCTTTCTCTCTTCAATGGCTGCCATGGTCAACACCATGGTCAACTAACATGGTATCAAGAGCTCAGGTCGATTCCTCTGTATATTGTGTTCATCAGCACTGTTGTGCTACACTTCTCAACGTCAATCATCCTCAGATAAGCTCATCCTCAACTTCATACTTACTCAGATCTGTGTGCTTTGAGTCATAATTCTGTGTGATTCAAAGCTTGCTCTCAGTTTTACATCTTAAGCTAAGAATTCTCAGCCTGTATCTGTGTTCATAACCTGATCATTGTGCTTCTCGATTGTACTTGACTATCTCATTCTTACAAAATCAAACCTAAGCTCTTCTACAATCACTGCTATGGCTACTTCTCTTCCTACACATACTACTGTCTATCTTCCTAACATCATATTAGACTCGACAAATTACTCTTCCTGGTTGTTTCGTTTTGAATCATTTCTGAGTTGTCAAAGGCTCTATGGCTTTGTTGATGGGACTATTCCATGTCCTCCTGCACGATTGAGAAACTCTAGTGGAATTGATGAACCAAATCCAGAATATGAGATATGGAAGGTGCAGGATAAGTCTATTGTTAATATGATTGGCCAGACCCTAAGTGGAGCTGCAATTTGTGCTGTTGTTGGTTGTAAAACCTCTAAGGAAGTTTGGACCAAATTGCGTATGAAATTTGCTACACTAGATAGGAGAAATATACTGCAGCTTAAGACAAACTTTCAAAAAATTAAAAAAGGATCTGATTCCATTGAAGAGTATTTAGACAAGATCAAAGAGGCAAGAGATGCTCTGGAAATTGTAGGAGTGTCTATGGATGATGAGGATGTTGTGGTTACAGTACTTAATGGACTTCCATCAACTTACACTTACTATAAGAGTCAGATTAGAACACACTATGTGAGTGCTTCATTTGATGAGTTAAAGTCTTTTTTACAATCTGCTGAATCAGACATGGCTGAGGCTAATGATGAGGTTCCTGCATCTCCACTTACTGCAATGCTGGCATCTAGCAGTACACCTATTCAAGCTGCTCATACCTCATCAACTGGTGCATCTACAACTTCATCAGTGCCTGAAAATCAGATATCCAGTACCAATGGTACTAAGGATTCTATACCATTTGAGAGCAACACTGTACTTAATCTGCTTGAAGGGGCATTAGCTGGTTTGATGGCTAATACAAATCGGTTTGACAGCACAAATAGAGCAAGATCTAGCAACAGACGTTTCAATAACAACTCTGGATACAATGGCAATAATTCTGGTCATATTGCTGAGACCAATTACAACAACAACACAGGCAGTCCTAACAATGTTCTTGGTCATGCTCCTAACTCATATTGCTCAACATGTGGACGCAATGGACACATTATCAGAACATGCAGAATCTTGTCTCAGTATAATTTCACACCTCAGAATAATGGGAGAGGATGTACATACTGTGGTCTTTCCAATCACAATGTTGAGAATTGTCACTTTCTAAAAGGATTTCCTGATCAGCAGAATCAACAAAATGGTGGCTACAACAACAGTTTTAGAGCTCCTCATCCTTCTCAAAACAATCAGTCTGCATCATCATCATCACCTGATATCTCAGCTCAAGTTACTCAGGCTGTTCACCAAGCATTTGCTGCACTGTTAAGCTCTCACAATAATAGTCATATTAATGTTCATACTGCTATGCTAGCCACACCAACAACATCTACTTCAGCAGCTACTACACCTAGATGTTGGCTTGCAGATCCTGGAGCAACTAATCACATGACAAGTGAAGTGTCACTTCTGCAGAATATTGCACCCTACTCCTCTCATGATTCTGTTCAAGTTGGTAATGGTGATCAATTGTCTATAACTCATTCTGGCAGTAGCTTGCTAGGAAAATTAAAACTTGACAATGTGCTCTTAATACCTGATTTGGCAGCTCATCTTCTATCTGTTTATTAGTTATGCAAGCAGAATAACTGTAGAGTATGGTTTGATGAGTTTTCTTGTTGTATACAAGACAAGGTGATGGGAACAACAATCTATCAAGGACTGTGTAAGCAAGGACTCTACCCTATTCCTTTTGATCTCCCTTCTTTCAATAAGGCAGGCAGGCAACCTTCATCTACTTCAGGTTTTGGTGCTACAGCTTTTCTGGGCAAGTGTGTGAGTCACTCCCTGTGGCATAAGAGACTAGGCCATGCCTCTAATGAGATTGTTACTTGCATGCTGAATAAGTGTGATATAGTAAGCAAAACTGTAGAATCTATGGTGTGTGAACCATGTCTGCTAGGAAAGTTTCATAAACTTCTTTTTGAGTCATCTAGTACAAGAAGTCTGAAACCTTTTGAACTTGTTCACTCTGATGTTTGGGGGCCTTCTCCACATCTCTCTATAGATGGATATAGGTATTTTGTACTCTTTGTTGATGACTGTACTAGATATACATGGATTTTTCCAATGAAGAATAAATCAGAAGTGTTTGCTTATTTTCAGTATCTTTATTCCTTTGCTTAGTGTCAATTTTCCCTTTCCATTAAGTGCCTAAGATCTGATGGAGGGGGTGAGTATATCAGCAAAGATTTTAAGAATTTTCTTGACAAAAAGGGTGTAATTCATCAACTGTCTTGTCCTTATACACCTGAACAGAATGGTATTTCTGAAAGGAAAAATAGGCACATAAGGGAGACAGCTGTGACAATGCTTCAGACTGCTTCATTACCTGACTTATTTTGGTTTCATGCCTGTGCTATGGCAGTTTATATAATCAACAGAATGCCTACACCAGTGTTACAACTTTCCTCTCCATTTGAGAAGCTATATGCAAAAATTCCATCTGTGGACATTATCAGAATCTTTGGTTGTGCAACCTATCCCTTGATGACACCATACAGGCATGACAAGCTTCAACCTAAAACATCAAGATGTGTGTTTATAGGTTTTGCTGCAGGATATAAGGGGTACATTTGCTTTGAACCTGTTAGCAAAAAATTTATCATCTCAAGACATGTGTTTATGGATGAAACTGTCTTCCCTTATGCACTTCTAAAATCTGTACAATCTACATCTAACAACACAGCTCATAGCTCAGGGCAACAGCAACACAGTTCTTCACATTCTTATATTCAGCTTACACAGTCCTTTTCTCCTGTTCCATCACCTGTCCAACAACAGCATTCATGTTCATCTCTTCCTTCCTCCAGTCCTATTTTTTCTGCTGATCCTGATTCTGTTGCAGATTTGGTGCCTCCATCTAATGATATTCCCACTGCTTCAAATCTTCCTCTATCATCATCTGATACACAAAGTCAAGTCTGGATCCCAAGCTTCACTCCATCTACTTCTGTACCTACTGAGGTACCTTTTGCCCCAGACATTCATACACAGGTCCACTTTGATGAAAACAATGGTCATCTTGATGTTGCCACTTCTCCTGGTGATGGGATTTCATTATCCTTGGAATGCTCTCCTACCAGACCCACTGTTGAAGTGTCTGATGTCAACATTCTTCATCCAATAGCTGGTATGACTAATTCAGCTTTAAATGATCACACTATGCTCACCAGAAGTAAGAGAGGCATTTTTCAACCAAAGTGTTTTTTATCTCTCCTTGATTCTACTGAAATTGATCTTTCCAATATGGAACCTTCCAATTATAAACAAGCTCTCAGTAGTCCAATATGGAAAGCTGCTATGCAGCTATGCAGGAAGAAATTGATGCATTAAAGACTCAAAAAACCTGGAGTTTAGTGCCTCTACCTCTTGACAAGAATATTGTCTCATGTAAGTGGTTTTTTAAGATAAAAAGGAATGTTGATGGCACTATTGCTAGACATAAGGCCAGGTTGGTTGCTAGAGGTTTTTCTCAAGAATATGGGGTGGATTATGAAGAAACATTCTCACCAGTTGTGAGACACACTACTGTAAGAGTCATGCTTGCTCTTGCTGCACATAAAGGGTGGACTTTACATCAGATGGATGTAAAAAATGCATTTTTGCATGGAGTTCTTTCAGAAGAAGTCTACATGAGTCAACCTGGTGGTTTTGAAGTTGCAGGTCTCAGAACTCATATGTGTAAACTACATAAATCCTTGTATGGTCTAAAACAGGCCCCTAGAGCCTGGAATGAGAGATTTACAAGTTTTTTGCCTCAACTTGGGTTCATTTGCTCCTCTGCTGATCCATCCTTGTTTATTAAAGAATCTGCAAACTAACTAAAGCCTTTAGAAAAGAAGAAAGGCAACAATGTGATGCTGCAATCGCAAGAATGTTTTACACCGGTGAGATATCGTTCAACTTGGCGAGGAATCCCCACTACAAAGATGCTTTTGCTCGTGCCTCGAACCTTCCGAGTCATAAACCCCCAGGTTACAATGCATTGAGGACCACATTGCTTGACAATGAGAAGCAACACATTGACCGAATGCTAGTACCCATTAAGGACACATGGAAGAAAACCGGTGTGACAGTATGTTCTGATGGGTGAACCGATGAGCAAATGAAGCCCTTAATCAATATGATGGCTGCTTCTCAAAATGGGGTTGTTATGATAAAAGCAATCAATTGTGAGGAGAAGTAAAAAGACAAGTTTGAAGTTGCAAGATTGCTTTTGGAGACCATCAATGAGATTGGCGCTGAGAATGTGATACAAGTGGTGACTGATAATGCACCCGTGTGCGCTGCTGCCGGTGCCATTGTTGAAGCTATATATCCACACATCTTTTGGACACCATGTGTAGTTCATACTCTCAATCTTGTCTTGAAGGATACTTTGAAAGCAAAATCTTTTTACCCGGTGAGCACGGAGATGAAGAGCTGGGGTGGCTTATGGACGTCATCAATGATATTTGGTTTATCAAGAATTTTATCATCAACCATAGCATGCGTCTATCTATGTACAATGAGAATTGTTCTTTGAGGTTGCTTCAAGTTGCTGAGACAAGATTTGTTTCTCACTATGTGAGTATTAAGAGGTTTAGGGAGATGAAGGTTGGCTTGCAAAGCATGGTGATTAGTCCAAAATGAGACTTGTACAAAGAAGATGATGTCCCGAAAGCAAGAAGAGTGAAGGAAATGCTCTTGGATGACTACTTGTGGGAACAAGTCGATTTCATGATTGCTTTCATGGAACCTGTATATGAGATGATAAGGATGGGGGATTTGGATAGGCCTTGTCTTCACTTGGTTTACAAGTGGTGGGATTCAATGATTGAAAAAGTGAAGAAAGCAATTTTCAAGCTTGAATTTGTCCATGTCATCACAAAACATTATGAGGTATTAAGATTTTATGATGTACTTTACTCCATCTTGATTGCTCGATGGACCAAGAGTTCTACTCCACTTCATTGCCTTGCACATTCTTTGAATCCGAGGTATTATAGCACTAAATGGCTTGAAGAGGATCCTAACCGAGTTGCTTCACATAGAGATTCCGAGCTCACCACTGAAAGGAAGAAATGTCTTCAGAGACTCTTTCTGGATCCTCAGGTTCGTAACAAAGTATTGGAAGAGTGTGTCACGTTTTCTCTAAACATGAAAGATTATGGTACACCGGAAGCTTTGGAAAATAAGTGCAATTTTGAGCTTGTACCCCACTACTTCAAGGTTTGGCTTTCAAGTTGCTTGATCAACCTTGTTCATCTTCTTGTTGTGAGAAGAATTGGAGCACCTATAGTTTCATTGCTGGTTTGAAGAGGAACAAGTTGCAACCAAAAAGAGCTCAAGATTTGGTTTATGTGCATACCAATCTTCGAATTTTGGCAAGGAGAGATCCTAACTATTATAAAAGTCAAGAGACAATGTGGGATCTTGCATGAGATGGTGTTGACTCCATGGAACCTGGGACTTTTGATGTGCTTGATATGGCAAATCTCTCCCTTGATGAACCGGCATTGGAGAGGATGCTAATTAATAATGAGATGAATGTTGAAGATGAGTGATGCACTTATAGACCATTGTCTTAATTTATCACTTGCATTTAGCTTTGTTTGATGTTATTTTCTATGACTTTTAGAATTGGATCAACTTTTATGGTTAAATTTGGTTATGTAATGAATTTATTTCATGTTTCTAGTATTTTACTATAATTAAAAATTCAAATATATTTATTAATAATTTGTTGTGTCGATGCCGTATCAAAACATGTTTTTGAGATTTGTCGTGTCGCGCCGTGTCGGTGTCGCCGTGTCAATGTCGGTGTCCGTGCAACATAGGGTGACAGAAAAAGGATTGCAGATCTCGATTCTTGGATTAAAGATATTTCGGCCCCTGCTTCAAGTTTTGGCTATCCATGTATGTTTCAATTCCTCTGTCTTTCAATTCACAGTATAGAGTGGATACTATACCCTTGCGAGTGTCAGGATCCCTGAAACTCAAGAACACGTCATGCTTCATTCGAGGAGCTGATGGTGGTGATCTTTGGCTGCTGGAGGCCATTGAAGATCAGGAAAGAGCCAAACAAACAGGAAAGAGATACAAGGCCTTGGTTCTGATGGGTCAAGAGGCATAACAGAGTGAAAGGAACTTGATTGACGTAAGTCTTGTTTAGGAGAGTATACTTTAGCCTCCTTGATTTGCAAGCTTGCAGGTAACCATTGACTGACCAATTAGCACATTGTCAATACAATTTGAGGTGTAGAACTGCATTGCTATTTTTTCATAACCAAATCGCCTCATACTCCAAATCATCAAACCAATTCTCATAATTTCGCCCAAGACTTACCAGCCAGCACAAACCCAATTTCATCCAAAATAAAAAATAAAAAATAAAAAATATTAAAATTAATTTTGATGGAGGTTGGAACCAGGTTACCTCTCGAATGCGGCATGGGAGTGGTCGTTAGAGACTCAGAAGGTCGTCTCGTCATCTCCGGGAGTTGTAATTTATCTCCTCTTGAGGTCTGGGTAATCGGACCATGATCATCTTCCTTGATCCACATCTTTGTCCGAATTCTCTTCCTTAGTCTTGTGTAGATTTCTGGAAATATTGATGTTTGCAATACTACTGTTCTATCATCACCTCTGTTAATCGCCTTGATAATTTTTTTTTGTTAAAAGGCCTTGATGATCGAACGGCAACAAGCTACTCTAAATAGATGATACATCACAAGAATTGAATTATGGAAACAGTAGAAAAATAAAACCAAATTTAAGATTTTGGCGAGTTTGCGAAATTGGCATCCAACTTTTGTACAAACTACACTCATTTAGTCATTTTCTTTATATCTTCATGCAAAAGTGTGTTTGTGAAAGTTCACATCAAAAACAAAAATGATAGTGTTTGTTGGTAAAAAAAAGTGGGTACTAACTGTCACTCCCCTAGTCCCCTTTCAGAAATTTCGATATATTCCGATTCATGATTCAAAAACCAAAAAGTAGCATGACATACAGCCAAACATCCGTAAGAAGGCACACTTGCATACATAAATCAATAGTACATGAAGTTTACAATCTCCTAAGAAGGCATAGTTAATGCTCCACAATGATCTTGCCAGTATTAAAGCCATCAAGTCTCTTAGCTTTCCTTCCTTGACCAACTGAACAAGACAATCCAAGTTCTCACCCTTGGCTTTTATCACCAACGGCACTAGCCTCTTCTTGGAGAAGGTGAGCTTCTTTAGAACAAAAATAAACATGGAGCTTAGTCGAGCAGTAAGGTCTATAACCTTCCCATTTGAGCTCAAGTTTTGCTCAAAAACCGACCAAGGAATTGCCTTTGATGAAGAATGAATCACAGAGTTATATTTCCAACCAGATGAGCTCTTGACAGCTGCCCCTTGAGGTCTTCTGTAGTCAAGAACTTTATCTGCGCCTAGGCTCTTGACAAGTTGGATGTTTCGAGCTCCACATGTGGCCGTTGCATGAGCGTTTCCTAGCTTTGCTAGTTGGATTGCGTAGAGACCGACATTGCCGGATGCTCCGGTGATGAGTATGTTCTTTTGCTGACCTGTTCCATCGAGGTTGATCTTTGCGTCGAGCTTGGTGAGCTGTGAGACCAGCCATAGGTAGACCTGCGCCGTCTGCCGCCGAAACTTCGGGTGGCCTAGCAACTACTAATTTCTCATTAGCTGCAGCATACTCACCAAGTTCACCTCCATTCTACGACAATTAAGTTGGAACTATATGTATGAACAAAATGTTGAGGTAGAGTAAGAATAAACCTTTGTTTAGTTCAAAGAGTTGAGGTCACAACGTTATAGCCTGTAAGTAATGGTAATTGTTAGCTTCAAGGCTTCAAGCATTAGTATACATTAACAAACCATTGGAACCCTCTTCGTATTTGTCCAAATGATAGTTTTTTAAGAAGCAGTTGCTGTATCATGATCACCTTCTGAGAAAATCAGTTTCACAAACAAAGACTAATATTGATACTTATTTAAGCCAAGTCCACCATCTCTTGGTCTTGCTGATCCTTTGGCTTCAAGTTTCCCTAAATTGCAGGTGTCTGCTTAAAATTGTTCCAATGCAGAACATGATATGCACCTCTGCAACTAATACTGTAAAACTCCAGTCACCAATAGCGCAGTGCACTAGTGAAACATCTGAACTACTGTCTATTAACTAACACCAGAATATGAAGCCTTATTCTATTGAACATGAAGGACACAATCTCCCAATAGTACTCCAAGTCTTTCTGCAAAGTTACTGCTCCACAATAATTTTTCCAGTACAGTGGCCATCATTTTCCTTGGCTGAAGCATCTTCAACCTTGCTCAAAGGATGCTTTGAGTCAGTAACCGTATTGAGGTTTCCTTCCTTCGATTCATAGACTTGACCAGAGACTCCAGGTTCTCACCCTTGGGATTTATGAGACAGGGCATCAATTTCTTCTTGGAGAAGGCAAGTATTTTCACAGCAGTGGAGATACAGTCTCGTACACCAGCGGGAGTTGGTTAATGTTGAGCATTTCTTTTAGTTATAATCTGATAGCTTAATTACCATCATTCATACCTTGAAGCAACCATGATCAGGAAAACAAAAACCAATTTAGTAGTCAAACTCCTCATTCTGTAGCACAGATGAGCAAGGCAGTCAGACAACCCTCGCATATGTACCACCAAATTTTCAATCCAATGATATAAACCTCATGTCTTCAAGGCTCCAAAATGATTTACTCTTTCGTAATCTTAATCAAGCATCCTCCCTTATTCAGAAATGTTTGTGTAGATCACTATCTTGAGCTCTCACTGAGTTGCGGAAACTATAGCTAGAGAAAAATCAGCCATTCGTCCACACTGTACTGTGTCAGTATTACTGCAATAGACCTAAAATGAGATCATACATCATCTCAGTAACCACGCACTCGAAGGAAAACTTGGCAAAATGAATAAATGCATGTACACTTACTAGATGGTCAAGCAATGCCACAATGTTCTCTCACTGGCTTCGAACTTAACAAATGCATATTTCTACATCTTGCCCTACCTCTACGGTCTCTCTAGCTACATAATTACTGCAAGTTAGCTTGCTGAGCATCAATCAAATTTAGTTATTTGAGCGGTTCAGACTTCAGCCAGTATATGATAATGGATCGGAATTGACTACAATTTGGAACAGAATCTGTAAAAAAACTTCTGTGGCCGATTACTACTAATATATAGTTATTTACCATCTGATTTAAAGTGCTTTGAATAAATTCACCAACGATACAAAGGTAAACTCCTGCCCCCACCTAATAGGCCGGTGAGGATTCAAACCCCAAAAACACCGGAGAGAGATTAGCAATGGCATATTCTTAAAATGGACGGAAGAATGATATAAACCCAGATGGTAGTCATGTTACCACCAATTTCTATTTCCATTCTTTTTACTATAATAGAAGTAATCAACTGTCTCATATCCCATAAACTAAATACTAAACGACTAACAGTCATCCAGTAACAAAAGTTAGATCAGAACAAGCTTTATATCCACCAATGGACCTGCATCACCAGTGAACCAGCAAACAAGAACCTATAGGATAAAATACTTGCAATAACTCAGAAAAAAAATATATTATTATAGACATGACTGGCAATATACAATGGAAAATCACCACAACCGTGTGTGGCAGTAGCAGTGGCAGTGCCAGAGACAAAAGGCAGAGAGTACGCAAACCTTATAATTTACAGGGGTACTTCACTTGCCAAATTGTAAAATCTATCATATCCTCTAGTTAGTTGTCCTTAAGCTTATAAACACTACCAATGCATTCTTCTGTGTCCCAAAGGAAAGAACCGAAAGCAACAGCCTCCAAAACTAGCCTCTTCAGGCTTGAAAATGAAGTTGAGATAACTTCATCCGTCACAAGTGAATCCATTTCCGCATCATCCCCAAATAATGCACAGCAGTGATTTTTAATTAAAATCACAGCCTCCTCAGATCTCAATTTTGCACATTTCTGAAGTGTCTCTGGATCAAACCCCATGACATAGCATTTCAACTTTTCATGCGCCTTTTCCTGCCTACTTGACCCTGTACAATCTGATTGAATTTTTCCGGTGTAGCCAAAGAGAAGACTTTTTATTCCATGAGGAGACATTTCCTGAAGGGATGTTCTACAGCTCAGATGAAGGTCCTGGTTTTCAAGAAATAAACTCTGATCCAGGCGATGCCTCAGTGAGACAGATTTCAGAAAGTAGCCATATAAGATAGAGGCTACATATACTCTGCCAAGCATGTGGCGGCTTATCTTTGTCATTGCCCAGTTGTCTGTGACACTAGAGTTTGCTCTCAACCCAATGACAGTGGTGACATGTTCCCTTATCATCTCCAAAACCTCCGAGCTATAAATGGACTCTAGCTCCCAATCCTTTGCTGGCAATATCTCTAGTCTATCATTGTAGATGCATCTAGATAATTTAGGAACCAAAGGCACTTTAACCTCAGAAAACTTGTAAAAGATGAACAGGTACATGACATCTTCGACAGCAATCCGGCACTGCTGCTCCTTCAGTTGAGCAATCCTCCTGGAATGCAGGAATATCTCGTGTCACAGAAATACATGTGATTCTAAAAACTCAAACCGAAAGTTCCAAATATGAAAGCTTCACCACCAAGTACTTACACGGACTGGTTCACCAATTTACCTATTTTAATCTGTTTAAGGCAGTAAAAAGGGTCACTAGGCAAGAACACCCAGCAACGTCACCGCCTATGCGAACAGGTAAAAATTGTAAGTTAGGCATTGTTAGTGCATTCGGGAGTGCCCTGCGCAATATCATTATCGGGCTTCATACATGGACAAATTCTAAATAGTATCATAGATCACATAAACTAAAGTATCTTAATTAACGAAGCAACAACTTACGAGCTTTCACACATCTACTATACACAATATCAACTTCTGGCAAAGTTCTCTGTCCAGTAAAAGACAGAGTATGTATAACTAAAGCCAAGTTAAGGGCAGGGGGGGGGCACCATTCTTATGAACTTGATACTTAATACTAACCATTAAACCTTCAACATAATTGATCGTCCATGCCTCAGACCCAAATTTAAGGCTCCCAATGCAATAAAGTCAACCTAATCTACGAGTTTCGCAATGCATTAGTCTAAACTAAATCAGTCAAGAGTCACAAAACCTGTACCACTAAACATCCAACAGAACTCCAGCACACTAAACCACACAACCGAACAAAACCATCCCCTAATCAAAACTACGAAATAAACCAAAGTTAAAAGGTCCTTGTCGAATTACTTAAATACACATATCAAGCTCTTATCAAGTCCACCAACTTCAGCCAGTTAATGAGATATTGAAAACACATCAATAACAACAATATCAAGCCCCCACCACCATAGACCGGATATTAAGTTCGATAACACATGAATATTTAGCACTCTCATTAAAAAAAAAACTAAGTAATGTGGGATTAGGACAAGTACCTATGAAGGCAGGCCTCGTGAGACGAAGCGCTGAGACTCATCCTGGTGAGAGCTTCCTCTCTCTCATCGGCCAACCGCTTCAGCTCCTCGGCGACGGCCAAGTGAAACAGCTGCGGGTGGTTGTGCAGAACGGAGCTCAAATCCTTCCCGGATCGGGTTCTCGGGTCGAGCGGCGAGTTAAGGCTGCTGAACTCGCAGTGACTCGAGGCCCCGGCGCCGGCGACCAGGGTCAACCTCCTGGTCAACGCCACTCCTCGGTGCTTCGGGGACGCAAAACAATTGCTTCGCGGATTGAAGGTCGAAATCGGCGGCGACGGAAGAGTGAGGAGTTTGTGGTGAGAGGAGGAGAGACAATGTTCCATCAAACACAGAGCGAGTGAGTCTGATATTTTCTTCGGCGGGTGAGGTGTGTTTGAAATTCCGGTAGGATGAAGAAGAAAAGCGGAGGAGAATGGATAGGGGTTTTGATTTGTATGAGTAATAGTAGGCGGAAGGGCCACGTGGCGAGATCTGCTTTGCTTATCATTGAGACCGTGGTACAAGATAAGTATTTATCTAATGGGAATACAGGACCCACTGGGAAGAAATAACGGTTTCTCTCCCTCTCTCTCTAGCTTATCTAATTAGCGCCCATTGTTTGGATTTGTGCCGCCGTATTTTTGTTAGGTAGGGTACTAGAGAGTTGACCGCTATAGCAGCTCAATGATCAAGTTTTGTGATAAGGTTTCGGATTTTATATGTGATAGGAAACAGAGGAGATCTGAAGTTATTAACGGATGAGGATCAGAGCATCTGCCCTTCCGCTTAAAAATTTCTGGTCGAGGAATTTTTATCACTTTTTATTTAATATGAAATTTTATTTATATTTTTTTTACAGCGGTACAAACAAAAAAAGTTATTATTATTTATTAATTTAAAAAAAATTGGTAATATTTTCATCAAATATTAAAGAAAAATGATAGGGAGTTATTTGAATTATTTTGGGATTTTTTTATAATTTTGTAAGATTTTTTAAGCAAAATTTGAGATGAAACCGTTATTAAATAAAAATAGCCGTTCTATTTGAATCTGAGCCATCAGATTAAATTTTGGATTCAAAATGACGGCCCAGATGGAGAGGATTGTTGAAAACCAGATGGGAGACAACCTCACCATGTGGCGGGCTGTCATTGGTTAGTAACTGTCAAGTAAAAAAATTACCTTTTACGGCGCGTGTATTACACGCTCTAGATTAAAAATAAAAAAGGAAGCAGGCTGGCGTTAGCCACGTGCATGGGATCTACCAGTGACAGCTTCCTCTGCAACGATTGATTTCCGATCGGCTGAGAGAAATTTCTCTCGGTCATCGCCTCCGATTTGCACCGCTGCAAAAATATTTGACCGGGGACGTCCTATTTCCGGCGGGACCCACGAAGAGGACTTCCGATTTCGCCTCCGATTTTCAGCCGCTGCAGATGCTCTTAAATGACTAACCATTTTGGTGCCTCCCGCACTTGGCCCAGGAGGAGGGCCACACATAAGAGCATCTGCACCCGTTTAAAACTTCCTATTGATCTAAAAAAAATTATTTGAGGAGTTGTAATAACTATTCATCGAATAGGAGGTTCTATTCATGTTTTTTCTCCAGCGATACAAAAATAGGAGTTCCTATTACTATTCAATAATTATAAAAATTTAATTTTTTATTTTTTGGTAATATTTTCTTCCAATAACTAGACGACATGTGTCATTATCATGAATATATATTGATCCAAATTTCTGATAAGATTTTTGACCAGTTATAACGTGACATCTGTCACTTCCACGTATCATTATCGTCTAAATTATTGATCCAAATTTTTGATAAGATTTTTGACCAGTCATAACGTGACACGTGTCACTTCCACGTGTCGTTATCGTCTAAATTATTGGTCCAAATGTTCGATAAGATTTTCAACCAATGAGGATGTGACATGTGTATTCATTTTCAAACATCAGATTATCTGAAATTTGCTATAAAAGTATCATCTATGGCTCCTTGTGTACTCACACCATCTACAAGTCACTTGATATTCTACCCGTAAACACATTTATTCAAACACTTCTTCATAGTCCCTCATCAGTAAAATGAATCCTTTCAATTCTGAGAACTCTTCCCATAGGAGGCGACAACAATGCCAGCAAGCTGCCGCAATTGCTAATTCCTTCGTCACTGATACGGTCATGTCAGCTACATCGTTTGATGATGAGCCACCTCGTCGCCGTCGACCAAACCAACCAAGGCAGAGGGAAGCAAGTAGATAGAATCTTATGGAAGATTACTTCATTGAATACCCTGTTTTCAACAAGCAAGATTTTCGCCGGAGGTTTCGAATGAGCATGTACTTGTTCAACCGGATCATGACAAAACTCTGTAACCATGACCCTTTTTGGCATCAAAGAGCAGATGCCACTGGATTGCAAGGACTTCTTCCCCAACAAAATATGGCCGATGCTCTATGAATGTTGGCATACGGCGCAGCTGCAGATTAGTGTACTAAAATCACAAGGATGGGGGAATCAACAACATTGGAATGCATGAAAAAGTGGTGCACATAAGTATACTTGCTTTATAAAGACTGTTACCTCTGTGCTCTAGATGCAGCAAACATCACCCGACTTATAAGAATGGTAAGGCAGCGGGGATTTCTTGGTATGATCGGAAGCATCGACTTCATGCATTGGGAATGGAAAAACTGTCCAACAGCTTGACAATGGTCATACTCAGAGCGAGAGGCTTGTCTCACCATAATCTTATAGGCGGTAACCTCATATGACACATGGATATGGCACAGCTTCTTCAGTGTGCCTGGAGCACAAAATGATATTAATGTGTTCTATCACTCGGATATCTTCGATACACTCCTTACCGAAAGAATCCCGCAATAGTCAACGGTATAACATACCACAACACTTATTATCTAGTCCATGAAATATATCTGAGGTACTCCTAGTTTGTCAAAACAATTTTCAATCCCCAGAATCTACAAGAGAAGTTGTTCGCAAAGAAACAAGAGAAGATCTCGTTGGACAATTATTTGTCATGCAGCTATGTGTCATCACACATCAACATTGAAATGATCATGTTGGTTTGCATCATTATGCATAACATGATTGTTGAGGAAGAATTTGTGGATGACGATTTTGAGGAGAACGAAGAAGAAGATCTACAAAACTCAGCAAGTACTTTCATAGTTTATGATGAGCCAGTAGGTGGACGAGGTAATCGAATTCCTTTTGAGCCAGTTGGAAGAGATCAACATCAACAACGGTTTAGTGACCGTCTCGTCTATCTCCAATCAGTTTATCTCCATGGAAAGCTTCAAAATGACCTAGTGAAGCACAACTGGTTTATTGAAACCGGTGAACAATTGTAAATAACTTGTTTGATTTTGTGTGTTTACCTTTAGTGTGTTTGCCTTTTAATTTTGTGTGTTTGCCTTTTTAGTGAAGCAATATTATGTTTTAATGTAATGTGTTTGAGTTTTATGTAAATAAAAAAAGTGCATTTTTATTTTTTGAAAATTTAAATTACATAATGACAAGTCAATCATAGATTTATTATTAAGACAAACTAAACTAATCACTAAAATCAAGTGGGTGCGGGCAATAACAATTTGTGAAGCTTGCATCACCATCTTCTTCTTCATTGTCATCTAGTTGCTTAAGGATTTCCGTTTTCCTCTTCATGAAGTACCTCTTTGACATTGTGGTCATAGTTTCCAAATTCATTTCTTCCTCTAAGTCCCTTAATTTGTAGTTTTTCTCTTCAAGCATTTGTTGTTTTTCATCATTTTCCTTTTTCCATTCGGTGTAATTTTTTTTATTATCCGCAATACTTTTCAAAGCCTCATCTCGTACCTCATTTGTAGGAGACATGACTTTTTTCTCCTTCTTTTTGGTTCCTTGGCCGCCATCACTCCTTGAGGTCTAGTCGGACTCGAGGTACCTTCGAGGTTGCTTTGTGATGTTGGAATCACTTCATCCTCATCCAAGTTGACGGTAGGAGGCACTTAACTAACGGGAGGAGTAGCTTCGAAGTTGGCATGGTAAGAAGGTGGAGTACTAGTTTCGACGGGTGTAAAAGAAGGATAATTCTTGACAATTTCCCAACACTCAAAGTTTGTAAACTCTTTCTTCTTTTTTGCCATATAAAGTGTTTGAGCTTTCCTTAACTACTAAAAAATAACGAATTGATATGTCATAATAATATCAAATAAAATGGTCTTGACATTTTTTATTATAAAATCAAATAAAATGGAGATGACCGACATAATTAAATCCTTATCTCATCTTGCAAATTTGCGCTGGATTCCGGATTCCTTTTTGTGTATAAAAGAGAAGTTCAAGTTTGAATTCAACTTAGTAAAACAAGAAGTAAGTGCATTTTGGGTCCTAGCCTCCTCCCTTGATTCACCATGAGTCATCTCCCAATTTTGTTAGTAATCGGTATAATTTTTTTTTTCACAACTTGTCGACTTTTTGTTCATTATCGGAGATATGGCACACGCTTTGACGACAATAAGATATGCACAATTGCACATCTTTGGAAAGAAGCCAATTGGTAGACATTTTTTTGCAAAAACTAAAAGGATTGAGAGAAGAGGTGGAGGAGGATGATAAATTCTTTGTGCGCAAATTGGTGTGAGGTTTTTAGAAAAAAAGGTGACCATCATATTAAATTTTAAATTCAAGATGTACAGCCCAGATGGAGAGAGTTGTTGGAAATCAGATGGGAGACAGCCTCGCCATGTGGCTGTCATTAGTGCGTTACTCGCTGGTTAAAAAAAATCACTTTTTACGGCCCAGGTTGAAAAAGTACAGTAATCGAGGGTAAGTCTTGCGGGACTCGTATTACCGTATTTAGCACCAACTAATCGGTACTAGCTACCCTAGCACGAGAAACCCTGAACTTTAACTGAGAACTTTCATTGAGAAAACAAAAACTGTGGATTGTCATGCCTCGTACTCCGGACGGTCACGACTTTAGCAGGCAAACCTAAAACCTGGGCAATTTAAAACAAATGGCTCAGGGAAAAACATAAGAACATAAAACATTAGAGTAAGTAGACAAAAAAAATCATAAACTATGTAAATTTGTAAAACTATAATCGTATGCTTTTCCGCTGATTTCTGTGAAATAATACGAGTTCAAGTATAAATCTGAATCCTGATGGAGATGGTCGCTCATGAGTAATTCCCTAACCTGAGTCGGTTATTTGTATAAAATAAAATGTAAGTAATGGGCCATATGAGATATTCTGACCTCCCATGACTGTCAGACGAGGCACTCTGACCTTCCCTGACTGGACTATCCAGTGATTAGCCGAGCAGTCAGTGCATCGATGCAACTAACTAATGTCATCACAAGAAAAAACCTCCAAATTAAAATGCTCTAAAACATACAGTAAAATAAACTGAAATGCTAAAAAAATGAACTCGCCATCGATTTTGAAAAAAAAAGGTTCACTCATAGTATTGTGCCATGATTTCCACTAAGCCAAACCCTATCTGTTGGCGTTTCTAAAGATCTGTCACTGGCTGCTAATACGTCACCCTGAAACAACGATTATTATTTAATAACTAATCGTCGAAAATTATAATGAATAGCTAAGCTCGGTAACTAATGAGCATATCGTCAAAAACTTCGCATTCTTGAATAACGTGCTTTCCGATTTAATGACGAGCTAATCATATTCCGAATTCAAATTTTTGAATCCTTTTTATAGTCGCAACATATTCCTCAAACATTACGCGACTTGAAGTCAAATCAACAATCGATTCAACAATTCAATAATATCGTAAATCGTTAGATTAATATTCGATTAATCATACGTCTTAATCATCAATGTCCAAATCAATTCAATAACCTCTTCATTACATTCGGTACGTAATTATGAGTAAACTAACATATAATCTTTGCCGAAAATCCCCTCGCTAGAGCGCCACTGTGGACTGCCGCCACTGCCTCGGCGACCCGAGACCTATTATGCTCAAATCACACAACAAACAACTTCCTCAGCTATAACAAAGTCCAATTCATCCTCTAACTAGTCCAATTTACCTTGAAACCGAAATCTTTCCAAAACTTCAATCCTTTGATTCTCCTTACTCCGGATGAATTAGAACGTGTTCTTAGGGTCCCTAACTTCGTGGTGAGGAGAGATTCAAAGCCCAATAGGTTTCGTCGGTTGATTTTGCCGAAAAATCATCGACCTGAATCCTAGGTTTTCTGGTTTGGTTTTGTCATTCCCATCGCCGCTACATCTCGAATTCTGGTTGAAGATATTGGGGAAATGATAGAGTAGGTTGTGGTGGTCATTTTGACACCGAGATCGACCATTTTGGTGGTTGGTCCAGGGACGTCGCCGACGAAGCGAACATGAAAGAAGGAGAGGCGCAGGAAAGAGGAGAGAGAAGCTCGAGTAGGAGAGAAAAAAATGGTTGACCAAATAAAAAAAATGTTGACTTTCCATTTCGGAAAAGCCATAATTATATCCGCGACTAACCGAATTCATAAATCGTATGAAACTTTCGCTGAGCATAGCTTCTTCATCGTAACTCTGATTTTTATACTTGACATGGCTATGAACTCGTCTCGATAAACTCTACGTCTTTCCTCAATAAAATTTCTTGAAAAACTTAACCAATAAACTTCTGATCGAAAAACCAATAATAATTACCGATGGTAAAAAACTAACTATATTTCTCGATTATCTTAAATAAATCATTAAAAGAGAATTCTCAAGACAAAATGTCACAATCGTGAACTTCGTTCACATCAATAGTAAAATTCATTCACACCAGTAACATCTAGGTCATGTCTTTGTTCGTGAGCTATAAGCTCTTAGTATCTTTGAAATAAAGTTATAGATTCGCCTTTGTTGAGTTGTAAGTTAGTGGTAAGAATGCATATCGTGATTCTTGAGATCACGTGTTCAAATCTCATAAGACACCAAATTCTATCTCTAGATAAAATAAGAAAAGACAAATATAAGATGAACAGAAATCGCAAAAGCCAAACCCCCAAATTTTGAGTAATCTCGCCTAAAAGATAAAAGTCCTATATTTCAACAACATAAAACCCTGCAAAATTTCACCAGAACTCATAAAACTGTTGTGTCAATCACGGTCTCCCAAAATTGAACAAGATACATCATCCATTTAAACAGGACAGAAGCATTGAAACAATTATCAACATGAAGTCCATCATCTGCCTTCTCCTCTTTAGCACCATCTCGCTGAACCACGAAGTTGCAGCTATACGGACTTTAATTCACCATGGACCTCTTGAATCGAGCAAATTACTAGGAGAGCAGTACCGGCATTATAATCCCGATCAATATGTGGGTGAACGCCTCCCCGTCAACCCTAATAAGTAATAACCCCACTGGCTCAATCATTGGCCGGGGAACCAGTCCTCATATCACTTCGCCTTGAAATCATCTCCATCAATTGGCAAAAACGTTGCGGTTAAAGTTTTCATGCTACATACTGTTCATGGTGAATATATGTACATATAAATACTTGGGGTTTCCATTTGGTTTACGGAAATGAAATAATGTCCATTGTAATTCCTTCCCATGGAAAGTTGGTCATTTCCTTGTGCAAACCAAACAACAGAAAAGCGATCAACTTGGACCAAGTTCATCATGTTCACCTAACAAGAATACCATTGCCTTTCTCTACTCTCCCTCTAACCCTACCATCATGTTACATTTTCTTTTAGAACCTACAGAATCTGAAAGCTTCACTTTTCTGGAAAAGTAAATGGCCAACATAGCAGGGAACATACATAAACAAACAGACATTTCCAAATAGCCGTTGGCACAATAGCAATCGCCACATAAATATTTCAACGAAGTAGAAACAAGAACATTAGGAATTAACAATAGCTAGCTGTTGATGTTGATTGTAATAGCAGCTACAGATACATATACAGCATTGTAGCCGTTGAGGAAGAAAGTAATGACTAAATCAGGGGGGCTGAAAACATTGCACAATGGCATAAAAATGTGAACAATTCGGGTCCCCTGCATTTTGATCCAAAAGGAGTCCAATCCGTTCTAGTTACCTAAGGCAACTCCTTTGAGAAGAAAAATGATGAACTGCAAAAGGTTGGAGAATTTTTTCTGTAACTAGCTGAAAGCCGCAAAAACAATACTCTATATAGCTATATCATGTAATCAATCCAAAACCGACTAAACACCAAGAGTGAATCGGGGAGGGAAAAGAATATATACCAAGAACAAAATAGCTGCAGCATATTGTCAAATTCAACCTTCCGTAGAGTGCTGCACCGCCATTCATAGTTTAGCACCTGGGAATTTGCAGGCGCCATAACCTAAAGACAGAAAGAGCCATAATAAGACACTGTAACCAACTCAAAGAGATTCTAATCCCGTAACACTTCTCATATCCACTCTAGCTAACGGAATCAGATGCTTATTATGATTTTTTGAACCATATACCAAATTTTAGTTAATGAATCCTATTTTCACTTCTGTGCATTTGTGCAACTAAATAGCCATATAAAATTTCACAAAAATAAACAGAAGAGATTAACTGATTAAGAATGGCTTACTTGGGTCCTTAATGGTTTGAGTAGCTAGACCACCAAAGCTGCAACTTCCGCCGACCTTCCTAAACTGAGCCCAATACGAACTGAAGGCATAGCTCGCGTGTCGGACCAACGTGTTCGGCTTAAAACATTTCCCTCCGGGCTGGATCGCGTCGCAAGTTTTATTCCCCTGCGAGCAAGCGTACGACAAGGCCTCTGCAACCGCAGTCTCATTGGCTCCCTCTTTAACCAAGCACCAAATCGGCCCCAAATACGGCTTGTTATTCGTCGCCGGCGGCAGAGGCTTGAACTCCGACAAGGGCGTCTTACCCGTCAAGTCAATCTGGTACACATTCGACCCGTTCGGGTACAGCAAACCGAAGTTCCGCTCCGTGCCCGGACCCGGTTTGCTGTTCTCGTTGTAGAGCGCGAATATGAAGCTCGGCAGCACCACCCCCGGTCTCGCCGGAGTCCCCACCCGCGGTTTCGCCGTGAACTTTTTGATGACGTTGCGGTTGTAAGTTGCGGCGTTGTGGAGGTTGGTCCCAATCTGGTCGTAGTCACCGCCGCTGGGCCAACCCGTCTCCGCGATCCAGACCCGTATGTCCGGGTACCCGACCCGCTTCATCGCGAAGATCATAGCGTCCACCATCTGGTCGAAGAGGTTGTGGTACGTCAGACCCGAGACCGGGTCGGTGTACGTCACGTTGGTGTTGGGGTCAAGCAGCGCGTAGTCCAAGTCAATGTGGGTCGGGTCAGAGCTCCACGGGAAAAACGTGTAGACGTCGACGAAGAAGAAGGACTTGGTTTTGAACAGAAACTTCAACATGGGCTCCATGACCCGACCCGAAATGTCGGCCCGGAAAGTACCGTTGGACGGCGGGAACGACGACTCGAGCACGTCCATGGCGGACGGAGTTCCGACTTTGACCTTCTTGATCCCGTGATTCTTCAGAGCACGCTTGATCTTCCGCATTGCCGGGACCAGGTTGAACCAGATGGTCTTGTCCGGCGCCGACAGAATCTCGTTTCCGACGAGGAGGTACCGGATTAGGGTTTCCGAGTAAAACGGGAGCACATTTTCGTGGACCCACTTGTCCGCGAGTGTTTGGTTTGAGGAAATGTTGTTGATGAGCTCGTTGGGTAACATCATCGAGACTTGGATGTCTGTGTTTCTGAGAGCCTCGAGAATTTTGGGGTTGGCGTCGTAGATTTTGACCCGTTTCGCTTTCAGGGTCTGGATGAGCTTGACGGATTCAGATGGCGACGGTAGGTTGTTCCCCAGCTGGCCGTAGTTGACACCCACCTTGACTGAGAACTCGGCGCCTGTAAGAAAGAAAACAAACGGCCGGAATTAGAAATTATAGAAAACCCAAAAGCTCATATTCAACATTTTCGAGATAAAGAAACGGAAACTCACTGGAAAACGGAACCAAGAAACAGAGGAGGAGCAGGGGAGCGAGACCCAGCTCCATTGTTGCTCAGCTGAACTAGAAGCTGCAAAGTCTATAATAAAAGAAGTGAGCCTAGCCTTTAGCTGACGCTGTAGAAAATAAAGGCTGGATCTTTGAGCTAGTTAGTGACCAATGTGTGATGAGGAAGAGTGACATATATGTTGGGGTATAAGAATATCACTTTCTTAAGCTCTGCTCCATCTTTGTGTAAAGATAAAGAAAAGAGAGGAGGTAGAGGGAGAATCGGGTCATCGGATGGAGTGAGACAGTGAGTGGTGATATATAGCCATGCGCATCCCAAAATTTTTATTTAGCCGTGTAAATTTTTTATTTTTTCAAAAAATATAAAATAACACAATTAGACATCCTTTATATAAATAAATTAAATAAAAATATCAAACAAAAAATATGAATATTAATAAAAAAATTAATAAAAATTTAAGAAAACTTACTAATTATTTGAATAGACAATAATATTTTATTTCTTTGAATAATTCAATTGGTTAACATTAAATTATTGAAACAAATTATTATAAAAAGAATTCTAAATCGTTTTCTTTTTTGTTATATTTATTTTTAATTTATTAATCATGTTAAAATAAAATTTATTATGTTATATCACTATTATTTAAATAAAATTAACTATATATTTAATAAATACCCCTCAATATATAGCGACTACACTTGTCATATAGGTGAGAAAAATTCAGGATATTATGCTCGGTTTCTACGAAGGTGGAGAAAAGCTGGAGGGTGATGACTCATATGGGAGAAATAGTATTTAGCTTTCTTAATTAATTAGATACTGTCAAAAGGACATAATTAGCCGTTGAGTGGTGGCACACTCGTAGGTTTACAGCTCACCCCCACACACAAAGTTTGGCTTGTTCTTCACTCGGGAGAATATCTGAACCCTAACATTATTAAGGCCGTGGGTGGTGCTTTTAGTCATTTTCGCTTTGTGGTCATTCTTTCAGTTAATTGTCGGCACTTTGTTGTTGAGCTAACTCACATTGTATTTACTTTGCTCTAAACTTAACCTCACTCGAAAAAATTTGACAAAATCAACCGATCATGTTTCGACTCGTGTTATCTTTTGAAAATTCAACTTTAGATGTTTAGTCTTGGGACGTTGGTATGCACCCTAAGATTAAGTACCTAAAGTCTAATTTTCAAAATGTAACATGTGTCAAAACACGATTGGTTGATTTTATCAAATTTTTTTCTTGTTGACTGAGCTCTCATTGAACTATTTGTGGTGAATCACGCCTTTTAAACTAAATTGCATTGTCTCCACCATGTTTCCGTCGTCCCAGAAATTCACTTTCATCACCGGACCGCCACACTCTCTCTCTCTCTCTCTCTCTCTCTCTCTCTCTCTCTCTCTCTCTCTCTATATATATATATATATATTGATTTCGTTGAATTTTGAAGTGCGTATGAGTTTGATTATCGAATTGAGGATAGATTCATGTGGTTTAGTTGATTCGTCGTAATATGGTTCACCTCTCTTCTCTCTCAACTGTGTCAAACACATAAAAGCATCTCCTTATCGACGTATTTCCAAGTCGACCACCTCAAATCTCTTGAAATCGACATCGAGGACCTCGTCAACGACTTTTATTACTCCATCGCCGTCGATGTTCACCGTCGCGTCTCCTTTGCAGGAACCGACGTCGAGGACTCGTAACGTCAAATCGCGATCTTCGACACAGTCCAGAGAGAGAGAGAGAGAGAGAGAGAGAGAGAGAGAGAGAGAGAGAGAGAGAGAGAGAGAGAGAGAGAGAGGTGGGTGGCAGTATCGACGACGGTATACCGACGATAGAGTCGGGTTGAGAAGGAGAGAAGTGGTTGTTTTGGGAAAAGAGAATATCTCATATACTGTGCTTATTGTAAGCCTAGCCAAACATAACAATAGTTGAAACGATGGAAGACTCAGATTATGCCACGTGTAGATATTGAAAAAATTATATATGGTGTTTAGACTCTGGCTATATTCTAGAATTATCCTTTTGTATAGTACATTAATACTCATAAATTATTGAGTCTAGCCATCAGATAATTGATGTAATACTGTAATTCTATAAATGTCAAGTTGGTCCATAGAGGGAGAATATCGGTCCTTCGGTCCTTCTTTTCTCCCTTCTCTCATTTTTTGTTGTTTTATATACTTGTCATTTCTATCATTCTCTGATACAATAAAAAAACAGAAACTCCCTAGTCCACGTTTAGGTCACCAAATAAAAATTATGTTTGAGAAAATTTGAGGATTCTAGTTGGATTTATATGAATAATTAATATAAAATATTAGAGCACTTCTTGCTCTCTTTTTCATATTCAGGTTCCTACATATTTGGTTGGGTTTTTTGAGAATGTTATCCTTTCTAGTCTATCAAAGTCGACAAAATCTCTTTGGGTGATGGCAGTGTGTAGTGCTCTATGGTGTATGTGGACTCAGAGAAATCAAAATATCAAAGGTCAGGTTGTCTACTTCCCTCAATGCTTCCAATTATTGTTCTTGAATTCGTTGCATGAAGTTGTTGCCTTGTATTTCAAGCCCTGTGTGTCCTTGAGTAATGTATTTTGCCTATTTATCTCTTTATGGGTATGTCGTCGTTCTGTGTTGTGGCTCCTAACTATATTCCAATTTAGTAGGATCCGCCTCAGTCACCTTGGATAAAAGTAAAAACAAATGGTTATTTCCACGACCCTGCTCATGCAGGTTATGGGGGGGTATTTCGCAGTCCTTTAGGTTTGTTTTTGGGTGCCTTCTCTAACTCTTCTATTGCGGATTGTGCTATTGATATGAAGATTTTGGGATTGGTTGAAGCCTTGAGGGTTTCGTGGGAAAGAGGTTGGAAGTATCTTTGGCTTGAAACCGACTCAACACTGATTGTATCTTTTTTCAAGAACTCTTCTTTACTTCCGTGGAGGCATAAAATAACTTGGTCTCATTGTTTGCGGTTTTGTAAAGAAGCTCAACTACTAGTTTCTCACATATTTAGAGAAGGTAACAAGGTGGCTGATTGTCTTGCAAACTGTGGTGTTATGCTCAAGGAGTGTGTTTGGTGGCTTAGTCTTCCTCCTTTTCTTGAGCGTCTTCACACAAAAGATATTAGTACTCTTCTTTCTTTTTGTTTTCGGTAATGGGTTTGGAGTATGGTTTTTTATTGTATTGGTTTTGTTTGTATTGTTCTAAGGGCTGGTATTGGTATAAGGAACTCTTCCATGTACTATATCTTCTTTTTTTCTTTTTTTTTAGACAAAGGGAATACAACAAAGAAAACACAAATTAGCTGCCATCATCATGAGGAGCCAGGAGAGGCTCATAGGATGTGATGGGGTTGGCATCAAAGGAAAGAGCTAGAGTGAGATAGGGAAGTTGATTGGAAATCCAATCCTGAGGACACACCCTTTTGGAGGCCATGGTTGCGAGGCAATTGACAGCGGAGTTGGCCGTACGACTGATCCAAGACCAGTTAACTTTGAGGAAAGAAGATGCCATGGAGATAATTTGAGTGATTTGAGGAACAATGGTCCAGTCCACCTGAACTTTTGGATGGGATATTGCATTGATGACTTGTTAAAAATTCGACTCGATAGTGATGGAGATAATCTTCATGGTGAGAGCTAAGTTGAGAGCCTCAATAATTGCAAAAGATTCAGCAGTAGCAGCCGAAAGGGTCCAAATTGACTTGGTTGAACCTGCGATAAGGCTGCCCGTATAATCACGCATAATTACCGTTATTTCTCCCTAAAAATTAGTGGCAACACCATATGCCTATCAGATAACAGTACTTGGGTCTGGCAAGGTGTGGTTAAAAGTAGAAGAGCAACGATGCTTCCAGATGTGCCATAAGATGAACGAGACATGGGTAATAGTATCCCTGGACACAAGTGTTCCTTGGTATCCGGACTCTAAAATAGGGAGCAACCAACGATCTAGAGTAGTAATTGAATTCTGATGAAAGTTGACTCCCAGAGGGTGACCAAACCAAACACATCTGGTCTATGCACAAGTGAGAAGGGCATGCTCAACTGTTTCAACACCATCATTACAGAGCGGGCATTGGTCTGTGTGACCAATATGCTTTCAGAATAGGTTGGCCATAATCGAGAGACAATCTGATACCGCTCGCCAAAGAAAGATCTTGATTTTGGGAATGCACTTAATTCTCCACAAGAGATTCCAGAATTTGGGTTGAGTGAAGTGAGATCAATGAGGATGAGCTGACGAAATTTGCACGTGGACATTTCATAGAAGTGATATCCTGACTTCACAATGTAAATGCCATGTTTTTCAGCAAGCCAAATTAATTTGTCTGGAGGTGCTGGGTGGATTATAGGAATTGCTAGGATTACTGCTTGAATGTTATCATCGAGTGTTGGATTAATTAGGTGTAGACGCCATTGGAGAGTATTGATATCCATGTAGTCTGTGACAAGGGAAGTTGAGGATGATGGAAATCCATAAATGCATCTTGTGGGGAGTTGTGGAAGCCATTTATCATTCCAAAAACTTACTGAAGTATTGTTGACAATTTGCCAGATAGCCTCATTAAGGATAAGAGATCTTGCCCCCAAAATGCTAGACCAAATCCATGAGGGGGGAACCACCTTTAATTGCATTAATAAAATTTGAGTTGGGAAAGTACCTTGCTTTTAGGACTTGGACCCATAAAGCATGAGGATTTTGGATGGTTCTCCAACATTGTTTTTCCAACAAAGCGTCATTAAAATCTTCCAAGGAGTGGAAACCCAAACCGCCCACCATTTTGGAGTTACATAGTGAATTCCAATTTTTCCAATGGATAGCCAATCCGGTATCAGAGCTCCACCAAAACTTAGTCATAGCTACATTGAGTTGATTGCACAGAGTTTTCGGGAACTTATAGCAAGACATCGGATAAGCTGGTATTGCTGACGCAACCTCTTTAATTAGCACTTCTCTACCAGCGAAAGATAGAGAGTCAGACTTCCGGCTTGCCAATTTTTTGACAACTTTTTCTTTGACATACCTAAGAGCGATAAAATCTGATCTCCCCCAAATGGTCGGTAATCTAAGATTTTTATCTGGATCCTAGACAATTTTTTCTGACAATTTTTATTTATCTGGAGCTCAGCAGGTGTCGAATGATAGAGGAGGTGTTTGGGCTGAAGAACAAGGATGATTTTTACTTATGAATGCACTAGCTAAGGGCTATGCAATGAGTTTCAATTTCATTCAAGAACGCTTGAAAGTTTGCTAGGTTAGCTTTCAGAAAGAAAGTTGAGTCATTAGCGAAAAGTGGGTGAGTGATTGTGGGGCCTATGTTTCTAACAGAGATTCCCTGGATGATGTTAGTTTGACAAAGTTTTTGGATCATAACAGAAAGAATGTCATGGAAAAAAAGGAATAAATAAGGAGAGAGATGATGTCCTTGACGAATTCCTCTAGATGGAGTGAAAAAAGGGCTCGGCCTTTCCATTAACTAGGACAACAAGAGATATTGATTGGACACAATTCATAATCAGTTGAATCCACGAGGAAACAAACCCCATCTTGGTCAGAACTGACTACAGGAAAGGCGAATCAACTCTATCATAATCTTTAGATATATCCAGCTTCATAGCTAAGGAACCACCAGGACCAGACTTCTGCAACTTGATTTGATGGAACATCTCATTAACAAGGGCCGACATTAACAGCTTGAGGTGATTAGCCAGAATTTTTGAGAGGATCATGTAAGAGAAGTTACAAAGGCCGGTGGGAAGGAAGTCAATAGCAGAAGTTACCCACATTGCCCTTATCTCTAAATCCACCAATCTCGCTTCGGCTGTACTATATCTTTTGAATTGTTCCTTGGGATGGTTTAGGTTATTGTCCCCGATCCTTGTATCCATTATCTGGTTTCGGGAAATCTCAGGTTTGAGGTGGAAAAAAAAAGGACAAAAAAATCACTTCTTAAAAAACTAGACAGATGAGTAAGATAGTTTTTTTTAATCGAGGTTTGTGACCTAGCCAAGTGTTATGCTAGGAGGCTTATATCCACGTCTAACTTAATTAACAAAAGAGGATAAATGAGCCAGTGGCAACATAGTGCCTAAACTTTGAGACAAGTTACAATCATCATCAAGGAGTACATCCTAGATAATCCCAGAAGTATCCTTTAACCATAACTCATCTAAAAAATAAAACATAGCTAAGTGTGTCAATAACTATTAGCTTCACGATAAACATGTCGCACACTTAGAGCATCTCCAATGGTTCCTTTAAATTTTTTCTTGTCAAATTTGAATTTTGAAGGCCGACTAAACATTTGACAATTTGGTGATTTTTGGCCCCCAATGAATTTGTTATTCCTTTTAGAATTGTTAATTAGTTTATCTTGATTTTTCTACTTTACTCTCTTCGACAAAATTTCTAGATTTTCTCAACCAAAATAATCTATAAACCTCTACTATAGTTAAACACTTGTAGATCGATGAAGTCGTCTTAATCAATTCGACCCAAAACCTCACCAATTCTTTATTTTCCTCTAGACTTGTCGTGTTTGGACTTAGAATTCTAAAACCAAAGTTGAACCTTGATTAAGATTCTCAGACTTTCGCACCTGAACCGTTAGCTTGGGATTTGATCATGCTCAGCGTCGAGGCTTTGATTGATCAAAGCTCTTCTGCATTAAAAGCACTAATATGCTTCTGCTTCTCCGTTAGAGATAAGAGTAAAGTGTGTTAGAGACGATGGTAACGAAGATTGGAAGACGATGCTTTCATTATTTTACTATACCCTTCTTTCGTGTATCCATACCAATCTAGGCAGACGGTTTTGTATGACAATAATGTGATATTGGATAAATTCTGAAAATACTAATTTAAATAATTAGTAAATATATAATAAATTAGGAAGAACAAAATCTGGAAACTTTGAATTTGTTACCCAAATGGTTGATGTCGATGAACGATAAATAAAGCTGAGTCACGTGTACCACACGCTTTCCTTAAGACCTTTCACGCCCCCCATATGCTTGTATGACACTATTATCCAAGGATAAAACAACTTCTAAGTTTTGTACCACAGCACAAGAACTCCTCATCGAACTTGAAAAAACTTTTTTGTCTATCACCGAAAAAGAAGGAGAGAAAAGTTTCAGAAGATAATGATTGCTTTATGATGGTACGTAGAATGAGGAGGAGAAGCCATCTATTTATACATGGAGGAATGAGGAGGAACATAAATGTCGGCCACTCCAAAGGTCTTCGGTTTTGCAACAATTAACTAGCCAAATTTATTCCAGTAACTTATTGCCAAGATTTATTTCAACAGTAAGTTTGTAACCGTAGTAATCTAAAAAGTCAAAAATTTTGTAACCAAAATGAATTTGAAAAGCTAAAAGTCAGTATTCCTGGATGTAAAAGAAAACCTGTGCGGCCCATCCTAAATAAGAGCGGCATTCGTGTCTGCAAGACGCGGGCGCACACAGCTTATTTCTCAAGCTCATTCACTTGTTTAATTAAATCATAGTGAAGTGGAATACTACTTAAAGACCATCACATTTCTAGTTTCTCCCATGTGGGACAAACTTCTTTCCTTATGTTTCAAGTGGCCAACTTTTTTGGTGACAATTTCTTATTCACATCTTAACCAATTTAAACAAATGACTATATAATCTTTATGTACTCTTGTACAAGAACACAAATCTATGTTTCTCTTTCAATAATATAAAGTGAATTTCACTTAATTTTATTGTTTAAGTTGTCCCAATAAAATGGTGAAAAATCACCATTTTTTTCAACAATTCCCCACATGAATGAAATTGACGAACAAAGACTCGATAGACTCGGTGATAGATTATGCGGTTGAAAACCTGCATAGGATAGGTAGGGGTTAACCTTTTGAATCTTTTCTTGTGAAAGTATGCTTACTTTACTAACTATGCAGTAGAGGCAATGTCTTTGAATTATTCGTCGTGTATGTAAACGATAACATACCTCACACAAGTATTGTGACGACCCAACCCTTGTCGAAAATCGTCAATAATAATAAATACACATGTAAATCGAGGAAGTACTCGATCTGAAATCATATATTAACATCGACTAATTTAGTCGAAGAACATATCCGAGAAACTTGTTACGACGTAATGGTCATAACGATATAAAATAAAATTAATTAATTCGTCGGCCGCACTGCCACTGGTGGAAAACCCCATCACCATCTCCCACCCACTGGATCGACAAAGCCTAAATGACAAATTAACCTCACGACTATGTTCGTATCGTCGATACAAACCTAATGACACATAACTCGATCAATTCCTCAAAAATATTTTTTGGCCACGCTCCTCCACAGGCGGTGACGCATGCCGCCTATGCGGTCGCCGGTGACCACCGTCGACGGCGGCAAATAACATATGAATAGAAATCTCTCAATTAGCCCAATAAATTGTCTCAAAAGACCTATGCCTAATTCTGAAATGTTTAGTCGGAATCGGCCTCGAAAACACCCGATCAGAAAATCATTTATGGCGGGATATCTCCAACTTCGAGCCACCTCGTGGCTCAAGGCTGGTCCTATTCGACTCACGATGAGGTGGGGAACAAAACCCCTCTAACCTTAACGCCCAAATCTCACCAGAAATTGTCGGTCTCGCTGGAGACCGATTTGAACTCGCCGGAAATTATTTCGATTTTCGTCGAAGTCAAACTGCAAACCCAAATTTCTCAACAGCAATACAATCAAGATACGAAGGGGATCAGAATAATACCCAATACGTCACCGGAGACCTCGCCAACGGCAATGACGAAGTATATCGAACCCTAAAAACTTCATCGGTTCGAATCTCCTTCAAAATCCCTCAAAACCCAAAATCAAAGAGAGGAAATGTAAGAGGGAGACAAGACAAGACAAATCAAATTCAACCAAAATCTTGGTCGGAGACGGTCGGACGACGTGGCACCACCGGCGGTAGTTTCATGACGATTTAGGTCACTAGAGGCTGAGTCAACGCGGGTCAACTCTAGTTGACCCAAAATGGAAAGTTACCCCTTCCCATTTCTGAAAACTCCTATTTATAGTCGCACATTATGGTAATTCAATTTTCGACATTTTCATCAAATTTCCGCTGACAATTACTTTTTCATCGTAACTCTGATTATGACATTTCTCGCGACTACAAACTCGTGTCGTCAAATACTACAATTTTCACCCAAATTCAACCAACTTCGATCGATAAAAAGTCAAACTTTGACCTCTCAACATTCATCGACGGTAAAAATTAATTACTGTAGCTACTAAATCGAACTCGAATTATTCATAAATAGTAATAATTATGTAAAAAGATCGGGATATCACAAGTATCTCCCTGATACTTCTAGTTCTCACTATTGTGCTCGTTTTAGCCCTGAGCACGTGTCTGGTTCTATAAGAGATTGATAAGAATTGTGCCTTGAACAATTCCTTTAGAAGTCACCGTACTTCTCTCTTACATAGGTGATTTCTTAATTAAGAGTAACATGCATTACTCCGCTCAGATTACCGATACATAAGAATCATTAAAATCTTTTAGCTTAACCTTATTCCTTATGGACACCACTGTTTTCATTATAGGAATGGACATGGGAAGATCCCCACAGTGATCTAGCATAGTCTCTACAATTTAGTTGTCCTTTTTGAACCTAGATCTTGGAATCTCCAGTCAGCTAGGTTAGGTATCCGTTATAAAAACTTTAACTCATGAGCTTTAGTCTCATTTCCCTCGATGATTTGCCAACTTACTCTCTGTTTAACCCTTTGATCAATGGATCCATTATGTTATCATAGTCAATGGAGATAACTCAAGTAGAAAATAGTTATTTAATAGTATATATTATGTCTTTGATTAATGTGTCTAGACTTACCATTGCACATATTGCTTTGTGCCCAGTCAATTGCAAATTGATTATTGCAATGTATACAAATAGTAGGCACATGCTGCGTCTAGTTTGGAATATCCTTTATGAATTGGTATAGCCATTCTACCTCATTCCTACATTTCTCTAAGGCAACAAACTCAAATCTCATCGTGGATTTGGTTATAACAGTTTGTTTTGAGGTTTTTCTAGACACCGTTGCACCTTCTAGTGTGAACACGTATCTACTAGTAGACTTTGAGTTTTCCTTGTCTGATATCCAGTTTGCATTTCTATATCCTTCTAGGACAGTTGGATATCTCGTGTAGTACAGCCCATAGGTATGAGTATACCTTAAGTACTGTTGCAATTTCTTGTCAATGCATTCATCCGGGATTACTCGTGTATCTGCTTAGCTTGTTCACATCGTAAGCTAAATCTGACATTGTACAACTTGTTAAGTAAATTAGGTTGTCGCTGACTCTAGAGTATTCTAGTTGAGAAACACTTTCTCATTTATTCTTCGAAAAATGAAAAGTTATATATATCCGAGTTCTGACAACTCTAGAATTCTTCTTGTCACATTTTCCAAGGATACTCTCCACGCAATGTGTATGTTTTAATATCAGCCATTTTAACATTCTTGTGATGGTTTTTCAAGGATTACAACACTTTTGCAATCCAACATAGTACACGTCAATGACTTTGCTAGAAATTATGATTTCTATGATCATTTGGCTAACTTTTTTCGCTCAGAACTAGGTTAGGAGAAATCGATGTAAGTGGGTGAGGCCTGCTCAAGTACACAATAGTCGAAAGTCTCATATTCTAGACATTATGAGATACTAAGGTGAGCCATAATAGAAACAGAATCATAAGGACTACAAATCGAGTATTTTACAATATTATCTTTTCTTTTTACCATTTTATCATTAAGTCTAATGATAACCATGTCATCTTGAAATATTCTCTCTTCGTGTATTTGACATATATATACACATTTATAATATTCATTGATTTTGAAATCATTTGTGATCATACTATTGTCAAATTTTGCATGCCACTAATTTGGTACTTATTTCAAGCGATACAATGACTTCATCAGCTTACATACTTTCTCTTTTTCGATTATGAGCCAAAAAACCCTCAGGTTGTTCCATGTAGATTTTTTCCTCTATATCTCCATTTAGGAAAGTGGTTTTCACATCCATATGATGTACCTCAAGACTGCGCAAGGTAACATGACAAGTCTCATTCTGATGAAAGTTATTCTCATCACTGGAGAGTAAGTGTCAAAATAATACAGACCCTCTTTTTTGTCTATACCCTTTTATTACAAGTCTTGCCTTATATTTGTCTATCGACCCATCTGCCTTCATTTTTCTTCTTCTTGAAAATCCACTTGAAACTTAAAGGTTTGCAATCAGGTGGAAGATCCACCAGTTGCCAAGTATGGTTTTGCAGTATGGATCCAATCTTAATCATAATTGCCTCTTTCTACAAAGGACCATCGATGGAGTTCACAGCCTTTTTGAAGGTTCAAGGTTCACCTTCAAGTATGTATGTCATGAAATCTATCGAAGCATTTTTCAATCCTTGCTCTTTTAATTTGTCTAGGCACTAACTCAGACTTTGATTATTGATCATAGCCACCTTCCACAATGGTCTCATATGTCCATTTAGAAGAACCTGATTCTTTTATGGACTTACACAGAAACACAGTTTCAAAGAAACATGTGCGCATTCCTTGATTCTATTGTTGTATTTTTATGTACATCAAGAATTTTCGATTTTAGCACTTAGAACCGATAAGCAGAACTGTTCTCTGCATTCCCAATAAAAATACAATCAACTGTTTTGACTTATTTTTCATATTTCTAAGTTTAGGTACTCCCACATTGGCCAGACATCCCCATACTTGCTAGTAATCGTAGGGTAACTTTCTCCATTTCCATAATTCATATGGAGTTTTTTTAGGGTATCTTATCTAAAAGATAATTAGCCAATAAAATGACATCTCCCCACATACTCGGTGCCAAACCAGAACTCAACAGCATTGCATTCATCATATCCTTTAAGGTACGATTCTTTCATTCTACAACCCATTTGATTGTGGTAAATATGGTGCAGTTGTTTCATGTATGATCCCATGCTGAGCACAGAAGTCATCAAATAGTGATTCATACCTACCTCCTTAATCAGTTGTTATGACCTTTACTGTCTTGTTGAGTTGATTCTCAACCTCATTTTATAGAGAATGAATTTCTCTGCAGCCTCCTCTCTGCCCTTCATGAGGTACACATAGCAATACTTTTTGCTATCATCGATAAAGGTGATTAAATATTTATTACCACCTTTTGTTTGTGTTGCTTTTAAATCACATATGTCACTATAGATTAAATCAAGGGGTTTATTGTTTCATCTAACGCTTTTGAAAGATGATTTCGTTTATTTTTTCTAAACATAAGTTTCACACTTATGCTTAAAACCGTGTTAAATTTTTTCAAGTGAATTAACCTCCGCAGAGTATCATAATTAACATGTCTTTGCCTATTATACCATACATTAGAAGACAAAAATGTGGAAGTGCTAGCTTTATTCATATCATTGATTTGAAATTTTAATTTGAAATTTTTACCACTTGTGGCTCTATTACCAACATACATTATATGTTAAAAAAAGTAGAATTCATTTTTTTAATCAATAAATGAAATCAACTTTACTGAGCCTCGACTAAGTTCTTAGGAACGTACAGTAAGTTGTTTAGTTCCTTTCTAGAGATCAACATCTGAACCTCCTTACCTGACCCTTGATTGTTCATTCAACTTTGCTTGATCATACCACCGCTCCAAATCTTCCATCTCCCAATCATAATCTTTGACTGCTTCTATGCCTTATCCATCGTTTATGACGTCATTTGTCACGGCACAGTCCTCATAGAAAAATATCGTATTGGACCAACCGCTCACGGTTTTGCTTTTGGGCCTCACCCCAACACGTGTCTTTCTATACAGAGGTGACTCTCCACATATAAGACATATCACATCATCTCCCCTATGCGATGTGGGATCTCACATCATCAAGTGCAAGCCTTTCATAGTTTGTATTGATCAACACTCATTATCATATCCTCATTTTCAACTAAAGGACTTGATGTGACATCTAACTTTTTTAGTGTCTTTACACCTTCCGTTGTCTTTTCAAAAAATACACACAACAATGTGTTATTTTTCTAATCAATAAATAATACTCAATAGCTAATATCAGATATTATTTTTCTATTAGTTATTTGATCAAATTCATAAGGAATTTCTTTTTGAATATCTCAATATTTAATCACTTGAACTTGACATATAAAAAAATCATAATGCTTCCTTATTCCAAGGAAAACTTTTCATTATCCTTGAAAAAAACCTTCATTAGCATAGGTAGCTAATCGGTAATTCCTTTGGAGTCTAAATTTTGTAGGCAGCGTTTCGTGTTTCGCAACACAACTCCAAAGGCAACCATTTTTTGAAGGCAACATAATTTTGGTTTAGGCAACCAATTTCTTAAGGCAACAACCTTCCGTTAAGTAACTACTTCGTTTAGGTAACCACATTAGTCAATATCACACATGAAAGTTCTTACGATTCTATGAAAATAGTGTGATATCGGATAAATTTTGAAATTACTAACTTAAATAATTAGTAAATATATATAATAAAATAGGAAAAACAAAATCTGAAAACTCTGAATTTGTTACCCAAGTGGTTGATGTCGATGAACGAGGAATAAAGTTGAGTCACGTGTACCACATGCTTTCCTTAACAACTTTTACGCCGCCTACATTCTTGTGTGACGTTGTTCTCCCAGAATAAAACAACTTTTAAGTACTGCAGCACAATAACTCCTCGTCGAACTTGAAAGAATCTTTGTTTATCACCGAAAAAGAGGGAGAAAGAAGTTTCAGAAGATGAAGATTACTTTCTGATGGTACGTCGAATGAGGAGGAGAAGACCTCTATTTATACATGGAGGAATGAGGAGAAACATAAATGTCAGTCACTCCAAAAGTCTTCAGTTTTGTAGCAGTTAACTTAGCCAAATTTATTCCGATAACTTATTGCCAAAATATATTCCGACAATAAGTTTCTAGGCAGAGTAATATGAAAAGTAAAAAAAATTGTAACAAAAAAAAAGTGAAAAGACAAAAATCAGTACTTCTGGATGTAAAATAAAAAACACGTGCGACCCAACCTAAATCAGAACGACATTCGTATCTCCAAGACGCGACCCACAAAAGTTTATTTCCCAAGCTCATTCACCAGTTTACTTGACCGAAACGGTGGGCTACAAAACTGGTGCTGGGCCCGGTTCACAGTAACTCTCATCCGCCATTTACACACGACCCCTCTCAAAAGATGCCGGCAGCGACGCTACGTCGCATATTCACCGCCACTATCAGACGCCCCAACCTCCTCCTCTCTAATCCACTTCCGCCTCACTCCTCCGCCTCCTCCCTCCACGTCATCCCCGAACCCTCGTTCCCGTCGTCACTCCATCACCGCCTCATATCCTCCTTCCCCGCCCAAAACCCTCCGGACTCATTCCGAACCCGAACCCAAACCCCTCTGGAGAAGCAGTTCGAAACATGGGTCCACAGGCTCAAACCCGGATTCGGCCCACCAGAAGTGGACCATGCCCTGAAGGCCCAGTCCGACCCCGATCTCGCCCTCGACATTTTCCGGTGGACAGCTCAGCAGCGCAACTACAAGCACAACCAGGCCACCTACCTCACCATGATCAAAATCCTAATCAATGGCAGGCGTTACCGCTACGCCGAAACCCTACTCGAAGAGGTAATCGCCGGAGCTTGTGAAATTAGTGTCCCTCTTTACAACTCCATAATCAGATTCTGTTGTGGGAGAAAGATGCTTTTCAATCGTGCTTTTGATGTTTACAAGAAAATGTGGAACTCCGAGGATTGTAAACCCAATGTAGAGACTTATGCTATGCTGCTGAATTCGTTGCTTAGGAGGTTTTCTAATAAGACTGTTTGCTTTGTCTACTTGCGTTCGGTGAGGTCGTTGGTGAAGCAGATGAAGGCGCTAGGTGTTATACCGGATACTTTCGTGTTGAATATGATCATAAAGGCTTATTCAATGTGTCTGGAAGTTGACGAGGCGCTTAAGGTTTTTAGGGAAATGGGGTTGTATAATTGTGAGCCGAATGCTTATACTTTTGGCTACATTGCGAAAGGGTTGTGTGAGAAGGGGAGGGTAGGTCACGGTTTAGGGTTTTACAACGAGATGAGAGAGAAGTGTTTGGTGCCTAGCAGTAGTACTTATATGATTTTGATTTGTAGTCTCGCTATGGGACAGAGATATGAGGATGCCACTGAGGTTGTGTTCGATATGTTGACTAATGCTATGCCTCCAGATTTGCTGACATACAAGACTCTGTTGGGAGGATTGTGCCGGGACGGGAAGGGCGAGGAGGCATTCGATCTGCTAGAGAGTTTCAGGGGCAGGGACAGGGCGATGAATGAAAGAACATACAAGACATTGCTAAATGCATTGCATTTTGAAAATAGGGAGTAGTTCAGTTCAAGACTTTTATGCACTACCTTGGTATGATTCATACTTGGGATCTGAATGACTTATTAGATGCTCGATTTTGAGTCAATGAAGTACAATACATTGCCACATTGTTCTCAATTTGCTATTTACCATGTAGTGCTGGCTGTGCTGCTCTGCTGTTCATTGCTCTCTCTAAATTTTTGACAGAGGGACGGAATTCAGTTCAAGACTTGTATGGTATTGTTTGTAAATGAGATTCAAATGGCACATACGATGCTCAGTTTTGAGTATATGGTGGTGCTGAGTGGATGAAGTACATTACATTGCCACATTGTTCTCTATTCGATATTTAACAGATAGTGCTGACTGTGCTGCGCTGCTATCCATGGCTCTCGCTGACTTCTTGATGGAGGATGGGGAGGGATTGCTCAGGTTTCTACGAATGTTGGTTTCTGCAGACACACCTGAATTGGCTGAATACATCAGAAAGTCCGACACCAATTTCAGCTTGGCTACATTTGGACAGGATAACATAGTTTGTGTTGCTGCTTCACTTGCTTGCAGCCAGTAAAAAATTCAATTTTGCCGCAAAGATTTAAATCATTCATTATTTCGAGAACCACTATAACCACACTGATGTGTGATATGTCGATTGGACTAAGATGACTCTTTTTGCAATGCAGTGGTTTTAAACTCAGCTGTTCAGCTGTTGTCATTTTAATCCTTCACTATTCTCATTTTATTCATCAGTAGTTTAAAGAAGATGTCATAAATCCATATTGGCATTCTTCAACATCCTGGTGAATCTACTGTTGTCATGCTCTGAGTTTTGAAGATTCAAGAAGTCGGTTCTCTTTACATGGTTTGAAGATTGTTAGCAAATTGAAACTAGCTAGCCTAGTTCCAGTAATTGCCTCTCCTTTTAGTACAAGAAATACCACGACCCGAGTGTTTACTTACCTAGAGAAAGAACTCCTTTCCTCGCTAGTCCTAGTATTGCTCATTTGCTCATAAACATTTTACTGATTTTAGTATATTTTTCCGATTTATTAGACTTGCAAACGTACACACTGTATACAAAATTACAAATACAAAGAAATCACAATGCATAGGTAAGACTAATGAATTAAATCGACGTGTTGATGATCAATGGGAAAAGGAAGCGAGGAGTCAGGAGTAGACATAGTAGTAGTAGCAAACAAGCAAACAAGAGCATGCAACACTCACGACTGGGAGACCCAAATGAAAACGAGTACCGTTGCCGCGATGAAGGTCTTCTGCCTCTTCTGACAGCCTTAGGTAGATCTCCTCACTTGTATGATTCGTCGCCTATTCTACATTTTCAATTCTATTTTAACTAATTTTATTGTTGCTATATCCAGTTTCAGCTGCCAAGGTCGCCGACGTCAAATCCTTGCAGATTGGTGTCAAGGACAATTATGTTCATTCTTGGGCATTATATAATAGTCTTTGAAATTATTGAATATGGCAATTTGTTACTCATGCTACTGCGATTGATTAGATTTCATTTGGGAGTGTTCTGTTTTATACTTCTTTGATTATGTTTTAGACCTTTTTGTTCTCTTTTTAAGTGTTTATTGAATAGTGAAGGATTTATCCCAAAACTCTCGAGTCAGTTCCAGATCAGTCACTTGTTTTGTTCAGAATTCCAAATCCATTGTTTGGTTGATAACTCTAATACTATGAATATTCGGAATTGACCAAGTGAGAAACCATGCTACATAGCTGTGCCGATGTTGTTTATTTATGTATACTATTTCTTAGAGCATACAAAAAATAAATCAAACTGGGATGGAAAGATTTCACATCACTACGCTAACCATCAGCAACATTATCCACTAGGAGTACTTCCCTATATCATGTCAAGTTAGTTTTGAGGATTAGGTTTATATTTCTTCATTCAAACTTTGACATTTACTTGGTTTTGTCTTAAGTGTCTTGCGCTTTGGTCTGGGTTGTTGTGGTTTTTGATATTTCCATATGAACATTTTGTTTGGGCTCTTATGCTTTATATATTGAATATCTTTGCTTTTGGGTCTTGTCGGGAACTTGGCGTAAAGTGCTATTTGTCTTAACAAATCATATTACTCTCTGTTTGCCTATCAAGCCATGGATACTAAAATTGGTGGGCTTTATGATGTTATGATTGTTACAACTATCTTTGCTCATCATTACCTGTTTATAGATTTTTTTTTCTTTGACTGAAACTCGCGTTTGTTTTGCAGTATAAGCCAGAAACTTGTGAACTCAAGGCACGCAAAGGTGATAAAGTCAGGGTTCACTACAGGGTAAGAGATTGGTAGAGCTGCAAATTTGTTTCTGTAATTGCGTTCATAATTGTAAGATGGATCTGACCACAAATGTGATTCTTGTGATTTGGTATTAATAAAAGTATCATTAAGGAAAAAAAAAGACCAAAATTGATCACCATTCACCACCTTATTTGCTACTCGTTGGTTATAAGATTATAGCTTGAAGGAATGAAGTTAATTTGGTTAAGCTTTTCAAACGAGAGTGATTTCCCATTTCTGAGAATTTTGAAGATGTTACCTTGAGTATCAAGACAAATACTTTCAAGATATCTCAGATCTATTGCGTACCAATTTGTTTCTTCTATTTTTGTACTTCCTCTTCTTTTACATTTTTCTTGTAATGAGAAGTTTTCAACTTAGAAGCTACTCATTTTCAGCTAAAATATATATAGTAGTATACTATGCTTGTATGTCATTTCTCCTCTTCATTTGCAGTCTTCAGCTTATAAGACTTTTTGAGTACTAGCATTCACATTGGCTTACTATGACTTGGGTCCATTAGCTGGTTTGTCACACATGGCTAATATTCTTTTATACTTTTACCTTTGCAGGGAAAACTCACAGATGGAACTGTCTTTGATTCTAGTTTTGAAAGGGGTGATCCAATCGCTTTTGAGCTTGGGGTTGGTCAAGTTATAAAAGGTGAATGCTGTAATTTTGTTGTTTTTTTTTCTTTTCCACAACCTACTCAACCACTCTTCTTGTTATGAATGGAAAATGCTTGGAATGCATTATAAATTATACCATCGCAGAGAGACACACTGTTGATGATGGTTCAAAATCATTTGACTGTGCTAAATAATTCTTTTTAATCATTTCTACCTAGAAAATGGCTAGAGAGAATATCTACTGGTTGGGAGAACTAATTTGCAAGTGTTGCATTTCTTAATGGCTTTAGAGTTTACTCTCATTGCTTGTTAACTCTGGTATACATGTTTCACCTAGATACCAATTCTGGTGTGTGAAGATTTATTTATCTGTTGTGTCAACTATTCTGCTTCTGCTTCTGCTTTTATGTTTCACCTAGATATATCATGCTTCTGCTTTTATCTATCGTGTCGACTATTATGCAATCGAAGTTGGGTGAGCTTGGTGAGTATGCGGCATGGGATGCCATGATAGTTACTTGAACTGTCATGGTTTACAACTTTACATGGTGCAAGATCCCTAAAGCTTAATTAAACTAATTGATATTTAGCCTTGCCGGTCGAATATCTGCGCATGACATTTCTTCTTTTCAGGATGGGACCAAGGAATTCTGGGAATGTGCATAGGCGAGAAGCGCAAGTTGAAAATACCTTCACATATGGGCTACGGCGATCAGGGCTCCCCACCAACCATCCCAGGTGGTGCCCCGCTGATATTCGATACTGAGCTTGTTGAGATTATGGGAAGAGATTCAGACAAAGAGGACTTGTAGAAGAAAGATTTCTGTCTTGAATTCCATTTTGTTCTTTCCATTTGTAGTATTCCTAAAGAAATCACTTGTAACCACAGTGCCAGCGGCTTGATGAGTCAAAACATCATTTTTGCTTTTATAGTCTTTATCAGGTGAAGTTGCTTTCCGTTGTAAGATTGAAGTTTTTGTTATTATTCTGTCCTCCGTGGCTTCCCTATTTCCAGTTAATGGGTTACCTAGGGAGAAGGATCTCGTGATACATGTGTTCAATCTAAGAGCATCTGCACCGGCGAGGGAGTTGCTCGAGTAGATGATGGGTTTGGCCGGGAGGTGCTTGAGCAAACCCAGATCAGCTTTGCAGCGGGAGGAAAATGAGCGGCGGCTGCTCGTTGACCGTTTGCTCGATCAAACACACGAGCAAACTTTGTTCCGGCGTTTGCTCGATCGCTTGGCAGAGCACACACGTTGTGGGTGACGTCAGACTCGTTGTATTTCTTTTTTATTTCAGGCGTGTGGATTGTATTTTTGTCGTGCAAATCGGACGTTGACACCTGTCTTGGTCGGTTGATAATTACTTTCCAGCGGTCCACTTGATCTGGGCCGTTGGTTTTGAATCTGAATTTTGATCCAATGGTCTAGGTTTAAACAAAATAGAAATTTTTAATAAACTAAAATTGAAATTAAAACATCTAAAAGTCATAATCAATGGTTAGAGTCCAAAAAATTATACGAATATTCCTACGAGCTCACGATAAAATATTCTATAACTCTCATAAATAAAGTGTTGTTGTATTTATTAATGAAAAATAGTCGATTTTAAAAGGTTGTGTTTACAACAAATTGTGTATATTTATTTAGTCGATAACGACACATGTCACATTATTATTGGTCGTAAATCTTATCGGTAAACAATTTAATAATATTTTACAACATGATGAATTGAAATTGCTTTTGTATTTTATGTATGGGTGCATCCAAAATTTAATTTGCTCTTGCAAAAGAGAGATTTGGTTTGTTTAAGCAATTTGGAGCACTTGCTCTTGCAATTGCTAGAGCAATCGGTGCAGTTGCTCTAACAGACTGTCAAAAGACATCTTGCGCTATCTGACTCGGTTACAAATAAACGTGTAACCGACTCAGTGAAAGATAAACGTTGATGAACATATTTGTTGACACAGATCAAAATAAACATGGTCTGTTTTGATGTGATCACTTAATATTATTCCTAAACATGGATTCCGAGATTCGCCACAAAATCCATTCAAGACAGGGATCAGGCAGGAATGTACCCTAAGACTATTCACCTTGGAGCTCTGTTAGTAAATTCGCGAATTATTCACGAATTGATGAACTTTTGAAAAAAAAAACGTTCGTTTCTATAATTATTTGAAAGATTCGAAAAAAAATGCATTTTTATAATCCAACCAAATTATTTGCTAATTTTATGTTTTTTTTTCAAGAAAAAAAATGTGAATTAAAAAACAAATTATTTTCTTATATTTTTTTATTGGAGTTCTCTAGAACTCTTCCTCTAAAAAAATTATAAAAAAAATATGACTGAATTTTTATGAATTTTATTTATATAAAACTACTGAATTATACACATACACATTTTTAATGTATAATTCGAGTACCATTTTTTACTAACTAGGCTTTGGAGTCTAATTGCAAGAGTGATACATGTCACAATCTGATATCGGTCATTTTGGTCATATTTTTTTTATGTTGACTGAGCTTATGTAAAGCTCAATATAGGTGATGTTCGACGTATCCTAGAAAAACGTCGCTGCGAAACAACTACGTCGTCGAGATTATCGCCACCGTCCATCGCAAAATCTCCTCCCGCCGAGAGGAGTCGAGATGAAAGCGAACGCCGAGACAAAGGCCATCAGCCGCGACGCCTTTACTTCCCTCACAAGAACTTTCCTAATCGAATCGGCCTCTATAAACCTTGGGAATCAGATCAATCTGCCCACAACAATATACTCTTTCAACACATCTACAGTCACAGAAAACAACAAGAATCCAGTTTTCAAGTCATTGACCTGCTTCAAGCTACGTATACCTTCATTAGAAGAGAGCATATAAGCGAAGGTCAGCGAGAGTAGAGGCGAAGTCCCCTCTGCAAAACCCATAATCCGAATCTCAACAAAAACTCAAAAAGCCCTAAACTTTGTGATCACAAGGCAATGAAATTATCAGAACCGCTCTGAACTTTCCATTGCTCATTATCTACCATACACACAAATCTTAATCAATATGCATCGATCACTCTAATAATTATCCTTCCAGAGAGCAAGGAAGATGAATCCATCAATATATTCTTGTTCACTAAAAAATGAGCATTTCAGATGCGCAAAGAGATTAGATTAATTTATGTCTGACTCAAGCACAACCCCCTTTACTATAAATATTGTTATATTGGAGACGATTTTGGTGTCCGATGAAAATTCGTATACTTGAACAGTACTCGTTACCACTGAATTACAAGTTACTAATTTACTGTAGATTCTACCCATATTGAAAGAAACAGCAGTCGGTGACAACAATGAAACGACGGGCAAGTTTGTTAATGGGAAATGAGAATCAAAAGTTTTAGAATCATCCTAAGAAGAGAGAATTATTGCGTTTATTTGTATATTAGAGAATCAGAATAAAGAAGGGTTTCATCTCCTTATCAGGAATCATTCCCTAACAAACTCGAAATTTGATTCGCAAAGAGGGAGATGAGTTTGAGAATCATTCCTTCTCGAATTAACTATTTTACCCATAATACTCTTACGTATATTATTTTTTAAGAGACTCTTATGTATATTAAATGACTCTAATTTTTTTAGATTTGATATTTTAATTTATTTTCTAAATTGTTATTATGAATGGTTATATTTCAAATTTTTCTTTGATTATTATTTTTTGAATTTAAAGTTTTATTTAGTTATAGAACTTCTTAGATTTGGCATGCGCATTTAATTTTCATTTTTTGGTATTTAGTTAACTCATATGATTTTTTCTTATGTCAGTATCGTTTTAATCATTTTTTTCCTATAAATTTTACTCAAATTAATAAAAAAAATATTCAAGAATAAAATATAACTATTAATTTGTAGGGATATATCAATATTCAAAGTTTTGATTCCGATTCCTTATGGTAAGTAAACATTATCAATCGTAATCATTCCGATTCTTATTATGACTTAAAACGGTAAGTAAATAGCTCAATGAAAATGATATATTCTCATCATAATTTCGATTCATGGTAATTCTGATTCCAAGTAAGGAAACGTTCCAGACGTGTAGTTTTAAAGGTCCTATGAGTTAATATGGAAGTAGTCAGAGCCGTTTATAAGTGAAGAACACCATTAGTTGTACACGGAAGAAGCACTAGATTACTTACTGGGGTCCTCCAGAAGCATCATGACCCTCGCTTGGCCGGCCCTATGATCCATTTTATTTATTTTTTCGGTATACCTAAAACCCAAAAGCTAGAAGGGTCTAGAACTCCTCTTTGCTCCCCAATAAAATACCCTTTCTCTTTTACCACTCCCCACATCTTCTACACAAAATCCTAACAGAACAAGACACTTACTTCTACTCTACTCTACTCGACTCGACTCTCTAGAATCATCTTCTCTAAGAAATGGATGACGACTTCGACATGGCGGCACCCGGCGGCGAGATGATGGACGATTTCGACCTTCCCGATGAGGACGGACCGGGACCGGTGCTCAAGGTCGGCGAGGAGGAAGAGATCGGAAAGCAGGGGCTGAAGAAGAAGCTCCTCAAGGAAGGTCAAAGCTGGGAGACTCCCAAGACCGGCGACGAGGTAGAAGGTTCGCCTCTCTCCCTCTGCTTCTTTTTCAATTTGAGATGAACTCTGTTGTTTTGGTTTTGGATTTGGATTGAGTGATTGTGCTTTGAAATTTCAGTACATTACACTGGCACTCTGCTCGACGGAACTCAGTTCGATTCCAGCCGCGATAGAGGAACGCCCTTCAAGTTCACTCTCGGACAAGGTCAGGGATTTTTTTTGGCCTTAAATTTTGTGTTATAATGAGTTAATTATGATGTACAGGGCGGAGTCAGGATTCTCGGTTAAGGGGGCATAAATAAAAAGCTTAAAAAATAATCTCGGTCAGGGTAGTCAATTCAATCTTGATATGTATATTTTGTCAAAATAATCTCAATGTGTTGTATTTGGTTTGATAAAACATCACAATTACTCGCGTAATATTTGATTCTCCAAAATGTGATATTAGTGTTTGTTTCTTCTTCCAATTACTGAATCAATGACCAACATTAACAAAAGTTTCACCACCGCCATTATTTTCCAATAGCTGGTTTGAAAAGATAACAACATAAATAAAATGCAGCATCCTTTTTAATATTGTACTCTAACCAATATGAAAATTCAATAAACTAATCACGAATAAGTCTTCTGTTCTTTTTCCTCCCAAATTTCGTGAAAGGAAAAATATGATTTTTAGGTCGATAAGGGCCTTGTTGTAGATAATATCTTCGAACTTCTTTTTGAATGTTAGGATGATAACTTGAAATTGGCAGGCGTTTAACGAGATTTGATAGATACTTTTCTGTAATATCTCTCTTTAGCACGAGACTTTTTCATATTGTTACTATTCGTCTTTTGAATTTTTGTAAGTGGTTGCTCATCTGATGTTAGAGTACGTAGAAGAAGAACATTTTTTTTTTTGAAGTATCTCTTCATATCTAATAAATTTAATAAAAATAATTGTATTTTAATCTTAGGAACGGTAGAGCTTTTATAAAGAAAAAAAGACCATAAAATTCTAAACCTGGTAAGAGATTGAATTCTAATTTGACGTAATATTTGGATTTCATTATTGAAATAATATATAATAATATTCTTATAAAGTCGTCAGATTTGAATTAGTCATGTACTCATATGTATCCTTGAAGTTTAAATATACTTCAAATAAATTATATTATTTATATTATATAATAATAGTATACTAATTTTTTTTCCACATAAACTCAGGGGGACACATCCCTCCGTCCTTGATGATGTATATTGTGCTTTATATTAGGTTATGACTGGTTTAGTGGAATTGGATTAGTAAGCGAGAGCTTAAATTGGTAGTTTGGTACTTATCTCAACAGATTGATTGTTTTGGTAACATGAGTATTTATTATCTTATTTGAGATTGTCATCATTGGCTTTCTTTGAGATTGATTACAGCTGTATTTCTGATAGATATAGGCACATGTTATTTCTTTTGTTTTCTTCTGGGAAGGTGACATACTTTGTGGTGGTGTGTGATATACTCTGTAGCTACTGTGAGTAATGGGTGTCTCATACATATATGGTTTATGGTTGTGGTGCAGGACAAGTGATTAAAGGATGGGATGAAGGTATTAAAACAATGAAGAAGGGTGAAGACGCCCTCTTCACCATCCCTCCTGAAATGGCTTATGGTGCTTCAGGATCTCCCCCAACCATTCCTCCAAATGCCACTTTGCAGTTTGATGTTGAATTGCTGTCGTGGACCAGTGTCAATGACATAACTAAGGATGGTGGAATCATCAAGAAAGTCTTGAAAGAGGGAGAAAAATGGGAAAATCCAAAAGACCTGGATGAAGTCAAAGGTAGATATCTCTTTGATGTCTATCATTGTTCACATGTGCATGATGTTAACATCTTATGATTGATGCAACCTTCCTGTGTTTCATGCAGTTAAATTTGAGGCCCACCTCGAAGATAAAACATTGGTAGCGAAATGCGACTCCGTGGATTTTACTGTCAAAGAGGGTATTTTTTGTTTTTTCATACGTGAATATGGTTCTTAATGTTTAGTTCTCGGAGGATCCATAATCAAGCAAGTATTGTCAACAGGTCACTTCTGTCCTGCATTGTCAAAGGCTGTTAAAACAATGAAGAAGGGGGAAAAGGTGCTGTTGACTGTGAAACCCCAATGTATGATGTCTGAAACCACCTGCCTGAGTTATTAAAATTGGTTTTAACGATTCTGATATGCTTTTTCTTACTCCTCTTCTACCTACTTGTTGTCCCAGATGGATTTGGGGACAAGGGTAAGCCTGTATCCGGTGATGAAGGTGCTGTGCCTCCAAATGCAACTCTTTATATTACTCTAGAGTTGGTGTCTTGGAGAACGGTGTCAGAATTGACAGATGACAAGAAAGTTATCAAGAAAATACTGAAAGAAGGAGAAGGGTATGATCGTCCAAATGAAGGGGCTATTGTTCAAGGTAGGAGCTTATCTAAATGAAATGCCTGTCACTATATGAAGGGGCATAAATAGCTTCGTTTAACTTGATTGATTTTGTACCTGGCAGTGAAATTAATTGGAAAGTTGCAAGATGGCAAGGAATTTCTAAAGAAGGGTCATGGTGAAGGAGAAGAACCATTTGAGATCCGGACAGATGAGGGTAATTAATCTTCAGAGTGCTTTCTCTTCTCCTTTTTCTTTTATCCTGCTCTTTGTTTTTTTTTCTCTTGATAATTATTGTGCTCTTTTTAGTGATGCTGAGTATTGATTTTGTTGAACAGAGCAAGTCATTGATGGGCTTGATAGGGCTGTCGTGACAATGAAGAAGGGTGAGATAGCTCTCTTGATTATAGCCCCTGAGTATGCATTCGGGTCAACAGAGTCCCAGCAGGAGTTGGCAGTGGTGCCTCCTAACTCAACTGTTTATTACGAGGTTGAGCTTGTATCATTTGTCAAGGTGAGCATATTGCACCTCGTAATTGAGTACGTGTCTATTTGTTTCTGGCTTATGATGGCGTCTTTTATTAATGATCTTTGTGTCCTACCTTCAGGACAAGGATTCATGGGACATGAATACTCCAGAGAAAATTGAGGCTTCTGGTAGGAAGAAGGAAGAAGGGAATGCTTTCTTCAAGGCCGGTAAATATGCAAAAGCTTCCAAGAGATATGAGAAGGTATGGTGATATATATGCTATTATATCTACAAGATGTGCCTGTCCGTGATTTTATGGTCACTGATCTTTCTTCCATGCAGGCGGTGAAGTACATCGAGTATGATACGGCTTTTGCTGATGATGAGAAGAAACAGGCCAAGGCGTTGAAGGTTGCTTGCAATCTTAATGATGCCGCCTGCAAATTGAAGCTGAAAGAATACAAACTGGCTGAAAAGCTTTGTACCAAGGTCAGCCATTTTGATGTGATACATTTTTTGAGGTTCAGTTTTGTGCTTGATTTTTATCGTTACTGATGGGGATGCCTTTGTACACAGGTGTTGGAGCTTGAGGGTGGGAATGTGAAGGCTCTTTACAGAAGAGCTCAGGCATATATTCAGATGGCAGACTTGGATTTGGCAGAGCTGGACATCAAGAAAGCTCTTGAAGTAGACCCTAACAACAGGTATGACATGCTGTTTGCAACTAAGCTGTTGTCACGGAGATTCATTTATTTAGAAGGTATTGATGTGTGGTTCCGTATCAAATCAGGGATGTAAAGTTGGAGTACAAAACTTTGAAGGAGAAAATGAAAGAGTTCAATAAAAAGGAGGCAAAGTTCTATGGCAACATGTTTGCTAAACTGACCAAGGATTCAAGTGTAAGTTATACGTTTTCTTGAAGTTATTGTAGTCTTTAGAAACATTTTGGGTTTAATGCTACCACGGTGGTGATTGGTGGTTTATTCTTTGTGGTGTTTCAGAAGGATGCTGAACCAATGATCGTAGACAGCAAGGCCTAAGTGGAGAGGCACTGCACAATGGCATACCTGTTATTCCAGATAGTAGCTCGTTGGGTTTTTTTTTTGAATAAACAGTTCCCTAGGTTTTTATTTGTACCAGAAGTTGGTGTTGGTTATTTCTTTTCTCTTAACCTGATCGACTGCTGTGGTGGGATATTTTTTTAAATAAATCATTGAGCTATTTTTCCTTCCTTTATATGACTTTACCCTGCTTACCCGAGTTCTGGCTACTGCAGTACTAAGTAACTAGTGTATTATGCAGTACTAGCTAGTATGTAGTGCTATACACTCTGAAGTGAAGGAAAAGATCTCCTGCAACAACGTCATAGTATTTGGCTCTCGAGATGTTATCCTTCAAATCCTTCAATAGTTATCGACTGATAACCTCAAAGTCTAACTCTCGGAAGTAGCAATATCTAATGGAAGCTGGGCGATATACTGTACACTACCCATCCTCTCAACTAGGAAGCTCCACAAGAAGGGGAAGAGGCTGCAGCCTAAAACCTGATGTTTCTGAACGTAGATGATATGCTATAATTGCAACTGCTTCAGATGCATAAGACATCAGATTAGCAGAACCCATCCCGTTAGGCATCAGGCATCGAGATTGTTATCTTGTTTTGATCCATAAGACTTGCTCGTTTTCGATGTTCTATACATTCTTGTAGATGCTTTTGCGCCCCACCTTCTCTTTTTACGTTAACATCGTCAGCACCAGCTTGAGCTTAATACCAAGTGCAACTCCATAATGTTTGTAAAAGAAAAAATCGCTCATATTGTTTGAACTTTCGTTTTGGTATCAAAATGATGTTTGAACTTTAAAAACTATCAAAGTGATACCCAAACTCTCGAAATTATATCTATGTGATGCCTAGAACTATTTTCCATCTCAGCTCCGTCTATAATGATGATATGACAATTTTTTTTTCCAAAAAAAAGCAAAAAAGACTATAATACCCTTCCGTCTTTAAAAATTCTTAATTTTTATTTATTCCTTATTTTATTTTTCTATTTCATTTCTCTCTCTCTCTCTCTCTCTCTCTCTCTCTCTCCTGGTTTTCTATATATCCTCTCCATTTCTCATTTGTCGTCGAGCTCACCGAAGGTGAACCACCCAAACCCTGGTTTTCTATATATCCTCTCCATTTCTCACTTGTCGTCGAGCTCACCGGAGGTGAACCACCCAAACGTAAGCAATTAACTAATTGATTTATGAAAATCCTTCCGATTTTTATTTTTAATTTAATTTTTTTCTTTTCTTTTTTAAGTTCAATTTTTTATTTTATTTTGTTTTTTCCCTCTCTCTCTCTCCTGATTTTCTCTTTATCTTCTTCATCTTTTACTCGTTGTCGAGCTAGCTCAAGACGAACCACCCAAAATGCAGTGTTGGATATCAATCTCTTCGTCTTAATCCCTTTTATGTTTTTTTCCATAACTCCAGCACTCATCTCTCATTTGTTTTGCTCGAATTTGGAGAGAAAGGTTCAAAATTTTGGGTCAACTGATTCGGCATCAATTCGACCAAGGAGACCTACTAGGCTTTATAGCCCTCTTCCTTGTGAGTCTTTACATACCAAGGATAATCTTGAATTCAAACCAAGGAGGGAGAATCGACAAATTGAAGATTTGAGGATTTTTGGTATTCTTAGATTCAAAAGATAATCAAGTGAGTTTTATTTGGAATCAGACTTAGGTGTAGTTGAGAAAGTTGTTATTGGGTTAATTTTGGACATGTTTGATTTCTGGTCGTTGGAATTTGGAGCGCTGGCGCCGACAATGATTTCTGACGGTGCATCCGGCTGATATGTTTTAGCAGATGTTTAATGTTGTTTGGTTCATAATTATGTACTGATCACATTGAAGAGGTTCTAGAATCAATTGGACTTAGTTGATTGAGATTTAAACTTTATTGGAATAATAATACGAATAGTTTATAAATTTGTTGGATTTTCAGAAATCACGCAGTTCTATAGTGCGATATTCCTAACGGGTAATGAGCTTAGTTAATCAATAACGTTTTGGGTGGTTAGCCTCCAACGAGTTCGACGACAAGCCAGAGATAAAGAGGATAGAGACAAAATCAGGAGAGAGAGAGAGAAATAAAGGAAAAAAAACAAAATAAAATAAAAAAGGAAAAAATAAAATTAAAAATTAAAAAAGAAAAGAAAAAGGTTTTCAGAAATCAGTTAGTTTATCAATAACGTTTTGGGTGGTTCGCTCTCTCGAGTTCGATGACGAATGAGAGATGGAAATGATAGGGAGAAAATCGAGAGAGAGATCGAGAGAGAGAGAGAGAGAGAGAGATAAAGGAAAAAAAATAAATAGAAAATAAAATAATAAAAAAAACAGAAAGGAAAAGAAAAGAAGGAAAAAAAAAGAAAAAGAAATAAAAAAATATCGGAAGGTAATTATTGTGAATGCTTTTGCCACATCATCATTATTGTGACGTCTCGTTACAAGCATTCTTTATTTACGATTTATTTAATCGTAATTATCGATGGTAATTATTTTTTTACCGTTTGTAATTATTGATGATATTTATCAGAATTTTTATCAATTACGTTTTTCGAGGAAGTCCTTTGCGAAAATTCGTAGAGTTTATGGAGACGAGTTCGTGGCCACGTCAAGAGTTTAAATCGGAGTTACAAGGAAGAAGTTATAATCAACAAAAGTTTTGTATGAGGTTACGATACATTTAGTCGCAAAACTTCGACTATAAATAGAAAGTTCCCATAAAACGTAACTCAACTCTTTCCATTTTTGGCATTTTTTTTCCTTGTCTCTCTCCTCCCTCCTATGGTCTCTCTCTCTCTCTCTCTCCGTCGGGTTCTCCGCCGGCGAACGACCACCAAACACTACCAGAAGAAACACTAAAGCCGACGACATGAAGTCGTCGGCCTGTCCCCAAATATCGTCGGCTATAGCCGACGACTCCTCGTCGGCTATAGTATCGTCGGTGATACTATAGTCGACGACAAGACAAGGTTGTCGTCGGTTATAGTATGGAGCTATAGCCAACAAGATCAGGTCGTCGGCTATAGGTCCATACTATAACCGACGACTTTGTCGTCAGCCATACCTCATCCCCTGGTCAAACTGGTTGACCATGGAGAAAACTATAGCCGACGATATATGTGTATATCGTCAGCTATAGTGTGTATTATTTTAATTTTTTTTGTAGCTTCTAGGTTTTATCCCAGAACCTGCATTTCCAGAAAACCACCAATATTGTTCACATTTAAAATCCAAAAATATTGAAACTATACGCGTAAATAAAATAAAAAACTGAAATCGTACAAATCTATATACATATGCGTACTACGGGTTTCCTAAGTCAATGTGGTCAAACAGATCACCAAAACTTCGTTGGTCCTGGTCTGGCGGCTGCGGCTGCGGCTGCGGCTGTGATGCACTGAAAATGGGCGGGGGAGCTATCTGGATTCCAAACGCGTGCAATTGAGCATAACAGTGCTGCATCCATGTCCCCATCATCTGCTGCTGCTCGGCCAACTGAGTCTGCTCTGCGGCTCGGGCCCGCTCCAGCTCCTCCATCCGTAGCCTTTGAGATTCCATCTCCATCGCTTGCCTCTGAAGCTGCTCCTGTAGCTCATTAGTCCTCAAAGATCCTGATCCGCGAGAGAATTCAGAAGTCTTCTTCAGCAGCTCTTGACCCCACTTTCTGAGCCCCATGCAGTAGAAAGTGTTCTTCCCTGGAGGGATCGCAACTGCCATAATCCTGGCCACTATGATCGGATCAGATTGATCAATCTGATCAGTCGGGAGTTCCGCATCGGGGGTGTTGGGATAACGCTCTCTCGCCACTTGAGTTAACACCTCCAGAATCACCTCCTGAAGTCTCGCCTAATTGACAAAGAAAAATAAAATGTTAATTAATGTAAACAATCTAAAAAAATAAGAAATATGTTTATTTTGTTATAAGGACACTTACAGCATCTTCAGGGGACTGCAGATACGCGTGCTGTATCGTATAGACAAGCGGAGGGACTTCTGGGTGGTTGGCCACCTCCTCGATCCAACCTGAGTATGATCTGGAATCGGCATGATGATTTTTTATGTTTTTGTCTCGGTTCCTTGTGTTGACTTCAGAAATTGCCTGCTCGATTAATCCAACGTCAAAAAAATATTAGCCAAATAATTTGGGGGAAGTACGATAAAACAAAAATTTAATCGATCGAAGGTTGCGTACCTTCAATCTCGGGTTGTTGAAGAGAGACACAAGCCATCGCCACTCGTACTCCCTATAACGAAACTCGGTAGGGGTACCCGAACGATCGTCGCCGTACTTTTTCCAATGTTTTCTCAGCTCGCCCTTCCACTCCTTGTACCTATACTAATAAAACAAAAATGTTAGTAACTTACAACATTTTATGAACATAATCAAAACAAACGAAAAAATTGAAACAAATGAATTACGTAACCTGCTCCCTTGCACTTCATCCACCCATGTGGGTCTAATGTCGTTGTCCACGCGGAACCACCTCTGCAATGCATATATATATATAAATATTAAAAATTTATATAGAAAATATACATAATGAATATACAATTCTACTCACCAACAATGCATTATTCAGCTCATATTTGACGGATTGAGGCACCGAATTCCAATCTAGCCACAACATTGGGACTCTATCCTGTATGATGCTGCCCGCCATCCCTGCGTACTGTCGAGTGACCTTTCCCTCGATGACCTCGCCTCCATCCCCAGTCGAAATCATAACTTGGCCACCACCGGTAGCCCGAATCACGTCATCCAGTAACTTGCCAACGACAGGGGCTCTAGTCCTCTTCTGTTTTTCACCGGGCACGATCGCGCCTATCACAGTTGTAGACGATTTTTTAAACATCAACACCTAATTAAATTTAAATATTACTAAGTTAAAAGATATCACTAATTAATATTTACCTGATTCGTCGGTACGTTGTCCCGGAATCCTCACACTCCAGAGAGGTTGCGGGAAGGGTACATACGCGTATGCCTAGTCCGGGGCAATGGACCCTAGCTGTCCTGGAACAGGCATTCCCATGGGATCGACGAGGGGTATCGTCAGAATTTCCATGGGTAAGAATAGGGTAGACGGCGGGCATAGTCGTATCCTAGTCGAGGACTGAGTCGATCCACCAGCCTCCTCGGAAGAATAAGGAGTCTGGTCGGTGGATGGGGAAGCGTCCCGCCGATGAATGTCTGGCATTCGGATCGAGGATTGAGTCACACTATCCGTTGAAGGCGTGTGACTGTTCTCATAAAGCCTCCTCGTGCTGGAGGGTCGGCGAGGCTTGATCTGGTGCTGCTGAGGTTGTTTCTGACCTAGAAGTGTACGGTGCCGAGAGGTGGGAGGAACGCTGTAAATGTTACCAATACTGGCGGATCCGGATGCGGACTAACTTTCGCTGCCCTTATCCCCACATCCCGATCGCCCCCCCCCCCCCCCCCCGCGCGAAGCACCGCAGTTCAACCTATTCATCGTTCGTTTCTATAAAATTTACGTAACATACTCAATTTTATATAGTATTTAAAATCAACAATAAATTAAAGTTAATTCACATTAATCTACCAAATGTCAGAATATATTAATTCACATATTTCCATATTTAACTGACAATAATTCCATAAATTACAAAAAATTCAAATTAATTCATATATATTAATCTACCAATCAAATTCTAAATTAATTCACATAAATCTAGAATAAATCAAAATTAATTATTAATCTTCCAATTTAATTCATATTAACACCAAATATTATCTAAATCAATTCATATATATATGCTCATAATAATAATCCAAAAATTACAAAAATTCATAAAAATTTCAGTAAATTACAAAAATTCATAAAAAATCCTTGCACTCACATAAAATTTCCATTATATTCTGGAAATTTCATTTTATATTCCTTCATATAAAATTCCATAAATTACAAAAATTCAAAATAATTCATAATCCAAAAATTCGAATTCCTAATCCAACAATCTCATATACATATATATATTTTCATAATCCAATATATAATCCAATAATTAATATCCAATATATATAATCCAATAATTCAAAAAATCCAAAAAAAATCAACAATAATTCCAAAAATCAACAATAATCCAATATATATTCACACAATTCATCCAAACATCTACATTATCAACAAACTAAACATAAATCTAACCTAAATAAAAAAAATTCAAAATTGGGGATTTAGGGATTTAGGAATTCGAACTTGTTTTTGGGTTGTAGGATGAACGGCGGCGGCTCAATCGGTGGGTAAGATGAACGACGGCGGCTAGGATGAACGGCGGCCCGTGCTTCAAGGACGGCGGTGCTTGAAATCGATCGGAACGTTTGGAAAAAAAGGGCAGTTTCATTTTTTCCTAAAACGGCTGTTCTAGGGGATATAACCCGACAACTATAACCGACGACATCAGTATAGTCGTCGGCTATAGTTGTCGGGTTATATCCGTTTTGGATAGTATAACCGACTATATTTATTATGAATATCGTCAGCTATACTTTTTTTTTCCTTTCACTTTGCTTTTTTTTTCTCATGCATTTATACAAAAAGGCTATGAGTTTTTTTTAGTTACTTATAAAAAACGCTAATTAAACAAAGTTCCTACTTTACATATCACGAATGTAGACATTATTAATTCTTTGCACGTTCATACTCAAATTAACATACGTACACTAAGACGCATAGTCAGAATCATCGCTTGAGTCTGACTCGGTTTCCGAGTTAATTTCAGGTAAGATGTGTAAGCCCTCGTCACTTGAGTCTTCATTGTCTTCATTTTGATTAACATCAATAAGTTCCGGTCGAGGAATTCATACCACACTGCCCTATATCACATTATTAAGGCGAATTGTTGAGGATTCAGGAATACCAGTTGCGTTCGGCTCTTGGTATGCACTAACTTCTTCATTTCCGAGGTAACACCAAATGTCGAGGCACTGTATATGTTTCTTGGAAGAACATGGTTAACCACTTTGCACGCGCCTTTATGCACAAGATCATCAAGATAGAACAATTGGTTCACCGCCGTGACCAAAACAAACGGATCATCTTCATACCAGCTTGTAGCATTATTCACTGAAAATATGTCGTATTGATCGGTCCTTGTGTTCTCAGGGTCAATATCAAACCATCTACACTTAAACAAGTGCACTGTCATGTCTTCCCCATAAATTAATTCGACAATTGAATGGAGAACACCGTAATAGTGAACTCCATTCTGCCCACCATGCACCATTACCCCAGAATTCTGTGTTCTTCGTCTGACATCTCTATGTTCACAAATAAATAGCACGCCATTTACCTTACACATAGGATAAACTCTGGAAGTTACCGGTTTCTGCGCCAAGAGCCTCAATTCGTATGACTACTGAGGGATACCATCATCTTGTACATGGTTCATCTGAAAATAATCATTTATTAACTTAACTATAAATAGAACATGAGACACTTGAATTCATATACAAGTAAATATATCTATATACGTACCCATTTGCCAAAATAGTTTGCGAACGTCTTGTTGTGGTACTCAACATCACCGGTAATAGCAGGGCAGTAAAGGTGCACATTTTTCCAATATTGAACTTCTGGACAGTTAATCAATACTGACTAGTGGGCAACGACTAGCTTATATGGTTCCAAAATGTACGAGTTGGGCAACTTTCCAGAAACTTCAACATCATTGGAGATAATCGAAAGGTTGAACTGCGGTTCATCTACCGGCATATGTTGTGAAGGGTCTTCCAACACTCCCAAATATAACTTGGTGTACGTTACGCACTCGTGCGCAATATATGCTTCAGCGATACACCCTTCGGGTGCGGATTTGTTCATCACATAGTCTTTGTAGTTCCCTAATTGTCTATAAAGTGGTAATTAAAGAGCATGTTATGATTATTATAAAATAAGTGAATAAATAATATTAAAGACATAACTAGATTCATAGATGCCTTACGTACCTTTCCATGGGATACATCCATGTGTAGTGTACTGGACCGGTAAACAACAATTGTTTCGGAAGATGGAGCATCAGGTGAGGCATAATGTCGAAAAAATTTGGAGGAAATATCTTTTCTAATTTGCACATGATAAAAATGATATCCTGTTGCATTTCCAACATGTCTGATTTCTTCACTTCTCTCGTGCGTAACTTCTGAAAGAATCTTGACAAAGCCACTAACGGCTCTACCACCTCTTTGGGCAGGTACCCTTGAATGAAAACAGGGAAGAGGTGTTGAAGCAGTATATGAAAGTCATGACTCTTTAGTCCGTACATCTTATTGTCTTCGAAGTTAACACACCAACTTATATTTCCTGCATATCCGGAATGATACCTAACATTACCCATCCAGCCAAAAATTTCATTCTTCTGGGCAGGCTTGACGGTATAAGGAGCTTGAGGCATTTTTTTCTTTCCATCTCTCAACCACAAAAGTTTTCGCAGTCCCATTCTTTTCAGATCAATGCGTGCCTTTGGGCCGTCTTTAGTTTTTCCCTCCTAATTCAACACTGTGCCGACCACACTCTCGCACACATTTTTCTCTATATGCATGACATCTAAGTAGTGTCTGATCAGCAACTTGGACCAATACGGAAGTTCTCAAAAAATACTTTTGTGTGTCCAGAATTTATACTTGTCGGGTTTGTCAGGTATTGACTCCACTATCTCAGGATGATTGCTGAGCTGCCCAAAATTGTATTCATTTAGCACTTCCAATATTTCATCCCCCGTCCATCTCCTTGGCTGCTCACCTGTTTCCACAGTCCCATCAAATGCCTCCATATCCTCCCGAAATGGGTTATCATGTGGAAGCCAACAATGATGACGCATCTGTACAATCTTCCTGCAATGAGGTCTGCAACACTCAACAGTCATGCACTCTGGACAAGCCCTGTATCCCCTGGTAACATTGCCCGACAACATCCTGCGTGCAGGAAAATCGTTAATGGTGCCAACAAGCATGACATGCATCTGGAGCATGGTCATCTCATAAGTGGTATGACCATGCTCACTCAAGTACTTAAGCTCCTCAATCAAGGCTCTCAAATACACATCGAGACACTTTCCTGGATAACCCGGCCCTGGAATTATCATGGTGAGCATATTGTATTCTTTCTTCATGCATATCCATGGAGGAATGTTGCACGGTACCAAAATAACTGGCCATATACTGTATTGAAGACTCATGTTGCCAAAAGGGTTGAATTCGTCAGATGAAAGCCCCAGCCAAACATTCCGAACCTCTGATGCAAAATAACAAAACTCCTTCACTATGTGCTTCCAAGCCCATTCGTCAGCAGGGTGTATGAGGGTATCACCGTCGGGCAAATTTCTCTCGGCCCACCATTTCATAGCTTCAGCCGTGTGTGCATACATGAATAACCGTTATAGCCTATCTATCAGCGGAAAATACCGAAGTATCTTTACAACTTTCTTGTTGCCGGCAGGAGTCAACTTATACATATCTATACCACATACCAGGCAACCATCAAGGGATTCAAGACCATTCCCATAAGCATCTTCACCCCAGAACAGAACGCAATCATATCTACAAGCATGGATTTTGATGTAGGAAAAGACAAGATGTTTCAGGATCTGTTACACCTTACGATGAGTGGTAGGAAGGTAATGACCGGGGGGCAACAACGAACCAGACCACTTCAGCCAATCATCAACAGCCTTCACACTCATTTTGTTCTCCACTTTCAACTTCATTACTCCCATAAAACTTTCAAGAACAGTCTTATTACACTCGTTGTACAACGGGGTCTGTTAGAAGGCAATGAGGTTGTTGTACTTGTCCATACCAGCAGTGTTGATAGCTATAGGTAATTTCTGGACTGGCTCAATATGAGGGAAACCCCAACAGCGGGAGGGATATCTGGTGCTTCAGCAAATACATCGCTCTCATGAGGAAACATATCGTTGATCAACCTTGTTGTTGGATCATTGGATGTACTGCCACTCTCAAAAAATTGTCCCTGATCATGCTGACTAACTGATGAGCTCTCACCGTGATAAATCCAACATGTGTACTTATCCCAAAACCTGTTTTTCTCCAAATGCTCCAATACTTTATCGATGTGAAAACGATATCGCTTGCTGCGAAATTGACATTTCATACACAGACAATAATGAATTGTCATCTCTCCACAATTAACCTTCACATATTCCACAAAACTTATAATTACACGGTGATTTCTTACATCCCATCTTGGAAGACACATCCAACTCTTGTCCATCATGATAATTATAGCTGTATATATACCCATGATTTAATTAATTAAAAATTCATCATTATATATACATATCGATATTTAAATTATAAATTACATAAATTAATTATTCTACTCGATTGATCCCTAATTAATTACAAATGAACATATATATATTGTCTAATAATAACCACACTACAATCACAATTAACCAAAACACACAATAATCACAATATATATATATTAACCATAATATATAATCACAATTAACTACCCTACCTATAATAATCACAAAAATCAAATAAATCATCATATATTCACAATAATCAATGACAATTACTACATATTAACTATCAATCACTCAAAATCAACTATCAATCACTCAAACCCAACAATCAACTCAAAATTAACAATATATATATATATATATATCTCAACTCGATATATACATCCTACATATATATATATATATGTACGTACGTACCTATATAATGAATCACGAACTCATCGTGGGCAGTTTTCGACAACATCCAATAATTTCGGAGCGTTTTCAGTTTCAGCGGGAAAATTTTTTTTGAATGACCGAGCTGCTACCCAGATTGGATCTATAAACCACCCCTATAGCCGACGATACTAAAAATTCGTCGGTCATAGTAAAAAAAACTCGTCGGTAATAGTTACAAACTATACCCGACGATTTTCCGGCTACTATAGCTGACGATTAGAATCACGACTGGAGAACCTCGTCGGCTATACCATACTATAACAGATGACAAGGGTTGTCGTCAGCCTGGTTCCCGGAAAGTCGTCGGTTATAGTGTTTCTTCTGGTAGTGAAAACCGGTGGAGTCGGTCTCAAAAGAACCGCCTCAACCTCCTCTACATGATGGTGGGTGTTTTTACGGCGATTGGTGGCGGAGGAAGGAGGAACGACACCGTGAAAGTCACGGTTTCAAGGTGAATCAGTCACCAGCTCCGGCGAGCATTTTGGCCGAATTTCAGGTATGGTTGGATTGGGTTCCACCCCTTGTTTATGTTGGTGTGATTACTTAGATGTAAGGTTATGTAAATCGGTGGTATTGGAGTGAAAATTGTTCGGCTCCGGCGAGGCATATTCGGGTCACCACCATGGGTAGTGGTCGACGATGTTTTGGATGGCGAGGTGTTGGGATTATTGTTCCCTTCGTCCCTTTAAATTGATTGATGTATGCCTCAAGCCACGAGGTGGCTTATCGGTGGAGTTAGGTCGTCGAAATGAGGGATTCCGGCTGAATGGTTTCGAGGCCAATCCCTGCCAATTTGGATGGAATTGGATGGTACTCTTTTGATGAATGTTGTTGTTGGGTAGATTATCTACCGTTTGGCCTTTGATTTTCCAAGAAAAGTCACCGACACCATCGCACAGCCCCTGTCGTCGGTGGTTCACGGCGGTGCTCTGGCGAGGGGTATTTTAATGTAAATTTTATATCATTTTTCTCGTAATTACGTACCGATAGCAATGAAGAGGTAATTGAATTGATTTGGACATAGTTGATTAAGTCGTGTGATTAATCGGATAATAATTAAACGATTTAACAATTTCAATGAACGATTGAGTCGAACGTTGATTCGACATCGGGTTGCGTAACGTTCGAGATTTATATTGTGACTTTAAAAAGGATTAAAGGTTTAGAATTTAGAATCATATTAAAGATTGTCATAATTTTTGAAGGTATGATATTCGAGAATGTGATGTTCTCGACGGTTTTACTCGTTAGATGAACAAGCTTATCCTCGATGATTAGTTGTTAAATATTAATCATTGTTTCAGGATGATGTATTAGCAGCTAGTGGCAGATGTATAGAAACCCTGACTTATATGCTTTGGCTTATTGGGTAGCACGACACTGTACTGTGAGTGGACACTTAATTTTCATTGTTGATTTGCGAGTTTATGATTGTGCATCTTATGAATATGCATTTTAGGATTATGCATTTTATAGTTATGCATTTTATGAGTATGCATTTACGATTATGCATTTGAATGGAGGAACATATGATTTAATTTTAAACAGAGCATAGTCACAGTTGATGCATCAATGCACTGGCTTCTCGGCTGATCCCCGAGACACTCCGGGAGAGATAGGACAAACACCTTACCCGTGATTTACACAGTACCCAGAAGGATTAGGACAAACACCTGTCCTGGGCATTCTTGTAACTTTGAGGAAAATGTACTCATGTTACAACCTCCACACATTACACAGTACCCAGGTGGGTTAGGACAAACACCTTACCCGAGTTTGTTTATTTTTAGACTCACATCATTTTTATGTACATTTATAGTGAAAGGCATATTATTTATAGTTTTTAGTTTAAAGTGAAACTTTATTTTCGTCCACTCACTCTAACAGTTTTATTATTTTATGTGTGTTTCCCTGGGTTTTTCGGTTTATTTGCCCAGTTTGCAGAGTTTGTTTGAGGTCGAGCGCGCATACAGTTTATGGCATAATAGTATCTACCGTAGGATCCAAGGTTGATTCTGCAAGTAAGTATTTTACTTTACATACTCAGCTTCGTGACTTTTGAGTTTTGGATCTCTACATTGGCTTTCATTTAGTGAGTAGTAACTAAGGTTAGCAGACTCGTTAGGGCTTAATTCTGGTTTAGGCAACTAAATCAGGGTCGTGTCCTTTCAGTTGGTATCAGAGCATTAGGTTATAGGTTCTGTAGACTGTACTTGGTTTCTTCTGTCGTTGTGTTCTATTACGCTCAACACTTCTGGAGTGATATCCCGACTACAGCAGATCCCCATCAAATACTCACGGTGTTGAACATCGTCGAATACGTGACGAAAGTGACCAAGTACGAACTTCAGCTTATGAGTCAGTGTGCCCTAGTCGCTGTGCCTTGCGTGCACTGACCTAGATCAGATTTATAGAAACGTTCAAGCATTTCTCTACGTTAAGCAGAACGTGCTGAAACAATTAGAAATAATTGAGTTATTAAGGAATGTAAGTTCAATAAGGAGTCAAGTATTGGACCAGTTCCCTCGCATTGTTTGGGTAGTATGGTGAACTCCTTATATTCACTGTCTGCCTCTTGCTTGTGTGTTTTCTACGATGGTACCAGCCGGATACTTCACCACCATGGTTGTATACCACGTGTCTTTATTCAGGTTTGGGTTAATGTGTTTTCTGTTCCATCAAAAAAATATGCAGTGCCATAGTCATGGATGATGCGAGTAGAGTAGCAAGGATATGGTGTAATCGTGAAATTGAAGATGAAAATTATTGTAGAGCTCAAGTTGATCCTCAGATATTTTTGGAGAAAATGTGTTTTATCGAGAGTAAGTTTTATCTAACCCTATTTTCTTACTCTCTAGCACGAACTAACTTAAGTATCAGATCTTCCGTCATCTTTTCTAGTCAACCTTTATCTAAGTTTCTGATATCGTTTTGAGGCTTCCTTCTTTTGATTCGATTTTCGTTGGGTTTGATGCCTACGACTACTAGAATAAGAGAATCAAATAGTTTTCTCTCCATGTAGCTCTGTCATTGGGTTGGTGATGTGCTTTATGTTATGGTTGACATCGGAGGTAAGGAGTAACAATATTATGCCTTAGCGAGCTCGTTACATGGAAATATTATTGTGGATTGTGTTACTGTCTCGTAACTTCACACTTGCATCGCAATCTGTAATAATTTTAGCCAGACAATATCGCCTGAATGCGTACTTATTTTATTCCAGACGTTTGATTTCTTTGTTTAATGATTTTTCATGGAGCGAATTTGTAGTGCTCGAGGTAGATTATTGCCTCAGACTACGTGAAATTTAATTACATCACCACTGGTCACCTCGACGTGTAAAGAGTTTCTTATTAACGTCAGCAGCGGAGATCAATTTAATTACTATCTTGTGATTCTACTAATTTAGTCTGGTTAGTTAGGATTAACCTTAAGTTTCTCTACACCAATATCTTCTTGAGCAGGTCATGTTCATTTAATGTCATGAACACACTTTCCTCTATAAAGATATCTTTTGTGATGTGTAGCCAAGTTAGAAATATAATTCTCCTTATTATGAATCACGAGGGTTTGTGAGGATGAAGATATTGATATCAAGGTTCTGAATCAGAGTTGTGCGTTTTATGCTTGTACACCTAGGAAACATAAAGTTCGATAATCAGCAAGGAATTGTGTACATTATAAGCACGTGTTGAAATCAGAAAAATATGAGTATGACTTGATTTGATATTTATTGCACGATCTTCAGATCCACGCTAGACTGGATGGAGGAGCATCATGCAGATGACCAAGCATTCATTACTCGCATGAGCATATATGAGAATAACTCATGAAAATGCAAACTTCCGACTAGTTTTAGATTTGTGTTCAATGAAGATGTAGGTTATTATAAAGTCCTTTTTATTGATTTCTACTGAAGAGTTGTCACGTTTCTTGAATTTCATAGCATTCTCGTCCCCATGTTAGTTTTATTGGTTAAGTATCTAGTGCTCAGGAAATCACAAAATTATGTAATTGTTTAATCATGGTAGTGACATCAATTCAGTTATTAAATTCAAGAGCGAGATTGGGTATGTAAATTAGCGCCTCTTTGTTTTACTACCTTGAGTGAACAAATATTTTAAGAAAAAGTGTATCTATTTCCAACGAATTTTTCGACATTGGATAATAGTCCATATGCTATATGTGAGTCTTGTTATGAGCTAGTGATGCTCAGCTTTCAGTGCGGTTTAGTTTACAGATTCGAATATTTGAGTGTGATTGGAGAGTATAACTAGACTCGTTGGAGTCCGCTCATATTATTGGGTGTAGCGGAAGCAAAGGTCAAGTGATCCCTTACGAGCCTCTCTACATTATACGTATTGATATTTGAGTTAGTCTTTACACTTTATCAAACTGATGTTATTTGAAGCATGGAGATTTTTAGTATTACGATCCTAGTAAATCATAATTTTAGATGAGTATCTGTGGTTTATGTTCATAGTGTTGCGTATATTAATTATGAGAAATTCGGATGAGAATCGGTGCCCACGGTTTGTTTATGAGATTTGTTATTGGAAGTGTTCTCTTCATGCAGGTTTTTAGTTTTCTTAGGTTTTGGGGAAAAACTATGCCCAATTTCAGTATAAGTTTTGAGAATTAGGGAATTTAGTAGAGTCAGAGCATTCCCTGAGATTAGTCAAATGCCCACCTATGTTACGTTTTTAGAATGGTTAGTCTGGGTCCTCAACTTGATACCTTTGTGGCATGGAGGGTCATTTTATGTGTGTGTCCGCAGAGGGACACCTCAGTTGAGTTTTCAGTACAGGGTTCTAATGGTGATCAGGGAGCCATTACATGAGTTAGAGTCGCACCACCATTCATACAGTATCTTATTAGGATTGTAGTTGGGGGATATCAGGCTGGACTAACTGAATAGACCTAATTACCTTAGTAGAACTTGCCACTAGGGTTGGCATGGGCACCTGATCTTTCCAGGTATTTATGTTACAGAGTTTGGATTAGGACGCTCTCATGTATCATGCTTTCATTGAGTAGTTGATTTAGACTCGAGATTAGAAGAGGCAAACTTTGTAGCAAGATGTTTGTATGGTGACAATTTTATGGACAATTCTAGTAATTGTGGATGGTACTTGCAAGCCGAATCAAAATTATGATTTACTAGGGTACTTGTAATAAGAGAGTACCCATTGGTGTTTTATTAGTATATGTATAAATTTTGAGGACGAAATTTTCTTGGGGGGGGGGGGGGGGGGGGGTAGATTGAGACGTCTCGTTCCAAGTATTCTTTATTTACGATTTATTTAATGGTAATCGTCGATGGTAATTATTTTTTATCGTTGGTAATTATCGATGATATTTATCATAATTTTTACCGATTATGTTTTTCGAGGAAGTCCTTTGCGAAAATTCGTAGAGTTTATCAAGACAAGTTCGTGGCCACGTCAAAAGTTTAAATTGGAGTTACGAGGAAGAAGTTATAGTCAACGAAAGTTTTGTATGAGGTTACGATACATTTAGTCACAAAACTTCGACTATAAATAGAAAGTTTCAGTAAAACATAACTCAACTCTTTCCATTTTTGGCAATTTCTTTTTTTCCTTTTCTCTCTCCTGCCTCCCGTGGTCTCTCTCTCTCTGTCGGCAAACGACCGGACGACCACCAAAACCGGCGGGGCTGGTGTCAAAAGAACCGCCTTAACCTCTTCTACATGATAGTGGGTGTTTTTGCGGCGATTGGTGGTGGAGGAAGGAGGAATGACACCGTGAAAGTCACGGTTTCAAGGTGAATCAATCACCAGCTCCGGCAAACATTCCGGCCGAATTTTAGGTATGGTTGGATTGGGTTCCACCCCTTGTTTATGTTGGTGTGATTACTTGGATGCAAGGTTATGTAAATTAGTGGTATTGGAGTGAAAATGGTTCAGATCCAGCGAGGCATATTTGGGTCACCACCGTGGGTGGTGGTCGACGACGTTTTGGGATTAATGCTCCCCTCATCCCTCTGAATTGAATGATGTATGCCTCAAGCCACGAGGTGGCTTATCGATGGAGTTAGATAGTCGAAATGAGGGATTCCGGCCGAATGGTTTTGGGGCCTATACTGGCCAATTTGGATGGAATTGGATGGTTCCCCTTTGATGAATGTTGTTGTTGGGTAGATTATGTACCGTTTGGCCCTTGGTTTGTCGAAAAAAGTCACCGGCACTGTCGGTAGTGGTTCACGGCGGTGCTCCGATGAGGGGTATTTTAATGTAAATTTTATACCGTTTTGTTCGTAATTACGTACCGATTTTAATAAAGAGGTTATTGAATTGATTTGGACATAGTTGATTAAGTCGTGTGATTAATCGGACACTAATTAAACGACTTAACGATTTTAATGAATGATTGAATCAAACAATGATTCGACATTGAGTTGCATAACGTTCGAGATTTGTATTGTGACTTTAAAAAGGATTAAAGATTTAGAATTTAGAATCAGATTAAAGATTGTCATAAGTTCGGAAGGTACGATATTCGAGAATGAGACATTCTTGACGGTTTTACTCGTTAGATGAACGAGCTTAGTTATTCGATATTATCCTCGATGATTAGTTGTTAAATATTAATTGTTGTTTTAGGACGATATATTAGCAGCCAGTGGCAGACGTATAGAAACACTGACTTACATGGTTTGGCTTATAGCATGGCATTATACTGTGAGTGGACACTTTATTTTCACTGTCGATTTGCGAGTCTATGATTATGCATTTTATGATTATGCGTTTTACGGTTATGCATTTTATGAGTATGCATTTACATGGAGGCACATATAATTTGTTTTACACAGAGCATAGTCACAGTTGATGCATCGATACATTGGCTTCTCGGCTGATCCTCGAGACGCTCCGGGAAGGATAGGATAAACACCTGACCCGTGATTTACACAGTACCCAGGAGGGTTAGGACAAACACCTGACCTGGGCATTCTTGTAACTTTGAGAAAAATGTACTCAAGTTACTGCCTCCATACATTACACAGTACCTAGGAAGGTTAGGACAAAAACCTGACCTGAGGTTGTTTATTTTTAGACTCGCATCATTTTTATGTACATTTATAGTGAAAGACATATTATTTATAGTTTCCAATTTAAAGTGAAACTTTATTTTCGTCCACTTACTCTAATAGTTTTATTATTTTATGTGTGTTTCCCTGGGTTTTTCGGTTTATTTGCCCAGTTTGCAGAGTTCGTTTAAGGTTGAGCGTGCACGCAGTTTATGGTATAGCAGTATTTACCGTAGGAACCAAGGTTGATCCTGCAAGTTAGTATTTTAGTTTACATACTCAGTTTAATTTGTCTTGCTGCTCTGATGTCGGAAACAGTTGTATATTTTAGTAGTGAACCTATATGTGAGAAATTTCTTTATTTCGTGACTTTTGAGTTTTGGATTTCCACATTGGCCGTCATTTAGTGAGTAGTAACTAAGGTTAGCAGAGTCGTTAGGGCTTAATTTCGATTTAGGCAACTAAATCGGGGTTGGGTCCTTTCAATTATAGACGGAACAGTGACAAAAAATGGTTCTAAGCATCACATAGATATAATTTCAAGAGTTTGGACATTACTTTGATAGTTTTTAAAGTTCGAGCATCATTTTGATAACACGGCGAAAGTTCAGACCCTGTGGGTAACTTTTTTCTCTGTAAAATGAGGAAGTAAAAATCGAAATCTCCAAAAAAAATTATGTTCCAACTCCCCGACTGCTTCACTATTTTGAAGATTTTTGTATTTATTACAACTACATCATTATTTATTATGATAATAAAATATTCATTTATTTATTTTTTGGAACATGTAATAAATATTCTCTATTTGTAAAACAATAAAATATTCTTTTATTTTTTTATTTTTTCTGCATTGAGAATTACAAAATATTAATGATGGCGTAAATTTGCAGGTTGATGTAAATTTGAGGAATGACTTGTTCTCTCTCATCCATTTCTCTATTTTGATAAATGAGATGGGGAAGCTGTTGGAGTCAAAAAAATGCACAATATTCTCCAAATTTTTTCTCTAGAATAGGGAAACTGTTGGAGTTGCTCTAATGAATAAGATTGATACCATTATTTTAATTTGTGTTAATGTCTAGTACTCTCCAAACTGATTGTCATGTTTTCACAACTCATGGTACATTGAACCGGAAGAAAAGAACTTAACAACATAAAAGTTCAAAATGATGGAATCGAGGTAGATGTCAGTAATGGGCCGGGCTCGACCTTTTTTCGTCATGTCTCCAAATTTTGGGTCAGACCGGGCCAGGCATTTTCTAAAATTTGAAGCCCATGGACTTTTTGAGTCCCGGGCCTTATCGGGCTTTTTGGGGTAGGCCGGATTTTTTTTGTATTAAATAAAAAGTCTTGAAAATTAATGGTGTTTTTTGTATCAATTATATCAACATGCAATTATATACACTAAGTAGTATTATATAAGCCTAAAAAAGTTAGTATTTAGTATGAATAGATGAAATTAAAACAAATTATAAAGTTTAGAGATTTTTTATTGATAAAATAATATATAATATATATAATTAATGGATTTGACAGACTTAACTCTACAGGGCAGACCGGGTTTTTGGACCCATGAACTTTAGGACCTCGGTCCAAGCCCGACCCTATACCCATAGAACCGGACTTTTTACGGCCTAAATTTGAGCTGAATTGGGTATGGACTTTTCAGTCCTCAGGCCACCCATGCCCATGTATTGTTAGATCTATGAATCAAATGGTGACTCTTAAATCGTTTATCATACACAAATTTGTTGGTAGCAAGAATGAAGAATAATATTTGTGACGCCTGCCTTTTGGCCCAGGTAACCAAATGTGTACATTTACATTGGTAGCAAACAAATTGGACTCCCCTCTACCCTTTTAAAAACTATGAGGTAATCTCTATCAAATGTGGTTTAGCAACATTAATGTTACAGTATTACACCGAGGAAGCGCCATCCATACCAAGCACGAAGAAATTGCTTCAATTGGGGGATCCATCTACCACAGAGAGCAGAGATAATCTGGAAACTGATATGTGCTTCAAAGCTCTGATCGATGCAACCTATACCCCAAAGTACAACATTCCAGGAAAGAGCACAGCACTATTCTGAAAGATCATTTGGACACTAACTTACCTGCTCTCCAATCAAATCAAGCCCGACAACTAGAAATGTGATCCCTTGAAACAGTAGGAAGTAGAAGTGAATGCCTTGAGCAGACAGCAAGCTTCTCAAAGAAGCAGTCAACAATACAAATGCTATTACAAGCTCCTTCCTATACAAGCGGTTCCTTCTCCTTTTACCGGTTTTCTTCGACGTCTCTAGTTTAGTAAGATCTGCGAGGCCTGATTCTGAAGCTGATTTGTGAAGCCGGGTAGTAGTTTCCAATAGGGGATTAGACTCCTTTTCAAATGCAACTAAATCTGCTTCTGATGATCTTCCTAATTTCTTTGTAACTATCCACTCATAAGAACTTCCAAACTGAAACAAACCTGATATCATGGCATTAAATTTGGTGACCGACATGGTATTCTCAAACAAAAGATATGGAACAATAAAGGGGAATGAACGCGGTGAGGGAAGGATATTCAAGACGGACATAATTCCAGGAACATAACAGACCACCCATGCTGGTATTTGAGCTTCCGGCAGGAACATGGTCAATGGAAGAATGATACAAAATAGAGTGAATGAATAGAATGGCAGTATAAGCTTCCGGAGGAGGAAAAAGAGAAATATCAAATTTGCTTTTTTGGTCACGCTCACCTGGAATGTCAAAACAACAAGCAGATAAGTTCATGTATGTAGTTAAATATGCCATAAATCTCATGAGAATAGCCAAATTTTACCCTGACTTAAGTTTAGTCGACAGCCTTACTAATAATAATACAGACAATTGGGTTCTTTTAGAAGAGTAAGTGCCTTGCATACTCTAATATTAATAAAACAATTAATAGATGGGAACTCATATACCTTTGAGCGGAGTACGTCCATGAAGCACAGACGAAATAACTGCATTGGACCAGAATGCCAGCGATGTTGTTGTTTCTTGTATGCCTCATAGGACTCTGGAAGTTCACAAAGACACTGGACAAGCAGCAAGTCAGCAATTTTTGCAAGTCATAATTTGTGTAACAACCTTTGGCAATAGAGATACACATACCTTCACATCATTCAAATATATGAACTTCCATCCACAAAGATGAGCACGAACTGCGACATCCATGTCCTCAACAGTAGTTCTTTCAAGCCAGCCACCACAGTCCTCAAGTGCCGTAATCCTCCAGACACCAGCTGTACCGTTAAAACCAAAGAAGTTGATAAACACACCATTGACTTGTTGTTCAACCTCGAAGTGGAACGATAAATTGATATTCTGCAGTCTGGTAAGCAGGTTCTCATCCTTGTTTACAAAAGACCACCTCGTCTGGACCAATGCTAGATCATCATTCCCCTTCGAGATAAAATTTAAAACCATTACTCAGTTTATAAAAACAACCAATTGAAAGAATCTGATGAAGACACAATTACACACAGATGTTTTACTATATGAGAACACAAAACTAGTTATGATCTTGTTGGCTTGAAAATCCTAGTGAGGTAAATTCACTAGGATTTTTAAATAGGTAAATACTTTGTTGGCTTCATATTTATGTTCTTTTTGGGAAAAAGAAAGAAATATATCTCAGAAACTACTTGAGAACTTCTGTCTTGAAATTGCATCTATTCAGACATCAAATACTTTTAAAACGGAGAAATCTATGAAAACTGTCAACAAAATATATGCTACACACATATGCCAATGGAAGCCCTAGCTCAGTTGACCAATAGTTAATGTGAGCTTGTGAAGGGTGGGAAACTTCTACACAAATGCAAGTTATCGATCCAGACAGTCAAATGCAACAGAGACTATTGCCTAAGGAAACACCAAACATCACTAAAGACTATTCCAACTAAATGATAAATCTTCTATGAACGTGAGTTTGGAATACTTTTTTTTAAGTTACAATAGTAGATCACAGAATAAGAGATGACTTGGTGTACACTGTAAACCACACTCACACATATATAGGCTACATCACCTTACGTTTCTTAGAAGTATTCTGAAGATGATCATGAGCTTAAAGTGCAAATTGCAAAACAATTAGTTTTAATTCCATCAATCTAGTGTATGTCAAACCTCAACTCTTAATCAAGATACCTTGAAGTAAGGAATGGTCTTCTTCAAGAAGTCCGGTCCTGGCTGAAAATCCGCATCAAAGATTGCCACAAACTCATAATTCTTAACATAATCACAGCTCATAGCAGACTTAAGATTCCCCGCCTTATACCCTGTGCGTATAAGACGATGTCTATACACTATGGGAACACCCCTCTGCTGCCACTTCTGCACTTCAGCCTTGATAAGAAGCTGAACATCAACATCATCGGAGTCATCCAAAACCTGCACAAGCATCCTCTCCCTCGGCCAGTCCTGTACACACACCGCCCCAATCGATTGATGGTACACCTGTCCAACAAACCACATTGTCAATACTCTCAATTTTCGACACTGACAAAACTCGATTGAAGCTAAAAAAAGGATCAGAGAGACCTACATCATCTTACCTCCCTCTCATTGCACATAGGGACCTGGAGCAAGACCATGGGATAATCCTCCACATTGTCAGCAACAACACCGGTGCCGCCGCCGCCTTGTTCTTCGTCGTTGGGAGAAGACGGCGTCGTTTGGTACTCCATGTTGGCCTTGGGCTTGACTCGCCGGAACTTGATCCAGAAGCATCCGAGCACCAAAACGATGCGGTCCACCGACTGAATTAGGAAGAGGACAATGCAGACGTTGGTGAAGCTCTGCAGCGGCGGCGCCAGGTAATTGACTCTTACGTGGAGCCAATTGGCGTACACGATTCCGACGACCTCGGCGGACCGGAGCGACGGCGGAGAGAAATGCCAACCCTTGAAGTAAGCCACGAGCTCCACGCAGAGGAGGAGCAGCGCGAAGATCAGGAAGGCCTTGAAGACGCGGTAGAGGCGCGACGTGGCGGAGTCGGCGGCCGGAGCCGAGATGCGGCGGTTGGCGGTGCGGAGGAGAGCGGCGGAGGATTTGGCGACGGAGGCGAAGGAGGCGGCGATTTGCTGGAGCTTGAGGAGCCAGAGCCAGGACAGCTGGCGGGCGCTGCGAGAGCGATCCTTGCCGACCGTCCGATCGGGGCTTCTGATCTCGACGGTGAGTAAGTGGCCGTGCGGCTCCAGGAGGTGGTGGCTGCTCTCGTCGGTCTGTCTCTGCTTGTTCCACCATTCTTGAAACTCATGGTTGTTCGGAGCCGGAGGCATTTATTATTTAATTTATTTATTTATCAACAAATCAATTACACATAAAATTTATATGTACTGGAACCTTTTCTTTTTCTTCTTCTTGGTTGTTGTTGTTGTTCTTGGTTCTCAGTAATCTCAGATCTCTGTGTGTGTGATTTTGCTTAGTGTGTCATTTGTGGAGGAGGAGAAAAGGAAGGGGTGCTTGCCTGTTTGCTTCTCTGCTCGAGCTAAATTTAGTAAATGAGGAGGAAGCTTTTTCGTATTGTATTGAACCATTGGGGGCTTGTTATCGTGTGAGCAGGCCATGTGAGACTTTTACTTTAATTGACTTTTGGAAGAGTGGGGATTGGGATTCTCAGATTCTTTTTTAGTATTCGGCGTAGATTATAGGGTTGTGTCCGATAGATTGTTTTTGTGTGGTGAAGTGGCAAGACAATGAATTCTTATTTCGAAAATTATGTGTTCGAGAAGTGAAGAAAATCATAACATATGAAGAGGAGTAAAAAACCTTGGCCGCTCTAGGGTTTGAGGAGAGATTTTTCTTTCGAGTTCCCTGCGAATACCATGTCGGATGATATGGCTTCAAGGTTTGTTGCAGTGTTGGCGATGATAGAAGACGCTATCGTGGAGCTAGGGGCTGGAAGTGAGGCGACGTGGAATATCACTTCCTTGTAGGAAGGTTGGTCGAGAAGGAAGGAAGTGAGGGTCAGAGTGTGGCTGTGGTGTTGGCACCGATTTGGGAGTTATGAGATTGTTTGGCGATCTATCCCAAGGAGCATGAGAGGATCTTGTTTTGGTTTCAAAGGTTGCAGGAGTGTAACAAAATCTTGCATGGAGGCCCTTGGCATGTCAAGAATAGGATGCTATTTCTAGCAGCCTATGATGGAATCAGCGATCTACACAAGGCGCCTCTCTTCGAGTTGGAGACTTGGGTCAATGTTAAGGGTCGCCCACTGACACTACAAACCAAAGAGTCTTTAGAGTATATTGGGGATTCGTTGGGGGGTTTTCTACGTTCGGATCAACTCTTGTTGAAGGATGCAGAGGTGGTGCGACATTTTAGGGTTATTCTCGATACTCGCTGTTGGTTGTGCTTGTCAAGGGTCTTTAATTTTGCAGGTGTGGCGAAGGTTAAGGTGGAGATGGAGTATGAAAAAGTCAAGGGGCTATGTCGGAGTTGCGAGTTCCTGTCTCATGGAGAAGGTGGGAGTACGAAAAGGTTTTGTCTTGACGATATCAAACCTTAAATCTCGATCTTTCCCAAAGGCACTAGGAATGGGGGAAGTGTTGGCACCGCATGTGCTGCCGCAACCTGTTAAGAATATGTCTGTTTTAGGTGGCCAGGTTTAACCCGGAGGCTGTGGGCCAGATCCTGGGGTGGGCGGCGGTGGTGCGAGCTACTGCAGAGGCATTGGCGGCGACATCTAGCCTAGTTCTACCTTCTCCAGTTGTCTCAGGAATGGAAATTCCCTCAGTTTTTGGTAGGCGCGTTGGTGATGATCTTATTCATGCAGGTAAATGTCTATGCTTAATGGAGAATGAGACTAGGCTGGTGAATGATGTGGAGTTTGGTTTACCGACGGATAATGATGCCATCATTATCTCCTGCAAAATGCAAGAGAGGTACGCCTATTGGGTCTACTAGCAGGAAGAAGAAGGATGCTAGGAAGGAGCTTCTTTTGGTTGATAAGCAAAGAGAAAGAAGAGGGTTCCCAGGAAGCTTGACCTGTGTAGTGAGAATCTAGGTGGGGATACCCCCAGCGTCGAATAGTGAAGTAATTTCGTCTGCTACCATAGATACCTGACATCAGAGGTCCCTATTCTGGTGGTAAGTGAGATGATTCCATAGGTCCCTGTTCTGGAAGCATCTATGGATTTTTGATTGACATTGCCAATTAGCTAGTGACTACCTTTCAGTTAAAATTGTTTGTTTGGGGTAGTTGCTACGTAGTTGGATGAGCTTCATGGAAATTAGACTAATAGTTTTATGGTAGTTTAGTTTCGGGTAAAAATGTAGTCCTACTTAGGTAACATTTCTTTTGTTAACCCTACATGGTGGAATGTTGTGTGTACGATTGCTGAATCATGAATGAGTTGATGTTGAATAATAAAAAAATGTGAAGAAGAGTTTTTTTATTTTTTATTTTTTAGATGGTTGATAAAATTCATTAAAATGTGATAGCAATACAAAGACTCCACCAGATTATTCGGCTTGATAAAGCAAAGTCTCACACATATCACTATGCTTAACAATCATTTTTTAGTCCATTTCCTAGACTAACAAATCAGGATAGCACATAATGTACTCAAAATTTGGTTGCACAATCTTTAACTAGCTAGGCAGCTTCTCTATTTGCAGAAAGCCTCCAGGTCAGGAGCTTCCCCTCCAACCGGATACCAAGTAGCTCAGTCTCTCTTCAAAGAACAACATCCTTCCAACGCCATACTTGGGCCTAATGATACCTCACCCTGATATCCTGTGAATAAAATCCTTTCCCCTTGTAGCGAACAACCCATTAGTGGCCAGATTGGGTTGATATAGAGACCAAGTGATTCGACCTCCTCTCCAACAAGAGATGTGATTCCTTTTTTTGGCACCATTCAAAATAGAATGTTGCTGCCTTTTCCTGGGACCTCTAGGATCCAACATCAGACATGTAGATTCTTCCATAACACAAGAACCAATTCCAGTGACTGGCACGTAACCCATACTCACCTTATAATCCAACACTTGTGGCATATTCCTAAAAAGGCTCAACTCCTTAGTCTCCTCCTTAACTCAGTTATCTCATCCCCTACACCACCACCTGCACTAGTCCACATCGCCACCTCTTGGTCAAAGACCATGTCTGCATCTTCTTCCCGAGGCATCTTCTCACCACACAATATAGGATCACCATATTCATTATTATCCAAACTACCACAGTCCATACAATAACCTTTGAGTATCAAATACTCCAGAACACACTGAATCATCGCTTGAGGCCCAAGCCAAAGCCTTGTCTTGGTCACCACCTGCTACCGCAAATCCACTGCCACCATCAATCTGATCTCCCCATTCTTCTGAAGGTGATCTCTGTCATAGTCCACATAATGACCAAGATGGTCTCCTAGTGCATGCCACCATTCCTTAACAGTCACCTCCCCAGTCAGGTTACCGTCTACCATGTTCACACAGGACTACACCTTTGCCCAAGCAGTTGGAGCCTAACGGATCGACAACAACCCATCGAATTATTTAACCATCACTATAAAATTTTCAAAAAATCAGGGTTCTCACGTCACAACCCTTCAAAAATCATACTTTTCTCGAAATTTCCAAACAAAACGATCATGGGTACACTGCCAAATGCTAATCGCACAAGGTGTTCTGCTAAACAACGCCATAATCGAATCATCCAAAGTTTGAGCATGAGCTCTCTCATCGGAAAAAAAAACTTATGGAAAAAACTTAAGTGAGTGCAAAAGAGAAGTCGTTCCCCTTCTCCTCCACGCCCACAGAGAGGTCAATTTCCATTGACGACTAATCCTAGTTGAACAGGTTCAATCTCGCCAGCCTTGGAATCCGGCTGAGATCCTACATGACACTGCCAAAAAAAAGAACTCAGGCGACGAAGCAGTTTCGTCGCCTAAGTACTTAGGCGACAAAAGTTTCGTCACCTAAGTTTCATCGTCTAACAGTCGTAATCTAAGGTGTTACTTATATTTCGTCGCCTAAGTACTAAGACGTCAAAAAATTGTACTCTAAACGACGAAAGTGTTCCTTGTCTTAGATGCATCTTAAATGAAGAATAATGGTATTCATCGTCTAAGTAATAACACTTAGACAATAAAAGATATTCGTCATCTAAGTAGTAACACTTAGACGACGAACAAACAGTTTGTCGTCTAGGTTCAACCACTTAGACGAATATTGATCTTCGTCATCTTAGGTATGAAACCTGATTTTTCGTCTTGGTGATTGACTTACACAACGAATTGTCCTTATTTCGTCGTCTAAGTTCAATTTTTAATTCTTTTTTGTTTCAAAATTATAAATTAAACTTATAATATTAAATTAAATATTAATTAAATTAGTAAAATATTCATTAAATATAAAATTGTACACATATATATAAAATGTGTATGTACATTGATCGAAATATACATAAACGAAACTACGAAACTAAACCGAAACCTGGAGTAGACATCCCGTCGATTCCTCTACCGCCGCTCGCATCGTCGTAGTCATCATGCCTGGGGGGGTGACACTCCGACGGAGGTCACATGCCCATCAAATCGAGGAATTTGAGGGTGGCGCTCATCTGAATGTTGGTCATGTTAAGCTGATCCTGGGTCGACCTCGCCTACTTCCAGACCAATCAAGCCTCCTCTTGGGCGGCTAAGACCGCCTCGGCATTTGCCGTACTGTGCTTACTCGCCGATGCGGATGACTACGTCAAATCTCTCTGGCCGCCCGTCTTATCCCACGAACCTTCTTACCAGCTCGGCGACTGAAAACAACATCGACGATACTGATATGACTCTCCTTCTATAGAGGAGGCAGCTGGTCAGGCGTCATCTCTGAGTTTCCAACTGTGCGTTCAACAATTGCTCCTGGGCCATTTGTATCAACCTCTCCTGAAATTAATCATCTGAACAATACATGAATATTTATTTCTAAAAAAAATTGCCATAGTTTCCTCTGAAGTTGGAGGAAACCAAAACTTGCAGGAAAGAAAACACTTCGAATAACCAATTCTAACATAACAAATTCACCCTGGGCACCAATTCCCATCCAGATTTCTCAAGTTCAGAATCATAATTTAATCAACTAAAGCATATTCTAAGAGAAAATTCCAAGAGCACTACCAAATTAAATGTCCTAATCATAATTCAATTTCTTCAAACCAATTATCGTTAGATTAAATTTCAATAAATTTCAGAAGTACGATTAAATTTAATTGATTTAGGAAAAAATATAGTTACTTACGCCACGTTCACTCACGACATTGACTTGTCCGAGCTTGACATAAGCGGAGACGCTGGCATCCAGGAAACAATGCTTTGAACCCGCATCTCTGTGCTCCTTTGCCATGTAGATGAACCCTTGCGAGTCTACAACATGATGGATGGTCTTCTTCTCATGATTTGCCATGTTGGCGTGCGACCTTTTCTGTTTCACAACAAAGAATATTAAATAAAAAATAAACGGTTAAAAGTAAGAAAATGAAGACGAACCTTATACTTGTCAGATTCAAAGTGTGCGGCCAACCATTGCCACTCGTCTTCCCTTTCTGTCCGCAACTCTTATGGGGTAGGTGAGGCGCCTTGTTGCTGGTAGTACTTGTGGAGGTCGTACTTCCAATCCTTGAAAATACGGGTAGCCATGTCCTTTACGTATTGCCACATCTCTGGTTGGCCTTCATAGTCAAATTGTACCTAGGAAAAACTAAATAAAAAATTAAAATCCTAGATGACTTTATGCTTTATAATTAATTATGAAATAAAATAAAATAAAATACACTATTACTGAGAGTTTGCGGTTCACCCTGAAATTTTCGGATTTGGGCAACTCGTTCCAAGAAGGGGCAATCATACGTATGCTATTCCGTATTATTGAGGCAATGTTGTGCGAGCACAGACTGCCGAGCTCCTTGGACGCAGGGCCTCGGGTGAACTCATCAAACGATACCTTGATATTTTTCCCATTAACTTGACTATGCACTCGCTTTTAACGCCCTTCCTAAGTGCCCAAGTGCGTTTGGGGACCGGGTCTGAGGGCTGCCTCTTAGTCTTGCATCAAGCACTATAAAGAATAGAATCGTCGACCGATTCTTGCGGATCTTGTGTCGTCGCGGCTGAAGCGAAAATATCTGGCTCGTCCGTATAGGCAGTAGCCGCCTAATTTGGAGCATTCAGGATATCTTGTCCATATGCCGGAGCCGTAACGGTCTCCTCTAAGGTTCCCCCCCAACCCATTTATCGTCCAATGGATTGGAATTCGGTAGCCTTATTTGCTACCGTGCGCCTCTTCTTACCGCTAGACATCTTGATTAAGCTGTAAAAAATTGAATATTAACTATAATATATATATATATATATATCCATTATATATTCATTGGCATTATAATTACAAATTCATCCAAATTTCATCCAATATATATATTCATTTCACATATTGAAAAAAATCAAACTCAATTACATCATTTCTCAAATTCATATACATATATCATCACCAAATTTATCCAATTTCATATATACATATATAAAATCACATCAATATATATAGGGAAGTTCTTCGTTGAGGACTCCTAAATTAAGTGCTTGATGAAGACCTCCTATCTACACCGTTAGATTACACAAACCATCAAGATTTTAAAACCCCAAATAAATCTACACACACCAAATCCAATTTAGTTTGCTCGTGCTTTGCCTTTTCCCAGAAACTCAAACCGAGTACCCGACGTCATTCACCTTCTTGCTTCTCCAAATCTGTGTTTGTGCCGCACCAACATCAAAGTCGTAAGAGTTCCCGATAATCTCCAATTGAGAGATGGTCGACGGCTGGGCAAAGTTGTTGGTGAATGGAGCTAATTCTGAAGTACCGTGGAAAATTTTCTCAAATGCAAGTCTGGAAAGTACGTGTTGTCTGCCACAATAGTAATGAATCATCACCAAAGTTAGTTACTGTCTTACCATGCTCTTCTAATACCAACTCAGAGTTTGCAGTTCTTGTTGAAGTCTGAAACTGAATGTTGAAGTCTCTCATCAACTCCTCCATTTCTCCAGAGATAAATGGTGTTCTCCTATCTGAGACAAAGCATTCTGGAATCCCAAATTGGCAGATAATATCCTCATATAAGAATTGCCTAATTGCTGCTGTTGAAGCAACTTTCAAGGGTCTGGCTTCCACCCACTTGGTAAAGAAGTCTATGACCCCTATAATGAACTTATGATACATCGAAGAATGAGATTGAATTATACCGATTAGATCTAACGCCCATCCTCGAGCTGGCCACGGCTTGATAATTGGTGGCATGGAAATATTGGGAATATGATGAACTGGTCCATGTGCTTAACAATCGTTACATCCTTTGGCAAATGATATGTAATACTTTAGAATATGTCTATATAGTAACCAACGCATCTTAGGTGCAGATTGATGAGCTCCACAGACCCCTAAATGAGCTCTCTACATCAGCCACTTAAGTTTTTTACTGTATACACAGAGTAAATCAACTCTCTCTCCTTGTTAAAGTAGCTTACCATTTCTGAACACATAGTTGAGAGCTAGGAAATGCGTCCTCTTATCTGTGGTTGTATCAAGATCCTGTAAGTATGCAACCAGCGGTTGTCACCAATATGTATCAAGATGATCTAAAGTTGCGACATACCATTCATCTTTCTTCTCTTCTTGGACCGCAAACGATGGTAGAGTACGACGCTCAACCTTCAAAGTACGTTCTTGGACTCCATTTGCTAGATTAATCCCAGTAGCTAGATGAGCTAGTTCATTCGATGCATAGTTATGCTCTCTAGGGATATGCTCTAGCGAAACCACTATAAATAGTGCAAGCATCTTGCTAGCTCTTCTAACATATGGCTCCAAGATAAGATCTGTTATGAAAGTGGCTTCTAATTAGAGGATAACTACTAATGAATCTCCCATGATATACACGTCGGTTACTTCTAAGTTTAGCGGCAACTCCAAACCAATGATTAAGGCTTCATATTAAGCCACGTTGTTAGTACAACGAAAATCCAAACGGAAGGAATAAGCAAAGGTTTCGATGTTAGTATTGACCAGTGTAATGCCTACCCCTACGAGTGTGCTGGTATTGGATCCATCAAAGTATAGTTTCCCTAGGGCTACAGAAACTCGAGCAAGCTCTAACTCTTTGAACTCAGGTGTCATGAGCATGGGGTGATGTGCTAGAAAATCGGCCACGACCTGGCCATTGACTTCTTTTTGTGGCACATACTACAGTGAGAACTCTGACAAAGCGAGTACCCGTTTACTGATGTACCCCCTAAGTATAGGGTGAGAAAGCATATATCGGACCAAATCTGTTTGAGCAATCACGTATATTATGAAAGATAAGATGTAATGCCCCAGCTTGCAACTTGAAAAGTATAAGGCAAGACAAAACTTCTCCATGGGTCTTGCAATCTGTCAAAGTTTTGCTGAGGTAAAATATGGCCTGCTCTGCTTTAGCATCGTCGTCTTGTGCTTGCAAACTATCGATTGATGTGTTCATAAAAGATATATATAGCTTGAGAGGCACTCCTGGTCTCGGGGGTACCAAAATTGGGGGATTAGCGAGATATTTATTAATGGCGTCGAAAGCCTCCTGGTGAACAGGCTCCCACGAAAACTCCATCTAACCCTGCAGTTTAAGAATTGGTGAGAATGGTTGAGTTTTTCCAACCGCATTAGCAATAAACCTGCATAAGAAGTTAATCTTCCTAAACAACCGTTGCAACTCTTTTTTGTTCCCCAGTGGTGAAGCAATGATCACTGCCTTCTTCTTATCGTCTGGGACTTCTATTCCTCCTTGATGAACTAGGAACCCCAAGAAGTCTCCTGCTTGTACTTCGAAGACACACTTGGCTAGATTCATCTTCAGTTAGTGTTTCTCATTCACTCAAACACTTGGCGGAGGTCATGTATATGATCTTCTCTCTTTTTGGACTTCACCACTACGTAATCAATGTAGACCTCCATAGACTTACCTAATAGGTCGTGAAAAATAAAGTGCATGGCTCTTTGATATGTTTCCCATGCATTTTTTTATCCAAACAACATGTCTACGTATTCAAACCCTCCTGCGAAGCCTGGGCAACAAAAAGCCATCTTCTATCAATTTTCTTCAGCTACCAGAATTTGGTGATATCCCGTTGTGCTATCCATGAATGAGAGCATCTCATGTCGAGCCATTGGGTCTACAAGGAGATCTGCCACTGACATAGGGTACACATCTTTTTGGAGTTGCATTGTTAAGATCTCTATAGTCGACGCAAACCCTTATCTTTCCATTCTTCTTTTGAACAGGTACAATGTTTGATAGGCACTCATTATATTTGGCTACACGAATTATGCTAGACTAGAGCATCTTTTATACTTCTTCCTTCACTAGGATTACTGTCTCAGTGTTCATCCCGCGCATCTTCTGCTTTATTGGTTTCTTGTCTAGCAAGATTGGCAGTCAGTGGCATACCAAGTCTGGTGACATCCCTAACATATCTTCATATTTTTCAGCGAAACAATCCTTATACTCATGTAGCAAATCTAGAAGTCTCTTTCTTTTTGTAGGCTCAACAAATGTGATGATAGCCATATCCATTGGCTCACCCCTTGTTCCCAAATTTACCTTTTCGATAGGATCTCTAACTTTAGGTGGAATATCATCTAGAGCAACTGGAGCTAACTAAATGACCTCATCCTCTTTTATTTCTTGCAGAACATCTTCATTTACGCACTCCACCGCTATAATGGTTGGGAGGCGTTCATAGGCTTGTTTCTCCAGTAGATAGGTCTGTAACCGTTTGTAGAGAGAAGAACAAGCCTCTGCTTCCGACTCTCTAGCAGGTCGTATCAATGATCGATCGTTTGTATTAGCTCAATGGAACAAGGGCATGATCGATCATCTTGAAACTGCACAATTTTCTATTGAACTAGTTCAGAGGCCGTTACGCCAACTAGTCGGCTTTTGTCATCAACGCCACACACTTCCAATGTTCCATTGTAGTAATTTGCATCCATAGCATTTGCTGAAATAGGGTAAGGTCTGGAATCAGCGTTGACCAATTCGGCTTCTTCGGTCTTTATGTTCCATAAAAAAAGTTATTGGTGAAGGGATGACAGGACGCAGTAGCTACGGTGTATCCCTGTTGCCGGCCCCACCTTGATTTCTATGAACAATAAGCCCAAAGTTTTGGATATTGTTCCTGGAAAGTTCTTAATGGTCATTGTCGTTGTCTGAATGGTAAATTTGGGAATGCCTAGCAAAGCTATTACCCTAGTAGTGAGTATGTTGACCGCCGCACCAGTATCTACCATGATTTTGCTAAGCTAGATGCCCCTCATGCTTACTGTGATATAAATGGGAGGCATATGCATTGCCATTGTAGTTTTGGGTTTGGCAAACATCATAAAAGACTTCTTAATGGTGGGCTCTACCATTGAAGCTTGTTCTTTATCCTCTTCGGGCTCTCTTAATATGATATCTTCCATGGATTTACAGAGTGTTGCTACTTCGTCTGCCATTGTAGTAGGTTTGGCGAACCTGGCGGAGAGAATGTATACTATATTCACCGTTGTATCTTCCTCGTAGTCCACGAGTTGCTCATCCTCCTTTGTGTTCTTACCGGGTCCCGTTGGTGATATTTCGTTAGTCATCTCTTGGTCGACTTCTCCCGACGTATCCGAAAAAATAAGGGTCTTCTTCTGCTATTGGAACTTCAGGGATATGTTCTATCACGGCTGTTTCCATCACTTGCTCTGCTCCTTGCATCGTCGTTGAGGTAGATGCTATAAGTACCTCTTCCTTAACCACAGGACACGCTTCTTTAGCTGTGAACTTCTTTTGCTCCTCAATGACCAATGTTTTTAGCCTCTACCAAAGGACTTTATTCTTGCCTATTTCTAACTTCGATATCCCTTGGTTTGGACCTTTCTGCAACCTATCTAAAACTGAAGGCTTTGCTCTCTTTCTTGCCTTGCCCAACTCATTCCCTTGTCGGGGCCTCTTGGGAGCCTTTTGAATCTCAGATGTAGGCTCTGGTTCACTGATTTAGGAGAACACACTGGTCTTGCTGTTCTGACCTTAGGTCGAGTGGAGTTCCTGTTAAAGGTTATAACTAGATTAACGGCTAGCTTATTCACTCTTTGCTGGATTTACTCTGGAGATTCTACCAACTGGTCACGAGTAATCAAGCTTATATCTAAGGCCTCCAAAGTTCTCTTAGTCGCACTGTACTGCCTTTGTAGCTTCCTCTTCCTGGTAGGGATTATTTCCACTAGATTTCCTTTCTCTTTGACGTACCACACATCCTCCTTGATGAAGGATCTGGATGCTAGTGGTACATATAGTTTGGCTGCCTGAATAGACGAGTATGGTTTGTATGCGGTTGGCCTCATATATTTCTTTGTTGCCCACAACCTTTTGAACACGTTGGCTTCCTTTAAGGGAAGAGCCTTTACCTTTGGGCTGAATGACTGGTATTTTTTTGGTGGCGATATGACTCTTGGAACAGTTTTTACTGTCTCCATGAACTCGTCGTAAGTAATTTTTAAGCTGCACTCGGCTTTGCATCTGGTACACAACACTATTGGTGTCGCCTCTGGCAAACTCAACTTTTCTTTGCCTTTTGAGCTCGCTCCACGCTGATCACTTACTGTTATGGCTTTTCTAGGTGTGTCAAGGTCCACTACTTGCCACCTCTGCGTCTTACTGCTCCAAGAGACTTCCAATGTGGTGACTAGAAAAACCTTTTCGTCAGCGGGCTTGGTCAACGGCTGTACTTCTGAGATAGTGATCTCTCCCTCATTGATCCACTGCTGGATCTGTCATCATAAGTCAGTGCATTGAGCTATAGTATGGGTCCACACATGAAGAAACCTACAATAAGGTTTGCTTCTAACTGCTTGAGGATCAGGTTCTGGACCGAACAAGACTATAGCTATCCCCACTTTGATAAGGTCTTCCAGTATTTCAAGGATCTTTTCCTCCTGAAAACTATTATGCGGCTTGATTTTGGGAATCATTGTTGCCATAACATTTAACAGAGCCTTTTTGCCTTCCTGCTGCGGAGATTCATCCATGACTAGGTCTAATATTCCCACGTTTTGATCAGCGAAAGCCTGGGCATCAACTAAAGCCATTGTAGGTGTTGTATCCACATCGAGCTTGCCATCATTGATCCACATTTTTATGGTATCCTTAAATTTGACGCAATCTTTGGTAGTATGGTTCCACATGTTATGAAACTTGCAGTATTTCTTTCCCTTCTACTGCTCTGCAGTTGGGAAAGCACCAAAATTGAACTTTATCATCTTCTTTTTTATCAAGTCATTGATGATCTCGTGTGCTAGGTTGGCATTATACGTATAAGTTTTGAATTCCAGCTTAGCGAAGACACTTGTTAAGGTTTTGACTGCTCCTTTGTTGGGTGACACCTTCTTAGACTTTATCAGATTCTGTGTTGCCATGTATAATGCTGAGACACTGGCTTCCTCAGAGTCAGCTAGTCCTCTGCTACAATCTCTTCCACGTAGCTTACTGATACCGACTTGTGCCTTTCTAGAGTATATGGCACTTTTAGAGCGCAAGTACCATTTGACGCATTTCGTTTGTTGTCCCTCTCCTAAAATGCAATATGAGCTTGGGACACCGTATCGATCAAATCATTCAAAGATGCAAACTTCACACCCTCAAACTTGTTGTGCAATCAATCTTCCAATTCTCCAATGACAATGTCCACTATCTCGACCATGGTCAAGGATGTTTTACTTTTATTGTAATCGGCTATGAACCGATGCAAATATGCCAATGGCTACTCAGATAGTTGTTGCACCATCTGGCACAATGTCGAGATCTTCACTTCTGGTTCAAGTTCATCAAAGTGATGTACAAACAACCTTTCCATTGTTGGCCAATCTGGTACTAAATTATGTTGTAAACCCGTGTACCATACTAAAGCTGAGCCAGAAAGAGACGAGCCAAAATCCCTGAGCTTGAGCTTTTCATTATCCCCCAAGGCCCATTGAAGCTTGAAGCGAGCCATGTGGGTTGCCGTCATTTCAGTTACATTACCGCTGAAGGTCGTGAAGCTAATTGGCTTATAGCTCTTCACCCATTACTATCATTTCTTGTAGGGAAAAGGATCGGTATAGTCGTTTTATGGCTTTGGCCCTTCGGGCATCTTTTGCTCAATGAGGTGAAGGATTGTTTTCTCCCACTCCTCTTTGGTCAGTGGGTCCTTTTACCCTTCTGAGTCATTACTCCTTGTTCGTGCGGCGATGAACTCGGTTGTAGTTTGGAGACTTTTGTGCAATTTCTCGCTGAGGGTAGCTACCTCTATTGCCAAGTTATTTTGGCCACTGGTAAGATCTTCAAACTGTTTATGCTGCTCTTTCCGATTCGTTTCTATACTGCTCTGCATAATTTTGACCTTGCTATAAAACCACTTTACAGTCTCTTCGTTAGCCATAACTTTTTTCATGACTTCCCCCAATTGCCCATCGAGATGCTAGCCTCCCTGGATTATGTCTTCCTTGTAAGGTGCAGGCTCAAGAGCCTTGATTTCCGCTGCAGTCTTTGGCTTGAAATTCATTGTTGATTGTAGCACACCGAATTTGTCCTGCAACTCTGCGTCTGTTAACCTACGGCAATGTGCCAAGTTATGCTTTCAAAATTTTGGAGATTGGTGTTTGGTGCAACTAGGGTAATCCTTTCGATAAGGATCACCTATGGTTGTGATGAGACACTAAAACCTTTGTCGCATTAGACGTGCCAAAATGTCTAGCTTGATTTTCTCAGGTCTAGGTAAATGTGACTAGGTAATCACAAACTATCATTTTTATGTTGCGTGCTTGGTGTGTCATTGCCGAATGCAGAATGCTGATGTGCTTAACACTATTGATCTTGCTTCCTTCATAAGCGATTAGAGCGAGGAGAGCACCAACCTCGCTCGATGAGTTCTTTTTGCCTAAATATTTTAGGACTTAGATTTCATGTGTCGCTATAGAGCCACAAAAATTGGTACTTCGTACACCCTATCTGATACAAAGCAGAGCAATCTTCTTGACAAGTATTGAGAACACTGGTTATGACTTCATAAACCGCCGGAACCTTCACCCCTTATCCGATGAATCTTCCTTTGATCGCCATCATTTGACAAGAGTAAACTGTCAAATTTGTCACAACTTATCTGGTGGAAACTCTAAGCTTGCCGCTGTCGATTGTTTCTCATGAGAGAGAGAGCTTGTTTGCTGAGAGCAAATTTGCATATGTGTGTAAAGGTCCTCAATCTGGCTTGAATTCATCTATTTATAATAACTAGTGACCGCCTCCCCATACTTCAAATCAGGCAAGAAATCCAAATCCCAAAAGGAATCTAGATGCAGGATCCAACCGATCTTGCTTTCCTTATTCCACGAGGATCCTTGTCAAATCTAAGATTTCCTTCCTGAACTAGGACAAAAAGTTGGGCCGCAGACATTGTCCCACTACCCAAATAAATGTTGAATTTATTTAAGACCCAAATACTAACATCATTATAAGTGTTATGAAACCTTATTAATTGATTATGAATATTACGTACCATTAGAACGTTTCTCTTCATTTTTTATGAGATTTATTTTTCAATAATATTTCAAAAAAACAAAAGTTATTTCTGTCGATCTTCATCCAATTTAAAATCATTACAATGTTATAAAAAAAAACGTTAAAACAATCTTGAGCTTTAATATCCGAATGGTCGAGCAAGTCTAGTTCTACGTTCGAAGTGCACCATCACTATCTAGTTTTATGTAGGGCAGAGGCTTTTATTGACAGTCGAACGAACAAAACAGCTTAAAAACAAGATGATCAAGCGATTCTAGATTTTATAATTTATAGCTTAGAGAAATTCATTGTTTTATAGAAATTTTTTTCCAAACTAGACAATTAATTATTTTTTAATGGTCTAGTTTGAAAAAAAAAAATTGGGGGCTATTGGGGTTTGAACTTGGGTGGTGAGCTGGGTGACACACTGCTTTGGTTATTAGACCAATCCCAAATGCTCAAAAAAATTGGACAATAGAAGAGAGTATTATGATTTGAACCTGACTCATCAGCGGATAGTTCGATGTCTTGGCCATGGAGCAACCATAATTCTCAATGGGTTGTTTTTGTAGGAGAGAATGATCTATAATATAATAACCCAGCTTCTTTTCAAACAAGGAGTACTGAGATTCAAACCTGGTTCATCAGTAGATAAGTTCAACTCCTTGACCAACAGAGCAACCTCAATGCTCTTAAAAAAATTTGGACGATAGAAGAGAGTATTAGAATTTGAACCTGACTTGTCAGTGGATAGTTCGACGTCTTGGCCACGGAACAATCCCAATTTTCAATGCACTATTTTTGTATGAGAGAATGAGTTATAATATAAAAATTCAGTTTCTCTTTTAAATTGTTTGTTAGACACTTTGTTTTATTTTATTATTATTTCAATCGTTAATTTTGATATAGTGACTCGGCGATAGCTCTTTTCTCAAACGTAACAACATTAAATTGATTAAAAAAAGGTCATATCATACTCAAGGTTATATCATTGTAAGGAAAAAAAAGTTCTCATTAAGTTTTTTAAATTTAATTTCCTTGTTGACATTTTGGTATACTAACTATCCACCATTAGTCCATGTAAGGAGAGAAAATCAAGTTCGAATGTGACCCATAAACATGAATTCATGGAAAGCAGATTTCATGAAAGGGAAATGTCACTTTGGTGCATTCATTATGTAATTTGCAAACTGTAAACAACTCTAGGATATGGAAAATTTTTGAGAGGAAACAAACACGTTTACAGTTGGAGATCAGGAAATAATGGATGGTTGGTGAAGCAAATGATGCTTCGTCTATTCTCTCAAATTAAAGCAAACACCTCAATATATGACTAATGAACCAATGACCAAACAAAGCCAGAGAGAGACCTCACGATCCTAAGATGAAAGCAAATTAGTGACCCGGAATGAAAATGTGGGGTAATAGAATAGTGACCACTTGGGGTAATAGGACATGATCTGCCCTTACACAAGTACATTGGTCAACTGGGCACCATATACTTGCCCTCTAAACAACCAATCACTTCTGTCCTTGATAAATGAGATCTCTCCAAACATTCTTACTAAGCTAGATTTGTATTTGCCTTGCATCAAGGACACAATTTTCAGGATTCTGTTTAGGACATTCCACCGCGGCCAAATCTTTTTTTATTTGAAATTGAAGAGTGTTTAACAGTTAAGGGAGAATGATCACTAATATTTGATAAATATTAGATTGGTTATTTATGTTTTATATTATCATTCAAATTGATCACTTTACTTGTTTTTTAGATTATAAAAACACATATGACATACACGTACTCTACTTAAATTGACATTTTTGTTATTGCCAAGCTATTAAAATTACTTATATGCACTTTATAAATAAAAGAATATATTTTTTATAATCTAAAAAATAGACAAAGTAACCGATCTGAATGATAATGTAATACATGAGTGACCAATATGATATTTGTCAAACATTTAGTGATCATTCCGTCTTAACTGTCAAACATGAGTGACCTCTTTAATAATTTTTTTTCCAGTATCTAACGTTTCATTATTTAATTTAAAGACGATACATTACTTTACATTTTTAAGAATGTCAATGTTCGAATTCGATGAATTTTGTACAGATCAATTCTCGACAAAAGACACTGAAACATTTTGTTCAAGAATGACACACTACTCTACTCTGAACTTTTAAAAATGTCACTAAACATTAAACAAAAATTTTCATATAATGTATCTTTCATGTGGCGAATACAATAAAGATAATGACTGATTGAAATCTACCACACATAAGGATTTTTGCTCAAAATAGATTGTTGATATATGGATGGATGAGACATTTTAGAGAGGAAGTTTCACTTTACATAAGTAACCTGGTATCTTAATGAAGAATCTTAGCCAACCACCCAATTAAGCATTCGAAGAAACAACCACCCCCGCATAAAGAACTACCAAGAGGACAAACACAAAGCAAAGAAAATAAAGATTAACAAAACCCTTCAATCATACACACTACACGTCTGCTCATGTGTTGCTGATGCTTGCGGCTACTCATGTGTTGCTGATGGGCTTGGTTGTTTGCTTACTGCTTGGTGGGCTGTAAAAGTGGGCTTGGGTTAAAACCTTAAGTCTGGTTTTTATTTTATTTTAAGTATTTGTATTTAGTTTTATTTTATTTTATTTTATGTTATTAGAAGTTATTTCAAAAATAAGCCTCTATCTTTACAAAGAAGGCAGAAGTGGACTTTATCTCAAATTGTGCGTTTTTGGTGCTTTGTCTATTCTAGGTCTGACCGTTCATGATTTCATCGCAGGGTGTACCATCTCAATGACAGGATGAAATGTAGTGCCGATAGTTTTACTTGTCGACAACATAGTTGGAAAACTGTTCAAATCGAAGTGATGCAACATCATATGTGTGTTATCTTTCTGGTGTTATGTCGCCTTTATTATAAAACAAATTGAGTAACCAATGATGTACTATTTACTAAATGATACAATTTTAAATACAATATATTAATTGAGTTACCTGATAATATTTATGATATATCTACGAAAACTTTATACCTTGTATTCAACCATTTCAGTGAAAGATACCCACAAAATCTTATTTCCAAAAAAAAGGAAAAAATACACTACACGTCTCAATGCAATTGGCTTTGGAATTTCATGGAGACAATACTGTCAGAGTCCAAAGCTTTTCTATTCTGTGAAATGTTTAATTTGAAGGGTATGCAACTGTTCATATGCACCACAACCAAAGCATCTTTCTGATGATTAAACTAAAACTCTAATTCTGCAGAACAATAATAGAACACGAACGCTGCTCATTTAAATAAGAGCAGTGCATAAATCTTTTGCTCAGCCCCAGAGTTGGATTTTTACTAACCACCTCTGATTCATTAGCCTAATTTCTTTTAGGGGGCATCTTTCCAAACCCGAACTCCACTATATGAACCTTTTCCTTTAGTTTTTTTTTCCCTTATTGTGAATACAGATTTCAAAGTGGGGTGAGAGTGTATATATAAAGCTCGCTGTGTGATTCATTGGGCCTAGTCAGAATCTCACCACTGCCAACCTGGGATTCTCTTTGATGTTGCTGTAGTTATTCCTGTACAGTTAGTTGTAAATGTATCATAAAAATCTAAAAGCTTTTGTTTAATGGAGTGGTTCTCTAACTTGGTAGCTTCTTCTAACCTGTCTTCTGCACAGTGCACATTTTCTATTCTGCAGCAGTAAAAAAGGGAGCAGAAGCTTCTGTTTTGTTGGATAAATCCTTTGGAATTTACAGGAGGCCCAAAAATATGCCAGAAATCTTGGTTGACCGTAGCTCTTTGAGATATATGTCTTAATCATTCAAGTTATGGACTTTTTAGAGGGGCAAAGACCCTACTAATACAGCTGGTTACAACACAAGTGAGAATCAAATCCAGAAGATTATGTATGAAGATTTTCACAGTGACCAAATTGACATGACCTGTGTGGAAATTTAAAGCAAGCAAAATAGGAGAATATATGGACAAGAAGGTAGTTCTCATTGAGATGACAAAGCTCTCTTTCTCTAATTAATTAATTAGCATTGTTATTTTACAGTAGATACTTTGGGAGAAAAAAGATCTCTCCGAAAAAAATTAGGCAACAAAAATTACATTTGGAAAAAGAAGATGGAAATGATTTAAGACAGTAAAAAATATGCTCATCCTCCTCTTCTACCTCCACTTCAATGGAGCTTGGTACCAAGCAAAAGGATAAAAGCTAGATAGGCATAGGTAACAGCAACAGCAGCCTTGATTCAATGTTCTTCAAATTTTATATCTTGTATTTACAAAAATAACAAAACTAGAGCAGTCCTCCTCCTCCTCCATTATCAAGGACTGACAAAGTGGTGGTCAAAGCTCAATTTTCATGTGGGATGCTTGGTTTGAACCTGCACCAGATAACAATTGGTCAATTGCCATTATGAATTTATGATTCACAGCATGTAGACAAAGATTTGAGGAATGCGATCGGAAAAGTAATTCTTTTGTTTTTACTTACCATGAAACTCTGTTTCCTTGTTTGGATTTTGGCCAAATCCCATTTGCACGATGGTATGTAGGTCATCTTCACCAAATGCTGGGTACTACAAATGATTGATATCCAGAAGAATTTAGATAATGACTCTAAAAGGGTACGAAGACAAAACCATTTTTACTTCATCCATGGAAAAAGAGGCTAATTACCTGAGGCATTGCTTCGCTGAAAGCATTGAGCGGAGGTAATTGCATCCCAAGGCTTTGGCACAGTACAGAAGTATCTAAAGGGTCCACTGAGCAATGTGCTGGATTTTGCTGGTGACCATATATGGCTTGTGCCGACGAATCTGATGGGAATATTGGGTGCGATATAGAATTGTTTTGTTGCTGAAAAATCTAAAACCAGCAAGAACCCAATTCAGAACAAGTTTGAAAAAGAATGACATACTACACAGACAGCCATTAGTTTTTGCTGAAGAAAATCTAATCAAAGCTAGCTAGCTACCTCTTTTGACATTAGAGCGTCCATGTTAAAATCCAGCCTGGTATTCACAGAAGACAACTTCATGGAGAGAAACTGCAAAACAGAACATGCATTAAGGAATCTGCCTTCGAAAATCATTTGGGATTTGACTTTTTTTCGATGACACATAAATAAAAATGGGATTATTTCTTTAATTACCTCAACTTGGCGTTGTAATGACTGCACGTAATTTATAATCTCGTCGAGCATGAGTGCTTTTCCGGTCACCTTGTTGCAACCCGGCACAAGATCCTGTAAAAATTTCATTCTTTCGCTGATCTTCTCCCTTCGCACCTATGAGAAACAACACATTGTGAGACATTTAGCTCCAAAACAGAGAAAATGGGTGTGACCGTCATGAAATGCTAATCAATTCTTACTCTTTCTGCTAGACTATGGCTGTCAGTGGCTTGACCTCTTCTGGCTCTTACATGAATATAATCCTTGAGTGGCTCCGGTGGCGGCTTCGACCCAGCCTTGCCCTGTTTCTCATCGGAACTAGTACTCCCCTTATTTGTATCTTCCTCCGCTTTAACAGGGCCGGCTTCATTGTTCAAATTTCCCTCCGTCGGCTTGCAACGCTTGGCATTCAAATCCGAGACCTCACTAACTTCAGCCACCTGTGATTGTCATGGTCAAGAATTACATGCTTAGACTAAGACCAAATGGAAATGGGAAATTAATTGGATAAAATTTGACATATATAGCAAAAGCTATTTTTGCCTTTAAAGTGGTAATGTCCTTGGCTTTTCCCTTGGAAGCTGCTTTTCTTTTCTTGGAACTTAAATCATAAGAAGAAGGTACAATCCCTGTCTCCCCATTTTGGTTGTGTTGCTCGGAGATGACTGTGGATTTGGAGTCGTCTCGAGAATTAGGCAATTGGGTGGTCCTCTGTTCATTCTGAGATCCAAGTGCCTTGAGGGAAGGACTGCTCGAAACTCGAGAGAGTTTATTTCCATTCCCCATCATTTGATTAGATCTATAAGCCAATTCGGAATTGTTGGCGTGCTGTCCAAGCTGGCTTATTCTCCCATTGAAGCTCCTGCTCCCGAAGCACGAGAACTTCGCCGCCCTCTCTGCGAATCCGGGATCAGCCGAGAACTCTGCCACGCTGGAGTTCAAGGGCAGCTGCTTGTCTTTCGAGAAATGATCCATAATTGTTGGCATGTTGAGCTTGGGAGGTGAGTTCAGAGGAGTGCTGTAGCATGAAGTGTTGGCGCTCGCAATGGCAGCAGAGATCTCACTTGAATTGTTATTTTTGTTGTTGCCAATGCTGCCGAGTTTGCCGATGAGTTCTCGAATGACGAAGCTGTCGCTGGAGATGTTGTTGGAGTTGGAGGCCACCGGAGACGACACCATGGAGCTGAGGGCGGACTCGAAATGAATATTATTACTCTTGTTGTCCCAGTTGGGATTGTAAAAGCACTCCGGCGACTGTTCCGAGGAGCAATTCTGGTCGGCGGCGGATTGAATGTCCATGGCGGTCGACAGCGAGCGCCACGTGGGCATTGATTGCGCCGGTTCGAAGTGCAGTGAAGGGGGAATTCCGGCGTTGAGAAAGAAGTTGTTCTCCATTTCCTAATGGGTTTCTTGGTTCTGAAGAAACAGAGTATTGAAAACAGAGGAAAAATGTAGGTTTGGGAAAGAGAAGCAAAGGAGGGTTGAGTATGATGATGAATTGTGGGTGTGTTGACGGTGGTGTGTAAAAGCTAAGCAAAAGCCGAGGGAGAAAGAGAAAGAGAAAGAGAAAGAGAAAGAGTGGGGAGGGGGAAGGAGGTTTGGTTTGGAGGATGAGTTAGTTAAATAGAGGAGGAGAGCAAAGAAGAGAGGAAAATAAGGGGGGGGGGGGGGGGGGGGGGGGGGGGGGGCGCCCTTGGTTTTTTTTTGACTTTTTTGTTTTTGTTGGAGGGTGTTCTGGTGCTTAATTAGGGACTAGTTTTCTTTGTGGGTAACTGGTTAATTTTGTCCGCCTCCGTAAAAGGCGGGAAAGACGGTGTTGCCGGGGCTTGGACGTCAAAGCACACCACTCCAAAGATGTTCAATTGTCCCAACTCTTCTATCTTCCCTCTCGAAACAACCGATGTCTACATCCCAGTAAACCCTAGAAGGCTTAGAACCTATGGAAATGAGGGAGGAACTGCCTAGTCCTCCTCACCTTAACTTCTTCTTCTATGTTCTTTTTGAAATCTTAAAGAGGCCGGCCCGGTCTTCTTGCTCCTTTAGTAGTACGAAGCTCGATCCTACTTTGAGAACTACTGTTATGTTTTTCATCAAGTTCTTATCAAATGTCTTGTAATGACTATTGTTCATACGTAGTTCATTTTTTACAGTCATCAAACATCTACTCTTATTGCAATTCACGTATAAATGACAAAATTATAAGAGCGATTCGACTCATAAAAACTACTTATCATGGTTTTTTCTTTTGATGAGATCTACTTATCATGGGTTGGATCGTCGATCATGTCATTGCAAGTCTTTTAGCCATGCTAAAGCGAATTCGGTGACCTTCTAGAGTTTGGATAGTCTAAACCTTTGCAATACAACTTTCTCCAAAGCTATCAAATCCAGTTTCTATTTTCTATTTAGACAGTTGAGTGTTCATGAAATTGTAGTACTGTAGTCTGTATTAAGGCTTAATCAAGCTATACTAAAAAGGGGCATAAACAGTTTTAAAAGATTGAGTTCATGAATGTACCCCAGTTCATGTAACTATCAAATCAGATATGGGAGATATACCCAATTGTCCGTTTGGGAAAATAAACAAATGCAACCCCAATAAAAATCAATGACATATGTATATATGTTGGAGTTGGACTCCCAAATTTGACTTAGGGTTTATAATAAGAATACCATTGGCGGAGGAAGGGGTTAATTTCAAGGTAGATATCCTCCTCCCAATTCTCCTCTGTTAATTCTTTAATTAATTACCTCTTGTTTGTGTGATGTTTAAGAAAACCCAGATTTTATATTCCGCAATCATTTGAGTCAACAGAGGGTTTGTTTGGGTTAAAAGTCAGAACTGGATTAATTTATGAAACAAACCATCGGTTGTAATGGCCGGTTAATTCAGTTTCGTGTAAGTTCATTCTAATAAAAAAGAAGGTTTATAAATTTCCTGGAAAAGATAAAAAAATTGGGAAAGAAATATATACAGTGATGAACGTGTTTAGAGCTTGGTCAATCATTGGATTAAATAGTTTAAATTGGGCAAGCTCGGCGTTTAAGCAGGAGTCGGTCGGGTTCACATAAAAAAGAAAAGACCGACTGCAATAGTTGCATAGTCCTGGCCTCCATAGACTTATTATGCTTCTCATCAAGTTTGTACTCAACTGAAGATAACACGAAACTCGATCACTTTCTAAGAAACACAGTGAGATAGTGAAAGCAGTGCTTCCTTTGCTATAAGTTGTTTATAGCTGTTTCCCAGCGGTGAGGCTTTTGACTTGAATGTTTGGATTAAAGTTATTGACTGAGTCTGAATTTTTATCAAGTGGTCAATGTAATTTTTAAACTTTAAAAATTATAAAAGTGATGCGCAGACTTTTAAAACAACATATTCGTGGTGCATGTGGCCAATCTCCGTCACTTCTCGGTTAAGTCTGATGATGTAACACCGTCGTAATTCAAACTGTAGAGGTATTTACGTCATTTCTTCCTCTTAACTATATATGCACCATCGTAATTCAAACTATAGGGCCTACAATTTTGAAAACATATTAAAGAGAAGTCCAAATCAAAATCGCATTTTCATTGTCAAGCTCAAAAGCATCATATGCACCGAATAAGACACAAATGGCCTAAAAACATCACTTCGATTTCATTCACATCGATAACTACTTCTTACAACAGAATGACACATAAACCATTACCACAATGACAATTTTTAACAAAACTAAAGATTGACTACAAATGAAAGACCCTACTTCAACCATTATCCAACAATTAAAACAGAAATTAACAATCCCAAAAGACCAAACATAGCAATCCACAGCAGTTTCTCTCTTACTTTCCTCATATTCACCTCCATCTCAACTTCATGAATCCTCTTATTGGCCACATCAATTGTATAATGTGAATATGCAGGCCTTACAGTATTGGCCTTCATCTCAACTTCATGAATCCTCTTTTGGGCCTGACAATGAAAATGCGATTTTGATTTGGGCATCTCTTTGATATGTTTCCAAAACTTCAGGCCCTACGGTTTGAATTACGACAGTGCATATATGGTTAAGAGGGTAAAATGACGTTAATACCCATATATTTTGAATTACGACGGTGCCACATCAGACTTAACCGAGAAGTGACGGAGATTGGCCACAGGCACCACGAATATGTTTTTTTTTTTTTTAAGTATGGGCACCATTTTGATAGTTTTTAAAGTTTGGGCATCACATTGACGACTTGTTGAAAGTTCAGATCCTAGTGGTGACTTTAATCTTAATCTTTTTACCCTACTGGACTTGGTATCTTACTTATGAAAATACACGGGTTAATATACACTAGTAACAAAATCATAGCAATGGACCTACTGTTTGCTATCTATATCTTGGTCATTGCCAAAGATCCATAAGTATGATCCGATTTTTCTTCTGAGGGTCACTACTAGCAAAGGAAAGTTTGTTTGTATGCTTTTTACGTTCGGAAATTGTGTCATTGATTTGAGCCATTTGAAATATGACATCAATCTTAAAGGTGAAAAGTTAATGTGGTGCGCCTCACGTGCAAGGTAAAAGAGAAAGGAAGATTAGGGTTTCGAGTGGCAGCGAGAGCGCTTGTCCGACGGCTCAATTCAATCGTGCTAGCTTCTTGTCGAGTCACGGCGTCGAACTGCTGTAGGATGGGCAGGGTGGTTCGACTGTGGTAGGGCGACTGCAAATAAGAGTCTTGGTATTTGCAAGAGACAGGAGTGCGACGCGATTTCAGGGAGAGGATTTGGATCTGAACGACATTTTCCATTGACGTCATTGGGCGGGTCGCCGTTGACTGATGGTGCAAAACTTGGAGGATGTGTAGCCGCCGGATGTAGCGGGGCAGTAGTTCTTGGACTTAGATTGATCTACCTTGGTAGATCTTCTTGGGTCTGGGCAGGTCCTTCCTTTATAGGATCGGGTCAGACTGTTCGACGTTGGGCGGAGGGCTCTGTTTGCTGATACTGGTTGTTGGATCGGAGGACGGTGGGTCAGGTCGAAGGTTTTCTTCATAATGTTGTTTGGCGACTGTTGCTTGTTGAGCTTGGACTTATTTGGGCCTTGGGGATGGCCTAAGGCATAGTAGTAGTTTTTATTTACTTTGTTTTATTTTGGTTGAGAATAATTGTTGAGAGATCTTTTTTTTTTCTTTAGTCTTTGTCCTGCTCCTAACACGTGTAGGACATCGACTTAGGTGAGTAGCTCTGAGTTGTGTGTGGTTACCATAGTTAGGAGTGCATAGCTCGATAGGGTGTGTGGCCCCCAATTTTTTTAGTCTCCATATTACACATAAACTGTCTAGCTATGTGAGGTACTAAATTGCTTATGCATGTAATAACATAGGTTGTTTTTGAGAAGTTCTTTCTATCATGTCGGACATCAGTGGACTCTTTTGTAACTTACTAGACCTTTATTCTACCGTTTCGCCTCCAAAAAAAAGGTGAAGAGTTAACTATCTTTTCATTAGAGGATCTATACTACACATTAATACCTAGGCATTCTGTGCTATATATATACTTGTGGAACCTAGGTGGCTAAAGTGGTAGAAAATTGGCATTATTGATGCCGTGTGTGGTATATGCTGCTCACATCTACATAACAATTGATATCAGAGCCCAGGCTACGCTTGAAATTTGGAGTTTCATACGATCGAATTACAATTCGGACGAGCTCGCATTTGAATATTAGAGATCGCAAGATTTGGAGCTTGCCTAGCTAGATACTTGTGGTTGAGGTGGAGCATTGTAATTCAGATCATGAGACGTTTGAAGATGACTCAAATCATGCCAAGGTGGAAATTGTTGGATACTACAATTTTGATTTAAGCCATATGAAATCCCAAGTCTAAAACTTGAAGAGTTGTTTATCCGTTGGTTATAATAATTAGTACTATACCACCAGAAATTTGCACTTGGACGACAAAAGATATTTCATCGAGTACGAGAAAATTTTGTCGTATAGGCTAAACTTAGACGACGAAATTGAATTTTTGTCACCTAAGCAACGACTTTGACGAAGAACACACATTTTTGTCGTCTAAGTCAGATCTTAGACGACGAAGATCATTTTCTTCATCTTAGTACAATATATGAGAGGACGAAGAATTTGTTATCTTACAAGCCGTACTTAGACGACAAAAAACAAAATTCGTCGTCTAAGATCTGACTTAGATTACGAAATACTCTTTGTCGTCTAAGATATTATACTTAGACGACGAATATATTCATTTCCTTGTCTAAGATCATTTATAAACCCTATACCCTAACCCTAAACCCTAAACCCTAAACTTTTTCCCTTAAACCTTAAAAGTGTTAGACCATAAATTTCGTCGTCTAAGTGCTACTTAGACGACGAAATTTAACCACTTTTGTCGTCTAAGTAGAATTTCACAATCTGACCTCTAAGAGCACGTTCATGTGTACCATGTTAGATTGCGGATTATATTCATCAAGGGTTTAGAGTAAACAGTTCTTGAACTATGAGTGTCTACGGTTCGAAAATCGGAGTTACGAAGATTAATATATCAATGTTTCTGTTTTGTTGAAATTTTGGTTTTACAGTTGACTACGCTGATCAAACCTTTAACGAACTTTGTATTGACTGAAAATTCGTCTACTTACATATTATGTTGTGATGAATATATCTAACAGTTGTTCTGTCCACATTCATTTTTGTTAATATTGTTGTAGAGTGAATACAGAGTTACAGACATATGAACACTTAAGTTATACATATTAGTAGATATATAACAAGTTATCTAACAAGTCTTACATCAAATTTTTATGTCAAATTTTAATTAATTTCTATCTAGTTGTTAAATTAAGTTTTTACGACAAGACAAACATCAGTAACTTCGAAAACAGGTTTACAATTATATTTTATGATCGTTTCCGTCTTTTAACTATTTTTTAATAATCACTAAATTTTAATCGATTGAACCCTAAACTAATCCGAGTTTGGTTGAATTTTTTTCTACAAGATTGTATAAATGTAATGGTTATATATGGCAGTTGATTTTGATGATTTTTAAGCAACTACCCAAAATTAATTTTTTAAATATTTAAAAAAATTATAAAAAATTACCTTAGACAACAAAACTATTTAGATTTCTTAGGCGACAAAATCTAAATAGTTTCGTCATCTAAGTCAAAAAATTTGGCCTGTTTATTTTTCCGCCAAAATTTGTGAAAAATTTAAAATACTTAGACGACGAATTTTTCAGGTTTCGTCGTCTAAGTCAAAAGAGTTGGCGGAGTTTTTGAAAATTGAAAACACTTAGACGACGAATCTTTCAGGTTTTATCGTCTAAGTCAAAAAAAAGTTGGCCAAATTTTTAAAAATTTAAAATACTTAAACAACGAATCTGTTAGATTTCGTTGTCTAAGTCATAAAAATTGGCGGATTTTTTGTTTCCAAAATTGTTGGCAAAAATTCAAATCACTTAGACGACGAAACCCAATGGATTTGTCATTTAAGTCATCTTTTTGAAACACACACATACTCTCTCTCTCTCTCTCTCTCTCTCTCTCTCTCTCTCTCTCTCTCTCTCTCTCTCTCTCTCTCTCTCTCTCTCTCTCTCTCTCTCTCTCTCTCTCTCTCTCTCTCTCTCTCTCTCTGCGAAGGTCTTTTGTTAATCCTATATCTTTTGGATCTCAGATGGCTAAAGTGGGGGAATATCGACATTATTGTCCTCGTGCTTTTGTGTAGTATTTGTTGCTTGACTTCGTATATATAACATTTACTTAAGATAAGAAATACAAGAATTAATTATTTGACACAAGACGTTTTTCTTTATAATAGACTTTGATAACAAATAAATTTTGTGTTAGTTTAATTTAATTATCTTTTCAATCGATTCTTTATTATTCAAAAATAAGAAATAATTTTAGGCCTTAATGAGGTCATGAAATGTAAACCTCAAACTCTACATGTTTCTATGTCCACTGGACCACATCGGTAGTATTTTGACACCTCAAGTCTTTAAAATGATAATCTTACCCTTTATATCTTACGTTGTTAATTTTTCATGTTTGAAAGTTTAAAAATTATCTATAACAATTCCTTGTATAATAATGACTCAATAAAGAAATTAATTAATGTTCATCAAAAAAAATAAGTAAATATTGATTTCTTAATTACACCATTAATTGTGTTTGATTCAAATAAAAACTTTAGTTAATGATAAAAACTCACGATAAGAGCAAATAAAGCCTTGACACCCTCTATGCGATACAAAATTAAATCTATTAAATAAAACGTCCTCATTATTTTGGAAATTAATCCACTTTCTATTTTTTTACGTGGTTCACTCAACATCTTGATTAAATTATATTGCATTAAAATCAAAATATTGATCACTTTCCATTTTTACGTGGTTCTTCTACTTTTTGTTCTTGGCACACAGTTCAACTTAGTGCCATATATAGTACGTTAATCATGCTTGCATTGAGGAATGATGGTTTACATCGACGTCCGACAACAATTTGAATGCTTTATATTTTTTAGGGTTTATCTATTTGATGTTATTAGGTTTTTGTTTTGATTAATTATAATTTATAAATTTAATTTAATATATAAACGGTAAAATTGAATTTGTAGGTTAAATATTTACTCGTGAATTTAAAAAAAAGTAAATTATTTATGTGATATGACATGCTACATCAAATTGTGGCCTACACCTCATGTCCCCATTAAGACTTCCTAGCATTGTCCTTCAAAAATATATTACACCTGATCGTCCTTGCTAACTTTCATGTGTCCGGCCTTCCGGCAGCCAAATTAAAGTTACAGCGCTGCATCATACTGGACAACAATAATGCAGTTCAGTTCCAAATTATAGTTTAATCAGTTGATAATGTTGTGTACTCAACATAACTATGAACGTCAGATCAGGGTAATTAAGCAAAAGTCATTACCTTAATATATATATATATATATATATCAATGCATGAATTACAAGATAAGAAACAACAAGCATATAATATATGTTTCAATGATGTAGCTAGTGACCACTTTGTCTCAATGATTTAGCTCCATCAACCCCGTATATATCATTTTGCAGAATTGAGATACCATTAAGATCCTTTATCGATCTCGATCGTTCAAGTTGATTAGAAATTATACTGGACGTAGTCGTACGTTTCATGCATGGACTACATTATAGTGCAGGGACAGCTCGGCGGTTAACCCGTGTTTTGTTGGGTTCATATATCCGTTTATATACATCAGTAATATTAGTGTGTCCGACACTCCGAGCCAGGCTCGCATGTCATCATAAGAAAAGACGTACAAACGACTCAGATTCGACAACAGAAGAGAGACCCGACTCAGAGACGACCCAGACTTCTTCCGGTTGCAATATTGCTTCCCAGTTCTACGTACGTACGTATTTGATTAGCCAATACTACTGCAACTTGTTTGGACATGTGCAAAAGGAAGAAGCTAGCTAGCTAGCTTAGTGTTAAAGCATGCATGCTGCTTCCAATAAGTAGTAGTTCAGTTGTAGCCGAACAAACCATTAATACTACTCGATTCTGTAGTGGTGAAATAGCAAATAAGGTGTTGATGACTATGGACCGGTTGTCGATCTTTGGCCATATATAGCTAAAGGAATCATGTCTTGATAGAACGTTAAAAACATCCCTACTGTTGTATTAGCTAGCACTACCAGAAGAATTATTATACCCGACGAGATTCCCAAAAAATGACCGACGAGGAGGGTTCTCGTCGAGTATAGTTTACTATAACCGACGACAGGATTACCTCGTCGGACATAGTTTTTTTTTCGACTAGATAATCTTGTCGTCGGTTATAGTGGCCGAAAAGTCGTCGGGTATAGTTTTCAATTAAGACCGACGATTTTTTCAGACTATAACCGACGAGTTATTGGTATCGTCGGCTATAGTTTTTTATTTCAGATCCAATCTGGGCAGCAGCTAGCTAGCTCTGTGATTCAAAAAAAATCTCCCGCGAAAACTGAAAATGCTCAGAAATCTTTGGGTGATGTCAAAAACTGTGAAGATCGAATATTGAGTTCGTGATTCATTATATATAGGTACGTACGTATATATATATGTGTATACGTGTTAATTAATCGATTGTTGATATATATGATCATATGATGTTGATTTTGAATGGATCGATCGATGGATCGGAGTTAATTGATTGTTGAGTTTGAGTAATTGATAGTTGATTAATTTGAGTACGTGATTAATTTGAGTACGTTGAGTTGGAGTACGTACGTAGTACGTAATTGATTATATATATATTGTGATTATTAATTATAGGATTAATTGTGATTATTAATTATGCATGGGTATATATAATATATATTGTGATTATTATTGTGATGGTGATGATATATGGTACGTGGGTGGTTTGATTGGGGGCCGGGGGAGAGATGGAGAGGGCCGGGAGAGAGGGAGAGGGAGAGAGAGGGGAAAAATGAGTCTTTGGGCGGGGGTTGGGTTTTATATGGGAATAATATTTGGCGCGAAATGAGTGTTTTTTGGGGTTTGGGTTATCAAATTTCGCGATTTTTAATCCCTGCTAATTTTACCTCTCATTATTTGCGCCAAAGGTGAAAATGGCGGGGGATTAGCTCGATCAGTGTTGTAATTAATTAGGTAGCTAGCTAGTTAGGGATCGAGTAGGCTAGATCGAATAATTAAATTATGTAATTTAATTATAGTTTGAATATCGATATATATATATAGATATATATATATATATATCTAGCTATGAAATTTTAATTAATAAGATCATGGGTATATATACATGCAGTTATAATTTTCAGGATGGACAAGAGTTGGATGTGTCTTCCAAGATGGGATGTAAGATATCACCGTGGAATTAGAAGTTTTGTGGAATATGTGAAAGTTAATTGTGGAGAGATGACAATTCATTATTGTCCGTGTACGAAATGTCAGTGTCGCAGCGAGCGATATCGTTTTCACATCGATAAAGTATTGGAGCACTTGAAGAAAAACGGGTTTTGGGATAAGTACACATGCTGGATTTATCACGGTGAGAGCTCATCAGTTGGTCAACATGATCACGGACTATTTTTTGAGAGTGGATCTACATCCAATGATCCAACAACAAGTCTGATCAACGATATGTTTCCTCATGAGAGCGGTATATTTGCTCAAGCACCGGATATCCTTCCCGCCGTTGGAGACTTCCCTCATATTGAGCCAGTCCAGCAATTACCTACAGCTGTCAACACTGCTGGTATGGACAAGTACAACAACCTCATTGCCTTCCAACAGACCCCATTGTACAACGGGTGTAATGCATCTGTTCTCGAAAGTGTTATGGGAGTAATGAAGCTCAAAGTGGAGAAAAAAATGAGTGTGAAGGTTGTTGATGATTGGCTGAAGTGGTCTGGTTCGTTGTTGCCCCCCGGTCATCGGTTTCCTACCACTCATCGTAAGGTGCGACATATCCTGAAACATCTTGGCCTTTCCTACATCAAAATCCATGCTTGTAGATATGATTGTGTTCTCTTCTGGGGTGAAGATGCTTATGGGAATGATCTTGAATCCCTTGATGAATGCCCGGTATGTGGTACAGATAGGTATAAGTTGACTCCTGCCAGAAATAAGAAAGTTGTGAAGATACTTCGGTATTTTCCGCTGATAGATAGGCTAGAACGGTTGTTCATGTCTGCACACACGGCTGAAGCTATGAGATGGTGGGCCGAGAGGAATTTGCCTGACGGTGATACGCTTATACACCCTGCTGACGGAGAGGCTTGGAAGCACATGGTGAAGATACTTTTCTTGTTTTGCATCAGAGGTTCAAAATGTTTGGCTGGGGCTTTCATCTGACGGATTCAACCCTTTTGGCAACATGAGTCTTCAATACAGTATATAGCCAGTTATTTTGGTACCGTACAACCTTCCTCCATGGATGTGCATGAAGAAAGAATACAATATGCTCACTATGATAATTCCAGGGCCGGGTTATCCAGGAAAGTGTCTCGATGTGTATTTGAGACCCTTGATTGAGGACCTTAAGTACTTGAGTGAGCATGGTCATCCCACTTATGACAAGTTCAAAAATGAGATGTTCCAGATGCATGCCATGCTTGTTGGCACCATTAGCGATTTTCCTGCACGCGGGATGTTGTTGGGCAGCGTTACCAGGGGATACAGGGCTTGTCTAGAGTGCATGACAGTTGAGTGTTGCAGACCTCATTGCAGGAAGATTGTACAGATGCGTCATCGTTGTTGGCTTCCACATGATCACCCATTTCGGGAGGATATTGAGGCATTTGATGAGACTGTGGAAACAGGTGAGCCGCCGAGGAGATGGACGGGGGATGAAATATTGCAAGTGCTAAATGAATACGATTTTGGGCAGCTAAGCAATCATCCTGATATAGTGGCGTCAATACCTGACAAACCCGACAGATATAAATTCTGGACACACAAAAATATTTTTTGGGAACTTCCGTATTGGTCCAAGTTGCTGATCAGACACTACTTAGATGTCATGCACATAGAGAAAAATGTGTGCGAGAGTGTGGTCGGCACAGTGTTGAATTGGGAGGGAAAAACTAAAGACGGCCCGAAGGCACGCATTGATCTTAAAAGGATGGGACTGCGAAAACATTTGTGGTTGAGAGATGGGAAGAAAAAAATGCCACAAGCTCCTTATACCGTGAAGCCTGCCCAGAAGAATGAAATTTTTGGCTGGATGGGTAATGTCAGGTATCCTTCAGGCTATGCTGGAAATATAAGTCGATGTGTTAACTTCAAAGACAATAAGATGTACGGACTAAAGAGTCATGACTGTCATATACTGCTTCAACGCCTCTTCCCTGTTTTCATTCGAGGGTACCTGCCTAAAGAGGTGGTAGAGCCGTTAGTGGCTTTGTCAAGATTCTTTCAGAAGTTATGCACGAGAGAAGTGAATAAATCGGACTTGTTGGAAATGCAACAGGACATCATTTTTATCATGTGCAAATTCGAAAGGATATTTCCTCCAAACTTTTTCGACATCATGCCTCACCTGATGCTCCATCTTCCGGAACAATTGTTGCTTATTGGTTCAGTACACTACACATGGATGTATCCTATGGAAAGGTACGTAATGCATCTCTGAATCTGGCTATATATATGTCGATCTTTAATATTATTTATTCACTTATTGTTGCAATAAGCATAACATGCTCGATCTGTAATTACCAATTTATAGACAATTAGGGGACTACAAAGACTATGTGATGAACAAATCTGCACCCGAATGGTGTATCGCTGAAGCATATATTGCGCATGAGTGCGTAACGTACACCAAGTTATATTTGGGAGCGTTGGAGGACCCTCCACAACATATGCCAGTAGATGGAGGGCAGTTCAACCTTTCGATCATCTCCGATAATGTTGAAGTTTCTGGAAAGTTGCCCAACTCGTACAAGTTGGAACCTTATCAGCTAGTCATTGCCCATTGGTCGGTATTGATTAACTGTCCAGAAGTTCAATATTGGAAAAATTTGCACCTTTACTGCCATGCTATTTCCGGTGATGTTGAGTACCACAACAAGACGTTCGCAAACTATTTTGGCAACTGGGTACGTTTATAGATAAATTGAAATTATATATGCTGTTAAGTGCATGTCTCGCATCCTATTTATAGTTAAGTTAATAAATGATTATTTTCAGATGAATCATGTACAAGATGATGGTATCCCTCAGTGGTCACACTAATTGAGGCTCTTGGCGCAGAAACCGGTAACTTCCAGAGTTTATCCTATGTGTAAGGTAACTGGCGTGCTATTTATTTGTGAACATAGAGATGTCAGACGAAAAACACAGAATTCTGGGGTAATGGTGCATGGTGGGCAGAATGGAGTTGACTATTACGGTGTTCTCCATTCAGTTGTCGAATTAATATATGGGGAAGGCATGACCGTGCACTTGTTTAAGTGTAGATGGTTTGATACCGACCCTCAGAACACAAGGACCGATCAATACGGGATTTTTTCTGTGAATACTGCTACAAGCTGGTATGAAGATGATCCGTTTGTGTTGGCCACGGCGGTGAAACAATTGTTCTATCTTGATGATCTTGTGCATAAAGGCGCGTGGAAAGTGGTTAACCATGTTCTTCCACGAAACATATACAGTGTCTCAACCCTTGGTGTGACCTCGGATAATGAAGAAGTCAGTGCATACCAAGTGCCGAACGCAATTGCTATTCCTGAAACCTCAACAATTCACCTTAATAATGTGAGACAGGGCAGTGTGGTACAAATTCCTCAACCGAATCTTATTGATGTTAATCAAAATGAAGACAATGAAGACTCAAGTGACGAGGGCATACACATCTTACCTGAAATTAACTCGGAAACAGAGTCAGACTCAAGCGATGATTCTGACTATGCGCCTTAGTGTATATATGTATGTTATTTTGAGTTTGAACGTGTAATGTAACGGAAATTATATTAATATGATCGACTTTAAATTGTGTCGATTAAATTGCTGCAGGCCAACCGACGATATTCGAATAAATATCGTATTATTAAATAGTAATAAATATTAATATTTAAACATATATATAGCCAAAAAAATATCATGCCATTTTAATTTAATTAGGCTTTTAACATAATTTCCGTTTTTTTAATAATAATTTCGTATTATTATATATTAATAACTATTAAGTACACTATATATATAACCGGCATATGAAAAAAATAAAAAAACTATAACCGACGATATTCATATCAAATGTCGTCGGTTATAGTTACGGGTATACTATGGCCGACGATAATACTTATATCGTCGGCTATAGTTGGCATTATATCCCAGAACTGGCATCGTTTCGGGCAGTTTCATTTCGATCTTCATCCATTCTCTCTCAATCTCAGTCAAGCCCTCTTGTTCCATCAAGCAAGATCGAGGAAGGTTCTCTCAATCTCAATCAAGCCCTCCATCATCAACAAGATCTCTCTAAACCAAAAACAGGTTTTAGCTAAATACCTAAATCCCAATATATGTTGATTTTAGGTTAGATTTTAATTTTTTTACTTTGTTTATCGATAATGTGGATTCATTATGTTCATTGTGTGAATATATATTGGATTTTGCTTGAATTTTGTAAGTAATGGGAATTATTGTTAATTTTTGGGATTTATTGGAATTATTGTGTTCATTTTTTGGGATTTGATGGATAAATTGGAATTTTTGTGTTGATTTTTTGGATTTTTGGGAGTTATTGGATTATATTGGGAATTATTGGATTATTTTTTGGATTGTTTAAGTGTAGAATTATTAATTAATTGGTTTATATACATATATATATTGTGTTCTTATTAATTTAATTATATTGGATATTATTGAATATATTTTTTTGTGTTGAATTTATATATTGGAATATATATTGGATTTATATATTGGATTATTGGAATTTTTGTGGAATATTTATATCTTGGATTATTGGAATTATATATATTGGATTTTATGGAATTATTGGAATTTTTGGATATATATATTGGAATATTTATGTATTGGATTATTGATATATATTGGAATATGTATTCGAATTTTTCGATGAATTAGGAATTATTTTGAATTTTTATAATTTTATAGCAACGATGAATTGGTTAAATTGTGGTGCTTCCCGAGGGGGGTCGAGCTCGAGGGGGAGGTCGAGAGGGAGAGGGAGATCGGGACGTGGGGATGAGGGCACCGGAAGTCGGTCCGCATCAGGATCCACCAGTATCGGCAACACTTACAATCTTCCGCAGACCTCTCGACACCGTAGACTGATGGGCGAGGGACAACCTCAGCAGCAGCAGTTCGAGCCTCCTCGATCCTCAGGCGCGAGGAGGGTTCAAGAGGTTAGTCGCACGCCGGAAACGGATAGTGCGACTCAATCCTCCGTCCGAATGCCGGACATTCATCGCGAGGACCCTTCCCCCGCCATCCACCAGACAGCTCCTCATTCTTCCGAGGAGGCTGGTGGATCCACTCAGTCCTCGGCGAGGATGCGACTATGCCCGCCGTCTACCTTATTCTTACCGTTGGAAATCCCGACGATACCTCACGTCAATTCCGACGGGATGCCTGTTCCGGGACAGCTAGGGTTCATTACCCTGGACCAGGCATATGCGTATGTACCCTTCCCGGAACCTCTCTGGAGTGTGAGGATTCCGGGACAACGCACCGACGAATCAGGTAAATATTAATTAGTGATATCTTTTTACTTAGTAATATTTAAATTCACTTAGGTGTTGATGTTTAAAAAATCGTCTACATATATATGTGATAGGCGAGATCGTGCCCGGTGAGAAACAGAAGAGAACCAGAGGCCCCGTCGTCGGCAAGTTACTAGACAACGCCATTCAGGCTAGCGGTGATGGCCCAGTTATGATTCCGACCGGGGATAGAGGGCAGGTGATCGAGGGAAAGGTCACTCGAAAGTACGCGGGGATGGCGGGCAGCCTCATACGGGATAGAGTCCCAATGTTGTGGCCAGATTGGAATTCAGTGCCGCAATCTGTCAAATATCAGCTGAATAATGCGTTGTCGGTGAGTTGAATTGTATATTCATTATGTAAATTTTCTAAATAAATTTTTAATATTATTGATATATATATATATATATATATACACATTGCAGAGGTGGTTCCGCGTGGATGCAGACATTAGACCCACGTGGGCGGATGAAGTGCATGGGAGCAGGTTTGCAGACCGGCATTTAATTTGTTTCAATTTTTTCGCTTCTTTTGATTATGTTCATACAATGTTGTAAGTTACTAACGCTTGATTTTATGGGTATATATAGGTATAAGGAGTGGAAGGGTGAGCTGAAGAAGCATTGGAAAAAGTACGACGACGATCGTTCGGGTAACCCTAGCGAGTTTCGTTATAGGGAGTACGAGTGGCGATGGCTTGTGGTTCACTTCAACAACCCGAAATTGAAGGTACGCAACCTTCCATCGATTAAATTTTTGTTTTATCGTACTTCCCTTAAATTATTTCGCTAATGAGTGTTTTTTTGTTGATGTTGGATTAATCGAGCAGGCTCTTTCTGAAGTCAACACAAGGAACCGGGCCAAAAACACCAAAAATCATCATGCCGGTTCCAGATCATACTCGGGTTGGATCGAGGAGGCGGCCAACCACCCAGAAGAGGATCCTCTTGTCTATACGATGCAGCACGCGTATCCGCAATCCCCCGAATATGCTGTAAGTGTCCTTATAACAAAATAAACTTATTTCTTATTTATTTAGATATAATTTTTTTAATTAATATTTTATTGTTCTTTGAAAATTAGGCGAGAATTCAGGAGGCGATTCCGGAGGTGTTGACTCAAGTGGTGAGAGAGCTCTATCCCAACACCCCCGATGCGGAACTCCCGATTGATCGATCTGATCCGATCGTCAGGGCCAGGATTATGTCAGCTGCGATCCCTCCAGGGAAGAACACATTCTACTGCAGGGGTTACGGAAAGTGGGGTCAAGGGCTGCTGAAGCAAACCCCTGAATTCTCTCGCGGATCGGGATCATCATCATCTTCGAGGACTAATGAGCTACAGGACCAGCTTCATAGACAAGCAATTGAGATGGAAGCTCAACGGCGTCAGATGGAGGAGATGGAGCATGCGCGAGCCGCAGAGCAGAATCGGTTGACCGAACAGCAGCAGAAGATGGGGACATTTATGCAGCACTGTTATGCACAGCTGCAGGCATCTGGAATCCAGATAGCTCCCCCGCCTATTTTCGGTGCGCCACAGCCACAGCCTCAGCCTCAGCCTCAGCCTCAGCCGCAACCTTAGCCAGACCAGGACCAACCATCTGATGGCAATCCGTTTGATCACATAGATTTAGGACACCCGTAGATTTGAACAATTGTCGGTTTTTATTTTAATTATTTACTACGTACGCATGCATATGTATACAGATTTGAACGATTTCGGTTTTTTTTATTTATTTATTACTATAGTTTCAATGGTTGTTGATGTGCAATTTGAACAATATTTGTGATTATTTGGGAATGCAGGTTTTGGGATAAAACCCAGAACCTGGAAATTTTTTTTTATTATTAATAACTATAATCGACGATATGTGTCAACATCTTCGGCTATAGTTTTCTTCACGGTCAACCATTTTGACCATGGAGAAAACTATAACCGACGATGTCATCGTCGGTTATAGTTTGAAACTATGCCCGACGATAAACCATCGTTGCCTTTAGTCTCCTTTTTTTCCAACGATAACCCTAATTCATCGTCGGTTATAGTATCACCGACGAGACTATAACCGACGATGTGTCGTCGGATATAGGCTATGACCGACGATGAAAGGGAACAGACCGACGACACCAAGTCGTCGGCTATAGTTATTCTTCTTGTAGTGTAGGTTTCTCGAACTCAATAACCTAGCTACTTAGCTAGCTTTTATCATGATCGAGTAGCCATATGTTCCATACTTCCCTTGTTACCTTGTTGCACAGAAAATCTTCGTCGACTGATAGTAGAAATGTAAGTAGTCTAAACTTCGAGTAGAAGCTGAAATTTGAGTATCATTATCGCAATGTACATTTTTTAGTTCAAGTAGCTCGTTCGATTTTGTGTGGTATCTACCATATGGTGGCATTGAGGAGAGCTGACCTTATACTGCATCATAAATCAACCATTCTGTCGGGTATCTGTCATTCAATTTGAACAGTTGAACAACACGTACAGCAGCAATACGTACACATGATCCGGCTATATCGATCAGCTTACTGATACATATATATCGATGAACTAGCAGCTAGCATTTATGAATGCAGCAAAAATACCACTATCGGATTTGAATGTGGTCTGAAAATTCTCCATTCAAAGAAACGAAACTCCTCCATGTCTGACCCGGCATTGCAAGATTTGCAAATTAAATTGCATGAATCAAACGAATCACTGCTCACCTTCTCTAACGCTTAATAAAGATCGAGAGGGAACCAAAGACAAGCATGCATGACTCATTGAAACTTGAGAGATACATGTCTGCGCCTACCCTCATGCATGGAGTCATGGGCCTCGCACAAGCGTTTATGATCGAATTCCAAACTTTGTCCATGTAACCATGTTGTATGAAGTTCGTATAGAAGGATTGAGGTCGGGATTCAAAGAATTATTTACGAGAGTACCACGAAACAAGCTAGCTAGTAGTCGCACGGATTATATATATCTCATCTTTGGTTTTCTAGAGTACCACGAAACAAGCTAGCTAGTAGTCGCACGGATTATATATATATATATATATATATCTCATCTTTGGTTTTCTAGTATTAAGGAAATTTATTTTGATCAGACATCATATAAGTTGAATATTGACAAGTGTGACACGTAAGGTCTGTCATGTATCGATATTGTCCCAACTTAACCACTTTTAAGGTGTTGAATTTTATCAACAAAAAGTCTCGGTGTAATTAGGAATAGTCCATATTCATTTAAGTTATATTTCATCTTACCCTATTTTGATGTGGGATCTCCAACCCAGTATTATATATATATATTTGATCTTAAATTCAAATACGAAAACAGAAAAAGGAACAACTGTATACTCCTGGTATATAGATGTGTTTCCTGTCCTAATTAGCATAGAAGTAGATATTCTCTCAATCCTTGATTTATAGGGATATTGATTGTAACTGATTGTAATGCATATTTATGGTGATCTATCAATAAATAAATGACAGTTTCAGATTATATGTTCTGCGTATCTATTTTCTCCTTCAACATATTATTAGCAGCTCTTGAGTCAACCCAAACCCTAAACAAAAAACAAAAAAACTAAACCCCTAAACACCCAAAGCTCCACCGCCAGCCTCCTTCCTTGACAGAATCACCACCGCCGCCAATCACCGTCATCGATTTTCTCCACCGCTGGATTTTGTGGATCTATGTTTTTTGCTTTAAACTTCCTTCAACGAAATTTTCAATCCGAGCATAATACTCTCGAGTTCCTATGAATTAATGCAGGTATAAGTGAAGTTGATTTAATCACCCCTTCCTCAAAGTTTAAGCTGAGTGACGGTCCTGGGGGAGTCACGGTTATTAGTGAATATCATGGTTAATTGTGATTTCGCATTGAAAAAAAAGAAGAAGTTGATATTTGTGACTATTTAACAGCCACGATTTTCTGGGGAGTGGTATGAGGCCACCAATTTTTGCCTCGATTTTTGTGACTATACATTATTGATCGCGGTTCGTATTCCCTAAACTTGATATTAGTGATTGTGGTTATTCGATCAGTACTAATTACACCTCTTGTCTCTTTTGTGGATGACATCAACAGAGCTGGCTAGACCTGAGTTTGATAGCCTTGACATTCAAGGAGCAGAATACCATAAATGTGTATCAGACATTAAGAATACTCTTCTTGGTAAACATCTCACCGATACCATCAAACTACTAGCACCTGGCACTGCAGCCAACGAGGACACGGTAGCTCGAAAAGCTCAAGCTCTTATGTTTCTCATGAGACATATTCATCCTACTATGAGAAAACAGTACTTGTTAAAGGATGACCCCGCAGATTTGTGAGTAACTTTACAAGAACATTTTAACAATGTGCATGACGCACAACTCCCAAAGCTAATAGGACAATGTGATAGAATCCAATTATTAGATTATCCTGAGATAAATTATTTCTATCAAGATATGCTAGAGCTACAGTCAGAGCTTGTCATTTATGGCATTGTAAAGACTGACCAAGCTATGGTCGGGAAGTCTTTGAGTATCTTACCTACTTCTATAAATACCATTGCACATCAGTACCGCATTGATTATGAGCAAGAAAAACTTAGATCATTTAGTGATCTCATGAGTATGCTGACCAAGAAAGAGAGGCATCATGAGATCCTTCTCTACAACAATGCTAGGACAGTTGGTATAAAGAATGTCTATGAAACTTATAACACTGGTGAGAAGACACGAAATGATAAGGAGAAACAACGTTTGAAACCTTATCAAACTCGTGGTGATAGAGAAGGACGTGGCCGAAGTCATGGTAGAGGAGTAAATAGTCAAAATTTGACATAGACTTGCCATGACAACAAGCACAATAACTCCAACAAGAACCACTCCAATTTTGGTCCTAGAAATTGTGAATTTTTTTCAAATTCTTCTTCTACCAGCTTGTCACCTTGCTATAGGTGTGTACTACCAAGCACATGCACAAACAGTGTCATGCACCCAAGAATGTTATAAATGCATACAAGAAATGTCAACAGTATTTGGCGCATGAGACCAAATATGCTGAAGACTATACGATGAAAGATTGCAGTAAAGCCAATCTTATTATAGCAGACAACACCAAAGCAAGTCTTAATTGAGACTTCAACTTTTAGTTAATCTATGTATTACTCATTTCTTTGCTATGTAATCAAGTTTAGTTTTGTATTTGACTCTAGTTGTAGTCATGGTTATTGAATATGAACAATTTTGTATGTAACTTTTTATGTTGGCAAAAGTAGTAAAATTTATTCCTTTCAGTATTTGAAAGTGTTAAGAATGGTTATGTTCATACATATTGCTTGAATGGTTTAAATTATACAAAATTCAATGAAATTATGACACCAATATACAATAAAAATGAGACAAAAGAGATGATGGTTTGTTTATGGATATTTTCGACATGTCGAGATTTTTCCTCTACTCGTCGAATGACACACTTTAGAATGGTTTCTAGCAATTTTTGACCCGTCAAAAATTATGCCTGATTTTTCTTTCGACCCATCGAAAGTGGTCCTCCACAACACATTTTAGCCTTTGACCTATTGAGAGATTCTCTCGACCCGTCGCTTGCAAACTACTGTCTCAAAATTTTCTATTTTTCGACTCCTCGAGAATGGGTATCAAAAATTCAAAATTTTTTAGGTTTTCCTTCGACCAGTCAAAGATAACCTATTGTCTCAAAATTTGTTGATTTTTGACCCGTTGAAGGCTTGCCTCGACCAGTCGAAAATCAGTATCAAAAATTCATGTTGATTTTTGGGTTTATTCGACCCGTCGAGTAGGTTTTGACCTGTCAAAAATCTAATTAACCCGGAATTGGTGTTCTTGATGTGTTTTACATTAGTTTTATCGACAAATAAAGGCTTCTCTCGACCAATCTGAATTTTGCACTAGATGTGATTTTACATTAGTTTTTATCATGCCATGAAACTTAATCTATAAGGGTCATTTCGACTGGCCAGATACTGTTTTATATCGATTTATGGATGTTACTATGATCAACACTTTATTGAACCATGTTAATTTTTGAAATTATTTGTATCAACGATTTTTTACTTAAAACAATGTTGTGAGAATGGAAAAGAATTTTGTATATAATCTCCCTAATATGTTGCCAACGACGCAGTCTAGAGAGGTCTATGAGGATTTGTAGTGGTTTTATATTTTACTACGGTTTGCATCATTGAATCCAATGTAGTAACTTATATTACTATATATGTGACTGCCTCATATGAGCTTTTGCATTATGATGATCAAGATATTGAGAAATTCTCGTGGTAATGAGTTTTTAAAAGTAAAGAAGCATGCGGGAATATCTACAATCATCGGTTTAGATGAGGAGAGTGAAATTAATTTCACTCGGTGTCGGCTCGGTCTCCAAGACAAGCGCAACACATGCAATCCTTTGCATTTTTTCCACCGGATGCCTTTATAGAAAAATCCAATGCATATCGCTCGGTTTGCAAAGCTTGTTCATGTATGTAATGTTGTTTACATGCATGACAGAATTTTGTTGTAAACATAACTTCCATTCCTCCAAAGATTCCAAATAATATATTTGTGGACCAATCAAACCGGTATGCAGACTGTTTATATATGATTTTATTTGCTGCATCAACGCATATGTCACATGTCCTTGTAATCCACATGGTACGCTATATTTGTAAAACTTCTAGCATAGATTATTAAGCTTCGGGCTCACCACCCAGACAATCCAATCTGGTCTATTAGATTGAATAATGCAAAAAAGTTTACATCAAAATATTTTGATAATTTTTACATATCAATTGAGATTGAAGTTGAACATCCCGTCCATTATGTTATTTCACAAAACGGTTTAGCAGAGGCACAAATCAAGCGGTTACAGCTTATGGCCAACACAATGGTAATTTACCGGTATCTGCTTAGGGATATACTGTGTTACATGTAACTATTCTTATTCGCTTGAGATTCGTAATCTGCCAACCATTTAGTGAGTATCAGTTTTTTTGGGGGGGGGGGGGGGGGTTGTAACATGTGCCTACTATGCTTCCACTGTGTACAAATTGGGTCATCAACAACGATTATTCATTTATGTTGGTTATGAATCTCCAACGATTGTTCACTATTTAGAACGTTTGACAGAAAAATCTCTTTATTGCTGGTTTTGCCGTAAGTCACTGTTATGAGACATACATTCTTTTTCCGTTAGGGAGAGATAGAAAATTGATGTGGTATGTCCCCACTATGTCTCATCATGATCTTCACACATTTTAGTGTGAGATTGAAGTGCAATGTATTCTTGATTTTCAGAAAGTAGAATATTTGATGCCTGGCTCTTTTACTGATATCATGAAATTGACGAGATCGGTTATATATGCTACAAATCCTGCAAGGTTGAAAGTCCCTGAAATTAGACAAGTTAACGAAACACCTGGGTAAGGTAGCGTTTCTCCTGCTCATAGTGGGGATGTAGCAATGATCAAAAATCACTGATGAGTTAGCGGTAAAAAGGTAAGCTATCAAGGCACAACCGTTTATCATCAACACATGAGATTATTTCTGACTACTATTGTGTCTAGAAGTTGACATTGACAAACATTGTGGGACACCTCAGAGTCAAAGATGATGTTAGTAAATAAAGAAATCTCACCAAGTTAAACAAATGCTAGCGGTATTATAGATGGTTCTTCCATGGTCATCGATGATGCATTTACTTATTCCGTTACTCAGGGATTGACGACGATGAAGTGGAACATTGCTCTATTATGGATTGTCAAGAGTTAACGTAGAGTAGATTGACAGATATGGAAAATTGCATTCTAGACTAAACAAAAGTCTCTTATAAATGACAAGTTTTCGGTATGGTAGTGCTATGACCAACGAATGGTAAGTCGATTAGACATAAATGAGTCTTTGTTTCAAAGAACAATGAGAAGAAATTATGGCACAAGGATTTTTTTTAAATGCCATATTATTGATTATGAGTAGACGTATTCTCTAGTATTGGGTATTATTACTTTCCGCTACCTTTTTAGTTTGGTAGTGTCTGAAAAACTGAGTATGCAACCAATGTATGTGGTTATATATCTTTATAGAGATCTTGATTAAGAGATATACATGAGAGTGCCACTTGGCATGGTTATACCTAATTCAAGTAACTCTAAACCAATGAGTGCTCATGTCTTCAAATTGAGACGTTCACTATTCTAAGTGACTACTTGATTGGGAAGGGATGCAGGAATGATAAGTTATGCCCATGCGTGCCCATTACATGAACAAGTTGTTTGAGATGATAAACATTGGTAGGACTCAATTTTTTCTTAGTTTTAGAGATGGTACATCAATTTGGTAGAATATTTTTTTACCAGTCTACTTATGTCTAAATCAGGCAATAAACAAAGCACACCCTCTTAGCATACCAATAGTTATTTACAGTCTGGAGCACAAAAGAATCCGTTTCATCAGAAAAAATAATGGTGAGGAACCTTTAGAGATGAGATTTGATATCTTAGTGCGGTTGGAGCTTGGATATATATAGCTTGGTGCACACATTCAGACATTGCCTACGCAAAGTCATTAGAATGGAGTATAGCATGCCTTTTGATACTTGAAGGGAGCCATTGACTTGGGCCTATTCTTTCCTTACAAAAAAAAACATAGAGAAGCTTGAAATTCCCAAAAAATAGATCGTTGTATCGCATCATGCAGGTCTCAAGAATTTCGACCCGTCGAATAGGGACCCGGTTGCAAGCATTGAATCGTAATTCAATGTGGTCCCCTACTAAGAGACATCTTACATTGTGACGTCTTGGTTGGTTTTGCTGATGCTGGGTATCTCTCTATCCACACAAAGGACGTTTCCAGACTGATTATGTATTCAACATGGAGAACACGACAATTTCTTGGAGATCAACAAAGTAAACCCTTGTTGTTACTTCCTCGAACTATTCTGAGATTATAGCTTTGCATGAAGTGGTTAATGTGTGTGTCTGACTTAGGTCTGTAAGACATAATATTCGATGGTCTAGTAGATTGTCATCTACTACGACAACCAACTTGCACATCTGAGGACAATATGACTTGCATTGAACAAATGAAGTTGGAATACATCAAAGGTGATCACATGAAACATATTTCGCCAAATTTTTTCTTCAATCAGCAACAACAACTGCTATTGAACATTCATGTGAATTAGGTTTGTTCGGAAAATAATGCTGCAGACTTGTTTACCAAGTCATTGCCCAAATCTACATTTAAAAAGCATATGAGCCGCATTAGAATGCGAAGATTATCTGAACTCCAAGATTGAGTTCTAATCAGGGGGAGTTCATTTCGTAGACATCAGGGAGAGTCTACATCACATGTGGTCGCATATGAAGTTGATGTGTTGTACTCTTTTTCCTTTAAACCAAAATTTTGTTTTACCCAAGAGGTTTTTTTGTTTGCTTGACAAATTTTTTAGTGAGTCAACAGATTATGCATTATTCATTAGGATCGCGACACAAGGAAAAATGTTTAAAGATATTATACTTCTAGTATCTAGATGTGTGTCTTATCCTAATTAGTATAGAAATGTGATATTCTCTCAATCCATGATTTATAAGGATATTGATTGTAACATATTATAATGTCTATTTATGACCATCTATCAATGAATAAATAAGAGTTTCAAGTTATATTTTCTGGGTATCTAATTTCCCCTTCAACAACAACCATTAAAACTTGAATTTTTCGATCATTTCCTCAGTACACAGTTTCCAAGATGACTGAGGTTTTCCTAATATATAGTTGTTACCAAGGAAATTCTACTCCATATATCATGTTTTCGATCTGCTATATATATGGATCACACACAATGGGTAATCTATAAAGAAACTTAGAAACATGTGAACCGACATTTGGAAACATCGATCATATTAGTTTGAAGTTGCATCTGACAATATATGCTAGAAGCTTGGTTAAGAAACAGAAAACTAGTTCTATCGAAAAAAACAGAAAACTAGCTCTGGAAGAAGCCAGGAAAGGATTAGGTAGAAGAAAAGACATAGATATATATAGCACCAATATATGTGACTTAATTAGCTTTGTCACATGGCCTTGTTTAATTTACATCTATCTTCAGCATTAAAGTACCTGGTCGAATATGTATAAGTGGCGATGTACTTGCTGTACACGACTATAATCGATTCAATATATGTTTGGTGAAGAATGTAACTCAAATGACTTTGTGCATGCAACCAGTACGTACTTAATTCATCGATCACTTTCGTGCACCGACACTATATATGATCGGGAAACATATTCTATACAGAGGCGGAACCACGAGTCCATGCCATGGCCCCTGAGAATTATATGAATAGCTTCTTCTTTTTTCGTAGAATGCACATATAAAAAGTATAGCAATGGTAATTGCATATTTTTAGTACTATAGAGGTCTAGAATTCAACCCTCCTCAGTCACCTCTACAATTGTTTTTGGATGCCCCCGACTCTAAATGTTGGCTCAACCACTGATTTCATACACAGCAGTGCACATGCTCTGTTTGCATGATAGATTTTTATTAGCTTAAAACTAACAAAAAGTTAAAATTTTGGATCCAAAATAATAAAAAAATGGTTTAATTTCTCTTTACCCTTATTTTTATAAAGAGTGCACTTACACCGCCGTGTATAGAATAATTTTCCTATATCATCTACTAGCTCCTAGGGGTGGAATTTCTAAACCGAAAACCGAAAAAAACCGGGCCGAAAACCGAACCGAAACCGAAAAAAACCGAACCGAACGAAAACCGAACCGAACAGTAAAAAACCGAACCGAACCGGATATGTTCGGCCTGGTTTCCGGTTTGGACCCCTTAAAAACCGAACCGAACCGAAATAAACCGAAGTCAACGGTCAAACATAAAACGACGTCGTTTTGATGAAGTAAAAAAAAAAAAAAACCGGAGGTGAAGAAGAATTGGAGACAAAATTTTGGAAAAGTGATGTAGAAAAACCGAAAAAAACCGAAAAAAAAACCGAAAAAAAAAACCGAAAAAAACCGAAACCGAACCGAACCGAACCGACGGTTCGGTTTGGTTTTCGGTTTGTATAACTAAACAGTAAAAGACCGAACCGAACCGGACCGAATTTTTTTTCCGGTTTGGTTTCCGGTTTTGCCTCCAAACCGAACCGAATGGGACCGAATCCACCCCTACTAGCTCCTTCAATTCAACAACTTATTTCTTCATCAAATCTATATCTATATATATGACACTCCTAGAAATACACACTTAGGTGACGAAATCTTTAAGGTTTCGTTACCTAAGTGTGACTTAGCTGACAAATTTTTTCGTCCCCCAAAAATATATTTCGTCAGCTAAGTACCACTTAGGCGACAAAACATGATCTTCGTCTCTTAAGAAATTTCTTAGACGACGGTTCACATAAGTCATCGCCTAAGTGTGTATTTAGACGACGACAATTAAATTTCGTCGCCTCAGATACACACTAAGACAGCGTAACTTTGTTTTAGTCAGCTAAGTATGACATACTTAGACGACGACACTATTTTCATCGTCTAAGTGGTCACTAAGATGATGAACTATGTAAATCGTCGCCTTAGATTTAATAATCTAGACGACGAAAATGCAAGTCGTCGCCTAGGTATACACTTAGACGATGACATATGTGTTTTGTCGGATAAGTGAGCACTTAGGAGACGAAAAGTTATATTTAGGCGACGAATAATTTAGTTGCCTAAGAAAGCTCAATTATTACATCATATTCCTTTTCCTCTTAGACTATCTCATCCTCTCCTCTCCTCTCAACTTCTCTCTCTGTCTCTCTCAACACCCACCATACTGCACCTCTGATCCCGGCCAGCCAATATTCATGAAATATCGATTTTTCAACCCCTGAAGTTCTACTTTACCCACTTATCTCCTTATCGGTGAAAGTATTAATTCGTTCCTCTTGAATAATTTTTTTGAATTTAATACCGTACTTAATTTTGTACGGTGATTAATTTTTCAGTAAAATATTCCGGCGACCTTAGCTTAATTACTTGTTTGATTGCATTGTTAATCTAATTGTAAGCTAATTGGTTAGTTAATTAATTATTATGTTTAATTTGATTAATTAGTTAAAACATGTTAGATTAATCTAATCGGTTATTTAATTAATTAATTGTTAAGCTAATGGTTTAATATATTGTTAATTAAGATAATTGTAAAGATGATTGTTTAATTAAGGTAATTAATTGAATGTTTAATTAATTTTTAAGCTAGTTAGTTGTTTAATAATTAGTTGAAAATTAATATATATAATTGATATGTAAATGCATTCATATAATAATATTAGCTTATGTTAATTAATTTTAGTATAAGATTGATTATAGCATATATATAGTATAGTATATTAGATTAATTAATTATTGGTTAAAAAATATAATTAATATGATCTATTAACTCATACAGAAATATGGATAAGAGTTGGATACAGTTGACGAATAGAAGTGATGTGCGGTATATGGACGGAATTAGAGACTTTGTGATTTTTGTGATGGAACATTGTCAGGGAAAAAAATGGTACAAGTGTCCGTGCAGAAATTATCTTAACCATCAGTTTGTGGAGACTAATGTTATGCCGCAACACCTGTACGACCATGGTATGATGTGGAGTTATACTACGTGGAGTGAGCATGATGAAGTGGAACTACAAGAAAAACTCACCTAGACCGCGGACCATTTTTGTCATCTAGGTGAGCTTTTCCGTGGACTAGGTTACATCCTCCAAGTACCGTCGTCCAAGTACTTAGACGACAGAAATGGACCGCGGACTTTTTCCGCGGTCTAAGTGTTCACTTGGACCACGAAGGACAATTCTCCGTGGTCTAAGTGAATACTTAGACCGTGGAAAAAGTCCGCGGTCTAAGTGATCACTTCGCACATATCACAGTCTCTGTAATCTAAGTGATTATTTAATTTTTTAATTAAAATTTTAATTTAAAGTAAAATATTAATAATTTAATTAAAAAACTAAATTCTCATTTAAATAATTAAATATTTATAAATTAATTAAAATAATAAATTGTTACTTAAATAATAAAAATTTGTACGTACATTCATGAAATTAAATTGTTCGGAACCAGAAAAAACAATATGATAAACTATGAAGCTAGAATACATGCAAACTACTAAAATGCTGGAGGAGCAGACACACCGCCAAGTCCTCCGCCTCCAGCCGTGTTGTCGTCGTTGGGGTATGGGTTCGGAGGAGGTTGACACTGTCGTCGAACCTGATTTTCCATGATGGCGATGAGTTGGGCTATCTGCGCTTCTTGCTGATCAAGCATTTGACGCATAGATTGATTTTTCTCCCGTGCGAGTCGAGTCTCTTCGAATGCTGCTTGGACGGCCGTAGCCTGAGTATTTTTCCTCGCCGAACATCCCGTAGATGAGTCGGAGGACAAATCTCGTTGGACCTTGTGTCCCATCCCCCTAATCTCCTTGCCAGCTCTACGACTGTATACCTCATCGGCGATTGTAATTTAGCTTTCCATCGATAGAAGAGGCAACTTTTTCGGTGGCAAATCCGAGTGTGCAAGCTACGTGGTGGCCAATTCCTCCTGCACCCGTTCTACCAACCTCGCTTGAAAAAAATAAAAATAATTAAATAATTATAAATTTGTACGAAAATTTAATAAATAATAATTAAATAATAACTACGCTGATTAAAAGAACATATATATCACTTACACCGTATTGACTCACTTCATTATCGAGCTCAGGCGTCACGTACTCGCTGACGCTAACATCCAGATAAGGGTGTTTGGAGCCCTTATCTCTGTGCTCCTTGGCTATTTGGATCATTTGCTTGGAGCCCAAGGTATGATGTTTGTCCTTCCCCCGGTTGGTCTTGTTGATGTTGGAGAATTTCTGTTGGACAACATAAATTATTTAAAAATTAATAAATAACTAAAATAAAAATAATTCAATTCTCTTAATTTAAATAAAAAAATAATCACCTTATATTCTTCTCCTTGGAAGTGGTTACACAACCAGTCTCACTCATCTTGCCTATCCCCACACAACTCTACGGGGGTAGGCACGGGGCCGATATCGTCATAATACTTATGAAGCTTGTACTTCCAATCACGGTAGATGGCGTTGGCGGTTTGGTTGATGTGCATAAGCATCTTCGGTGTGGGATCCACCTCATATTGTTCCTATAAGAAATAAATAGAAAATTATAATCGTATAATTTTGAAATTACGATTTTTATTGGTTATTAGAAAATAAATTTAAATTTGTACGTATTACGTACCAAAAGTTCTTTAAACACTTTCGCCTTTTCTTCATCCGGCAACTCCTTCCAAGTAGGGGCAGTCATACGAACCCTGTTGCGAAGGATTGACCCGATGTTGTGCTCTGAGAGACTAGCTAGCTGAGATGTGGGAGGGCCATCGGTGAATTCGTCGTACGGCAACTGGATCTTTTTCTCGGTTGCCTTGAACAATTTCTCGGATTTTCCTCCTTTAACGAGACCGCGAGTCCTTTTGGGTTGAGGGTCTGTCGGGGTCTTCCTGAGGATAGATTCAGAGGAGGCCGACGACGCCTGAGCACTTTCTACCATGGACGTCGGACCGGAATGGGCGTCATCATCGGTCGGGATAGGTGGGGCAGCGGAAATTTCCCCAGTAGGCGCTGTCGAATGACCAGCTGAAGGGTCTGGAGGAGGCGCGTCGTTGTCCTCCTCTAAATCCTAACCGACTTGCTCTGCCAAGCGTCGGAGTAGAGTATCTTCAGCCTCCTTTTGGGCCTTTTATTTTCCGATGGGGCCATTTTAACCTAGGAATTGTTAAAATATTATTAACATAACAATTATATAAAAAAATTTACGATAATTATTTACAAGTATTGAGTGCGCCTAAGATTTAAATAGAGTACATTAGCTTGGTGTTTAGGTCGTTCAATGGACGTGCGACCCGCGCGATAAAGTATAAATTTTCAATCAATCAGCCTTAGTTCAATTGAAAAACATGACCAGTTAGGGATAGAGATAACGCGAGAGGCAAGACTAATTTCGACAAAACACCCTGAGACTAACCAAATCAATGGTATATACTCTATTGGTGTTAGTCTTTCTTAGATCCAAAACCTGTCACCAGTCATAACCCGTTTCTAGACACCATGTTCGACATTCAGCCAATCTTTCGAAAATTTACACTCCCTCAAGTCCTTTGCAAACTCCGCCCTCAACCTCGTGTCCATAACTTCACTTAGGTGATGGTGTGCGGTGATGAAATCCATACATCACGAGGGGTTAAGGAGATAAGCTAGGAAATGAGGCGCTATCTATTCCAAAGAGTGCTACTTAATAAACCAAACTTATGTACTAAATTTAAATCAAAGACTACCAATTCACTACAAAATTGCCATAATTACTAATTTATTATTTTTAATAATTCACTAATTTACCATATTTACTACAAATTTACAATATTAATTACAACAATATTTACAAATTATAATTACATGCAATAATAATTACCAATTATAATATTAATTAAAACAATATTTAATTACAATAATTAATTATTATTTACCATGTCTTTACAATAATAATTATTCATTATAAAACCAATATTTATTATTATTATTATTATTATTATCAATTATTAATTACTAATATATTATCTTTACTAATTAATTTACCAATTTACTAATTTATTAATTAAATTATAATTATGTTAAAATTTAAAATATTACCTAAAAGATGAGTCGCCGGAGGGAGGAGGAAGTCACCGGAGATAGGTAGTCGCCAAATTTTTTGTCGCCGGAGGAGGGAGGCCGGATTTTTGAGAGAGTGAGAGAGAGAGAGAGAGAGAGAGAGAGAGAGAGAGAGAGAGAGAGAGAGAGAGAGAGAGAGAGAGAGAGAGAGAGAGAGAGAGAGAGAGAGAGAGAGGAGAGGAGGATTGATTTGAGAATGGGATGAGGAAAAGAGGATTAGCCACAGCGTTTATATACAGTTTCACTTGGACCGCGAAGCCCCGTTTTCCATCGTCTAAGTGAATAGTTTCAAAATTTTCAACCGGCGCCCAATTAATTTGGCAGGTGGGAGTTAACCGCCTTAATTTTGGGAAGCGTTTCAAATTTGACTTAGATGACGGAGATAGGTTTCTCCGTCGTCTAAGTCAAATTTGAACCGTTTTCCCAAAAAATTGGCGGTGGTAATTGGACCGGACCGCCATGATTCTTAAACCAGTGAAATATAGAACGTCTAAGTGTTGGCTTCACTATGTAAGGTGTAGCTGGTATCTTGTTGTACACTCCTCTCCTATCCCTCCTCAACCACAAGGGACGACGTAGATTCATTGATTCCAGATCTTTAAGTGCTTTGAGAGTATCTTTAGTCTTGAACTTAATACCGAGAATTGTTCCCACCACGCTGTCGCACACATTCTTTTCTATGTGCATCGTGTCCAAGTTGTTCCTCAGCTTCAACTTCGACCAGTAAGGGAGTTCAAAGAATATACTCTTGTGATGCCAATAGATGAGATCATGTGGAGGTATTGGACTGCATTTCTTTGCATCCGCGTTATTAGTCAACACACCAAAGTCGAAATAGCTTAACTTTTCTAAAATCTCTTCGCAGTACCAACTACAGGGTTTAGGATTATTCTCTACCGTCCCGTCGAAATGAGCTTCATCCTGTCATTACGGGTGGTCGTGAGAAAGCCATCTATGGTGCCCCAAGTAACACACCTTCCCCGCGTGCCAACTAGAGTTCACGTCGTCCAAACATATAGGACATCCATTATATCATTTCATCCTGCAGGTTGCCAACATCCCATGCGCTGAAAAATCGCTGATCGTCCACATTACGGCAGCCCTCATCGTGAACATCGTGTTAGTGAATTTGTCATAAGTTAGGACTCCATTTTGCCACAATAGTTTCAGCTCGTCGATCAAAGGTCTGAGGTAGATATCTAAGCACTTCCTTGGAGATTTAGGACCTAGAATTAGCAGAGTAAGGAAATTAAATTCCTTGTTCATGCACATCCACGGAGGCAAGTTGTACGACATCACAATAACTGGCCAAGTGTTGACGGCAGAGCTATTACTATCCCAAGGATTGAATCCGTTTGTAGATAGTCCGAGTCTAACATTTCTAACCTCTATGGGAAAGTCTCCAAATTCTCTGTCGAAATGTTTGAAAGCCTTCCCATCCGAGGCGTGTCTCAGGACATCGTTATTTATTCGCTTTTCTACGTACCATCGCATCGCCTCTGCTGTGTATAGAGACATTTACAGGCGCTGCAATCTGGGAATCAAGGGGAAATATCGAAGAACATTCACAGGAATTCTCTTTTTCTAACTCTTTCTATTCAGCTCATATCTGCACTGGCCACATACGAGACAATAATCCAAATCTGTATACTCTTTGTAAAACAGCACACAATCATTCGCACATGCGTCAATTATACTGTACTTTAGGCTGATGATGCTTAACATATTTATAACCTTATAATGAGATTTAGGAAGATTGTGACCATCAGGAAGCAACTTACATATTTGTTCCCGAATTTTGTCAAAAGTACTGACTGACATTTTGTACTTCACTTTTATCTTCATTTGCTCCATCACATATTGCAACACATTCTCTTGACATCCAGGATATACCGGGGTCTGCGCTTCAAGTAGCATCCTTTTGTACTTATCCATCTCACTAGTGTCAGTGGCCAAGCTAGCAACGGAGAATGTGTCATCATGCTCATGAGTGGTATTGTAACCTCCCTCTTGGTGTTGATGTCCACCATCACTAAATCCTGGAAACGCATCATGAACCAAATCTGCAGTTAGGTTCCAAGCAGGGGGGGCTGGCACCACTGTCGCTGGATGAGGCACCATGGTAACTGTACCCTGAGCTGAAGTCTGCTGAGCTGAAGTCTACTGCTTCACCATACTCGCTCCAGGTAGTGTAACTCCACATCATACCATTTTCGTATAGGTGTTGCACCATAACATTAACCTCCACATACTGACAATTAAGACATTTTTGGCACGGACACCTGAAACGCTTCTTTCCCTGACCATGTTCTATCGCAAAATTCACAAATTCGCTAATTCCATCCATATACCGGACATCACTTCTATTCCGCAACTTCATCCAACTCTTGTCCATACTTCTACGAAATTTAATAATTAATTATTATATTAGTCAATTAACTATTAATTCTATATATATACAAATTTTCAAGTAATTATTAAACTATTATATATATACACAAATTTTCAACTACCTTAATTAAATTAAATTATTAATTAATTACCTTCAATAATTACCTTTATTAATTATTGGTGAATATACCTACATACTCTACATCAATTACTTTAATATGTTTATCATGCATGTACGTGTTAACTAAATATTAACCAAATTTTTAAACATCCATGTATATATACGTACTACTGATCGATCTATATTAATTAACAAATATATATATCATCAATTACCTAGCTTAATTATAAATATATATTACATGTACTAATTAATTAACAATGCAATCAATAAAATGTACAATTAATTATATATATAAACGTTAATTGTGTTGAAAAATTAACTACGTACGTACCTATCCTTCTCTGATATATGACGAATCGATGGTCGGAGTCGAAGATATATATAGTGCTAGCTAGTTTGAATTGCATGCATGCATGTACGCATGACGAGAGTCTGATCAAGACAGGAAGAGAGTTGAGACGATGAGGATGAAGTTGAGACGGGCGAGCGGAGAGGAAGAAAGTTCGGCATGGACCTTATATAATGCTTCACTTAGATGATGGAGTGTCGATTCGCCATCTAAGTGGCCACTTAGATGACGGATTCGGCACTTCTCCGTCATCCAAGTTCTTACAAGGACGACGGAGAACTTCTCCGCGGTCCAAGTGGCCACTCGAACCACGACGGAGAAGTTTGTTTCGACATGGAGGTTACGATACCACTCATGATGATATATTCTCCGCTGTTAGCTTGGCCAGTGACACCATTGAGATGGAAAAGTACAATAGGATACTACTCGAAGCACAAACCCCGGTGTACCTTGGATGTCCTGAGAATGTGTTGCGATATATCATGGAGGAAGTTCAGATAACAGTGAAGAACAAAATTTCAGACCTTGCTTTTGACGAAATGCATTAGCATATATGTAAGTTGCTTCATGATCATCATAAACTTCCAGAAACTCATTATAAGGTTAGAAAGATCTTGAGCAGCCTCGGTCTAAAGTACAAGAAAATTCACGTCTACATTAATGATTGTGTGCTGTTTTACAAAGAGTATATACATTTGGACTACTGTCCTGTATGCAACTAGTGTAGATATGTGAACCGGAATAAGAGGAGTTCGAAGAAGCAAATTCCTGTGAAGGTCCTTCGCTATTTTCCATTGATTCCCATATTCAAGCGTCTGTACATGTATATATACACAGCAGGAGCGATGAAATGGTACACGGAATAGCGAGTACATGATGATGTACTCTGACACGTGGCTGATGGGAAGGCTTTTAAACATTTCTACAGGGAATTCAAGACTTTGCAGTAGATGTTCGAAATGTTAGACTCGAACTTTCTACAAATGGATTTAATCCTTACGGTAGTAATAGCAGTGCCGTTAGCACTTGGCTAGTTATTCTCATGTCGTACAACCTGCCTCCGTGGATGTCCATAAATAAGGAATTTAATTTTCTTACTCTGCTAATTCTAGGTTCCAAATCTCCCGGAAAGTGTCTAGATGTGTACCTCAGACCATTGATCAACAAGCTGAAACTTTTGTGGAAAAATAGAGTTCTAACTTATGATAAGTTCGCTGACACGATGTTCACGATGAGAGTAGCCGTAATGTGGACAATCAGCGATTTTTTTGCGCATGAGATGTTGGCATCTTGCACAACCAGAGGATACAATGGTTGCCCTGTCTGTTTAGACGACGTCAACTCGAGTTGGCATGCGGGGAAGGCGTGTTACCTAGGTCACCGTAGATGGCTTCCTCATGATAACCCGTGGCGACAGGATAAAGATCATTTCGACTGGATTGTAGAGAATAATCCAAAACTCCGATAGTGGTCTGGCGAAGAGATTTTTGAGAGGTTGAACAGCTTCATTTTGGTGTGTTGACCAATGACAAAGATGTAAAGAAACTCAATCCACACCCTCCACACGATCTCAACTATTAGCATTACATGAGTATATTCTTTGAACTGCCTTGCTGGTCAAAGTTGAAACTCAGGAACAACCTAGATGTCATGCACATAGAAAATAATGTGTGCAACAACATGGCGGGAACAATTCTTGGTATTAAGTTGAAGACTAAAGATACTCCTAAAGCGCGAAAAGATCTAGAATCTATGATTTTACGTCATCCCTTGTGGTTAAGGAGGGATAAAAGATGAGTGTACGACAAGATGCCAGATGCACCTTACATAGTAAAGTCGACACTGAGGGGTTATGTATTTAACTGGTTTAAGAGTTTCATTATCCGTTTACGTATGCGACGAATATATTTGGAGCATTCGACAAGGTGCAACATAGGTTCACTGGTCTAAAGACTCATGACTATCCCGTTATGCTGCAACGTTTGATTCCAGTAGTAATTCGGCCATATTTGTCTAGTGCCGTCGTCGAACTAATAGTAACATTGTGTAGATGGTGGCTGAGGTTATGCACCAGAGAGTTGAAGAAGTCAGATATGGTTGAACTGCAATACAAAATTGTGCACATCCTTTGCAAACTAGAGATGATTTTCCCCTGCTTTCTTTGACATTATGATTTACCTACCTGAGCAGGTGCTCCTTTCTGGTCAGGTTCACTACACTTAGATGTATCATCAAGAAAGGTACGTACAATTATTTATAATGGCTTTTCATCATTCACATATCTTTTTTTTTGTGTTTATACTATTCGCCAAATATTTAATATATTTGTAACAACCCGAATCAAAATCTACGTATAAATCAACACGAAATAGAATTATCGCGAATTAATGGTGTCGCGAGGGTTACTAATGAATTTTTCATCAGGCAATAATTTGTGTTGACTTCCTTCACGAGAATTGTAGAGTATTTAATTTCGAGCTCATGTCAATTTTCAGAAATTTTTTTGGATAAGCGAACTATGATTTAACGAATTTTGAAGTCGGTAGGTGAAAATATTTAAAAGTGTTATTTTTATTGTTGATTTAATCGTGACCGTCCGATTTTGATCAGATTAAATTGTAGACATTCATTTGGGCTGGTATGTGTACGAGTATGGATACGGTATAAATACGAGTTAATTATGGAAAGTTTCCATTTTGGGAAATATGGGTTGACCCGCGTTGACCACGGGTCAAACCGACCCGTTTGAACCGTGAATCTTCTCGCCGGTGGTGAGCTATTTTCCGGCCACCTTTGGCCGTGATTCCTTGATGGGAAATGTTGAGCTTGGTCCCCTCTTTCATTTGGTTGGTGGATCGCTCACGTTGGTGGCCGAAGGAGGAGGAATCAATGGGTTTGTCTTGGGCTTTCCAATAATGTATCATTTGTAGGTTTTGGTGTCGATGGGATTACAACGGTCGGCGGAGCTCCGGCAATGTGAAATTTTTGACAAACTTTTATGTCGTTTCACTCGTTTTCGCGTGCCGAACACAATAGTGAGGTTCATATTCAATTATAAACTCGTTAAATTTGGCGAATATTTAATCGGACAATTATCAGTTTAATTCACGATAATATTTAAGGACACTTTGATTATCTGTTTAATTGCGAGTCTATTGATATTCGAGATTTTTTTTTGACTCTTAAAAAGTGAAGGATTACAAGGAATTGAATTCAGATTTGGTTGAGTTAGTAATTAAACAGAAATTACGTTATTCGAGTATACGAGATTCTTGATGTTATTACTCATCAGATTACGATCTTAGCTATTCAGTTTGAACCCCGATGATCAGATATTATTATTTGTTAATCGTGATTTCAGGATCTTGAGTTAGCAGGCGTATCAGATGAATAATTGTGTCGATCGACAGGTTTCAGCTTCGTAATTATCCCGACAAAATGTTGTGAGTGGACATTTTATTTTCATTGTCTGTTTGCGAGTCTATGTTATGCATTTTACGGTTATGCATTTATAGTTATGAATTTTCATTTGGAGGCATATGCATGATTTGATTTACATTGAGCATATATAATCATAGTGTTGCATCGATGCACTAGCTTCTCGGCTGATCCCCGAGATGCTCCAGAAGTGTCCGAGAGGGACCCCGCGTTTTACAAAAGTGTCTAAGAGGGAACCCGTGATTTACTCAGCACCCAGGAGGGCCACTAAACCTGACTTGGGCAGTATTTGGACTTGTGGTCAGAAGACCCGAGTCGTAGCCTCCACATATTTTACGGTACCCAGGTGTACCGGGATGATCATATTTTCAGACTTGCATTATTTTTAGGTACATTATATATGAAAGGCATATTATTTACAGTTTCAGTTAAAAAGTGAAATATTATTTTCGCCCACTCACTCTAACAGCTTTTATGATTTTATGTGCCTTTTTCCTGGGCTTTTCGGTTTTATTTGCCCAGATTGCAGTGTGTATCATGAGGGTACTGGATGTTGTCGAGGGCGTTGAGTTCACCAGTCAATTCGTTCAGCAGTAGGTCCCAGCTCACTGTCAGTATGTCTCTTGTGTTATTGAAGTCACTTTGGCAACTGGTTCAGTAGTATTGTCTTGGTAAGACTCTTGTGAATAGGTTGTCACTTGAATAGTAGTCGAATTGAGTTTCTTTGTATGTGGATCAGTGTATTTATAGGAAGTATGTTTTTCAACTCTGATTAATGTATCAGGTTTGATTTCCGTTTTATATTGAGAAATCTGGATGGACATCAGTGGTCCATAGTATTGTTTGTAGGTTTATCTGCGGAGTGTCAGTTTTCCTTACGGGTTTTTAGATGTCTCTTTCACAAGGGAAGTTATGTCAAGATTTTCATAGAAACTCATAGATTAGGGTCAGTCGTTAGGGCTTGAATCTAGATTACTAGTTAATCTAGGGTCGAGTCCTTTCAGTTGGTATCAGAGTATTAGGTTACAGATTCATTAGACTCTTCTGGTCAGGTCAGTACAAGCATTTGAGAACGTACGACTCTGCTGGAAGGATAGCCCGACCAGCTGGCAGATGCTCATTATTCCAGGTATTGTGCTTTATCAAAAAATGTCTAGAGTCTCCTAGTTTATTCGGTTCGTGACTTCTTACAGTGAGCTGTCAGTTTTGGACTCGGTAGTCAATCAGCCTCGACATCCTGCTTATCTATATGATACACAAACCCTAGTTTGCAAGTGCATAATTTGATTGTACGCATGATGCCAGTATTGTGAGTGGATTTTGGGAATTAATTATTAAAGTTACTATAGTAGGAACAATTTCTTTTACGTACTCCCGTAACCCTGTGGCTAGCGATTATTGGCTAATGGAATTGGTCGAGTTTGATCGTTTGCGATCTCAGTTGATTTCTGAGCAGGAAATTGTAGTAGTTGCCAGTATGTTGTTGGACCATACAGTTTGTCAGTAGCAGGGTATTGTGAAGAATGAAGCTTTCACGTAGTGGTTAGAGTATTGCGATCGTTTCACCTGCTTGACCCGAGTTGGCACCAAATCCCAACAGGACAGGGAAAGTGAAATGTTGAAGTTTTGAGCAGAGTATGCGGTTTGATGTTGCTCTGTATCTATCAGATGTGATACGCATGATTTAAATAATTGTCAGTATTGCAGTTTGATGTAAGATTAGATGCCAATCTATGTGTGGAGAAACTCAATGATTTGATGGTAGTGTAATGCGTCAGAGTTCTCAGTGTGGGAAATTTGAGCATTTCATTTTGTAATATTTCTTCAGTCATGGAAGCTCATATCCCTACTTCCAGTGTGTGTTGTCTGACTTATTTTTAGAATTGGGAAGAGTTGACTCTGTTTGTGATGGTCAGAAGCCAGTATCAGTGAAATTAGCAGTTATTTAATTACCCCTTCTGTACGCAGAGATTTCTCTTTTGTGACAGATGCCACAAGTAATTTTGCGGACAGTGACCTTTTGTAATTTAAATTATTTTTATTGTGGTCAGTTGGATCACTTTGGGAGGGTATGTGCACACTAAGACCCTTATGTGGAGTTTTTCTGTAGAATGCTTGTGGTAATGCAGGGAGCCACTTTAGAGGTTAGAGCCGCACCACCACCCAGGAAGTCAGTTTAGCAGGATCAGAGGTTGTGAGTATTGGATAGACTAGTCGAGTCGATAGCATTATATAACTTTTGGAAGGGTGAAATATTTCTATCAGTGATCGTCACTATGAAGCAGCGAAATACTGTGTAATGGTGTACTTAATATTTAGCAAATGGTGTTAAATACTTGTGTTTTCCCTCCTAATCTTAAAGAGATTGTAGTAGTCAGAGAATATCTTGATGTCTGTCGGTAGCTGAGCTGAGTTATTGTGAAGAGCAGTTATCCACCATTTTGTTGTGATGGTTGGTTAGATAATTCGAAAGGAGTTTCAGTATTGCTTAAATTTGATTTTCGATCATGTTTCGGTCGATGTAAATTTCGGGTGATGCAGTTTGTTTTACTGAACGTATCTGATTCTATATGAGTATAATGAATCGTGTGTACTTAGTATATTCAGGTGAATTCGTTATCGACTGAATTAACGACATACTAGTTTATTTCCAGGGATGTACAGCAGCAAATGAGATATTAGATAAATCTAGCTATATACCAGATTTAGTAAGTACAGGTTCTGATTTGTAGTGCAAGATTTCTCGGGCATGTATTATTAGTATGCATGTTGGTGTTGACCCAGATAAGATTGAAGTGGTGTTAAACCAAAGCAGATCAATGAGTGTAGTAAATATTAGAAGCTTTCTGTGAGAGAGGTTGTTACAACTGCCGATTGATACAGGATTTTCACGTAAGCTTCCTTGGAAGAGAGTTAAGTTTAATTGATCAGAAACTGGGAAAATTTTAGTTGTAGACCCGGTTCGGTGAGCACAAGTTTTTAAGTTAATAGTATTAAACTCGTGGGCCATATGTTATCAGTAGGGTATGTTAGTATGGACCCGGATAAGGTTGGAAATATGTTGATCAGGAGTAAACCTATTAACGTGGCAGTTATTCGGAGCTTTCTATGTTTAGTTTGTTTTTATCGCCGATTTGTGTTAGACTTTTCATGTATTACGGGGCTACTGACCTCATTGTTGAGAAAAGAATTCGATTTTATTGCTGATATATTTAGCTAGAAATCTGATGTTACATTATTGTGTATTCAGGAATCGCGAATACTACTTTAGTCAGAGATGCGTGTTTGGAGTGTTTTCTTTTATATCGCAGTTTTTGTGCCAGAGGTTTTATTATTAATTCCTGGTTCGACAAATTTCTTCTTATCGAGCTCGTGAACTCCAGAATTGTAATTTTTCCTTAGTAAGTTATATGTTGGTGGATTGCCTGATTTCTTGTAGATATAAGATGAGATGTTGTTATATAAAGGCAGATTTTGTGTATCAGTTAAAGATTAGCCGAAAACAAAAGATTCTCGGTGAGGCTTGTTGCTCGATTTCTGTTGGGTATTCTAAAGTATATAAGATGTATCGAACCTTAAAGCAGTCTTATGGGTACCTGAACTTACGGCCGAAAATTTCCATCTATGTAAGTCAATGCACCATTTGTCAACCAGTTAATACCGAACGTTAGGAATTTTTAGACTTATGGCAACGTTGTATATTACATGTAGAACATAGTTTTCATCGCTGGTGGCGTATTTGTTCGTGAGAAACTACTTAGATTGTTGTGGTATGCTAAGATTATGTGTATTATAGTTTCTTATGAATTGTCAGCTTTTGGGCGGAATATGCCTACGATTACAGTTTTTACTTGAATATCAAGATACCGCTTTATAAAGCATTTTATGCTAAGTCAGGTAGTATTTGTCTATGTTGATATATAGTTAGTAAAGAAGTGTTATTAATCCAGTTAGTGAGCCATGGATGACAGATAACATGCATATTTTCTTAACAAATTAAAGTTGTCGGATTATCAAAAAAGATTACGCAAATGTCAGTCAGAGTATACAATGGTAATTGAGTATTCCTCTAGCTATCGCCATGGAAAGGAGTTATGTATATTTGTTGGCTCGACAAGTTGTTGTCGCGATTCATGCAACTATATGAGATTAGTAAGGTTATGGGCGTTATGGTTTACCGTTTGAAAATGAATATCAGGGCTGACATATGTATATGACATAATTCACATATCGTGGTTATGGACGTATATTCCTAATCCTGTTATATTAGTATGCCTCAAAAAAATTTCGTTGCAGACAGTTTCAGTTTATGTTGTGGAACCGATGGATGTTCTTAATCGTCTAGAGTAAATTCTCTGGAACAAGAATATTCTGTTAGTGTCAGTGTTTGTGTTTGTACAGAAATCATACAGTAAATGTGAAAGGATCCAATCCCGATTCAATTACCTAAACCGGAATCAAACCCTTTCGAAAACACGAACCAACAAAAAAATTTCAAAATTTCGGCAGAGTTTCGTTACTAGCGTGGAATTACTATAACCTGCACGCGGAAATTAACACTTCATCCTATGCCACAAAAAGCAAACCGTGGGCACCAATCCCATCCGGATTTCTCAACATCAATATAATCAACAAACAGTAAACATACTGTACTATGTATATATGTATATCCGTGAAAATCCGCACAACATGTATCAGAATGTATCAGAGCGACCTCTAGAGTAAAATATATACAATATGTACATCAGTAGGTGAAACAAGAACCTACTGGAAAACACAGGTGACTCTGATCACTAGCCTCCAAACCGCGACGTGAAACACCAAACCTGAACTGCAAACTGGGCACGGAAAATCGAAAAGCCTAGGGGAAAGACAATAAACACGTTAGAGTGAGTGGACGAAAATAAATGTCTTTCACCAAGTATATATGTTATAAAAACATATGCGAATCGAAAGTATAAACAATCAAATGGTACACGAGAGAGACTCTAACTCCTCACGCGTACAGAGCATGTATATACATCACACGGGGCCACACGTGGACACATAACAACGTATAAATAATAATCACGTAACACATGCTCAATATAAACATAATCTCGTACGAAAACTCATATTCGTAAAACCATAATCATACTGCATATTCAAGCTCATAAAACGTATATAAAGGACTCGCAACAATTCCGTGAAAATAAACTGTCCACTCACAGACTCGCGTAACGCGCACTCGCGCTAATCTCGTGGTCCGGCGGAAGATCCCTCGCCTGAAGCACGATCACGATCCTGATCTCGATCTCCTGAATATCCACAAAACGTAACTAATCAATAACATAATCCACAACACTGTACTGATGCACGGAAACCGACCGTTCCCGGAAATACGAAATACGGTACAAAATATATAACAGAAATCTTGAAATCCCCACTCGAAATCTCGACTGAAAATCGGCAAACCAAATCAACCCGAAAACCTCCGTACGATAACCAGGGCGCGATTACGAGAAAAACGACATTAAAATCGTCAAAATCTGAAAAGTCAACTTTTGGCCGGAGCTCCGCCGTTGACCGCCGCCGCCGCCGGCGGCTTGCCGTCAACGGTGGAATTCCACGGCCAAAACTTCCAGATTACAAGATCATGACCTCCCAAACACAATTCTCTTCTGTCACTAAGCTCAATTCCCACTCTAACCCTTCCAAAATCAAGCAAAACCGAGCACAATTCCTCACCGGAAAATCCAATCGGGTTTGAGCCAAACCACCACCAAAACTGAAATAAAACATATGGGGAGCATCCTTGGGGCAAGGCGAGGTGAAGCCCTCACCCCACCGCCACCAACGGTCACCGGAAAACCTCCCCCCAATTAGGGCGAATTCCTGCAACCAAACCCGAATCGGGTTCACCCAAACTCAAACCAATTCTCCTCAAACCCATCACCACTCAACTCAAAATCATGCAAGGAATCTAGCTGTACCTGTCTCGTGGCCGGAGTTGGCCGGAATTAGGTCGCCGGACGATGACTTCCCAAACGGGAAACTTTCCCTTTCGGGCTACTGGTCCACTTTCCAATTTTGGAAAGTCAATGACTGGTCAATGCAATTTCCTGTTTTTGCGACTATTTCTCGACTTTTCGATATTTATACTCGTCCCTCGGGTCGATCAACGGTCCGGAATGAATATACGATGTGATTCGGATAAGCTCGAAACAATCGGATAAACTCGTCGGAACCAGAAACTTCAAATAATCATAAAATATTCCTCGATTATCGGAAAAATCTTCCGAAACCACCGACGAGCTTGAAATCACGTACTCCACAATTTCCGTGAAAACACCCAACTCAAATTCTCGACTGAAAACATAGTCGCGAATCGAATCAACAAACCACACAATATCGTAAAACTGCGACTATAACCAAATCTCGAGAATCGTGCCAAACACACATCTGATTCTGGTTCGGGTCGTCACAAATCTACCCCCCTTAAAGAAATTTCGACCTCGAAATTTACGTACCTGTCAGGTGAACAGATGAGGATACTGCTCCCGCATACGCTGCTCGGTCTCCCAAGTGGCCTCCTCAATCGAATGGTTCTGCCACAGGACCTTCACCAGCGGAATCACACGGTGTCTCAACTCCTGCTCACGTCGATCGAGAATCTGTACTGGCTCCTCAACATACGATAAATCCTCTCTGATCGGCAACTGCTGTGGGGCTATCACATGTGAAGGGTCTGAGATGTACTTCCGCAACATCGAAACATGGAAGACATCATGCACACGAGCCATCTCAGCCGGTAACTCAAGTCTGTAAGCAACAGCTCCAACCCTCTCCGTAATCTCATACGGACCAATGTACCGCGGTCGAAGCTTGCCACGCTTCCCGAAACGCACTACTCCCCTCCACGGAGATAGTTTCAGGAAGACCCAATCACCAACCTCGAACTCTAAACTCTTCCTCCTCACATCCGCGTAACTCTTCTGCCGATCCTGGGAAATCTTCAGTCGATCCCGAATAACCTGAATGTCCTCCATCGTGGTTCTCACCAAATCAGGACCAATGAGCCAACGCTCGCCCACCTCACTCCAACACAATGGAGTGCGACACTTCTTCCCGTACAGAGCCTCGTACGGTGCCATCTCAATACTGGCCTGATAGCTGTTGTTGTAGGCGAACTCGATCAAGTGCAACTGCTGATCCTAGTTTCCACGAAACTGCAACACACACGATCTCAGCATATCCTCAAGAGTCTGAATGGTCCGTTCGGACTGCCCGTCAGTCTGAGGATGAAAAGCTGTACTAAACCGTAATTTCGTGCCCAACGCTCGCTGTAAAGCCTGCCAAAACTCAGAGGTGAACTGACTATCACGGTCAGAAACAATGAACACAGGCACTCCGTGCAAGCGAACAATCTCCGATAAGTACAACTTAGCCAATCTGCCCACTGAAATCTTCCCTAGAAGTGCAAGAAAGTATGCGGATTTCTTCAATCGATCAATGATAACCCAAATGCCAGTGTTGCCCGCCGAAGTACGCGGCAACTGATAAACGAAATCCATCGTGATATGCTCCCACTTCCAAACCGGAATCTCAAGTGGCTGTAGTTTCCCTGCAGGTTTCTACCTCTCCACCTTCACCTGCTGACAAATCAAACACCGACTCACGTACGCGGCAATCTCCCGCTTCATGTTGCGCCACCAACAGTACGCTCGAAGTGTACGAAACATCTTCGTACCTCCGGGATGCATCGCATACGCTGAACTGTGGGCCTCATCCATAATCTCCTTCTTCAAGTCCTCGTCCCTGGGTACACATAATCTACCCCTGAACAACAACGTACCGTCGTCGCTCAAACGGAACTCTGTAGGCACACCATTCTGAATCATGGTCTTCTTGCCCAGCAAGTAAGGATTTGAATCCTGTGCCTACCGTACCTGATCAACCAGTACCGGCCGAACCTGGAAACTGGCCAACAAAGCTCCATCATCATCATAACCAAATACAGCACCTGTAGCTCGAAGCTCAGCTAACATCGATACTCTGGCTACACACATGTGAAACAATGAAACTCCAGATTTCCGACAAAGCGCATCTGCCACAACGTTGGCCTTCCCCGGATGGTACTCAAACGTGCAATCATAATCATTGATCAACTCCATCCATCGGCGCTGCCTCATGTTCAGATCCGGCTGTGTCCGCAAGTAGGTGAGACTCTTGTGATCAGTGAAAATCTTACACTGAGCACCATACAGATAATGTCTCCAACTCTTCAATGCTAAAACAATAGCGGCTAACTCCAAATCATGCGTCGGATAGTTGACCTCGTGCGGTTTCAGCTGTCTGGAACCATATGCCACGACTCTACCATGCTGCATCAACACACAGCCAAGGCCCAACTTCGATGCATCAATGTACACAACAAACTCACCACTGTCGTCTGGCAATGTCAGAACAGGTGCGGTAGTCAATCTCTCATTCAGGAGCAAATAACTCTCCTCGCACGCATCAGACCACTCAAACTTGACGCCCTTCTTCGTCAATCTGGTCAGTGGTGTAGCTATCCGGGAGAAATCCTGTACAAATCGTCGATAATAGCCTGCTAACCCCAAGAAACTGCGGATCTCCGGTACAGTAGTGGGTCGACTCCAATTCAGCACGGCCTCGATTTTGTCAGGATCAACACTAACTCCCTCGGCCGAAATCACGTGGCCCAGAAACTTCACACTATCCAACCAGAACTCACACTTGCTAAACTTTGCAAACAGCTGATGATCCCGCAAAGTCCGCAACACCGCTCGCAAGTACTTCTTGTGCTGGCCCACACTCCTCGAGTATATCAAAATATCATCAATGAATACTATCACAAACTTGTCCAGGAATCGTCGAAACACCTGATTCATCAAGTCCATGAAAGTTGCGGGGGCGTTGGTCAACCCAAACGGCATAACCAAAAACTCATAGTGTCCATACCGCGTCCTGAATGCCGTCCTAGCCACATCTGAATCCCGGATCCTCAACTGATGATACCCGGATCGAAGATCAATCTTCGAAAAGACTGCTGCTCCCTTCAGCTGATCGAACAAGTCGTCAATCCGCGGCAACGGATACTTGTTCCTCACTGTAATCTGATTCAGCTTCTAATAGTCGATGCACAAACGCATGGACCCGTCCTTCTTCCGCACAAACAACACTAGAGCACCCCACGGAGAAACACTCGGTCGAATGAATCCCTTCTCTAACAACTCCTGAAGATGAATCTGCAACTCCCTCAACTCTGCAGGAGCCATCCGGTACGGTGTCTGGGAAATCGGTCCACTACCCGGCAATAACTCAATGGTAAAATCAATCTCCCGTACAGGGGGTATACCAGGTAACTCTGCTGGAAACACATCCGGAAACTCAGACACAACCTCAATACTCCCAAGATCTGGCACTGCAGCTGTAGTATCCACAACATAGGCTAAGTAAGCAACACAACCCTTCTTCATCAACCGATCTGCCCTCATCGCGGAAATCAAACATGGTAGGGAAGTGTTCTTCTCGCCACGAAACAGTATCTCAGGTAACCCTGGTCGTCGAAACGCGACCTCCTTCCTGTGGCAATCAAACATGGCCCAGTGCGACTCCAAAAAGTCCATACCCAATATCAGATCAAAATCCACAATATCAAGCAGTAACAGATCAGCGGATAAACCATGGCCATCGATAAACACCTCACAATCTCGGTAAACCCAACCGATGCTCACAACCTCACCTGACGGATACAACACTCTCCACAACCCCGGAAGTGGAGATGCAGGTACCGTAGCCAATGATGATAGTCTAAATGATATGAATGAATGTGTGGCACCTGGATCCAGTAATGCAACTACAGGAATACCAAAAACATGTAACGTACCGATAACGACCTCCGGTGATGCTCTGCCCTCACGTAGAGTCATAGCATGAACCCTCGCCTGTCCGGCTGGTCGTCCTCGCTGGCCCTGTCCCTGCTGCCTGCCCTGGCCTGCAAACTGTGCTGGTCGAGTTCCCGTAGTGGCACCTCGCTCAACTCCCGAACTCTGAGCTGCCTGATCACCAGCATACAACTGAGGACACTCCCTCGAAAAGTGGCCCACCTGGCCACAACGATAACAAGCACCAGGACCCCGCTGACATGGACCCAAATGATACCTATTGCAGAGGTTGCACAAAGGGTAGTCTCTCGGAACAGGAAATGTACCACCAGTACGCCGAGGATAACTAGAGCCGCTGGAACCTCCACTATCCTGTGGCCGCTGTGGTCGATCTCTCCCCCATCCTGGCCTCCGTCTAGGTACACTAGCTGGTGGTCGATATGACCCACCGCCCGAAGATGAAGCTGAATCGGAAGTATCAGAACTCTGCCTCTTTGAAGGCCCCTGACTCGGTCCACCTTCCTCAACTCGCCTCAGCTGGTACCTCTGCTGTCTTTCCTGCTCAATATCTTCGCCTCGGAGAGCTGCACTAACAAACTCATCAAATTTTTTCCGAGGCATCGTAGTCAGTGTCGCCTTGATGTTCAGATTCAGTCCCAGCTCAAACCTACGACACTTGGCTTCCTTTGTAGCCACCATATCCCGCGCAAAACGAGACAATCGAGTAAACCGATCCCGATACTCAAGTACAGACAAACTGCCCTGCCTCAAGTTCATAAATTCCTCGTACTTGCGTTGCTGGGTAGCCTGATTAAAATACCTCCGCATAAACAGATCACGAAACAATGTCCACGGAGTATCCACAGGAACTCTGTCAGTGCTAACCCACCAAAAGTATGCATCACCCTCAAGTAAACCAACTGCGGCTACTGTCATCTGCTCAGGTGTAAACTGCAGACGCTCACACACACGCTCAATCTGAACCAACCATGCCTCGCATATCTCTGGATCAACTGAACCCGAAAACACAGTAGCACCCGCAGTGCGAGCCTTGACCACAGGGTCAAAACGCTCTTCCAAACGCAGCACTCGCATCAGCAAGTCGCGCGTTCGGCGATCCTCATCAGGATCATCATCCCGATCAACACGGGGACCACGTCGAGGAGGCATCCTACTGATACAAGACAAGCATTAGGCACAAGCAGAAAGAACGCAATCATGAAACCGCAGATATTTGAGGACATACAACACCCGAAGTATTGATGAGTACCGCTGGCCAGTCGGGTCATCACTCCAGTCATGCTGTATCAACTCAAATACCCTAAGCGTCACAACTACAAGAGTCTACAGAATCTGACAACCTAATGCTCTGATACCAAGCTGAAAGGACCCAATCCCGATTCAATTACCTAAACCGGAATCAAACCCTTTCGAAAACACGAACCAACAAAAAAATTTCAAAATTTCGGCAGAGTTTCGTTACTAGCGTGGAATTACCATAACCTGCACGCGGAAATTAACACTTCATCCTATGCCACAAAAAGCAAACCGTGGGCACCAATCCCATCCGGATTTCTCAACATCAATATAATCAACAAACAGTAAACATACTGTACTATGTATATATGTATATCCGTGAAAATCCGCACAACATGTATCAGAATGTATCAGAACGACCTCTAGAGTAAAATATATACAATATGCGACCAAGTATATATGTTATAAAAACATATGCGAGTCGAAAGTATAAACAATCAAATGGTACACGAGGGAGACTCTAACTCCTCACGCGTCCGGGTACACGAGGGAGACTCTAACTCCTCACGTATACGTACACGAGGGAGACTCTAACTCCTCACGCGTACAGAGCATGTGTATACATCACACGGGGCCACACGTGGACACATAACAACGTATAAATAATAATCACGTAACACATGCTCAATATAAACATAATCTCGTACGAAAACTCATATTCGTAAAACCATAATCATACTGCATATTCAAGCTCATAAAACGTATATAAAGGACTCGCAACAATTCCGTGAAAATAAACTGTCCACTCACAGACTCGCGTAACGTGCACTCGCGCTAATCTCGTGGTCCGGCGGAAGATCCCTCGCCTGAAGCACGATCACGATCCCGATCTCGATCTCCTGAATATCCACAAAACGTAACTGATCAATAACATAATCCACAACACTGTACTGATGCACGGAAACCGACCGTTCCCGGAAAAACGAAATACGGTACAAAATATATAACAAAAATCCCGAAATCCCCACTCGAAATCTCGACTGAAAATCGGCTAACCAAATCAACCCGAAAACCTCCGTACGATAACCAGGGCGCGATTACGAGAAAAACGACATTAAAATCGTCAAAATTTGAAAAGTCAACTTTTGGCCGGAGCTCCGTCGTTGACCGCCGCCGCCGCCGCCGCCGCGCCGTCAACGGTGGAATTCCACGGCCAAAACTTCCAGATTACAAGATCATGACCTCCCAAACACAATTCTCTTCTGTCACTAAGCTCAATTCCCACTCTAACCCTTCCAAAATCAAGCAAAACCGAGCACAATTCCTCACCGGAAAATCCAATCGGGTTTGAGCCAAACCACCACCAAAACTGAAATAAAACATATGGGGAGCATCCTTGGGGCAAGGCGAGGTGAAGCCCTCACCCCACCGCCACCAACGGTCACCGGAAAACCTCCCCCCAATTAGGGCGAATTCCGGCAACCAAACCCGAATCAGGTTCACCCAAACTCAAACCAATTCTCCTCAAACCCATCACCACTCAACTCGAAATCATGCAAGGAATCTAGCTGTACCTGTCTCGTGGCCGGAGGTGGCCGGAATTAGGTCGCCGGACGATGACTTCCCAAACGGGAAACTTTCCCTTTCGGGCTACTGGTCCACTTTCCAATTTTGGAAAGTCAATGACTGGTCAATGCAATTCCGTGTTTTTGCGACTATTTCTCGACTTTTCAATATTTATACTCGTCCCTCGGGTCGATCAACGGTCTGGAATGAATATACGATGTGATTCGGATAAGCTCGAAACAATCGGATAAACTCGTCGGAACCAGAAACTTCGAATAATCATAAAATATTCCTCGATTATCGGAAAAATCTTCCGAAACCGTCCACGAGCTTGAAATCACGTAATCTACAATTTCCGTGAAAACACCCAACTCAAATTCTCGACTGAAAACATAGTCGCGAATCGAATCGACAAACCACACAATATCGTAAAACTGCGACTATAACCAAATCTCGAGAATCGTGCCAAACACACATCTGATTCTGGTTCGGGTCGTCACAAAATGTAGCCACGTAGCAGCCAGAATAGTTTGTGTGAGCAATAACTTCGTTCTCCTATCATGTATGTAAATTTTGAGGATGAAATTTTTGTAAGGGGGTGGATTGTAACAACCCGAACCAAAATCTACGTATAAATCAACACGAAATAGAATTATCTCGAATTAGTGGTATGGCGTGGGTTACTAACGACTTTTTCATCAAGCAAGAATTTGTGTTGACTTCCTTCATGAGAATTGTAGAGTATTTAATTCCGAGCTCATGTGAATTTTCGGAGAATTTTTTGGATAAGAGAACTATGTTTTAACGAATTTTGAAATCAGTAGGTGCAAATATTTAACCGTGTTATTTTTATTGTTGATTTAATCGTGACCGTCCGATTTTAATCAGATTGAATTGTAGTCGTTAATTTGGGCTGGTATGTGTATGAGTATGGATACGGTATAAATATGATTAATCATGGGTTGACAAAGTTTTCATTTCGACAAAGTTTTATGTCGTTTCGCTCGTTTTTGCATGCACAAACGCAATTGTGAGGTCCATATTCAGTTAAGCTTGTTAAATTTAGGCGAGTATTTAATAGGATAATTATCAGTTTAATTCACGACAATATTTAAGGACGCTTTGATTATCCATTTAATTGCAAGTCTTTTGATATTTGAGATTTGTTTGCGACTGTTAAAAAGTGAGGGATTACAGGGAATTGAATTCAGATTTTGTTGAGTTAGTAATTGAACCAAAATTACTTTATTCGAGTATACAAGATTCTCGATGTTATTACTCACCAGATTACGATCTCAGTTATTTAGTTTGAACCCCGATGATCAGATTTTTTTTTTAATCATGATTTCAGGATCTTGAGTTAGCGGGTGTATCAGATGAATAATTGTGCTGATCGACAGGTTTCAACTTCGTAATTATCCCGGCAAAATGCTGTGAGTGGATATTTTATTTTTATTGTCGGTTTGCGATTCTATATTATGTATTTTACAATTATGCATTTTACGGTTATGCATTTATAGTTATGAATTTTCAGTTGGAGGCATATGCATGATTTGATTTACATTGAGCATATATAGTCATAGTGTTGCATCGATGCACTAGCTTCTCGGCTGATCCCCGAGATGCTCCAGAAGTGTCCGAGAGGGACCCTGCGTTTTACAAAAGTGTCCGAGAGGGAACCCGTGATTTACTCGGCACCCAGGAGGGCCAGTAAACCTGACCTGGGCAGTATTTGGACTTGTGGTCAAATGACCCGAGTCGTAGCCTCCACATATTTTACGGTACCCAGGTGTACCGGGATGATCATATTTTCAGACTTGCATTATTTTTAGGTACATTATATATGAAAGGCATATTATTTACAGTTTCAGTTAAAAAGTGAAATATTATTTTCGTCCACTCACTTTAACAGCTTTTATGATTTTATGCGCCTTTTTTCTGGGCTTTTTCTATTTTATTTGCCCAGATTGCAGTGTGTATCATGAGGGTACTGGATGTTGTCGAGGGCACTGAGTTCACCAGTCAATTCGTTCAGCAGTAGGTCCCAGCTCGCTGTCAGTATGTCTCTTATGTTATTGAAGTCACTCTGGATACTAGTTCAGTAGTTTTGTCTTGGTGAGACTCTTGTGAATAGGTTGTCACTCGAATAGTAGTCGAGTTGAGTTTCTTTATATGTGAATCAGTGTATTTACTGGAAGTATGTTTTTCAATTCATATTAATGTATCAGGTTTGATTTCCGTTTTATGTTTAGAAATTCGGATGGACATCGGTGGTCCACGGTATTGTTTGTGGGTTTATCTGTGAAGTGTCAGTTTTTCTTGCAGGTTTTTGGATGTCTCTTTTACAAGGGAAGTTATGTCAAAATTTTCATAGAAACTCGTAGATTTGGGTCAGTCGTTAGGGCTTGATTCTAGATTACTAGTTAATCTAGGATCGAGTCCTTTCAATATTGTATGGTTTTGCAGACAACTCGGACAGTGTAAAGGATTTGTGAAAAATAAAACTACTCTGCATTGCTCCATAGCAGAGACATACCTAATGCATGAGTGTGTTACTTACTACAATAGGTACCTCATGGATCCAGTCCAGACCACCGCCTCCAATCCAAATGCCTGCATCAATCTTTCAGGTAGAACAGATGTTTTACTACCGTTTAGAGGAGTATTAAAGGAAAGATTAACTAGAGAAGAACTTATAGAATCGCATTGGGTAGTGTTGCGAGATTGTGATGAGGTCGAGGATTACATGAAGATCTACAGGGTGAATATTCAGGCAGCCAAACTGGACAAGAGTTCTGTCTGGGTTGAAAAAGTGCTTAAGAAGAAATTCCTTGATTATTTTCTCCAATAGGTATGTATATTTAATTAATTTAAAGTATGCCCACATATTGGTATATGATTAATTATTTTTTAAATTGAGAAATTCGGATGGGAATAGGTGTCCACGGTAAATTGAATGACATTTGGTGTTTGCTTATACGAAGTGTTTTGCCTTAGTTTGTGCATGCAGGTTTTTGGTTTTCTTTATTTTTAGAGGAAACTATGTCAAATGTTGGTACAAATTAAATATACATTCATATATATTGATGTACAAAAATCTGATAACCACAGGGGGTGGTGGTCATGGAAAAAGTACTTGTTGGCCCATAAGTCGGTTAAACACTATATTTACCCCGAATGTTTTGTGAACGGTGTAAAGATTCATTCATTGGCCTGATATGAAGGAAGAAGAACACAAAATAGTGGGATCGCGGTTGGGGAAGGCGATGTTGTCTATTACGGGGTTCTTGTTAATGTTGTTAAGCTACTTTACGAGAATGATAACAACATTTTTCTATTCAAATACAAATGGTTCAAGCGTACCAAGGAAGATATGGGCTTTTTATCAATCGATACAAACTCAATCTGGTATGAGGATGAGTCATTTGCTCTTGCACCTTAGTTAGGCAAGTGTTTTATCTGGATAATCCGAAAGCTAGTGAAGGCTGAAAAAATAGTAAACCATATATCTCACCGAGAAATATGGAGTGCTAAGCACATAGAGACAATGCATATTAAGAGCCTAATATTTTTGTCATCCTCGACATAATGAAACAGGTTCAGCCTAACGAACACTTACACATGCCTGATAAAGCCATAGATCTTACTCAAGAGAAGATTAGAGAGTTAAAGAAGACTGCCACTGAAGAGGAACCGAAGGATGACGACGATGAAGTCGGATACGATTTAGACGATGTAGAGTATGATGATGAGGAGCAATCAGATGATAGTAAGGAGGATGATTCAAATGATGATTGATATGAGGATAACTATTATATTAGAAATTAATTAATTAATGTCACTATATTTATAATTATATAATTTTAAAGAGGTTTATATTATTGAATTAATTGCAAGATATTCGATCTTTCTTGAATTCTCAAACATCTAAGGGCTACCTTAAGCAGCCGCACCAGAGAGAATGCCTGCCAGACATGGCATGGTCTTCGATCTCGAACCAGACTTCATCTTTAGGGCTTCCAAGAAGAAGGGTTACATCCCACTCTCCTTTTACCTGAAGACTTACATATTAAATGGTGATGAATTTATCTAACAGTTTTTTTTTTCGAATTCGATTCCGTTAATATGGATATATAGACATCCGAAAACATACATTATTCAATATTAGTAGATGGCATGGTTAACGGGTATTAAGTCATCAATCTAGTTGTTAATTAAATCAAATTTCAAGCATATTAAATGTAATTGATATATAAAGTTTCGACGTATTAGAAAATGTCCGTCACGTCGGATCCAAACGGTTTTATGATTATTAATATATATAATCGTTTCTGTCTTTTAAACTTTACTTTGTTGATATTCACAAAATGAACTGTATCGATCGAAATACCAAACTCCACCGAATTTGCGGCATTTTTTTCCACTATTACATAACCTTAATGATTAAATTTGATGGCTAATTTCTCCACATTTCCGGCGGGTTGGGTCGGGTGGCGTGGGTCTATCTTTACCAAATCGGTCGAGCACCGACGTGAAAAATGGGTTAAGAGTTTCTGGAAAAACTCTTATTTAAACCCTAAGCAGCTCTTAAGATCCAACGGCCCAGATTCAATCTTAGCCAAAATCAACGGCTGAGATCAAACCGCCACCAAGTTAATTTCTTTATAAATCTACTCGCTCTCAAACTTCAAAAACTCGTAAAAATTAGCTCAGGTATCTGAAAATTTCACCGAAAATTCTCACGGGGTCAAAATAAATTATCTACAATTCTCAAGAATAAACTTAAATCAAATTCTAAAAAAAATAAAAAAATTATTTAATGATATAACACTTACGACTAATATATTCACTATAAAGCTAATACGAGTTAATAATTACGTTATTTTGGTTGGAGTTGTTACAAAAAAAAATTGAGTTATAGTTGACAAACATCTTTCCTTAAAGAACGGAAAAACAATAATTATAGTTATGAGATGATGTAACTGTAAACGTCAGTTATTCCATATCATTTTGTATATCTAGCTATGATCGAAACAATCGATCTTCCAATTCTTATCAAGGACTTCTATCATGATTTGGAGCAGGTAATGTTTTACGTTTTGAGAAAAGAAGAAGGTGAAAGCTGGCTAGAATTCTCCGGAATGACTACAAATTATATGCGAAATTCTTTCTAATATGCAAGTTATTAATTTAAATTTTAAAAATATAAAAAGCATTTATCAAAACATGCATGCCGCACTGACTCTTTAAAAAAATTGTGATCGTTATTAGAGCAACTCAAACCATGAAATAGTCACCTGGAGGAGTTGAAGTTTTGTTGGCTCCTCTTTATTATTATTTTTCATTTAAATCCAACTCTACGAACCAATAACTCAACTAGGTTCTACCCACGCCAGGCGCGGCTTCCCAAAGAAATGAAATTGCAAGTTTAAAAATTGTGCAGTATGAAATAAAAAATGTAGATGATTTTCATTATTCATTAACATTAAGATCGACTTAACAGAAAGATACAAAATAATATTACGATATATGTAGTTTCGAGTGGAGTTTTTGTACCACAATAAAAGACTCAACTTTTTCGAAAGCACAAAAACTACATTAAAATGTTCTATAATGACACGTTATGAAAAGTTAGTAGATATATATTACATTATAAACATTTAATCATAATACATATAAAACGTATAATACAATCAAAATCTTGATTAGTCCCCCATTGACTCTGTAGCGAACACAAAGAGAAAAATCACACAATTTACAATCATGTAGTACCCACAACAGCTATTAATTGTAAAATGACACAATAATAATAAGTGTCATTTACTCATAATATACACAGAGAACCCAGTTCAAGTTTTAGTACAGAGAACTATAAATGGCATTTAGAAAACATACTGGGTTGAATCTCCAATCATCCATGGAGACTGCTAGCACGCATTTGGAGGCATCCAGGTCTCCCCATCTCTCAACCATCTTAGCAGGCCTACCCTACTTACTCCAAGTTTCAGTAACTATTGACCACCAAAATAAAAAATTTTTGTCTTTAAGATTGATTTACTTGAATTAGCAGCTGATGGGTTTCATTAATTACAAAAGTGGAGACTGTACCTTTTATGAGATCAAGCTTGTGGAATGTTAAGGCTCGGAGAGAAGGGCAGCCTGGGCACTCAAGCGTGGTGGTGCGAGACATGTTGGCGACTCTGTTTTGGTTCAAACACGGTGACGAAATAGAGTTTACATCGATAATCCAAGTTGTAGCAAACATTTATACTATCTTTGATTTGCTTCTCACAGTCCGTAAACTCTCTATACATCGCCTAAACCTGCCCATCAAACATTAAAAAAAAACAATTTAATAATCAAATAGGGCACCAGTATTTATCAAAATCAATCAAAACTTCAACACGAATATTCATTGAAAACCACATAGGTATACCAAACAACACGAATATCCATTCAACTATTTGACAATGCATATGATTAATCGTTAAAGACCCAATATGAATATGATACCTTGCAATTAACTATTTGACAATGATGATGGTAATCATAAACATAACAATTTTTTATGTACTACACTAATTTTTTGTTGACAAATGATGATTTCCTGGGGTCTTAAATCAATTTGATAACACCCTTATATATGTACTGCCCATCCACATATATCGCTAATGTTTTGACCACTAATTAGTAATGAACTAATGATTATTATGGTTATATAAAAAGTGAGACTACTTTTCTATGACTATTTTTGATTAGAAGGGATGATAATATACATAGAACAACAACAAATTATAGATAAGATCCAATCTGAACAAAGAAAACTAGCAAATGGATAAGGGTTTAATTCAATCATATATCCCTTTTAGTTTTACGTAGTCTACACAAATTGTGCTTTATAAATTTTCCAAATTGCATTAAAAAGAAAACTAAGATACTGCTCACCTCAAACTGAAAAAAATGATTCAACTGAACGCAGATCGTGAGAGATCCATATCAAGAGATCGAAAAAGTCACAGGAATGCACGATCAATCGGAATCAGTTGCTACAGGGGAATCCAAAGATCGAAAAAGTCAAAGGTGGCAACGTTAACATAAGAAAAACAAAATCGAAAAAACTTACCCGGAAGAATGGATTTTGAGAGGATGGTAATATCAGAGAAATTGAAAATCGCAAGAGAGATGGACGTTTAAATATGCAAGGAGACAGAGATAGAGCGTTGTTATGTGAGAGGCTGAGAGATAAGGTTGGGAACTTTGGGATATGTGGGAGATGCAAGGAGGGAGGGAGCGAGGGAGCGAGGGAGCGAGGGAGGGAGGGAGGGGGAGGGAGCGAGGGAGGGAGGGAGCGAGGGAGAGAGAGAGAGGGAGAGAGAGAGAGAGAGAGAGAGAGAGAGAGTGTGTGTGTTAGTAGCTGGCATGCATGCATCGGTGTAAGTAACAGTGTCTTTGTACAGTTGACGGAAATTATTATAGTAAATAAATTTGTCAAAAATTATAAGGCAAATTAAATAATTTAACACTTCATTAGTAATGTGTTTTTGAAAAAAAATTAGTTAATCAAATAAGAAAACTGAAAACATATGCAATTATTAATGTTAATTATAAATTGTATTTATAAATTAATTGCCAGCTAATAAGTAGTTACAAAATTAAGAGGTATCTAGCTAGTGGCCGTTGCAACTCCACTTGGGACTTAAGAGTGTGGGGATAAAGCATTTTATTTTGTACTCGAAGTGCCAAAAATAGGGGAAGTGTCATAAGGAGTACGTACATAAGTACATAATTGAACCCTTTGCCTTCTGACAGGTCCTTGGAGCGACCAAGAGACGTAGTTTATCGCTAGGAGTGGTACGGCGGTGGCTTTTGTCGATGACAGAATCATTGAGAATGTTGAGTTTGTTGAGAATTTTGACGTCGTTATTGTTAGATGTGATTGGTGCGGTACTTACCCAACTAAGGTGGCTGCGATGGTAGGGAACTTAGCTTGCTCTCCTTGTGTTCACTTTGCTAGCGCTGGGAGATTGTCGTAGGCGACTTCGAACGCCTGACGACTGCCTCAAAGGCGATGACATGTGCAGATAGGCTCTGGTGAAAATGGAGGAGACACTAGGAATCAGGTTGGCGTTAAGTCGAAGGCCACCGCGAGCAACACTGAGCGGTGCGTCAACTACATGTGACGTTGATGCTTAGTTGATGGCGACTAGCCGAGAGAGGAAGTGGCTCGGGTATATGACTGACCAGATTGATGAACCTGGATCGAGGACGAGATGACGACGGAGAAGGAGGATCCTCGCTAGAGATCCTAGCCTAGACGTCATAGTCGGTGGGCTATTCTGGCGAGAATCAATAGGTGCCAATTCTGGGCAATAAGGTGGTGGCTAGCTTGCACTTGTGGGCTACTTGTGACTGTGTGGGGCCCACTTTTATTATTGTGCTTATGCACTTGTGGGCTACTTGTAAAATCTTGTATTTTTAAATAGACTTTCGAAGTAGATACTAGAAGGTAGGCATAACCATGAGTTCATAGTATTTTTTATTATATATTTTGGACTACCGAAATAGTTTTTACAATTTTTAAAAGTTATATTGAATTATTTTGTATAAGGTATATTCATGTGTCGTTATGGCAGCATGTGATTGGCTAGTATGAGATTTATTTGAGCTTGTAGAGTGTATCGGTTGCAAGCTAAATTGTGAGGAAGAAGTGTAAGGAGGTTGTTGACATAAGTTAATTTGTGAAGAGAAAGAGTTGGTTCATGGAGGTGGCAAGTGATTTGAATTCAAGCGAAAGGAGATAAGTATAAGAGGTTGCCAAAATGCCAGTAAGGGGAAAGAGAGAATTAAATCAATTCATACTTAGTATCTCATCCTGAGAATTTTCTTTTTATGATTTATTTAAGATTAAACAAGAAAGATAGTTAGTTTTTACCGTCGGTAATTATCGATGGCCTTCCTATCAGAATTTTATTGATTAAGTTTTTCGAGAAATTTCTTTGGGAAAAGTCGTAGAGTTTATCGAGACGAGTTTGTGGCCATGTCAAGTATTAAAATTGGAGTTACGATGAAGAAGTTATGGTCAAAGAAAGTTTTGTACGATTTTACGAATTTAAATTAGTCATAACTTGTATATATAGGACTTACCAGAAAGGGAAAGTAAAAAACTTTCTATTTTCGGTCAACCTCAATTCTCTCTCCTATCTCTCGCACCCTCTCTCTCTTTCTCTTCTCGTCGGCTTCGCCGGCGATGAATCTCGACTGGCCATCAAGTTCGTCGATCTAGGTTTCAAAATGACCACCATGACCTCCGCTATCATTTCTCCGTAATCCCTGCATCTATTAGTTGTGGTTTTAGTTGGATATTCTAAAAGATTGTTCGAAAATCTTTGAACACTAGAATTTCAGGTCGTTTCTTTCTTGGTCAAATCAACCGACGAGAAGCATTGTTCTTTGAAGATCTCATCACCACGAAGCTAACCATATGTAGATGGCTCTCCAATTCTAACCGAGGAGGAAGAATCGATGATTTAAAGACTTTGGTGTTCTTGGCTCTAAAATGAAAGCCTGTGGGTTATGGTTAGAACTGGATTTTGGTGTAGTTGAGAAAGTTGTTGTTAGGTTGATTTTGCATAGGTTGATGTTTGGGTTACCGGAAATAGTCACCTGCGCCGGCAATGGTTCACGGCGGTGCATCTGGCAATGGAATTTTGGCATAATTTCTATATTGTTTGCTTATAATTATCTACCGATTGTAATAAAGAAGTTATTAAATTGATTTGGACATAGCTGATTAAGACGTGTGGTTAATCATATATTAATCTTAACGATTATACAATAGTATTGAAAGGTTGAGTCGATCATCGATTCGACCTCAAGTCGCATAATGTTTGAGAAATATGTTGCGACTTTAAAAAGAATTCAAGAATTAGAATCCGGAATTAGATTAAAACTCGTCATTAGTTCGAAAAGTACGTTATTCGAGAATGAGAGTGTGACGACCCGGACCGGAATTGGAAAAGTAATCGGCTTAATCTACAAGTTTTACAAGTAATCGGATTTATCGTAATTAATCGGATATGCAACTTCGTTCACGACTTAATTTTCGGACACGAATTTGGTTTGGGTTTGTTCATGAGAAATGTAGAGAATTTGATTTCGAGTTCGTGAGACATTTCTAAGGATTTTTCGGATAATCAGGGAATATAGAAAGAATATTTGAAATTATCGTCGAGTTAGTCGTGTTTATCCGTTCGAGTTTGAGTTATCCGAAGTACTGATAGAGTTGAGTCACGACGTATAAATAGCTGAATAGTCGTAAAAATTATCGAAAAAATTCATTTTTGGTCGTTTGACCAGAATTGACCCGTTTGACCCGCGTTTACCCGTTGACTGAGTGGGTCGAGTTGACCCGGTGTGAATTTCGCCGTCAGACTTGACGTTTCTAGCAACCTCCGGCCACAGCTTTGGTAGGTATGGTTTCCCCTTGTAATTTGCTACTGTTTAGAACTTGATTTAGTTGAAATTGATGGAGAATTGAAGGAGAACGGAGAGCTTGAAATTGGGGAATTTCGCCGGAATCGAGTGGCGGATTCTGGCAAGATTTGGTGGCGGGGTTGTGGGGGGAAAGGTTTCCCTCAACTCCACAATGCTTTCTGGGTAATTGGATTTGAGTTTGGTTGAGGTTTGAGGTGATTGGGGACGGTGACTGGAGGAGGAATTTCGGTATGGATTTCGAGTTGATTTCCGGTGAATTACGACGGAATTGGGGGATGGTGTAGTGGAGAAAAGTATTGGGCTCGAGGAGGAAAAGAAATCAAGGCTTTCCTTGTCGGAAAATCTCTTCGGATGGTGTGGGTCAGAGTATTGAATTGTTATTTTGATCAGTGATATTTTGTGATTATTCAGGGGATCGAGATCGTACGCTTTACAAGGGATCTTCCGCCGGATCTCGAAATTAGCGCGTTGTGCTTGTCTGTGAGTGGACATTTCTTTTCACTGATTGGTTGCAAGTCCTTATTATACGTTTTACAAGCATAAGCATGCACATGTGATTATGATTTATGCGAGCATGTGCTTTATGATTATACATTTACGAATATGCATCGACGAATATATTTTTATAATTATGTATTACGAATATGTATATATATTATGTTTTATACACTTGCATGAAACGATTTATGACTTGGTTTACACAGAGTACGGTTTTAGTATATGTTGTTGTATCGATACATTGCATCCCGGCTGATCCCCGAGGATGTTTACCGGGGGACGCTGTGACCCCTGACCCGAGGCCTTTACCAGGGGGGGAGGGGTGGGCAGACCTCTGACCTGAGGCCTTTCTAGCTTGAATCACGTGTGAGTCTGGGATCCCGTGATTCGAACTGTACTAGCGCGGATGTGTCCATGAGTGACCCCGCGAGATTTTTCGATGCATGCTCTGTACGCTTGAGGGTTAGAGTTTTCCTCATGTACATTATTATTTTCATGCATTTAGACTCGCATATGTTTTTATAACATATATTATTCGGCGAAAAACATTTATTTTCGTCCACTCACTCTAACGGTTTATATGTTTTTCCCTGGGCTCTTTGTTTTCAATGCCCAGTTTGCAGTTCGGATTCTGGTGTCGCACGTCGCAGTCGGAGGCTTAGTATTCGAGCTACTTTTCTTTTTCAGTAGGTTTCTTGTTTAGCTTGCTACTGTATATTTATGTATATATATACTAGAGGTCGCTCTGAATACTCTGATGTTTATATTTTCATTTGACTTTCCCGAATTTCTGTAAAGTTACTGTTTTTACTTATTACTTTATATCATGGTGATATGATTTTGAGAAATTCGGATGGGATTGGTGCCCACAGTTTGGCTTTTATGGCATAGAATGAAGTGTGTTTTCGGGTGCAGGTTAATGGTAATTCCGCGATATAGTGAAATTCTGCCGAAATTTCTATGGTTTTTGCAAGTTCGTGTTTTCAGAAGGGTTTGATTCTGATTTAGGAAACTAAATCGGGGTTGGGTCCTTTCAGCTTGGTATCAGAGCATTAGGTTTTAGGTTTTGTAGACTTCTGTAGTTGTGATACTAAGGGTATTTGAGATTGTACAACATGTTTGGAGCGATGACCCGACTGGCCAGCGGTAACTCATCAATGCTTCGGGTGTTGTATGTTTTCAAATGTCTGAAGTTTCATGATTACGTTCTTTGTGCTTTGTGACTAATGCTTTTCTCTTATCATTAGGATGCCTCCTAGACGTGGTTCCCGTGTCAATAGGGATGTGGATCCTGATGAGGATCGCCAGACTTATGCGAGTATTATGTTTGGAGGAGCGTTTTGACCCTGTGGTCAAAGCTCGAACTGCTGGAGCGAGTATTTTCTCGGGTTCAGCTGATCCAGAGATATGTGAGGCTTGGTTGGTTCAGGTTGAACGAGTTTGTGAGCGTCTGTGTTTCACTCCTGAGCAGATGACAGTGGCAGCGATTGGTTTACTTGAGTCTGATGCTTACTTCTGGTGGGTTAGCACTGATAAAGTTCTGGTTGATACTCCATGGACATTGTTCAGAGATTTGTTTATGTGGAGATATTTCAACCAAGCTACACAGCAGCGGAAGTATGAGGAGTTCACCAACTTGAGACAGGGTAGCATGTCAGTACTTGAGCACCGGGACAGATTTACTCGCTTATCTCAATTTGCTCGTGACATGGTGACCTCAGAAGAAGCCAAGTGCCGGAGATTTGAGTTGGAACCTGAACATCAAGGGAACATTGACTACGATGCCTTGGAACAACTTTGATGAGTTTGTGAGTGCTTCACTTCGAGGCGAGGACATAGAGAAGGAGAGGCAAATGAGATTCCAGTCTCGATGATTTGAGGAGGGTGGACCGAGTCAAGGACCTTCCAAGAGGCTGAGTTCAGGCACTTCCGGATTGGCATCATCATCTGGCAGTGAACCATATAGACCATCAGTTGGTACGGCTAGACAGAGACAGAGATGGAGGAGGGATCGACCACAGAGACCGCAGTCCAGTGGAAGTTCTAGCGGATCCAGCTATCCTCGACGTACCGGTGGCACTTTTGCTTTACCGAGGGTGTATCCATTGTGTAACTTCTGCAACAGGCATCATTATGGTCCTTGTCAGCGAGGCACTACTATATGTTATCGTTGTGGCCAGGAGGGTCACTTTTCGAGGGAATGTTTCCAACCTGTTTGTGTTGGTGGACAGACAGCTCAGAGTTCAGGAGGAAATCGAGGTACTACTTCTGGAGCTCGACCAGTACAGTCTTCTGGTCAGGGTGGACAGCAGAGTCACCATCAACGTGGACGACCAGCTGGACAGGCCAGGGTTCATGTTATGTCATTGCGCGAGGGCAGAGCTTCACCGGAGGTTGTTATTGGTACGTTACATGTTTTTGGCTATCCAGTACTTACTTTACTAGATCCACGTGCTACACATTCATTCATATCATATAGATTGTCATCTTTAGCTACTATGCCTGCATCTCCACTTCCGGGGTTATGGAGGGTGTTGTATCCGTCCGGTGAGGTTGTGAGTATTAGTTGGGTGTATAGGGATTGTGAGATCTTTGTTGGAGGTTATGGGTTAGCCGCGGATTTGTTATTACTAGATATTGTCGATTTTGATGTGATTTTGGGTATGGACTTCTTGGAGACACATTGGGCTATGTTTGACTGTCACAAGAAGGAGGTTGTATTTCGACGTCCAGGTTTCCCAGAGATACTATTTCGCGGTGAGAAGAATACTTCATTGCCATGTGTGATTTCAGCGATGAAGGCGCAGCGAATGATGAAGAAGAGTTGTGTTGCATACTTAGCTCATGTTGTGGATAAAAAGGCTGTTCTACTAGACATTGGTGACATCGAGGTTGTCTCTGAGTTTCTAGATGTATTTCTGGAGGAGTTACCAGGTGTTCCTCTAGTTCGAGAAATCGATTTCACCATTGAGCTTTTACCAGGCACTGGACCTATATCTCAAGCACCGTATCGTATGGCGCCAGCGGAGTTGAAGGAGCTACAGATTCAACTTCAAGAATTGCTAGAGAAGGGTTTCATATGACCCAGTGTATCACCGTGGGGTGCTCCTATACTGTTTGTGAAGAAGAATGATGGTTCCATGCGGTTGTGTATTGATTACCGGAAGCTGAATCAGGTCACCATGAAGAACAAGTATTTGTTGCTGCGAATTGACTATTTGTTTGATCAGCTCAAGGGAGCTTCAGTCTTCTCGAAGATTGATCTCAGGTCCGGATACCATCAATTGAGGATCAGAGAGTCAGATGTGCCCAGGACAGCTTTCAGATCACGGTACGGGCATTATGAGTTCTTGGTTATGCCGTTTGGGTTAACCAATACCCCTGCAGCTTTCATGGATTTGATGAATCGAGTGTTCAGGCGGTTTCTGGACAAGTTTGTGATCGTATTCATCGACGACATCCTGATTTACTCCAGGAGTATGGGTCAGCACAAGAAGCATTTACGAGCTGTTTTGCAGACTTTGCGAGATAATCAGCTGTTTGCGAAGTTCAGCAAGTGTGAGTTTTGGTTGAATAGCGTGAAGTTTTTGGGTCACGTGATATCTGCAGAGGGGGTCAGTGTGGATTCTGACAAGATTGAAGCCGTGTTGAATTGGAGTAGACCTACCACCGTACCAGAGATCAGGAGTTTCTTGGGTTTGGCAGGTTACTATCAGCGCTTTGTGCAGGATTTTTCACGGATTGCCGCTCCACTTACCAGATTGACGAAGAAATGCGTCAAGTTCGAGTGGTCTGATGCATGTGAGGAGAGTTACTTGCTCTTGAAGGAGAAGTTGACTATTGCACCAGTTCTGACTCTACCCGATGACAATGGAGAATTTGTGGTTTACAGCGACTCATCGAAATTGGGTCTTGGTTGTGTTTTGATGCAGCATGACAGAGTGGTGGCTTACGATTCCAGGCAGTTGAAACCACATGAAGTCAATTATCCTACGCATGATTTGGAGTTAGCTGCTATTGTTTTAGCCTTAAAGAGTTGGAGACACTACTTATATGGAGCTCAGTGTAAGATATATACAGATCACAAGAGTCTCACTTATTTACGCATGCAGCCAGATTTGAATATGAGACAGCGCAGATGGATGGAGTTGATCAATGACTATGCTTGCACCTTTGAGTATCATCTAGGGAAGGCTAATGTCATTGCTGATGCACTCAGTCAGAAATCTGGAGCCTCATTATTTCATATGTGTGTGGCCAGAGTTTCCATGTTAGCAGAGTTACAAGCTACGGGAGCTGAGTTAGAGTGGGATAATGATGGAGCCTTATTGGCTAGCTTCCAAGTTCGACCAGTATTGGTTGATCAGGTTCGTGAAGCTTAGGATGCGGATTCCTATCTGTTGGACAAGAAGACCATCATTCGGAATGGTGTGCCAACAGAGTTTCAGCTGAGTGATGATGGTACATTGCTTTTCAAAGGCAGATTATGTGTACCCAGAGACGAGGGTTTGAAGAAAGAGATTTTAGACGAAGCCCTTTGTTCTGCATACGCGATGCATCCAGGAGGTACAAAGATGTTTCGTACACTTCGAGCCTATTACTGGTGGCGAAATATGAAGAGGGAGATTGCAGCATATGTGAGCAGATGCCTCATTTGTCAGCAAGTGATGGCAGAGAGACAGAAACCTGTGGGAAAGCTACAACCGTTGGAGATTCCGGTTTAGAAGTGGGGCACATTACTATGGATTTCGTGTATCAGTTACCGCGTACTTCTGCTGGTAGCACAGGTATTTGGATTATTGTTGACCGATTGACGAAATCAACTCATTTCCTTGCACTTCTAGGGAAGATTTCAGTGAGCAGGTTAGCAAAGCTGTATTTGGCGGAGATCGTTCGTCTGCATGGTGTGCCTGTGTATTGTTTCTGACCGAGATAGCCAGTTCACCTCAGAGTTTTGGCAGACATTGCAGCGAGCTTTGGGTACCAGATTACATTTCAGTACAGCTTTCCATCCTCAGACTGATGGGCAGTCTGAGAGAACTATTCAGACCCTCGAGGATATGTTGCGGTCATGCATATTGCAGTTTAGAGGGAATTGGGATCAGCAACTGCATTTGATCGAGTTTGCTTACAACAACAGTTATTAGGCCAGTATTGATATGGCACCGTATGAGGCTCAATACGGGAAGCAATGCTGCACTCTATTGTGTTGGAGTGAGGTGGGTGAGCGATGGTTTATTGGTCCTGATTTGGTGAAGAGCACCACCGAGGATATTCAGATTATCCGAGACAGATTGAAGATTGCCCAAGATCGCCAAAAGAGTTATGCAGATGTGAGAAGAAAGAGGCTCGAGTTCGAGGTGGGCGATTGGGTCTTCATGAAATTGTCTCCTTAGAGAGGAGTAGTCCGTTTCTGGAAGCGTGGCAAGCTTCAGCCACTGTATATCGGTCCTTATGAGACTACAGAGAGAGTTGGTGCCGTGGCTTACAGGTTAGAGTTGCCTCAGGAAATGGCGAGGGTGCATGATGTTTTCCATGTCTCGATGTTGCGGAAATACATTCCAGATCCATCACATGTGTTAGTACCATATCAGCTTCCTATCCGGGAAGATTTGACATATGTGGAAGAGCCGGTATAGATTCTCGATCGGCGTGAGCAGGAGTTGAGACACAGAGTCATACCGTTTTTGAAGGTCTTATGGGGGAATCATACAGTTGAGGAAGCCACCTGGGAGACCGAGCAGCATATGCGGGAGCAGTATTCTCATCTGTTCACTTAGCAGGTACGTAAATTTCAAGGTCGAAATTTTTGTAAGGGGGGTAGATTTATGACAACCCGGACCGGAATTGGAATAGTAATCGGCTTAATCTATGAGTTTTACAAGTAATCGGGATTTATCATAATTAATCGGATATGCAACTTCGTTCACAACTTAATTTTCGAACACGAATTTGGTTTGGGTTTGTTTATGGGAAATGTAGAGAATTTGATTTCAAGTTCGTGGGAGCTTTCCGAGGACTTTTCGGATAACCGAGGAATATAAAAAGAATATTTAAAATTATTGCCGAGTTAGTCGTGTTTATCCGTTTGAGTTTCAGTTATCTGAATTGCAGATATAGTTGAGTCGCGACGTATAAATAGTCGAATAGTCGTAAAAATTATCGAAAAATTTCATTTTTGGCCGTTTGACCAGAATTGACCTGTTTGACCTGCGTTGACCCGTTGACTGAGTGGGTCGAGTTGACCCGGTGTGAATTTCGCCGTCGGACTTGACGTTTCCGGCCACCACCGGCCACAGTTTTGGTAGGTATGGCTTCCCCTTATAATTTGCTACTGTTTAGAACTTGATTTAGTTGAAATTGATGGAGAATTAAAGGAGAACAGAGAGCTTGAAATTGGGGAATTTCGCCAGAATCGGGTGGCGGATTTCGGCGAGATTCGTTGTCAGGGTTGTGGGGGGAAAGGTTTCCCTAAACTCCACAATGCTTTCTGGGTAATTGGATTTGAATTTGGTTGAGGTTTGAGGTGATTGGGGACGATGACCGGAGGAGGAATTCCGGCATGGATTTCGAGTTGATTTCCGGTGAATTATGGCGGAATTGGGGGATGGTGTAGTGGAGAAAAGTATTGGGCTCTAGGAAGAGAAGAAATCTGGGCTTTCCTCGCCGAAAAATCTCTCTGTTGACGGTGCGCCGCCATCGGCGGAGACGGTCAATGGCAGAGCTCCGGCGAGGCGTTGACTTTTTGGATTTTGTCAAGTTTTATGTCGTTTTGCTCGTAATCGTGCCCCGATCGTCGCCTTGAGGTTTTCTAGTTGAGTTGAGTAGTGGATTTTAAGTCGAGAGTTTAAGTGGAGTATTTTGAATTTTCGACGAATCTTTCGTTATTCGAGTTATATATTTCCGGAAATGGTTGGGTTCCGAGGTGTGAGTCAGAGTATTGAATTGTGATTTTGATCAGTGATATTTTGTGATTATTCAGGAGATCGAGATCATACGCTTGGTGGGGGATCTTCCGCCGGATCTTGGGATTAGCGCGTTTGCGCGTTGTGCTTGTCTGTGAGTGGACATTTCTTTTCACTGATTGGTTGCGAGTCCTTATTATACATTTTACAAGCATGAGCATGCATATTTGATTATGATTTATGCGAGCATGTGCTTTACGATTATACATTTACGAATATGCATCGACGAATATATTTATATAATTATGTATTACGAATATGTGTATATATATATATTATGTTTTATACACTTGCATGAAACGATTTATGATTTGGTTTACACAGAGTACAGTCTTAGTATATGTTGTTGTATCGATACACTTGCATCCCGGCTGATCCCCGAGGATGTTTACCAGGGGAGGCTGTGACCCCTGACCCGAGGCCTTTACCGGGGGGGTGGGCAGACCTCTGACCTGAGGCCTTTCTAGCTTGAATCACGTGTGGGTCTCGGATCCCGTGATTTGGACTGTACTAGCGTGGATGTGTCCATGAGTGACCCCGTGGGATTTTTCGATGCATGCTCTGTACGCTTGAGGGTTAGAGTTTTCCTCATGTACATTATTATTTTCATGCATTTAGACTCGCATATGTTTTTATAACATATATTATTCGGCGAAAGACATTTATTTTCGTCCACTCACTCTAACGGTTTATATGTCTTTCCTTGGGCTCTTTGTTTTCAATGCCCAATTTGCAGTTCTGATTCTGGTGTCGCACGTCGCAGTCGGAGGCTTAGTATTCGAGCTACTTTTCTTTTTCAGTAGGTTTCTTGTTCAGCCTGCTACTGTATATTTATGTATATATATACTAGAAGTCGCTATGAATACTCTGATGTTTATATTTTCATTTGACTTTCCCGGATTTCTGTAAAGTTACTGTTTTTACTTATTACTTTATATCATGGTGATATGATTTTGAGAAATCCGGATGGGATTGGTGCCTACGGTTTGGCTTTTGTGGCATAGGATCGGGTGCAGGTTAATGGTAATTCCGCGATATAGTGAAATTCTGCCGAAATTTCTATGGTTTTTGCAAGTTCATGTTTTCAGAAGGGGTTTGATTCTGATTTAGGAAACTAAATCAGGGTTGGGTCCTTTCAGAGAGGTTCTTGATGATAATGCTCATTGGTAAACAAGCTTAGCTATTCATTATGACTTTCGACTATTAGTTATTAAATATTAATCGTTGTTTCAAGACAACGTGTTAGTATCCAGTGATAGATGTTTAGAAACGCCAACATATGGGTTTTGGCTGGATGAAAATCACCATATTGTAATGTGAGTGGACCTTTATTTTTCACAGTCGCTAGCGAGTTCATATTTCTGTCATTAATATACGGTATGTTTCAGAGTATTTAAATTTGCATGTTTACTTTGTGATGCTTTCATTTAGTTGAATTGATGCCTTGGCTATTCGACTGATCACTGGATAGTCAGGTCGGACAAAGTTAGGACAAACACTCTACTTGACCTCGATCGTCTCGGGTTAGGACAAACACCCTAGACGATCCCATCACCCATATTTTTCAAACATGCAGTTGTTTTGGGTTAAGACAAACACCCTGAACGACCAAATCTATCTAGTTTCAATTTCACGATATTTGAACTCGCACCATTTTTACGTGAAACGGTGAAAAGACATACAATTATAGTTTTACAGATTTACAAAGTTTATGATTTTTGTCCACTCACTAACATTTTATGTTTTTATGCCTTTCCCTAAGCTTTTCGTTTTAAATTTCCCACTCACAGTTTACAGATTTTCCAGCTGAAGTCGTGACCGTCCAGAGTACGAGGTATGACAGTCCACAACTTATGTTTTCTCAGTGTAGGTACTCAGTTGAAGTTGTGGGTTGCTCGTGCTAGGATAGCTAGTATCGTTTAGGCGGTGCTTGAGACTCTAATACAAATCCCTCAAGACTTACCCTGGTTTATTAGTGTAATTTGAAGCGGGTCTTGTCAATATACTAGCTCATCCACTTTATTGATATATAGTTGATTAACAATATATAGTTTAGTAGGCTAGCATGTCTATAAATAGAGTACTCTTCTTCCTAAGAAAAAAAAGTGCAACAAAAGAAAATGTAAGGAGAAACCAGAGAGAAGGAAAAAGAGAAGGAGAGGGTCTAGGAATTTTTATACTTGTAGAGATGTTTTAGTAATTGTATAGTTGAATGTAAAGTTCAAATGAAGAGTTATTCACATATGAGGGGTGTTTGTCGATTAGCTAAGGAAAACCCAAGTTCAAATATTGGTAAATTTGTTACTCGGTCTAGCATGTGTACAAAGAGTTGAAGGTAGGGATTCCGGGAAAACCTTCCAATAATTTTGTTATGATTTTGCATATTATCATTTATCGTTATTCTATAAAAGTATATGTAATGGCTAAAAGTCTGTATGTAGACTCGATGTTATCTATGCAATGTTGGATTTGAATTGAACTATCAAGGCTTACGTTATCAGCAAGACGCAAAAGAATAAGACTCTACTACTATGTATTTCTGAGTTATATATCACTTGAAAACAAGGAAGCTAGGTTCATTGTTAATAACCTGATTAACTTCAAGTATGTATTGTGATAAGATCAAGCATCTACAAACGTCAACATTGAGTTGGTTTGTGACTCTCTTATGGAGAGGTTAACATACCTGTATATATAGGAGGCTTAAGTCCCAGCGCCTTATCGTTGCCTTGAGAAATCAGTCTCATTTTGTGCTAGATATTAGAGTTTGGAAGACTTAATTGTTGTTTGATTGTCAAGATGATTTCAAGGAGAGTTGTTGTTACTATTGGTGGCTATGCATTTGAGCAAGGTAGAAATCCTAGAAAGACTAGGAATATCAGTTAGTGTAGTTTACAGTTTGAGTTCTTGTAATTGGTCGAGTATGTGTTTGTGTACTTTTGTGAATAGATCTTCATATTGTTGTAATTGATGTTTTCAGAACCTCATCATTCAAAATACAAATGGTATTAGAGCATTTGGTTTTCAAAAAATCATGAATTGTATATATAGTTCATCAATTTGCTTGAAAACTCAATTTGTGTAAATTAAACAAATAAATTTTAGTTTTCGCAATTAATTAGATCACAAGCATGCTTTAGTAAGATTGAATCATTTTCTAAAACCATTTGATTTCAATATTTTAGCCAAAATCTGGTTAAACTGGAATTTAAGATGTTATTGTTGCAATAGTAATTACAAGTTTTGATATCTAATGGTTTTGTAGCTAAAAGAGAAAGCTGAGATTTAATTCTCAGTATAAGAGATTCAAGACCCCTGCTAAAGAAAAATAGAGTTTTATGAATGATAATGTTTCAATGTTTGTTGTGTCTTAGTTTTGTTCTTGTATGTAGCAGAGGCAGAGGTCTGTTTTATAAAAATCCAAACTTGTCAAAACATAAAATCTGCATTTGGGATGTTGTCATACTGTGAATACGTGAGCATATGCATTTGTGTTTTTAGGATGATTTGGTTGCTTGAATTGAACATGTTGATGAGATTGGACATGCATAATTGTTTCTGTGGAAAACTATGAACTGATCGATGCATGCTTAACCTCCCACTGCAATAAAATCAAACGGATCATGGAAAATAAATATTGGTGATTACATACAGCTTAAACGTAATGTCATTTTTTAGGCTCAGATATGTGTGTTTTGTTTTATGATGGGTTACATGTTAAATTTTTGCACAAAGCAAACTTAACATTTGATATATCCAGATTAAGAGCTGTCAAAAATACAACTTGTGCATTTTTTCAAAGTCTCACTTATGTTGTCTTCCAAAGAAGTATTTGAGTGATTTTTTGTAATATATGTAGAAGTAAATGTATGTGTAAGAGCTTATTAAGATTTTTTGAAACTAATTTCGTCCAAAGACTTATGAAGTTTCACCAAGTGACTAGTTCTTGTTATATGCAGTATGTTGTTTAAGAAAATTACAGGAAATGAGTTTTTATGCCACAAAGGTGTTAACTGATATCAATTAAGTAAAATGGATAGACCAGTATGTCAATATATGTATATAAGAACACATATCTATATCTGGTATTGCTTGCTGATATGTATGCATGCTTCAGTTGTCTGAAATTTTAGTTCTGCAGTAACTTAACACATCAGAAAAACTCTTACACATTATTTATTCTTTCTACGTTAAGGTGTCGAAATTGCTACACTAGGACAGGTTGAACTGCTGAATAGGAATAATTATAGAAAGTGGAGTAACCGAGTTGAGTTTTATCTGTCGATGCACCAAAACATGACTTACTACCTTTTAAAGGAAAGGGGAATGATAGGAGGCCCCAAAAAATATTGAGGCTCCAAAATGATCTGTCAAACCACATCATTTCCATGTTATTATACAATTATATATATTATCATATTTAGATATCAATTTTTAAAAAGACGATATTATCATTGTACATATAATGGCTATCAATTATTCAATTAATTTTGCAATTTAATTACCTAATTAAAATCAAACTATAAAGTTTATTACAAAATCTTGAAATAATAAATTTCTAAGTATAACTAAATATAGAATCCTAATTATAATAAATCAATCCTTGCAAATTAAAGGATATAAATGTTCAACGATAGTTATGAAAGCTTATTCATTACATTTTATAATTCTTTCTAATTATAATTATTATTGAATTTTTTTTTAATAATTATTATCAAGTTTAAAATCAGAATATCAAAATATGTGTTCTATTATTTTAGATTGATTAGAATATCAAAATATGTGTTCTATTATTTTAGATTGATTAGTTAATGAAATACAACAAAAAAAATATATCGTTATTAATACACTTTTTTCGTCAAAAGAAATTAATACACAAGTCGATCAAAAAGGAAATTTGGTTCGAAAATTATAATTTAAAAAGAAAATCATGATTACAAAAGTTTGATGTATCTTGCCGGCCAATTAAAATGTAAGACTAGTCCTCTCAAAAAAAACTAAAATTTGAAAGAAAATATTGTTCAAGAACAAACAACTTATGGCCGAAGTATGTTTCAAATCCCAAAAAATTATGTTGATGAATCCGAAGAACATGTATACCATGCTCATTGAAGTTGAAAGTGGAATACAAAATTTTAAATTCAAAAACAAAGAGAAACAGTTTAACTTGACATTTGATTCAAAAACGAATTTCCCTCAAAAGTAAATGACTTTCCACAATTAGCATCTCTTTGATTGGAATATAATTTTTGATTGAAATATCATCAATGGAGATTAAATCGAATAAGTTTATTATATATATTAGATTCTTCATTATATTTCCTTTCCTGCAAATATTAATTGTTATTCCTAAATAAATAATCTTAAATATCTCTAAACTATAATTCCAATTATAGTACATCACAAAAGTTCTTAATTATTATAGTCCTAATTTAGTAACGCCAAAATTTAATGCTTAGTCGAGTAGTGCTTCAATGGTGTTCCTTTTGCTTTGCATGAATTTTCATGGAAGTCTTTAAAATTCTATGCATGGAATTTTAGTGTTGGACTTATGTAATGATAATTTATTTAGTCATTTCTACGTTGATTTATAGGTTTGGTTCATGTTTGATTTGTAAGTGTTTGAATGATTATCTCTTTCACAAAGCTTGTTCTTCCACTTGAATACCGAGTTTGAGCAATCTTAAGATCGAGAAAGATCTAAAGTTGAGTTGATATGATTTTAATCTCATACTATATATGATAATTTTTTTAGAAGAAGAAAAGATGATAAGAAGAAAGAAGAAAAGAAAAGAAATACGTTTCGAAAAAAAAAACCGTTAGATGTATAATGGATAAGATTTTCTTTTCAAATATATCATATCTAAGGTGTATAATAATACATTAAATTCTATAATGACATGGAAATGATGTGGCTTGACACATCATTTTGGGACCTCAATATCTTTGGCTCCTTTGGGGCCTAAAATAATTTCCCTAAAGGAAAAACCTGATTATCTGACTGATTAGAGCAATGGTGATGACAAGTGGCACTACAGGGAATGGACCAGAGCCAATAGGATGAAAAATAATGTCATTAGAAATACCATGTATGAAGTGGTAAGGGGATCCATTGAAGAACCTGCGGATGCCATAGACTTCCTAGAAGCCATAGCTGAGAAATTTATAGCTAGTAAGAACGTTAAAGGTGTCAGGCTCTCCAAGAAGTTTAATTCACTGAAGAATGAGGGAACTGGGATGTGAGAGAAAATATAGAGCTTATTGACATAAATTCTAAGCTTAAGGGACTTGCATTTAGGAGTGAATAATGCTCAAGTAGTTCATGTTGCCTTAGATTCACTGCCTTAGAGTTTCACTCACCTTAGGACCACCTATAATGCCTTTGAGACCAAATGAGACCTTAACAAACTCATATCAGTCTGTATGGATGAAGAAAATAACATTAAGAAGGAGTCTACACCATGTACAGCAGTCAATCTGGTGGAGAAATCCAAATGGAAGAAGACAAACAATAATTCAGTTAAAAAGACAACCAACTTTAAGACATTTGGAAAACTTGCAGAACCAAAAGTTGATAAACCATTTAAGTTCAAATACTTTTTTTGTAAAAATATTGGGCAAATAAAGAAAGATTGCAATAGTTTTAAGGCCTTGATCATTAAGAAGGATGAGAGTTTTTCAAATTCAATTTTTTCTTTAGAAGTTAATTTTGTTAATGTTAGTTCACACACTAGCTTTATTGGTTAGATTTAGGCTCACCTATAAATAATATTACTTTCTTTACATGGTATAACAAAGAAGAGAATATCAAGGAGTGATGAGCAAACTGTTTATGTGGGAAACAGCCAAAGAGTAACAGTAAAGATCATAGGAACTTTGAAGATTGATTTAGGCTTAAGAAAATTTCTTTTTCTAGACAATGTTTTTTATATTCCCTCTCTTTAAGAGGAATTTGATTTCAGTAGGGATCTTTGTGGGTATTTACTGCAAACTCATTATTGATTTTTATGGAATTAAGTTATTTCAGCATTCTATTTATCTTGGTTGTGGTTCATTTTCAAATAATTATTTTCATATAGATTGTACTGTTGTTAACAATGAGATACTTATGGTTGAAAATAATGTAGAAACTTCAACTAATAACATTGTAGTATATGTTAAAAGAACACTAATCAATAATAAGTGCAAATCTTTGGCATAGAAGAAGGGGCCATATATCAAAAGAAAAATTGAAAGCTCTTGAGAAAAAGAAAACTTTACCGGCTTTAGACTATGATTTGACTGAATGCATTGAATGTTTTAAGGGAAAATTGACAGACAGCATAAAAACTACAGCTTTAAGAAGTAAAAACTCTTAGAACTCATTCAAACTGATATATGTGAAACTTTTAGACATAAAATGTTGTGTGGAAGTTTTTACTTCATGACATTCATAGATGATTACTCCAGATACTACTACATCTACTTATTTTCAAAAAAATCTCAACCACTGGAAGCCTTTAATATTTATAAAACTGAAGTAGAGCTACAACTTGAGAAGAAAATTAAAACATTAAGATCAGATAAATGTGGTGAATTTTATGGAAGGCATACTGCAGCAGGCGAGCAAAAAGAACCATTTGCAATGTTCTTACAAGAACATAGTACTAAGGCACAGTATACTACTTCATATAATCTATCTCGGAATGGTGTAGTAGAAAGAAAGAATAGAACCTTGATGAACATGGTTAGATCTATGATGTGCACTTCAGGCTTACTTATTTATCTGTGGGGTGAGGCTTTTAACACTTCAAATTACATTTTCAATACAGTTGTAATAGGCCTTCTTCAAAGCCTATAGAAAAGACACCATTTGAACTCTGGTGTGATAGGCAACCTAGCTTGCATCACTGTCATCTATGGGGATGCAAAGCTGAGGCAAAAATTCTAAATGTTTTAAACCAAAATAAACTAAATCCTAAAACAGTTAGTTGTCATTTTATAGGGTATTATGAAAAATCTAAAGGATTTGAATTTTATACACCTCATGGTTCAACTAAAAATATAGAAACCAGTCAAGCTAAATTTCTAGATGCAAGAACATGCAAGGCCACTTTTGAAGATTTGTCCTCAGAATTTATAAAAACAATTGTAGAAGATGAGGATTTTGCTCAAATTTTTCCTTTTAAAACACAGATACGAACATGACAGATGCAAATTTAGATCATCTTAATCCAGTGCCTATAGTTCTTGAGCCATAAGTGGTAGATGCAGTTGAAAACTTAGAAAATCATGAACATTTAGAAAATCATAATGTAGATGAACTCGAGGTTAGAAGATCAACTGGGCCTAGAAAACCAGTTTTTGGATAGGGCAGTGACTATTATGTCTATATGCAAGAACTTGATGCACTTGCAGAAGACAATGACTCCTTGAGCTTTAAACAAACTCCATACAGTAGTGATTTGACTAATTTCAGTGAATGACAAAAGACTATGGAAGAAGGACTAGAATCTATGTCTAAAAATAGTTAAAACCAGGATTATAATAGTAAACCAGGTAAAAATAGTAAACCAATCGGGTGCAAATGGGTTTTTAAGACAAAAAGAGATGCTAAAGGTAATATTGAGGGGCATAAAGCAACACTAGTAGCTAAAGGATTCACACACACACACACAAAAAGCATAGATTATAATGAAATATTTTCTCCAGTATCCTCTAAAGATTCATTCAGGATTATAATGGCTCTTGTATCTCATTATGATATGGAACTAAATCAAATGGATGTAAAAACTGCATTATTAAATGCAGAATTGGAGTAAGTGATTTATATGAAATAACCTGAAGGTTTTGAAAAATCAAGAAAAGAAAATCATGTCTGTAAACTTAAGAAATCAATTTTTGGTTTGAAGCAAGACTCTAGACAGTGGTACAAAAAATGTGATACAATGGGATCTTCTTTTGGCTTTAGTGAAAACATAGCTGATGAATGTGTTTACATTAAATATAATAAGATTGATTTCATTTTTCTGATCTTGTATGTTGATGATATTCTTTTATCTAGAAGTAGTGTCAAATTGCTTAAGGAAACAAAAGATTTTCTACCAAAAAATTTTGACATGAAAGATTTAGGAGAAGCCTATTTTGTTTTGGGAATTGAAACCAAGGGGGACATAAAGCTAGGGCTATTAGGTTTATCTCAACAAAGTTATACTTGCAGGATGGGCTATGGCATGGAAAACCACGAAACAATCCATAATTTCTAAATTTACAATGCAAGTATAATTTATAGTTATTATATGAAGGTGTTTGTGAGGGTCTGTGGATCAGGAATTTTTCGATTTACACTGAAGTCTTGATCCATATTGTTTCAAATGCAATGAAAATTTATTGTGACAATGATGCTATATATAGTTTTCTTCAGCAAAAATAGTAAGAGGTCTAATAATTCAAAACGTATTTATTTAAAATACTACTGAAATGGCCCAACCCTAGTTTAGTTAGTAAACTAGAATTAAGTCCTAACGACTAACTATACTCGCAAAAATTCTACAAAATTTTTGACATAACTCCCCTTGAAAACTGGACAATCCAAAAACCTGCAAGAAGAGAACACTTCTAAAACCAAATTCTCAAAAATAAACTGTGGACCACCAATTGTCCATCCAGATTTCTCAACAAATGTCATAAACAAAGACTAGAAACTCAACTTAGGAATTTAAAGACATATTTACAATGTGCTGGTTCGGAATACAAAGGAAAGCAAACTCGACTACTACTCGAGTAACTAAAAATAACATAATACAACTGGTATTTAGAGCAACTTCAACAAATATATGATACATATGAAAAAGTCTGACAGTGGACTAGAACCTACTAAATGAAGAGCTGACAGGTGGACTCAAACCCTTCGAAGATACCACGCAAACTCAGGATTTACACTGCAGTCTAGGCAACGAAACCCGAAAGGCCCAAGGAAAGACATTTAAAAATATAAAATATTAGCGTGATTGGACAAAATCTAGTATAATCTATGTAAATAATAAAATATAATTTAATACCTTTCCACTAATTTATGTAAAATAAAGCGAGTTAAAGTATAAATCTGAATCTTGGTGGAAGTGGTCGCTCAGGAGTTTTTTCCTAACCTGAGTTGACTATCTGTATAAAAAATTATAGGTGATGGGTTAGACGAGGTATCCTGACCTCCCTTGATGAGCCTGACGAGGAAGCACCCTGACCTCCCCTGACTGGACTATCCGTTGATCAGCAGAACAATCAATGCATCGATGCAACTAACTAGTGTCATCACAAAGAAAAATCTCCAAAATAAAAATCCACTGAAACATACCGTAAAATAAATTGAAATGCTAAAATACTAAAAACTGAACTCGCTATCGACTGTGAAAATAAAAATGGTCCACTCACAAATCTGCGTATACTGTTGGGGTTTAGTGGAATTTCCCTTGTTGGGGTTGTGATCTCAATATCTTGTAAATACGGATCATACGATATTAGAATAGGTAAAATTATAGAAATCAGCTCTAAAAACAACCCTGAAAACCCCATCAAAAAATCCTGCAACTTGCCTCGTCGGAGCTCCGCTGTGGGCAGCGGCGTGTGGGTCACACACGCCTCCGGCGAAAGTGCTCCATTTTTGATGGTTAGTATCTTGTTGCAAAGCTCTTAGTGAGGCCTATCACTTTCATAACTGGACAAAGGTTCAATTTGACGGCGTTGGGGTCCAAAATAGTTGTGAACAACACGGATACAAAATTCGGCAACTGCCACCAACGACTACAATTAGGCCCTAAAAACATCTGTAACTTCGAGCCCAATCAATCCACTAAACTTACGGGCTCTAAAAACACCCCACATGGCTGAAATCAGCTTCGAAAGCCACGGTCCTAAAATTGGCCAAAAAATTTCACAGCGTTGAAGCTCCGCCGTGGAGCTTTGACGTACCATGCCACCTACCCAGTTTGACTCTGGAGGGGGAAGGCTTCAATAACCCCTTACCCGACCCCCAAATCTCGCCGGAGCACCACCACCTCCGGCAGCGATCCCACGAACTAAAACCCAATTTGAGTGACGTAATGACCCCTACAAATCCCAAAACTATTCACAATAAACAATCAAGGAAGCTTCGAGCTTCATTTCCCTACCTGTTTTGTCGCTGGGGGTGGCTGGAAACAGCAGTTCGGGTCGGGTCAAGTAATGCGGGTCGGTGGAGGTGAAAATGGGTCGAGCCCGATGGAAATTTCGGATTTTCTGAAATAGAAAATCAAAAAACACCTCTTTATACCCCCTAAGCTTCTCAAATAATCAACGGCCCAGATTCGATCTTATCGCGATCAAACAGTCAAGATTTAACCGACTAAAAATAAATTCCACTTTACCAGATGATAGTGGAGACTAAATCTTAATGTGAGCTACAATTTTAGGACTTAAATAGAATTATTTCTTTTAATAATTTCTCACGCCGACTTCCAATAAAAATAATAAATAGCTAGCTTATCTGAAAATTTTCCTACAAAATTTTACGAGCTCAAAATTAAATACTCCATAACTTCCATGAAGAAAGTCAAATCAAATTCTCATCTGGTGAAAAAGTCATTAATAACCTCGGTAGTGTGACTAATCTGCGATAAAACTTAATACGATTCAATAAGTATGTAATTTCAGTTTAGATCGTAACAATTACAGTGTGAGACAATAAGTGAAATATGACGAAATTATAGTTTTATATATAGATACAGATTCATAGTTAACTAATATATTTACCAAAACTCTATCAATATCCTGTTTTCAGAAACATGTGAAAGATATGGGAATTCTATTAGATCTACATGCTTGAGTTCAGTGAGAGCTGGTAACAGTTCACAGTGCATTCAATTTTAATTTTTTGTATTAGGTTGTTTTTCCAGATGTAATTTTATTTTCAAGAACTACTTGTAGTTTTTATCCCAGATTGATCAATAAAACTCGAGGTATTTTAGTTACAAGTATATTCATTTGAAATTTGTTTTTGATGTTTTTGTGTGTTAGTTTTGTATCAGATGCTTATATCTATGACATAATTCATTACAGTTACCAATTTATCACTTCATTTCAGTCATGATGATTGTTGTTGAAGGATTTTGATTTTTATCATAGTCAATAAGTAGGACTGAGAGTTTTGACATTATAGGTAGATATACCTATCAAAAATGCTCGCATTATCACTTTTGAGTTTATGTGATGACAGCAGCTGGTATATGTGATGAATAATCATTTTGGCTATATAGATCATATATGATTTCTAGTTCTGCATCAATAGCTATACGTTGACCAAGCTGGATGAATTCAGAGTTTTTTTTACTTCAAGTGCACACTTCAGTTGTTGGTTATTATAGTGATATGTTCACGAAATGAGATGTAGATCACATTAGTCCAAGTGGCAAATTGTAAGACTGTATGTGGACTCAATGTTATCTATGCAGTGTTGGATTTCAATTGAACTATCAAGACTTAAGTTATCAGCAATAAGCAAAAGAATAGGACTCTATTACTATGTGTTTTCCGAGTTGTATATCACTTGAAAACAAGGAAGGTTCATTGTTTATAACCTGATTAACTTCAAGTATATATTGTGATAAGATCAAGCATCTACAAACGTTAACACTGAGTTGGTTTATGACTCTCTTATGGGGAGGGTTAACAGACCAGTATATATAGGATGCATAAGTCCCTGTGCCTAATATCGTTGCCTTGAGAAATCAATCATATTCTATACTAGATATTAGAGTGAGTAAGACTTAATTGTTGTGTGATTGTTAAGATGGTTTCAAGGAGAGTTGTTGTTGCTGCTGGTGGATATGCATCTGAGCAAGGTAGAAATCCTAGCAAGACTTGGAATGCCAGTTAGTGTAGTTTACAGTTTGAGTTCTTCTAATTGGTTCAGTATGTGTTCGTGTACTTTTGTGAATAGATCTTCATATTGTTGTAATTGATGTTTTCAGAACCTCATCATTCAGATTACAATGGCAGTATTTCGTAGTGCAGTTATATTGATTTAATCATACACAAGGATTGTAAGGAACTGAGGGTATGTATACTAGAACATAATGTGAGTAAAAGAATTCTACTTGTGTAGTTGAGGCTATGCTTGTAAGGGACCGGGTTTTGCCAGCCTAAAAGCATATACAAATAGGGACAGAAGCTCTTTCAACTAAATGTTGATAAAATGATCTTATTAAGGAAGATGGCACCGGTGATCGAGAATACTTCAAGAGTACTAACAAATAAGAAATACCAAGTGTGGGTGATCAGGAGATGATGATCAAGTCAACATCTCATATGCATTTTATTATATCAAATGTGCACAAGGTTGAAAGCCCTACTGAGCGTAGCTCACCCCTTATGATTATTGGTTCAGGTGAAAAAGTGGAGGAAATAAGTTATACAGACATTTGTAGTTAGAACAATTATGAATTGTATTCTTTGTAATGAAATTTGTAATTATAATTTGATCGGAACTTGTGTTGTTCCGTTTATTTAATTTTTACTTTCCAAAACTATCACATCCCGACTCTCGAATAAAACAACTCTAAATTATAGACTTTTTTAAAACAACTCTAAATTATAGACTTTTTTTCGGTTCAGGGTGTGACACTACTCTTACTCCCTTGGGCTATTGAGCTCCCCTTATTATGTCATTTTGCAATCGAATATGAGAACTGGGCATCGTATAGACTCTGTTTCAACATCATCCCACGTTAAAGAATCTGGTCTCACTCGCGAAAACTAAAGTTGAGAACCGCTGGATATTAGTGATGTAATTTTTTGGGGATGCATAGCTAGATAAGGTGTGGGGCCCTCAATGGTTTTTGTCCTTGTTCTACACCTCGACCGTTTAGCTATGTTTGTTGGGTACCATATTGAATTGTAATAGTGTAGATTGCTTTTGGGGAGTTCTTTCCATCGTGTCGGTAACTAGTGAACTCCTTTATAACTTACCAGCTCCTTATTATATCGTTTCACCCTCTAAACATAGCTCTATTTAGTCCGCGTATTCAAACTCGTCCAACATGCTCGAAGTTCCTTTCTATTTTTTGTTCTCATCCGCGAGTCTTGGCACGTTTCTTCAGCGCGTCTGCTCTTCTGTATCCTCTGGTTTCTACTGTTTTGTGGGATCCACACGAATTTGGAGTTGGTTTCAAAGTTCATTCTAACAATTTTAGCTTTAGTTCTTCATTTCAGCCCCTATTTACTACCCTTGAAGATATATAAAAAATAAATAAAAAATAAAAAAAAGAGAGATCTGATTCCAAATCTTACTCACAACCGTACGCTTACCCCTTTGATGGAGTTGCCTTGAATCAATGAACAACCGATGCGAGGAAACAAGATCATTTGGAAACAAATTATAATACTAATTATTCACTTAACTAGCTAGCCAATCTAGCATAGGGTCGTCGAGAATGACGAAACTGAAAATTCACTTAGCTAGTTAGCTTCTTAAGTGATTGATCGATCGATCTTAATTTGGTCTGTCCCTTGTCTTGTATACGACTTTCCGTGTTAATAATTTTATATAAATGTGGATTACGTAATGAATTCGTTTTTCTTGCTTCCGGTCTGTCCCTTGTCTTGTACTAAGCACTACACATCCAAAGCAATCTGCATTACATATATAAAAAATAAAAAAACCTAGAACGAATTAATAAAATGGCTGTTCCAGAAAGAGAGCGATAGATGTTAATTTAATTTATAATGATCCAATGGGTACGTAACAGGTGAGGTGATGCTGTTGGAGTGCTTTTGTTATATGTGTTTTCCATTAGTTTAAAACTGGAGGATTAATATATATACAAATTCATACGCTCGTACAGAAGCGTATTAGCGTAATATTCATATGCTTATATAATTTGTTCTTATTCGATCAATAACACCCAGTAGTAAGAAATTGACTCTGCAAAACCAAAAGTTTATGAAACAAGCGGCGCGAAACATCCAAACCAGACGCCACACATACAGATAAATAATTACTTAAATCAATTAAGTTCATGTCCCTAGCAAGCTACCCCATGAAGTGATTTGATTTCTCAACTTTGATAATTAGTTGCTTTATGATGATATGAACGGTATCTTGTTTGGATATTCTTGAGAGGTGATTCCTTCGATCACTCAAATGCTCTCTTGTTTCGATACCATCATTTAACAAAATCATTTAACTTTGTTAAGGATCTATCAAATTATGAAATTAATTTAGGGTATACCTGATTCATCAATTTTGTGCGTGTTTGCTCTTATTTTGCGGGATGTTTCTATATTTTTCGTTTCAGCTTAAAATAGGGATAAAAAGAGAATTTGGGATCTTTTAAAAGTTGTTGAGTAGAATTTTGATAATCTAATACTCGATTAATTAATAATCTCGTTAAAATAATATGTTTTTTGTCGATCCCGACTTGAGAATAACGTACTAAATTAATAATTCGTTAAATTTATAAAATAATAGAAAATTTTGAATTCATATAGACCCTATGTAATAAGAAAAATTCAACGAACAACACCTCAACTTTTGTTCTAAATATTCGTACCTTAACTTTACAAAATATCATAACTATATCTTAACTTTACAAACATACATGTCGTTACTTATTCCGTCTTACTCTGTTTTAATGACATAAGAATTAACGTTTTTCAACGGAATAAGTAATGGTATGTATAGTTTTTGGGTCTGGATCAAAAGTTGGGGTATGATTTTGATATTTTGTAGAGTTGAGGTATGAATATTTAGAATAAGCAAAAATTGAGGTACTATTTGATGGAATTTTTAAAAATATAAATGAGTTTTTATCATGAATGATACCGCACAAATGGGCCATTCATCACTTTAGTACCTCACTTTTGAAAACTATCACTTCGATACCTCACATTCAAATCTCTACCTGAGATCAGTACATGTCGTTAGTAATAACGTCAACTTCTTGAAAAAAGGTCAAATTTGAAGGGGTAAATTTTCAATTTTTATAGGTTTCTTTCAAGGTTTTGTTTTCTTATTATTTTTTTCTTTGTTCTTCTCCTTAAAAATTGACACTTTTTCAACAACAAAAATTCAATAAGTTGACAGTGTTACTAACAACATGTACATATCTTTGATATTAATTTGAATGTGAGGTACCAAAGTAATAGTTTTCAAAAATTAGATACTGAACTGATGAATGATTCATTTGTGAGGTATCATTGATGATGATTCCTATATAAAAATTAATAATGTCTTAATAAATATAATTAATAAATTAATTATTCATTTATGATGACTTCAGATGATGATTCATTTGTGAGGTATCATTGATGATGATTCCTATATAAAAATTAATAATGTCTTAATACATATAATTAATAAATTAATTATTCATTTATGATGACTTCATGAAGAATGACTCCCCTCAATTGTTATTTGTTGCTTCTTGAAATTGATGTCACCCTTGAATCTCATCATGAGTTTTTCTAAACATAGTAAGAATTTCTAGTGTTATTTTCTCATAACATATTTAATAATGTATACACTACCACATAATTTCTCATTGCCGACGATTTATAAAAACAAAGGCCGACGATTTTTGAAGTCGTCAGCAATAATAGAGTATTGCCGACGATTTGTTGCCAAAATCGTCGGTAATAGTATTATTGCCGACGATTTTTGCAACAAATCGTAGGAAATAGTACTATTACCGACGGTTTATAGCCTACAAGGTATTGCCGACGATTTTTACGAAGTCGTCGGCAATACCTTGTAGGCTATAAAGCGTCGGCAATAGAGTATTGTCGACAATTTGTTGCAAAAATCATCGGCAATAATACTATTACCGACGATTTTGGCAACAAATCGTCGGCAATACTCTATTATTGCCGACGACTTCAAAAATCGTCGGCCTTTGTTTCTCTAAGTCGTCGGCAATGAGAAATTATGTGGTAGTGATATACAATAAACTGAAAAATGATCGTCGGCAATACCTTGTAGGCTATAAAGCGTCGGCAATAGAGTATTGTCGACAATTTGTTGCAAAAATCGTCGGCAATAATACTATTACCGACGATTTTGGCAACAAATCGTCGGCAATACTCTATTATTGCCGACGACTTCAAAAATCGTCGGCCTTTGTTTCTCTAAGTCGTCGGCAATGAGAAATTATGTGGTAGTGATATACAATAAACTGAAAAATGATGTACAATGAACAATGTACAACAATAATAGTTTTATAAATTAATAAATCATTAATGTATAGATTCTTTAATATCTCTCTAAATTAATATATTTTGTCAGTCTTAATGCTATTAATTTATAGAGGTTTAACTGTACATGTATCTAACAATGACCTAGTAGTTAAGCCTCCAAATATAGTATCTCATATTCGGGTCTAAAATCACAAAACTGTCAAAGTGACCAATCACAATGCTGCAATCATAATTTGAATATTTTACATACACCAAGAAATTTGTGGTCGGCTTGGTAGAAAGTTATTGTAGTATGTTGTCTTTGAGGCTTTGACGAAAAATTATTCTATACACGATAATGCATTTGCACCGTCTATATAAATGAGGGCAAAAGGGAAACTCAACCTATTCTTTTTCATTTCTAATCCAAAATTATAACTTTTTGTTTGGCTTTGAGCCAATAAAAACCTATCGAGTAGATGGTGCGAGAGTATTGTTGTGTATAGAATACCTTCCGGGCTTTGACATAGTAAAATGAAATAATAGTAAGACTCAGTTTGACACAGCTAGGCTATGAAAATAAGCGTATGTGGTTGTGCTATGAGAGTAATCAGTTATGAGAATAAGTTGATTGGTGTGTAAATTTATTTTCAGAAGATATGTAAGTATACATAAATGTTTGGTAAACTTTAATACATAGGTAATGCGAGTTTGAGGAATGACCAAAAATGATATAAAACCACATACGAAATTTCGTTGACTCATTTATATGATTTAACAACTGTTAAAATTCAAGTATGATCATGTACAATATATATAGTATACCAGATATGAGATCGTTTAAAAATTATTTATTTAAGACTGACTTCTTTATAACATCCACAAAATCACATATATACAAGAGTAGTGTTTTATTTTCTTTTGAAAGTTTTAGTTAGCACAATAAAAAATCCAATAAACTTCATAAGAGAAAATGAAGATGAAGTTAGTTTAAACAAAGAAAATATTTGCCTCGGTTACAAAAGTCCAAACAAGTTGATCAATGAAAGAGTAAGGTCTTTTTTGGTATTTGGTTGAGTTTAATTGAAGCTTATATTCACAACAGCATCTCCGCCTTCTCATAGTTGCCCAAGTGCAACTTCCATAATCACTCTTAGCAATCGTGAATTTTATACATAAGCTATATACAAGAGTAGTGTTTTCTTTTCTTTTGTAAGTTTTAATTAGCACAATAAAAAAATCCAATAAACTTCATAAGGGGAAATGAAGATGAAGTTAGTTTAAACAAAATAAATATTGACCTGGGTTACAAAAGACTTTACAAGTTGGTCAATAAAGGAGTAAGGTCTTTTTTGGTATTTGGTTGAGTCCAATTACAGCAGGTCTGCAGCTCATAGTTGCCCAAGAAATCGAGAATTGTATAAATTAGCTGCTCAACTTGACTTACCAAACACATTGACCAACTTGACTTAATAATTAAGCTGCAGAAGCTCTTCTCACCCCACGCAGAACTGGGCCCTGAGAGTGTGGAAAAGCTAGGAATTGGTTATTAACTTTTTATTAAGCTTTTCTCTTAGTGTAGTGTAGGCCCAAATATGGTCAAATATTTACAACGGCCAAGGCCCAAGTTAGGATTCAATAACTCCCAAGTCCCAACTGAAAGTTTCAAAGTTAGAATTCAAAATGATGATTTTCCACCCCCCTCAAAAAAAAAATGATGATTCCTACTCAACAGCTTGATCCACCTTGCGGCCTGAAAGCCCATGATAACAACTTGATCCACCTTGGCCCCGAAAAAGAGACCGAGAGAAAAAAGAACACATGATCCAGAAGTGTTGCATCACCCGAGTGTTAGCTTCTTAACTTTGCCTCATGAGTACACATGCATGTCGACGTAGGCCAGTTCTTGGGTAGGGACCAAGAATCGTTAGGAAAATAGGGTTCATTCAAGGTTTCATGCCAGAAAATTTGTGCTTATGCCCTAGCTATCCAGTTACCAGTAAATTTCATCTCATCGAGCTAATTAGCTAGCGAGGTAGGTTTTGTTTGGCTCGATTTTTTCCAGCAAAGATTTGTGGTTGAGTAATCACAAACTGTTTATTTTATGCATGTTTGGTGTGTCACTATCGAAGGCAGAATGTTGAACGTCGGTTGCTCCGCTACTGATCTTCTAAGAAGTGACTAAAACTAGGAGAGCACCAACCTCACTTGATGGGTTCTTTTTGCCTAGGTGACCTAGGACTTTTGCCTAATGAATTAGGACTTGAGTTCGTGTCTCGCTGCAGAGCCACGAAAGTCAATGCTTCGTACACCCTATCTGGTACAAAGCAGAGTAATCTTCTTGGCAAGTATTGAGAACACTGGTTGTGACTTCTTTGCCGCTAGAACCTTCACGCCCTATTCGGTGAAACCTCCTTTGATCGCCGTCATCTGACAAGAGTAAACTGTCGAATTCGTCACTCCTTATCTGGTGAAAATTCGTAGTCTGCCCATGTTGATTGACAAGAGAGAATTGTCGAATCTTTTACGCCATGTCTGGTGAGAATTCTGGATTCGCCATTGATGGGTTCTCTAGCGAGGATAGTTGAATTTTCTGTGACCAAATTGTGTGACTATAAAAGTGTCTCCTTGATCTAGTCATGAACCCTCTATTTATAGTGATCTCTCAAGCATATTTCTTGCTGAAAAGAGTAAGAAATCTAAAGTCTTGAAGGATTTTGAATACCAAATTCGCTAGATTACGTCTTCCTTGTTCAACAAAGGATATAGCGAGATAATTTGATTTCATTCTCAAACTAGGCTTATCAAGCGGGCCGCGGGAATCAGCCCAAACAAACTATTATTTTGGGTCCAAACAAGTTTGGTAAAAGAACAGTTAGGAAATTTACCCAGAAAGTATGTTCATTATCATCTAAATTCAGTTCTACACTGTTAATACTATCCTCTCTTGCATGAGTATTCAAAAAATAATATAAAAAAATATTGTTACTGTTTATGGATATTATACTTCTGGTATCTAGATATATATATTGTCCTAATTAGCATAGAAATAGATATTCTCTCAATCCTTGATTTATAGGGATATTGTTGTAACAGATTGTAAAGTCTATTTAAGGTCATCTATCAATAAATAAAGTATAGTTTCAAATTATATCTTCTGTGTATCTATTTTCTTTTACAACACGCTATCAGCAGCTTTTGAGTTGATAACCAACCCAAACCCCTAAACATGTAAACCTCCACCACCGGAATTACCCTCACCGCTGGAGCACCACCATCGCCGGAGTCCCACCGCCGTCCGTCGCAAGATTTTGCAATTTTTTCAATACTTTTTAAAGTTTTTCACTCTGGGCATAATGCGCTCGAGGTAAATTTTCTTCCTTCTTCGATTTAGAATTAGGTTGCAAAACTTAATTACCGCAACACCTTAGATCTAGATCTAGATTTAGGTTTAAATACCATGAATTATTATGTGCCTCTAATTCATAGGGATTAAAACAGGTATGAGTGAAAGGGGGTTTAATTACCCATTCCTCAACGTTTAATATTAGTGACGATTCTGGAGGAGTCACGGTTATTAGTGAATATCACGATTAATTGTGATTTCACATTGGAAAAAAAATAAAGTGGACCTTTGTGACTATTTAACAGTCACGATTTTATGGGGAGTGGTATGAAGCCACCGATTTTGCATTGATTTTTTTGACCATACATCATTTTTCATGGTTCTTATTTCCTAAACTTGATATTCGTTAGCATGATTTTTTATTTGGAACACTAAATACATCTCTTGTCTCTCTTATAGATGACATCAACAGAGCCGGAAAGGCCTGAGCTTTATATCCTTAATCATCAAGGAGCAGATTATAATCGTTGGGTGTCAAATGTTGAGAATACTCTTCTCGGTATGAATTAATCTAATGGATATTATCCAACCACCACCACCACCACCTGGAATTGAGCCACCAACTCCAGCTCGCAAAGCTCAATCCTTCATGTTTTTGAGGCGGCATATACATCCAGTTCTGAAGAAGCACTATCTACTAAAGAATGACCCTGCGATTTTGTGGGCGACTTTACAAGATAGGTTCGACAATGTGCGTGATGCACAACTTCCAGAACTACAAGAAAGATGAGATTCAATCCGGTTATTGGATTATCCAAAGATTTATGCATTCAATCAAGCAATGTTAGAGCTACAATCAGAATTTAGTATGTTTGGTGTTGTAAAGACTCATTAGGCTATGATTGAGAAGTCTTTAAACACATTCCCTATTCTCATGGACACACTTGCACATAAATTTAGCATAGATTATGAGCAAGGAAGACTAAGATCCTTTAGTGATCTTATGAGTGGTCTGGTCAAGAAAGAGCGGTATTATGAGATTCTTCTCAACAACAATACAATGCTAGCCGTTACTAAAAATGTCTATGAGACGTATAACACTGGTGGAAAGGCATGTAAGAAAAAGAGGAACAGTAGTTCTGAACCTTACAATAACCATGGTGGAAGAGAAGAACAGGGCAAAGGTTGTGGTAGAGGACATAGTTGAAATTTGACTTGGACTCGCCAAAAAGCCAGCAAAAGTAACTCCAACAATAATCCATCAACTTTCGGTCTAAGGAATAATGGAAATTCTTCAAATTCTGCTTCCACTTATCGCTTGTCACCTTGTTATAGGTGTGGTCCTACCAAACACATGCATAAGCAATTAAGGCTGGGACATTGAAACCAAAAACCAAAGAAAAAAATTCGAGCCGTGATCGAAAAAAATCTATCCCAATACAAACCGAACCGGAAAAAATCGAAACATTTGGTTCGGTTTTGGTTTTTTTATTTACAAAAATCGAACCGAACCGAAAAATTGAAGTATGCAAAAAAACGACATCATTTTGTGTATTTTGTAATATATTATATAAATATATGCAAACTAAAAACCTTAAACTCTTAAAATCCTAACTTATTTATGCACAATCATTATCAAATTCTCTCATAGAATAAATAAAAATGTTTGGCAATACAATAAGAGGTTTTTAGAGACAATTTTTTAGTTTTTTTTTTTATAAAAAAAAATTGGGTTTTTTACATCATGTAAAAAACTGAAAGAAACCAAAATAATCAGAAAAAAAAAATCCGAACCAAACGGAACCGAATAGTCGCGATTTTTCTGGTAAAAAATAAAAAACTGAATTGAACCGAACCGAGAAAAATATTATGATTTGGTTTGGTTTTTACCAAAAACTGAACCGTTTGGCCCAAATTTCACCACTATAAGCAATGTCATGCACCCAAGGATATTCAATATGCCTAAAAAAAGTGCACGCGATACTTAACACATGAGACTAACTTCACTAAAAAATAGGAGATGGAAGATTGTGGTACAGTCAATCTTATTATAGCAGATGACACAAAAGCAAGTCCGACGACTTCAGTTTTTAGTTAGACTATGTATTAGATTCATGTCTTTGTTATGCAATCAAGTTTAGTTTTGTATTTAACTCTAGTCGTAGTCATGATTTTTGAATAAGAACAATATTTTGATGTAAGTTTTAATGGTAAAACAATAAAAAAAACTGTCTTCCTTTCAGTATTTAAAAGTTTTAAGAATGGTTAAATTTCATATATATTGCTTACTGATTTAAATTATACATATCTCTATGTCACTATGACACCAAAATACCATAAAAATGAGACATAATTAAGATAGGATGGTTCTAATTCTGGAGATCTTTCGACCCGTCGAGATATTTTCTAGACCCGTCGAAAGGAACACTCTGGACGGTTTTTTGGCATTTTTCGACCCGTCAAAATTTTTACCTTATTTTCATTCGACTCGTCGAATTTAGTCCTTAGGTTACATATTTACACCTTTGACCCATCGAAGACTTGTCTAGACCCATCGAATGATAGCTTCTATCTCCAAAATGTCACAATTTCGACCCATCGAAAAAGATATCTAAAATTTGATATGGTTTTAGGATTTCCTTCGACCCATCGAAGAATTTTCGTGACCCTTCGAAGGATGGCTTCTATGATAAAATTATGCATTTTTTGACCCGTTGAGTGTATCTCTTGACCCGTCGAAGGCTCTACCGATACTTGGAGTTCTTGATGTGTTTTACATTGGTTTTTGTCATGCCTTGGAACTTAATCTACAAGGGTCATTTTGACTGGTCAGATGTCGTTATTCATCGGTTGTTTTGAGCTATTGTCATACCATATCAACACTCTATAAGGGATACACCCTTTAAAATCTTTAAGTATTCACTTAAAATGTTCACTATGTCTTGGGTTCAAAGACAGATTGATTGACATTGTTTTGTTGATATATGATGGCGAGATTGAGCATTAACGCGCTTAATAGACAATCGAACCTTGTAAATTTTTAAACACTTTTGTGCCAACGATTTTCACTTGGAACAATATTGTGAGAATAGAAAAGAATTTTGTGTATAATCTCCATAGAATGCTGTCAACGGCGGAACCTAGAGAGTTCTATGAGGATTTGTAGTGGTTTTATATCTTACTACGGTTTGGATCATTAAATCCAATGCAGTCACTTATATTACTACGTATGTAACTCTGCTTCATATGAGCTTTTGCATTATGATGATCAAAATATTGAGAAATTCTCATGGTCATCGGTTTTTAATAGCAAAGAAACATGTGGGAATATCTACAACCATTGCTTTTATGGAAAAATCTAATGCACATTGCTCGGTTTACAAAATTTGTTCATGTCTGTAATGTTGTTTATATGCATGATGGTCTTTTGTTGTAGACACAACTTCCATTCATTCACAGATTGTAAAGAATATATTTGTGCACCAATCAAATCGGTATGGGGACTATTTATATATGGCTTTTATTGTTGCATCGACACATAAGTCACACATCCTTGCAATCCACATGATACGCTGCATTTGCAAAACTCCTAGCATATATTATTAAGTTTCGGGCTCACCACCCGGAAAATCCAATTATGTCCATTCGATTGGATAATGCAGATGTTTCCCAATATTCATTCACATAACGGTCTTCTAGAGGTACAAATCAAGTGGTTCCAACTTGTGACCAGAGATTTGGTAATGCATACAAATTTATCGGTATCTGTTTGGGGATATGTAATGTTACATGCAACTATACTTATTCACTTGAGATCCATAAATCGCCAACCATTCAGTGCGTACTAGTTGATAACTGGATATAAACATGATATCTCACTTCTACGTATCTCTGGTTGCACAGTAC